>JADMNL010000034.1:136867500-138200000 GCA_016271365.2 Neoceratodus forsteri
TGGGAGCTTGTGCAGGTGGTCCGTGTGTCGGCGTGGTGAGCAGAGCACCCAGCAGTGCACTGCCCACCATGACACACATTGCACACATGGCAGCACCAGACAGGGCCCGCACTGGGAGACAGCTCAGTCATGTAGCACTGTCCCACGGCCACCGTGGATGCGTGGGCGGCCCCGCCGTGACCCAACAGCACGGGCAGGCTGAAAAGGGGCCACATGGGGTGGCACTGTTGCACCACCAGGGGTCCCACTGTGCGAACGCGACCTTGCCCGCACAGGGGTCTGCAGCATCCCGAACAAACCTGCACCAGGGGTGCTCGGGATGCCCAGAGAACCCGCGCCGACAGGCTCGGTGTCGCACGACGCTGAACGTGGGAGTGGAGAGTGCACTGTGTGGGGTGTGCGGTACAGGGGCACCTGACTGTGTGCCCACTGCGTCCATGACAGAGACCACTGCCTGGGTCAGCCTGTCGATGGCGGCGGTCACATCCGTCCGCATACGGACCAGCTCGGCTTGGTCCCGAGCACACTCCCTGCTGTGCCACTCCACGGACACAGACAGTGCCTCCACGAACCTTGCAACCCGCCTCTGCAGCTGTACTGATTCCTGCAGCAGGCGGGTGTGCTCGTCCAATGGGTACTGTGCCCCAACGGCATCCTGACCCCCAGGGTGTGGACGGTCCTGATGCACAACACCCCTTGAGGGTGGGCGCTGTTCGCCAGGACCAGGAATGGGCGGATCAAAGGGCGGTGGACATGTGCCACTGCTTGACACTGTACCCCCAGACCTGGTGGGCGACTGCTGCTGCTGCCCCTCCAACCGCTGTGCCCCTGGGTCCACTCGTTCCACCACTGTGCTGACAACAGTGCCAGACACCTGCACAGCCACCGGTGCTGCCCCACGGGTGCTGACAGGCACAGCCTGGGACCGTGCCAGCATGCTGGTACACAAGTTGGAACCAGACAGGCCCAGGGGCACGTGTTGGTTCGCCGTGGTGTCCGCTGGGACACACAACCATCACTGCCCATTGCAGGCCTTCTATCATCAATGGTGCAGGTACGTGCTACTGCCATGGTCACAGTGTGGTGGCATGCTTGCATGCCAGACTGCTGAGACACAGGCTGTGCACCCCCTGCACCCGTATCACTGACACCAGAGTTTGCGGCCCAGCGTGCATGCTGCTGCAGTGCCTGCTGGCTGGTGGTGGAGGTGGATGGACCCTCCTCCATGTCCAGCAGGTCAGCATCACTGTCTGGACCCACCACCACCGCCTCCTGAAGATGAACAGGATCTGTAACAGAGAGACATGTGAACAACCGCCCCCAAACACCACCACCATGTCATACGCGCAGTGATGGGCTTCCACCTGTCTGGAATCCTCTGCCTGGTACGCCTCAATGGCGCCTGCTGCATGGCTGCACCAGTGTCTCCTCAGTTGGGTCAGCTCCAACACCACTGGCGGGCCCGCCAGTGCCAGCATCGCGGCCGCCTGAAGGCTTCCACCTTCTTCAACCTCCTGCGGTCTGTCCCCATCTTTTTCTTGCATTCCTGCACGGAGCGCTGGTGGCTTCCGTGCAGGTTAACGGCCCAAGCTACCCCCTCCCATGCAGCTGCACGGGACTGAGGGGTGCCCCTCCGTCCACTCAGCACTGGCTCCTCATCCAGGTAGGCCTGGAAGAGAGCCTCCGTCTCTGCTGGGGTAAAGTTGGGCCTCCTCCTACGCCCACCGTCCTCACCCTCACCTTGGCTCTGCTCGGTCATGGCGATCTGTATGGGGGGAAGTGGACACCTGTCACTGTGCAGTCTACAGCATTTTCCCATGACCATCGTCTTGAACATCACACAGCATGCAACTCACCTCTCACCTGCAGTAACCGAATCTGGCCAGCGCGGCCCAATGTCGCACATATATAGCGCAATACATGCAAATTAGGAGTGCAGCAACTATAATGACATGCAACTCACGCCACTGCGCCCTTGAATGGCTGATCAGATGATTTGCATGTGTCGGCTGAATATCGCGAATCTGCGCTTTGCGCAATACGGAAGAGTCGGCTGAGCCAATGGCGCAGATCTGTGCCTGTGTGGTACACTGCATTGCGCATGCCCAGATAGCTTACGCAGGCGTCTGTCATGCTGCTGACGTGCTGAGCGTGATCAGCAATTCAGGCCATGGCCACCATTGTGCCAGTGGCGCTACAGCAGTGGGCACTATATGGCGCTGTGGCACTACTGCGCAATACTCCACTGTGGCACTGGTACGCAGCTGGTCGGTCGCGCAGGATGCCTATACGTCAGATGGCGCTGTGCGTAGCCTTGCATCATTGCCCATGACCTTGTGTATGACCTTGGCCCCCTGGCACTGTTCGCCTGCCATGTGTACGTCCCTATTGCGCTGTCTGGTGACAGCGCTATGTGAAGTGATGGCGCTGTTCGAACAGCGCGATTGGAGCCTGTGGTGGTCTATTGCGCAACATCTCCACGTGGGGTTACGGACGCAGCTGGGCGCCATATTGCCTGCTGTAAAGTTGGTGCCATGGCTAGGAGGAGGGCGGTGTCCTGGAGCCAGCTTGAAGTGGCCAACCTGGTGGCCCTAGTTGAGCCACACTATGATGGCCTTATGGTGAGGTGCCCTCACCAGTGCAAGGACTGAGGTGTGGCAGCAGTGGCCACTGACCTGGTGGGGTCACTGGACAGTGCCGGTCTGCTGAGCAGTGCCGGCACCGTACAGTGACTCTCCGCCGGAGAGAGCCAGAGTTTAACACGGCTATGCTCACTTGCCAGGCGGGCGTGGTGCCTAGGCCAGGTGGGTGTGCCATCTATGCACCTGTATTATCTGTAGGGGTGTGTGTGTGTTTTGGTGGCTGTGCATAGGTGATGGCTCGCCACGGTTGGCTGTATCAGTGTGTGCAGCTGTGAGATGAATGGGTATGGCTGTGTGGGCAGGCACTGTCACTGGGGCAGGGGGCAGTCTGCTTTTGAGTCACACTGATGTTTGTCTCAACATATGTCTCCCACAGGCCGGGATGTGAGCATGCGGGGCAACATTGATGAGGGCCGTGCCAGCGACCCGGTGCCAGCAGGGGTTGCACCCCACCAGCAGCAGCACCAGCAACAGCGCCAGTCAGAGCTGCTTGAGCAGTGTGAGTATCATGACTTCATGGATGCTATTGCATGCTGGGGGGGGGGCCAGTAGCCCTGCACAATACAAACATGCAGGAAAGGGGAGGTCATAATTCCACTATACAAGACACTAGTGAGGCCCCACCTGCAGTACAGTGTACATTTCTGGAGACCATACCTACGTAAGGACGTAGAGTGGGCAGAGAAGGTTCAGAGGAGGGCAACAAAGATGGTGCATGGCTTGCATCACAACTCCTATGGAGACAGGTTGAAGGAACTGAACCTGTACTCCCTGGAGGAGAGGAGGGAGAGAGGGGATATGATAGAGACATACAAGTATCTTACAGGGTGGAACAGGGTGCAGGGAAACACTATCTTGAAGTGCAAAAGATGTTCCAGGACTACAGGGCATGGGATGCAGTTGGAGGGAGGACGATTCAGAGGAAACATGAGCAAGACTTTCTTCACAGAACGGGTAGTGTCAAGTGGAACACCCTGCCAGAGGGAGTGGTGGGGCTGACACACTCAAGGATTTCAGACTGCACGGATAGACATAACGGAATTCTTGAGGTCAGGGTAAGGGGCAACAGACTTCTAGGTAAACAAAGTAACTTACAGGCCGAAATGGACAGACTGTGTGGGCCATAGGCCCTTATCTGCCGACACTGGCTATGTATCTATGTCTGTAGGCACGACACAGGTGACATGCATCACTGTCCAGTTTCACAGCACGTCTGTGTATGCATCACTGGTGGTCCATGCATGCACTGGGCACATAGCTGTGTAACTGGCATCGCACCATGTTGCCACGTCACTTGCCAGCCTTGTTTGTGCTGTGATGGACATGGCAGTGTGTGTGTGATGGTTGCTTATAGCTGGTGCCGCCTGTTTGTGATGGCCATGTGCATGTTCACTGTGGGTGGGTGCATGCCATCACAGGTGAGGGACATTGGGCTATATGGCTTGCAGGTTGGGTGGTGTTCAGGGTTGTGGTCAGTCACAGCCATTGACTGTGTTCCCATTTTCCTAGGCCTCGAGGTTCTCCATTGGCTGGCGAGGGATGTCAGGGCCCTCCGACAGCTTGTGGCCCAGAACACCAACATCCTGCAGTCAATACACCGCCATGGCCTGCGGAGGAGGCGGCAGGGAACTGCAAGACACCAGCAGGAGGACGGCCGGCCGGCTGGCCCATGACCTATCTTCCCTTCCCACTTCTCCCATCCCTACCACCCTGCCTTCCCTCTCCAAGTTTGTCATCCCTACCCCTTTACCAACCCTACCTTGTACCCGTCCCCCCCCTTGTAAATAGTTGTAATTGTTCTTGTTAATGTTTGTTGTGTTAAAATACATTTATATTTTTATACGAATAATGTGTTGGTCTCTGATTTGCAGCTGCCTATGGGTGCTCAGTTGCAGGGGTGTACATGCCATTTGGGCTGGTATGGTCCTGGGTATGTGTGTGTGTGTGTGCGTGTGTGTGCATGGGGAGGTATCTCCAGCATGGCAGTGACTTTCGGTTGGTCTTGCGCCTGCTGCCACCCACTGCTGGGTGCACAGGGTGTGTCTGGCTTGTAGGCTTGTGTGCTGCACGGGTTGACGTGGTGCTGGGGATGCATGGTTTCCTGCAGTGCCAGTCACTGCACATAGGTGGTGTCTTGGGGTCACAGTGCAGGGTGTGCTGTGCGTACGGGGGGCTGATGTGCACTGTGGTTGTCAACCCCCTGTGTGTGGCACTCTCAGCCTGCCAGTGGTTGTGCTGGGGTGTCATGACTCTGCTATGCTTTGTTGGCTTGTCCCCATGAGCAAGTAGATCATCCGTCCCACCCCCAGTGATGCTGTGCTTGGTGTGTGCAGGTGTGGTGTGGGTTCTGCAGTGTGTTCCTGTGCCCATGTGTGGCATGGCTGGCGGTGGGCCCCAGCCTGCCTCCCTGGATGTGCAGTTCCATTGCTCTGGGGGGCTCTGCTTACGCTATGGCACCTCTGGAATGCTCAGCTGGGCTGCCCTGGTTGCGCCATAGCGCAACATTTTGGCTCAGCTTCTCCTTCCTGGTTGCGCTATGGCGCAGTATTTGCGATATTCAGACGTTGGTTGCTTGCGCAATTTGTTCTGCTCCATGTTTGAATATCGCACCTGTTGCGCATTTGCGCAACTGGTTTGTGCTTGCTCCTGCTGTTGCGCTCATTTTGAGCGCAGTTTGAATATCTGGGCCTCTGTGTCAGGATTAGGGTGTTTTTCATTGTTTGTACACGATTTTTCTAGTCCCCCTGTCGTTCCAGGGAACTGAGAAATCGCCACTGAAATGTGGTTCATACCTTAGCTGAACCACATTTAAACCTCTAAATTTTTATTTTATTTTACTCAGTCTCAGCCTGAAGTGAAATTGCCTTTTTTGTGTTTGCTAGTGGTGCCATTTTAATCTTCAGTGCTTGGGCTTGCAATTCCCTTTTTCTATGTCCTGGTTCAGAGTTAGGAACCGAGACAATATTTTTATTTGAATTGGACTTCCTTGTCTGTTGGTATTTACCTTGACTCTGGGCTTTATTTAAAGAGCTAATGTACTGCCTAAAACTAATATTAGTTTTTAAAGGCAGTCAGCCATTACCATTTACATCTGAGGCACTTTTTCTTTTCTGTTTGGTTAAATAGAAAATTATTCACCTGATATTAGTAGGTGTGATGAGTGGAACAGCACTCTACCTCTCAGCTGGCATATCTAGCTCTGTTCCCCTGACTATATATTCAGCATCGTGATCTTATGACTGTGACATCACTGATGCTTAGGAACTCTCTGTAGCTGCCAGCTCAGTTGCCTCTGATGTCACTGTCAGTGAGATCACAGTCTTGATGATGTAGTGGGGGATTAGAGATAGGTATGTCAGCTGCCAGGCTGAGAGCTGTTCCACACATCCAGCACAACATTATTGCATAGAAAACGTCATAATGAGCAAAAGGAAAAAAAAAATTTCAGAAATAAAAAGTTACAACTGACAACTTCTTAAAATTTGTATAATTTTTCTGCCTGTCTATTTTGCTTCCAGTAACTACTTAATTTGCTTTTCTAAATTCACTTTGCAGTTTCCGTTCTTTGGTGGGAACCGAATCGCTAACGTTTTGGAACCACTCCCTTTTATTCTCTTTGAGTTGTCAGCTATTGGCATGTTTGACAAGCCCAAGAAAAGGACAGGACATACTGGTTTTAAACATTGTGCCAAGAATTTTAAACTCCTGGCTAAGGTGGACTGCCATGAGTTTGTTTTCTTGTCTGGGTCCTGATAATGTTTTTTCCAGCTTTGAGCTTTGCATCAGGTTTTGCCCCAAACATTAAAAAAGGGGCCAAAAAACTTGAAGATATCATGGGTTGTCAGTCTGCATTCTCTTCACAACCTGGCTCTGGGGAGAGTCTGGTTCCTCATAATAAGCAGAAGGACAAGGATGCTAAGGGTAACTCAGAGGTCAGGGTGTCTGACAAGGATACTGCTGAGCCCACCAAGACTAAAAGGTCTGCTGAACAGGCATCAGAACCAGTGCCTGCCAAGAAAAAGCAAAAAGAAAAGCATGTCACTGCCTTTTCTGTTGAAGAAGCAAAGGAAACATCAGTTGACAAGAATAGAATGCCTTCTGCTGAGCATATGGCTAAGGCATGGCAGTTATTCCAGGCTTTCTAGACTATGGAAGTCTTTATGCCCATGCCAGCTCCCTTCCCCAGGCTCCTCAACCTATACTAAAAACCTGTTGTTGTTTTATGAAGAGGAGGAAGAGGGTGAACCCATAGAGCCTGACAGTTTATCAGTTCAGGAGTTCAGTTCCCTTCCCCGGTCCTCTAGGGAGTACACCTCACATTATTCTTTTGTGAGGTAGATGGCAAGCACCCTCAACTTCTCTTCGCAAGAGACGGCAGAGAATGAGGATGAGGTGAAGTTTTTGGACATGATAGGCTTAACACCTTCAAAGAGGTTGTTTTTGCCTACTCACAAATCCCTTAAGAAGGCCACCTTCAAAATCCTGGAGGCCCCCACTTCTGCAGCTGGCATAGACAAAAGGGCTGAAAAGAAATACCAGCTGGATAGGCAGGGTGTCGAGTATCTCTATACTCATCCTGACCATGAAGGAGTGGTGCAAACTGCTATCTGTGACAAGGCCAAGGTTCCCCTTTCTCTCTCAACCCCCAGAATGGGATTCCAGAAAACTGGCTGGCGTAGGCAAAAAGGTGTATACTTCAGCATCCCTTTTGCTGAGGCAGGCAGGCAGTTTATGTGGCCTATGCAGCTCAGTACCAGAAGGCTCTTTGGAGCTATGTAGTGTCTAGGAGTGAGAAGGGTGCTGGTGATGTAGCCCAGGACCTGGCTAACGTAGCAAAGGCTGCCATGGATGCCACTAAAAAACAGTTTCACGTGGCTGTGGATGCTAATGACACTGCCTCTAGGGTCATTACACATGCAGTGTGTCTCTGAGGAGGTTTGCATGGCTCAGAACTACAAATCTCTCACAGGACACCCAAACAAAGGCCATAGATTTCCACTTGTTTGATGAGAAAACAGAGCCCTATATGAAGAAGGTGGATAAATATAAGAAGAAGAATCAGCATTTATATAGAGCTTTTCAGACACGGGGGCAGGATTCATGAAGCTCGTGAAATACCCACAGCTGCGGGCAGATCTCGGTGCAAGTCGATTGCGACTTGTGGATCCGCAGGTTACCAGCAGCGCCGGGTATTCACAAAGCTGGAGCCGGATTACAACCAACTCCACGATCTACAGCTGCTTGTGGGTCGTGTTGCCGGGGAGATGGCCGCAGCAGTGGGAATGGCTATGGCTGATGGAAGCAGCCGTAACACCCTCCGCAACTGTTGTGGCTGTGAATCGCAGCCGCCGCAGCTGCGGGCGATTCCAGTCCGCAGCAGCAGTTGCGGAGGGGAACTTGTAGATATTGACGTTATGAATCTTGCCCAGTGTCTCCGCAAAGACATGGAGTGGAGGCTGTTCAGAGGAGGGCAACCAAAATGGTTAAGGGTCTGCACCAGAAGACATATGAGGAGAGACTAAAGCAGCTTAATATATATATATATACCCTTGAGGAAAGGAGGGAGGGGGGGCATGATAGAAACTTTCAAGTATCTCAAGGGAATTAACAAAGTACAAGAGGGTAGTATCTTTCAGAAAAAGAGATGTGCAAGAACAAGGGGACACAATCTGAAGATAGAGGGGGAACGGCTCAGAGGTAATGCTAGAAGTATTTTTTCTCAGAGAGGGTTGTGAATGCATGGAACAGCCTTCCTAAGGAGGTTTTAGTCAGGAACAGTGGGAGAATTCAAGAATGCATGGGACAGACATAAGGCAATTCTAGTGGGGGGTAGGAGGAAGTAAGCTGTTGATTAACTAGAATCTGCAGCTTATCCATCAGGTAGGTAAATGGGCAGACTGGGTGGGTCAAGCGGTCCTTATCTGCCGTCAAATTCTGTGTTTCTGTGTGTATTCCAAAGCACTTTACAAGCAATGTTAGACTGGTAGTGAAGTGACTGAATGCGTAGTGGTGTCCATATTGCACCACCTATAAAAGTAATACTGAGAAGGAGAAGGCTTCCACTTCCCATAGACCTTATGGAAGGGGAGGTAGGGGCCAAAGTTATGTACCCTCAGTTAATGTGACCGATTACTCCCTTCAGAAGGGTTTCTTCAGGGGAAGAGGCAAAGAGGCAAGCAGGGTGTTAAGCAGGTTGTAGCCATCCCCGCTCCCAAGTTGTAGGCAAAGGACAAAGAGTTCCCCCTGCCCAGTGTGGCCCTGACCCACAAGAAAAATGGAGAACATTGACCCATTTTAGACAAGATTTCTGAAAAACACTTAAAAAAAAAAAAAGTTTGAGATGGTGGTCCTGACTGCAATGAGCCCATCACTGTAACAAGGATATTGATTGGGGTCACTGGATCTGAAGGATGCCTACTTTCACATTCCAGTAAGATCCTTCTACAGAAGTTACCTGGGCACTACTCTTCAACCTTTCCTCAGCACCAAGGGTCTTCACAAAGTGCCTGACAGTGGTCGTGGCTCACTTGAGAAGATAAGGTTTAGTGGTCTTCCCTTACCTGGACAGCTGGCTAGTCTCAGAAGGGTCATACCAGGAGGCCAAGGCCTACCTCTAGCTTACCCAGTCAACTCTAGGGGATCTGGGATTCCTGGTAAATGTCCCAAAATCCCAGATGGAACCTGTCCAGGTACTGGACTTCATAGGAGCAGAGATAGACACACAGCAGGGAAAAGCTTTTATCCCATAGGAGAGGATCATAAGTCTTACAGAACTGGCAAGGTCTTTCAAAGCGGGACAGCCAAGACCAGCAAGGGTCTAATCTTCCGTCAGTTGCTGGGGCATGTGGCTGCCTTCACAACTGTGGTCCCAGGCAACAGGTATCAATGAGTGATGTTCATTACCATCTAGGGGTCTTACTGGTCCCAAAAGCCGGACCCTCTGTCAAAGTTGGTACCAGTTACAAAAGTGCCTTCTAAAGGCACTGGACTGGTGGAAAGAGGAGGAGAACCTCAGAGAAGGAATTCCCTTACTGCAGCAATCACCCACAGTGGTACTTACTACAGATTCCTCCCTCTTGGGATGGGGCACCCTCCTGGAGGACCTCACTGTAAAGCAGAGTGTGGACCCTACTAGTGTCCCAGGAGACTATGGCTGAGACTTGGGAGGGAATTGGGCATGAGGGAGCTGTAAAAGGATATTATTTGTCTCACTAGCTGCTTCAGAGATAGGCAGCACTGCTGTGTCACAGTAATAAATCACAAGAGCTTGGGGCGCCTCACGTACCTGTCTCACCAATGCTTGCCATGAGTATTATTTTTGGAAACAGCAGCAGGCTCACTCAGAGCAGCTGCACCTCTCTTACCTGCCTCAGCAATGTCTTCAATGGGTATATTTTTTTGGAAATGGCAGCAGGGTGAATCAGAGCAGCTGCGCCTCTCATATCTCCTGTCTGACACAATGGTTCAGTGGATGCATGATTTATTTAACCATGAAAGGCTCTCTGTTTCACTAACTACTGAAGACACACAGGCTGGCCATGTCACGTTAATAAAGAAAAAAGCCAGGACATATCACAGTGGCCCTATAGAAGAATGCCTTATACAGCAGCAGACTTGCTCAGAGTACTTGTTTATTTTGTTTATTAAAACTGGTAAGACCATGGGCCAAAGACCCATTTCCATGGGCAACCAGTAAACATCAAAAATACATACAGATAAGTATTAAATACATCTCACAGTACAATATACAAAATGTTATCCACTGATATACAAGACTATAAGACAAAACATTTACAATCACTTGCCATATCATACCTGCCTCAAGACAGACCCTTAAGTAGTTTTGTCTGTTTAGGGCAGTCAAGAAAGTAGGGTAATAGGGTAGTAGAATAATTGGTGTAGTAACTACATTTAGAATAGTTTAGAGGTACCCGCAGGTAGTATTTATGGTAGGGTATTTCACTACTCACCCATGACTAATTTATAGACCTATTTTTCGTACACATTTTATCCCACAGCACTTTACAAGCAACGAGGAACAGGTAGTGAAGTGACTGTGAAGATGTAGTGGCAACCATTTTGCACATCAACACCCACACACAGCCTTAGAAAATTGCATGAACCAGTTTAATGGGAAGGGGAATGTGGACCAGGACATAAGAAAGAATCCCTTTCTCATTAGAAAAGTGCTTTGGGTTCTTTTACTTCCACCTTGACACCCAGCACGACAGGGCCATAGATGGGTAGAAGTGACCTTGGTTTAACATCTCTAGAACCCCAAACCTTCTGGCTCAGAGGCGGATGTGCTATCAACTGAGCCTCGCTGACACCACTAAAGGGATGTCGTACTGAAGGGAGAAAGGCGGTAGCAGAGAATATATTTGGAGGAAGAGATAGCAAACAAAAGGTAACCCGTGAAGTGGGCGCATGAGGAAGGGCGCCATCCGTTATGGCAACTCCTTCCTGGCGCAATCCACTCATGGCGATGGAAAGGTAGGGCACCGGATGAGGGGTGGGCTAACTAGGGCGGCAGGATGTCGCTATACGTATGCACACGGGAGGGGAGCGAGCATGGCGAGCGTGGGCTGGAGAGGCTTTTGGGGGTGGCGCTGCGGTTGCTGGTCGAGCTGCGTCGAGGTGTCAGGGATTGGCTAGTGGCTGAGGTACTGGGTTCGGGTCTGGGCGCTGGTGTGATTTTTTTTTGTGCCCGGGCCGAACCCGAAAGCAGTAAAAACTGTCCTGGCACCGTTGTTCTGGTGCTCCAGGGTTGTCAGAGTGCCGAAAATGTGTTCGGCACTCTGACTGAGCAATAACGCTGATCGCCTTTAGGCGTTCACCGTTATCACATAGACCCCAGACAAAATGGAGGGACTAAAGTATAAAAATTAAACATAAATTTTATTTATTTTAAAATGTCTTCATCCCAGGCAGCCACATTTGAGTTAGCTACCTAGTTCTCAAGAGCGTGCTAGGGGACAAAGCAGCAGCAAACTGATATATATATTATATATCTATATATGTAAATAAGGGATATACAATGGTGAGCTGTCAGATAAATGATTGATCTACACATGTGCTGTTTGACCTCGGGTAACCTTACGAGTGGGGATTTTGTCAGCTCACGAAAGGGGATTCAAAAACCCAATCCCCTTTCACGAGCTGACAAGATCCCCTTTTGCGAGCTGATACCCTTTCACGAGCTGACAAAATCCTCTTTTACGAATCGATCCTTGTTTGGAAGATAGGGCCACTTGGTCCCTAAGCCACGATCAAGGATTTTGTTACCTCGTGAAAGGGGATTGGTTTGTGAAAGGGGATTTTGTCAGCTTGTGAAAGAGGACCAGAAGCGAGTCACAAATGAAGAATTTCAAAGTTTAAAATAGCCGTTTTGTGGCCAAAATGAGGGAAACCAAAGGCATAGGTTTGTAGAGGGTGTCACCCTGAACAAAACCCATGCTTCATTTGCAAAAGAAGTCACCCATGGGGCGAGCTACAACATTTTGTTTGGGGGAAAAAAATGAAAACAAGATGGCGGCTCGTGAAAGGGGAAGTTTTCCTCCTGAATGGGGATTTTATAAATTCCCTTTCATGAGGTGGCAAAATCCTTAATCGCGAAGCCCAATCCCCTTTCGTAAAAGGTGGACTAAGCTGCCAGGAGTGAAAAATCCGTATCTCGAATCGTTTTCAAGATACAGGCACAGAAAGTTGCCGTGGACGCCACAGAGTTATCCTATGGGAAATTTCTCAACTTTGGAATACTGTAACTATGGGCCCATTGAATCTTTTGGGACCAAACTACCAAAAAGGCACATCTATTGGACCAGGGCTTGCCACCCTGCAAATTTCACCCCAAAAGACCCAACATTTAGATGCAATGGGGTGGCAACAATTGCTGTTTTTTGGTGCAGTAGTATCGCAAATTATGACACTTTCACAAAAATTTGCGAAAGAACAGGCACAATGCTTTCATGATTTGTGAAAGTGTTGCATCTGTTCTGTTGCAATTTGTGCCACTACAGGGGGGTCTGATTGCAGAAAAGGCATTTCTGCAGGTTTCTCTTCAAAACAAAATGTTGTGCAGTGTTCCTCAGGGCCCAACTAGGTAAACACAACTGTCAGTGTTTACCTAAGAGGTCCTAAATTTAGACGCCAGGGGCCAGATATTCAAACTGCGCCCAAAATGTGTGCAATAGCAGGAGCAAGCACAAGTCAATTACGCACATGCGCAACAGACGCGGTATTCAAACATGGAGCAAGTCAAATTGCGCAACCAGCCAACGTCTGAATATTGCACAACCTATGCCATAGCGTAACCAGGAAAGGGAAGCTGAGCACATATGATGCGCCATAGCGCAACAAGGCCAGCCCAGCTGAGCAGTCCAGAGGTGCCATAGCGCAAGCAGAGAGCCCCCCAGCAGCAGAGCAATGGAACTGCACAACCAGGGAGGTAGGCAGGGGCCCACCACCCATGCCACAGATGGGCACAGGAACACACTGCAGAACAAACAATACACCCCCACACCCTAAGCACAGCATCACTGGTGGAGGGACGGAATATCCACTGGCCCATGGGGACAAGCCAACAAAGCACAGCTGGGCCATGGTGCCCCAGCACACCCACTGGCAAGCTGAGACTGCCACACAAAGGGGGCGGACAACCCAAGTGCACAACAGCACCCCGCTGTGCACAGCACACCCTGCACTGGTACCCCAAGACACCACCCATGAGCAGTGACTGTGACCATCACTGCAGGAATCCCCATGCCCCCCACCACAATGCAACCGTGTGTACCACAGAACCATACAAGCCAGACCCACCAGGAGCACCCAGCGGTGTGTGGCAGCACATGGCCAGACCGGCTGAAAGCCACTACCACACCAGGGACACCTTCCCACGCACACACACACACACATTCCCAGGACAATACCACCCCAGATGCCATGCACACCACTGCAACTGAGCACCCATAGCCAGCTGCAGATCAGAGACCACCACAGTATTCATATCAAAATAGATTTATAGAAAGAAAATATGAACAGGAACACACAACTATTTACAGCTATATACAAGAAAGGGGTGGGGGTATGGGTACAAGGTAGGGGTGGGTAAGGGGCAGGGTGAAGAACTGGGTGAGGAAGGCAGGGTGTGAGGATGGGTAAAGGGGTAGGTGGGGCAGCTACTGCCCGCCAGGCCGCACATCAGCAGGCTGCCTCTGGTCCCGGGTCCTCCTCCGACGCCTCACTCCCCTCCGGTGCATCTCTCTCAGTATGCCCAGGGACTCCAGTGACACTTCCAGCAGGCAGTGGACAGCCTGCTCAATCCTCTGCAGGACCCGGACACCTAGGACAAGGGAACAGAATCAATGGCTGTGACTGTCCACAACTCTGAAGCCCACCCAACATGCATGGCATACAGCCAAGTGCCCCGCCCCTGTGATGGACTGCACCCACCCACAGTGACCATACACAAGACAAGCCCAACCAGGCAGCAACAGCCATGTGTGCCACTGCACACACACCCCACCCATGACCAGCACAGCACAACCAAGGCTGTACAGTGACGTGGCTACGTGGTGGGAAGTTAGTGCCACAGCCATGTGCCCAGTGCATGCATGGACCACCAGTGACGCACTCCAAGACATGCAGTGCCACTGGACAGTGCTGACTGTCACACGTCACGTGCATGGCAGTGTTGTCCATGGATGGTGGCCATGCCCTGCCCCCCCACAGCATGCAGTAGCATCCATGATGTAATGACACTCACCCTCATCAAGCCGCTGCTGCTGCTGTGGCCCAACCCCGCCACCACCTCGGCTAGCCACCTCTGCAACCCCTCTCCAAGCCTCATCCTGGGCCCGCCTCTCCTCCACGCCTGTGGGAAACAAAAGTTGAGAAACACATCAGTGAAATCCCAAAGCAGACAGCCCCTGCCTCCTAATGAGTGTGCCTGCCCACACAGCCAGACCCATACATCACACACCTGCAAACACCGTCACAGCCAACCATAGACCAACCTTCCCCCATGTGCTGGTCACAATACACAGTGTTACCCATGCGGACAATACAGGTGCATAGACGGCTCACCCACCTGGCCTAGGCACCACGCCTCTCCTGGCACGTGACCTTAGGCGTGCCAGCAGTGCCCGCTCCCTCCTGCGCAGGTCACTGTACCGGTGCCTGCACTGCTCCGCTGTTCTCCGCCGCCCAGTGGCCTGCTCAAGATCAGTGGCCACCTGCTGCCACATATGGGTGCGGGCCACGTTCAGGGGTTCCTCCCCAAACAGTGGCCCATGGTGAGGCTCCACCACAGCCACCAGGTTGGCCACCCAAAGCACTCCACTGTGGAGCTCTCCTGCGTGCCATCCCTGCAGGTATATAGTAGGCAATATAGCGCCCGCAGCGCCGCAACCCACGGGAAATGTTGCGCAATACAACTCTGTCTGTCTTTATTGGCGCTGTTCGTATAGCGCCGGTTGAGTCCCTTATCACGTTAATCTAACAGCGCCGATAGAGCTGCAGACATGCCATACGTGACAGCACCAAGGGGCAAAGGTCGGCACAAGGTCATGGTCTCTGGCGCAGGCCATGCACAGCGCCATCGGACGTCTATACGTCCAGTACGATCGGTCGCCTGCGTGCCATTGCCACAGTGGACTATTGCGCAGTTGTGCCACAGCACCACGTGGTGACCGGCACTGTAGCACCACTGGCACAATGGTGGTCGTGTCCTGAATTGCCGATCACGCACAGCACATCATCAGTGCAGCAGACGCCTGCATAAGCTACCTGGGCATGCGCAGTGCGGTGTACTACGCAGTCACAGAACTGCGCCATTGGCTCAGCTGGCTCAACCGTATTGTGCAAAGCGCAACAGCGCGATATTCAGCCGTCATATGCAGATCATCCGATCAGCCATTCAATGGCGCAGCGGCGCGATTTGCATCTCATTAAAGTTGCTCCATTCCTAATTTGCATGCATTGCGCTATAAATGTCCGACATTGATCTGCAGTGGCCATATTCGGTTACTGCAGCTGATAGGTGAGTTGCATGCTGTGTGATGTTCTGGACTATGATCTTAGGGAATTGCTGCATACTGCACAGTCACAGGTGTCCACTTTCACCCATACAGACTGTGACATGGCCAAGCGAGGAATGGGTGAGGAGGATGATGGTGGGCAGAAGAGGAGGCCCAACTTCACAAAAGCGGAGACAGAGGCACTCTTCAAGGCCTACCTGGAGGAAGAGCCACTACTCAGTGGACAGCGGGGCACCCCTCAGGCCCGTGCTGCTGCATGGGAGGGGGTGGCTCGCACCGTAAACCTGCATGGAAGCCACCAGCGCTCCGTGCAGGAATGTAAAAAGAAGATGGGGACCGACAGGAGGAGGGTGAAGGAGAAGGTGGCAGCCCTCAGGGCGGCACGCGCTGCTACAGGCGGGGGCCAGTCGGAGGTGGTGCAGCTGACCCCAGAGGAGGACCATCTTGCTGCATCCATGCAGCGCAGTGCCATCGAGGGCGTTCCTGGAGGTGGCTTCAGACAGGTGGTAGCCCATCACTGCATGGTATGACATGGTCGGGGGGGAAGGTTGATCACATGCACTAACATGTTCTCACTTTCTGTTACAGATCCTGTGCATCTGCAGGGGACAGTGGTGGAGGGCCCGTCCACTGTGGACATCCAGCCGGAGTTGGAGGAGGGTCCATCCACCTCCGCTGGTAGCCGGCGTGCTTTGCACCAGTGTGCACGCCTGGCTGCCATCTCTGATGTCAGTGAGACAGGTGTGGGGGGTGCCCTTCCTGTGTCTCAGCGGTCTGGCATGCAAGCATGCCAGCACGCTGTGGCTGTGGCACGAACCTGCACCATTGATGATGCAACGACCACTATGGGCATTGACACGTGTGTGTCACATAATGGACACACAGCAGGACAGCTCGCGCCCATGGACCTAGCTGGTTCCAACGTGTGTGCCAGCACATCAGCACAGTCCCAGGCTGTGCCTGCCAGCACCGGTGGGGCAGCACCGGTGGCTGTACAGGTCACTGGCACTGTTGCGGCCACAGCAGTGGAACGACTGGTCCCTTGGGCACAGCAGGCAGAGGGGCAGCAGCAGCAGTCACCCACCGGGTCTGGGGGTACAGGGTTCAGCAGTGGCGTATGTACACCGCCTGTTGACTTGCCCATACCTGGTCCTGGTGAACAGCGCCCACCCTCAAGGGGTGATGAACATCAGGCCCTTCCATACCGTGAGGGACAGGTTGCCGATGTGGCAGACAACCCGTTTGACGAGCACACCCGCCTGCTGTGGGCATCAGTACAGCAGCAGATGCAGGTTGCAACATCTGTGGAGGCACTGTGTGTGGCTGTGGAGCGGCACAGCAGGGACAACGAGAGGATCCTTGCAGGGATTGACCATTTGCGGATGGATGTGACCGCCGCCATTGACAGGCAGACTCAGGCATTGGTCGCTGTCGTGGCCGCATCGGGCACACAGTCAGGTGCTGCGCACGCCGCGCAGTACGCTATCCACTCCCCTTTCCCGGCATCGTGCGACACCCAGCCTGTCGACGCCGGGTTCAGCTGTGGGCATCCCTGGGCACCCTGGTGCAGGTATGTTCGGTATGCTGCAGACCCCTGTGCAGACAAGGTCACGCTCGCGCAGTGGGACCCCTGGTGGTCCATCGGTGCCACCCCAAGTGGCCCATGCTCAGCCTGCCAGTGCTGCTGGGTCTCAGCGGGGCCACCTACGCATCCGAGGTGGCCGTTGCACAGTGCCACATGACTGACCTGTCTCCCAGTGCGGGCCCTGTCTGGTGCTGCCCTGTGTGCAATGTGTGTTATGGTGGGCAGTGCATCAGTGGGTGCTCTGCCCAACATGCCGACACACGGACCACCTGCACACCCTCCCAACTGCTGTCCACAGGTGCGTGTGCATGATGATGCCTGCATTGCACTGTACACCAAGGTGCAAGGGTGCCCAGCATCTGACACACGTACATGGACAGTACAGGTGGTGGAGGTGGCCTGTGGACGTGTGTGTTTCACATGTCTGTTCCTGCTGTGCTGTGCACCTGCCCCTGTGCACTTTGTGCCTGGTGTGTGTGTGTGTGTGTCTGTCCATGTGGCGTGTGGCTGTTCACCCCTCCCTGGTTGTGTGTTTGTGCTCCTGTACCCTTCCACTCCCCTCGCCGTCATGCACCCCTGGTGTGTTACCCTGTGTGTATGTGGGTTGCGCCCTGGGCAGTGTTGGTTGCACATGGCCCCATGACTTACCTGTGTTGTGCAAAGTGCTCCTCTGTGATGGTGTCCCGTGCAGCTAGGCCAGCCGGATCAGTCGGGGGTCACGCCGTCCAAGGGGGGGCTGCTCATCCCCATCATCACCGGCGTCACCAGCATCCCCATCGCTGTCCCCCTCCTCGACCTGTATGGCTATCCCACAGTCTTTGGCCATGTTGTGCAGGGTACAACAGGCCAGGAATATCCCACAGGCCTTTGAGGGGCTGTACTGTAGGGCACCGCCGGAGGTGTCTACGCATCGGAAGCGTGCCTTCAGCATCCCAAACACCCGCTCGATGATGTTGCATGTGGCGGCATGTGCCTCATTGAAGCGTTGCTGCGATGGGATCATGGGGCACCGGTAGGGTGTGAGCAGTCAGGGACGGAGTGGGTATCCACTGTCACCTGTGTGGAGATAGTGGAGGTTAGTGTCATGTTCAGGCCCATATTGCCCCTAGCCCTGTGTGCCACTCCCATGGCACCTGTGGCTTACCCACCCTTGCCTCCACTTTGCCAATCCTACATGCATACTCACCCACTAGATATCCTGTGGGGATGTCCCCACTCTCGAATCGATGGCACAGTGCAGACTGGTACCATATGAATGAATTGTGTGCTCCGCCAGGGTGCGTGGCACAGACATTGATGATGCGCCCACTGGCATCACACACCACCTAGCAGTTGACACTGGAGAACCCCTTCCGATTGTGATATGCGGCCCCATCGGGGCCAGGTGGCATGCGAATGGCCACATGGGTGCAGTCTATTGCCCCTAGCACGCCAGGCATACGTGCTACCCTGTGGAACTCCTGTATGTTTGCTGTACACTCTGCCCGGTGCTGGGGAAATGGATGTACTCCGCAGCATGTGGCAGCAGTGCGCTGAGGAATTGGGTGAGGATGCGTGACATGGCCGACTGTGTTATGCCTGTGGTGTCCCCTGTTGGCCTCTGGAAGGTACCCATGGCGAGCAAGCACATGCAGGCTGTTACCTTTGTCTCCATTGACAGAGCGTGACTCCGTTGTGAGGGTGCCTGCATCACATCACTGCACAGCTCACAGAGCCGCCTCAGTATTGCCCTGTTCAGGCGGTGCCGGCCCACAATCTCTACGTCTGAATACAGCTCAAAGCTGATGCGGGCACAGTACTGCCTGTTGGGGGCGTACCACCGAAGGGCCCTTCCACGGCCACATCCCCTGCAGCATGCCTTCTCACCCCCCTCATTACAGCTTCCATGTGGAAGCTGGCACTGTCCATCTCCCTGACTTGTGTCCCTCCCCTGGCTGTTGTTGATCTGTTCCCCCTACTGTCCTGACTGCTACCTCCACTGCACCGGGTACACCTACTGGCCTCTGCACTCTGTGGCCCCACACACCTTCAGCTGCCCCTATTCTGTCCTCACCACTCCCTGGCCTGCACTGGTTACTGCTGTGGCCTGCTCTGTCTGCCTCATGTGCATTCCCTGTTGCGTTCTTGCACCTCTTCCTTGAGCCTTTTTATTTTGGCTCATTTCCGCCGTGGCGCAACTTCCGCCTGATCCACTGTTGTGAATTGCGCAAGCCTTTGAATATCGCATTGCGCACTTTATGCATGGTTCCACCCCCTTCAGTTGCGCATACCTTCATTTGCATTGCACTGTTGCTCAGCATGTTTTCTGTGGTGCAACTGCCTCCTGCTGAATATCGCACTATGGCGCAATTTCAGACTTGCGCTGGTGCAACCCTATTGCGCATGGCGCAACCCTTTTGAATATCTGGCCCCAGGCGTTTTTCTCTCTTGCTAGCTGAAAACAAGATGATCACTGCACAACAGCAAAAGGGCCATTTGCGACAGTAAAATGTACTGGCGGCATTCGAGAGGCACATATATTTTTTCCCATTGACTACAATGGAAAAACTAAAATTTTAATAACTTTTGAACAGATTATTATTTTTTCACCAGATCTTCAAAAGGCACATCAGAGGCCCAGACTGCATCTTCCCTGATTATTTCAGACCAGGTGGACTAATCGTTTGGGCTGTAGCCCCGGGCAAAGAAACACACAAAAACCCTGTGTTTGCATATTTCTGGCGCTCTGCAGCTCCACTCATCCGACTGTAATGCAACTTACCTAATCCAGAGATCTATGGTGCCACTCCGCACATGCAACATTTCAGGCAAATCCGTTGTACGATTGCAAAGTTATTAAAGTGCTAAATTTTGGATTTAACATAGAAGTGGCTGGACTACCCTAACTACAGTTGTGCTAAAGTGTAGCTATATATATATATATATATATATATATATATATATATATATATATATATATATATATATATATATATATATATATATGTATGCAGTAGGAATGGGCTCAAAACTCATTGAATAAATCCATTTATCTTCACAGCCATTGAATAAGTAAAATTTATCCATATAGTAGCTATGTCACAATCACTCTGGAACTCATTTAGAATGTTCAGCCTCGGTAGCAGTACTACCCATATTCAAATGTGAATAACTTTAAAACGAATAAAGATAACGGCACTGTGAGCATGAAAGTTGTTCAGCACAAAATAATCTATAAAATGATTGGTGTTTCATTTATAGATTCCTTACAGATTTTTTCATAATTACAGTAGCAAAAAAGAGCAGAAAATGCAATTTTTATGTTCACTTTTTTGACAAACATATACAAAACAAGATAAGCAATCAAAAGGAAATGTTCCTGCACTGACAGAAAGCATCTCTAGTGTGTAAATGAACTATATAATGGTGAGCTGTCAGATAAATGATTTATCTACACTTGTGCTGTTTGACCTCGGACACCTCACTCGTGGCTTACGCCACTCGTGAGGATATCCGAGGTCAAACAGCACTTGTGTAGATAAATCATTTATCTGACAGCTCTCCATTGCATATCCCATATATATGTCTATATCTATAGATATATATAGAACACAGATTATAGGATGAACAAAAATAAATAAGGTGTAGGCCATGTTCACATACCTTTTAACCTTTTGTCACTGAAATGTGTGGGCACTGATTGACCTTCAAAATGTGGGACAAGGAGGGACACATCATCAAACATGGAGAAGCTCAGAACACAATGGAAACCAGTACCTTAATTTGCAAAAAGTTTAATCTTGATTTAGCAAATTAATCAGTTAGGAATTTCGACTGAGTTTACAGCATCTACTCTGTGGTAGCACCTTTCTTATATAGGATGACTGTGGGACAGAGCAATTTTGATGAGTGAAATGGGGCCAACCCTCATAATGAGGGACAACTGAGAGATAGGCATACGTACTACAGTAACATAGTAAACATAGTTGTATTATCTAGAACTAATTCACAAAAAGTTACAAACGAACTGCAGTAAACCAGAATTATATTATATGCAGCTCCTTTTTTGCAGAAGGGTGCTTAAGGGGATTTTCTGGGTGAGAGCCTTTATAGTTTTTGTGTTTAAGCTTGCTTAATTCTTGTTGTCCATTTCTGGAGTGAAACAGAAAGGGAAAGGGGTGTCCTGCAAAACCTTTCTAGTTTGTTTAGTTTTGTCTAGTTATGAAAGCGATAAGACATGACAGGGTGTGCATTATGGTGAAATAATCGCACTCCTTAGGTGCGTTGTTAGGCATGAGGCGCAGCCGAGGGCCGTTAAATGCACCTGAGAAGTGCACTTATTTCACCATAATAGCACACCTCTGGAGTGTCTTATTGCTGTTATAAAATGGCAATTAAATATATGACTTAAAATGAATGAAAATAAGAAGAAAGTATTTTAAAAAGAAAAAAAAGGACCTTACATTGAAATATGCTTCCATTTTAACTCTGAATACAAAAATAGTACCTATTCTGGTAACTGTGGGGTTAGCTAAAAACATGGAACATAATGAAAACTGTGTGTGCCACACAGTTTTATAAGAACAAAAATGTTACCTTACATTTTAAGTCAATTCAAATACTGTTTCTTAATGGAAATGTGTTCAAAACGTTAAACCTGCCAGGTTGCCTTTTTTTGGTGTGTGTCTGTGTGGGGGGGGAGTAGATTTTATCTGAAAATACCCATATATGATTCAAATGTATGTCCGTTTATAAACTTTAGTAATGTATTTCAGCAGTTTGGATCTGCCTCTGCCTATGTAACTGTGTTTTTCCACCTTTTTTCTTTGTTCATGCAGTATTCTTGCCTACTTTCTTTATTCTGTTTTTTCTTTCTCTGTGTTTCCCCATATTCAAGATATGAAATGTTTATCATGGAATGTTTACCATGGAATACAGGGATTCAAAATTCTGCCCCGTTCCAGTGGCAGAATGTTTCTCTCCTAACATACTGTACACTAACACAACAAAGGCCTCGTGTAGAGCCACAGACTCAATTATCTCACTGTCAGTGAAAGCAGAAGAGATTTCCGTGGTGAGCAGTTAAAGACAGAAGGAGGATTTTTCATTGTTAACTAAGAAACAGTTGTAATGAAAACTATGAACAATATTTAATGTTTCTAATTTGTTTATGTGTGCAAGTAGTGTGTGATAATTAGGGAAACAACATTTGATTAATTTGTTTTATTGTTAATGTAAGATAGTTTTATTGTTAGGGCCCAGTTGAAGTTTTTTACAGTGTAAAGGTAACAGCCATGTTTGTGATGGAAGATCAATTCTGGTTGTAGGGTACTGATGGAAAATAGTTCTGGTTGTAGGAGGACTGATTTGCTCATTGTGTGATGTGGTTTAAGACCAGGATGACTATGCAATATGCTCTAATAATAACTGGTAACCCCCGTTATCAACCCATTTTTGAGAGCTGTTAAAAGTAGTATCAACCCGCAGGTTGATATGAAAAAACTCGTATCAACCCACGGGTTGATACGATTTTTACAGGTCTCGCGCTAAGAAGCCTGATTTGAGGTACCTTTCAAATGAGCAGTGTTCGCTAAATACACAAAAAGAGAAGTGGTTTGTATGGAAAAAAAAATCTAACCTGTCGGTGCAGAGGTAATTTGTTCTCAGTTTTAAAAGACAAAAGCCATTGAGTATAGACCAACGAGAGCGAGTTACTCGGCGGCTTCAGTAGGCTAGAGTCAAGCATGAACAAGTGTTGCTATAGCAACGATGGTTCATGCTTGACTCTCACCTTCTGAAGCCGCTGAGTAACATGCACCAGTTATAAAAAATAAAACATTTGTGGGGGGTTGATAAGCAGTTTTTTTATACACACCTTCAGTGTGTGATACTAGTGAAACCTCTCGAGCTTCGCTCTTGAGGTTTCTCTAATATCACACACCTTGGGTGTGTAAAAAAAAACTGCATATCAACCCCCTACATATGCATTATTCTCTATATATTGAACTGTCACCTGACTAGTTTTAACCAATTAAAGTTCTTTGATTTTTTAGATCTATTTTATAAGTGATTATAACATGGACATAAGTGAACAGCCAATAAAATGGTCAGACTGGCAGTTTACCACCGGTGTAAATCATCTGCTAACCACTGGCTGATGAGCAAATAGTGATGGTAATGGTGGTCATATACATCCTAATCATCTTCAGCCCAGGAATAGATACAATAAAAATAAACAAACACAGCAACCTCTTTAAAAGTTGTATTTTATTATAGTAAAAATATGAACCTTGGTATAATCGCAATAACCCACTCGGAGGATGTGGATTACCGGGGGATTTACCATGGCTGATGAGGATTTACCCACTCAGCTGCGCCTCATGGGCAAACCACTCCAGCCATGGTAAATCCCTCAATAACCCACACCCCCTCGTGGCTTATTGCTTAACTATATGTTTGTGGAGCAAGCATTTTGTACTTCCTCCATGTGGACTACTTTTCTAGATAGTGATTCTTTTGTTTTTTGTGATATGTGTTTTTTTTTGTACCTAATGTTTGCCCCTGGGAAGAAAAATGCAGAGGACATTATTGATGACTGCCTAGTTGTAGTCAATGACTGGATAATCTCCAGCTGGCTAAGGATGAATCCAGACAATGCTGAAGTGCCACTGGTGCACTTGGGTATCTGGAGGGCGGCTGGACTGAGTGATGGCTCTAAGAGACAGAGACAGGCTGAAGAATCTGGGCATCACCACAGACCATAAGTTGACACTAGAATATCAGGTGTTGGCTATGGTCTGTGGAAGGTTTGTTTATCTTATGAACATCGCCCAGATCAAACCCCTTCTTAACCCTCAGGACTTGAAGACCCTGGTGCATGCCTTTGTGATATCCAGACTGGGCTGTCGTAATGCTCTTTATCTTGGGCTTTCTGGAAGTTTGATGTGCTACTTCAAACAACATGATGTTTTGCTGTATTCTGACATATGCAGTTAGGTCCTGCCTTTCAACTGCCCCGGAGAACAAAGAGTTAAACTTTCCATGGCCAGCATGGAATGTTCACCACGAGCTCGGCTAAAGCCCCTGTCTGCTGTTGTTTAAACTGCAACCGTCAGATTCTTTACTTTGCCTCACTGAATAGTCGCTCCAGAGATTTCTCCTTTGCTCGGTTCAAAAAAAGTTGGTTGAAGTGTCATTTTTTTCGGTCGGTTTCTACCGAATTGCTGTTACCGCTCTGTCGGTTCAAGTCTCTGTCTGTGGTACTGTGAGTACGAGATAGGTTTTCTGTGTAGTTTCTGTGTGGAACTTGTAAATTGTGGATTGGTTTGGCTGAACCGATCAGCTTGAGGGAAAAAAGTTTGTGATTCATTTAGAGTGTGGTAACCGGTCCGTATCGGTTAAAAAAAAACAGATTTTATTACGTTTTTTTCCAAGACCCGTGACACGGTCAGGAACCGATAGGGGAGTCTTGCCTGGCAGATTGCCAAAAAAAGGGTAAGTTTTGGATAGGATTGGCCATGTCTGAGAAGCCTAAGAAAAAAACCGGGCCCACTGGGTTTCAACACTGCAGTGTGTGTGGGGAAGTCTTTGCCAAGGCTGATCCCCACACCACCTGTGTTTATTGTCTGGGGTTTGACCACCTCGATTCAGACTGCCAAATTTGTAAGAATTTTCCCAAATCTACCCTGGAAAAGAGATTAGGTAGACTGAGGGAAAGGGAGGCCGAGAAGTCCGTTGACCCAGATGGCCAGCCCGGTTCGGTTCCGACCGAACCAGAAGGAGTGCCCTCTGACCAGGGCGATACTTCTCTGGACAAAAGGAGAGCCGATTTTGAGGAGTGGGTTCCGGTGAAAAGGAAAAGAAAAGATAAATCGTCCGGTTCGGACCCAGAAATTCATACTCCGACCGCTGATGAGATAGCCAAGGCGATAAGGATAGTGCAATCGCTTACTTCGGGTCCGACCAAACCGGCACCATCTGGCAGGGGTTCAGTTCGTTCGGTTCCCCCGGTTCCGGATTATACTTTGGAAGAATTTTATGAACCAGAGGAGGAGGAAGGAGAGTATGAGGATGATTATGGTGATTATGAAAGTCTGGATGTGCCTATTGACTTGCACATCTCCCCAGACAGACCTTCAGGTGTTTCTCCTCCTAGGCTTTCTGAGTCCCCTTCTCATTATATGTTTTACAAAAAAGTGGCTGAGACCCTCCAGCTTCCTGTGGAGAAAGCAGTAGAGGATCAGGAGGAGCCTGATTTTGTTGAGATGATGGACATCCCAGAGTCCAGGAGACTGTCTATTCCCCTCCACAAATCCTTTGGGAAACAAACACATAAAATTCTTAAGTCTCCTATTTCTATACCTCCTGTGGACAGACGAATGGACAAGAGGTACACTCTCTCAGGCTCAGACATGGAGTTCCTTTTCCAGCAATGCAGCCATGTTGTGGTAGTGCAGGCTGCTGCCTGTGATAAGGCAAATATCCCCTTGGCATCACACCCCCCAGACAAGACACTGTGCTGGCTCTAGCTAAACAGGCCCCTGACCAGCTTGCCAAGGAGCTGGAGCAGGTGGCTGCAGATGGGATTGAGGCATCTAAAGTACAATTTCATGCTGCTGCTGTGGACTCCAGTGATGTTTCATCAAGAGTCATGGCTACATCTGTGGCTCTTTGGAGGATGGCTTGGCTCAGATGTACTAGCCTCTCACAAGATACCCAGGCTAAGGCCATGGATTTTCCTGTAATTGGTAATTCTCTGTTTGGGGAGCAGACAGAGAACTACATGAAAAAGATGGATGAGTACAGGACCACTTACAGGAGTGCTCAGGCCAAAGAAAGGCAAGCAGCTCCTCAAAGGCAGCAGTCCAGGGGCAGGGGCAGGCCTTTCCAAAGGCCTTTTTACTAAGCTCAGGCCTCCTCTACTTTCTTTCAGAGGGGGTTCTTCAGAGGGAGAGGCAGACGGGGGATGAGCAGGCCTGCATCCACCCCTCAGACTAAAGCCCCTGCCAAGCAGACACCCTGATGGGTCTGTCCGGGCCGATTCTTCCATACCAGTAGGGGGCAGGCTGGCTTACTTTGTCCAGGACTGGAAGTCTCTAACATCAGACAGGTGGGTCCTAGAAGTAGTAAGCCAGGGGCTGGTTCTCAGCTTCAAAAAATTTCCAAATATGAGAGCCAGATCCTTTTCACCTGTGAATCTATCAGAGACCCTTGCCTTAGAGGCAGAGGTTTCTTCTCCCCTAGCTCTTAGAGCTATAGAGAGGGTTCCCACCCTACACAAGGGCAAAGGATTGTACTCCAGGTACTTCCTAATCCCCAAAAGACAGGAGAATGGCGGCCCATCCTGGACCTAAGATATCTGAACAAACACCTTTTAAAGTCAAAGTTCAAAATGGTGACTCTGGGAAATTATCCTTCCCACTCTAAGGCCAGGGGACTGGCTAGCCTCCGTGGACCTCAGAGATGCCTATTTTCATATTCCCATCAGGTGCTCCCACAGAAAGTACCTCAGGTTCGAGTTGCCCTCAGGCCACTATCAATTCAGAGCAGTGCCCTTTGGCCTAACATCAGCCCCAAGGGTTTTCACAAAGTACCTGGCAGTAGTGGTTACTTTCCTAAGGAGAAAAAAGATCTCCATCTTCCCATACTTGGATGACTGGCTCATAGTAGGTCAGTCTCCAGACCAAATCAAGTCACATTTGCAAGTGACCCAGCAAGTGCTCACTTCTTAGGATTCCTTCTCAACCTTCCAAAGTCAGTTCTCGAACCAGTACAGCTCCTCACCTTCATAGGTGCAGAGCTGGATACAGTAAAGGCAAGAGCCTTCCTTCCCCTGGAAAGGGCAAGGACCCTCATGGAACTGGCCTCTTCATTCACCATTCAGGTGTCTCAACCAGCAAGGCATTTCCTTCAGCTTCTGGGCCACATGGCAGCTTCCACAGCAGTGGTCCAAGGAGCAAGATTCCAGATGAGGGACATTCAGTTCCACTTAAGAGCCTTCTGGTCCCAAAGAAAGGATTCCCTTACTAAACTAGTCCCAGTGGCTCGAGCCCTGATCCAGGCCTTGCAATGGTGGCAGGATCAGGACAATTTGAGACAAGGGGTTCCTTTTGTCACTCAGTCTCATTCAGTGATACTCACCACAGATGCTTCCCTGCTGGGCTGGGGAGCCCATCTGGGGGAATCTTACCACCCAAGGACTGTGGTCACCTCAGGAATCTCTGCTTCACATCAATCTCTTGGAGCTCAGAGCCATGTTTCTTGCACTGCAAGCTTTTTCCAAATCTGTACAGAACAAGGTGGTCCAGGTCAGAACAGACACCACCACCACCATGTGGTACATCAACAAACAGGGAGGCACTCGGTCTACGGCCGTGTGCACAGAAGCAATGAAGTTGTGGTCCCTGTCCTATTCCCTGTAAACCTCTTTGACAGCAGTTCACCTCCCAGGGAAGGACAATGTCCTAGCAGATGCTCTGAGCAGAATATCCTAGGGCCATCACGAATGGACCCTAGATCCTCTAGTTTTGAAAGTGATTTTCTCGAGATGGGGCACTCCAGAGATAGATCTTTTTGCAACCCCAGACAATCACCAACTTCCTCTCTTTTGTTGCAGACCCCCAGTCTTGGGCTCAGTTCCCCTGGATGCTCTGATTCTGAACTGGGAAGAGAAATTTCTGTATGCTCCCCCCCTCCTGTTCAAAGTGTTAGTCAAGATAAGGTCACAGCCATGCAAAGTGATTTTGATTGCTCCAGACTGGGCCAGACAGCCCTGGTATCCCCTGTTGCTTTCCCTAGCAGTGCACCTTCCCGTGTCTCTTCCCAGGAATTACAACCTGTTGACATCCTCTCAGGGGAGGATTTGGTACCCGAATCTTCGGTCTCTCAATTTCAAGGCATGGCTCTTAAAGAGTTAGAGTTTGCAGATCTGCATCTTTCCCAAGGGATTCTGAATGTCCTTAAGGCTTCTCGAAAGCCTTCCACCAGAAAGACTTACAACTGCAAATGGAAAAGATTCAGCATTTATTGTTCTAAGAAGAATATTTCTCCAGACTCTGCTGAGTTGCCTACGGTTCTGGACTGTATGGTCCATCTTTATGGCCTAGGCCTCAGACCAGCTACCCTTAAAGTACGCTTGGCAGCTGTTACTGCTTTCTTGTCAGTAGGCAAGCCTTCCTGTGTTTTGTAAGTTTTTCAAGGGATTGCTTCACACCAATCCCCCTTTAGGGATCCTGCTCCTGCTTGGGACCTTAATGTTTGCATTGCTCAGCTTATGCAACCCCCCTTTGAGCCTTTGTCCTCTGCAGAGCTTAAGTACTGACTTGAAAAACTGTGTTTTTGGTAGCCATTACTTTTGCCAGGTGTATCAGTGAATTGCAAGTCCTGTCAGTGGAATCTGATTTCATCTCTTTCCATAGAGATAAAGTGGTCCTAAGAACTAACAGAAAGTTTTTGCCTAAAGTGGTTTCAGATTTCCACCTCAACCAGTCTATATCTCTCCCCGTTTTCTTCACTGACCATTCCTCCTGTGGAGAGAGGAGGCTACACAGCTTGGATGTTAAAAGAGCCCTTAGCTACTACATAGAGCATACCAAGGGTCACAGGTTTGAATCCCTCCAGTTGTTCCTCATGCATGGAGAAGTTGGTAAGGGCAAACCTGCCACTAAGAGATCTATTGCCAGGTGGATTGTTTCTTGTATACAATTCTGCTATGAAAAACTGGGTAGAACTCCACCCTCAGGCCTGAGGGCTCATTCCACTAGAGGTACAGCTGCTTCCTGGCTGCTGCCAGGGATATTCCTCTCTTAGAAATTTGTCAAGCAGCCACCTGGAAAACAGTCCATACTTTCACCAAGCATTACTCTCTGGATATCCAGGCTAGGAGTGATGCTCGGTTTGGCACAACAGTACTTCAGAGCCTGTTTCCAAAGTAGGTTCTGTGCCTTCTCCATGGAGGTACTGCTTGGTAGTCTGCATATGTTAGAATACAGCAAGACTTCATGTTGTTTGAAGAAAAAATTACTCGCTGTAGTAATGTTGTTTCTTCTAATGGAGTCTTGCTGTATTCTGACCTCCCCCCCGTCGCTTCCCCTCTCAGAACCTAGTTTTTGGGATGTGGGTGGGCAGGAGCAGTGTTAGCACCCTAGGCGTGTCCTTTTTTCACCCTCTTTTAGTTTGGGTGCATGGTTGTGTTTTGAATGTGTTTTGTTTTTGGGTTTCCTGACTTGAGTCTTCCATTTGAAACCAAAAACCCTTTTACTGCATATAGATATAGTTGCCAGTTGGCTAGTATGAGTTTTACAGTTTCCACACAGAACTTCTAGCGAGTATTGCTCATAAAGATCTGATGGTTGCAGTTTAAACAGCAGCAGACAGGGGCTTCAACTTTGCTCGTGGTGAACTTTCCATGCTGGCCATGGAAAGTTTAACTCTTTGTTCTTCGGGGCAGTTGAAAGGCAGGACCTAACTGCATATGTCAGAATACAGCAAGACTCCATTAGAAGAAACAACATTACTAAGGTGAGTAATTTTTTCTTTCAGCTGGTGCAGAACTCCACAGCTCAGTTGATTGCTGGAGTTTCTTGCTCTGAACATATCTCTTCTGCTTTGCGGATGTTGCACTGGCTGCATTTGAGGTGGTACATCTCCTTTAAGACGGGTTTGTTAACATACAAAACCGTACGTGATCTGGGTCCTGGCTACCTAAAAGAGCTTGTATGTCCATATGCTTCTGCCCACCCGCTCTGCCCTTCAGAGATAGAACTCTTGAAGGTCACCAAATCTGATTTCAGTCTGTCTGGAGACTGTGCCTTTGTGGTGGTTGCTCCAATTTTCTGGAACCAGTTGTCGTGAGAGCTTCAGGAGACCCCTTTAGTTGATAGTGTCAAGCGGGGGTTAAAACACTATCTTTTCTTCAGGGCTTACCCAACTGACTCCTAAACTGTTTCTATACCTATGGTATAATTTATTGAAAGTTATTTGTTGAGCTGCTGTTATTTTATGTGTTTTGTCTTGTAAGGCATCCAGAGCCTGTGGGATCAGGTGCTAATAAAAAAGCATACTACTATTACATTGTGATCTGTGTGTTTGTATTATCCATTTTAGAAGCATTGCTGGATATTAATATACACTTTTAGGTTACTTACAGTCACAGAGAACAAAAACCCATGCATTTCCAGAAATGCATAGGATAACTACTTAAAGTCAAATAGGATTTATGTGGGGTCTGTATTAATATATACTTTTTTTAACAGAAAGCTGTAGTAACACGAGAAGGCAAGCAGTTACAAGTGAATGTTGATCAGTTAGTTAAAGGTGATCTGATAGAATTCAAAGGTGGAGACAAGGTTCCTGCTGATGTCAGAATTATATCATGCCAGAGTTGCAAGGTGAGGTTATTTATTTCTTTAAGGAAGATTATTTCTGAAGCCACTACTCTTGTGTAACACGCGTCTCTCTGGTCCTTTGTTTTCTTTCCTCATATGAGGTTCGGTGGAGTCTCTCTGCTCGTATTCAGCTCAATCTGATGGAGTCCCAGTCTGGGATCACTCTGTTTTTTTCACTTATAACTCAGGGCCATCTGTGGATTGGTTCATACATTGAAGTGTCAGGATACGAAAATATTCACAGTATGACAACCTTGAAATCAAAGTACCAAAGATACTGAATAGCACCAAACTCAGTTTTGTAAACTAGTAGTTGATGGTATGAAAGAAAAGAGGTTCTGTTTCCCTGATCCAAATCCTGTAACTGGTTAGTCATACAGCAGTCTACTGCCCACACCACACAACTGTCCCCAACCCACACCACATTTTATTCCCAATTGTTTAACCAGGAGTGACACACTAAGCTGAAAGCTTGTTTACAGGTGCGACCTGGGAGCACAGGGAGGTTAAGTGACTTGGTCAGGATCACACAGTATGCAAGTGGGGGCTGTGGGATTCAAACCCAGGTCTCTAGATTTGTAGCTCAGAGCCTTGAACCACTGCGCTATATTTCAAACAACATGAAGTTTTGCTGTATTCTGACATATGTAGTTAGCCTCAGCACTTGAACTGCCCCGGAGATGAAAGAGTTAACTATGCAAAAGCATAGAACGTTGAGCTCAAGCTCGGATTTCAAACCTCTGTCTGTGGTGCTTCAGAGTGTAACCATCAGATTCTTTACTCTGCCTTACTGTGAAGTCGCTCCGGAAGATTGCTCCTTCGCTCAGTTCGGTAGAGTCTCAAAAGAGTGCCGGTTTTAAACAATTTGTTATTTTTCCAGTATTTCAAGTCTCTGTATGCGGTACAGTAAGTGTGTAGTAGGTAGTGAACATTTTTTTTTTTTCTGTGGAAATTGTAATTTCCTCGGTTCCTTAGCAGTTGGTCTGATTGGGAACCGACTGTTTGAGTTTGAATTTCTTCTCTGAAAATTGTAGTGGTGTGCCGGTTCTGATCATTTAAAAAAAAAACAGACTTTTACTGGTTTCTTTCCACAACCCGTAACACAGTTGGTTACCGATCGGAGAGTATTACATGGCGTGACTGCTGTTAAGGGTAATTTGTTGTTAGTCTGGCCATGTCTGAGAAACCCAAAAAGAAAACCGAGCCTACTGGGTTTCAACAGTGTGGTGAGAGTGGGGAGGCTTATGCTAAAGCTGATCCTCACCTCATCTGTGTTTATTGTCTGGGGTCTGACCACCTCAAAACAGACTGCCAAATCTGTAAAAATTTCCCCAAAGTCACTTTGGATAAAAGGATGAGTAGGCTTAAGGAAAGGGAGGCCGAGAAGTCTGCTGACCCGGATGGCCAGCCTGGTTCGGTTGCGACTGACCTGGGCGATGCCTCCTCAGGCAAAAGGAGATCCGACCTGGACGGATCAGTTCCAGCAAAAAAAAAAAGAAAAATCAGTCAGTTCAGATCCAGAACCGCGTACTCCAACAGCTGTTGAGCTGGCCAAAGCGATAAGTATTGTACAGTCGCTTCGATCGGTTCCGTCCAAACTGATGCCTTCGACCAGGCATTTGGTTTGAATGGACCCTGCTCCATCAGATTACGATCCGGATGCATTTTATGAATTGGAGTGGGAGGGGGACGAAGACTATCCAGAACAAGACAAGGAAGATGATAATGACTTAGAAGTTCTGGATATGCCCATTGAACTGGACATCTCCCCAGACAGACCCTCCAATGTCTCCCCTCACAGGCTTTCTGAGTCCCCTTCACACTATTTGTTCTACAAAAAGGTGGCTGAAACTCTCCAGCTACCTTTGGTAGAAGCTGTAGAAGAGGAAGAGAAGCCTGGTTTTGTTGAGATGTTGGACATCCCAGAGTCTAAGAGGCTGTCTATTCCCCTCCACAAATCCTTGGGGAAACAGACAAAAAATATTCTTCAGACACCAAGCACTTTACCTCCAATGGACAAAAGGATGGACTGGAGGTATATGTTGTCAGGCTCAGGTACAGAGTTTTTCTATAACCATAGCAGCCATGTTGAGGTATTGCAGGCTGCAGCCAGTGACAAGGCTAACACACCCTTGGCTTCACACCCCCCAGATAAAGACTCCAGGAAGGTGGATGCCATGACCAAAAAACAATATTTGGTATCCTCCTTGGGACTCAGGCAGGCAAACTATATGGTCTATACAGCCAGGTACCAGAAGTCCAGGTGGGATACTGTTCTGGAACTGGCTAAGCAGGCCTCTTCCCAGCTGGCCAAAGAGCTGGAGGAGGTGGCTGCTGATGGGATTGAGGCATCAAAGGTAAAATTCCATGCTGCTGTGGACTCAAATGATGTGCAATCATGAGTCATGGCTACATCTGTGTCTCTTAGGAGATTTGCTTGACTCAGATGTACTAGCCTTTCACAGGACACCCAGGCTAAGGCCATGGATTTCCCTGTAGTAGGTAATTTTCTGTTTGGGGAGCAGACAGAGGCTTACATGAAGAAAATGGATGAATACAGGACTACTTACAGTAATGCTCAAGCCAAGGAAAGGCAAGCTGCTCCTCAGAGGCAGCAGTCTAGGGGCAGGGGCAGGCCTTTTCACAGACCTTTCTGTCAAGCTCAGGCCTCCTGTCCCTTCCAACAGAGGGGGTTCTTCCGAGGCAGAGGCAGGAGGGGATGAGCAGGGCTGCATCCTCTTCCCAGTCTTAAGGCTCCTGCCAGGCAGACACCCTGATGTGTCAGCCCGTGTCGACTCCCCAATTCCAGTAGGAGGCAGGCTGGCTTACTACTTCCAGGCCTGGAAGTCTGTTACCTCAGACAGGTGGGTCCTGGAGGTAGTAAGCCAAGGACTGGCCCTCAGTTTCAAAAGATTTCCAAAAATGTGGGTCAGATCTTTTCCACCTACAAACATCTCCAAAACCATTGCTTTAGAAGCAGAGGTTTCCTCTCTGTTGGCTCTCAGAGTTGTGGAGAGAGTTCCTACTCTACACGGGGCAAAGGTCTGTACTCCAGATACTTCCTCTCCCCAAAAAAGACAGTGGAGTAGAGATCCATCCTAGACTTAAGGTATTTGAACAAGCACATTTTAAAGCCAAACTTCAAAATGGTGAATCGGGGAGTAATTCTTCCCTCTCTGAGGCCAGGAGACTGACTAGCTTCCCTGGACCTCAAGGATGCCTATTTCCATATTCCCATCAGGTGCTCCCACAGAAAGTACCTCAGGTTCGAGTTACCCTCAGGCCACTATCAGTTTAGGGTTATGCCCTTCGGCCTAACATCAGCTCCAAGGGTGTTTACAAAGTGTCTTGCAGTAGCAGTGGCCTTCCTCAGAAGGCAGGGTGTTTCTCTGTTTCCTTCATCTTCTGACCAGTCAAGTCAGCTCTGCAGGTCACCCAGAATCTCCTCAGTTCCCTGGGGTTCCTTCTCAACCTGCCGAAGTCAGTTCTCAAACCAGTACAACTTCTCACTTTTATAGGGATAGAGTTAGATACTGTTCAAGCAAAGACCTTCCTTCCACTTGCAAGAGTTCAGGCCCTTACAGTCTCACTTCCTCTTTTCATCCCTGGTTTCTCGTCCAGCAAGGCATTTTCTTCAACTCCTGGGACATATGGCAGCCTCCACTGCAGTGGTACAGGGGGCCAGGTTTCAGATGAGGGACATTCAGTTCCATCTAAGATCCTTTTGGTCTCAGAGAAAAGACTCTCTTACCAAACTTATTCCAGTGACTCAGACTCTGGTCCAAGCTCACCAATGGTAGCTGGACCAAGACAATCTCAGGCAAGGTGTTCCATTCCTCAAACAAGCTCCTTCAGTGGTTCTCACCACAGATGCTTCTCTCTTAGGCTCTCCTTCATATCAATCTTCTGGAACTCAGGGCAGTAAATTTCTTCTTGGACTCAGTGAGGAACAAGGTGGTTCAGGTCAGGACAGACAACACCACCACCACCACCATGTGGTACATCAACAAGCAAGAGGACAATCGGTCTATGGCCTTGTGCACAGAGGCCATGAAAGTATGGTCTCTGGCCTATTCCCTTCAGACTTCCCTGATAGAAGTTCACCTTCCAGGGAAGGATAATGTGTTAGCAGATGCTCTGAGCAGAATCTCCCAGGGCTATCACGAATGGACCTTGGATCCTCTCATCCTGAAAGTAATCTTCACCAGGTGGGGCACTTCAGAGATAGATCTCTTTGTAGCCCCAGACAATCATCAGCTTCCCCGGTTCTGCTGCAGACCTCCAGTCATGGGGACAGTTCCTCTGGATGCTCTGATATTGGATTGAGAAGGCAGGTTTCTTTATGCCTTCCCTCCTTTTCCCCCTGCTGCTTAAGGTTCTAATTAAGATCAAGTCACAGTCCTGCACGGTGATTCTAATTGCTCCAGATTGGGCCAGGCAACCTTGGTGTCCTCTGCTGTTGTCCTTAGCAGTCTTGCTTCCCCTCTGTCTTCCAAAGAGACACAATCTCTTAACCTCCTCTCGGGGAGGATCTGGTACCCCAATCTCCAGTCTCTCAATCTCAAGGCCTGGCTCTTGAAGAGTTAGAGTACGCAAGCCTGTATCTTTCTCAGAGAGTTTTAGACATCTCAAGGGTTCTCGAAAACCCTCTACCAGAAAAACTTACAACTCCAAATGGAAAATATTCAGCATTTGGTGTTCACAGAGGGACATCCTGCCAGATGCTGCAAGTATTGCCACAGTTTTAGATTACCTAGTTCACGTTAGTGGTTTAGACCTTAGGCCAGCCACTTTAAAAGTTCACCTAGCAGCTGTGTCTGCATTTCAGTCTACAGGGAAGGGCTGTTCCCTAGCATCCCACCCTGTCTTTGCAAAGTTCTTTAAAGGTTTGATTCATATCAACCCTCCTTTCAGGGAGCCTACCCCGGCTTGGGATCTCAATATCTGCATTGCTCAGCTTATGTAGCCACCCTTTGAACCCCTGGCTTCAGCCAAACTTAGGTACTTGACCTGGAAAACTGTGTTTCTGGTAGCTGTTACTTCTGCCAGGCGAATTAGTGAACTACAGGTCCTGTCTGTTGAACCTGATTTTATCTCATTCCATAGAGATAAGGTGGTCCTCAGAGCCAACAGGAGGTTCTTACCAAAAGTAGTTTCAGATTTCCATCTGAACCAGCCCATGTCCCTTCCTATGTCTTTCACTGATCATTCTTCTTCAGGAGAGAGAAGATTGCACAGTTTGGATGTTAAAAGGGCACTTAGCTACTACATAGAGCATACTAAGGCACATAGGAATGATTGTCTTCAATTGTTTCTCACTTATGGTGAAGTGGGAAAAGGTAGGCCAGCTACTAAGAGAACTATTGCCAGGTGGATTGTAGCCTGTATACAGTTCTGTTTTACCAGACTAGGTAAAACACCTCCCTCAGGCCTGAGGGCCCACTCGACTAGAGGTACAGCTACTTCTCTGGCTGCTGCCAGAGATATACCCTTACTAGAGATCTGCAAAGCAATCACCTAGAAAACAGTCCATACATTCACCAAGCATTACTCTCTGGATATCCAGGCTAGGAGTGATGCTAGGTTTGGTACAGCAGTACTGCAGAGCCTATGCTAGGTTTGGTACCCTCCTCCATGGAGGTACTGCTTGGTAGTCTACGTATGTCAGAATACAGCAAGTCTTCATGTTGTTTGAAGAAAAAATTACTCACCTTAGTAATTGTGTTTCTTCTAATGGAGTCTTGCTGTATTCTGACCTCCCCCGCCTCCCCTCTCAGAACCTAGTTTTTGGGATGTGGGCTGGCAGGTACAGTGTTGCACCTCAGGGGTGTACCTTGCACCTCTCCACTTTGGGTGGTGTTGTTGTGTTGTTTTTGTTTAATATACTATATATTGTTCACTACCTGTGTTCTTCTTTTTTGGGTTCTCGACTTGAGTCTTTCGGGACCCAAAGAAAACTTCTTAACTATAAGTTTTATTGTTTACAATTTCCACACCAGGGGTGTAGTTAGTTACTTGTTCATAAGAATCTGACGGTTACACTCTGAAGCACCACAGACAGGGGTTTGAAATCCGAGCTCGAGCTCAACGTTCTATGCTTTTGCATAGAGTTAACTTTTCATCTGTGGGTCAGTTCAAGTGCTGGGGCTAACTGCACATATCAGAATACAGCAAGATTCTATTAGAAGAAACACAATTACTAAGGTGAGTAATTATTTCTTCCTGCCCACTAGGGTCAGACAGCAGAACAGGTACTTTAATTTAAAAGTATATTAATGAAAGTTGATTCCCATTCACCTGTGTATAGGATGAAAATGTGGTTTTGCTGCCCACACATACCACTTTAGTCATTTCACAGTTATGCAGCTAAACCTGTTTGCTGGGAAATGAAGTTAAGTAGAAACTTGCTATTTTGTATTACAAAGTAAACCTAATTGTTTGGAAAAGAATAGTGTGAAGTAATACTGTACTTCTGGGCAGCAAATCTCCATTGTTATCCTATTCCCAGATGTATGGGAATCACCATTCATTTATATACTTTTGAATTATGCCGTCCTTATACAGGATAATACTGGTAAAGTGCTGTGCTACTTTCATTAAAAGTCACCCACACCTGTGAGGTTTATGCGTGATCGGGATGGCTTCAGTTGAAGGACGGAATACTTTTATCAAACCTGCCTACTTGCAAAAAGGTCTCACTAAACTTATTTCCTCAAGGAGTTCTGAGCCTTCTACCATCACCTATTTATGCCAGGCACACCAGGAGCTCGACTACACAAGTATTCCATGTGCCCAGGTGTCGCACAACTACAGTATGGCCCAGTGATCCTTTGCTCACCGGGCACCTCTGTGGACAAATAGTCTACTACCTGACATCGCCGGAGCCACAACCCTTGGTTCCTTTAAGTGCAAACTCTGTCAGCGCCTCACCAACAGTAGTACCTGTAGGTGACCCCGCTAGTCTGTGCCCGCAGCTTTAGTCTGCCTCAGCACTTCCAACTCCTGGCCCGCCAGTTTATGTCTTTGCCCAAGCACTTGCTTCCCACCCCCTTTGCCCTAGTACTTGCCTCCCACCCCCTACCCCTTGGCTCTTTTCTTTCCCTTTGCCCTCCCTATCGCAGCTCCCACTGCCCCTCCCTACCTCATCCTAACAGTCTGCCTCTACCTCTCTCTTCCGCAGGACGCTGGTATACCATGTACAGTGCCTTAGCACAATTTGTGAACTGCTTCTCATTGCAACCCATGTACTGTTGAATTTTTTTGTACTCTGTGGGTGGGATATTCAGACTGCACCAGGCAGTGGCGCAAGCCTGGGCACAGCACAACTGGGATGTGCCAGGGCGTTGACAGGGTGATATTCAATGGCAGCACCATTGAATATCGCTCTGTGGCCACCCGCAGAGTGCATAGCATAGTGGCACTGCACCAGCGCATGTGGCCAGAGAGGAGCAGGGGGATGCGCTAGCGCAATTGCCGTTGTGCTAGGCGCATCAACCGCGATATTCAGCGGTGGACATGCAAATGGGGACATAATGCAATGCAGGTGCGCCGAACCCTGGTGACTTGTGCCTGTTGCCCTGCCAGGCAGCAGCAGCCATCGGGGACCGATGCCTCCTGCCCCTCACTGGCAATGCGTGCCAATGTCCAATCATGGGCTGTTTTAAATAATAGAATCCCTGGTTGTCCAGTGGACCCTATCTCCCTGACCGATGGCAGGCTGTGTAATGTAATAAACACCCTGGTGGTCCAGTGGACCTGCCCCCCCCAGCCTGATCACGGGCATTCAGTAACGTAATTATCTCTGGTAGTCCAGTGGTACCTGTATCCCCCTCCCAACCGCCCTCATTCCCTGTCACCCGGCTCCCCCTCCGGTCAGCAGTGGGCGGCAGCACTTCACCATAAAGCCACCCGGCTGACCAATGATCGACAGGCGTGCAATGCGGCTGCACACCCATACTGTACTACACAATCCCAATATGTGGGCTTGTGGTGCTGCCGCCCGCCGCTGACCGGAGGGGGGAGCGGGGTGGCGGGAATGAGTGGGCGGGTTGAAAGGGGGGGTACAGGTACCGCTGAACCACTGGGGATAATTACAGTACTGAATGCCCGCGATCGGGCTGAGGGGTAGGTCCACTGGACCACCAGGGTGTTTGTTACATTATACAGCCTGCAATCGGGCAGGGAGATAGGGTCCACTGGACCACCAGGGAGTTTCTTAAATTATACAGCCTGCGATCAGGCAGGGAGATAGGGTCTACTGGACCACCAGGGAGTTTATTAAATAATGCAGCCCGCGATCGGGCAGGGTGATTGGGTCCACTGGACCACCAGGGATTCTATTCCTTAACACAGCCCACGATCGGGCATGGGGGGGTGCTACACCACCGGACGGTGCCGCCAGAGCTTGGTTGGCCACCCACAGGTGGCAGCTGCCGTGTTGCACCCTGCATTACGGCAGCTCACCTGTGGGTGGTCAGCTGTTGCTCCATTTATTTCTGGCTCAACTGTGTGCGGCGCCATGTAGGGATTGTGCCTGCATATTCTCAGCACATCCCAGGCTGAATATCGGGATGTGCAGGATATGCATGGGCACGCCCCCCCCTTACCTGCGCTGCATATACTACCGATGTGCCCTGGCGCATCAGGATTTGTGCTGAGCTTATTCCCCCATTGAATATCATGCCAGGGCGCATCTGTGAGTTCCGCATGGCGCAACTCTGTTCGCCATGTGCAACCCATTTGAATATCCCAGTCTGTATGTATAATTTACTGTAACTATATTGTGTCTTCTTGTGTTAATGTATCTGACGTGGAACCTCTCAATGAGCATCCTTTCACAGGTGTCATCCAAGACTTCAATAAATTAATAAAAATAAAGGGTGCGGGATGGTGTTGCGATGAGGGCTGTGCACTTTGAGTGTGAATGTGTGTGTGTGTGTGTGTGTGTGTGGCATCCAGTATGGCTGACCAGCTGTCTGGAGAGGGGGCATAGAACCTCCCACTATTCCTGCTATTAACTAGCACTTTATAAAATTGAGTTTGGTGCTTTTTACAGTACCTTTGGTACTCTGACTCTGTTTGTTTTCTATGTTACAGCATGTAAAGAAAATTTGTAACAAAAAAAAAAAACACTTCCAGACAGAGATGCATGCTAAAAACAAATACAAAAGCATGGCACTGGCACAGCTGATACAGAATGACACATTTGCACAGACATGCACACTTGTATTTACCTACCTACCTATCACTTGTACACACAGATGCATAGGAGCCCCTAGAGAAGCATGCCAATGCAGATAGATGCATAAGCGCACACAGAGATGCATTCTCCCGAACACAGATGCAGTCATTTATAGACTGACACTAGCAAAAAAAAGCCTACTTGTAGACAAGCACACTCTTGCGCAAACTCACAGAGACCCATGCTCGTACCAGATGCTCTTACACATAGAGTTGCTTTGTTAATCTGCCTGCACACATAAACACACACACAGACACACATGCTCATGGCTGCAAGTGCACACACATGCACTTATGGCCACACTCAAACAAATGCAGGCCCATGACACACATACACTAACAGCCCCCTCATACATTCATGCACACTTGCAGACACAAATGCTCATGCAAGCAGAAATGCAGAAGCTTTCCAACACAAATGCTTATGCCCACAGGTCCATAGAACCCCACAGAACCCCACAGTCAACATACACAGTCACTCCTATATACACACGTGCACACACACTCCTATATACACACACATGTGCGCGCGCACACACACACACACTCATGCTCACACATTAACATATAATATCCTTAATTTTATCATTTGGAACTCCTCTGTCCCATGTGGAAAAGGTTATGTTAGTCATTGCTCTCCACTGAGCTGATCTGTACTTGTGTGTGTGTGTGCACACACACACACACACACACACACACACACACTTCAATCTTATTTATTTGTGGCATTTTAATAACCAGGTGAGCCCACTGAGATGAGGGGTCACTTTTTCAGGGGTGACCTGGAATTAGTTACTTCTCACCCCAGGAATCCCTTAGTATACTTGACTAATTCAGTTATGCCAGCTGGGGTCAGCTGCCCCAGAGGTGGAATTTATGCTAATGTATAAAAAGAATTAGCCAATGAAGTTGTAGTAAGAGGGTGCTGCCTGTAGGTTGTGCTGGAGATCAGTCAGATTAATTTCTCTGCTGACTGGAGCAACTCCTATCCGGAGCTCTCTCTTCAAATCTTCGCTTGGAGAAGTTACTGTCTTTAAAGTCAGTAATTTTCTTTACATGTGTGCTGCCTATAGTGTTCATAACTCTCAACCTTTTGTCCCCCAAATGTGGAACATTGCCTGTAAAAATGTGGAACAAATGAGCAAAATGTGGAATACTAATCAAATCTTTAACCAGGAAGCTCAGAACACTGTTAAAATGTTTGCATTTATGTTCAGAAAGTCTGTTATTAATTGAATAATATATTTTTTGCATAATTTACTAAAGATTTTTGCTTTAAAATGTTAATACTGAATGTGGGACAAGTCCTCACAATGTGGAACAGGGAGCTTTTGTGAAGTAAAATGAGGAACGTTCCTTGTAATGTGGTACAGTTGAGAGGTATGATAGTGTTTTTAGGCACATTTTGATTGTTTTTCTTCTTTTTCCATGGTTTCCTGGAACCGGGGTTTTTCCTTTCCCCAGTGGTTCCAACTGCATTTCCCATGCTTTATTTCTGAGGTAAAAAATTAGCGCTGGAGGTAAAATACCACATTTTTCATTCTTTTTACTTTATTTCTTTAGCAGTTCCCTATATTTTAAGGGAACTGTGTTTTTCATACATTTTTTCTTTTTTTTCCCTTTATTTGTTAAGAGTTTTACCAGGAAGGCATGCTGAGCAGACTACTGCTCGGTTCTAGATGTGTCCTAGGGGTAAGGGGTAGTGGAGAAGTACAGCACAGTATTGTAAAAATCAGGAAACAGTACAATTGATCTTCAGGACATAGTACAATCAGGTAATACATTCCAGGATGTAGTTCAGTACTGTATGTGTAGTGCAATACACAAGGCAAGCAAGTACTTGAGCAATGCTAAATGACAATAAATACTGTAAATAAACAAGAAATAGGCCCTGTGAAGTCAGAGATTAGTTGCATATGCAGGTGGAGGAGAAATGTGCTTGGAGGAGGGAATTGAGGTGTAGGGAGGGAGGGAGGGCGAGCCGAATTCGCTGGAAGTGAATTCCATAGTTTAAGCATGCGGTACCTGAAGGCTGCCTGGCCTACACCAGTAGACATATGAGGAATGGACAAAACATGGGAGTCGTTGTTCCTGAGTGAGTACGCTGGTAGGTTAGAGGCTGTTAGGGCAGAGGCAAGGTAGGGGGCAGGGACTGAGTCCAAAATTTGGTCGCGATCCTGGCAGAGTGGGACTGCCTGCCGTCTTTTAGTGAGGGGAGGTTCAAGGTCTGGCAGAGGATGCAATAGTGGGTGGAGTAGGGACAGTCAAGGGCAGAGCGACAGAAGGAGTGGAAGAGGGAGTCCAGTCTTGCTAGGGTGGACTTGGGAACGGCATTATAGACTACATCCCCATAGTCAAAGATAGGAAGAATCATTTTCTGCTTAATTGGCCTGCGAGCAGGCAGCGGGATGCATCCACAGTTGTGGTATAAGGCACCAAGCCTTGGGTGCAGCTTCTTGTCGATGGAATCAATATGTACAGAAAAGTCGAGGTGCTGGTCAAGCCAGACCTTGAGATATCTAAAGGAGGAGCAGGCCTTCAGAGTTGTCCCATTCAGAGTGTGGAAGGTAGGGGTGGAGGGAAGCTGTGAAGGTCTCTGCCTAGAGCAGAAGGTCACGGAAACAGTTTTCCTGGCATTGAGAAATAGCTGATTGGAACGAAACCAGTGCTGAACATTGCTGAAGTCCTGCTGAAGTCTGGTCGCCACATCAGAGGACGTGAGCCTGATGTATACAGAACAGTGTCACCGCATACATATGGATGGATGTGTGTGGACAGGCAGAGGGCAGATCATTAAGGAAAAGGGAGAACAAGAGTGGGCCCAGGACCGAGCCTTGGGGTACATCAGTTGTATCAGGGAGGGAGGCTGAGGTGAATGAGCTAATTTTGACAGATTGGGACCTGTCTTCTAGATAGGAGTGGAACCAACTGGTGGCCAAGCTAGAGGTTGGACAGGAGGAGTGAGTGGGAGACTGTGTTGAACGCCTTAGCCAGGTTGATGAAAATGGCTGCAGTAATGTGCCCTGCATCCATACCAGTTAGGATGGAATCGGTGAGTCCTAGAAGGGAGGAGGTGGTGGTAGAGTGGATTTTCCTAAAACCAGACTAGAAAGGAGTGAAGAAGGAGGAGGAGGAGAAGTCGAGAAAGGTGGAGAGCTGTGAGAGAACTGAGTGTTCTTGCAGTTTGGACAGGATGGGGAGGAAGGAAATAGGGCGGTAGTTTCCTGGGACAGAGGGGTCATCTCCCTTGGGAAGGGAGATGACAGTGGCATTTTTCTACTCAGCAGGAACATCAGCGAGGGAGAAGGATAGGTTGACAAGTGAGGCCAAGGGCCTGGCTATGGTGGGAGCCAATATGTAGAGCATTTTAAAGTCCATGCCAGTGGGGCATTTGCCCTTTGAAGGGTTGAGGGCGAGTAGGGCATTGAGTACTTCTGTCGGGGTGACCTGATGGAATGAGAAAGAGAGGTCAGGAGGGGGGCCTGGGTGGGGTCGAAGAGGGGGCCTGCTGGGCAGGTTGGGGGGAGGTCAGAAGTGAAGAGGAACAACTTGTGAAGTAGGAGTTGAATTCTGTGGCCACAGCAAGGGGGTCTGAGACTGTGGAATCACCTACATTTAGGACAGGGGTAGGGGGGCCGTGATGGTGGGGTGAAGGGTGATTTTACCACTTTCCAGAATTTGGCGGGGTGGTTTAAGTTAGTGTGGAAGGTGGCTTTGAAATAGTTAGCTTTGGCCCGGTGGATTCGTCTTGTGCTGGGTTTTCATAGTGTGCGATACTGTTGGAGATCTGCTGGTGTGCTGGAAACCTTTAAGGACTTCCAGTACTGGTCCCTGGCCCAAAGTAGAGCCAGGATATCGGATGAGATCCAAGGCAGATGTGCGCCCCTCACTCTGGCCCATCTGAGAGGTACATAGTGATCCCAGACAGCAATGAACTTGGTCCTGAAAAACTCCATTGTGGAATCTATGGAAGTAGCCTGGTTAATGAAGGACCAGTCAGTATTGGCTAGATCATTTAGGAGGGAGGCGTGGTCCAGGGCTTTGTAGGACCTTGTCAGAAGGATTCTGGGGGGCGGGGGGGGCCTAGGCCTGAATATTTTCCTTACCGAATAAATCATATGGTGGTCGCTTAGGGCGTCCGGTAAGAGGCCTGAAGCAACTATCCTACGTGGTTGGGAGGTAAGGGACCAGTCCAGGACAGTGTGGTTCAGCGTTTTGTGATTTAGGCAAGTAGGTTCAGAGATCTGTTGGGACAGGTTTAGTGCGGCCACCAGGTCGTGTAGCTTGGAGCCAGCCCTGGAGAGCCAGTTGAAATTGAAATCCTCGAGTATATAGAGGTCGCCCCTTGATGCCAGGGATTTTAGAGTACTCAGGTGATCCAGGATGTAGGACATAGGGAAGTTAGGTGCACAGTATGATCCAGCTATAAATATTGGGATTGAGTGGGGGGGGAGGGAGAGTTTTATCATTAGTGCATCTGTGGACTCCGTGGGCAAGGATAGTGAGACTGGGGTAAAGTGGAGTGCTGATGAGATGTACATAGCTATGCCACCACCTCTTTTGTTACTTGGGCAGTCATGACAGATGACTGTATAGCCAGGTATAGAGATTCCGCAATCTTTGCTGCAAGGCTTCAGCCATATCGCAGAGATAATCAATATGTCAGGTCTGAGGGATAGAGCTAAAGATTGTAGCAAGGTTAGTTTACATAGAAGGATGCAGATATTTAGGTGGGCTAGTTTTAAGCCTGAAGGTAGAAGGAGGGGAGAGGAGTAGTTAGATTGGGGGGTGGGACTAGGACCAGGGTTAGGCTCAACGTCCCTGGCAGAAAGTAGCAGCGTGAGTAGAAGCTTGGCTTTGGGCAAAGCCCACTGAACTTTCCCTTAGGGAGCGGCAGGATGACGGCATGTTTTCAGTAGGAAGGAACTTGAGAAAGTGAAAAGGAGAGGTTTAGAATAATAGCGATAGGATAGGCAATAGCAGGAGCAGAGAGGTAGAGAAGTTTGGGATCAAGACCATCTGGAGAGGACCCTTTAGAGGGGTTAAGAAGGGTACAGAAGGTTTAATCTGATTAAAATATTATTGTCACTTTGTTTTAAAGTGTTAGGATAGCATAGTATGAGACCTAGGTACAGGCTTAGTCGTACTCTGAGAGTCTTGGAATGCCTACAGTTGGCAGGACAGCAGATCTGAATAGTGGCACAAGCCAATTAATGTTCCATTATTTGCATAAAGTTCCATTTATCTCCAGGGCAGTGCAATCCAGGAGGCTGACTGCAAGAGTTAATGATATTGAAGAATACCCTGGAAGAAAGAAAATTACTACAGTGAGTAATTTTTTTCTTCTGGGCCACATGGCCTCTACCACAACAGTAGTCTTTGGTGCCATGTTTCAGATGAGGGATGTTCAGTACCATCTCAGGACTAATTGATCTCAAAAAAGAGACTCACGGCCAAACCTCATTCCAGTCACCAGGACTCTTCTGCAAGCCCTGGATTGGTGGAAAGACACGTAAAATCTCAGGGAATGGATTCCCTTCCAACAGAAGGAGCCCTCCAGAGTGCTCACTTGATGCCTTCCTCCTGGGATGGGGGGAGGCACACCTGGCAGACCAGTCCATAAGCGGGGTATGGTCTCCCAGAGAGTCCAGGTGTCATATAAACCTTCTTGAGCTCAAAGCTGTGTATCTGGCCATAAAAGCCTTCATCCCCCAGCTCAAGGGTCACTCTCTCCAAATCAGGACAGACAACACCACGACCATGTTTTACATCAACAAACAAGGGGACACAAGATCCTCAAAACTGTTCAAGAGGTCATGAAGATGTGGCTGCTGGCTTACCCCCGGATATGCAGCTGTCTGCCATTCACCTGCCAGGCAAGGACAATGTGCTGGCAGACTCCCTAAGTCGCATCAGTCAGGGGCACCACGAATGGACCCTGAACAGGCAAGCGTTGGCTGCGGTCTTCAGGGGATGCGGTACTCCAACGACAGACCTCTTCATATCCAGCTTCAACCACCAGATTCCCCTCTGCTGCTACAGGCCTCTGGTTCTTGGCACAGTACCAGTAGATGTTCTGTCCTTAAATGGGACAGGAAGGTTTTTGTATGCTTTTCCTCCTTTCCCCTTGATTCTAAGAGTTCTCTTCAAGCTCAGGAGACAGCCAGCAACAATGATCCTGGTAGCTCCAGACTGGGCAAGGCAGCCATGGTACTCCCTGCTCCTTTCTCTGTCACCAAATGGCCCATTCGCCTGCCTTCAAGCCACAGTCCCCTGACCTTGCCTCAGACGAGGGTAACATACCCCAATATATAGTCCCTTTGCCTCAAAGCTTGGTACTTGAGGAGCTAGAGTTCCCGGATCTCAGTATTCAGAGCAAGTCCTCAGAATCCTTAGGCTGGCTAAAACGCCAAGCACTCAAAAGACTTATGCTTCCAAATGGAAGAGATTTTCTTTCTGGTGTAAAGACAGATTGACCCTTTGCATCCTAGCTTGCCTTTGATACTAGATTACCTAGTTCATTTACAGGCCTCAGGGCCTCATCCCTGAAAGTCTGCCTGGCAGCCATTTCTGCATACATCTCAGCGGGCAAGGAGAAATCAGTAATTTCTCATCCCATTTTTAGGAAATTCTTTAAAGGCCTGCTACATCTTTGACCCCCCACTTAGGGAGCCTGTCCTTCCACGGTATGTGAAACTGTGTATAGCCAAGTTGATGGGTGCTCCGTTGGAGCCTATAGCTACAGTAGATCTGAAACATGTCACTTGGAAAACAGTGTTCCTAGTGGCCATCACTTCTACCAGGAGGATTTCAGAGTTGCAAGCTCTCTGCACTGACTCTAACTACATTATCTCCCACAGGGATAAGCTAGTTCTCAGAACTAACAGAAAATCCCTTCCTATTGTAGTCTCTGAATTTCACCTCAACCAGTCTATAACCCTACCTGTCATTTTCACAGACAAATCCACTCCTGGTGAGTGCAGGCTTCACAGCCTGGATATTGAAAAGGACTCTCAGACCCAGCTGTTTCTCAATTATGGTGTGAAGGGCAAGGGCAGGCCAGCATCTAAGAAAACCATCTCTTGCTGGATAGTCTCCTGCATTCAGTTCTGTTACAGTGAGGCTGGCAGACAGCCACCTTAAGGCCTGCAGCCTCGGTGACAGCACAACGGGACATACCTTTGCTCGATATCTGCAAAGCAGCTACTTGGAAGACTGTACATACCTTTACAAAGCACTACTGTTTGGATGTACAGTCCAGAACAGATGCAGAATTTGGAACTGCAGTCCTACAGAACCTTTCTTCAAGTAGGTTCTATTCCTACCTCCTAACTACACTACTTTGTAGTCTGCATAAGTCAAGCATACTGAGGGATTCCTGTGGTGAGAAGAAACAATTACTTACCATAGTAATATTGTTTCTTGTTTCTCCTCATCCTCCCCTCACGTAACCTGGCTGTTAATTATTCCGCAGTCCTGAGCAGGACAAATTTTCTACCGAGAAGCGTATTTAATGAGACATGTCATAGCCAAATATTGCTGTACATAGTTCACCATTAGGTAACTAATTTGGTTGCTGTTCTTTTCATATTGTCTATTTTTCCACTGTTTTTCCTTTTTCTCTGTTTTTTCCATATTTTCCGCGTTTTTGAAATAGGATTTGGGATTGGGTCCTTTTGCCCCTTAGGCTTTAAAATGAATCTGACTCTCAAGCAACAGCACCAACAGGCAGCAGTCTCTTGCTGTGATCTGACTGACTGGTGCCCAGCCATCACTTGCATTGGCAGCACCTCCAGGGCAGCTGAACCCTGCTGGCAATAATGCATAAGTCAAGCATACTGAGGAATTCCCTGGAAGAAACAATATTACTGTGATAATTTTTTCATATCCTCCACTATCTCCATCCACTATTTTTCTCGGTTTACTGCATGCTAAAAATATGTGTGTGCATTGTCAGTATTTTCCATGCTATACTTTGCTGTACAGCAGAACAGAACACTTTATTTTTGTGCTTCACTAAAACATAGTGATAATTATTTTAGGTTGATAATTCTTCCTTAACTGGAGAATCTGAGCCCCAACCTAGAACAGCTGAATGTACAAATGAAAATCCATTAGAGACAGCAAATATTTGTTTATTTTCTACAACCTGCCTAGAAGGTAAGTGGAATAGATACCACATTTTTTCATACTGGGATACTGTAAAAATAGATACTGGGATTTGCTAGCCTACTCCTGTCCTGGAGTCAGGGAGTCAAAGTATGGGAACCCGCAGGCTTTATATTTCACCATTGTGCCATTGGAAAAGTGGGTGAACCTGTCCATAGTTTCCACCTAGGTAAGGCTGGCCAGAAGCTGTTGTTGTGAGGGTATGTCTTGGGTATGCCATCTGCACAGGAGAAGCCTCTTAACCTGAATACTAAATAAAGCCAGCAATTTCTGCCCAGCAGTGCTGGGGATGGCTGTGACAAACTCTAGAATGAGGAGTAGTGGACAGTGAGGGATTTGAGTGTGCAGTAACTCTTGTCTTAAGGCACAGGCGTTGTCCCAGAGAGAGTGGATCTGGAGACAGGGCCATAGTAGAAGTAAAATATTTCCTGCTGGGGCTCCACATTTCCAGCAGGCACCCGAGGGTAGGAGCTTAAGTTTATGTAGGACTGTAGAAGTTCTGTACCAGAAATGTAATGTTTTGTTTTGGATATGGTGGATGCATGGAATAAACTCCCAGCGGAGGTAGTGGGGGCAAACACAGTGGGGGAATTCAAACATGCATGGGACAGGCATAGGGGAACCCTAGCAATAGGAACGAGAAGGTAAAACCGGAGATGAAGTAGTGTCTGTGGCTTTTACAGTATGCAGGGAAAATGGGCAGACTGGATGGGCCTAGCGGTCCTTATCTGCCATCAGTTTCTATGCTTCTATGTTTGCTGTGCAAGTCCTTAAAGGTTTTATGGCAGGAGGCCTTCCAGTCCTGTTTAGAGATCTGAGTGCCAAGTAAGGCTTCCCATGTAGCCTTGGACTGAATTGACTGGTTAGGGATAAAGGCCTTTATCTCTACATAAATTTTGCTGGCTAGTCCTTTAGTACGGGAGAGCCACTGATGCAATGGGAGGTAAGGGGCTGAGGACCAGGATATGTCTCTTATCAGCTTCTGTGTTGCACTACAAAGCAGTAGAAACCTCCTAAAGTCTGCTTTAGGGATGTCCCATTGGGTCTCCAGAGTCTGGAAATTGTTAACTATATGGGTGTGCGGCATCAGGATATCCAGTAAGAAAGCAGCCATACTTCTCAACCTCTTGTCTCATAAATCAGGGGCAAGGTTGAAAAAAATCAGGGACAGAGACACAAAATCAGGAATACATCTTAACAAGCATTTGTCAATGCTGAACGTTTGATGCTTGTTAAACAATTTTTTTTTTCTAAATTTTGAGCCCAATTTTTGAAGATACTTGTTTTAGGATTGGTCATATAGCCATGGCATTTATCATTTACTAGAGGAGGATCCCCGAGCTGTCTGCCTACACATGTGATGTCTCAAGATGGACACATGTCTGCTTGCATGTTACTGCTTGAGGGTGGGAGCTGCATTTGTACAGCATGCTTATACCCCCAGACCCTTTAAATCTATTCCACCTATGTCTGATCCCAATATCAATACTCAAAGTGGGACCCTTTTCCCTGAGCCTGACCTGTGCTCACCACCAAAAGACATTGCCTCTGAAAAAATCCTAACAGCAGGCCTGCATCTGCTTGCTCTTTTTTATCATCTGAATTTTGTTGAGTTCTTTAGTTTTACAAAATCATCCACCATCATATAAGTAAAACACTGTTTTAAACACTGAGAATGAGAATACTAACCAGGTTTACTGTAGGTGCAGTGGACACTTTTTTAAGACAATTAATCTGCGCTCTACTGATGGGAAGGAGCAAGACCTTAGATAAAAATCATGGGTACTGTGTGAATGCCACCTAATCATTGTACTTCCTGACCATCCAAAAACAAAATCCTGCACGAAACATATTATTAACTATTTAAAACAAGAAAAAACAGTGAGCCATTAAATAACCACCCACAAGTGACTGCAACTAAGATGAAACAAGTATAGATGGAGAATATTAAAATTTACTTACATGGTTGTTCCCCACTGAACAGGCAATCATGTTCCATGGTTTCGCCAGATGTTATTTGCAATACTACCGAAAGCTGTAAAGTAGGCAAACATCAGTGGGACAAGTTAAATATCAAAATGTTTCTACAAAACACTCCCCAGTCTTGTTGCAGTCAACTTGTGATTATTATTATTATTATGACAGAATATGGCTACAGGTATACAGTGCTGGGTTACCTTCCCCCACCACCCCATTTTTTTTATCCAGACTCCCGCTCTAGCAAAAATTAGAGGGGTTTTCTCTCTGCCACTCTCACTACCAACACACCTACACAGTCATCAAAAAGTACTTTTGGTCCCTTTTTCCATGGCACATTAAAAGACATTTTTGGCCAGCTATTAGGGCAAAGGGCTGCTAAAACCGCCTAGCCCTTTATTTCTAAATAAGATAAAAAGTACGCTTACAAAATAAAAGTTGAGGCAGTACATTTCGTTTTATTTGCACTCTCTACAAATGAAATGAAAGACACTGTCTCGCTTCTATTTTGCAAGACTACTATGAGTGTACTTTTTATCTTGTTTAGAAATAAAATGCTACAAGGTTTTAGCAGCCCATTGCCCTGTGCCAGTTTTTCTGTTGTGCGCTTGATTCATTTAGTATTTCCAGGCACGGGCAGCTTGAGTGGAACCGCGGCTGCAATTTTATTTGTTTTTGGAATACTTCTCAGTCATCCCTATTATGCCTTTCCTCCATTTTACTTCAAAGCTGAACCTATAAGTGTTGAAAAATGTCAAGGGGTTCTATTTCTATACTTTTTATGCCCCACCAACTTGGTGCATTCTCTTTGCAGCAAATGCAGTCACAGTCTGCTACTTACAGGGGAACCAAGAAAATATTTTTACATGTTTTATTAGCGATTTAAGCAAGGTAGGCTTGCTGGGACCAGGTTAGGGAACAGGGGCAAGCTGGAGCTTAGAGATCAGGAGACTCTATATAATAACCTGGCCAGATATCTATTACAACTTAAGTTTACAAAACATTTGGAAGTATTTTGAATTAAGCCAGCTGTCAACATGCCTTTTTTTCGGGGCGGTAATGTCACACAGACCATGTGAGGGAGCAGGGTGGGAGGAAAGGTGCAGCCATGCACGGAAAGGAGCCTAACCAACAGCAGATAGTGGCACATAGTGGGGTCTGTCCTGGAGGATCCTGGTGTTGGCGGGGATGCGGGAGCCGGCATCAGAAGACTTTACATGATGCTTTGCTAAATCTGATTAAGAAATAGAAAAGATCATGCCTAATTTGGGCAGTTTTGCCCTGTACTTGGTACTGAACCTGTCCCACGATGGTCTGGACCCAAAATGCAGAAAAGAGCACTACCAGCCACGGGACTCCACCACATAACCTGGCCCGGCCGCCTTTATTTACTGACTAGCAGATTTAGATCTTGGTGACCAGGTAAGTGCCCTAGACACAAAATTGTCTATTTTCAAAACAAAAACCTGAGATAATACCGAGTCACCAGCACGAAGAAAGGCATTTCAAGTGTTGCTGCCGACTCTCCCGAGACTGCGAATAGTGAGAGTGGTAACCCCATGAGAGTGTGAGGTGGCGCTGCCCAGCATGATGAAGTGCTCTATGTATGGAGAATTTCCTCATATGGTATAACATGCCCTCTGCTATTTTTGCCAAGTTATGTCAAACTTCTAATGTTTCTGTTCATGAAAAATATTCACATTTGGATTAAACGTGGCATAAATACTACACGGCACGCTATTCCATAAGAGGAAATTTTCTGTACATAAAGCCCTGCATTATGATAGTCATAGTCCTGTCACACTCTCCCAGGGGTGCTACTGTTGTGCACAAGCTCGAGACAGTTAGCAGCACTAGAAATACCTGCCTATGTGATGGCTACTTGGTATTATATTGGGGTCTGTTGTGAAAGAAAGATTTTTTTTTCTTAACTAACATTACAGGGCAGCAGTTTTTTCTATGCTATGCCTCTGCACCTAAACTTGGATACTGGGATATTTACTGTTTATTGATGGGGGTCCAGTCCATGACCTCGTTACCAGGAGAGGAATTCCTCAGCATCTGGGCTGGGGTCTCAGAGTGTGAGGCCTTTAAAAAAAAGCCAAGAAAGGGGAAACAAAAACCAAAAAAGCCAGCTTCAGCCTCCAGCAGGTGGGCAGGGCAGGGCCCCCTCCAGAGCTCAGGGCCTAGGACAAAAGTACAGGTTGTTCCCCCATGACAGCGGCTCTGATTGTAGTTGAGGTAGCAGAGCTGAAATGAGGAGTGTGGAGGCGCAGCTCCCCCAATGAAAAAACAAAAGTCACTGCTGTGGCTCCAAACATCAACTGGGGCGGAGGTTGTAAATTAAAAATGAATAGTCACCTCTGCCTTTCCTGAAGTACTACCAGACAGTGGTTGAGGTAGTAGAGTGAAGCATGGATGTAAATACCATATTTCTTCTAAACCCTACAGAAGTGTGCTGGGGAGGGGTCCGGAGTACTACAGTATCGCTGCAGGCGCGCATGCTTTTAATTGGAAGGCTTCGCCTTTGGTTCCGTGGACAAGCAGCCAGCCACTCCCACTTTCTGAACTATATAGGCAGTTCCCCTCAGCCTCCTTCTGAAGCACTTTTTCTTTGCCAGCTGGAGGCTCTGTCTGTTTGCTCTCTGCAGCTGGCTGGGGCCTGCCCCGACCCCCCCGCCTTGCTGCTGCTTTCTGCTGGACTCTGCGTTTTGTTCTTCTGCTACTGGTTTGTATTTTGCCTCCAGCTGTGAGCTTCCTTTTATTCCTTCTCTTTTTCTTCTCTGTTTGTGTCTTAGTTTTGTTTTGTTCTTGTTTTCTTTTTTGGGGGATTTGGTTTCTCAGCTCCTACCATTTGCTTGCTCCTACCATTTGGCTCGTTTGCAGCTTCAGCTCCAGCTTTTAGTTACTCCCATTGCTATTGTACCCCATACCTGTGTTTTTACACAACCCAAAGCTGCTTCCCATGCTACAGGCCTAACTGATCCTCATGCTATCAAGCTTGATTGTTTTCACCTGATTCAAGCTCTCTCTGAACCCAGGCTCCCTCTGAACCCTTGCTATGCAGTTCAGTCATGTTTTCCCTGCTCAGTCTATCTCCCTTGTGGTCATAGCTGTTTTCACAGCATTGTGCTTCCCTCCTTCCATGCTTATTGAATACTACCACTCATAGCTGATGCTATTCCCTGTTTGTGCACTGCTGTTCTACTGTGAGGTCAGCTAAGCTACTGCTGATGCTGTAAACTAGCTTTAATATCGCATATGGTTCTCGACCCTTCCATCACTTTCTTGTTTTTCCTATGGTGGAGACTGGGAAGTGTTTGGGAAGTCATGGCCCTATGTGGCTAATTACTTCTGTTCTAAATCCTGTCTCCACCACTGAAAATCCTCAGAGTATTTGTCACCTTCATTTGGCTTTTTGAATGCCTGGCTGGCTTGCCCCACTGTCGTAGTGCTGCTTCTCCCACTTCCATTCATGTCCCTCCATTGCTGCTATGTTTTGCAGGTCTACTTGCAGGTCTGACTATCCCTACTGCTTACTGACCTATGTGTAGGTCTGACTGTTGTTATGCCTTCCTGAACAATTACCCTACCTTACTGAACTACGTCCAGATCAACCCCTGATTACGCCATCCTTGTTCACTGCTCCCTGCCATCTGCTTTCTGCAAGGTCTCAGCACTCAGCGCTCATTCAGCTCCTCATCAGTCTCTGGGGCAGGCCAGCCATACCATTCTGGTGCAGGGTCCCCCTGCAGTCGGCGGTCTCACTCTGCACCTGAGTCCGCAGCTTGAGCATGCGAAGTTTGGGGTCGAGGGTCCTTCTCACTTGGCCCATAGCTGGGAATGTCCTCGCTCTGGGTGGACCTTCAATCGTCAATTGTACCGACGGCACCTCAAGTTGTAGAAGTTAAGACTCGGCTGCGAAGGGGTGGGGTACCTTGCAGGGGGCCCCGTTTAGCTGCCTGAGAGTGGAGGCACCCTTCAAAGCTATTCTTCCCATGACTGCCCCTGGTTTGTGTTTAGATCGGTAGGCCGGGTGAGTGCCTTGGTGGTTATTACTCTCCTCCTCCTGCCTTGGAGGTGGTTGGTTGCAGAGTGCAGTGAATCGCAACACTCCACGGCATTCCTGTTAGAAGGATAGAGTGAGAGTTTCCTCCAAATTGGAATATTTTCCAATTCCCTTTAATTGGGTTTCCAAACTGCAGCAATAGAGTCATCACAAAATAAAATATCCCAAGCCTGGAGGGAAGGCGACCTAGGCCTTGGATCCCCAGAGATTTCCTCCTCAAAGGTTTTTTTTTTCTCTCCTCTGTGTCTCCGGTCATAACTGTTAGTTAGCGTAATGTTCCTTAGTTCCGTAGGCAGGATTCCACTGTTGGATGGAGGGGGATGGTGTCCCTACTGCTGTTCCCTCTCTCCTTAGGAAGTCCCCTCATTCCCTCTTGCAGCCCATCAAACTCATGCCATTGCTAACCTGCGCATCTCATTACATTATCAAGCTGCCTCATGCTTCTCTATTACCATGTCTCACAACTTCTGATTACTTATAAGCTTCATACTACTACTTCCTTTTTTGGGGATCCTTCCTAAGGTAACTTTAGCCAAGGGAATCGTCCCACGGCACCTCTAGGGGTGGAATCCTCTAGAGGGTACCTTGCCTTGGTACCCCTACAGGGGGGTAATTCCTCTGAAACAGAGAGTGCGAATGGCCAAAACCTAAGTAACACAGTTGCACAAGCATAACACATTACTGGCTGCATAGGCCATTGAATTGGAAGGCTCCACCTTTGGTTCAATGGACAAGTAGCCAGCCACTCCCACTTCCTGAACTATATAAGCAGTTCCCCTCAGCCTCCTTCTGAAGCACTTTTTCTTTGCCCCGCCATCCTCCCCTCCTCCTCCTACAGCAGCAGTGCCTCTCTCCTTGGGATCCTTCCTAAGGTATCTTCAGCCAAGGGAATCGTCCCACGGCACCTCTAGGGGTGGAACCCTCTAGAGGGTTCCCTGCCTTGGTGTCCCTACAGGGTAGTAATTCCTTTGGAATAGAGTGCACAAAGCCAAAACTTAAGTAACACAGTTGCACAAGCATAACACATTACTGACTGCGTAGGCCATTGAACTTGGTCATAACAATGATTCGCTAATGTTGTGCATCCCTTGTTGTTCTGCAGGTGCTATGTTTGTGTGTGGAAATTGGGAGGGGGTTGTAATCCTAGAACAAAAGATCTGTAAACAAAGGTTGGGAGAATATGCAAAGAGAGGGGATTTGGTCTTTAGTGCAAACATGCACGACTCAGCTCATTGCTGGATGGAAACCTCCTACTTGAAAGGACTGAAGCCCTCTCTGATTGGAGTGGCTTGTTCCTTTGAAGTACACAAAGTTTCCACTCAGCAAGCAGTGAGTTGCGTCACGACTACAGTGTGTGGTCATGGTCAACACTGCCAAGCCCTCGCTATTTTGAACGGCAATGGGCTTGGCAGTGACACACCCCTGAAATCCCCTTTCACTGTAGCAAAACATTTGGTGCGCATGTGCATCAAACATAAAAATTGGCAATATTTACTCAGAAAATGAATAGAATAAGATGATTAGTGTAAGATGCATTTTCTGAAGAAGAGCAAGTCTGTAACTGTGATGTATGACATCATTTTGTGCTTACAATCCCCACTGTTCAGTTACAAAAACACAGATTTTGTGTGGGACAGAGGAACATTCTGAGGCAAAATCAGGGACAGTTGAGATACATCAGATCAGCCCTTTTCTTTTCCATGATTGCCAGCAGAAAGGCTTGCCATCTACTCTAACCAGGGAGTTATCCCACAACGAGACACAGTCCAGTTGAAGGGGGAACTTCCCCAACCATTTATGCAGTTTGGCCCAATAGGCCAAAGATGAGGATATGGTTGGGTGCACCTGGATGCATTGGAGGAGTACTTTAAGAAATGGGATATACCTCCTATGGTAGAGTCAACGGCACCTTCAGATGTGCATGACAAGAAAGTAAACTTATCATGCAGGTGAACATTTACGTCCAACAGAGCAAACCTGAGAATAACTTATGCATCCTCTATAATTTCCAAAGTATTATGTACTTGGGTATTGGCTTTGGTAGGGGTCTTGCGGGGGGGCCAGTTTTCTGCTGCTCATATCAATGGGAGATACATCAGTGGACAGCTCATGTATGTTGGCTTGCACAACGTGCTGTATAATGGTGGCCATGCAAGAAATATGGCTGTGCCACTAATTTGTAGACCAAGGGCCCGATTTTCAAAGGCCAGGGACTGACGCAAGGGGCTTGCGTCAGATAGAAATTATACAAGGGGCACCCTGTGCCAGGCTTTTTGCCAAGCCCTATTTTCAAAGGGGATCTGTGGGAGATGCAGGTGGGCATGTGCTGGACTGGCTTGCGCCGTGGTTGCAGCAAACATCCGCTGCACCGTAGTGGATAGGGGTCTTGTGCCATATAAGTGCTGCAGCATCCCCTACCACACTAGTTTCAAAGCCCTCCAGTAGCCACAGGTTCTGCCTGCGGTTAGGCCAGGCAGACCTGCTCTAATCAGACTGCGAACATGGGGCAGCGGTATGGAGGAGTGGGGCTGTGGATGCGGGTAAGCACTGATGCCACGTGAACAGTGCATAAGTGACATGTCTGCATTTGTTGCTACCTGTGGGTGTTGTGACACACAAGTCATGCTGCTACTGCATCAGAAATGTGTCACACTAGAGTGAGTACAGTATATGTGCACAACGAGGGGTACCCACCAGTATAGCGTGTCAAACCCTCCTGTTGGTGGGTAGCTGTGAAGGATACCATCTCATGTTGTTGTACCAACCATTCAGACTCTGCCTGTATGAGTTAAGTCCCTACATCTTCTGGCAAACTATCATTTTGTCCATGTACAAACTCCACCACGGAATGTACTGTGATGTCTTCCCCTAGATATAGTGTACACAGAACTGCAGGGGGTATGAATTACGTGCTTGTAGCAGAAGCTGCACAGGGCTTAGGAAACTGACAAGACTGACATCTTTTGTACGTAATATTGATGACAGGAATGAAGTGCCCACATACACTCACAAGTGAGAGTTTGGCATAATAAATTGATGCACAGCCTCGCTCGTCTCCCACGTTTGTATGGGAACCATTACCTGATCAGTAGGTACCCCCTGTGATGCTCCAGGGTACTAGTGAGAGGTTATGCATGTCTGGTCTGTGGTCAACCTCCACAGCACTCCCACCTATCTAAGAGACCCTTGGTATGCTAGTCTGTGAACCCTGGCCAACATGCCAACACTAAACACCAAAATACTTGGACATGCACCTATCATTTTTTAATTTTTTAAATGTTCTGTTTATTGTGATTACAATAGACACACGTCAGTTTCTGGAGGCAGTACATGAGGAGATTAAACATATACCACATGAGGCACCACCCCTCTTAATACACGCAGATTTTAAAAAAATTAACACACTGCATCAATTAGATACGACATTCAGGGGACATAACACAAACATTTCAACTGGTGGTACATTTATGGCTGTTTGTAAAAAGCCCATGAGCTGCATGATATTATGAACTATATATGAAGGCCATTGAGAATTCGACATCTGTATCCTATAAAGGAAATGCAAATATCATGCAATACCTCTTATTCGGAACCATACTGGTATCCTTTTAAGCTATGATTATAGCTCTCAATTAGAAACTTTTATAAAGTGCAAACCGTTACAGAAACAAAATAAAACACAACTATCTGTGACATTTTTTAGAGGTTTTAAAGATAGATATAGGAAAGGTGTAATAATACTCCTCCAGAAGGTGGGGATATTCTATTCTAGGAGCCTTGTCAGCTCAACACTATTATGTTAAACTGTGAGTCCCAAGCTGAAACTATGGGGTCTGTCCAGATAAAGTCAACCTAATATCAGGCGCAGCGACAAAGGATTCATGTCTCTCCCTCTTCTGATTCGTCTTCTTGGTCTATCTGGTCCGAGGAATCCTTCTGGCTACGAGATGGTACCTGGCGTTGGGCCCACTTTAGGGCTTTGCTTGAGTCAGAAAAGATAAAGACCTTGCCCAAGTAAAGGATCCATAGACGTGCTGGGAACAGCATATTATGAGGTATACCCGCTTCCCTCAAAATAGCTCGAACTCCATCAAAACGTTTCTTCTTTTGCCTTTTTGCATAGCTTAGGTCAAGATAGATTCGTATCTGGTTTCCTTCATGCAACAACATTCTTTTCTGATGCGCTAACGCCAATGCGAAGTCTCTTGATCCAACACCATCTAGAACCAGAACTATTGTCCTGACTGCCTCGGAACTCTCAGAACTACGTCTAAATGCCACCTGATAAGCTTTTTGTATATTTATTTTCCAATCGGTGAAAGCTTGGCCCAATTGCTGCTGCATCCATTCTTCCATGAACAGACCAAGGTGGTCTCCTTCAGTGCGCTCAGGCATGCCCACGATTCTGAGGTTAGCTGTTCGGGCTTGATTTTCCAAAACCTCAAGCCTGGAGCGGAGATGCGTGTTTTCTTTTATGAGCATGGTGGCTGTGTGCATTGCCGCTTCTGAACTTTTACGAGTCTCTGTTGCTTCCGTTTTGATGAGATCACCTCCATTTCTAAGTGAGTGACTTTATTTGTCATTGATTCAAACTTCTCAGCTAATCCTGACACTGTAAATATAAGACGGTTAATTTTGATGTCTAGAGTCTGTAAAGTTTCTTCTCCTGTTCCCACATCTTCCAGAGCAGTATGGCCTTGGACAGACCTCGTGGCTGGGGGTCCCAACACATTTTTACTTTTTGCTCCTTCTTCTTGTGATCTATCTTTTTTTGGGTTGCCCATGTTTGATCTTGCGGTATTCCGGTTTGCCTTTTTGGTCGTAACATTTCTTGATTCATACAATAAAGCAGTCTTAATTAGCTTAGTTAACAGATTTTATAGAGAGCTTAAAATCTTAACCTCCGACTAGCTCGGGCTCAACAGTGCCCCCCCCGTGCACCCATCATTTTGACTCAAAATTCTTTGCTTCATGACAGTATGACAGCTCGGATACCAGACAACATTATCAAGTCACCTGATACTCTAGTGTGGTAGGTGTCTTTTTTATAAACAGTGCACCTTCAGGAAGTACAGTATGGCACATAACTTTATCCAGGTTACTTAACCATCTCTATGTAAGATACAGACCCAACAGCTGCTTGATATTACAGTGGAAAACAAACGCTAACATGACATAAGGGGACTCAGAACACCAGCAGACCAAGACAAATAAAACTACAATTGTGATGTTCATGCAGTGTGCTCAACAGAGGAGATAGCATGGGCTAGGGGCACCCTGTCAATATATTAGTAATGATACTCCCCCCTTAGACCCTACTGGACATATGTGTAGGTGCACACACTCCTATGTTGACTTTTCCGACACAACCTGGAATTGAACCTGCAGCACATCAACTACACCCCCAAGAACTGCAACATGTGTGGGTTGGAAACATCTACAGGTCTGGAGGCTTTAATAATTGTGTCTGGTAGTCACACTGTGGAACATGACACACCTAGGGGTTGAGGGTGGCCTCTGTTAATACCCTTCCATGGGCCATTTGTTTGACACACGGGAGCAGTTGCAGCAACTTTGGGGAGTTTGGCACTGGGATCCCTCCTGTACCAAAATCTGGTGCAGGGTCCATGGCGCCCCGGGCTTCAGTGCAAGCTACCGCTTGCTATAGCTTGCATTGGTTTCAGGGGACCTTTGAAAATCAAGCCCCAGGTCTTTAAGACAATATTGCACAACATACCTTTTTTCGTTGACTTTCTGTTTGGCCCAGAACTGAATGAAGGACATCCAGGATTATAAAGGACAGCTGCTGGTATCCAGGTAGCAGCACAAGACAAATTAGGCTGTGAGGGGACTTGGATTTTGGAATTCCTGTTGGAGAGATTCATGAGGGGACTTGGATTTTGGCGTTCCTGTTGGAGAGATTCATTTATCAGCTCTCTTGGAACACTGGCAACCAGAGAAGAAGATTGGTCTACTCTGGGTTCAAGTTCATTTACAGCAGAGGCATCTTTGCCTGTAGACACAATGGAGGTGCAGGCAGGAAAGGTGGTTCTCTACAGTGAAGATATGTGAGTGAATCTCTGTCCCCATCCGCTCAGCAGATGACTTTAGAAATTTTACTACAGGTACAGTTGGCCCAGATCATGACAGCTTCTTGGGCTCTGGAGATATTGGGTCTAAGAGGCTGTTACTTTCAGCCATCCGTATCTCAGAACCCAGTAACCCAATAAGGAGACTGGTGGTGAGTGAGTCAAACCTTGGACCACCTGATATAGATAGAGGCAATTACCTTGTTCCTATCCATGAAAGGGGACAGGTTCTATTCAGATTTACTTGTAGTTCCCAAGAAGTGTGTGTGTGTGTGTGTGTGGGGGGGCTATTGCCCCAATTCTACACTTGAAAAACATTGAGCATGTTTAAGACACACAACATTTAAAAGAGAGTCTCTGTGGTCCCTCATCAGAGCAGTGCAGCCACTATCTAACATCTATTCACTTGAAGGATGGTTGTATCTACATTCTAATGCGCAGGTCTAACCAGAAATACCTGAGATTTGCAATTTGACAGTACCAATATCGAGCATTCCACTTCAGTCTGGCAGTGACTCTGAGGGTGTTCTTGAAGACACTGATAATATTGGTGGTACTACTGACGGGGGGGTGGTCACCACATGTACCCTTACCTGGATGATCTCCTGATCAGAGTCCCCCATGGTGCAGATTGCAAGGGGATCTATAACCAGAACACTGGAGGATTTTGAGATGCATGGCTAGATAGTGAACAGGGAGAAATGCTCTGTGATACCATCTTAGAAACTTGAACCTGGATTTGGTGCTTCAGACAGACATACAGAAAGTCTTCCACAGCAGAGACAGGAAAGAGGCTGGTCAAGGAGATTCATACAGTTACGTTGGTTCATAAGATTCTTCAGGTGCTAGGCCTCATTACAGCAGCAGTAGAGTTGGTTCTGTGGGCAAGGCCTCTTCATCTGGAAGAGGCAAGCTGCTTGGGTCAGATACAGTGTTAGAGATCTTGGAGTGGGTGAAGTCTTTGATGGTGTGTACATTAGCTGGGTTGATGAGTATTCCAGTAGTTCATCTTCCCCTTTGTGCTATCCACTGTGCACACCACACATACCTGCCCTGCCTATGTCAGCACCATGGGTGGGCTGCACTGGGTGCAAGACTATCTGTTCCCCATGCTTGGGTCTGTTGATAGCTGTACTGGGCAGAATGGAAGAAAAGAGGGGTAATGTTTCCACGAACAGCCTCTGCAATACTGTCCCTAAGGGCATCCCCTTTTCCTCAGGTCACTGCATTGGTGGGGTGTTGTATTGCCTCCCTTGTGCAGCCTTTTCATGGTCTGCCTATTGCAAAGCCATCTGGCATCTGGGCTACCACATTCAAGATGGCTACCCTGAATCCAAGAGTATGGAATTCTCCCAGCATGGACGTTAGTGTAAATTTTGTCTTCCCCTCAAAATGGTGGCTCTTGCTAAATTTTAGCCCACAACAGTACAGTAGCCTCCTCGTCAGGCACCCACTTGTGCATAGTGCACACTGACATCACTGCTGCTCCCAAGTCTCGCAGTTGCATCTGGAAACAGGCACGAGATGTGTGCTGGAAGATTTATAACTGGTGGTAGTGGCTGCTTCAACCAACCTTTGGTACTGCTGCAACTGGGGTGAGTTTTGGCAGTGGTGAGGCAGCTGGGAGGGTCACTCAATGAGGAAACCCTGCTGCTACATCTCGAATGCTGACTGTGAGGCCTGCTCAGTGAGGGGTGTATCTCTAGCACATGCAGGACCTTGGTGAAGAAGGAATTTCATCAACCTGATCTATGTGGAGCATTAAAAACATACCTGAAGAGAGCTGAAGAGTTCCGGAGGTCAGAAGAAATCTCTGTACTCTTTGTGGCAGCAAATAAAGGACAGAAAGCATCAAAGGCCACTTTGGCTAGGTGGCTCAAATCCTGTATCACCAAAGCGTATGTGATTGAAAAGAAAAAGGCACTGGCATTAATAAGAGTGGAAACTGGCGAGAGGGAAATTGAGGAGGGATTTGAGGAAGTTTTTTTTTTTATATAGAGAGAGCGGTTAGAACAGCCTACCTGCTGAGAAGGTGGGTGCCAAGGCCCTTAATGACTTCAGACATGATTGGGACAGAGATAAGGGCCTAATAATCACCCTGGGAAGTAGCATGGGCATAAACTCCATATAGACACCAGGTCTCAGTGGTAGGATAGGGTATTACAAGCAGACTAAATAGACCAATGGTCTTTTTCTGCTATCAACTTCTGTGTTTCTAATAAAGGTGTATTCCACTAGGGCTCTTGCATTTTCCTGGGCAAAAAGGGCAGAGGCATCTGTCGTGAAACTGTGCAATGTGGCATCGTTGTCCTCCAGTAACATTTTTCCAAAGCACTGTAGATTTAATTGTTTATATTTTTAGCTTATCTTTTTCTCCCCGTGGCTCCCGGTCGGCTGTACATCCCGACTGACCTCCCGGCTCGCACCCCCTGACATCAGCCTGACTTCCCCACCCCCCACAACTTTCCTGTGGAGCTTTTCCCTGTGGCAGGGTGGTGAGGAGCCTCCCCCTCCCAAACTCGACTCACCTTGAAAGAATCCAGACAAAGAAGCGCCATTCGGGGTCGGGCTGCAATGGTCGGAAGCTCATGCTGCTCGACCAGGAGCCAGTTTTCTGTTTTCCTCCCCGGAGATGAGCTGTGCAGTGATGCCAGTGGAGGCAGCATGCATGCATCCACACACACTCCTCCAGGTGTCTGCCCCATCTCCACCCCCTTCTGCAGCGTTGGCACACTGCCGCCCCAGACTCTGCTAGGGGCCAGTTGGGAGCCGCCCACTGGTTTCCCCCCTTCCGGAGAAGGAGAGCAGTCCCTTGGAAGCTTGATCCTTCTCCTCCCCTGCCAACCCCCGGTGGCCCATGCTCATTCCCAAACATGGGTCACCAGCATAGCACAAGGTAAGGCATCCAGTACCTCAGCCCTCAACACTACCGGGCCGGCTCGTAGATTTAATTTTTAAATCTCTGCCGATGTAGCCTTCAGGTGCAGAATTTTGCAGACAGTGTTTGAGATGAATCCAGCAGTTGGCCGTATGGGTTTTATGTGGGACAATAGTCTCCCCCTCACTATTCAAGGCAAGGCAATTTTTATCTATATAGAGCCCTTTCACAAAAGCTCAGGGTGCATCACAGTCACAGTATCAACAGAATTCAAAACTTCAAAGACTCAGAATGGGGGCTTCATAGAACACGTATATAATACACTTTGAACCTGTTTTTCTAGTGGTTTCAAAACCTTGCTGTTCACGTTTTTAAATGTAGAAGCTGCTTTTCTTAATATTTCGGGAACATGAAAATCAAGGATACTCTTAGACCAGTCATAGCCCCGAGCTCCCCCATGACTGTGACAGCATGAGCTGTGCTGTGAGAAGTGAATCACACTACAGTTCAAAGCGAGGGCCATTTAAAAGTTATAAAATCAATGAAAACAATCAATCATGCTGAAAACAGTCTCAAATTGCGTTACGTAAAATAATATAACTCCCCCTTGGGTGAGAACTTGTCAGATTCTCAATGTCTCATTAGTTTGATGACAACAGAATGGCACTCAAGCTTCGCTGTCATGCCCTGATGTCACCGGATTAACTCGGTGTTGAGAATCTGCTTGTTCTAAGTGAAGAGGGGTTATATATTCTCTAGGTAATATAAGGGTGTCATTTTTTCCCCAAAGGGAATCAGTGACATCAAAAACTCATAATACTATCACTCCAACATCAGAAAGTCATAATACTAGCATTCTGACATCAGAGCAATAGTATTTTGAGATAGAATGTTCAGAGAGTTCCATATTATACAAAATATAGATCAAGGGAGCACTCCCAACCAATCGGAGCGCTCCCTTGCCCTGCGCGTGAGACACTCTTATTCTGTGAAGAGTGTCTCACATGCAGATGCCTTGAAAATGGGCACATTCCCATTTGTTTTTAAATAACACTGGGCAGTCCCTCAGTCTATAATATTTTTATCGTCGCTCTGTCGCCACTGTTATGAGATAAAGTGGTTTCACTTGCATCTAAGTTCCACCCAGAACAGCACAGCACAGCTTCACTTGAACCGCTGTTCTTGCTGGAGCAGAACATGCGGTAAACTCCTCATCCACAACAAGTGGCTCTGGGGGGACTATTATATAATATAAGAAGCAGAAACAAGGCTTGTCATTTCGTCTTGGGATTCTGGTGACATAAGTCACTCATGCTTTGCACTCATGGTTTGGGATGTTACCAGAATCCTTCGATGGGATTACAGCCTTGTTACTGACAATTTCCTAGCTATTATTCTATTTGTATTCACTCTCTATTGACAACATAGAATGATACAGAAAGAGGAAAATTCCTTCATATAATGCTGATTTTCTTTTCTGTTAGCTCAACATTGTCAGTGGAGCAAATCCTTGGAGCTGTCAGTATTGTACGCATGCTCACGGACAACTCATATGGCAGCCAGCTGAGGAATTGAGAGGACTATGCTGTCTGCCACATTGGGCATCACTGGACGTCACCAGTCACACTACTAAGGGGCTGTGATGGGTGGTGTTGTGTGAGCAGGAGGGGCGGTTGGGGGGACACTGGACCACCAATGATTACCTTTACTTTTGTCTGTGGATGATCGGGGGAGTGGGGGATTTTTTATTTAGTTGTTTAACCAGGTATAGCACACTAAGCTGAAAGCTTTTTTACAGGAGCGACCTGGGAGCACAAGGAGGTTAAGTGACTTGCTCAGGGTCACACAGTATGCAAGTGGAAGCTGTGGGATTCAAACCCAGGTCTGGTCTGCTAGATGTCACCAGATTTGCAGCTCAGAGCCTTAGACCACTGTGCTATACTGCCTCTAGATGCCACTAGATACCAGGGATATCTTAACATACAAGAAATGGGTGGTCGAGGAGCAGGGGTTGCTATTACACACAAGGGACATCTTAACATACAAGGAACGTATGCTCGAGGGGGGGCAGTTGCCACTACACACCAATGATATCTTAACATACAAGGAACAGGTGTTTGGGGGTGGGGGTGCCACTAGACACCAGAAATAATTTATAAGGAATGGGTGTTTGGAGGGCAGGGGGTGCCACTAGACACCAGGGATATCTTAGTTTACAAGGAACGGGTGTTTGGGTGATGGGGGTGCCACTAGACACCAAGGAATTCAGCTGCAGGATGGGTGCTAATGGGCTGCTGCACACATGCAAAGGAACCCACAATGAGCATGCCCAATGGACTCATTTGCATGTTGTGGCTGAATATTGCACACAGGGGTCTTGGCACTATCCATTTCTGAAAGCACTATTCCCTGTGGGCTATATGCATCCCAGGTCTGTGTCGGCGCAGCACAATTTCATTTTGCACTGCGGTGACACGGTCTGATATTAAGTTGAATGGCGCTGGCCTGCTATCCGACAGAATACAATAGCTGCCGTGTCAAGCACTAGCGCAAGTGCAGCACAAATATATGCATTGAGCTTGCGCTCCTTTTTCAATACTGGGGCCCATGTTTTCTGTTCTGGTACTGTGTGACAAAAATGTGGACTGGCTACTCTACACAATGGAATCTTCATTGTCTCGTGGTTCCTCTGCTTTTGGAGCAATCCAAGAGTTTGTACTGTACCACTTATAGGTAGGGGTGCACATTACCCACATATATTGACTCCCCATTGACAATGATAGGGGTAACAGGAAATGAAATGGCGGTAACTATTAGGAAATTTCTCTTTTACGTAATTTCAACCTTTGGAGTTTTTTAAACTGCTAAGTTGACCATTACAAAGTGTCTACTCAACTGTAATAATAGGTGACCTACCACACCTCAGTAACACACTGTAGGATATGCAGTAGTTGGAACTTACTTATCTGATGAAGAAGCCCTGCCAATGAATGAATATCCACATACTGTACTCCGTTTCATTAACCCAAACACGAGGAAGACATGCAGTACATTTCTTACCCCAGAAGTCCTTTAGCATCAGTAACTTTTTCACTTAGCTGGCTAGGTGCAACTGCCCCGGAGGTGTGCCTTTAAGAGAATTTAAATGAGCTTAGGTACAAGCCAGTCAGAAGACAGGAAAGGGAGTGAGCTGAGTGAGAGCTGTTGAAGGCTTCAGAATTTCTTCTCTGCTGGACTGAGCAACATTGCCCCGAGGTATCTCTCAACTTTCCTTGTTGACAGCCTCCTAGTGCTTATCGGGGTAAAGTTTTCCTCATATTTCATGTCTAACAATGTACTGTGTGAAAGTTTTACATTTTCGTTAGCACTGCGCTAATTTTTTTTAATTTTTAGCACGACCACGCTATTCTGACTTTATTTTTACCACGACTATTCATTTTAAACTTTAATTTTATCGCAGGTGCTTATTTTCAATGGTTCCCTTCATTTCTGGGCAAATTACTGTGGGAACCATTGAATTAGGGCAGTTGCCTTGTTTTCACCTCAGACCTCGTGGGTTTTATCATGAAGCAATCCATTGGAATCAAATTCTAACAGTGCCTGAGGGGTTCTCTCAGGATTGACATATTAAGAGAAACCCTTATATATATATATATATATATATATATATATATATATATATATATGGTTACAACAGCTTAATCTGGTTCAAGGTCAGTTGGCATTCATCTGTATCCCCCTCCCCCGGGTCGTGCCTGAAAATAGGCAGGATTTGTCTAGTGCACTTACCCGGTCAACAAAAACTAACTAACTAACTAAATAAATAAATAAATATATAAGGGATATGCAATGGAAGCAAGTGTAATAAATGATTTATCTGCACAAGAGCAGTTTGACCTTGGGTAACCTCACGAGTGGCATAAGCCATGAGTGAGGTGTCCGAGGTCAAACTGCTGGAGTGCAGATAAATCATTTATTACATGAGTTTTCCATTACATATTCCATTTATGCAGTTCTTTTGTTTTTGCTTTTGTAGGGGGCATTTGTTAGCCCAAAAAGTGAATAAAAGTTGAGTTTTCTGCCATTTTTTACTGATTAAAGAAAATCTAAAAGGAATCTAGAAATGAAACACCTCTCATTTTGTAGATATTTTTATGCTGAACAACTTTTGTGCTGAAAGTACCATACTACCATTTTTTTTGTTTTTAAGTTATTTGCATTTGTTTGATGAAAAAGTGCACAAAATGGAATTTTCTGCTGTTTTTCGCCAATTCTGAAAAAACTAAAAAGTATCTATAAATGAAACACCACTCATTGTGTAGATATTTCTGTGCTGAATAAACTTTGTGCTGACAGTACCATGCTATCATTTTTCATTTTAAAGTTATTTATATTTGTTTGCGGACAAAATGAAAAAAAAAAAGAATTTTCTGCTGGGTTTTGCTAATTATCAAAAAATCCAAAAGGCATCAATAAATAAAACACCACTCATTTTGTAGATAGTTCCGTGCTGAACAACTTTCGTGCTCACAGTACCATGCTATCATTTTTCATTTTAAAGTTACTCGCATTTGAATATGGTTAATACTGCTACTGAGGTTGAACATTCTAAATGACGTAAGCACTGTATAGTTAAATTGCTGATGACATAAGCACTGTGTGGATAAACAGCTGATGACATAAGCACTGTATACATAAATGAAATTTATGTACAGTTACTCAGATAAATGGATTTATCGCACTCTGTTTATCTCCGCCCCATTGCATAAAAAATATATATATGTATATATATACAGTATATATATATTTGTACATAAAGGAACTGGAGCTAAGGTATCATCTGTCGTAGGACTGTCCATAAGGGTCCAGCCACCTGAGGCAATTGACAAGTATTGCTGGATTTTCTATTAAGATTTGCACTGGTACAGATCCCAGTTCTACAAGCATCAAAAAAAAAAAAAAAAAAGGCACTGGCAACAGACAGAGCTAATTAATTGGGGCAGGACTGGCCGGTGGTGTTTTCACAGAAACCTGCACTCAGTTCATAACGTTCAGGACTGGTTTGTTTTGCTTAAATTGGCAAACATAGCAGACAAGCCTTTGATTATTTTGGCTGAGGACATAGCAAAGGCTTCTGACTAGGGGCCATCCAAAAGTAATAAAAATGTAAGGAGGTGCTGCGGAACCCTCCAGATCCCAGCCAAAACTAAAGCTTCCAAATATGACATTCCTCATCAAAAATAATAGAAATTATGAAGGAAGGAAGCTATTTCTAGCAGCTGATGAAGCACCTAAAAATAAACTGTCTAGACATAAATGCTCCCGTTGCTCCTGGGAAAGCCAATAGCGAGACAACAGGCAGCTTAAATCATTCTGAAAAAACAAAGAACTTGCAATGCTCCCATTGCTCCTTGGAAAGCCAACAGCGAAACAACAGGTGGCTTAAAGCATTCTGAAAAAACAAAGCACTTGCAAAGTCTGCGCAGTTTCCATCTGTGCAAAATATGGAAAAAGCTTGGCAACTGTTTCAGACCCTACTAAAGATGGGTCTTTTCTTTACTGGGGCTGGCAATCACTCTTCCACAGTTCTCTTTCCCATAGACTGTGAGGGTGATCCAGTGATGATAGATAATTTTATGATGCCTCTGCCTACAGAGGCTGCTAACACTCTTCCACAGTTCTCACCCTAGAGACTGTGAGGGTGATACAGTGGATGGTAAATAATTTTATTCTGCCTCTGCTTACAGGGGCTGCAATCACTCTTCCTCAGTTCTTGCCCCAGAGACTGTGAGGGTGATACAGATGATTGAGAATTTTTATGATGTGGAGGATCTAGAACTCTACATATCCAAGGAGGTTCTCCCTCTATGCCTCCATTTATCCAATACATATTGGACACCCTGGACCTCCCTTCTCAGGAGTCCTTCCAAAGTGAGGATAAGGATAAAAGATTATAGGGAGATGAAAGGTTCCACCTCCTAAAAGTCCCATCTATGATGAAGAATATAAATAAAAATACCATGAAACTGCTTCAAACCCTCACTTCTATGGCAGAGATTCACAAGCAGTCTGGAAATGTTAATAAATAAATACATAAATATAGCAATTGTTTAACAATACTGAGTGCCTGTCTGTACATCCCAGCCATGTGAATATAGTGCATCAGGCAGCTTGTGAGAATGCTGGGGTCTTCTTCTCCTCTTTACTCCGTGGATAAGGATTTCAGAAAATAGATTCTCAGTTACTCACAGATGCTTGTTAGAATTTTTACCTACTTGGCTTTTCAGCCAAATATCGAAAAAAAAAAAAAAAAGGCACTGCAGAACTGTGTCCTGGTTCTTGCTGCAGGAACCGGTGGTCACGGCTAACCTGCCCCGGAAGCTATGTGGTACCAATTTTCCACAGGCCGATAACAAGGATGGTGTCTCCAGAGTCACGGCCTGTGCCATTTCTTTGAGGTGCTTTATCTGGCCTAGAACCACTGGTAGACTCCAAGTTTAAAGTCATGTACTTTCCTTGTGATTAAAATGTATTGTTCGATTCCAGAACATCTCACTGCAATGAGACCCCTGCCCCATGGAATTTCCTCCTGAGGGCATTAGGAACAGAGTTTTTTCCCCAGCCTTCTCTATGTACAGGGGTATTTTTGCAGTCTGAAGCCTGACGTTAGTGTGGGCAGACCTCATGTGTACCCAGGTGTCTAAGCCTCTATCCCCCACACAGACGTTACTGTTGGAGTGGGAGGGGAAAAAAAACAAAATAAAAACATTCTAGCTTTGCGAATGGTGAAGAGGGTCTCTGGCCATGAAAGGAAAAAAGGGCCTCTACTCCACGTAATTCCTGACAAAAAGACAACTGGGGAGTGGCTTCCCATCTTGCTGTTAAAATCCTAATTCAAGATGGTCACTCTGCTACTATTCATATAGCCCTTACGATAGGGAGACGGGCTAGCCTCTCTGGTCCAAAAAGGGCCCCCTTTTTTCCATATACCTTTAACAAGGTCTCACACAAGGGCGGGCTCACTGTGGCCCTTTGGCCTTCCTCGGTCCCAGGAGTCTTATAAAGTGCTGGGCAGTGGTAGCATCACACCTCAGGAATCTGGGCATCTCTAGCTACACCTAAGTTGCCGGTTAGCTGGCTAAAGTCTCCTTGTCAAGTCAAGGAGTCCCTTTTCTCCTTTTACAGGGCTCTATCTGTAGCTTGGTGTTCCCGGATAAATCTAAACAAAGTCTCACCGGGAACCCTCCTAGCATCCAGGAAGGATATGCCTTCCTTCTGCAGAATTCAAGATGTCCCCCATTGGCAATTTTCTTCTTCCAGGGACAGCAAGACCAGCCAGCAAGCGCTTGACTGGGTTGAATCATTGACCCTCACTGGTTCAGTATAGGATGCGGTGCTGAGCAAATCATGTCACTTTGACATTTCCTCATGCTATAGGGACACATGGCTTCAGTGCCTGCAGTGGTCCCAGGGTTCAGATACAGGATGCATCACCAGCAAGTCTCCTTGTAGCTTGCTGGTCTCAGAAAGCAACAATTTTCAAAGCTGAAAACTTTGACAGAGCAGTTCCACAGACGCCTTCCCCTGGTGGTGGGAAGCGCATCTGGACAGTGCCTGAGTAAGTGGCACCTAGGCTCTCTAGGAGTCACAGTTAATCATATTTACTTTAGAACTCAAAGAAATTTTTCTAGCTCAAAGCATTTGCTTCTGTCATAAAAGGACAGACCTACAGAGTCGAACAGACACTACTGCAATAGCCAGATCAGGAGTACTGTGTTCGCAGGTGCTAAAAAAATTGGTCTCTCACCTTCTACCTGGGAGTCCTTTCAGTGATTCTCCTCCCAGGCAAACTCAGTACTCTGGCAGATGCTCTAGTCGCATCAGTAAAGACCAGAGTTAATGGACTCTGAACAAACAAGTACTAGTATGGTATTCAGGCGGTTGGGCACCCAGAAGTGAATCTGCTTGTCTCTTCCCTCAGCTTCCAGTTTTCTCAATTCTGTTGCAGGTTCCAGCCCCCGGATTGCCTCCTCTGAATGTCTTGATCCTGGTCTGGTCAGGGAGGTTCTTATACGCATTCCCTCCTTTTTCTCTGATTCTCAGGGTATTTCTGAAACTCATACAGCAGTCTGCATCTATGATCCTGGTGGCTCCGGATTGGCCCAAGCAAGCCTGGTACCCTATCCTTCTCTCAATGTCCTGCAGCAGTCCATTCGCCTGCCTCCAACTCACTCCCTGCTGACCTTTCCTTGAACAGGAGTGCAGTATCCAGGCATACATTCCTTTCACCTCAAGGCCTGGTTCTGGAACGGTTCAAGACTGCATCCTCACAGTACACTTAACAGGTCCCTAGGATACTGAGGGTGGTAAAAAAAACCAAACACTAAGAAGACTTATGCAGCCAAATGTAAAAGGTTTTCCCTCTGGTGCAAGAGCAAAAGGATCAAATCCAGTTCCACTTCAGATCCTCAGCTACTAGATTGCCTGGTACTCTTACAGGCGTCAGGCTTGAAACCATCTTCTTTCAGTCTACACGTGACGGCAATTTCGGCCTACCTTTCAGTAGGAAAGAAAAAATCATTTTTTTCCCATGCCATATTGAAACAGTTTTTCAGAGGCCTCTTGCACCTCCAGCCTCCAATCTAGGAGCCTTTTTGGAGCACGAATCTTTGCATAGACAGGTTCATGAAGCCATCTTTCAAGCCTATGTCCACAGCCCTCATCAAGTTTGTAACTTGGAAGGCAGGCTTCCTGGTAGCCATTTACTCTGCCAGGAGGTTTTCAAAGCTACAGGCCCTGTGCACTGAGCCAAAATTACATCATCCCTCACAACAATAAAGTTGAGCTCAGGAAAAATAGGAAATTTCTGCCAAAGATGGTTTCAGAGTTCCACTTAAACCAGTTCATTACTCTGCCTGTCTTCTTTACTGAGAAATCCACGCCTGGCGAGCAAAAGCTCCATAGCTTGGATGTCAAAAGAGCCATCTTGTACTACCTAGCGCATACTAGGCAGTCCAGAGGCTCCTCCACTCAGTTACTCCTCACCTACGGGGATGTAGGCAGGGGTGGACCAGCTACTAAGAGAACCACTTCCCACTGGTTGATCTCGTGTATTAGTTTCTGCTATGAAAAGGCTAGTCACCAATTCCAGTGGGGCTCAGGGCCCACTCCACCAGGGGCACTGCAGCCTTGTTTACAGCAGCAAGTGACTTTCCCCTACTGGATGTCTGCAAAGCACTTACCTGGATATCTGTGCACGCCTTTGTGAAACACTACAGTTTGGATGTGCATACCAGATCTGATGCCACATTTGGCAGGGCGGTTCTGCAGAGCCTCTTTCCTAAGTAGGTTCTCTACCCACCTACCACTTGGTACTGCTCGGTAGTCTGCAAAAGTTACCGATGCCAAAGGACTCCTGGGGTAAGAATGAAAAATTACTCACTGCAGTAATCTTCTTTCTTCCAAGGGGTCCTTTAGCATCAGTAAGCTCCCACCCTTCCTCTCCGGTTCACGTGTTGGAGAAGGGCTCTTTATCTCACCTTTTACCAAATTTGGAGTTTCTTATTGATGAGTTTTTAACTTGTGTTGTTGTTTCCATTTCCACTTTTTGTGGACATTTGCATGTTTTGAATCCTGTTGATACTTTTTCGGGACATTTGCCCTCGTTTGTACTTCGAAAACATTCTGAAGCCTTCAACAGCTCTCACTCAGCTCACTGCCTTTCCTGTCTTCTGATTGACTTGTCCCTAAGCTCATTTAAATTCTCTTAAAGGCACACCTCCAGGGCAGTTGCACCTAGCCAGCTAAGTGCAAGAGTTACCGATGCTAAAGGACCCCTTGGAAGAAAGAAGATTACTGCGGTGAGTAATTTTTTCATAATGTCTATGCTGTGAACATCATATCAAGCATAGATCACCCATTTATCATGTCTTGCATTTTGATACTGAACAGATTTCTGCTAGACATCTATTCTCTGTTTATAATATAGGCATTTACAGTATCGTTATAACAGTGGATTTTACTTTTTTTGTTTATAGGTACAGCCTGTGGAATTGTTATTAACACTGGTGACCGCACTGTTATTGGCCGGATTGCAGCATTAGCATCAGCGCTTACTGCTGGAAGAACACCCATTGCTATTGAAATAGAACACTTTGTTCATATTGTTTCTGGAGTGGCTATCACCATAGGCTTAATTTTCTTTATTGTATCACTCTTTATGGGCTACACATGGCTAAATGCTTTTATCTTTCTGATTGCGATCATTGTGGCAAATGTACCCGAGGGACTTCTAGCCACTGTAACGGTAAGGTTTCTTTTCTACTATTGCAAAGAATACATTTTTAATTGTGAAAAGGTAGGTATCTTCGAGAATGGAAATGTTAAAAACATTTTTATAGAAATTACTTTTCTGTTGCATACAGTGTACCCCTCTAAACATAGTGTAGTGCTTGACAAGAAGAATCAATGGTTTTAATTATAGGTGTCAATCACTAGTCTCTAGCTCTTGTTCATCTTCCTGTTTTCTAGGGGAGAGAGCTCTTTTATTTTGCTCATAATTTTTTTTTTCCAGTTGTTTAACCAGGAGTGGCACACTTAGCTAACAGCTTGTTTACAGGTGTGACCTGGGAGTACAGGGAAGTTAAGTGAATTGCTCAGGGTCACACAGTATGCAAGTGGGGGCTGTGTAATTCAAACTCAGTTCTCCAGAATTGCAGCTCAGAGTCTTAAATCACTGTGCTATACTGCCTCCCATACATGACTTGGCAAGTTAAAACTTTATGTACATAATTCAAATTTTAAATGAATGTTTTGGCTTTTGTGTCTTTTTATAGCTAAAACTGCATGCCTGACATTTTCTGTGCCATTTTTCTTAGCTAAGGCTCCAAGGGCCCAATCCATGAAAAGGCTCTATAGTGTGTTTTGTACTTACTGGTTCTCCAGTCCAATCTTTCTTTGTACCCTGCGAGATCATTAGCCTCCAGCTGGCCTTGTCTGTGCATGAATTTCACATGGTGCAAACAGTATTCTGACATGGGGGAACTTGACTGTTCTTCGTGCTTAGAAGCCTGGGTTACTCAGAGTTGATCCCCTTCTTGGTAAAGAGAAGATAATTGTGAGATACTGCAGTCTATCTGGATTGTCATAAACCCTATGAACAAGATTTAACATTTTTAATAAAATAAAAAAAATGCCACTGATCTGCCACCCAGTCCTCTATGCTGGTTTGGCAAGGAGAGTGACTGTGGGGCAACTGTGCTGGGCCTATTCAAGGGTAGATCATCATCTGGGCCAGCTGGGGGGGGGCAACTGTGGGGAACGCATTTTTATTGGCCATATTGCTGTATTGGCCACTTAGCGGGGAGTGGGCATAGAGCACTTACAGCAGGGGTTCTCTTGGCATAAGCTCTACTTCATCTCAGTAGTATCTTCAGTGCATACTGCATAATGCGCTGGGGATGTAGGATAAATAACAGATATGGAATGTACAACAAATATTTATTCCATTCTGCCAGTGTAATGTAGTCTTACATACCTGAGTCATGCCTAAAAATGCAGTATATATCTAGTGTACCCATCTGGTTGTCAAAAACTAAAATGAATAATTATGCCTGCACAACCCCCTTATAGACCCTGAACTGGCCACCTGTGTAGATGCATAGATCGGGTCTATGCCACAATCAGTAGCTGGTGCTATAGTGTTAGTGGATGTTGGAGGTCTCTGTACCTGTGGAGAGGGGGCCCCTGCGCATCCTGGTCTTCCCTATGCACTCACATAGACTTGCATTGGGCTTTGTGGATCAGGATCTAAGTAAGTTAGTCTGTCAGCACAGCTCTGTAGAGAGGGTCAACTGAAATCTGGTTTTAACTCCTGGCTGTTGTTACTGGACTCCTGGGTGGCCACCTTCAGGTTAGTGAGTTTTTGTTTCAATCCACAGTGGCATTGTCATTGTCCCCAGAGGGACTGATGGCGGTAGTTGATTTTGCCGGTGTTAGTGCTGTTTGTGCGGCTGGCTTGGGTGAGGTGGGGGAAGCCTACAATAGGGTTGTCTCCGGGGCACTCAATGTCATCACACTGGTTCATATACAAACCAGGTTCTGTCACTTGAGACCCCCATGGTATGATGGGTCTCTCAAGGCGATATGTATTTAGCATCTCGGTTCCTCTTTGTTTTTCAGCACCCAGCCATTTTGCCAAGTTCTTTATTCAGATAGTTTCCCTTTAAAAAAAAGTTTTGAATAGCAGTTCACGCTATTTGGAAACCGGACCACAAATTTCTCTTTTTTCTTTCTGGAACTGCTTTCTTGCATCAGGGGTCTGCTAGCTTGGCATGTCAGACAGACCCAGGAACAAAAAAAGAAAGCAGGAGTTATCCCTCTGTACAGACAGTTGGTGAGACCCCATCTGGAGTACTGTGTGCAGTTCTGGAGACCCCATCTCTGCAAAGACATAGACAGAGTGGAGGCCGTCCAGAGGAGGGCAACCAAAATGGTGCAGGGTCTGCACCAGAAGACGTACGAAGAAAGACTAAAGGAGCTTAATATGTATACCCTTGAGGAAAGAAGGAGAGAGGGACATGATAGAAACTTTCAATTACCTCAAGGGAATCAACAAAGTCCAAGAGGGTAGTATCTTTCCGAAAAGAGATATTACAGAACAAGGGGCACAATTTGAAGATAGAGAGTACGGCTCAGAGGTAATGTGAGGAAGTATTTTTTCACGGAGAGGGTTGTGTATGTATGGAACAGCCTCCCTGAGGAGGTCGTGGAGTCAAGAACAGTGGGGGAATTCAAGTATGCATGGGACAGACATAAGGCAGTCCTAGTGGGGGGTAGGAGTAAGTAAGCTGTTGGTTAACTAGGATCTGAAGCTTATCTGTTAGGTAGGAAAATGGGCAGACTAGGTGGGCCAAGCGGTCCTTATCTGCCATCAAATTCTATGTTTCTATGTAGGACCAACAAACAGGCTTCAAAATTGTTATAGTGCAACAACTTCATGGCCAATGCAGACCGCCACAAGTTGATCTTTAGGTGCCTTGGTCCTGAGCATTGGTCTTCTGATTGTTTAGCTTTGCAGCACGTTTGCCCCAAAATAGTTTAAAAGAGGGCTGAAAAATTCAAATGTATTATGGCAAAACTGTCAGATGAGGGCCCCTCCTCCCATACGGAATGGTTCTCAAAAGAAACTATTGATCCTGGGACTTGTGAAAAAGGGAGCCTTGAGCTGGCCATGCATACAGTAGTTCCAAGCAGGTTTTTTGCTAAAAAACAAGACAGAAAAAATGTAATATAAATAAATTGAAAACAAAAAGAAAAGAAAAACATGTCGCTGCCCTTCCTGCTGAAGAAGCAAAGGAGCCGTCATTGGACAAAGCAGGAATGCCCTCTGCGGAGGACATGACTAAAGCTTGGAAGTTCTTCCAGGTCCTTCAGGCTAGGTGTTCCCTAATAAGCATGCCAGTTCCCCCTCAAGTTTCTGCCCTCTCACGATTCCTGGGGACCAGGGAGCTGAATATTTCTATGGTGAGGGAGAGGAGGAGGAAGGGGAACCTATTTAACCTGTCAGTTCCCCTGACCAGGCGTTTAGTTCCTGTCCCCAGAGTCCCAAGGATTTCTCCTCCCATTATGCTTTTGTGAGACAAATAGTAGTCATCCTCCACCTCTCCACCCAAGAATCTGTGGAGGATGAGGCTGTTGAGTTTTTGGACATGATGGGGTTAACCCCAACTGAGAGGTTGCTTTTACCTTTCCACAAGTCCCTTAAGAAAGCGACCTGTAAGTTATTAGAGACCCCTACTTCTACTGCTTCTCGCATCCAGATCATGAATGAGTGTCCAGGTGGCTACCTGTGACAAGGCTAAGGCTCCTCCCCTCTCTACCCTGCTCCCAGATTAAGGTTCCAGGAAGCTGGACAGTATGGGGAAAAAGGTGTACATATCTGCCTCTCTATTTTTGAGACAGGCTGTATACATGCCCTTCTCTGCCTAGTCCCAGAAAGCCCTCTGGAATGCTGTGTTGGCCATGACTGAGAAGGCCTCTGGGGATCTGGCAAAATACCAGTTCCATATGGCAGTGGATGCCAGTAACACTGCTTCTAAGGTTATAGTTCATGCTATCTCCTTTAGGGGATTTGCTTGGCTGAGGACCACTGATCTGTTTCAGGATACCTGGGCAAAGGCTATATGTCTACTGGAGAAGTAGAAAGCCACCTGTAAAAACAACACTAAGAAGAAAAAAAATGGCTCACTTCCTACAGGCCTCAGGGAAGAGGAGGTAGGAGTAGGGGTTACTTCCCTTATGCCTTCATACCCATGCCCATGCCCTATGATTACTCTCAGATGAGAGGTTTCTTTAGGGACAGGGGCAGAAGAGGTGCCAAACAGGCTGATCCAGCCGCTGCACCTAAGGCTCAGCTCAAGCAAAACTCTTGATGAGTTGGTTCAGGTCGCTCATCCATTGCCAGTGGGAGGAAGGCTGCTTCACTTCCTTCAGGAATGGAGGAACATCACCACAGACAAGTGGATCTTGGAGGAGGCAAGTCAGGGGCCCACTCAGAAAGTTACCAGTCTGCAGTTTCACAAAAATTTCAAACCTTCCACTCCAACAGCTTGGACTCCCTGCAGGGGCAGGCCTCAGCCAGCTAGTACAAGAACCCACTAGGGACAGGGTGATTCTGGATCTAGTATTTACCAATGGAGACAGGAATCACAGAAATTCAGGTGGAAGGTCACCCGGGGCCCAGCAACCACCACACAGTGTGATTTAACATGGATACAGGGCCGCAGTCAAGGCACAGAAAGGCAGGGGTCTTGTTTTTCAGGAGGGGCAGACTTTGCCAGGAGGGGGGGTATGTATCAAAGAAACCCTGGTGAGGAGGGAGGCGGGGGGGGTTAGGATCAGTGAGCAGACCTAAAAGGAGCCATAGTGGAGGTGACAAACTGGTGCATTAAGCTGAGAAACAAAGGCAAGAGAAGGAAGAAGCCACTATGGTTCTCTAAAGACGTAGTGGAAAAAGTAAGGGCCAAAAGGTCAGCTTTCAGATATTATAAGGGGACTCAGAAGGAAGAGGATAGGGGATGTACCTAAATTGTCTGAAGAAAGCAGGGAAAGCTGTTAGGAGTGCAAAGGCGCACACAGAGGAAAGATTGGCACAAACAGTGAAGGAAGGGGATAAGACATTCTTTTTTTTTCTAGAGGTTTTTACCTCTCCTGGAGCCCTTGCAGGCGACTTTGGCCCTCCTGACAGAGGGACTCTTTCTCTGGTCCCGCTGCTCCCTCTCCTTGGAAATTCCCACGCGGATTGCCCCCCACAGCGAGGCCAGTGAAGAGGTTTCCGCCCCCCCCCGAGACCCATTCCAGAAGCTGGGGATGGCCCTCAGGAGCAGCATACCATCACGGAGTCTGTCAGGCTCTTTTCCACCATTCTTCTCCTGTCCCCCCTCCCCTACCGATGCAAGGATGTTGGAATGTGCCTCCCCACCAATACTGCCCTCCAGCCACTGCCAGAGGGCAGTCAGTGAGTGGGACGACAAGTCTCCCTCCCCCAATAGAGAAGAGGAGAGCAGTCCTCCGGACGCTCGAGCCTCTCTCCCCCCTGCCAACCCACAGCGGCCCAGGCTCATTCTTGAACCCGGGTCACCGGCGTGGCACGAGGTGTAGCGACCAGTGCCTCAACCTCCAGCACCACTGGGCCAGCTAGGGATAAGACATTCTATAGGTACATCACTGAAAGAAGAAAGGCCCGGGTGGATAGTAAGGATCAAATGGGATAAAGGGAAGGGGGTGGAGGGAGACCTAGAAAAGGCACTAATACTGAATGAATACATCTGTTCAGTATTCACTGAAGAAGGGGAGGGGCAGGGACCACAGCTGGGCATCAGAAACAAAAAGGGGAAAGGGAGGTGAACATCGTTCCATTAACGTAAGAGAGAGAGTCCTAGAGGAGCTCACAAAACTAAAGGTGGACAAGGCAATAGAACCAGATGGCATACATCCCAGGATAGTAAAGGTACTAAGGATGGGGCTAGCAGCACCACTGACAGTCATGTTCAGTGAGTTGCTCAGAACAGGAGTGGTTCCAGAGGACTGGAGAAGGGCACACGTAGTCCCTCTTCACAAAACTGGGAGCAGATAGGAGGCAGGAAACTATAGGCCGGTCAGCCTCACCTTAATAGTGTATAAGATCATGGAGGTACTGCTTAAGGAAAGGATTGTGGAACACTTGGAATCCGTCAGAGCACAGGAGCCGAGGCAGCATGGATTCACAGCAGGAAGGTCATGTCAAACAAATCTGGCAGATTTTTTTGACTGTGTCATGAAAGAGGTAGTACTAGTAATAGTAGATTGTATTTATTTGGGGCCCCCTTCCCAGAAGGCTCAGGGCGCACTTACAATGATATTACAAATACATAAATAACAGAACAGGAACAGTTAAGTAAAAAAATATATCTATATAAAAGCCATCATAATTAAAACAGCTGAACCCTTTCTAAATCCTTAAGGACCCTCTCAGACCTCAAAAGCCTGCATAAACAAGAAGGATTTCAAATGTTGCTTAAATACCTCAGTAGGTGGTGCCTCCTGGAGGTACCCTGGCAATGAACCTATAGTTCACCGGGTCCACTGTTGTGGAGAAGCACCACATGTGCCCTTCTCCAGTCCTGCAGCACCATTCCCAATTCCAGGGATTGGTTGAAGAGGTCCGTCAGTGGCCTAGCGTGCTCCTCAGCTAACTCCTTAAATACCCTTGGATGAATGCAATCTAGACCCTGAGACTTGTCCACTTTCAGTGAAAGGAATGCTTCCCTCACTCTGTTCGCCTCAATTACCGCTTAATCTTCCTCCCCCATGGAAAATGGCCATCTTTTTTCCCTAATGAAAGACGACGAGAAGTACTCATTGAGTACCTCCACCTTGCTCACCTCATTCTCCACCCAGGGACAGCACCAACATGCACCAAAAGGACAAAAGATGCATCCTACCCAGAAATGACCCCCTCTTCCCTTTGCCAGTGGGTTCAAATTGATGCACTTAATGTATAACAGTACCCAAAGGAATGGAATGTGAACCGTTTAAAAAATCTGCTACTGATTAGGTTTTGACCTAGCAAGTTCCTCTTTAGACCCCCATTTTTTTACACCAGTGGGTTCAGTTTCACCCATGTTTTAAACTTCCCAGTGCTGTCACTGTCTCCACCCATCCAGCACCCTTTTTCAGCTCAACTATATCGTCCTTTCTGTCCCTCTTTCTCTTATGTGGCAATAGAAGGCTTTTTCCTCTGTCTTAATTCCTTCAGCTATTTACAGTTCCTTTTGTGCCTTTGCTTGCTGCAACACCTTGCCCGCCACTTTAGCTAACCTTAGGCATTCCTCCCTATCCTCTTCACTTTCAGTCCTCCTATATCTCTTGTAAGCCGCTCTCTTGACTCTCACCACTCTGGCAACCTCAGAGTTGAACCAGATGGGTGATTTGGCTCCCTATTTCTTACCCTTGTACTTAACACAGTCTGCAAACACCAAACACCAAGTCAGACACCTTCATTCTGGGCCAGCCCAGGCAAGCATTGCATTCCTTAAGCTCCTGGGTCATATGGTCTCCATCAAAGCCATGGTGCCAGGAGCCAGGTTTTCAAATGAGAGACATCCAGTACCATTTATGGGCCTGTTGTTACCAAAAGCAGCAGTCTTTTTCAAGGTTGGTACCAGTGACACAGACTCTGTTCTAAGCTCTGGACTGGTGGAAAGAAAGGGACAACCTTAGGAAGGGAATGCCCTTTCAACAGCAGTCTCCCACAGTGGCCCTTACAGCAGATGCCTCCCTCCAAGGCTGGTGGATTGTTACGTTTTATGTTGGGAGATCGGGCTGGGGTGGGAACCGTGGCATATTGCCGCACTATGCCAGTCTCACCCAGAGGACGAATTTCTAAGTACCCATAGAACAGCCCTGGCCAGTCTAAGAGTACTTAGAAAATCACCTTCTGGGTGAGATTTGAGAATACCATTTGTAGTGTTTTGTCAGTCTGTGTCTGCTGCATGCATCTAGTGCCTTGCCGCAGCTCATATCCTGGCGCACAGGTGGCGCAAGCCCCATTTGGTGCAGGTAGCCTGCTATGGACACAGGCTGCCTTTGTGAATCACTCCCGGGGCATCGTTTAGCGCAAGGGGCACTTTGTGCCAATCATTGGGACGCAAGCCTCTCGCGCCACCCCGGGAGCTTTGAGAATCGGGCTCCTAATGTCTTTCTCTGGTGTTTCCATAATGTATTAACTGAAACTTGGTTTTTACTTATTTTCATAATGACTTAATTCCTATTTTCAAGTATTAAAATTACAACAATATTCGCCTTCTAATGTGTCATTGTATCATGTTCTTTTATTTTCTCAGATGTTTTATATGCAAATTAATTTAAAATTGTATTTTATTTTGTAAATATTTCTTTTTACATAGTTGTATTCTAACAGTGTGCTTAATCATTTACAGGTTGCTCTTACACTGACAGCTAAGAAAATGGCTAAAAGGAATTGTTTAATTAAAAATCTGGAAGCTGTAGAAACTTTGGGGTCTACGTCAGTTATATGTTCAGATAAAACAGGGACTCTAACGCAGAACAGGATGACAGTTGCTCACTTATGGTTTGATAAGAAAATTCATGACGCTGATATAATGGGTAGGTAAAATACATAATCAGCCATATGTTAGCGCTGACTCTTGATTTACTTGGGTACTTACACTGAAACCAGAATATAAAACAGTTACTGTAGGATACTGCAGTAATGGAATTAAGCTGCTTGGGAGAGTTTAACACAGTAAATACATCAGCTACATGTCTACTAAAATAAAATCTAGCAAGAGACAATAAGGCTACAAAATAATGGTATTGTGGGCAGTGAGAAATGTGTAAAAAGAGGGTATGATAAATCACTTAAGAATGAAATAATACAGTTTTAATTTGGAAAAGCTTAGTAATGCTGAAAGAGATCAAAATATTATTGTTCTATGTGTGGTACATACCGCAATGTTTGTGATATGTTAAACTGTATGATCATGATTGGTGCTTAAATACATTAGAGCCAGGACAGAACTTAGGACATGCTTGCAGGATGTAGGAACTGGATGATATGGTTAGTGCTTAGATACGTTAGCATTGGATATGAACATAGGACAGTGGTTGTAATACATAGGAGCTGGACTGGATATGATTGATGCTTAGATGCTTTGAACTAAATGAGCTATGGTAGCTGTTAGAACTTGATGTTTTGGCCTTTCTCTGTATCCCACCTTTGGCTGAATGCTTAATTGAAGGTGGAATGGAAGGCTCTGCCAGGTGAGACATGAGTGCCGAAGAAGGAGGAGGCAGGGGAGGATGGCGGGCTAGTGCAACTTGCTCTAAGCAGAGCGTGCATTGCCAGAGGGTTTAAAAAGGAGATGGGGGAGGAGCTAACCCCCCCACAGAACTACAGGCTAATGCCTTTCAATTCTATGTGTGGTACATAGCTCAATGCTTGTGATACATTAAACTGTATGATCATGGTTGGTGCTTAAATACATTAGAGCCAGGACAGAACTTAGGACATGCTTGCAGGATGTAGGAACTGGACGATATGGTTAGTGCTTAGATATGTTAGCATTGGATATGAACATAGGAAAGTGGTTGCAGTACATAGGAACTGGACTGGATATGATTGGTGCTTAGATGCTTTGAACCGAATGAGCTATAGTAGCTCTTAGAACTTGAAGTTTTGGCCTTTCTCTGTATCCCACCTTTGGCTGAATGCTCAGTTGAGGGTGAAATGGAAGGCCCAAAAAGAAAAGTAATCATTAGATTATTACCTCCTCCAACTCCGGAGAGTGTGGCCAGTAACATGCAGGAGAGGAAAAACCCCCTTAGGGGGAAACCTCCGAGAATCCATGGCTACTGACCTGCCTGTTCTCTGGGCATACTAATGGAGTTTAATCCTAAATAAACTAAAGGAATAAGTCATAGAATAATCCAAATCTCAAGTCTTGATTGAAGAGTAGATCTTGAGGTGATTGCTAGTAGAACCTTGTAGTTGAAGTACTGAAGAAAAGTGTCCATGTAGAAAACCAGTAGCACATGCGGTAAGTAAATTTTAGTCCAACATCCATAGGAGTATAGGCTGAGAATGTTTCATAAGGCACGTTCGGTCAATCGTTGGGGGTGGCACCACATTCTTGGAATGGCTGGAGAAAAGTGAGGTGGACAGTCTTGGAATTTGAAGAAAAAAATTGTTTCAGTTGTCTGGTATGTTAGGCAAACAGCTGAGGCTCTTTAGATAAGCAGAGGATGACTACTGTCCTTTTAATCTTAAAATATATGAAGCAGAAGCAGGATTCTCAGCTGAGAGGATCTGAGGCAAACAGAAGCTGAGATAATTGGGTGCTCGGTAAGTAAGTAAACAACAAGTCCGTTAGAGGACGGCAGCAATAGAATGATACTAAGCCCCCATGTGGGCTAGCAGGAGCATCTGAACCGCCACGTACATCAGTAGAGGTATGAGTAGTGAATGAGAATTGAGCTAGGCCTATACGTAGGCTAGTAGGACCGGCTGAACCTCCACGTAGGACAGCCTAAGGGAAGTAGGGAACATGAGTCGAGCTAGGCCTTCACGTAGGCTAGCAAGACCAGCTGAACCTCCACGTAGGTCAGCCTAAGGAATGATAGAGATGGTGTATATTGAGCTAAGCCTCCTCGTAGGCTAGCAAGGTGGCTGGACCTCTATGTAGGTCAGCCTGAGAGAGGGCTAAAGTGGCGGAACCTCCACGTAGGTCTGTCTGGGAATTGGGGAACTGGCTATTTGTCACATTAGCTGGTCCACTTTGAATAAGGGTGGCTGGAGGAAGGAATCTGCAGAATGGATCCGAGAAGCAATGGCCTTATCACATACAGAGGATGACAATCTTAGAGCTGCAGGGCGAATGTCTGAAACGTGAAGAGATATCCTGGCTGACGAAAAGGGGCAACTGTTAGCCACAGGAGTATAGCAGTGTATCCCTGGAATAAGCCGGCACTATACAAATCCATTGAGCTGACAGGAACATTGCAGAGCAGGGGAATCATGACTTTATGGAATCGATAGCCCAAGAGAAATGGCTGAGGAGTACAGAACTGAGGGGTGGTACAGGGATAAGTCACGGAACGTGACTGGTGGAAATACTGCAGGTCAGGTAGTGACTGAGGGCCCATGGTAGCTGGGCTAAGCAGGAGGCGGAACTGGGATTTGGTAAACTGTGTAATCCATGAATGATAAGGTGAAGATAATGGCCTGATACATAGGCAGAGCGAATTACCAAGGCAGCAGTAAAAGGCTTGCTGGTTTGCTAGTCTCTGGTGGCTTAACAGGTGGAAAGCACAAGAGGAAACAAGGTAGTACCGTATCGCTAGCAGGTCGGACAGGCAGAGCAATCCCAGTATAGACAACAGGCAGATGAGGGTTAGTATATGAAGCAAATCGAGGGACTATCAACTGAAGAGCGAAGGCCTGGCATTGCAAGCCCGGGGAGTAGCCAAGACGCGCAGGCAGGTAACTGATGAAATTGGAAGGCCGCAGTATTCTGAGGACTGAATGGATCCCAAGGGATAGTGGAAGGCAAGCTGTAGGAGGAGGGAAGCAGGGAATGATATGACATAGAGGAGCTGAAGCACTGTATGCTGTGGAGGGCTTGAGGAAGGAGATTACATAAAGGCAAATCCAAGGGGAATGTGTCAATGAACCCGTCTTGTGGGGGGTCCACAGCTCCACTGGACTAGCAATAGCAGAACACATGTAGCAATAATCCTTTTGCGTATACAGGCTAAAGCCTTTCAACTGTTATAAATAATTTTGTACATGTTATAGTAGATATAACTCTATATGTACATTCATAGAAGTTTGTGTGTGTGGTGAATAGCGCTGACAATTATTTTATGTGCTTTTTCACCTGTACTAGTAAGATATACACAGGAAGTACTAAGAAAAAGAGAGATGGCTGTTTTTTTGTTTGTTTTTACAGTTATTCAGGTTTGTAGAAGTAGAGAGGTTTGGATCTGCAGTGTCCCAGTTCCCATGTTGGTGCACTAATCACACTGCCACCACATTATCCTTACACTCTGAGGAGTGCACTGTTATTATAAACATTTGTTATCAATGTATATGGTAACTATAGAAAACAGTTAATTTGATATACACGTCCAGGAGCAACGTATCAGAAGAGAGGGGCAATAGATGTTTTATTTTTTTAACTATTTATGCAATACAGTAACAATAAATGTCAGGGAAACAGGGGTACCTGGTCAATATAGCGCTACCTGCACAGCGTGACAATAACTGCGCATCAGATAGCGCTAAATATTCTATAGTGAGAGGGATTTTACAGCATATGGTAATAATCGCTACCCTGTCGCTGTAGGGTCTGATGGGGGAGTGTCAAGGAGTTTGTAGGTGCAGGACCTGGTTGAGCTGTTCCCATGGCAGAGTGGCTTAGGCACCAGTAACCGGCAGCGTAGAAGACCTGGGGCCGCGGTTCAGTTCCCCCCCCAGGTCTCATAATGTTGCTGCATTTTTTTTAATAAAAAAAAAATGTCCCCCCTCCAGAGTTTCACCCCATCCCCATAGTCCACATCCCCCCAGAGTTAGTTATATTCAGTCAGGGGGTGTGGGAGGCAAAGTCCCCCACATGGGAGGGTACGGGGTGGAGCCCCCCACGCAAAAACAAAGACAGTGCCATTGCTTTGAATGGTGTGCGCTGCTTGTGCTTTGGTCGCTGTGTTTCCTGACCTTATTTCGGTGCACACCATTACGCCTGAGGCACTGTTTCTTGCATAGTTTCGTCTGTGGCATAATGACCCTGTGCCAGAAACAGATTACTTACTCCGAATAGCCCAATTGAGATCTTATGTTGTTGAGGTTCCTTCTAAAATTTTGTGACAGAAGCACAGGAAGGTCAGCGGACTTGCTGAAGGTCACAGAGGTATTTTTCAACCTAGTGTCCATATTTTACACATTGTTCCATTCAAATCACTAGCCAACATTGCTACTGTTTTGGTCTTTACACTTCGTAACAATGACAATAAAAACTGCAAGCAGTCATAACTAAAGCAGTACTGCATATTTGTAATTTTTTTTCTGTTAAACCAGTGTTTCAGGGGGTTCTATAGGTGTTCTCCTTTTCTCATTCCTGCATCAATATATTTTGTTAAAACATTTTAATCCAGGGACAGATCTAGAAATGCCGGAGGGGTGGGTTCAGTGCATGGGGGGACACTGTATTTTCTATGACTGACACATAGAGGGTAATGCCTGATGTTTAGCTGTTAACCACATTGTAATCACCTTGAGCGGTTGCCATGCCGACCATGTAAACCTCGAGAGCACAGCTCGAGAGGTTTACGGTCACCATGGCAACTGCAAGAAGTTATTGCAATGTAGTTAACAGCCAGACATCGGGCATTGTCTTTTATAGTGTATGGGGTAAGCCCTCATTTTTTTGTGGCAGCCATCCCTCCAAAAGTGAACACACAAATAAGCATTTTTGCATCCCTTACCTTACATAGCCAGTCATGACATGACATATACAATTCCAAAGTGCTTTATTTTCTGATCACCACACCAACGAAAAATTAACAGATAAACTTAGATTAGTAATCAACTTTTAAAAGAATCATGAAACGCATTAACTGCACATTTTTAAAAAGTCATTTTAATAGCTGTTGTTCAGGAAACAAATGTAGATGGCCAACTGTGATCATGTGCTTCTTGGAGTGTGGGTCACATAAGCCACGTCAACCTGAGGGGGTTGTGGGAATCAGTCTGCAAAGGAGATGGCATGCACGGCATTCTGGGTTAGAAACCTGTAGGGGGAGGAGAAAATAACGATATTTACGCTCTGGATGCAGCGATTGAACAGAAGTTCACCACAACAAACAAAAAAGGAAAAAAAACTACTCAGGTCAGGTGAGCATGGATCGCTACTCCGCAGCAGGGTGAGGTTTTAAATTGAGCGCATGCTAATGCGCGCTCCATTCTGAAAAAAGAGTGATGTTGGATGAGTTCAGTTCTATCTTGTAATCTCACCAATTTGACGTAGGCAAGCAAGGTTTACAGCTTTGACATCAGAACGATGAGATTACGAGATAAAAAAAGGATAACAGGCAGTGCATAATAAATGCTCCCCATACATTATATTTAGACTTGGCAGAATTAGATTTAAATCAGTAAATATCAATAAATGTCAGTTTCACTGTACACACACAAACTGACAAAAAATATTTCCATTGATAATCTAAATTTATAGATAGAAAAAGAAAGTTATATTGCTTTTTTGACATGTAAAGATAACAATTTGTGTATTTTTCGGTATGTAAATCCTCAGCATTTGCTGTCATTTACTGCAGCAGTGAAAATTAAATTGACACAAATCGAAATAAATAATTAAAACCCCATAATTTCATGCAACTGTGAAAATTTAAATCAATAAAACTTGGGGAAAAAGGTTTAAAAATAAAAATCGATATTTTCCGTCAAAATGATAAAAAAATAAAAATCGAAAACTGCCAACCCTAATTATATTATATTTCCTATGTACTTAAACTAAGAAATGGCATCCCTGTCTCAGCCTATTGCCTGCATGCAATACAGTAACAATAAATGTGAAGGAAACAGGTTAATAACAGTGTATAGTTCAACTGAGATCTTATGTTGTTGAGGCTCCTTCTAGAATTTGGTGACAGAAGCACAGGAAGGTCAGCTGACTTGTTAAAGATCACAGTGGCATTATTTCAACCAATGTCCATATTTTGCACAGTGTTCCATTCAAATCACTAGTCCACATTGCTACTGTTGTTTTGGTCTTTACATGTCTTAACAGTGACAATAACAATTACAAACTGGTAAATTTATTTATTTAGTTTTTGTTTACCTGGTAAGTGCATTAAACAAAACTTTGCCTATTTTCAGTAACAACCTAGGAGAGTTACATACAGAGGAAATAGCAATTCAGGAGACAATATATTATATGATTAGTGCAAGGATCATAAACTTGAATAATTATTTCAGGCATTTCAGCAGTGCAGGTGGAGAGCAGTTACAGACATGGGAAACAACGAATTTGGGAGAAATCATACAGTAATGTTTTAGTGCAAGACTAGCAAAACTTGAAACACTGTTGTGACAAGGAGATCCTGCCACTCTTGAAGACTGACCTTTTCTTAAATCTGTTGCAACAGTTCTTCTATTTCTTAGTCTAATCTATCCTTTGCAATTTGTAGTCCATAAGGTTGGTCACCTATGGGCACCCTCTCACCTTTCTTGACTATGCTATAGTGTCCTCTTTAATTTTCCTTTTCCCCCTCAGGTCCTCGTATAGGGAGGTTATTTTGGTGACCTCTGAGCTGATGTAAAGCAACAGGCTGTGCTCCTCGTTGTTGGATTTAGTATGCAATAGCACTGTGTCATAAAATACCTTGATGTATATGCCGTATGTGTATGAAACCTGTAAATGTTGAAAATACCTTGGCACTAGTTGTTTTTGATAAATGTAAAAAGTTACTAGGGGACTGTATTATAAAAAATAAGTTAGTTGTGTTATTTAAAATGCATGTAAATTACAGACTGTTTGAGAGGCCCTTTGGCATAGTGCATTCCTGCTTTCAGCTGAACAAGCCTAACATTACATGATGATTTGCATATAGATCCCATTGCATTATGGGAGTATGTATGATGTGCTTCTTTGAAACGTGGCCTTATTGCCAGTGCCCTTTGGGGTAACCCTGGCTTCAGTGCTTCTGCACTGAGGTTCTTTGTCTTTAGCTTGTTTTTTGGAGTTTTTCTTTATTGAGCTCCCCATCACCCAAATACACAAGACAAACATAGGGCCGAAATAGTTTTCACTGAAGAGATAGATCAGTGGGTGCTGATTAAGTGCAGAGGAAGAACATGCATAGTCTTTTGTTGTACTGTACATTGATGTATTGAAGAAGGGATATGCCACTGCTTAAGGTTATTCTCTATGTGTTAAATAAACATCACATAGAGATTGTGTGTTGAGCCTGAAGTTGTGTGTCTGGCCCATCTGTTATCCCACAACCCCTCCACAACTATGACAGCTAATACAGTAATGCAAGACCCCCCGAAGCAATAGCCATAACCAGAGAAAATGGACCATCACACAGTAGTACATGACCTACAGACAGGAAAGTGCTGTAGATTTGGGAGGGACATACTAAGCAGGTGCGCCAGGGATTAGGGTGCATGCACACCTGTCAGTGCCCAAGAGGGAGGTGCAGAACTCATTATTAAACACCTGATACAATTTGGAGAGCCTTACAGATGAGGGCAGAGTGTTCCAAAGCTTGGGGGCAGACGCAGAAAAGGCTTGTTCACCCATTTTCATACCATATTTCAATACAGTAAGACAGGACTTTTCTGCTGACCTTAGCAGGTAGACCTGTGTCACTTGATGTTTAAGCAGTATTGCATATTAGTTTTTTTTTTTCAGCTAAACCAGTGTTTCTGGAGGTGCTGTAGGCACGCTCCTTTTCACATCCCGGCATTACTATATTTTGTAAAACATTTTAATCCAGGGACAGATCTAGAAATGTCCGGGGCTCGATGCATGGGAAGGGGGCCCACTGTATTTTCTATGAACGACACATTATAGTACCCTTGTACTTAAAGAGCTACTGACACCTCAAAGAAAACTTTAAAAAACATAATAATTAGGTGCAGTTCTGCCTGCATTCCATTCATGTTTTATATATTTCTCCTCCCCATAATTTATTACTAAAGAAACTGTACGAATATATGATCGTTGTCCCTTAGAGTTCATTTTGAGTTCATCTGCCACTATAGCTTACTCCCTGCTTCAAGTCATAATCCTCTGTTGTGAAATCACAATCTGTTGCCATGGGAGTAACTGTGAGGTTACAAGCAGTGCTATATGACTTCTGGAGCCTGATATTCAATACTTTGCCCCGGGGCTAAATTTGCACTGCCCGGCGAGCTAAATTAGCCCGGACCCAATAGCTCGCTATATTCAAAGGGATAGTCCCGGTGCTAAACCTGCTGAATGTAGCGTGTTAAGGAAGCCGGGCAAACTGGGCTGGGAGTGCAGTGCAAATATAGCCCGGGAAAAAAGACAGCTCTGAATATAGCAACCAGGAAGTGCAAACCACAGCAACAGCCCAATGCACAGTGACATGAAAGAAGGTAAAGGTGAACCATGTGGCCAATGTGTGTGCTAGCAAAGGAGTGGATACATTAAAGCTGCAAGCACCAGCGCATGTGAAAATCTGCAGAAATGTACCATGTTTCTGAAATGTTTGCACGGCACACACACCTGTGCATGTTTTGCGCAGGTTTAGTGCAGGTTTAGCTCAGCTTTTGTGCAGAGCTAAGCTGTTTGCCTGGCGCTATCACATTTGCCCGGGGCAAAATTGTTCTATATTCAAAAGTGACATGTAAATAAGCCTACTTAGGCAGTCTGTGGGCAGACATCCAGATTAGCATCTCCTTATGTCCTGATTTGCATGCAATTTGCCCAGTGCTATTGCAGGGTCCCACGGCTCCACCTGTAGGTCAGTCTGGAAGTACAGGGGCTGGCTGGGTTTGCCCACAGCTTCACCTGTAGGTCAGTCTCGAAGTGCATGGTGGTAGTTGCAGGTTACATTTGTACAGAACCGCATGGAATATTGTGCCCCAGGGGACTACACAGCACAGGCACAGGTGGTAGTGCTGCATGCAATTGTCAAACTGTAGTTCCTGCTACAGTGCACAGCAGACACTACAGTAACAAGGGGGCCAGTAGTGTGAGGGACACAGCAATCCCAATGGTGTATAGGGCATCAATGACTGCTGCATGTTACACAGTGACAGGCCCATCTTAAAGGTGTGTACTGACAGTGGATATTACTGTTATGCTGTTGTGTGACCCACAGATGCTGCACCACTGGCATGGGATACTCATAGTGATATATACATGGCTGGCTGTGTGTGCTGTGGTGTCTGTACAGATGTGTGGTATGTGGCTGGGGTGCACATACCATCAGACAGGCACACTGGTGTTAGGGCATTCCCAACACTGAACGATTTGCACTGCATGGCTTGTCCCAGCCTTGTGGCAGCACCCAGTATGTGATGCAGACTGGCCACCTGTACACCCTCCCCTCAACACCCTCCGTGCCTCCAGTGCTGCATGTGTATACTGGCTTCTGTTGGTGTCCACCAAAGGGTGGTCTGCAGGTGTGTGCTATATGGACACACTGCCATCACAACTTAATGCCTGGCATGGCTGGGACCGGTGGCAGATGATGACGACATAGGAGAGGCCATCTGTGTGCAGCATGTTTCTTCCATGTTTGGTTTCTTTCTATGTTTAATATTTACTGGTTAGGGTCGTGCAAAGCCGTGCAAATGTCACGCTAAGCTGTGCAAAGCCATAAAATTGCGCAAATTTGGTTTGCCCAGAGTTAAGACTACCTTTTCCTGGGTGGTAAATTGCACCGTGCAAAGTGTCGCGCTAAGTCACGCAAAAACATTTTGCGTGCCGTTAATGCGCTGAATATAGCATTGCGCCTGTATTCATGTACTCGCCCCCACGGTTTACCCCTTGCATACATTATACTTTGGCCTGGCGCTAATGCAGTTTGCCTGCTCTATTTGACCTTTTGAATATAGCGGACCCACATAAACCTGGCGCTAACCCTGCGCAAACAGTTTGCGCCCAGCGCAAAGTTTTGAATATCTGGCCCCTGGTAGGGAGAAAGCAGCAGGAATAGATTAACTCTTCAGGAGCAGAGATCCTGTTTTCATGCAGATGACCACATTGCTAAATAATGGGGAGGAGGAATACAGAACTAATGGGAAATACATGCTGGACAGTGCCTAAATATTATGTTTTGTTAAGGTTCTCCTGAATGTGTCACCAACTCTTTAAAGAAATGGCATCCCTGTCTCAGCCTCTCCTACATTCTTAAATTGCACTCCAGTTAAACAAAGTAAACTCGCAATGCCTAAAGCTGGCAATATTGTTATGGTAAAGATATACCAGACTTTTCATCAGTTGTTTTCCCTCCCTCCCTCCCCACAGAGTCTATCAGCGCATTTCTCTTCTGTCCATTTTTTGGTGTTTTTTGTTGTTTATCTAGCCAGGTAGTTTTTTTTTTCTAGGTAAATTTCTCACCCAAAAGAAAAATGGGGACTGGCAACCCATTTTAGATCTCAGGTACCTGAACAAACACCTGTTCAATCCAAAATTCAAGATGGTCACCCTTGCAGTAGTGATCCCCTGCTTGTAACAGGGAGACTTGCTAGCCACTCTGGATCTCAGGGACACAAGTTTCCACATCCCAATCAGGCCTTCCCCCAGAAAGTATCTCAGATTCAGACTGCCCTCTAGTTTTTACCAGTTTGCCGCTCTGCCATTCAGTCTTTCTTCGGTTCCCAGAGTTTTCACAAAGTGCTTGGCAGTAGTGGCAGCTCATCTCAGACAACAGGAGGTCTCTGTCTTTCCCTATCTTGATGACTGGATGATAGTGCACAAGTCTTCACAGAAGGTTAGAGACTCCCTCAGCCTCACACAGCACACCCTGGGGTCCCTTAGTTTTTCTGATCAACACAGAAAAGTCCCACTTTGAGCCAGTTCAGCTACTGGAGTTTACTGAAGCAGAACTGGACACTCAGCAAGCAAAGGCCGTGCTCTCTTTGGACAGGGCGCACAACCTTCAAAATCTGGCATACTCCTTTGCCCTGGACCAGCCAAGGCCAGCAAGGCATTTCCTCAGGCTACTAGGCCACATGACCTCTACTACTGCCGTGGTTCAAGGTGCTAGGTTCCAGATGAGGGACATTCAGTATAACCTGAGGGCCCACTCGTCCAAGAAAAGGGACTCCCTGTCAAAGCTCATTCCTGTCACAAGGACACTGCTACAAGCACTGGACTGGTGGAAGGACAAGGGAAGACCTCAGTGAAGGTGTTCCTTTCCAATAGAGGGGGCCATCCGTAATGCTCACTACAGATGCTTCCCTTCTAGGGTGGGGTGCTCACTTAGCAGACCAATCCATAAGTGGGACGTGGTTCCCCAGAGAGTCCGGGTTCCACATAAATCTCCTCAAGCTCAGAGCTGAGTACATAGCTATCAAAGCTTTTGCCCCCCCAGCTAAAGGGCCAGTCTGTCCGAATCAAGACAGACAACACCACTCATAAAGCTCTGCACAGAAGCCACGAAGATTTGGTCTCTGGCCTACGCCTTGGACATACGGATATCTGCCATTCACCTTCCAGGCAAGGACAATGTGCTGGCAGACACCCTCAGCCGCATTAGTCAGGGCCACCATGAGTGGACCCTAAACAGGCAAGTACTTCCCACAGTGTTCTGGAGATTAGGCACCCCAGAGATAGATCTCTTCGCCTCCATCCTCAACCACCAGATTCCACTGTACTGTTGCAGGCCTCAGGCTCTGGGCACAGTACCAGTGGATGTCCTGAATTTAGATTGGACAGAGAGGTTCCTGTACACCTTCCCTCTATTCCCTTTGATCCTCAGGGTTCTTCTAAAGCTGAGGAGCCAGCCAGCAACAATGATACTGGTGGCTCTGGACTGGGCAAGGTAGCCTTGGTACTAACTACTCCTTACCCTGTCAGTCAAGCAGCCCATTCACCTGCCCTCAACCCACAGTCTCCTGACCCTGCCTCAGACGGGGATAGCATACCACATTATACAGTCTCTTCACCTCAAAGCTTGATACTTGAAGAGCTAGAGTACCCAGATTCTCAATATTCAGAGCAAGTCCTAAGAATCCTTTGGCTGTCTGAGAAGCCAAGTACCAAAAAGACTTATGCTTCCAGATGGAAGAGATTCTCTTTCTGGTGCAGAGACAGGCAAATCGACCCACTACAAGCTAGCCTGTCTTCTTTGTTGGACTTCCTGATGCAGCATCAGGCCTTAGGGCCTCATTTCTGAAGGTTCACCGGGAAGCCATTTTGGTCTACATATCTGCTGGTAAGGAGAAATCCATAATTTCTCATTCCATTTTTAAGAAATTATTTAAACGCCTGCTGCACCTTCAACCCCTACTTAAAGAGCCTGTGTTTCCCTGGAACTTGAACTTGTGCATAGCTAAACTCATGGAGCCTGCGTTTGAGCCCATGGCTACTGCAGACTTAAAGTATGTCACTTGCAAAACTGTTTTCCTAGTGGTCATCACTTCAGCCTGAAGGATTTCAGAGCAGTGAGCCCTCTGCACTGAACCTAACTACATTATCTCCCATAAAGATAAGGTAGTTCTTAAGACAAACAGGAAATTCCTTCTCAAGGTAGTGTCTGAATTTCACCTGAACCAATCCACAACACTCCCTGTATTTTTCATAGACAAATCCACTCCTGGTGAGCGCAGGCTCCACAGTCTGGATGTTAAAAGGGTGCTGACCTACTACCTGGAGCATACAAAGCAGCTCAGGACCTCTCATACCAAGCTCCTCCTCACCTACAGTGAGGTGGGCAAGGGCAGGCCAGCCTCCAAGAGGACCAGTTCTTGATGAATAGTCTCTTGCATCCAATTCTATTACAGTAAAGCTGGCAAACAGCCACCTCAAGGCCTCAGGGTCAACTCAACTAGGGGAACTGCAGCCTAAGTTGCAGCTGCAAGGGACATTCTCTTGCTCGACATCTGCAAAGCAGCTACTTGGAAGACTGTACACACCTTCACTAAGCACTATTGCTTGGATGTACAGTCCAGATTAGATGCCAGATTTGGCACAGTAGTTCTGCAGAACCTGTTCCCTAAGTAGGTTCTGTTCCCTACTCCCAACTGCACTGCTTTGTAGTCTGCCTTAGTCAAGCATACTGAGGGATTCCTGGGGTGAGAACAAAAAATTACTTACCATAGTAATATTGTTTCTTCCAGGGAACCTCTCAGTATGCTTGACCTCCCACCCATCCTCCCCTCACATAACTTGCCTGAGATTAGCTCTGCAGTCCATGCCTTAAGCTAAATTTCTTACTGTTATGATTAAATCACTGTAATGTTTTACAGTTATGTATGTTCTGATAGTTCTTTTTTTCCCTGTTCTTTTTTTTCCATGTTTTCTAGCGTTTCATGTAGGTTAAGGATTTGGGTGCCTTTTTGCCCCTAGCTTCGAAATGAATCTGACTGGCCTCCAGCACAACCTACAGGCAGCATACTCTTATTACAGTCTCATTGGCTAATTCTTTTTTTTATTATTTATCTATTGCCTCAGCTGGGGGGGGTTGTGCCTTTGGTTCCTTCCCCCTCTTCAGCCAGCCTTCACAGTGGCTGCCCCGGACGCAGCCACAGCTCCAACCTCCCTGCCTCAGCCCACCCAGGCCGCATCACAGTGGGTACATACTCCTCCACTGCGGAGACCTGAAGGGCTGGCCCAGGAGGGAGCTAGCTTGGGCGCATCCATGGCGGTGCCATCAGGGCAGCCTTCATGCTGCCGAGGTTGTTTCCTTGGTTTTGTCCCTTGCGGGGAGGGGCACGCAATGACGCCAATGGAGGGAGTGTGCACGCATCCGCACGCGCTCCTTCCCAAGCGTCTGCCCCATCTCCGCCCCTTGTCTTTCAGCGACGGTGCACTGCCCCCCAGTCTCCACTGGGGGCTAGTTGAGCACCAACCACTGATGACCCCCCTCCCCAGAGAAGGAGAGCAGTCCTACGGACGCTCAGTCCTTCTCCAACCATGCCAAACCCCAGCGACCCATGCTCGTTCCCGAACACAGGTCGCCAGCGTAGCATGAGGTAAGGCATCCAGCGCCTCAGCCCTCAGTGCCACCTGGCTGACCAATTCTTTTTAATCATTAGCATAAACTCCATCTCCGGGGCGGCTGAACCCAGCTGGCATAACTGCATTAGTCAAGCATGCTGAGGGATCCCTTGGAAGAAACAATATTACTATGGTAAGTAATTTTTCTTAGTGTTTAAAACAAAAATAGAGCCATTCACTGATTCTCAACAGAAAACAGTAGCAAGAAATCTGGACTGCTTTGGTTTCATATTTTGTTTTACAGGTAAGCCATTGAATGTAGACTCGCCAACATGGGCTGCACTGTCAAGAATAGTGATATTATGTAGTCGTGCATATTTTAAACCTGATCAAGAATTGCTGCCTATATCAGAGGTGATGCTTCAAAGCTTTTCTTCAGTTTCTTCTTTGTATTCTGATAATTTTATGTTTTTTTTTTGGAATGTTACAAACTGTGATATTCACATTTTAGTAATTTGCCTCATTTTCAGAAGGGTCCTAGGGTGATAGTTACTGTATAGCAGCAGCATAGACTAATAATGCATTCCTAATAGATGATGAACTACACACATACATAACCCAAATTTGCATCAGCAAAATAAACATTTTTTAAGAATTAAAAATGTGGATGTCCAGTGATGACACCTGGTGAATGGTCACCTGGACCAAGCACTCCCATTCCCTACCAACTTAACCCTTGTGCAAACCTCATAAAAGCTAGCCCAAACTTCTTCAAAACAGAGAGGGGAGGTATTAATGATGTTGAAGCTGACAAAGAATGTGTTCAGCGTTTTGCAGGAGGGTAGCAAGGGATCAGTGCCAGACATATTTGACCGCACAATCCAGCGCGACCCCTGCCACCTGGCCGACACTTAACACCAAGCACAAAAAGAATGGAAAGCTAGGAAATGAGACACCATCCTGACAGAACTGAAGGCATTTAAGGTGGGTTTCAGTGAGGCCCTTACCACTGTTAGCAAGGATTTAGAAAAGTTGGAGATGCTTGTGACAGATGCAGAACAACACGCTGCAGCCTCCGATATCTGGACTTTAGAAAAGCCTTCGACACCGTCCCTCATAAAAGACTGCTAAACAAACTATGTAACCTAGAAGTGCATCATAAAATAGTACTATGGGTAGAGAACTGGCTTACTGGCAGAAGTCAGAGGGTGGTGGTAAACGGGGAACACTCTGGGGAGGGAGAGGTAGCAAGCATGGTGCCACAGGGGTCAATGTTGAGTTGTCCTCTTCAATGTCTCGACTGGAGACATTGTGGAGGAACTGGAGAGGAAGGTATGCCTATTCTTGGATGACACAAAGGTATTTAATAGAGTGGATACAATGGGGGGAGGTTGAAAACATGAGGGGGGGACCTTAAAAAACTGGAGGAATGGTCTGCAGTATGGAAGCATGGATTCAACGCAAAAAAGTGCAGGATCATGCACGTAGGGCACAAGACCCCAAGGGCAACTTACAGACTAATAGGGGTGATACTAACAGTCACAAAGCAGGAAAGAAACCTGGGAGTTATCATTTCGGATGACTTAAAAGAGGCTAGGCAGTGTGACAAGGTGGCGGGGAAGGCTAGCTAGATGCTTGGATGCATAGGGTGAGGTATCACAAGAAGAAGGAGGGAGGACATTTTGCCCCTGTATAAGACACTAGTGAGACCATACCTGGAGTACTGCATCCAGTTTTGGAGGACCCATCTGGGAAAGGGCATAGATGGGGTGGAGGCAGTGCAGAGAAGGGCAGGTAAAATGGTGCAGGGCCTGCAAGAGAAGACCTATGAGGAAAGACTAAAATAATTAAATATGTATTCCCTGGAGGCAAGGAGGGAGAGGGGGACATGATAGAGACATACAAATACCTCACTGGTATAAACAGGGTACAGGAAGGGAGCATCTTCCACAGTAGTATATGTTCCAATACAAGGAGGCACAGTATGAATTTGATGGGGGGATGGCTCAGGGGCAACATGGGAAAATATTTTTTCACAGAGAGGGTGGTGGACGCTTGGAATGGCCTAACAGAGGAGGTGGTAGGGGCTAAAACAGTCACAGGATTCAAGAAGGGGTGGGACAGACACAAGGGTATCCTGGAGGTGGGGGGGGTGCTCTGGAATTCACTTTGTGCATCAGACCTCATACTAGATAGGGATAAATAGGGCAGACTGGGTGAGCCAAGAGATCCGTATCTGCTGTCAGCTTCTATGTATCTATGTATGTTTCTGTAGCACTCCGCATTGTCAATGGGTAATCATAACAACTGGGTACTGTGCACCCCTACCAGGGGAATGGCATAGCCCAAGCTTTAGAATGTTGGGCATATGAGGATTCCAAGCAGCAGCAACTCCCCAGTTAAGCAAAGCCATTCAAAAGGGACAGAGCTATTTTTATCTCCTCTCAAGATTTTAAAGATTCAAGATTTCAAGACTTCTTTGGGGTTGCAATTCTGCACAGCAGGTTGGGGCTATCTGTTTTTCAGGGAGCACCCCTAAATTAAAATCGTGCCTGTTAAGCTGTGGCTTTGAAATTGAATAACCTGCTTTCCTATTTCCTTGTGTGGATTGGGAACCTTTTTCTGCCTGTGTGTCTCTGTTTAACAAAAAAAATAGATGCCACAGGTAGGTACAGTTTCATTTATTTCTGGGAGTGTAGAGTCTCTGTGAGAGTCCTTCGGCGTTGGCGTTGGCCCCCCCCACCTCAGGTTTTTTGTGTTACTGATTGTTTCCTCAGCTAATTACATTTTTAGTGTTTCTCAGAGGTTTTTGTATTTTTTTCTCCGCAGATCTCTGTTTTCCCATGTGCATGGCCGCCATTAATGGCTGGGCGCACACTCCTCCTTCGAGCCATTTTCCCACCTTTATTTTCATGTGTGCCCATGCTGCACGCGCTTGTGCAGCACAGGGAACATCAGCGCAGCACAATAACATATATAATGTATTGCGTTTGTGCTCCTGCTGGTGCGCGCACACCCATGCAAGCGTGCTAACGTCCTGCACGCACCCACTAGTGAGCGTGCATGACTATTAGTGCCATTTGGCGTGCTACTTACTGCAGTAACTGGCAGTATAGTGTAGGGCTTCAAGAAAGAGCTTGATACATTCAGCAGTCCTGGGTTTGATTTCCACGACCTCCACTTGCATGATGTGTGACTGAACAAGTCATTTAAAACAGCTCAGTGGAGAATTTTTAGCCCAGAAGAGATATTGGGGCAAATTATTATTTTTTACCTCACAATTGTTATTTGGCACAATTATATTTCTCACTGGCACCATGGCCAGTGAGAAATATATATTATATTAATCATATAATATATTAATCAGGAAATGATGTAAAACCTTCAAACGAGTGATGAGGCCCTCCCCTGTGGGTTATTTTTGCCCTCATTGTGTTGCTCAGGATCCCCCAGCTGGTCCTCCGGCCTGGGAAGGGGGAGCACCTGGTTCTGTAATTGGGAGTGGCAGCAGAATTGGGAAGAAATTACCTTTGTGGCTCTTGAGTGAGCCTGAGCTGTGATGTCCCACAGGACATCCCCGCATATATACCCGACCCCAGTTGGGCCCCTCAGGTCAGGGGGGCCCACACAGGCACATCCAGGTGCGGTGCAGTGAGCTTAGGCTGCAATAACAAATGTGTAGGCAGACCCCAACCCTGCCTATTTGAAGGCCAGGATGGCGATTGCTGGGATCTTGGGGAAGTTTCTGACCTTAACTTAAAAAAACAAAAAAAAGGAGGATGTTCCCTTCCCTCTGTGGAGAAGGAAGAGAAAAGGGAGTGGACAAAGTCCAAATCAGGGATGTTTTTCCTCCCCTTCTTCATAGTAAGTCCTTGTCTTTTTAGATGGCTGAGGCATGTAGTGCCTTACAGCTCAGGAGATACAGTCCATGGAGTCAGCGGATGTCAATCCAACTCTGTCTGCATCCTTTTTCGGCTACTATGTGACCAAATTATTTGAGCAATATACCATGACAGGGTGTGGGCGATGCCAGGATTTACCTACACCCGGTGTGGTTTGGTCATGAGGCGGCAGGCTGAGTGAGTAAACTACACCAGAAGTGGGTAAATCTTGGCATCACCCACGCCCTGGAGTGGTATATTGTGATTATACAATGTGCCCCTTTCTCTCTGTGTAATCAAAATTTATAAAAATTATAGTTTTGTTGGTATTTTAAGTAGTCTTTATTGAGTTTATTGTTGCGCCACAAAAAACAGTTCCCTTTTGCTGGGCTGTATACTGCCCCACGTATTTTAATGTAAAGACAAGACCGGGTGAGGGTTACTTTTTTTTTTTTTGGTAATCAGATTCGCTTCCCCCTCATGTCTTACAACTTAGTCAGTGAAGGCACTGGTTGCCACAGAGCAAGACTGATCTTGTGAGCGTCAGTTTATTTTGTTTTTTTGAACTGACTGAATGACCATTCACCAGCCACCATAGCACTGAAGCCGTGGGATGGTCGTGCTCGGGTCTCCTTGTCCCCATTCATCTAATCTGATATTTTACGACTTTATTTATTTATTTATTTGCTTTGGTAACCGGGTAAGTGCACTAGGCATAGCAATGCCTATTTTCAGGCATGACCTGGGAGGATACAGGGTACGGAGATAACAAAACAGTTTGTGGAGAACAACATAATGGGTGGAAGAACAATGGCTACAGATTGGTACAGTATCAAGCAAGCTTGCGGTACATCCAAGTCAACAAATAGATAAATACTTTAGGGAATGCTGAAGTGGGGAAAGTGTTTTTTTATTAAAAATGAGGGCTAAAACATATCAAAATCACACCAGAAAAGCTGAGCTAAGGGCTGGCCCGATGGCACTGTGGGCTGAGGCGCTGGACGCCTTACTCCGTACCACGCCGGCGACCTGTGTTCGGGAACGAGCACAGATCGCTGGGGGTCAGCCAGGGAGGAGAAGGATGGAGCGCCCGACGGCTGCTCTCCTTCTTCGGGGGGGGGTCACCTGCAAGTTCCTGCTGCGATACCGCCACCTTGGGGTGCTCGGGTGGAAGGTGCAGCATTGGGAGGCAGCAGTAAGGGGACGGGGCAGACGTCAGCAGAGGGGTGGAGCAGGAGGCACGTCTCAGTGTGTCTCCTTGCTCATAGGTCCTCATTGCACGCCGACGTCTGGGGTCGAACAAGGAAAAACAACCCCCTGTCTCTCCTAGGCGACGACTCCTCACTGCACACCCTCGGTTCATTGGGGCAGACTCCGTTGTGCAGGTCCACTTCAGCACAGTTGTTGAGGAGGTTTAAAGGGGGTTCCTCCTAACCCCACCGGAGGGTTAACTGGGCATCAAGGGTCATGAAAGTGCGACCAGGCACTCTAGGGCAGACTCAGACGATAAGGTGTGTGTGTGGGGCAGTCTGAGAGAGTGGAGAGAAGGGGTAGTAAGGCGCAAAAATACAAGTCAAAAAAAAAAAAAAGAAAAGCTGAGCTTTGACAGTTGACATATGCATATATATATCCACTGGGATGTGCATATGCATAGGTGCACGCGCAGTGTCGCGGCTCTGTGAAGGGCTGCCCGATGGTGCGTGTGGCGAGATAAAGCCATACCTTATTGTTTTGGTCATGTTTTGCATACTTTTTATGTGAGAAATACATCAGAGAATGCCATAGTGGCCCAATGTAAGTGCAAGGGCCCATGGGTACAGACCATGGGCCCAGTAGACTGATATGATTTTCTTGTTACGACAGAAAAAAACGTTTCTGCCAGCAGAGGCTAGAATTAATTAAATGATCTAAAAGAAGACAAAAGGCTAATTAAACAGAGCTGGCCAAAAGGCAGGTCCATTTGTGTCTCAATGGACCACAGCATCATCTGATGCCTCTTCGTCTACCTTTCCTTTGTTTTCAGAGGTCTACTCACCACTAATCTCATTCCCCATAAGTGGGCTACCATTTAAGTAAATGACTGTATTGAGTACAGTTTAACTTCAGCTATCTCCCAGCAGAAAGGGTGGAATGTTCCCCTAGAAATCTGGTTTGAGCTGGCTGAACTCTCGAGTCTTTTTTCTTATATTAAGAACCTCATATCTGTAATATTGTAATAAAATACTAAACTCGGATTGGTTGGGTAACCATAGAAGCAAAATGCTAGCCAGTCGTAGGGCAGGCACTATCCACTGGATCTGCTCTTTGGAAACCCCTTAAAACCAGTATGCAGAGAGGTATTTGAGCCTTTTTAGCTTTTGCCTCTTTCCTTGAAGCCTTGCCATTGTTGCATTTGGGACCCTCTCTATCTGCTTAGGAGCTCAGAGGCACTTTCTTAAGGAATTCTTCTGTACTACCAAGAACCAAGATTTTTATCTGCCTTTGTAAAGACTTTGCACTTCAAACTTCATCACTAAGGACTTGAGGTAGACTTTAAATCTCAGTTTTAAAGAGTAGGTTTTTATGTATATTTTCCATTTTATTTTCAATACCTTGTAACCAATGTCTAAAATTATTTGCCTTTATGTTATTTACTGCATTCATTAATTTAATTAGTAAAGCTTTTGGCTTATTTTAAGAATAATTCTGCCTATGTATGTTGTGTGGGTTGCCCTGATGAGAGTTGTTCAAACGATACCATGCCTGTGTGACTGTCTTAAGGCCTAACACTACAAAAAGTGAAGTACCATTAGGGACTTTGTGATGAAAGGAGGGGAGGAAATACGAAGGGTCTCAAGAGAAACCTATGGGGGTTTGAAACGAGCGCTGCATTTCTGAGGAAAGACACATAATAGGGTGTACAGGGCCCCCCAAAGCTTATACACGACTGTGGCTTTTCTGGTTCATGGTGCAGGGCCCGAGAGAGTTCCACCCCAGGAACACAAACTTGAGACTGTATTTGTATCCCCTCGCATGGAGAAAGGGTATCCCTGACCCCATCCCCCCATCACAAGGGGGATTAGCTGTGACACAGATAATCCTGCCCCACCGGAGTGGACTTGTGACAGTGCGTAACTGCGAATGGGCCATCGCTGGTATTTATTTGTTCAAGTTGCACAGTGTGAGATGGAAAGACATAGATGGAAACAATTTGGACATTGTTCTGACTTCTTGCAATAGCGTTTTGTTTGTTTCCTGAGGAAATCGGCTTTTCCTACAAGTGTTGGTGTCCACAGGTCTGGAGTCTGGGCTGGGTTTGCTGATACATGGGGTGCAGTTGGGAGAGTGCCGTACTCTCAGCTGAGCCTGCACTCTGGAGCGGCAAGTGGAAAACCGTGTGAAACGGTTAGGATTTTTTTTCTGTTTTCTATCAGTAGGCTTCTCTGGCTAAAATATGGTGTTGTGAGTGATGGAGTACAGGAGTATACACTTTGGCATAGCTCAGGAGTTGTGATTGGGACAGAGACGGGTTTACCGGTGATCCAACATGGCAGGTTTAATGTTTTGATTTTGGGGGTCGGAGTGATTTCTTTATTGTCAGATTCCAGATGGGGCTGACTGACATCTTTTGCGTGAGTAATGCCAGGATTTACCATGGCTGAAAGGTGCCAATCAGAATCCTCCATTCTCAGACCCCATTGTATAATGAGCAACATTGGGCAGGTGTGGATCAGAAAAACTGTCTACCCAACTGTGTCATGGATCTTCCTTTTGTAAGGAAAAGATCTTACAGCTGGGAAGCTCCTTCATCGAAAGACAAGGCCATTTGTATTTTTGTAAAGACACCACCCTGCCTATAGAAGGCTCTGGCCCTAACAGTCTCATGTCAAGCAGCTAGACACCGCGTGCAGGAGGGATTTCACCTCTGCCAGCACACAACAGTTGTACATCATATGCTTCTTTATTGGCCAGAACCTTCAACATATGGGTCACTACCCTGGCCAGCTTTGTTCCGCCTTTCTGATGGTGCGAGCCTTTTGCAGTCGTGGCCATGGTTCCACCTTTCCAGGTGGTTATTCACTGAGAATTTCATGTCAGTCCACTCGGCCTACTTCATAGTTTTCGGCCATGAGGGCCATGTTGCTTAGTCATTGGGTTTGGTCAAGCTTCATAAGTTAAACTGTTTAACCTCCTCTTGAGGCCTATGGTTTGATTCCACCCTGGATACTATTTTAAAATGATATACGGTGAAAAGGGCTATCTCCAGTGTCAAACAATGGCACAAGAGTACTGTAACCCAAAGGGGTCAAGATAACGGCCGGCACAGTCAGTTCCGAGAGGAATTCCATTCTGTTGGAAATTGGCTTCAGAGAATGGAGGAGCCTGCTCAGGTTACAAGGTTACAATATCAGAGGAGCACTGGCCAGGCACTGTGCGGGAGGCCCAGCACCTCTGGTGCCTCACAAGAAGGCACGTGGGCCCATCCCTGACTTCTTTTCTTGGTGGCAAATTACAGGAGTTTTCCTCAAGATGGGCCAGAACAATGTCAGGCACCTTATTAGGGGATGCTTCTCCACCCCACTTGTCAAGGATGTTGCAAAGGCCAGATGTTATCAGAAATCCTGACCCCCTCATTTTTTTGGGGCCATAGTACAGGTCCTGCTAATTGAACAAGGCCAGTCATCCTATTGTATTTATTTTATAGTCACCAGGAAGTTGGGCTTTTTTCAGGCCCATTCCTGATTCAAGCTCCTGAAGAAGTTTGTACTCCACAAACCTTTCAGGATGAAGCCTCGGAGGCCAATCACTGGGCTGCTCAGTTAAGGGGTTTTCTTAAGCCCCAATACATCTGATGGATGCCTACCACCACATTCTCTCCATCAGTCCTACTCAGAGTATCTCAGGTTTTTGAAACGGGACCAAGCTTCCAGCACAGGGCGTTTCTCTTCACCCAAGCATTATCCCTTCCCCCCCGAGTTCCTTGAAGGTGTTGATAGTCCTGGTGGCTTAATGTCTATCCTGATTGAATGACCTGTCATGCACCGACATTGTCCCTGGCAAGAGGTCCGTCCGTACTCAGCACTCTAGATATGCTAGAGTTGCATGGCTAAGGGTGAACTGGGAGAAGAGCTGTCCTGAGCCATCTCAGACCTTGGAATGCCTGGTGTTAAATTTTAGCACAAAACCAGGGAAGGTTCCTTTTTGCCTTCCGGAAAGGTGACATTTTTTCAGAAGTCCACTTATCGGTTGGCTGCGATTTTGGCCTCAGGACAGGTAGCAATAGTTTTAATCCCATGGGCTCGCTTCCAGATGCAGCCTATTCAAATGGGTTTACTGTCAGCCAGGGATCCTTATCAGAGAATCATCAGCCAGTTTTCCCTTCACCCCTCAGCTTCGTTGCTCCCTGAGTTAGTGAGTGGATGTGCAGGATCTGAGCAAGAGTTCCATAAGAACTTCCCAGAGTTAATTCTCACAACAGATGTCAGCTTACACGGATTGGGGGTAGGCTGGAGCCAGCTTCCCACTTAGGGAACTTGGTCAGTCTAGGAACAGCATCTCCACATCAGTGTTCGGGAAATGGAGGTAGTCCATCTAGCTTCCCTTAGGTTTCCCCATGCTGCTAAGCATGGCGTACATTTGTACATATCTATTAAGGTGCGGGAAATGTTTTGAGAGGTCGCTGACCTGTCGGCAGTTCACCTGGCAGGTGAGTTGAACCTTTAGGCGGACTGGCTAAGTTGCGAAAATGGTCACCCCGTGGAGTGGAGGTTGAACCCGGAGGTTTTTCGAACTCCTGTACAGCCAGTTTGGTTGACCTCAGATCGATCTGTTCGCATCCAGTCGCAATGTTCAGATCCAAGAAGGTTCTTCAGTCTTTTTTCAGTGTCTGCAGCTGGAGGTAGTGGTCGCTGTGCCTCAAGAGTGGACCTTCAGCAGAGCATATGCTTCCTCTACTAACTCTTCTTCCAAAGTCATTAAAAAAAATAATAATAAATAAATATAAATGATGCTCTAGAGGAAGCTGCCTCTTATTAGCTGCAAAGTGGCTCAGAAGACCGTAGTTCTCGGACTTAGTGAAATCTTGCTCAGCAAGCACTCTTCTGCCTTCTGGTGCATAGAGACCTGCTATCAGGGTCCCTCTCTCCACCCCAAAAATCCAGAAATGATACAGCTCACACCTGGGCTCCTGAGAGGAGGAGGCCCCTTCCCAAAAAAAAAATATATATATATATAAATTTATATATCTATCATTTTCCCTGAGAAACTAGTTGACACCTTGATGGCTACCAGAATATCATCTATGTCCGCAGCCTATGTTCCAGTAGGTGCCACCTCTCTTTTTTACCTTGGGCCAGCAGGGAAGGTTTAACCTTCCAACGGCCTCTAGTCCCAGGAATCACTCATTATGATTAAACAAATGCAGTCAGCCTTCAGTGTTGTACTGCCATGGAGAGATGGAATGTATGCAAATAATGGAACTCTAATTGGCTCGTGCCAATTTCAAACTGCTGCCCCTAGTAACTGCTGCACTCTGAGTGTTTCAGATTCTTTACTCTGCCTGCCAGTAAAGACCCATCAAAGAGCGCTCCTCAACTTTCTGTTAGAAACTTAATTTGTCGATAAGTACTGTAATTTTCTATTATATTTCAGTTTGCTGCCCCTATAGTATAGTTAGTCTTATTTGGGTTTTCCATTTGTGTTTTTTGGTTCCTCATCGGTTCAACGGAACCGCGAGGAACCGCTGATTTTTGAATTTTTTTTACATCAGAATTTGAATTTTGCCTTCTTTTATACTGGTTCCCTTTGGGTTCTGTAACTTTAGTTCTTTCTTTCTTTTTTTTATTTATGTGCGGTTCCTTTTCCTGTCAGAAACGGAGCGATTGTTGGTTCCCTTTTGAATTCAAGAACCGATCACAGTTATTTTTCCTTATTTAATATCAGTTCCAAGGAACCAATCGATAAGCTTTCAAAATTAAAATTTGACACCAATGTCAGAGATTCCTAGACTAAAGAAAAACACAGGACTAACTGGGTTTAAAACTTGCACTAGCTGTGGTCATCTAGTAGCTAAAGCTGATAAGTATAACCTCTCTATTTTCTGCTTGTGTCCCAGTCACATATTTGCAAACTGTGCTGTGTGTAAAACCATCTGTCCTCAAACCCTTAAAAAGAGGGCTAGAAATTAGAAGGAATGGCTACATCTGCTCCTCCTTCTAAAAACTCTTAAGAGTTAGCTCCCTCTACCTCTTCTTCTGCTTCTAAAAAAGATAAAGAAAGGCTGAAAGAGTCAGTGGATCCAAAATCCACGGATAAAGCTGACTCTGTTAAATCCAAAAGACCTATGGAACTGGCTGATGAGCCAGTTCCAGCGAAGAAAAAAATGAAAAGAAAAACATGTCGCGGCACCTCTGGCCAAGAAGGCTAAGGAGCTCTCAGCAGACAGGCCTGCCATGCCCACGGCTGAGGAGATTGCCAAGGCTCTGCAGATTTTGCAGGCACTTCAGGCTATGGTACCAGTTCCCACACCAGCTCCACCGGTTCCTACCGAGGTACAAATGGTACAGGAACCTGCCTATGTGTATGATGTCTCACAACTGGAAGAGAAGGAGGAGGAAGGTGAACCTGTTGAATCTGAGGTGTCCCCTGAACAAGAGTTTAGTTCCCCACCTAGAGGTCCAGATGATTATATTTCACATTATTCTTTTGTGAAGCAAATGATGGACACCTTGAATCTTCCTATTCAGAAAACTGAGGAAGAAGAAGAGGAAGAGGCAAACTTCCTAGAGATGATGGGATTAGCTCTCACGAAAAGACTACTGCTACCCATGCACAAGTCTTTGAGAAAACAGGTACTAAAAATCCTAAAAACCTCTACCACTATTCCAGGGGTTGAAAAGAAGATTGATAAAAAGTACCAATTGGATAGGTCCAGTGCTGCCTTCTTATTTAACCACCCCGACCATGAAGGAGTGGTATAGGCAGCAGCCTGTGACAAAGCTAGAAGCAGTGGACCTGGCAGAAACTGCTAGGACAGCACTGGATGCCACCAAGTACCAGTTCCACATGCCTGTGGATGTGAATGACACCACAGACAGGCTTCTGGCCCTTACTGTCTCCATGAGGTGGTTTGCTTGGCTTAGGACAAGTCTGACCCAAGATACGCAGACAAAGGCTATTGATTTCCCTTGTGAGGGTGATTCCCTTTTCGGGGACAAGACAGAGGCCCATGTGAAAAAGGTGGGGGAGTACAAAGCTACATACAGAAGTAATTCTGCTAAGGAGAGACCCTCCACTCCTTACAGGTCCCAGTATAGGGGAGGCAGGGGTAGGGGCTCTTACTCTGGACCCTTTTTTCAGGCCCAGGCAACAACAGACTACCAACAGTCTAGGGGCTATTTCAGAGGTAGAGGCAGAAGGACTATGAGGAGGTCTGCACAAGTGCCTCAGGCTCAGGCCCAGCCAAAACAGAATCCCTGATGAGCTGGTACAGGTTGCCTCCTCCCTACCAGTAGGAGGCAGATTGGTTCACTTCCTCCAAGCTTGGCATGCCATCACCACAGACAAGTGGGTCTTGGAGGTAGTGAGCCAAGGACTGTCACTAAGTTTCAAATCTCTCCCCAAACTGAGAGCCAGGCATTTGCCTCAGCAACCTCTGCAGACAAAGCCTTTCTGGAAGCAGAGGTAGCAAACCTGCTAACCAACAAAGCAGTAGAACTTTGCCCCTACTCCAGAGGGGAAAGGGCTTCTACTCAAGATACTTCCTCACTCAGAAGAAAAATGGAGTCTGGCGACCCATTATGGATCTGCAACTCCTAAACAAGCATGTCTTAAAGCCAAGGTTCAAGATAGTCACTCTGGCCATGATCATCCTCACACTGCAGAAGTGGGATTGGCTGACATCCTTAGACCTCAAGGACGCCTACTTCTACATATCAATAAGACCAAGCCACAGAAAGCACATGAGGCTCAGACTCCCCTCAGGTCACTATCAGTTCACAGCCATGCCCTTCGGCCTAACTTCCACCCCCAGGGCAGTCACAAAGTGTCTGGCTGTAGTGGTGGCACACTTAAGAATGCAGGCATTGACAGTATTCCCATACCTGTATGACTGGCTAGTTGTAGGTCAGTCTCTGCAACATGCCAAGGACTCTCTAGCTCTAACAAAGCACACATTAGAGTCCCTCGGATTTCTGATAAATGTTCAGAAGTTGAAAATGGAAACAGTACATCTTCTAGACTTCTTTGGAGCAGAGTTAGACACCTGCTAGGGAAGAGCTTTTCTTCCACAGGACGTGGTGAACAGCATTCCATAGTTAGCAGGATCATTCCAGCTGAACAGACCAAGGACAGCAAGAGAGTTCTTGTGGCTACTGGACCACATGGCAGCTTCCACAACAGTAGTCCGAGGGTCCAGGTTTTAGATGAGGGACATACAGTTTCACTTGTGAGCTCACTGGTCCCAGAGAAGGGATTCCCTGGCCAAACTGGTACCAGTTTCAGACACCCTCTTGCAGGCCCTGCAGTGGTGGTTGGACCCAGAAAATCTCAGGGAAGGAGTCCCCTTCCAACAGGAGCATCCCTCAGCGGTGCTCACCACAGATGCCTCTCTACTGGGGTGGAGTGCACATATGCTGGACTTAACTGCCAGCAGAATATGGTCACCTCAGAAATCTCTCCTACACATAAATCTCCTGGATCTCAGGGCAGTATACCTGACTCTACAGAAATGTGCTCCTCACGTAAATGGAAAGGTGGTACAGGTCAGGACATACACCACCACCATTACTACATAAACAAGCAAGGGGGAACCAAGTCCACCCCACTGTGTACAGAGACCATGAAGGTGCAGGGCCTGGCCTACTCACTACAAGTTTCCCTATCAGCTGTCCACCTCCCAGGAAAGGACAATATCCTGGCAGACTCTCAGCAGAATCATCACGAATGGTCCTTAAATGCACAAGTGCTGCAGTAGGTATTCAGGAGGTGGGGCACACGAGAGATAGATCTCTTCACCTCACAGACAATCACCAGCTGCTACAGTTCTGTTGCAGACCCCACAGGAGGGGCACAGTCCCAGTGGATGCCTTAACACTAGATTGGTCAGGCAGATTCCTGTATGCCTTCCCTCCCTTTCCCCTGTTGCTCAAAACTCTGATAAAACTCAGGTCATAACCAGCAACAATGATCCTTGTGGCACCAGAGTGGGTGAGCCAGCCATGGTACTCACTACTGCTGACCCTGTCTGCCTCACAGCCAGTTCACCTGCCCCAGAGGCACAACCTTCTGACATCCTCTCAGGGCAGGATCCTGTACCGCAACCTCAGAGCCCTGCGGCTGAAGGCATGGCTCTTGAAGACTTAGAGTTTGCCAACTTAAACCTCTCTGAAGAAGTTTTGACCATGCTCGGCTCTCCAGGTAACTATCTACCAAGAAAACTTACTACTCAAAGTGGAAAAGATTTTCCATTTGGTGTAAGGGAAGAGAGGTTAATCCCTCTGATGCTAGTCTCTCTGTCCTGCTGGACTATCTGACTCATCAACACTCCATGGGCCTTAGACCTTCTACTTTGAAGGTCCATTTGGCTGCAGTTTCAGCATATGTATCAGCTGGTAAGGATAGGTGCACGGCCTCTTACCCTGTTTTTAAGAAATTCTTCAAGGACCACCTTCACCCTCCCCTCAGGGAGACAGTCTCAGTCTGGAATCTCAATATCTGTATTGCCAAGCTCATGGAGCCTCCTTTCGAGCCCGTGGCAACTGCAGACTTGAAATACGTCACATGGAAAACTGTCTTCCTGGTTGCCATCGCTTCATCCAGAAGAATAAGTGAATTGCAGGCCCTGTGCACAGACTAAGACTATGTATCAGTCCACAGGGACAAGGTCATACTCAGGACCAACAGGAAATGTCTTCCTAAAGTGGTCTCAGATTTTCATTTGAACCAGTCTATCACTTTACCAGTCTTTTTCTCTGAGAATTCCAGCTCATCTGAACGAAAACTGCATAGCCTGGATGTCAAGAGGGCTCTTAGCCAGTACCTTGACAGGACCAAGGCTCATAAGCCCGAGCATACCCAACTGTTCGTCATTTATGGGGAAGTGGGTAAAGGTAAACCTGCATCAAAATAAACAATTGAATGCGGGATTGTAGCTTACATACAGTTCTGTTACAGTAAAGTGGGTAAACAAGCACCCCTGGGCCTCAGGGCACATTCTACCAGGGGTACAGCTACGTCAGTGGCAGCTGCAAGAGACATCCCATTGTTGGAAATCTGCAAAGCAGCTACATGGAAAACTGTACACACTTTTACCAAGCACTATAGTTTGGACATACAGTCCAGAAGTGATGCCAGATCTGGCACAGCAGTTCTGCAGAACCTACATAGATACATAGACAGTGTCGGCAGATAAGGGCCTATGGCCCACCTAGTCTGCCCATTTGAGCTTGTAAGTTCAGTTTGTTTTCCTAGAAGTCTATTTCCCCTTACCCCTGACCTCTAGAATTCCTTTATGTCTATCCCATGCATTCTTAAATCCCGTGATTGTTTCAGCCCCCACCACTTCCTCTGGCAGGGTGTTCCACTTGTCCACCACTTCGTATTGTGAAGAAATTCTTCTCATGTTTCCTCTGAATCGTCCTCCTCCAACTTCATCCCATGCCCTCTAGTCCTGAAACATCTTTTTCGCTTAAAATAGTGTTTTCCTGCACCCTGTTCCTCCCTGTAAGATACTTGTATGTCTCTATCATATCCCCTCTCTCCCTCCTCTCCTCCAGGGAGTACATGTTCAGTTCCTTCAACCTGTCTTCATAGGACTTGTGATGCAACCCATGCACCATCTTTGTTGCCCTCCTCTGAACCTTCTCTACCCTGTCTATGTCCTTACGTAGGTATGGTCTCCAGAACTGTACACTGTACTCCAGGTGGGACCTCACTAGTGTCTTGTATAGCGGAATTATGACCTCCCTTTTCCTGCTGGTGATGCCCTGCCTATACATCCCAGCATCCTATTTGCTTTACCTGATGCCTTGTCACACTGTTTCTACCTTGAGGTCATCAGAGATGACAACCCCAAGATCCCTTTCCTGCTTGGTGCATGCTATATCCTCACCCCCAACTGATATATTGTGCCAGGGTTTTGTGCCCTATATGCATTATCTTGCACTTCTTTTGCATTGAATTTCAACTGCCAAACCCTTGACCATTCTTCAAGTCTCTGCAGGTCCCTTCTCATTCTGTTCACACCCTCTGGTGTGTCTACTCTGTTACAGAGCTTTGTGTCATCAGCTAACAGTGAAATTCTGCCTTCTATATCCTGCAATGTCACTGATGAAGATGTTGAATAGGACCGGTCCCAGCACTGATCCCTGTGGTACCCCACTGGTCACTCTTCCTCTGTGGAGTGACAGCCATTTACCACCACCCTCTGTGTCCTGCCACCCAGCCAGTTACCTACCCACCACACTACTGTCCTGCCCACACCCATATTCCCCAGTTTGTGTAATAGTCTTCTATGTGGCACAGTGTCAAAGGCCTTGCTGAAGTCCAGATAGGCCATGTCCACTGCCCTCCCCTGATCCACCTCCCTAGTCATCCAGTCAAACCTGTTCCCTAAATAGTTTCTCTGCCCAATCTCCAAAGGTACTGCTTGGTAGTCTGCATTTATTTAATCATAATAAATGATTTCTGTGGTTAGAGAAAAAATTATTCACTGTAGTAATGTTGTTTCTTCCAGGGGATCACTCATTATGATTAAAGCTCCCACCTTGCCTCCCCTACCTGAACCTAATAAAGGGAGCACTCTTAGTTTCTGCATCCCTGCTGACTTTCTAGATATGTTGTCTACAGCTACTTTTACAGTTCTTTAACCAGTTGGTATTTATTGTTGTCCCTACCTTAGGGATTTTTTAATGTTTTAACGGGATTTGATTAAAAGGAGGATTTAATCTATATTAGATAGCTAGAGGGTATTTACCCTGTTAGGCTGTGTAACAATCTGAAGCACTCAGAGTGTAGCAGTTCCTAGTGGCAGCAGTTTGAAATTGGCATGAGCCAATTAGAGTGCCATCATTTGCATACATTCCATCTCTCCGTGGCAGTACAACACTGAAGGCTGACTGCATATGTTTAATCATAATGAGTGATCCCAGGAAGAAAAAAAGATTACTACGGTGAGTAATTTTTTCTGTTCTACAAGAAGGCTTGGTGAAGAGATTGACATTGAGTACGCTGAGAGGCCAGGTTTGTGCTCTCACATCCTGGGTTCTTTGGCCTAGGAACTAATAGGCACGTGTTTAGTAGAACACATCTGGTGTCCTAATCTCTCGTTCTCCGTGGGATCTGAATTGGATTCTGAATGCTCTTTGCAGAGTTTTTCGAACCGCTCCCATGCATATCGCTGGATGTGTTGCTTTACAGTCTTCCTCTTAAGGAGCCATACCTTATTGGGCATATGGACAGGTGATACTTAGAATGGTGTTTCGTCCCCAGAGTGCTCATGGCCTTCCAGGAGTTCCAAGAAATAGGCTTTCATCCTCCTATTTGCAACCTCCATAGTTCAAACGGAAGGAATTGCACAAGTTGGATTTATCATGCACTGTTAGGATCTATCCTGAATGTATGGCTGCGTTTTACCACTGGGTATAGTGCACCCCTACCAGGGGAATGGCACAGCCCAAGGTTTAGAATGTTGGGTATATGAGGATTCCAAGCAGCAGCAACTCCCCAGTTAAGCTGTGCCATTCACAGGGGAAGCAATTTGTCTACCTTCTCTCAAGACTTCAAGATTTTCAGTTGGGGCTGCAGTTCTGCATAGCAGGTTGGGGCTACCTGGTTCTAGGGAGCACCCCTAAATTAAAAACGTGACTGTTAAGCTGTGGCTTTCCAACTGACTAACCTGCCTTACCTTACCCATTTCCATTCCTGGACTGATGGCCATATCTGCCTTGTGCGAGGGTGTTCTAATGGTCTCCGATTAAAAAAAAAAAGAAAAAGAGGTGCCAAAGGTAGGTACATCATATTTTATTTTTGGGATAGCACAGGTTTCCTGGGGGGTTTTCTCGACTTCTTGCATCGGTTTCAATCCCCACGTCCAATTTTCAGGTTGCATTGCTACTGTTTGTTCTAAAAAAAAGTGTTTGTATTGTTTTTGTACTGTTTAAGTTGCCGTTCAGAAGGCTTGAGTACTCCTTCTGAATACTCGCGCTACCACCATTAAGCATTGTGGTGGTTGGGCGCATGCTTCTTCTTTGATTGGGTTTTTGAGCGCTTGTCTTTGCGCAACAGCGGGAGCCGCAAGTGCATCTAACTTGATGCAAACTGCATCCATTTTTTGTCGCAACTGTGTGAAAGTGCACACAAGCTGAGTGGTGAATGCACGCTGGTGCGTATTGATGCAGACTGGCAAGCGGTATCACTATTGCTTTACCGTGCGTGCAAGGTTATGCACACATATGTTTAGCCTGCTACTGGCTCATACAATCTCTCGGTATAAGCAAGGTAGTTATTTCTCAACTTCATAACGTACGTATTTTTAAACAGGATTGTCGTTTGGTACCATGGCTTATTAGAGACCATTAATTATGAAGAGGTATAAGACCAGCAAAAGGGTGATGAGACACTCCCCTATGGGTTTCTGATCCCCTCATTGTGTTGCCCAGCACAATATTTCTCTACCGGTTCCCCCCAGCTGGTCCTCCGAGCTGGGAAGGGGGCCCCTGGCTGGTTCTTCAGTTGACAGTGGCAAAGAAGAATTGTGAAAATCACTTTTATTGTTCCTTACTGAGCTTTTGAGCCCCGATGTCCTGGAGGACATCCAGGTAGACACACCCTACCCCAAACTGGGCCCATCAGGTCGGGGAGGGGCCCACACAGGCATGTCCAGGTGAGTCGCAGCAAGAAGAGGCTGCAGAGGCAGATGTGCAGACAGACCCTGACCCTGACCCTGACCACTTAGTGGGTCAGGATGAGGATTGCGGGGATCTTGGGGAAACTACTGACCTTCAAAAATTGCTTACTGATGAAGAGGATGTCCCCTCTGAGGAGGAGGAAGGAGAATGAACAGAACCCAGATCAAGGATTCCTATACCTCCTCTGTTTGACAGCAAGTCCTTGTCTTTTTTGATAACTGAGGCTGGTAGATCCTTACAGCTCAAGGGGGAGCAGTCCCTAGAGACAGTGGATGTTAATCTGATTCTGTCTGCATCCTCCTTTGCTACAAAATGTTTTCCAAGTTTTATTCACTGTGACCAGATTCAGATTATTGAACAAGAATAGATTGATGTGGATCAGAGAAAGTATCTTCCAAAACCGAAGACACATCCTTTTTCCTTTTTAGAGGAAAAATATTGCAGGTGGGAAGCCCCTCTGCTGACAGACAAGGCAGTGTATAATTCAGTCAGGCACACCACCATCCCTGTTGAGGGTTCTCTGGCCTTGTCAGAGTCACACAACAAATGAGTGGATGCCTCATGTAGGAAGGCCTTTGCTTCAAATGGTACAAACCTTCGTACCTCATATGCTTCCTTTATTTTTGCCAGAGCTTTAAACTTGTGGATCTTTACCCTGGGCAGCTTCGTACCACCAGATTTGGAAGTGGTGAGCATTTTGCAATTGGTTGCCATGGCCTCCACCTTTCTCAGTGATTCTACAAGGAGAACTTCTGCATGTCGGCCCGTTCGGCCTACCACATTGTGTCTACCATGAGGGGTGTATGGTTTAGGCACTGGGCTGATGATCAAGCTTCAAAGTCTAGGCTCTTTAGCCTACCCTTTGAGGGAGGTCGGTTGTTTGGTTCTGGCCTGGATGCCATTTTAAAGGAGCTCCAGGACAAAAAGGGCCATCTTCCAGAGTCAAAACAACAGCAAAGGAGACACAACTGAGGACTTCCGGTGGCGCCATGGAGTGAGAAGCAACGCAGGTCAGAGCTCTCCCCCTGCTATCTACTTTAAAGCTGTTAGAAATAATACTAAGACAGCTCAAAATGTAGAAAATCACTACCTGAGAGCTTTTCCAATACAAGGCTGTATTTATGAAGCAACGTAGAGCTCATCATAATTGCTTTTGGCTACTTAAATCGCTTACGGCCCAGGGAGATAGTGATTCTTCCGTCGATGAGGAGGAGATGGCGGTTCTGGCTCTGGAGGACAGTAAATGCATCCGCCAGACCAACAAGAATGCTCCGAATAAATCACCTACTGACCCGATCCTGCAAGCTATCTAGAACTTCTGATCTGAAGTCAAACAGACCCTCCTTGATTTCCAAACAGATCTGCGAGACCTGCGAGGTTGCCTGGATGAGGCCGATGCACAAATAACTACAAATACGGAACAGCTTGACACCCTCGAGACCTCAGTAAAAGAGCTGGCAATCCTGCAACTTAAAGCCGCTCAGAGACAAGAGGATGTGGAGAACCGTACGTGGAGGAAAAATTTATGATTCTGTAATATACCTGAGGGAGTAGAAGGCACAGACATCTCAGCCTTCTTAGATCACCTCCTCCGCTCCACTCTTGATTTAGGCCCCAAATTTCCAGTAGATATCGAGAGGGCCCACTGTGCGCTAGGCCCCCACCAGGAACGTGCCCAAGATCAATCGTAGCACGTTTTTTAAACTACACAGTCAAAGAGACACTACTCCAGAAAGCCTGGGCACAGAAAACAGTTCTATTTGAAAATAAAAGAATTTTCCACGATTACGCTCTGACAACTCAGCGTCTTAGGTGAGAGACCCCCTCCCCCTTTTCCCTTGCCTAAGAACAAACGAACAAATTCAAAACACCCTACCCTGCCAGGATGGTTGTCTTTTACGCCGAGGGCCCCCAGTCTTATTCTTCAGCTGATGAAGTAAAAAATGACCTGATTTCAAGGGGCCTGTTGAAGGACCACAAGGCCCGAGAGATAGGGAGAAGGAATCGTGCGACAGAGAGGCCTCTTAAAGAGACTTCAACACAAGAATCAGACCAAACACTACAGAAGATACTGCAATCAATCCAGCAATTCCTTCAAGGGGTTACTGCCGAATGATCACCACTGAGTTCCCTTTGTTGACTCTCTGAACATGGGTACAGATTTGCAATGGCTATTTTTCATGGGGGGGGTTTGGGGGGGTGTGGGGGGTGCTGGACCCAACAGCCACTCTTGGAGTTCCAAAAATGTTAGTTGCTGGTGGGGTTTCTCGATGCCAGAGTGGGCGGTCTGGCTGAGAGTCCCCCCATCTATTTTATTCTATTCAGGCGAATGATGAGCACCGTGGCTTGGACCTCGCGCTTTCCTTTATCACCTCTGGCTTTGGTGCATCCCCCCTTTCCCCAAGAGCTTTCTCGGCCCTGACCTTTATGCAGTGGGGCTATCTGCAGACTTGTAGCTGGCGCGCCCATGGTAAAACAACTTTGTGCTGTCCACTGTGGCTTGAGACTTTGACTGTCATCTTTGTGCCCCCTCGTTCGCCATCAATGGAAGATGGAACTAGAGGCACGCTACTATAAGCTCCACTGAGTTGCAGACAAACGAACAATTGGGAGGGTGGGGAATTGTGAAGGGGGTTCAGGAGATGTGAATTGGTCGTGGCGCCTCCAGACCTGGTTTCTACTGTCAGGCTGTCCTGGGGCCCTCTGGTCCTCACTTCCCTCCCGGCGATGGCAGGCTGATCTGGCTGCCGGGGGGGGGGCATGGGGCCAGGGGTTCCCCGGGGTTGTTCAGCTGTGGACCTGGGAAGGGGGCATTCTTTCCCCTGGTCCTCTAGAACTCCCTCCGCTTCTAACCTACCCTGCAGACAAAATCCAGAGGAGCTCTTCTGAAATAAAAATCTAGCAATATCAAAATAAAGCCGAGACTTTGGGGGTGTCCCCCCATTTTTTTTCACTCTTCCCTGCTCTCTTCTTCCCTCTTCCTTTCTTTCTCTCATTCCCTTCTCCTGTCTTTCATTAGGTGTTATATCATAGTTACGTTACTTATTATAAGGTTTGATTAGTTTAAATTTAAGTAAAAGTACCAGTAATATGATCCACAATCATAATAGTGGGATGAGGTGGGGACTAAGTTTAAAGTAGGAAAATTAGCAGGTTATAGGTTGGGCAAAGAGCTTATTAGGCTCTCTATTCTTCTTTTACTTTATGAACCATTGGGGCCCACCCTGGCGACAAGTGAACAATTGTTTTATTCATTTCCCTTTAGACCCAATGAGGTCCCTTATGGTCCCTCTTATAACATGGCAAATAGCACCTATTGCTCTTACATCCTTCCCCCCTACCCTCTACCCCTGAGTCTTCTGTTTTTTGGATACGACTTTCTTGGGGTTGGAAGCAAGGGGGTGTCTCCACCCCCCTTTTTTTGAAACCACCCAAATGACGCTACTACATTTAACTTTTGTCACCTTGCTGACAATGTTCCCTACATACAGGAGCATTCCAGTACCCCAGAGGGACTCTAGAACCACGCCTGTGGTTTCTACCATCTTGTGCAAGGAAACTCCTAGTGTAAGAATCTTCCTTGAACCCATTCGGAGGTGGTCGAATTCTCCCACCTCCAAGCTGAAAGCCATTGTATATATAGTTATTTGTTGTTTCTTTATACAGTTACTATTTGAATTTCTTGTAAATCATTCCTTCCTCGACTCCTTGGGTTACAGAGGAGACTGTTAGATTAGGAACTTGTTGTTTCCATCCTCAAGTTTTAGTCTCCTTAGTGGGACTTTTTGGGATGAGGCAATCTTTTATAGTGAGGGCTTAGATCAAATACTAAATCTAACCAACAGTCCCATTTTGAGGCCGACACAGTGTGTTTTGTTTTATGGTTTAATACAAAAAGTTAAAAAAGGAGACACAGACACGTCAATACTTTGACAATGCTTTATTGTGTAATACCAACAGTATTGTTGCATTTCTCTGTAAAAGTAGAAAATGGCAGTTAACCCGGTTAAGAGCTTTTCAGTGAATGTAAATGGACTTCATAGCCCCATTAAAAGATCTTGCCTTATGCAACAATTAAATCAGCAGACGGGCGGACCTCTTCTTTCTACAGGAGACCCACTTACCTATCCCGCACACCAGAAACTAAAATGGGAAATCGCTATGAAGTATATGCATTCTCCCATCCTAGCACTTGTAGGCGTGGAGTAGCAATTTTAGTGCCTGCCTCCACGCCCCTTGAAATTCATGAGGGTACTGTTGACACCCAGGGGAGATTTGTTATTGTAACTGGGATATTATACTCCCAGCAAGTAACCCTGGTAAACACCTATCTACCCCTCCCCCCCCAATCACCACTGGGAGTGATTCAAGCTTTCCTTCAGAAGGTCCTAACTGCCCACCAGGGCATCTTAATTATGGGAGGAGACTTTAATTTAACATTTTCACCTCAGCAAAACACATCTTCGCTCAGGCCTATGGAACCTCTACAGCTTTGAAGTACTTTAAATCTTCACTTTCTCACCTGGGTATAGAGGACACGTGGAGGAGACTTTTCCCTTCAAACCCCGGATTCTCTTATTACTCCCCTCGCTTTCAAACTTATTCTTGCCTGGACTATTTCTTTATCTTGTGTGAACACTTCTGTCTTATCTAGGACCTGACTATAGCTCCAAAGATACTTTCTGATCACCACCCACTAATTTTGAAAATAAACTTAGGCAAACCTCCAAAATTAAAGTTGTGGCAATTCAACCTAGCCCTACTGAAAGACCCTGAATATATAGAATACATCACCACCAGAATTCCTCAATTTCTTAGGGACAACGGTGGAGGAGAAACTTCGGATCCAGTACTTTGGGATGTGTTGAAGGCAACTTTAAGGGGAGAGACCATTGCTTTTTCATCACACAAAAAAAGGAAGTCAGAAGCATTATACAAATACTACACAGAACAACTACAATCTTACCAAATGTTATATAGGGAAGGAGATAGAACACTACAACAAAAAATTAGGGACGTTAAACAAGAAATACAAAACATAATGGACTCTAGGATACTTCAGACTCTGACATATCTAAAACAGGCTAATTATGAAGGGGGTGCCAGGGGGACCCACCTCCTGGCCCGAAAATTAAGAAATAGGTAACGCGCAGCAAACATTTTGAAAATTAGACACCCAGGCCCAGATATTCAAAAGGGTTGTTGCGCCATGTGCAACCCACTGATGCACCCCGGCACGATAGTCAAACGGGGATTGCGCCTGGCACAAATCCCGATGCGCTGGAGTGCATCAGTAATGTATGCGGTGCAGGTGGGGGGGGCGTGCCCATGCATACTCCGCACATCTCGATATTCAGCCCGGGATGTGCTGAGTCCATGCATGCACAACCCCTACTTCCGCTGCACACAGGTGAGCCAAAAAAAAAAAGGAACAACAGCTGGCCACTCACAGGTGAGCTGCCATATTGCAAGGCGCAACACAGCAGCTGCCACCTGTGGGTGGCCACCCGAGCTCCGGTTGCACCTCCGTAGCGGTGTCCCCCCCCATGCCTGATTGCAGGCATCTGTGTAAATAAATCACGTCTTGTATCCCTGGTGGTCCAGTGGACCACTCGCAGCTCGATCGCAGGCCTAAGTAAAAATAAATCCACGTCCTATATCCCTGGTGGTCCAGTGGACCGCTGTCAGCCCGATCGCGGGCATAAGTTTAAATAAATGAATTCTAATATCCCTGATGGTTCAGTGGACCACTGTCAGCCCAATCGCAGGCATAAGTGTAAATAAATGAATTCCAATATCCCTGGTGGTCCAGTGGACCGCTGTCAGCTCAATCGCGGGCATAAGTTTAAATAAACGAATTCCAATTACCCTGGTGGTCCAGCAGTACCCCACTCCCCACCCGCCCACTGGCCCCACTGCCCCGCCCCGGTCAGAGGGCAGCAGCACCCGTCTGCGCCCGCCGGCTGACACCGACTGAAGGGCTGCATCATTGGTCCACAGCATGAGCCAATGGTGTGTAGTTCGCTTGATTACACAATCCAGATATGTAAATGGATCATTCCATATCTGGATTGTGTAGATGGTTAGAAGCTGCACGCCCATTGGCTCACGCTAGGGACCAATGGGCATACAGCCCTTCCATACGGTGTCGTAGGTGGGTGGGGAGGGGGCACCGCTGACCACCAGGGTTATTGAATCCGCTTATTTAAACTTATGCCCAGATCGGGCTGCGAGTGGTCCACTGGACCACCAGGGATATTGAAATTCTTATATTGATACTTATGCCCGCGATCGGGCTGACAGCGGTCCACTGGACCACCAGGGATATTGGAATTCTTATATTGATACTTCTGCCCGCGATTGGGCTGACAGCAGTCCACTGGACCACCAGGGATATAGGACATGAATTTATTTTTACTTATGACTGTGATTGGGCTGACAGCAGTCCACTGGACCACCAGGGATATTGGAATTCTTATATTAATACTTATGCCCGCGATCGGGCTGTGGGGCATTGTCGTGACTGGTGCAGAGGGCGCCGGTCCCGATGGCTGCTGCCTGGCAGGCGCCAGCGCTAAGTTGCCGGGATTGGCGCCCTGCATGCAATGAAGAGAATGACATACAATGGGCCCCATTTGCGCCTTGCATAATATTATGGCTCCATTTGCATGTGCATTTTTGAATATCGTGAGTTGTGCATAGCAATAACGGAACTCTAAGCGCATCCCGTCCCTGCTCCACTCTGGCCACTTGCGCTGGACAGTGCCACCGCGCCATGCGCACTGCAGGTGGCTGGTGCGTATTCAATGATGCTGTGCCATGGCGCGCTCCGTTGAATATCGTCCAGTCAAGCACCCCGGCAAGAAAGCAAAGTTGCGCTGCGCCCAGGCTTGCGCCATAGCCTGGCGCAGTCTGAGTATCTGGGCCCCAGTAACAAAATAAATCTCTCATTCAGACAAGCATATCAGATCGTCCTTTCAAACAACATGAAGTCTTGCTGTATTCTGATAATTACAGTGATTCCCAACCTTTGAACTGCCCCGGAGAACAAAGAGTTAACTTTCTATGCAGGGCATAGAATGCTGAGCTCGAGCTCGGTTGAAGTCTCTGTCTGGAGTGTTTTGAACATAAACCGTCAGATTCTTTACTCCGCCTCACTGAACGGTCACTCCGGAGATTTCTCCTTCAGGTCAGTTCGAAAGTTGGTTAAAGTTTTCAGTTTTCATCGGTTTCTAAACCGAAAAAAGTATCCGCATAGTCGGTTCAGTCTCTGTCTGTGGTGCCATGAGTACTAGATAGGAATTGTTCTGTTTTTCTCTGTGGAACTTGTAAAAGTGCGGTCGGTTTGGCTGAACCGGCCATTTGATTGTGAATTTTGTTTGTTTACTTAGTGTGTGGTTACCGGTTCTTATCGGTTCTAAAAAAAAACATATTTTTAACCGTTTTTTTCCAGTACCCGTGACACGGTTAGGAACCGATAAGGAGTCTTGCCTGGCGGTTGCTGAAAAAAGGGTAAGTTTGGTTAGGTTGGCCATGTCTGAGAACCCCTCCCCAAAAAATGGGCCCACTGGGTTTCAACACTGCAGTGAGTGTGGGGAGGTCTTTGCTAAGGCCGATCCCCACACCACCTGTGTTTATTGTCTTGGGTTTGACCACCTCGATTCAGACTGCCAAATATGTAAAAACTTTCCCAAATCTACTCTTGAGAAGAGATTAGGTAGACTGAGGGAAAAGGAGGCCGAGAAGTCCGCTGACCCGAAGGCCAGCCCGGTTCGGTTTCGACTGAACCAGAAGGAGTGCCCTCTGACCAGGGCGATTCTTCTTTGGGCAAAAGGAGAGCCGATCCCGAGGGATCGGTTCTGACAAAAAGAAAACGCAAAGATAAATCAACCGGTTCGGATCCAGAGGTTCATGTTCCGACCGCCGAAGAGATAGCCAGAGCGATTCAGATTGTGCAATAGCTCCGTCCGGTTCTGACCGATCCGGCTCCTTCTGGCAGGGGTTCGATCCGGTTGGTTACCCCGGTTCAAGAGTATACCCTTGAAGATTTTTATGAACTGGAATTTGAAGAGGAAGGGGAATTTGAGGATGATGATGTAAGCGAAGGTCTGGATGTGCCTGTGGAACTGGACATCTCCCCAGACAGACCTTCTGAGTCCCCTTCTCACTTTATGTTTTACAGAAAGGTGGCTGAAACCCTCCAGCTTCCTATGGAGGAGGCTGTGGAAGATCAAGAGGAGCCTGATTATGTAGAGATGATGGATATCCCAGAGTCCAGGAGACTGTCTATTCCCCTCCATAAATCTTTTGGGAAACAGACACTAAAAATCTTAAAGTCTCCTAACACTATACCTCCTGTGGATAGAAGAATGGACAAGAGGTATACACTTTCAGGCTCAGACACGGAGTTCTTATATCAACAATGCAGCCATGTTGGGGTAGTGCAGACTGCTGCCTGTGACAAGGCAAACATTCCCTTGGCTTCACACCCCCCTGACAAGGACTCCAGGAAGATTGATGCCATGGCAAAGAAGCAGTACATGGCATCTTCTTTGGGACTCAGGCAGGTGAATTACATGGCCTATGCAGCCAGGTACCAGAAGTTCAGGTGGGACACTGTACTGGCACTGGCTAAACAGGCCTCTCCCCAGCTAGCCAAGGAGCTGGAGGCGGTGGCTACAGATGGGATTGAGGCATTTAAGGTTCAGTTTCATGCTGCTGTGGACTCTAATGATGTGTCATCAAGAGTCATGGCTACATCTGTGGCTCTTTGGAGGATGGCTTGGCTCAGATGTACTAGCCTCTCACAGGACACCCAGGCTAAAGCCATGGATTTTCCTGTAGTGGGTAATTCTCTGTTTGGGGAGCAGACAGAGAATTACATGAAGAAAATGGATGAGTACAGGACCACTTACAGGAGTGCTCAGGCCAAGGAAAGGCAGGCAACCCTCAAAGGCAGCAGTCTAGGGGCAGGGCAGGCCTTTCAAAGGCCTTTTTATCAAGCACAGGCTTCTTCTTCCTTTTCTCAGAGGGGGTTCTTCAGAGGGAGAGGCAGAAGGGGGATGAGCAGGGCTGCATCCACTCCTCAGCCTAAGGCCCCTGCCAAGCAGACACCCTGATGGGTCTGCCCGTGTCGACTCTCCTATCCCAGTAGGGGGCAGGCTGGCTTACTTCGTCCAGGACTGGGTGTCTGTTACTTCAGACAAGTGGGTCCTGGAAGTAGTAAGCCAGGGACTGGTTCTCAGCTTCAAAAAATTTCCAAAGATGAGAGCCAGATCTTTTCCACCTGCAAATCTCTCGGAAACCCTTGCCCTAGAGGCAGAGGTTTCTTCTCTCCTAGCTTTAAAAGCTATAGAGAGAGTACCTACCCTACACTGGGGCAAAGGACTGTACTCCAGGTACTTCCTGACCGCCAAAAAGACAGGGGAGTGGCGACCCATCCTAGTCCTAAGATATCTAAACAAACATCTTTTAAAACCAAAGTTCAGCCAGCTCGTCAGCGCAGCGGCTGGATTTCCGCTTGCGACGCCGGCGACCCGGGTTTGGGAACGGACTCGGGTCATTGGAGAGCCGGCCGGGGGAGAAGGTTGGAGCGTCCGTAGACAGCTTGCCTTCTCCAGGAGGGAGGGTGGGGATGTGAGCCGGGCACCTGCTGGCCCCTGGCGGAGGCCGGGAGCATGGCAGAGTGTTAGGGGTTCAAATTTCCGGGGGAGTGACGGACATCAGCGTTCGCCATGACGTCAGGTACGTCACTCTCTGTGGGGAGAAAAACCAGAACATGGCTCTCTGGCGAGCCAGATGACGGCTCTCCAGTTTCCTCGCTGCCGTCACAGCCCCGCGACTTCCCACCCCAGAAGCAACTGGAGCTGATGCCGCAGTGCGCTGGATGACCCCCACCGGTGCCGTCCCTCTCGGAGGAGGGGGACCCACCCGGCGAAGGGTTGCGCCGGGCTACCTCCAGGGGGCTGCGATCTGGGGTTGAGGCAGGTCATGGGGATGGCGGACAGATGGGGCAGGACATTGAGAGCCCGAAGGAGGTGCTCACCAGATGGATCAGAGGAGCATAAAGAGGACAAAAAAAACAAAAAAAAACAAAGTCCAAGATGATAACTCTGGGAATAATCGTTCCCTCTCTAAGGCCAGGGGACTGGCTAGCCTCCCTGGACCTCAAAGATGCCTACTTTCACATTCCCATCAGGTGCTCCACTAGAAAGTACCTCAGGTTCGAGTTGCCCTCAGGCCACTATCAGTTCAGAGCAATGCCCTTTGGCCTAACCTCAGCCCCAAGGGTTTTCACAAAGTGCCTGGCAGTAGTAGTTGCCTTTCAAAGAAGGCAAAAGATTTCCATTTTCCTTATCTGGACGATTGGCTAATAGTGGGTCAGTCTCCAGACCAAGTCAAGTCTCACTTACAAGTGACCCAGCAAGTACTCACTTCTCTAGGATTTCTTTTCAACCTTCCCAAGTCAGTTCTTGAACCAGTCCAGCTTCTTACCTTTATAGGGGCAGAACTGGACACACTCAGAGCAAGAGCCTTTCTTCCTCTAGAAAGGGCAAGGGTTCTTATGGAACTAGCTTCTTCCTTCAGCCTTCGGGTATCTCGACCAGCAGGCACTTCTTCCAGCTCTTGGGCCACATGGCAGCTTCAACAGCAGTGGTCCAAGGGGCAAGATTCCAGATGAGGGATATTCAGTTCCACCTGAGAACTTTCTGGTCTCAGAAAAAGGATTCCCTTACTAAACTGATCCCAGTGACTCTGACCTTGATCCAAGCCCTCCAGTGGTGGCAGGATCAGGACAATTTAAGACAAGGTATTCCTTTTGTTGCTCAGCCTTGTTCAGTGGCCCTTACCACGGATGCTTCTCTCCTGGGCTGGGGAGCCCACCTGGGGTCCCTTACTGCCCAGAGGCTGTGGTCCCCCCAAGAGTCCCTTCTCCACATCAATCTTCTAGAGCTCAGGGCAGCTTTTCTGGCTCTAAAAGCATTCTCACAGTCAGTACAGATCAAGGTGGTTCAAGTCAAAACAGACAACACCACCACCATGTGGTACATCAACAAGCAGGGAGGCACTCGGTCCATGGCCTTGTGCACAGAAGCCATGAAGTTGTGGTCCCTGGCTTATTCCCTGCAAACCTCTCTTGTAGCAGTTCACCTTCAGGCAAGGACAATGTGCTAGCAGATGCACTGAGCAGGATTTCTCAGGGCCATCACGAATGGTCCCTGCACCCTCAGGTGTTGAAAGTGATTTTTTCAAGGTGGGGCATTCCAGAGATAGATCTCTTTGCAGCCCCAGACAATCACCAACTTCCTCTCTTTTGTTGCAGACCTCCAGTCCTGGGCTCAGTCCCTCTGGATGCCCTGATCCTGAATTGGGAAGGGAAGTTTCTGTATGCCTTTCCCCTTTTCCCACTTCTGTTCAAAGTTTTGGTAAAAATAAGGTCTCAACCTTGCAAGGTGATTCTGATTGCTCCAGATTGGGCCAGACAGCCCTGGTACCCCCTGTTGCTGTCCCTAGCAGTCCATCTTCCCCTGTCTCTTCCCTGGAATTACAACCTGTTAACATCCTCTCAGGGAAGGATTTGGTACCCCAATATTCAGTCTCTCAATCTCAAGGCATGGCTCTTGAAGAGTTAGAGTTTGCAGATCTGCATCTTTCCCAAGGGGTCCTGGATATCCTCCAGGCTTCTCGAAAGCCCTCCACCAGTAATACTTACAACTCCAAATGGAAAAGATTCAGCATTTGGTGTTCTAAGAAGCATGTTTCTCCAGACACTGCTGAATTGCCTACGGTTTTGGATTATATGGTCCATCTTAATGGCCTAGGCCTCAGACCAGCTACTCTCAAGGTACACTTGTCAGCTGTCTCTGCGTTTTTGTCTGTGGGGAAGTCTTCCTCACTATCTTCCCATCCTGTGTTCTGTAAATTTTTTAAAGGATTGCTTCACACCAATCCTCCTTTTAGAGACCCTGCCCCTGCCTTGGATTTGAATGTTTGCATTGCTCAACTTATGCAACCCCCCTTTGAGCCTATGTCTTCAGCAGAGCTTAAGTACTTGACTTGGAAAACTGTGTTCTTGGTAGCCATTACCTCTGCCAGGCATATCAGTGAATTGCAAGCCCTGTCAGTGGAACCTGATTTTATCTCATTTCACAGGGATAAGGTGGTCCTTAGAACCAATAGAAGGTTCTTGCCCAAAGTGGTTTCAGACTTCCATTTAAACCAGTCTGTGTCTCTCCCTATTTTCTTCACTGATCATTCTTCCTCAGGAGAGAGGAGGCTACACAGTTTAGATGTCAAAAGAGCCCTCAGTTACTACATAGAGCATACCAAGGGTCACAGGTTTGACTCCCTCTCCAGTTGTTCCTCACTTATGGAGAAGTGGAGAAGGGCAAGCCTGCCACCAAAAGATCTATTGCCAGGTGGATTGTGTGTTGTATACAATTCTGCTATGAAAAGCTGGGAAAAACTCCACCCTCAGGCCTGAGGGCTCATTCCACAAGAGGTACAGCTGCTTCCCTGGCTGCTGCCAGGGATATCCCCTCTCTTAGAAATTTGTCAAGCAGCCACCTGGAAAACAGTCCATACCTTTACCAAGCATTATTCTCTGGATATCCAGGCTAGGAGTGATGCTCGGTTTGGCACAGCAGTACTTCAGAGCCTATTCCCAAAGTAGGTTCTGTCCCTCCTCCTTGGAGGTACTGCTTGGTAGTCTGCAATTGTCAGAATACAGCAAGACTTCATCTTGTTTGAAGAAAAAAATACTCATCTTAGTAATTATGTTTTTTCTAATGAAGCCTTGCTGTATTCTGACCTCCCTCCCTGCCTCCCCTCTCAGAACCTGTTTTTGGGAAGTGGGTGGGCAGGTGCAGTGTTGCACCCAAGGGGTGTTTTTTGCTGCACCCTCCTCCTTTTTGTTTGGGTGCTTATTTATTATTGTTATTTTTAGTACATTGGGTTTTGTTTTGGGGTTTCCTGACTTGAGTCTTCCTTGGGAATCCAAAATTTTTTCAGCCAGTTGGCTAGTAAGAATTTTTACAATTTCCACATAGAATTTTTAGTTTAGTTGGGCTCGTAAGAATCTGACTGTTTAAGTTCAAAACACTCCAGACAGAGACTTCAACCGAGCTCGAGCTCAGCATTCTATGCCCTGCATAGAAAGTTAACTCTTTGTTCTGCGGGGCAGTTCAAAGGTTGGGAATCACTGCAATTGTCAGAATACAGCAAGACTCAATTAGAAGAAACATAATTACTAAGGTGAGTAATTTTTTCTTACAGTCCCCATAATTGCTTAGACGTCCTTTAATTACTCTAGTGCCCCCCCAACCTGTTTTTACTGAGTCCTACTAGTCTAAAACAAAAATGAATAAACATAGTTTAAATATTGTCTACATTTTCATGCCACCGCAGACAATAGAAGAATTAAACTGTCCACCCCCCGACCCCCTCTCCCTTGAAACACATTCAATAAGAGAATACATTTTTTTTTCTTTGATTCAACCTGGTTAGAAACCATTGATTTGTAAGACTTAGTATTATAATAGGTCCACTATTGACAAAGATCAGACGCTAAAATTCACCAGCTTACGTGTCTTTAATCAGAGACCTAAATGTAGGGCTTGGTTAAGTGGAGGCTCACAGGGAGAAACACCCTGAGAAAAGAATAACTCACAGCCAGATCAGGGGAAAAAAAAGCAGAGGATGCCGCCCGACCCAGCCTCAGTGGGCCTCTACCGAGTTACGGGTCAGACCGAGCAAAGCTCATCTCCCCGAGCTCTCACGCTGGCTCCTGAGCTTTTCAAGAGAAACAAAAAAATAAAACAAGTAAGTCAATAAGCCAAGTCCTAAAGTTTCTCTGATTAACATATCGCTTGATAATATTGACTCTGATCAGTCAGCAACTTTGTCCTTGGATTCTTGATCAATATATTGCATCGCCGCATCGGGATTTGTAAAAGCTTTCTGGGGCACATCCTTTCTCTTTATAATTAAACAAGCCGGTTAAACCAATGCAAAAGGCCAATCAAGTTGGTGTAGTCACCTCTTTACTGGCATAAAGGCCTCCAACTGTACCGTTCGAGAGAAGTCCTGAAAAATGCTTATAGGGTGAGAGTCATCCCTGAGAGGGCCTGCTTTCCTAGAGGCTTCTAGCACCAATACTCTGTCCTGGTATCTAAGAAATTTCACGATGATATGTCGTGGCCTTTCACTTGGGCCAGGGCGACGACCAGGAGTTCGATGTGCTCGTTGGATTTCTAAAGTGCACTCCGGGGGTAGCTCGAGGTGAGTTTTCAGCCATGATTTACAGTATGTGATGCAGTCACGTCCTTCCTTCCCTTCGGCCATCCCCACTATACGGATATTGGTGCGCCTCTCTCTATTTTCGTGATCATCCAGGATTCCCTTCAGTTTTTCTATTTCATCCAAAGCTGACTGCAGTTGAGGGCTCATCTGTGCATACTGATCTTTCTGAGCACCTACTCTCTCTTCCACCTCCGTTAATCTGGTCGAGTGTTGTTCCGCCATTTCTCCCAGAGAGTTCACAGTAGTTTGGAGATGCGCCAGTTGAGCTGAAACATTTTCCAATCCAGCATTCATCTTACAAGTAAGATCATATTTGAGCTCATTAAACAGCTTTTCTAAGGCTAATAACGGTGCACTTGTAGCGGGCTCTTCCGGGCCATCAGTTGCTGCATTAACCGACGCTTCAGCTCGTGATTGTAGGCCCTCTGTGCTGGAAGCTTTCGATCCGCTGCTGGAGTTTTTAAATATTAGATGTTCTTGTTTTTTTGACATTTTTGGTGGCATACCAGGTTTCTATACCAAAGTCTACTTTTAATTCAGTTAAATGGGTCCCAGGGAGTATGCGGGGACAGAATATCTAGTGGAGAAGGCTCAGAGCTCCAGAGTTAAGTAGCCATTCTGGTTGCCGGCTTGGCCATGCCCCCCTGGAATGACGTCTTGCCTGCCCGCCCAATGGATCCTGCTCTGATATGTTTTGGCTATCCTCCCTCCATTGAACCTGCCTCTCCCTTCAGTGGATCCTTGCCTAGTATAGCTCTTGCTTGCCTTGCATCCCCTCCCATCTGTGTGCGAAGTTGATGGACCATGCAAACCATCATGTTACTGCGCATGGGTGAGCTCACTGTGCCAGCCTGGAAATGCTAGCCCAGAGAAGCAGAAGCAGGTCTCACTTACCCTCCATCCAGGCCCCTGTCCTATGCTGTATTGCTGAGTAAGCCTGTTCTACTGCTCCCAGTGTGACAGTCACATTTTTGATGCCACAAGCAACACTGTCTGTCAGAGAGTGCTTTTGTATACAGCAACAGATCTGTAGAAATGCTGAAAATGGAATTATGAAAATGAGAGAACCCATGTCCCTGTAACACGCTGTTTTTACATTTCATCATTTGGGGACCAGCAGAAACATACAGTATTCTTTTGCTGGTCCCTAAATACCAAAATGCAAAAACTGCATGTTTCAGAGTGAGACATGCACTGTCTCCACTCTTATTTTCTGTAAAACCGACCACTGTATCTTAACCCTTGTCCCCATTCAGCATTTCTACAGATATATTGCGTCATACAAAATCTAATCTCTTCTTCAACCCAGCAATTCACTGTTTTCAGTTCGAGTGTTGCAGTGTATCTTCTGCTGCCTGACCTTTCTGTGAGCTTATTTCTCCCTTCCCCAGCACTCTCCCAATTCCTGGCTGCCTAATGTCATTACTCAAACTCCACTCTCCTCCCCCTGAATGTTTCACTGAAAGACTGATTGCTGAGAGAATGTGCAAAAAACTAAGGTTGCAGGAGTTCGAACAGCAGGGGGGAGAGTGTGCAAACACTGGATGTGCAGATGCACAAGTGGGTGGGTGATTGGACCGCAAATGAACCTACTGAAACAAATGTAAGATCTGTTTGCAGATCTGATCAGAGTGGGCGGGTGAGCACTGGCTGGGCAGGTGGTCGAATCCAGCACTTTTCTATCTCACTGTGAAGTCAGGATCAGTCAGCCAATCAAGGAACATTCAGCAATATGCTCAGACTTGTGAGCAAACAAAGCGTCACTGTTAAAATGGAGCCAGAACAGTCAACAGATCATTCGGGAACTGTGTCACCTCATGGTTGGGAGGTGGTACTACATCTGCGGGATGAAGACAAAACCTGGTACTCCTGGTGGATTACCAGGGCCCAAATTTTGGTATTCTGTCATGAAAATTGGTATCCAGACTGTGGTAGAATACCACTAAATTTGAGCCCTGACCTGGCCCGCTGTTGTGCATAGTCCCCATTATCTGTAATTTATCCTATTTTGTATTTCTGTTATTTTTAGTTTCCCATTATCCCCACATCCTATTTACTTGTACGGTTTCTGTTGTTATTATATCCTGCTTTATAATTAACTTAAGTTACGTGATATAGTGAAACTGTTAACTGTGGGGCCGTTATTCACTGTGTTAGTCCCTGGTACTGGGTTGGGGTGGGCAGCTTCCTTCTATAGTTTCCTGGTAGGAGGTAGTTTGGCACCAACCCTGTCATCTGGCTCCTTCTCAGTGGAAGCACCACACTACTTGTATGGACTCCTATTAACACTCCCAGGGCCATCTGACCCAAGGCCAAAGGGCTCTAGACCATTGCAAGACAGACCCTCTGCTTTATAGAATGTACATTGATTTTGCAAGAAATTGTCCTGTTACTGCTTTAATGCCCAGTGGGTGCCTGCACACTTCAATTTATGTGTCATAATCAAGTTGTTTTTAAACCACTGTTTCTGCACAATGGAAGACCCTCTAACATTATTCTTGGCTCAGTGGTGTACTCCCATTCATTCTCACATGAACAGATGTATTATTACCACACCAGGCTGCTCTACATCTAGGAACAGGAGGTTACATATATATTTCCTAACTGGATAGAGCAGTGAAAATCTCTTGCGAATTCTGAAGTTACCATCAGTCCCTGGAATGAGGTTGATAAGTAACCAGTCCCTAGTCCACAAGATCTTTTTGTGAACCTTGCAAGTGGGATGTTTACTAAACTAGATGTTTATAAAGCATATCAGTTGATGGCACTAGACTGGAGTGCGAAAAAAGTAAGTGCTCTACAGTAAATACAGTATATGGGATCAAGTTCTCTGCTTCATTACGTTATTTTTAACATTTTCTTACAGAGGGAAGTGATGGGTGATGCATCTGAGACAGCCCTACTAAAGTTTTCTGAAATGTGTTTTGGCCAAGTGACCAAGATGAGAGAGAAGCATCCTAAGGTAGTTGAAATCCCATTTAATTCCTCTAATAAATTTCAGGTAAGTGGAATTGTGCATGGGCTTAGTCTGAATGATGCAATATGCTGTGAGATATAGCTGTTTTCTGTTTCTTATGAGGATTCATCCATAGTCACACACATTGCTTTATTCCATCTCAGGAGATTACTCCCAGAACTGTACAATCAAATTTAAAGAGCTCCTGTTACCATTAGAAAAAGTTTAAACAAATGCGAGCTTTAGACACAATTCAGTATATAGTTATATATTTTCTATAACGCTTTCCCTTTCAAACCCCAGGAATTTCTCAGAATGCTTAACTAGTGCAGTCCGCCTTCAGTGTTGAACTACCATGGAGAGAATGGAATTTATGTACTGTAAATAATGGAATTCTCATTGACTTGTGCCAATTTCAAACTGCTGCCCCCAGTAACTGCTGCACTCTGAAGTGCTCAGATTCATTTCTCCGCCTGCCAGTTCCGATGCCTCAGAGAACTCTCCTAAACTTCTCAAGAAACTTATTTCTTTATGACGAAGTTCATTCTTTTATTATTATTTTAAGATTGCTGCCCCTTTTTCAGGTATTTAGTAAGTTTTTAGGTTTTTTTTGTTAGGTTTCAGCGCTACCTCACGGTTCCGTGGAACTACAGGGAACCGCTGTTTTTGTGGTGTTTGCTATTACTTTTAATTGTTTTTACTGTTGAGCACTCGGTTCCCGCTAAGGACCGTAGCTCTAATTTAAATTTTTACTTTATTTAGCATTTGCTCGGTTCCTTTTCCTGTCAGGAACTGAGTGCTTTGGTCGGTTCCACTGTATTTTTCCTGTGGGGAACCAACTATATATATTTTTTTTTTTTTTAAAGCTCTTGTTGCGGTTTCAGAACCGACCATTTTTCTTGGGGTATATTTGTTGTTCTTGGCACTAATGTCAGAAACACCTAGAGAAAAGAAACAGATGTACAGGACCAACTGGTTTTAAAAACTGCAATGGTTGTGGACAAATAGTGGCTAAAGCAGATAGTCACGATTTGTGTATTTCCTGTCTGAGAGCTAGTCATATATTTGTAAACTGTGATATTTGCAAAACTTTCTGTCCCAAAACACTCAAGAAAAGGGCCAAGAAGCTTGAAGAGATGGCTACTCCGGCATCTCTACCAAAGTCTTCTGAGGAGCCTTCCTCTTCCAAAAAAGTTAAGAGCAAGGAACCGGTGGAAAAATCCACAGAGAAACCTGATTTTGCCAAAGCAAAAAGACCAATTGAACCGGTCTCAGAGCCAGTTCCTGCAAAAAGAAAATGTAAGGAATAACATACCACTAACGACCAACTATGTCCTCTGCAGAGGAAATTGCTAAGGCCCTGCAAGTGTTACAGACCCCCCAGGTTGTTAGTCCATTGGTGCCTCCCCTGGTTCCTCCGGTTTCCACTTCGGTTCCCCCTTCATAGGAACTGGTATATTTGTATGAGGAACCAGAGGAGGAGAAGGGAGAACCCATAGAGCCAGAAGTCTCTCCGGAGCAGGACTTTGGTTCTTCCCCCTGGGGTCCACAGGACTACTCATCTCACAATTCTTTTGTGAGGCAGATGGTAGATACCCTCAGCCTCTCTATGCAGGAGTCAGTTGAGGTTGAAGAGGAAGCTGATTTCCTGGACATGATGAGTCTCACCCCTACGGAAAGGCTGCTACTGCCCATCCATAAATCCCTCAGAAAGGCAGTATTGAAAATTCTGCAAACCCCCACTTCAGTGCCAGGGGTGGACAGAAAGGTGGATAAAAAGTACCAGTTAGATAGATCTAACGCTGACTTTATATTCACTCATCCTGATCATGAAGGAGTGGTACAGGCTGCAGCCTGTGACAAGGCCAGGGTGCTGTTGGCATCCCCCCCCCCCAGCAAAGATTCTAGAAAATTGGATGCCATGGGTAAGAAAGGTTACATAGCAACTTCTCTCATAGTCAAACAAGCCAATTATATGGCTTATGCAGCTCAGTACCAGAAAGCCCTATAGACCTCAGTACTGGCTATTTCAGACAAAATCCAAGGTGAGATTGCAGTGGATCTTGCTGAAACTGCTAGGACAACTTTAGATGCCACAAAATATCAGTTCCATATGGCAGTAGATGCCAATGACTCTGCCGCCAGGCTTATGGTCCGCACAGTCTCCATGAGGAGGTTTTCCTGGCTTAGATCCACAAACCTATCTCAGGACACCCAAGCTAAGGCTATGGATGTCCCCTGTGAGAATAACTCTCTTTTTGGGGATAAAACAGAGGCCTACATGGAAAAAGTGGAGGAGTACAGACCACCTACAAGAGTAATGTGGCCAAGGATAGACCCTTCACTTTCTATAGGTCCCAGCCAATGGGAGATAGGGGTAGAGGATCCTACTCCAGGCCTTTTTTCCAGGCCCAGGCCCTGCCAGACTACCAGCAGACCAGGGGGTACTTCAGAGGTAGGGGCAGAAGGACAGTGAGACAGGTAGAGCCAGCCCCCCAGGCCAAGGCTCAACTGAAACAGATCCTCTGACATGTTCATGCAGGTCACCTCCCCCTACCAATAGGTGGCAGGCTGTCTCACTTCCTCCAAGCTTGGCAGTCCATCACCACAGACAAGTGGGTCTTGGAGTTAGCGAGCCAGGGTCTGTCTCTAAGCTTCAAAACACTCCCCAAGTTAAGAAGCAAAAGTTTTCATCCAGTGACCCCACCAGAAAGGGTTCTTCTGGAAACAGAAGTTGCCAACCTTCTGCTAATCAGAGCAGTGGAACCTGTCCCTCTATCACATATGGGCAAGGGATTATACTCCAGATATTTCCTAACACAGAAGAAGAAAGGGGACTGGTGACCAGTATTAGATCTCAGATCTCAGACTTCTGAACAAGCATGTGACAAAGCCAAAGTTCAGAATGGTCACCCTATCTATGATAATACCCACTCTCCTGCAAGGAGACTGGCTGACATCCTTGGACCTCAAGGATACAAACTTCTACATCCCAATCTGACACAGCCACAGAAAGTACCTGAGGTTCAGACTGCCCTCAGGTCACTATCAGTTCACAGCCATGCTTTTGGCCTAACCTCAGCCCCAGGGGCATTCACAAAATGCTTAGCTCTCATAGTGGCTCACCTGAGAAGGCAAGGAGTCATAACATTTCCTTACCTAGATGACTGGCTAGTTGTAGGAGTCACCTCAACACACCAGAGATTCTCTTGCTCTAGTTCAGAGCACCCTGGAATCTCTGGGGCACCTGGTAAATGCCCAGAAGTCCCAGTTAGAACCTGTTCAGGTACTGGACTTCATAGGGCCAGAGCTGGATGCCATGCAAGGAAGGACATTCCTTCCTCAGGACAGGGTAAACAATATTGTGCAGCTGGCAGGATCTTTCAAACTGAACAAACCCAGGCCAGCAAAACATTTCCTGCAACTGCTAGGCCATATGGCAGCAGTAATGGTCGTAGTGCCAAGATCAAGATTCCAGATGAAGAACATTCAGTTCCATCTAAGGGCTCACTGGTCTCAGAGGAGGGATCCTCTGGCCAAGCTGGTACCTATTTCAAAAACCTCTGATACAAGCACTGCAGTGGTAGATAGACAGGGAGAATCTCAGCGAGGGAATCCCCTTCCAAAAGGAGGACCCCTCGCTAGTACTCATTACAGATGCCTCCCTTTTGGGGTGGGGTGCACACATGCTCGAACTCACGGCCAGTGGCCCATGGTCCCCCCAGGAAACTTCTGCACATCAATCTGTTAGAGCTCAGAGCAATGTACCTGGCTCTTCAGTCATTTGTGCCTTAGTGACAGGGCAAGGTGGTGCAGGTCAGAACAGACAACACAACCACCATGTCTTACATCAACAAGCAAGGAGGTACCAGATCAACCTTGCTATGCACAGAGACCATAAAGGTCTGGAACCTGGCCTACTCCCTGCAGGTGTCCCTGTCCACTATTCATCTACCAGGCAAGGACAATATACTGGCAGATTCCCTCAGCAGGATCAGCCAGAACCATCACGAATGGTCTGTCAATGCACAGGTGCTACACTCAGTGTTAAGAAAGTGGGGCACACCAGAGATAGACCTCTTTGCCTCCCCAGACAACCACCAGCTGCCACAGTTCTGCTGCAGACCTCCAACAAAAGGAACTGTGACTGTGGATGCCCTGACACTGGATTGGTCAGACAGATTTCTTTATGCCTTTCCTCCCTTTCCTCTGTTGCTCAGGGTCCTGATAAAACTCAGGACTCAGCCAGCAACAATGATCCCGGTGGCTCCAGATTGGGTGAGACAGCCTTGGTACTCGCTCCTGCTAGCCATGTCAGTGGTGCAGCCAATTAATCTCCCTTAGAGGAACAATTTGGTGACATCCTCACAGGGCAAGGTACTGTACCCCAGCCTTAAGTCCCTCCGCCTCTGGGCCTGGTTCTTGAGGACTTAGAGTTTGCCAGTCTGCACCTCTCTGAAGAGGTCCTTAATGACCTTAGTGGTTCCCGGAAACCTTCAACCAGAAAAACCTATGCTTCCAAGTGGAAGAGGTTTTCTATATGATGTGGCCACAAGGATATCCACCCTGCTACAGCTGTTTTGTCTGTCCTTCTGGACTATCTGAGCCATTTAAATTCACTAGGCCTCAGGCCTTCTACCTTGAAGGTGCACCTGGCCTCAGTCCTGGCTTACATTTCAGCTGATAAGGACAGGTCCTTGGCATCTCATCCTGTCTTCAGAAAATTTTGTAAAGGTCTCCTTCAGCTTTACCCTCCCTTGATGGAGTCTGTGCCGGCCTTGGACCTGAACATTTGCATTGCCAGGCTAATGGAACTTCCCTTTGAGCCAATGGCAACGGCAGATTTAAAGTATGTAACTTGGAAAGCTGTGTTCCTAGTAGCCATTACTTCAGCTAGGCCAGTAATTGAACTTCAGGGCCTGTGCACACATTTAAACTATATTTCTTTCCAGAGTGATAAGATGGTACTCAGGACCAATAGGAAATTCCTACCCAAGATAGTCTAGGATTTCCATCTGAATCAGTCTGTTACACTGCCAGTCTTTTTCACTACCGACTCTAGCTCAGGAGAGTGGAGATTGCATAGCCTGGATGACAAGAGGGCGCTTAGCCACTATCTTGACAGGACCGAGGCCCATAGGCCAGAGGTTACCCAGTTATTCCTCACCTATGGGGAAGTGGGTAAAGGTAAACCAGCATCTTAATGAACCATTGTATGCTGGATAGTGGCCTACATTCAGTTCTGTTAACAGCAAAGCTGTTAAGCAGCCCTCCTGGGCCTCAGGGCACATTCTACTAAGGGCACAGCTGCATTAGTAGCTACAGCAAGGGACCATACCCCTACTGGAAATTTGCAAAGTAGCTACATGGAAAACTGTCCACACATTCACCAAGCACTACTGTTTAGACATACAATCCAGTAGTGATGCCAGGTTTGGTACAGCAGTTCTGCAGACCCTTTTTCCTAAATTGGTTCTCTGCCCTACCTCTGAAGGTACTGCTAGGTAATCTGCACTAGTTAAGCATACTGAGTGATTCCTGGGGTTTGAAGAAAAGATTACTCACCATAGTAATTATGTTTTCTCCAGGGAATCACTCAGTATGCTTAAGCTCCCAGTCTGCCTTCCCTACCAGAACCAGAGAAAAACGGATCCCTTATCTTGCATCCCTGCTGGTCACTGCATGTCCTACTGTTCTACTAGAATTAATGTTTGGAAGTATTTTTAAACCAGTTGTGTTTAACTGTTGCCCCTTCTTACAGGGATCATTCTTTAAGGAGCTCATACAGGGGAATGGGGTTATGTAGTTAACTAGTTAAGGTGCCTTCACTTTGTAAGGATTTGTAATGAATCTGAGCACTTCAGAGTGCAGCAGTTACTAGGGGCAGCAGTTTGAAATTGGCATAAGCCAATGAGAGTTCCATCATTTACATACATTTCATTCTGTCCATGGCAGTTCGACACTGAAGGCTGACTGCACTAGTTAAGCATACTGAGTGTCCCCGTGGAAGAAACATAATTACTATGGTGAGTAATTTTTTCTTTTCCTTTATTATTGAGGACAGCTGTATAAAAGAGGATTACTGTCCCTTAGACTTTATCTGCTCTTTCTGCTTGCCTACACCTTACATCATAATCCCCTGTTTATAGCATCATAATTATCTCCACAGCAACAGATTATAATGTCATAAAGAGAACTGTGATGTCAGGTGTAGACAAACAGCCTGAAAAGATAGGGCAGTGATCCTGTCTACATGTAAATGTCTTTAATAGTAAAGAAGTAAAGGTGAGAATTACAAAAAAATGTTTTTAAATATAAGCTAAATTGTGCCTAAATATTACATTTTTTCAAAGTTGGCATAACAACGTCAGGAGCTCTTTAAATTGCAACTGTGTGAATACCTTTATGTCTCCCATGCAGTTCCCTCCAAGTGTCAGAACTTTTTCTTCCGACTTTTTCTTCTGAATGACCTCCCCACTGTCTATGTCAACTCACGTATCCACATATATGGAGATAACAAAAGTTGTCTTCACCTATGGTCCCTCCATTGCAGCTGTAGAAGACCTGCTTCAGCAAGACTTCAGCAACATTCTGCACTGGTCCCAATCCAACCAACTCGGAGTCAACACCAAAAAAATGGTGTCCATGACCTTTGGTACTAATCAGAAACTGGCCAGACTCACTGCCTCCTTTGTTTTCACCACTCTGGATGGCATGCCTCTTGAAGCAGTTTAGTCCTTCAAGTACCTTGGAGTGTGGCTAGACAGTAAGCTTGACTTCTCAACCCACATCAATGCCATCCGTGCTAAACTCCTTCCAAAACTCGGTGCCCAGTACTGCAACAAAGACTGCTTCTCTCTGCATGTCCACAGGGAGCTTGTTAACTAACTGGTGCTCCCTGTCTTTGACTATGCGGATGTGGTGTATGGCACTACCCCTTCCACTTCTCTTGCCAGATTGAATAACATCTGCAACTCATTCTGCTGCTTTGTTCCAGCTTCCCTCCCTTGTACCCACCATTGTTCACCATTTTCATCCCTATCCTTCCTCCCTGTGCCCTCATGTCGCCAGGCTCACTGTACCTCCTTCATATCCAAATACTGGTTTTGTTCCCTTCCCTCTTACCTCTTCTCTCTCCTCTCCAAACTCTCCATGCTTTCATTTTCCTCCCTTCCAGGGACAATCACACTTTTTCCACTCCTCAACCCCACTCCTCTGCTGGGCAGTCTGACTTCCCTATTGACTTCCCTCACTCTGGAACCAACTCCCCCCTTTCTCCATCTCTCCCCATCCCCTAGCTCCCTCAGGCACCAATTGAAACTCCAATCTCTCCCCACTTGTTACTGTTACCCTTCCTCCTGACATCTCCCCAACTGAGCCTTAACTATCTTGGTAAATGAGCCAGCTGGGTCCCAGCTCCTGCTCTGGTTTCATTTCCTTACTACTGTAGTTTTCTTCCACCAAAATGAGACCAGGCAATAACTCACCCTACAGGTCAATCGCCTGCTGGCAATACTGATCTTACTTTGAGGGGGCTCTTGCAGCAGGCAACACTGGTAGGACTAAGCTGCCAGGCGCTATGACCACATGGAAAACTTCTAGCTAGCAGTCTACAGTGGGGGACCACCCCCAATGTCAGCACACCAATGTCTGCCTATGGTATAAAAGGGGCGGTCCCCCAGCCCAACTCCAGTTCTTTTCCTGCTGTTGACCCATGCACGTTGGACCTTCTCAGACACCTGCTTCAGTCGACTGCCATTTTACTTGCTCTTTACCCACAATTTTCTTTATTTTCTTCGTTACAAATATCGCTTTTTTGGTGTTGCTCTGCTTTTGTTTGTCTTCTTCTCCAGCTTCATCTTCAGACCAGCCTACGAAGTATGCTTGTGGCAAGCAGCTTCCCTCCAAGGACGGACACTCTTCTTGCTTGCTCTGCTTAGGCCCTGACCACGACACTGAGGTCTTCCAGCACTGCCAGGACTTCAAGCAGGTCACACGGAGACACCATTTGAAGACCCTCCAGAGCTTCTTCCTGCAGCAGAAGTTAGCCATGATAGAGAAGGAGCTTCAGGGCAAAAGTTCCTCTTCCGGGGCATTGACTTCTTCTGCCTCCCAGAAAGAGAAGAAGTCGAGGGGGAAGCATAAGCACTGGGAAGAGCATAGGGACTGTCCCTGGTCAGCTTCTCACTTGTGGTCACCACATAAACCAGCAGCCACCTCCGAGTCTTCCTCCTGCAAAAGGTCATCCCCTCCACCTTCAGCTGCCCTAACCTCTTCAGGGCTGCCAGTATCTCAGCTGCCCTCCCTTATCTCTGTCTTGGGCAGTGGCTCCTCGTGGCATCAGACTTCAGCCCCTGCCTCCCAGTCACTGACACTCAGGCCCTTGAACCCTGGCGTTGCCATCATTGGTCCCTGACGTGGGGACCGACGCCTCTAGGTGACGCCCGGAGCAAGCACTCACCTCCTCCTCACAGGCGATGCTTCTACCTTCATCAGGAGCTAGCTCCCCTTCAAAGGCGCCCGCATCCCCTTCGGGCCATGCGCCGGCTGTTTCACCAGACTGGCATCAGCCTTCACCTGTCCATCCAATGCCATTTCTGCCGGCGTTGGCCCAGATGATGACTCAGCCATCGACACCTCCAGTTCAGCCAATGCCGGCTGGCCCTTCGGGCAGTTCTCAGCTGATGTCTAAGGAACGGGCGCAGGGCTTCCCGATGCCAGGGAACGTGACGTGTCAGAGGCCGACACTGGGTCACCCCACAACCCAAGCACCGATGCTGGGGTACACAACGCTCAGGGACCAATGCCGGGTCACCTGACTCCTCGGGACCCGACACTGCCTCCCCAGTACCATTACCCAACATATAATCCACCTCCTATGGTGGATTATAACGCTCTCTTTTCAGCCTGGTTGGCCTTCATGAAAGATAAGGACACCCCCAGGAGGCCCTCCAATGCCGCCTCCTCGGGACCCTCCTCCTTGGGACTCTGACCTTGCAGGTTCTAGCCATCCCAGGTCTTCAGGACCCTCTCCCAGTCATACAGACTGTAGTAAGGAGGAACGCTACCCTCTGACGCTGGTTCCAGAAAGTGACCCACTGGGAAGAGATTCCTCTTCGGAAGATTCTGAAGATTCTAGAGGGCAATCTAATGATAATGAGACCCCCAAGGAGACTCCTAGGTCTCCCTCTGACAACCCTACTTTTATGGATGTCATGAAGCACATTTAGTCCCTGATGGGGTGGGAAATGGATGAGCTAGACCCCGATTGTTGCCATCTGGCCGTCTACCTCCGCAAAAAGGAGACTCTTCCATTAGTAGTGCCACCTCTTATTGATTCATATGAGGATGTCACCAAGGCGACCTGGAATTGCCCCGCTTCCATTCCAGCCTTAGTGAAAAAGGCTGACCGCCTTTATCATACCCCCACTGGTAAATCCTACCTAGAGGAGCATCCAGAGGTGGGCTTGGTGTTCATAAATGCAGCTCATGACCGCACCAAAAAGCCCAGGCACCTCAGTACCCATCCTCCGGATAAGGAGTCCCACCAGGTCGACCAGTTTGGCAAGTGGGTTTCTGCTTCTGCCACTCTGGCAATTCAGACCCAGAATTATCTGGCCCATATGGTCCAGTATCAAAATGCCTTGTGGGACATGGCCTTGGAACTGGTGCAGGCCCTTTCTGAAGAATCTACTAAGACACAGCCGGTCCACCTCCTTAAATTGGATTCGGATGTGGGCATCCATGTGTTAAGGGCAGCTTATGACATCGTCGGCACAGCCGGGTGAGCAGCAGCAGCAGGAGTCTGCATCCACCATCACTCCTGGCTTAGGATGTCAGGTTTCACACCCGTTGTGCAGGCAAAACCCCTGGCTTTCCCCTTTAGGGATTATGTCCTTTTTGGCGGGGACGCCCAGGACATCATTTCCCACCTCCAGGAGTCAGGCAAGGCCTTGAGATCGGTACAATCCATGTACCGTTCTCAGCCCAGATCCAACCAACATCAGTCCTTTCATGAGCCTCTAGACAACAGCCAAGAGACGCTTTTAAGGGAAAGGCTTACACCCAGCTGGCTGGAGCTTCTGTCCCTAGGGCCCCCAGAGCGTCCTCAGCCATACTGCCCACCACTAGTACTACAGCATGACTCCTTACCTGACCCACCTCGCCTGGCAGAGGCCATGGCGAAGGTGGTAGGGGGTTGCTTTTCCCTATACCTAGATGGGTGATGCACTGTCACTTCAGAGCAATGGGTACTTCAGTTGGTGGGAAGGGGGCACACGCTGGAGTTTCTAGAGGTTCCTCCAGAAAACCTTCCCTTGCACTCCCATTACCTTCAGGCCCACGTCAACCTCATCCAGGAGGAGATTCAGGTGCTTCTGCTCAAAAAAGCCATGTAGTATGTCCCCCTAGCCCAAAGAGGGAAAGGATTCTATTCCCACTTCTTTCTAGTACCAAAGAAGACCAGTGATTTGAGACCTATTCTGGATCTCGCCCACCTGAATCTTTATATAGAGTACAAGTACTTCAGGATGGTCACCCTCCAAGGGTTACTGCCTCTCTTTCACCAGGGGGACTGGCTCTGTTCACTGGATATGCAGGATGCTTACCTCCATATCGTGATTTTCCTACACCACTGACGGTTCCTCCGGTTTTGTTTCCAGGGGAACCATTTCCAGTTTTGGGCCCTTCCCTTTGGCCTTTCCTCGGCTCACTGAGTCTTTACCAAGTGCCTAGTAGTGGTGACTATGTCCCTGCGGTGACAAGAACATTACATCTTCCCTTATCTGGATGATTGACTGTTGACAGACCCCTCCAGGGCTCAATTGATCCAGACTCTGGAGGCCATCTCTTAGTTGTTCCAGATACTAGGGATTACTCTCAGCCTACCTGAATCATGTCTCTCGCTGAGCCAACACCTTCAGTACATAGGAGTGGTCCTAGACTCATTACTGGGCAAAGCTTTCCTGCCTCTGGACAGGGCGGAACATTTGATAGCGCACACCTGGCTGATTTCCTTCTCTCATCAGGTTCCAACCAGGTTTTTCCTGTGGCTCCTAGGACACATGGTGGCTATAACCATGGATCTTACTTCGAGTGGGAGCTCTTGTAGCAGGCTATAACCATTAGGACTAACACTGCAAGCCTTAGGACCGATGACCTGGATCAGTCAGTACTGGTCTCCAGTCCAGTGAAGCAGACCCTGGAATGGTGGCAGAACCCCTCCAACCTACTTGTAGGGATTCCCTTCAGGCAGCATCCCAGCAGCAGATTCTTTCGACAGATGCCTCGGGCCTGGGCTGGGTTGCCCATTTGGCCAATCGTCAGATAAAAGGGATTTGGCTAGAGTGCGAACAGCATCTTCACATCAATGTTCTGGAGATGTGGGCAGTCCTTTATGCTATATAGGCCTTCCAGACCCTCTCCTAATTGAGACAGACAACATGTCTGTAGTCTATTACATCAATAAGCAAGAGGGGACTCATTCTTATCCCCTTTGCAGAGAGGCCATGAGAGTCTGGTACTGGGCCATACGACACAACCTGGAACTAGCCACCGTACATGTTCCAGGCATCTAAAATGTCCTGGCTGACAGCCTGAGCAGGTCCAGGTCCAGGTTGAGGGCTCACAAATGGGAGCTCCTGTCCTTCATGGCCAAGGACCTCTTTGGCAGGTGGGGCTGTCCAGAGCTGTACCTTGTTGCACCCCCACTCAATGCAAAACTACCCAATTTCTGCTCGCTCGATCCAGGGCCTGATGTTTTCTGGCATGACCCATTGTCCCTCTCTTGGACAGGGAGGCTTCTGTATGCCTTCCCTACCTTTCTGATTCTGCAGAGGGCACTTCTCAAACTACAGTCAGAGGGAGCAGAGATGATTCTCATTGCTTTCTTCTGGCTGTGTCAGATATGTTTCCACTATTACAACAACTGGCAGTGGAGCCTCCAGTTCCCTTGCCCCTGTGTTCTGACTTGCTGTCCCAGGAACAAGGCACTCTGGTCCATCCGGACCTCAAGTCGCTACACCTCCATGCGTGGCCCCTGCAGACTTAGCTATTGCCCATTTTGGAGTTTCCTCCCAGGTGGCAGATGTCTTAGTGGCTGCTAGGAAACCTTCCACAAGAGGCACTTACGCCATGAAGTGGAAGCGCTTCTCCATCTGGGCCACCGCTCAGCACTTGGATCCTTTCACCTGTCCAGTGAATCTTATCCTGGAGTACCTCCTTTCCCTTTCAGACTCAGGCCTGGGTTATTCCTCACTTTAGGTGCATCATACACTTTGAGGGCAAAGCTATTGCCCAACTGGATCTCTCCTGCACTTTCTTGTGGGGTATGTTACATCTGAAACCTTCCATCAGGGACCCTGTCCCGCCGTGGGATGTTTTGTTTATTTTGGAGAAGCTTACTTTACCTCCCTTTGAGCCAGCCACAAGCTGCAAGCTACGCTTCCTTTCTTGGAAAGTGTTTGGTTGCTATTATGCTCAGAGGATTTCCGAGCTTCAGGCTCTGTTGTGTAAAGAACCTTATTTGGTTTTTCACAAAGACAGGGTGTCTTTGTGTACAAATCCTAAAATTCTGCCTGAGGTGGTGTCTGAGTTTACGTCAAATCAATCCATCTACCTGTCTGTTTATTATCCCGAGTATTCTAATCAGGGAAAGGATTTACTTCATACTCTGGATGTTCACCGGGTGCTATTTGGATCGCACCCACCCTATCAGAAAAACTGATCAGTTATTTGTTTCATTTGCCCCCGGGAGAGAAGAGGCTCCTTCCTGTTTCCAAACAGTGTTTGTGTGGTTAGCCAGTTGTATTGTGTACTATGACCGCAAGGATGACAAGCCTTTGCCAGGACTGGTCAAAGGCCACTCTTCCAGAGGTATGGCTGCTTCAGTTGCCTCTTTCAAAACGTGCCCACTGCAGACATTTGCGCAGCTGCCACTTGGAGTTCCGTTCATACCTTTATCAGGCATTACAGCCTGGAAATTGCCTCTAGGTGTAGGGCTGGCTTCAGACTTGCAGTCCTTCGGGGCCTCCTGTCCTAAATGTCCTCTGCCTGTTTGCTTCCACTTCCCTGCTGACCAGGTCAGTTTTGATACTGCTTGGGACTCAGTCCTACTGGCGTTGTCTGCTGCAAGAGCCCCCTCGAAGTAAGATAGTACAGTTATGTAAGAACTTACCGTAACAGTAGATCTTCAAGAGGAGCTCTCACAGCAGGCACTGCTTTCCCTTCCTCCATCCCTGATTGCTGTTTCTCCTTTTCGGATACTCTGCTTTCCTCTGACTTGAGGAACCGCTTTGGTTCTCCTTTTCTGCTCATGTCGGGGTCTCTGGTGGGAGAACTGAGGTTGGACTGGGGGACTGCCCCTTTTATACAATAGGCGGACATAGGCATGCAGACATCGAGGGCTGTCCCCTGCTGTAGACTGCTAGCTAGATGTTTTCCATGTGGTCCTAGCACCTGGTAGCTTAGTCCTACTGGTGTTGCCTGCTGCAAGAGCTCCTCTCGAAGAACTGCCCACAGTTTCTGCTGCCACCAACTCGGCTGGAAGGCTGTTCCACAGTTCCACCACCCTTTCCATAAAGTAATACTTTCTCACATCCCTCCTGAACCTTCCCCCTGTCAGTTTCCAGTTATGCCCCCTTGTTGTCGAGTTGGTGTTCCTGTTAAAGAGTTCCCTGGAGTTCACCTTGTTTATTCCTTTCAGGAACTTGAATGTGTCTATCATTTCAAACAACATGAAGTCTTGTTGTATTCTGACTATATGCAGTTAGCCCCAGCACTTGAACTGTTCCGGAGAGTAAAGGGTTAACTCTGTGCAAAGGCATAAAACGTTAAGCTCAAGCTCGGTTTTCAAACTTCTGTCTGTGATACGCTGAAGTGTAACCGTCAGATTCTTTACTCCGCCTAACTGTGAAGTCGCTCCGGAGATCCCTCCTGCGCTTCAGTTCGGTTACAGTATGAATCATCGGTTTTTCAAGCCGTTTCTTCAAGAATTTTGGTGTTCTTTCCTCTGTCTCAGTACCAGTAAGTGGTAGTTGTAGGTAGTGGTGTTTTTTCTCAAGAAATTGTTTTAATTTCGGTTTCTTACTGGTCGGTCCGGTGTGGAACCGAAACCTATTCTGTTTCTGTATACTTTGTTGTTTGTTTTTTTCTGGTACTTATCAGTTCCTAAAAAAATCTGACTTTTAGGATTTTTTTAACCGACCCGTGACACGGTTGGAACCGATAAATTTGTAGTCGCCTGGCTTAACCGCTGTTTTGGGTGACTTTAAGTTGAAGGCATGTCTGAGAAACCCAAAAAGAAAACTGGACCCACTGGGTTTCAGCACTGTACTAAGTGTAAGGAGGCCTTTGCCAAGGCCGACCCTCACCTCGTATGTGTACTGTCTGGGGTTTGACCAGCTCAAAGAAGACTGCCAAATATGCAAAAATGTTCCCAAAGCCACTCTGGAAAAACGTCTGAGTAGACTAAGGGAGAGGGAGGCCGAGAAGTCCACTGACCTGGATGGCCAGCCCAGTTCGGTTGCAGCCGAACCTGAAGAGGTGCCCACTGACCTGGGTGATACCTCTTCGGGCAAACGGAGAGCCAATTCTGCGGAATCGGTTCCGAGTAAAAGAAAAAGAAAATCAGCCAGTTCGGATCCGACTTCCCTTGGTCTGACTGTTGAGGAGATAGCGAAAGTGATTTCTGTATTTCAATCGCTTTGCCTGGTTCCGACCGAACCGGTCTCGGTTCAAAGCAGACCGGTTTGGTCGGAAATGTCTGCTTCAAACATAGATCCTGAAGCTTACTATGAGGACGATTAGAAGGAGGAGGAGGATTATGATGAAGAGGATGAGGGCCTAGATGGGCCAGTATAGCCTGACATCTCCCCAGACAGGCCCTCTCAGGTTTCTCCTCCCAGGCTTTCTGAGTCCCCTTCCCATTTCTTGTTTTACAAGAAAGTGGCTGAGACTCTTCAGCTTCCTCTGGAAGAGGCTGAACAGGATCAGGAAGAACTGACTATTTAGAAATTATGGATGTCTCAGAGTCAAAGAGGGTTTCTATCCCCTTACACAAATCCTTGGGGAAGCAGACACAAAAAATTTTACAATTTCCTACATCCATACTCCCTGTCGAAAAGAGAATGGACAGGAGGTATACCTTGTCATGTCCTGGGCTGGAATTCCTTACCAATCATAGCAGCCATGTTGGGGTAGTACAAGCTGCAGCCTGTGACAAGGCTAATATTCCCCTGGCATCTCACCCCCTAGACAAGGATTCCAGGAAAGTGGATGCCATGGCAAAAAAACAGTACTTGGCATCCTCTTTGGGACTCATACAATCTAATTACATGGCATATATAGCTAGGTACCAGAAATCTATGTGAGATACAGTTCTGGAGCTAGCTAAGAATGCCCCCCAGCTAGCCAAGAGCTGGAGCAGGTGGCTACAAATGGTATAGAGGCATCTAAAGTGCAGTTCCACACTGCTGTTGACGCTAATGATGTTCATTCCAGGGTCATGGCTACATCTAGCTCCATGAGGAGATTTGCTTGGCTTAGGTGTACCAACCTCTCACAGGATACTCAGGCTAAGGCCATGGATTTTCCTGTAACTGGTAATTCTCTCTTTGGGAATCAAACAGAGAATTATATGAAAAAAATGGACGAATACAGGACCACCTGTAGGAGTGCTGCAGCCAAAGAAAAGCAGACTACTCCTCAGAGGCAGCAGTTTAGGGGCAGGTGCAGGCCTTTTCACAGGCCTTTTTACCAAGCTCAGGCCTCCTCCTCTTCTTTCCAGCAGAGGGGGTTCTTTAGGGGAAGAGGTAGACATGGAGTGACTAGGACCCCATCAGCTACTCAGTCTAAGCCCCCTGCCAAGCAGACACCCTGAGGTGTCAGTCAGGGTTGCCTCCCCAATCCCAGTAGGGGGCAGGCTGGCTCACTACTCCCAGGCCTGGGAGTCTATTACTTTAGACAAATGGGTCCTGGAAGTAATGCGCCAGGGACTTGTTCTCAGTTTCAAAAGGCTCCCAAGAATGAGAGCAAGGTCCTTCAGTCCTCCCTGTCCCTTGGAGACAAAGGCCTTAGAGGCAGAAGTCTCCTCTCTTCTGCTTTTGCAAGCAATAGAGAAGGCACCCATTTGTCACACGGGAAAAGGACTGTATTCCAGATACTTCCTAACCCCAAAAAATACAGAGGAGTGGTGACCCATCCTAGATTTAAGGTACCTGAACAAACATTTGACAAAACCAAAGTTCAAAATGGTGACTCTGGGAGTAATTCTTCCCTCTCTGAGACCAGAAGACTGGATAGCCTCCCTGAACCTCAAAGATGCCTCCTTCCACATACCTATCAGACATTCCCGCAGAAAGTACCTCAGGTTTGAGTTGCCCTCATGCCATTATCAATTCAGGGCCATGCCCTTCAGCCTAACATCTGCTCCAAGGGTGTTCACCAAGTGTCTTGCAGTAGTGGTGGCATTCCTCAGGAGGCAGGGCATCCTTCTGTTTCCATACCTGGATGACTGGCTCTTAGTGGGCCAGTCCTCAGACCAAGTCAAGTCAGCCTTAGAGGTCACCCAAAAACTTCTAGAATTCTTGGGTTTCATTCTAAATCTAGAGAAGTCTGTTCTGGAGCCAGTCTAACTTCTCACCTTCATAGGGGTGGAAATAGATTCTATTCAGGCAAAGGCATTTCTCCCTCTCTCAAGAGTTCAGTCAGTGGTCACCCTGGCCTCCTCTTTTCGTCCTCTAGTGTCTCGTCCAGCCAGACACTTTATACAACTGCTGGGCCATGTGGCAGCTTCCACAGCAGTAGTTCAGGGAGCAAGATTTCAGATGAGAGCTATTCAGTTTTATCTCAGATCTCACTGGTCTCAGAAAAAGGACCCTCTCTCCAAACTGGTCCCAGGCTCTCAAACCTTAGTCCAGGCCCTCCAGTGGTGGTTGGAGTAAGACAATCTTTGACAAGGGGTTCCCTTTATCAGACAAGTCCCTTCTGTGACTCTCACCACAGATGCCTCCCTGTTGGGTTGGGGAGCCTACCTAGATCATCTTACAGCTCAGGGAACCTGGTCACACCAGGAGTCCCTTCTACACATAAATCTTCTCGAATTGAGAGCTGTCTTTCTAGCACTTCAGATGACATTCTCAACTGTGGTTCAGGGGAAAGTGGTGCAGATCAGGACAGACAATACCACAACCATGTGGTACATCAACAAGCAAGGAGGCACTCAGTCCCCAGCCTTGTGCACAGAGGCCATGAAAGTATGGTCGCTAGCTTATTCCCTTCAGACAACATTCTTGAAGATGCTCTCAGCAGGATTTCTCAGGGTCATCACGAATGGACCCTGAACCCTCTAGTTCTTCAAGTCATTTTCGGGAGATGGGGCACTCCAGAGATAGATCTCTTTGCAGCCCTGGACAATCATCAACTTCCTCTTTATTGTTGCACACCACCCCTTCTGGGTCCTGTCCCTCTGGATGCTCTTCTACTGAATTGGAACAGCATGTTTCTGTATGCATTTCCTCCTCTTCCTCTGATATTCAGGGTCCTGATAAAAATCAGGTCTCAACCTTGCAAGGTGATCCTGGTGTCTCCAGATTGGGCCAGGCAGCCTTGGTATCCTCTACTGTTGTCACTATCAGTAACACTGCCCTTTTGTCTTCCCAGGCAACACAATCTCCTCACCTCCTCTCAGGGGAGGATTCTGTATCCCAACCTTCAGACTCTCAGGCTCAAGGCCTAGCTCTTGAAGAGTTAGAATATGCAAGTTTGCATCTCTCCCAATCAGTCCTGGATATTTTAAAAGTTAGCAGGAAACCTGCTATTAGGAAGACTTACAACTCCAAATGGAAAAGGTTTGGGTTTTGGTGTTGCAGGAGGCATACTAAGCCAGAACTGGCTGATATTGCCACTGTGTTGGACTATTTAGTGCATCTTAACAGTTTAGGCCTCCAGCCTACTACTCTCAAGGTACATTTAGCAACTGTGTCTGCCTTCCTTTTTGTTGGTAAGGGCTCTTCCCTAGCTTCCCATCCAGTTTTCAAGAAATTCTTCAAAGGTTTGGTTCATGTCAATCCTCCCTTTAGGGAGCCTACCCCTTCTTGGGATCTGAACATCTGTATTGCTCAGCTTATGCAGCCCCCTTTTGAACCTTTGTCTTCAGCTGAGCTGAAATACTTGACTTGGAAAACTGTGTTCCTGGTGGCTATTACCTCTGCCAGGAGAATCAGTGAATTACAGGCCTTATCAGTGGAACCTAATTTAATTTCCTTTCATAGGGATAAGGTGGTCCTCCGCACCAATAGAAAGTTTCTTCCCAAGGTGGTGTCAGATTTTCATCTGAACCAGTCTATGTCATTGCCTGTGTTTTTCACTGATCATTCCTCCTCTGGAGAGAGGAGGTTACACAGTCTTGATGTAAAAAGAGCTCTTAGTTACTGTATTGAGCATACTAAGACCCATAGGAAGGACTGCTCTCAGTTGTTTCTCACTTATGGTGAAGTGGGAAAGGGCAAACCTGCTACCAAGAGGTCTATTGTCAGGTGGATTGTCTCTTGTATTCAATTCTGCTATTCTAAACTTGGGAAGGAACCTCCCTCAGACCTGAGGGCGCATTCTACCAGAGGTACAGCTTCTTCGGTCGCAACAGCTAGAGATATACCTTTAGTGGACATATGCAAAGCAGCTACCTGGAAATCTGTTCACACTTTTACCAAGCATTACTCTTCGGACATCCAGTCACAAAGTGATGCTAGGTTTGGCACGGCTGTGCTGCAGAGCATGTTCCCAAAATAGGTTCTGTAACTCCCTCCTCCAAGGGGGTACTGCTCGGTAGTCTGCATATAGTCAGAATACAGCAAGACTTCATGTTGTTAGAAGAAAAAATTACTCACCATAGTAATGTTGTTTCTTCTAATGGAATCTTACTGTATTCTGACCTCCCTCCTTGCCTCCCCTCCTGGAACCTAGTAGATTTGTGATGTGGTGTGGCAGGCACTGTGCTGCACCCCAGAGGTGTAATGGACATGCCCCCATCTCTTAGGGGGGTTTCTTTTAGTGTGTTTATTAAGCATTTTTGGTAAATCACTACCTGTTGGGTTCTTTTTGGGTTTTCTCGACTTGAGTCTTTGGACCCTAAAACCTTGTTTTGCCATTTGGCACAAAACATTTCAAACAATTTCTTCTTTGAGTTAGTTTAGTGCTCATAAGAATCTGAAAGTTACACTTTAGAGTACCGCAGACAGAGGTTTGAAAACCGAGCTTGAGCTCAACGTTCTATGCCTTTGCGTAGAGTTAACCCTTTACTCTCCGGATCAGTTCAAGCGCTGGGGCTAACTGCATATAGGCAGAATACAGCAAGACTCCATTAGAAGAAACAACATTACTATGGTGAGTAATTTTTTCATCCCCCATCTCCCTTCTAGCCTCCCAACGAATACATTTTAAGTGCCCTTAGTCGTTTCTCATAGGACTTTCCTTGCTGGCCTTGAATCGTCTTTGCTAACCTGTGCTGTACCACCTCCAGTCTAGCCTTGTTTTTTTCTAAAGTGAGGGCTCCAAAACTGGACACAATACTTCAGATGTGGTCTCATCAGGGATCTATAGAGGGAGAGCATCACCTCCTTCCTTCTACTGTCAGTACCCCTCCCTGTACATCCCAACATCCTGTTTGCCTTACTGCAAGCCCTGTCACATTGGCTAGGCTGCTTAAGGGTGTCACTAATAATGACTCCAAGGTCATGTTTTTCTGCTGTAGAACTGAGTTTTACACCACCCATCCAGTATTCTGTCCTGGGATTCTTTTTCCTTAGGTGCATTACCTTGCACTTTTTGGCATTGAAATTCAACCGCCAGACCCTCGACCATCTCTCTAGCCTCTGCAGGTCCTCTTGTAGTTCTCTAATTGCTTCAGCGCTATCCACTCTTTCATAGGGCTTTGTGTAATCTGGAAAGAAACCTAACCTACCTTGGATCCCTTCTCAGACTACACTCTCTGGAAGATTCTGGGCTTCAGGTAATTCTCTTCTGACTTTAAAGGGAGGTGAACAGGGACTGTGTGACTCAGTCTTGGAGTGGGGGAGGAGCAGACTACACTGTCTGGAAGATTCTGGGCTTCAGGTCTTCTGACTTTAAAGGGAGGTGAACTGGGATTGTGTTGCCAGGGCTGATACACTCGTATGAGTTGGGTGTGGGCCATAATCCCACCCTCCCCACCCCTCCCTCCCCAGAGCACAGCTCATTTATAGGGGACCACCTGCCCTGCAATTGGAGGAAGAGGCTCCAGGTGCAGCTCTTCTAGTTTCTACCCAATAAAGCAGTCACAGGGCAGGGGAAAAAGCATAGGTAGGTCCTGAATAGGAGTGCAGCATCCACAGCGAATTGCTGATCAGTGGAACAGTTGGATATTGTGGAAGGCCTTAAACTAGAATATAGTTCCTGTAGTTCTAGCCACTGGGAGTTCAGTTTAAAGGCTAGGAGAGAGGAGCTTAGGGAGTTGTACACTTCCCCTATAAGTTTACTATGTAGTACTGCACCTAGTAACGGGGGGTATCTGTTTACTGTGGGACTGTATCTAGGATTAGTGTGTGTCCTGATTAGTGGGTAGAGGTGTATCTTGGACTAGTGGGAAGCCTGGTGGTTCACCCAAATGAAATCTACTTGAAGGGGGATGGGACCACACGTCATTAGGGCCGGCATCTTTGGGAGGGTGGTGGGGTGCACAGGATGTGGGGCAGCCATGATACTGGACTGGGCTTGGAAGTTTGGTGGTTGCCCAGTGTGCTACCAGCTAGCACAGCTTAGGGAGGAGGTTGAGGGGATTAGGAGACAACTGGGGGGGAGGTATGGTTGGGGAATAGGGCAGGGGCTCTCCCACGGGGTTGCACCAAGCACTAGGGGCGGGAGCATAGGGAAAGGAGTGCAGGAGAGTACTCTGGGGTAGCATAGGGACCCTGGCAGAGGGGGGCCCAAAAGGAGGACACTACCAAGGAAGCAGGCAGGTATCTGGGGACCCTCACAGAGGGGGGCCAAAGTGAGGACATTCTCAGCGAATTGGGCAGATGGTTGGGGCTGGACAGAAGGAAGCGGGGGGGAGGTGGATCGGACCGTAAGCCCAGTAACCGCTTAAATTCTCTTCTTCTGCTTGGGGATGAGGGGGTGATGTAGCCATGACAGGGGTGGTTAGAGATGGAAAGGGAGTGGGGCAGGAGGCTGGGGCGGATAGCAGGAAGAACAGGGGAACTTGGAATGTGGGAAAAGGAGGGAGTGGGGGATCAGAGCAGGAGGAGGAGGAGGAGGGGGTAGAGGGAGGAAAGCGCAAGGAGAAGGACCAGTTGGGGGGAAAGGGCAAGGAGAAGGACAAGAAGTACAAGGAGGATACAATAAAGGAAGTTGAGAGTTTAGGCCAAGGGAACACAACAGGCAAGGAGTGGCTGAATGGAAACGGGAGGGAAGGGAGGACGAGCCAGGCTAGTTTAGCAGATGGGGGAAGGACCAGTCGTGAGCAGTGATGGGGGGGTAGTGGGGTACAGAAGGATGCTCGGGGAGGAAAGGCATAGGATTGGAGGGAGGGGTGGCCAGGGCAATAAGGAGGGGGGCAGGTGGTACCCAGATAGGGGGAGGAGCAAAGAGCCAGCTGGGGGGAGGGGCTGGTAGAAAGGATGAGGGACATGGAAGGGGGGGAAATGGAGGAAAAGGGGCTGTCAGAGTGCTCCTGTTGGGTGATTCCATGATCAGGGGTATCAAATGGGATAGGAAGGGGGAAGCCTGCCCAGTTATAACAAAATGCTTCCCTGGACTAAAGGTGCACAGGGCCAAGCATGAGGTATATCAGCTGGCAAAGGATTGTGGAGGTTCCCCGGACATACTGGGCCACCTGGGTACAAATGACATTGAGGGAAATAGTAAGCTAGAGATACAGGCAAGGTTCAGGGAGCTTGCCAGGGTCTGTCATGACATAGGATGTGCGATTTCCTTCTCGGAAATCTTGCCGGTGCCAAGGGCTAGTGGGGAACACAAGAGGAAGATTAAGGAGATAAACCAGTGGCTCAGGGAGTGGTGTGGAGCCAGAGAGTATGGGTTGATGGGGGATTGGGGGGAGACCTGGGAGGATAAGGGGCTGTATGCTAGAGATAGGCTCCATCTCAATTTGGAGGGGAAGGAAATCCTTAAGTTGAAAATAGAGGGGTTCGTTGGTGAAAGGTGGGGTTTAAACTTGTGAAGGGGGAGGGATGGGAGAAAAGGCTGTCGAGGGGGTTCCGATAAAGGAGAGACTCTGTCTCCACCCCCGTGGGGAGCTGGAGGAATGCGGGAAAAGGCCGACTGGTAAGGTGCAGACTGGGGGAAGACGGAATCCCCATGGGAACGCGAGCAGGGTAAATGGAAATATAGGGAAAGGATGGAAGGTAGTCCTGCTAAATGCCAGGAGCTCGGGCAATAAAATGCCTGAGCTCCAGGTGATGCTAATTGAGGGAGAGGTGGATTTGGCAGTGGTCACTGAGACCTGGGCCACCGTGGGGCACAACTGGGACCTGAACCTGGAGGGTTACACCATGTTCAGGAAAGAAGGGGGGAGGGAAGGAGAGGAGGGGTAGCAGTAATAGTCAAAAATGGCATTGGCATAGGAGGAGTGGAGGAGGCGGAGGGAAGTGTGGAGGCGATTTGGGTCACCTTGATAACAAGGGTTGGGCAAGAGAGTAAAAATAGGAGTGGTGTATAGACCCCCTGCGCTGGCGGAGGAGTTGGAGGAGAGTCTGGTAGCAGATGTTGGGAGACACTGCAGATTGGGCAGGAGAAGGGTGGTGGTGTAGGGGGACTTAAACATGCCAGGAACGGACTGGGAGACTACGACATCCTCAGTGGCCAGGGAACAGAGGTTGTTGGATATCTTTCAGGATGCGTTCCTAATTCAGCAGGTGGGGGAACCAACCAGGGAGGCGCGGATACTGGATGTGGTCCTGGTAGACAGTGACCAGATTGGGGGCCTGGAGGTAAGGGACCCACTGGTGGGGAGCGACCATGCCATGGTCTGGTTCTGCCTGGACCTAGGAGGGGTAGAAGGCTGCACAAAGACAGAGGTAACTGACTTCAGGGGGGGGAATTTCAAGGAAATGGGAAGGATCTTTAAGGAGCATTTGGATGGGACTGGGCCAGACATGGACGCTGACAGTAGGTGGGAAATCATTAGGAGGGGGGTGCAAGATGCTGCCAGCACCTGTGCAAGAGTAAGACGAAAATGCGGTAGGGCCCGAAAACCCTGCTGGTGGACCAGGGAGGTTCAAGAGGTGGTGAGGGGAAAGAAGGTGGCCTATAGGCATTTCAAGTGCTCAAGGAGTGAAAGGGATCGAGGGGAGTAAGAGCTGATGGCCAGAAGGGCCACTAGGGTGGTGATAGCGGCTAAGGCAAGAAAGGAGCAGAACCTGGCCAGGGAAATTAGGAGAGGGAATAAGGGTTTCTTTAGGTACATTGGGGAAAAATGAAGGGTGAAGGGGCAGATTAGCAGGATTAAAACAGGGGAGGGATAGGCACAAGACCCGGGGGAGCAGGCTGAGGTACTAAATGAGTACTTCGCCTCAGGTTTCACCAAGGAAAATGGGGGCTGCATCACACGGGAGGAGATGATGAAACTGAGGTGGGGGTCCTCACCGATCGGCAGGTCTGGGGAGAGGGGAGCCATCACTGGCAAGGGGGAGGCAAAGCAGGGGGACGAGGTAGCGGAGGTGGAAATCACGGCAGAGAGAGTGAGGGAAGTCCTCAGGTCCCTTAAGACGGAGAAAGCACTGGGGCCGGATAAATTACATCCCAGAGTGCTGAAGGAACTAGCGGATGTCCTGGCGAAACCCTTGGCGGAGCTTTTCAGCATCTCTCTGAGGACAGGGTGGGTGCCCCAGGACTGGAAGGTGGCGCATATAGTGCCTGTCCACAAGGGGGAATCAAGGGAGGTGGCAGAGAACTACAGGCCCATCAGCCTGACATCGGTGGTGGGCAAGGTGATGGAGGGCATTATCAAGGAGAGGCTGGGGGGGACCTGGAAAAGCTGGGGTGCCTGGACGATAGACAGCATGGATTCGTCCTGGGGAAATCATATCAGACAAGTGGAGTTCTATGACTGGGTGATGAGTGCCTTGGACCTGGGTAGACCTGTGGACGTCCTCTTTCTTGAATTCAGCAAGGCGTTTCACTCTGTTCCTCACGGGGGCCTGTTGTATAAGCTGGGAGAAATGGGGGTGGGCCTGGGTAGGGGCGGTCTTCTCAGACAACCACCCTTATACTAAAAAGGCTGGGGTCGCTGTCTTAATTTGTAGAGGTTTAGCATTCCAAGTCCAAATGTTTTCCAGTACTGGATCTGGTCACACTTTAACAGTTTCAGGAATTTACAGTGGACACCCCATCCATATAGTGGCAATCTATGCCCCCATGCCCCCACCTGGTGAGTTCTTCCGGTCCCTTTTCCACAGTTTGGCTAACCTACCCCCTGGTCAGATAATTTGTGTAGGTGACTGGAACTGCGTTGAGGGTGCAGCCCGAGATAGGAGTTCCGAAGGGGGCTCTGGTTCCAAGGCCTGCTCCCGCCTTCTCAGGAACCTTAGGGCCTAGTCTGGGTTGGTTGACCCCTGGAGGCAATTTAATCCCTCTGTGAAGGATTTTACTTTTTTCTGTCCGTCGGCCAACTCCTACTTAAGGGTAGATTGTTTCTTTGCCCAAATGAGCCTGCTGCATGTATTCAAATATGTGGTCATCCTCCCCATTACAATAACTGACCACGCTATGATCCGGGCTCAGCTGAAATGGGATGATCCAGCGAAAACTGGGAGCTGGAGATTTGACCCTGGCTTAGTCAATGATAAGCAATATGTTGACTCCACTAAAAAAGTAATTCAATATTACCTCGAAGAAAATACTGAATCTGCTCCCTCCCTGAAATCCTTGTGGGATGCCTTAAAAGTAGTGGTCAGGGGCCACACCATCGCATACTCTTCTTACAAAAATAAATTACACGCAGCAAAGTTAGAGAGGCCCTCGACAAGATCAAGGAACTGGAAGCTCTGCATAAGTGCTCTGGAGCCAAGTGAGTTTGGGGACAGTTGAAAGAAGCCCGTACATCTTATGACACTTTGATGTTGAGACTTACTGTAAATTGCTTAACATTCACTGGCCAGAGATATTATGAGAGGGGGGGAGAGAGGGCAGGCAAACTGCTGGCCCAAAGATTAAGAAAACAAGAGGCAGACAGATATATTTCCAAGATCTGCCCTGACGCCCCTAACTCTATTCCCAAGATCCAACCACCTGAGATAGCAGGAGAGTTCTTGCAATATTATAGCAATTTGTACCAGGAGGAGAGAGGCCCAGACCAAGAATTAAAAATGAAAGAATTTTTTTCTAAAATCAAACTCCCAACTCTACCTTCCTCGCCATGTGAAGGGCTGGGCTCTCCTTTGTCGGTAGAAGTGATGAAAAACACAGTTAAATCACTTAAATCTGGTAAAGGCCCCTGGCCCTGATGGCTTTAATGCGGAGTTTTATAAATGCTTTGTGGATGAGTTTTGCCCACTCCTTGTCAGAATTTGCAGTGTAGCACACGAGCCTGGGGAGTTACCTGACAACTGGAGAGAGGCCTTCCTCTCTGTGATTCTAAAGCCTAGCAAAGACCCATCCAAATGCGCCAGCTATAGACCAATTTGTCTTCTCAATCAAGATGCAGAATTTTTTGCTAAATCTGTCAGTTGGAGGCTTTTGGAGGTAATCCCCAGATTGATTCACCCGGATCAAACGGGCTTCATCCCGGGCAGGCACATCCAAGACAACATACGCCTCTTGCTGAACGTCCTGTCTTCAGCCGGAGCCCCTCCGGGTGAACCCCTGAGAGCGGTCCTCTCCCTAGATGCGGAGAAGACGTTTGACCGCCTTGATTGGAATGTTCTTGACTTCGCCTTGGGGGGCTTTAGCTTTGGAGACAGGTTCAGGAACTGGATCCAGAACTTGTATACCAATCCCAGAGATAGGGTTCGAGTCAACAGGATCACGTCAACTCCTTTCCTGATATGTAGAGGGACCAGGCAGGGTTGCCCTCTCTTCCCTCTCTTATTTGCTTTAAGCCTTGAACCCTTAGCCACCTACATCAAACAAGGGGAGGTCTTTTTGGGAGTTCGGCTCCAGAATTCAGAGATCAAAGTGTCAATGTATGCAAATGACACTCTCCTCTACATCTCGGATCCTTTGAGTTCTTTGCCCAGGATATTCAGACTCCTAGCAGAGTTTGGAGAATTTTCCAGATGCAGAGTTAACCAAGGGAAATTCAGAATTCTTCCAATAGAGGTTCCCCCTGGAACCCCTTTACCAGAGCTGGTTTCAATGGGATGGTCAAAGACAGGTTTTAGGTATCTGGTGTTCTGGCTCCCTAGAGACATGAAAAAGTGATATCACTCCAATTACTTAAAATTATTACATGAGGTGAGATCGGACTGCAACCGTTGGAAGGAGCTTTCACTCTCCTTTGCGGATAGGGTTGCGAGCACTCAGATGAATATCCTTCCCCGATTCCTATTCATTTTCTCATCCCTGTCACTCAAGCCTCCTAGGGCGTACTGGCGAGAATTAAGATCTACATCATCCAAGTTTATCTGGTCTGGCAAAAAAAAACAGAGTTAGATGGAAGATTATGACATTCCCCCTGAGGAAGGGGTGGAATGGGAGTCCCAGACATGCAGCAGTATTTCTGGGCGGTGCAGTTGGGGCCCCCCCCAATGAGAGACTCTCCCTCATGTTGGGTAGAAATTGAGATAGCCTCTTCCCCTCTCAGAAATCTAGAGGATATCCTATATCTGGACCACACCAGATTGAAACAAGCATTTGTCAATGCTGAATGTTTGCTTGCTGGCATTAGCAGTGGAAGTGCAGGAGTTAGACAGATGCAGTATAGGAATGGCAGTGATGTATTGAACTGACACCAACTCAACCCCCACCCTGCAGAGATGGACAGGCATTGGGGTGTGCCTTTGGGTTATCATCCATAACGGTCATGACATTTCACCTCACCCTACCCTGCAGACACTGACAAGTGTTGAGGTGTGCCTTGGGGTGTTTTGGCTTTACACTCACCTCATTCTATAAGGAAATATGCTGAAATGGGTGCAGTATAGGAGAATGGTGTGAACTCTGGGGCCAGAGTCCAAGGTGCACCTCGATGCTTGTCACTGGCTGTGGGGGTGGAATGGCATGAGCATTATTGTCGACAATACCAAGTTACACCCCTGATGCCTGTCAGTCCCTACAGAGTAGGGCGAATGCCTGTCAGACCCTATAGGGTAGGGCGTTATGGTCAGAAACCCTAAGGCCCTGGGCTCTAAGTTTTCAACATGGGCTTTTTATGACCCCACCGCATGAACAGTGACACTATCAGTTTGTTAGCCGAAAGGTGATTTTGCACAGTGACTGCGCCATTAACATCACAGGTGCGAAAACACATTTCCAACATGATGTGAAAAATGACAGCTGTACTTGTTCATGAGGAGGTGTAAAAAAATGGTAATGTTGAAAATTTAGAGCGAAAATATAAAAAAACTGGTGAAGTCATGAGTGTCCATAGAAATTGCGCAACGCACTCCTGTAATGCAATTATTTGGGGAATTTTTTTAATCAGATTTTCAATATAAGCATTGTGGGACCTCCATTCATGAACAGTGTTACTGTGATTTTCTTAATCTGTCCCAAACACCGATGTCCCACAACGACTGCGCTATTCTGTGCTGGAAGTACGAAAACACATTTTGGTCAGAATGTGAAAAATGACAGCTGTACTGTTTATAAGAATGTGTGGAAAAATGCCAATGTTGAAAATCTGGAGTGAAAATATTACAAATTTGTGAAGTTACGAGGGTGAGTAGAAACTGTGCAATGACCTTTTCATGCTTACAGTCATTTATGGACTTTGTGACCAAATTTTCAACATAGGCATTTTAGGACCTCTGCTCATAAACAGTGTCACTGTGATTTTCTTAATCTGTCCCGAACACTGATTTCCCACAGTGACTGTGCTATTCTGTGCCAGAAGTGCGAGAACAATTTCGTCAGGATGTGAAAATGACAGCTGTACTGTTCATAAGGAGGTGTGAAAAAATGCCAATGTTGAAAATCTGGAGTAAAAATATTACAAATTCACGAATTTGCAAGTGTGCTTGGAAACTGCACAAGGCACACTTGTAACACAGTCATTGTTGGAAATTTTTTCACCAAATTTGCAACATAGGCTTTTTGAGAGCCCACTTCATGAACAGTGACACTGTCATTTTGTTAATTGGTCCCGAAAGGTGATTCCGCACAGTGACCTAAAAATCACCTTTTGGGAATGAATAACCAAATGACAGTCACTGAATTCATGAGATGGGATCCCAAGAACCCCATGTTGAAAATTTGGTGTAAAAATTCAAAAAAGTGACAGAGATGTGCACCAAAGTTGAAAAAACCCTATTTATGCCATTATACGGCTTACCGGCATTTCTTCAGTTCACAGTCAGCTTTGAACAGTGCAGACATGTTCCTGCTCCACCGAAGATCACCGCGCCGGCCTCCAGAGGTAAGTATGGGGTGAGGGTGTGTGAGGGGAGGTCGGGTACACAGAGGGTGGGCGTGGGTTGTGGGAGGGGGGCAAGAGAGTCAACGAGGGACCGTTTTTTTTTTGTTATAGGTTTTTAATTTTTTTATTTTACATGGACGACGTGGGACTTTTGCCATGCTGGGGTGGGCTCCCAGTGTGGCACCTAGAAGTTTTGGGGCAATGGAGCCAATGGGGATTGGGCACCCGTTGGCCATATAGTGTTGGGGGGACACATGAGGATGCTGGACTTCTGCCACGCTGGGGTGGGCTCCCAGCATGGCACCTGGAAGTTTGTTTTTTGCAGAGGGGTCACTGGAGCCGACGGGATTGGGCACCCCGGTCGGACATACCGTGTGCTTGGGGGGGAGTGTGCATGAGCCGAGGGGGATTGGGCACCCCCTTGGCACACAACAAAGGGGGAGGAGTGCATGCATACAACCACTGCTACAATCACCGGTGGTGATGTGGAGGCAATTTGCATACTGCTGATGGCAGGGCAGTATGCAAATTGCCTACACGTTACCACCGCTGATTGTAGTGGTTGTTTGCTTTCAACTGTATGCCACTGCAATCTGAACTGCTGTCATAGACAGCTGGGACATTCATTGGTGCAGTGCAGTGCGGCCGTGCCTGCAGAAACGCTGAGGGCATTGGAAGCAGGGGTGCCACACCTACGAAAAACTTGTATGGTGGCACTATGTTTTTGCACATGCATGGAAGCTAACATAAAAATTGGTTTTCAGCAACTCCTTTACGGAGGTGTCCGTGGAGGCATGGTGGGAAGCTTGTACTGCCCTGAAACTCTCCCTCAGGCTGGGACCTTCGACGACCATCCTCAATTGGCTAGATTTTCCCCTTCTCTCCTGGGATCTCACATTTGGCCAGTGGGCGAGGAAGGGCCTGTGTATACTAGGGCACTGTTTCTCTGTGCCACATCTAAAATCTTTCCAACAGTTTATGAAGGAATTTAACCTCCCAGAATCTGATTTCTTTAGATACTTACAATTCAGACACTACTTAGACACTATTAACTTTGCCCCTTCAGCAGATGAACAGGTGGACCCTCTCCAATGCTGCATTTCCCTCATGTTAAAGTCTAAGCCCCAGCAAAAGCTGATCTCTAGGCTGGTACAGGCCATGAGTGAAACAGAGGAGTACTGAGTCTCCATAATCAAAGAAAAATGGAGGGCAGAACTGAACATATCCCTGTCAGAGGAGGAGTGGTTGAAAGTCTGGCAAGGGGTCTGCTTCACTAGCATGGAGGGAGTTTCGCTGGAAAGCCATAATTAGGTACTTTAGGCCCCCTGTGATATCCAAACACCTAGGGACACATATGTCCGACCTCTGCTGGAGGGATTGCCAAACTGTGGGCACTTACTCTCACATATTCCAGGAGTGAAGAATTGTGGCGATCTTCTGGACCACCCTGCACTCAGAGGTGGAAAATATCTTTCGTGCTCCCCTCCCTTGAACACCCCAATTCTGGTTGTTTGGGCTTCCCCCGGACTCTTTGAAATCCCAAGCATTAAGGTACTTGTACTATATTCTTGTGGCTGCAGCTCTTAAATCTATAACTTCCCGCTGGCTTGCCTCCAAAGCTTCCTCTATTAAATTTTGGTATAAGACCTGTCTCAGAATTTTAGAAATGGAGTACATAACTGCAAAACTGAGTTTGTCAACTGAGAAGTTCAAAGGAAGATGGCTACCTGTTTTCCACTATGTGGCAGCTAGGGAACAGAAACCTACTCTTGATGTAAAGGTCGAATATGCTTGCTGAACAGACTCTGGTCACTGCCTTATCCGTCTTACCCTTCTTGTCTTTCCTTATCACTCCCCCTCTCCTATCAGAGCACTGGAAGCCTTCGAGCTCCCTACGAACTGTCTCCCATACACCCACTCCTTTTTCTTGCACCCATGTAGATCCTTCTCCCTACCCCCCTTTCCTCTGCTCCTCCCTTATTCTTTGACTGGTCCTTACCTACTAACCCAACCTCCCCTCCTCCTCCTCCCCTCCCCAGCCTTCTGCTCCCCTTTGGTTATGTACTGCTTCTATGGGTACCCTATTTTCTGGCTCTGGCTCTCTTTTCTGACTCTTACTTTTTCGTCTCTATACAGTCATTCCAGCACCTGATTTCTGTTCCTTAGCCCTAAGTAGCAGCAAAGATGGTTTGGGTTCTTGTTACTTTTATCAGTTGCTACTATTGGGCATTTTCTGCAGATGTCCCCCGTGATTGACTGCATATTACTTATGTTATGTTTGCTATATATGTCCTTCTTTGTTCCCTGTATGTAGTTGTTATTGATGAAATCTGAATAAAGTACTATTTCAAAAAAAAAAAGGAAAGGCGGTAGATTCATGGAACAGCCTCCTGGAGGAGGTCATAGGAGCAAAAACGATAAATGAATTCAAGAATGCATGGGATAGACAGAAGGCAACCTTAGTGGTAGGAAGGAAAGGTAAGCTGCAGATCAAATAGGATCTGGAGTTCATACAACAGGTAGGAAAACGGGCAGACTTGGTGGGCCAGGTGGTCCTTATCTGCCATCACTTCTTAACCAGGTGATCAGTCTCCCAGTGTACTTTACCCGTCCAACCTTGGAGGTCAAGCACAGGCTTCACGCGTTGGACCTGAGGCAGGTACTCACTTACTATATGGAGCACATGGCTGGAGTTTGGGGAGAGGTTCGGCAGTTCTCTGTCACTTACACTGAAGCCACACCTGGCAGACTGGCAGCTAAGTGGACAGTTGGCAGATGGATTGTCTCCTGCATCAACCTCTGCTATAGGTTGGCTGGTAGGGAGCCTCCGGTAAGGCTTACGGTTCATTCCACCAGGCATATTGCTGCCTCTGTGGCTGCTTCCAGGGATGTTCCTATCCAGGAGATCTGCAGGGCTGCTACCTGGAAGTCAGCACACACCTTCATTCCCATTACCACATCGACCTTAAGTCACGCCGGGATGCTGGTTTTGGGACCTTGGTTCTCCAATCCCTTTTTCCCAAGTAGGGGAGTGCATCTTGCCCCTTCTCCCAGAGAACTGCTGGGTGTCTGCCAATGTGTGGACAGTGCACCATATCCACATCCCTAGAAATGAGGGTTATTCACCTATAACTGTAGATCTTACTTCGAGAGGGCTCTTGCAGTAGGTAATTACATATAGGACTGAAGCCAGCAGGCGTCAGGACCTCACAGAAAAATTTCTATCTAGCAGTCTCTGGCGGGGGACCGCCCCCACGTCAGGTGACTGACATCAAGAGACGTCAGTGTAAAGGGGCGGTCCCCCATGCCCGTCTTCCATTTCTTTCCCACCGTTAGCTTGTGAAAGCACCTCACAGTTAAGTTCCACTGCTTCGTCAGTCATTCGTCGGTAGTTTTACCGCTGTTTTTTCTTCGATTTCTTTGAATTTTTGTCAGGTTTTGTGCAGTGTATATCGTCCCCGACTCCATCCGAGCACAAAAACAAGTGTGACTCATACGGCGCTCAACTCCCGCACAAGGACGGACACTCCTGGTGCCTCTTCTGTCAAGGCCCGGATCACCCTGTGGAGAAGTGCCAGCATTGCCCGAAATTCAACGTCGCCACCCGTAGATGGAGGCAGCAGTCCCTGGAGGCCCATATACTTAAGAAGAAAATGCCCTCCATGGAGAAGGAGCTGAAGAAGCTTAGTCAGGCCTCAACTTCACCCAAGGGTCACCGTAAAAAGAAGGACAAGGAGAAGCACCAGGACTCCTCTTCCTCGGCCATCGCTACTTCGACTGGAGTCACAGTGCTAAAGGTAACTTCACCCCGAGGGACCGCTCCATGACGGCCATCTTGGAGGTGTCCAAGACGGTGCCAACCGTCCCGTCTGACTCACGCTCGGGCCCTTCAGGAACCTCTGTGTTAACGGAGGCTTCCACTCCCGGCAAGGCCTCCGCCGTATGGCCTTCTGGTGCGAGTGGCTCCGGTAAGCTGGATGTCAGCTCCTCTGACACCCGCCTGGAGAAGATCGTTGAGTCGCTCAACCCTTCAGGGCAGCGCACGGTCTCTAAGCCGCCCGACAAGGTCACCCCTCCTTCATGCCGGTTCCACTAAGTCAGACGACGGATCCTCCGATGTCCACCCTGACCCCGCCGGTAAGGCGACTGTTGGCCCGTCCGACAGTCACATTGTGTTGGAGCCGACACCGGACCCTGTTGTTCAGTCCGCTGTCCCTGGTTCCCTTCAGCGTTCGCCGCTGCCTTCTGAGGCCCCAGCGTCTCCTCAGTTAGACCCCGGGGATTTTAATCTTCCTTCCCCGTGCGATACGGAGGATGCAGGCACACTTCCGTCAGGTCTCCCTCCCGCTTGGCCGGACAACCTCAGAAGCCGGCACCAATGCTGGCCTTGCCGATGCCGGGCAACATTCCCTTCCCGGATGCTGCCCCTATACCGGACCCGACGCCCACTGGGCCTCCTATTCCCGGCCATCCTGCGGGGGGTGTTTCCAGGGCCTTCCGCCCCGTCAGAGCCCCTGGCGCCCGGGTATACACCATCTTATCCAGCGCCGTCTTACCCGGGTCCGCAGTATCTGACGCCACAGTACCCAATGCCGCAGTACCCGGGTATGGATACTCGCCATACGGATATCCTCAATATCCATATCCCCCTCCTCCACCATCCCCCTCCGCTGCTGGTGGACCTGAGGGAGACTCTGGCTTCCTGGTAGGCTGAGGCGAAGGCTCAGCTCACCAAGGAAGTAGAGAGCCACCTTCTGATGCCAGAACCTGTTCTGGACCCCCATCGTCGAGGGCGAGAGACCCCCTCCTCCCTTCCTGTTACCAGAGGTGTCCCCTCCGGTTTCACGACAGGGAGTGGCACATTACCCCGGGAGCTCCCCAAGGGGTCCGTTCCTCCCCTGAGTGGGGAGGGGTCTTCACTGCCTCCATCTTTCTCGGACTCCTCGGATGATTCAGACAGACGTTCCGACTTTGATGACGAGCCACGAACTCCAGACAAGCCCCAGCCTAGGGCCCCTCCGAAGTCCCCTCCAAAGGATCCTTCCTTTATGGATTTGCTATGCAAGATCCAGTCATTACATCAGTGGAAATCTTTGGAGCCAGAACCACAGCAACAAGTTAGCTGCACATCTGGATCTGCCTGAGGTCGCTCCTACCTTGGTTCCACCCTCGATTGAGCCTCACGCGGACCTTGTTTCCACCTTCTGGAAACAACCATCCACCATAGCCCCCCTTCCGAGGAAGGCGGACAGGCTGTATCAGGCTCCGGAGGGTGTACAGTTTCTTACTTCACACCCCAAGGCTGACTCGGTCATGATCAGCGCTGCCCACGGCCGTACAGCCAACCCAAAGCATTTGAGCTTGTCTCCACCCGATAAGGAGTCTCGTCTTCTGGACCAGTATGGGAAGAAAGTTTTCGCTTCTTCCACTCTGGGTATTAGGGCCATGAATTACATTGCTGACATGGGGAATTACCAGAAGGCCATCCTTAGTGAGGTGGAAGCCAAATTGGGACTCCCTTACTGAGTCGCAGACCAAACAGGAAGCGGCAGACCTGGTCCATTCTGCTCATTTGGTCAGTAGGCACATGCTACGCGCTACTTACGATGCAGTGGATGCTGCTGGAAGGAGCTTGGCGTTCACCATAGGTTTGTGGTGTCATGCCTGGCTCCAAGTGTCAGGTTTAGTCCCTGAAGTGCAGTCCGCTATTCAGGACGCGCCCTTCAGGGGTTTGGCGCTGTTCGGTGGTGATGTCAAGGATATCATCACCGGCCTGTGGGAGAAGGGCAATGCTCTCAAGGAAGTTGACTCCTTGTACAGAGCCCCTCAGCCTCAGCGCCATCTCTTTCGCAAGCGGGCACGGGCCAAGACGAAACCCCAAGGGAAGCGGGCCAACAAACATCGGGCCCCTCTGGCTGCGAAGCCCCCCCCCCGTCCAAACGAGCAGCGGGATCTCCAGCCACGGCGCTGCCTCACACCTCCTGACTCCTTTCCTCTCCCACAGCCGAACTGGTAGGAGGGAGGTTCTCCCTGCATATACCGGGTTGGGAGAGGATCACATCAGACATTTGGGTGCTCCAGCTGATAGCGGAAGGACACTCAATAGAGTTTCTTCAGAAACCTCCCAGAAAAAAACCTCCAACGTCGTCTTACTCCCCGGAACACCTTCTTCTGGTTTGGGAAGAAATCTCCTCCCTTCCTCGGAAGGCGGCGATAGAACCCGTCCTTCCTCATCTCCAGGGGGACGGATTACTATTCCAATTTCTTCCTGGTTCTGAAGAAATCAGGCAATGTGAGGCCAATCCTAGAACTCAGCTCCCTGAACCTGTTCGTGGAGTACAAGAGGTTCAGAATGCTCTCTCTGCAGGGTCTTCTGCCCCTCCTTTGGCCGGGACAGTGGCTGTGTGCTCTGGACATGCAGGATGCCTACCTGCATATCCCTATCCGCCCGTCCCACTGCAAATGCTTTTGGTTTTCTTTTCAGGGAGACCACTACCAGTTCAAGGCCCTCCCATTTGGTCTCTCCTCGGCTCCCCTAATATAAACCAAATGTCTTTCTGTGGTAGCGGCCCACCAGCGTACCCAGGGGTTTCAGGTTTTCCTGTACCTGGACGACTGGCTCCTGGCGGCCCCATCCAGGGAGGACCTCCTGCGCTCCCTGTCCCTTACCCTGCAGGTTTCACCAGTTTGGGTATTACCATCAACCAGGCCAAGTCCCATTTGATCCCATCCCAAAGACTCCAATTCATCGGGGCGATACTGGATATGACCTCCGGTATGGCCTTCCTGCCTTTGTACAGGGTGGCCACCCTTCAGGCTCAGGCCAGCCTGTTGTCCAGCTGCAGACAGGTCACTGCCAGGTCAGTCCTTCGCCTCCTCGGGCTCATGGCGGCTACCATTCCGACGGTGCCTCGTGTTTGGCTCCACATGAGACTCTCTCAGTGGACGCTTCGGTCTCAGTCAGATCAATTGGTAGATGACCTAGATTGGGAGATCCTGGTCTCCTCTCAGATGGTTTGGGACTTGCAATGGTGGATAGAAACATAGACTTTGACGGCAGATGAGGACCACTTGGCCCACCCAGTCTGCCCATTTCCCTACCTACTGGAGAAGCTGCAGATTCTAGTTAACCAACAGCCTACTTCCTGCAACCCCCCACTATAATTGCCTTGTATCTGTCCCATGCATGTTTGAATTCCCCCACTGTTTTAGACCCAACAACCTCCTCAGGAAGGCTGTTCCATGTATCCACCACTGTCTCCGTGAAAAAAAATTTTCTCACATTACCCCAGAGCTGTCCCCCCTCTATCTTTAAATTGTGCCCCTTGTTCTTACACATCTCTTTTTCTGAAAGATGCTACCCTCCTGGACTTTGTTGATTCCCTTGAGGTACTTGAATGTTTCTATCATGTCCCCCGTCCCTCCTTTCATCAAGAGTATACATATTAAGCTCTCTCTCAGTCTCTCTTCATATGGTTTCTGCTGCAGACCTTGCACCATTTTAGTTGCCCTCCTCTGGACTGCTTCCATCCTGTCTATGTCCTTGCGTAGATGAGGTCTCCAAAACTGCACACAGTACTCCAGATGGGGTCTCACCAACTGTCTGTATAGAGGGATAACCACTTCCCTTTTTCTACTTGTGATGCCCTTCCTATGCACCCCAGCATCCCCTGGCTCTCCTTACTGACTTTTCACATTGCTTACCCACCTTTAGGTCATCTGATATGACTACCCCCAGGTCCCTTTCCATTTTGTTGTTGTTAGTACCTCCCTGCTATTGTGTACTCTCTCCTGGTTTTTGTTTCCCAGGTGCATTACTTGCACTTCTTTGCATTGAATCTAAGTTGCCATATGTCTGACCATTCCTCCAACCTTGCCAAGTCCCTTCTCATCTTTCTACCCCTCTTGTGTATCAACTCTGTTACAGATCTTTGTGTCATCTGCAAAGAGGCATACCTTTTCCTCCAGACCCTCTGCAATGTCACCTATGAAGATGTTAAAGAGGACTGGACCCAGTACTGAGCCCTGAGGTACTCCACTAGTAACCCCCCTTTCTTCGGAATGTGTTCCATTCACTATTACCTTCTGCGTCCTGTTGTGAAGCCAGTTTGCTACCCAGGCTACCACCCTGGGACCCACTCCCAGGCTGGCTAACTTAATTACTGATCTTTTGTGCGGGACTGTGTCAAATGCCTTGCTAAAGTCTAGGTAGGCCATATCCACAGCCCCTCCCTGGTCTATTACTTTGGTCACCCAGTCAAAGAAATCAATTAGATTCGTCTGACATGACCTTCCTGCTGTAAATCCGTGTGCTTTGGGTCCTGTGCCCCGCTGGCCTCTAGGTACTCAACAATTCTTTCTTTCAGAAGTGATTCCATCATTTTCCCTACCACTGAGGTCAAACTTACAGGTCTGTAGTTTCCTGCTTCCGCCTTGCTCCCACTTTTGTGAAGGGGAATCACATCTGCCCTCCTCCAGTCCTCAGGTACCGCCCCATCCTGCCATGATTTGTTAAAAAGCGTGGTCAGTGGTGTCACTAGGTCCTCCCTTAGTTCTTTTAGGATTCTGGGGTGAATCCCATCCGGCCCCATTGCTTTGTCCACCTTGAGTTTTAGGAGTTCTTTCAGGATTCTTTCTTCTGTGAATGGACTGGTGTCAACCCCCCTATCCAGAGTGCTTCTATTGTCTGGTTTAGGTAACTCCTTCTCATCTTCTTTTGTGAATACTGAGCAAAAGTATTCATTCAGTATTTCTGCCTTTTCACTGTCTCCCTCTGCCCACCTCCCCTCTCCTTTATTAATCTTCACTATCCCTCCCTTAACCTTTCTATGCTCCCCAATATACCTATAAAAGGTTTTATCCTCTTCTTAACTGAGTTGGCTATTTTTCCTCGGTTTGGGCCTTTGCTAGTCTGACTGCCTTCTCCACTTCTTTCTGTTTTAATTGATACAGTTCCCTGTCGTGCTCCTTCTGTGATTCCTTATACTTTTTGAATGCAGCCTTTTCTCCTTAACCTTCCCTGCCACCTCTTTTGAGAACCATAGTGGTTTTTAACTCCGCTTTGTTTTCTTTGTTTCACACAAAGGCTTGTTGCCTCTATGATGGCAGTTTTGATTTTTCTCCATTGTTCTTCTACCTCTCCTTTTTGGTCATTTGCTAGTGCATTCTTCAGGTATTCACCCATTTTGCCAAAGTCAGCCCTTCTAAAGTCCAGTATCCTTGTTTTTGTATGGCTTATCTCCATGGTTGTGCTCATTGTGAAGCACACTGTGCAGTGGTCGCTTGTTCCCAGATGTCTACTGACTTCTAAATTTGTGATCCTGTCTCCATTTGAGAGTACCAGGTCTAGTATTGCTCCCTCCCGAGTCGGTTCCAACACTAGCTGTCTAAGACCTGCCCCCTGCAGGGCATCGAGAATGACCCTGCTCTTGGATGTGGCTGCAGTACATGTTATCCAGTTAACATCTGGCATATTCAGGTCCCCCACCAACAGTATCTCCCCTTTTTCAGCCATTTTGAGAATGTCCTCTATCATTTTGTTGTCCATTTCCTCCCCTTGAGATGGGGGTCTGCATACAACCCCTGTGCGGTGCAGATTGTGATGCCATTCCCTGTCTCCAAGGTGACCCAGAGTGCCTCTTGTCCTCCCACTTTACTTTTTAGTTCTGTAGCTTTGATCCCTTTCCTTATGTATAGAGCTAGTCTATCTCCTCTTTTACCTTCCCTGTCCCTTCTGTAAATTGTGTACCCTGGTATGTTGACATCCCAGTCATGGTTCTCGGTGTACCATGTTTCATGACTGCCACAATATCAATAGTTCATCTTCCATCAGGGCTACTAGCTCAGGAAGCTTGTTTCCCAGACTACGTGCATTGGTACTCATTGCCTCCATTTAATGTTGGCTTTATCCTTTTTCCCCCATCCTGCTCTTATTGCCCTTGTCTATTTTTCCATTTACCCCTGTCCTGCCCTGTGTTGAGCTCTGTACCTCAGTGTTTACCTTACTACCTGCCATGTTTTGTGGGGGGAGGCTTGAAATTTCCTGCCTTTTATCAGTGCCTCCCCCCTTGGCTAGTTTAAAACCTTGCCAAGGAAGCATTTAAACCTGTCACCTAGGAGCTTGGTTCCCTTCATGGGCAGATGCAGACCATCATGCCAGTATAGACCTTTATCTCTCCAGGTGGACCCCCAGTCCCTAATGAAGCCAAAGCCCTGTGCTCTGCACCAGTTTTTCAACCATTCATTAAACTGCATGGTGTGTAGTACCCTAGCCTCACTCCTGCCATGGACTGGTAACACCTCTGAGAAGGTTACCGTGCTTTCTAGCCATCGGAGGCCCCTCCCCAACTCCACAAATTCATTCTGCACTGCACTGATCCCATGCCTAGCTAGGTCATTTGTTCCAAGGTGGACTATGATATCTAGTTCCCTCTCCTGTGATGCTGCTTCTGCAATCCTGAGGATTCGCTTCCTGTCTCTCCAAGTCATGGCACCAGGCAGGCACCTTACTTCCTTCTCCTCTTTCTTCCCCAGTTTTACCCCTCCCCAACAATTGAGTCCCCTATCAGAAGCTGTTCCCTTCCCCTTTGGTGTCCCTTGTCGCCCTTTTGTGGGTCCCCCTTGTGGATGTCCTCAGCATTCTTCTGGGTCTCAACTGAGGGTGCCGTCATAGAGGAACCTTGCTCTGCCAGAATGGCATATGATTTGTGTATAGGTACATCTAGGGGGCTTCGCCTCTGGTCCACCACCCACACCCTCCCAGAACCCACTGTGGTCCAACTGCTCTTCATACTTGGCAACCTCTGAGGCAGTGGTTGTGGCAGTGGTACTCTTGGAAGGGGACGCCTCCTAGTCCTTGCTAGTTCAGCCTAGAGGTGGCAACCTCCTCCTCAGAGCTGACAGTTGCCTGCAATAGACAGCAACACAGTTTCCAGAATGTCTCCCGGAAAACTGCTGCCCCACAGCCAGTGCATTGCACCATTCCCACATGTCCCTCTCCTTATAATATACAGTATGTATTATATAATATATATATATATATATATATATATATATATATATTTTATTATTATTTGTGTGTGTACTTCCTTTTGCACTGTGCTGGGTTATTAGATCATGACAGTTCTGCCCCAAGACCTGTTGAGGAAGTGATGTCAGAACTGTGGCTATAAAGGAAATGCCATGCCTGGATGGTTCAGGAGAACTTTTGCCGGGGAGTTCCTTTCTGTCTTTCTCCCCCCTCCCAAACTATGACAACAGACGCCTCGGGTGAGGGTTGGGGAGCCCATTTGGGATCTCAGCGGACCCAGGGCTCTTGGTCCAGACTCGAGCAGACTCTCCACATAAACATGCTCAAGCTAAGGGCCTTGCTGTATGCCTTGCAAGCTCTGCATCTGTATCTGCTTCCCGGTCATCTGGCTGTCCAGACCGACAACATATGCGTAGTGTGGTACATCAACAAACAGGGAAGAACTTGTTCCTACCCTCTTTGCAGGGAAGCGATATGGGTTTGGGATTGGGCAGTACTTCACAACCTTCACTTCACGGCGGTTCATGTTCCAGGGGTCGAGAACATGCTGGCATACCACTTCAGCCGGTCGTCTGCCGAAGCTCACGAATAGGAACTGGATCAGAGGGTACTAGACGATGTCTTCCTATGCTGGGGAATCCCTCAGGTAGACCTGTTTGCCTGTCCACTCAATGCAAAACTTCCCGTCTTCTGCTCGCTTCAGGGCGCGGAGTTTTTTGGAGAGATGCTCTGTCTCTAGACTGGAAGGGCAGATTCGTCTATGCCTTCCCCCGATCCCATTGATTCCGAGGGTCTTACACAAACTCTGTTTAGAAGGAGCTCGCATGATCCTCATCGCTCCGTTCTGGCCCAGGCAAGTTCGGTTCTCACTTCTGCAACAGTATTCAGAGGAACCTCCTCTTCCTCTTCCTCTATCGCAGCTCTTGTTGACCCAGGATCAGGGGGACTCTGGTCCATCCAGGACTCAAATCCCTTCAGTTGCATGCGTGGCTCCTGCAGATGTAGTTCAAACCTGGTTCATGGTTCCCCACAGGTGGTGGAGATTCTAGTGGAGGCCAGAAAGCCTTCCACTCGCTCCACTTACGTCATGAAATGGAAAAGGTTCTCCATTTGGGCCTCTTCCAGAGCTTTTGAGCCGTTCTCCTACCCTGTCAGGAGGCTCCTGGATTACATGCATCACCTCTTCGACCTGGGTTTCAGCCACTCCTCTTTGAAGGTTCACATGGCGGCCATTTCCTCTTACCATGTTCCTTTTGGGGACAGGTCTTTTGCGCAGTTGGAAGTCGCTAAGACTTTCCTTAAAGGGGTTCTTCACTTGAGACCCCTATTCGTGCTCCTGCTTCTCCTTGGGACTTGAATTTAATTCTTCAGAAGCTTACCCTGCCTCCTTTTGAACCGGCAGCATCAGCAGACCTAAAGTTCCTTTCCTGGGAGACTGTCTTCCTGGTGGCCATTACTTCCGCTCGACGAATTTCTGAGCTCCAGGCCTTAATGTGCAAAATCCTGTACTTGATTTTCCACAAGGAACGTGTGGCTCTGGTACCAACCCTAAGTTTCTCCCTAAGGTGATAGCGGAATCTACGCTGAATCAATCTGTGGAACTGCCTGCATTTTTTACGCAACATTCCAATCAAGGGGAATACCTCTTACATACTTTGGATGTTCATCGGATTCTGAGATATTACACCAACAGGACAAAGGATCTCAGAAAGACTGATCAACTGTTTGTCTCTTTTGCTCACAAAAGAAAGGGCAATGCTGTTTCTAAGCAATGCTTTTCAAAATGGTTGGCTCAGTGTGTCACTTTCTGTTATGACAAGTATCATAAGACCTTGTCAGGTCAAGTCACAGGTCACTCCACTAGGGGTGTAGCCGCCTCTGCTGCTTGTTTCAAGAGTGTGTTGGTGGCTGACACCTGTGCAGCCGCAACTTGGACTTCTGTCCGTACCTTTACAAAACATTACAGTTTGGATATTGCCTCTCGCCGTACAGCTGGCTTTGGGTTGGCTGTTCTGCAAGATTCTTTCATAAGACCTTCATGGCCAGAGGATCTGTGTATGAGTAGTTTCCTCCTCCCATGAGCTTTTCTTTGTTCCAGACTACTTGGGACTCAGTCCTATATGTAATTACCTACTGCAAGAGCCCTTTTGAAGTAAGATAGTACAGTTACGTAAGAACTTACCGTAACAGTAGATCTTTGAGAGAGGCTCTTGCAGTAGGTAATGCCTTTCCGCCCTCCATCCCCCTTAGCTTTTTCAGCTCCTTTTCCAGGATGGGAAATATCCGCTTCTCTCTCTCGTCTTACGTTTTGGCCTTTGGCAGGAAAGAACTGGAAGGCGGGCATGGGGGACTGCCCCTTTATAATGATGTCTCTTGATGTCGGTCAACTGACGTGGGGGCGGTCCCCTGCCAGAGACTGCTAGCTAGAAATTTTTCCTTGAGGTCCTGACGCCTGCCAGCTTCGGTCCTATATGTAATTACCTACTGCAAGAGCCTCTCTCGAAGATCCACTGTTACGGTAAGTTCTTACATAACTGTACTTTCTAGGAGTAGTATATGGTGCACTTCAACACAACCCACACAACCTCCCCGGACAAGTGGATCCCTGCTTCCAGCATGCAAGATCTGACATCACAGAGTAGTGACGAGGAAGTTACCACCCAGGTGGGTGGGAGAAGCTTAGGTTGAAGACATTCTGGATGGATTTAAAGATAAAAGAAGACTGCTAACATGTGGATGTGCACCATATACCACTCCTAGAACTACGATTACAGGTGAGTAACCCTCATTTTAGTTGCATTCCCTTCCCTGCATTGTACCTAAGGGAGAGGTGAGAGAGGATGTCTGATGGTTAGACTGCTGTTTTTCCAAACTATTGCTGAATGGCTGTATCCTAATAACTCTTTATTTTGTAGTAGTCTGGATTGTGCACACTTGAAAATGTTAATAAAAGTTATATTTGCACAAAAAGTTAAACCGGAAACATATTTCAATGAAAGATCCTAGTTTTTACCTTTTTTAAAGAATTTCTGCTTATTTTTATTAATTTAAAGTCAGACATTTAAAAGCTATTTTATGGCCGGCCCGCTGGTGCAGCGGTGTGATTTCCGCTTGCGACACCGGCGACCCGGGTTCGGGAACGGACCCGGATCGTCAGAGGGCCGGCCGGGGGGAAAAGGATGGAGCATCCTATGGACTGTTCTCCTTCTCCGGGGAGGGGAGGAAGCGATCGGCGCACTGAGGACTTCCTGGCGGAGCCGGGGGATCTCAGGCGCCCGACGAAAGGTTGCCACAGTTCCGGAGGGTGGGGCGGACGCTGGCGCCATTGCACGCCCCCACCCTCCGTAACAAAAAAAAAATGGAGGAAAATCGAGGCGGCAAGGACCACTGCACATGAAACCCTCCTCGAGGACCTTCTCCGCACCACGCCGCCATGGTCCCGACCAGACATTGGTTCCGTGGTCACCAAGAAGGTGGCCGGGGCCCCTCCGGGGGTAGCTAGGGGTGACCAAGGGACCTCGGCAGCCATAGACGGTGGTGGAGGTCTCCAGGGGCCGTGACCAGGGGGGATGAAAAAGACGGGGTCCTGCCAGGGGGAAAAAGATAAAATAAAATAAATAAATAAATAAATAAAGCTATTTTATAAGTGCAGTAAAACACTCCAGGGTGTGCCATCATGATGGCATATTTAAACTTTTCAGGGGCATTTAATGGTACTCGACTATGCCTCATACCTAACAGTACATCTAAGGTGTGTGACTGTATTATCATAATGCACACCCTGTCATGTTTTATTACTCACTTATCTCCACTAGAGAGAATAAGACATTTATAATCCACTCATCATGGCGTCACCACTGATGGCGGTGGAGTGTGGTGCCTTGGAGAAGCTGTTGTGGTGTATACTCCTGAGGTAGTTGGGTGGAGTGAGGAACCCAGAACAGTGGACAAACTGTTGTCTTTGAACAGTGGATGATAACTTCTGGAAGTCCCCCATCCAGCCTCCCTGAATGCACCAGCATGGTTACCACAGGAAGCATCTAAGACCTGAAGGCAGTTTCCTCTCCCCTCTGCAGGGAGTAGAGGGAGAAGGGATTTTCTGTTCCAATGACATTGGGGAGCCTGCGTCGTCAGGCAACCACAGCCGAGAGGAGTGAGCCTATCGGGGCTGTATGTGGTCGAAGGAGCAGAGGCTGAGGAGCATGAGCAGAGGAAAAATATGTGTACCAGTACATGCCAGTACATACCATTTCCTTCTGACTGGTTTAGTAAATGTGATGTCTGCCATTAGTTTTTGACTTTTTTCAAAAGGCAAAGCAAGTCATTTCTTTATACATTTTGGTGGGCATCAGTTGTTCAGTGTCGCCGAATGCAAACAGCCCACTTTTGAGCTTCTTTGGTTCTTTAGTCTGAATCCTTGTATACCACTTTAACAAATTCAGCCGATACATAAGTGATGTTTTACTTTTTGAACTTCTTTATTTTTCATTGTGCAGGTTTCTATTCACGAAGTCAATGACTCACCAGACTTCAACTATTTAGTAGTAATGAAAGGAGCACCTGAGAAGGTGTTACAACAGTGTTCAACCATAATGCAGTTTGGAAAACTGTTTCCAATAAATGATGAAAGAAAAACATCATTTCAACAAGCATACATGGAACTTGGAGGACTGGGTGAAAGAGTTTTAGGTATGAAGGGTTTTTCAATTCACAGACCTTCCATTCACATATGTGACTTCCATTTAAATGTGTGTACTGTTTAGTGGGCGTGTGTATTCCTGTGTGCGTAGCTGTTTCATTTTTTTTCAATTTATTTAATCCATTCAAACATAGAACAGAAGGCTCACTCACCTGGATTAAAAAAAAAACCTCAATATCTTTATGTAGATGTGAACCTCTGTGTATATGTTACTGCTACCAATATTTTCAGATTCCACTGACCTCTTCCTCAGGGTGGATGACATGTATAAGAAAGATTGGAAAATTTACCATTTTCATTATCTAGTTATAATGAAAATATTATCTGTGTAAAAGATTAAGAAAAGAAGATTAAATACTTGCATATTTCATCAATTAACTGCTTATGGTACCACATATTCATTTAACCCACTAAATAAAGAGATTTTATAAAAAAAAGATATGTACCTCACAACCTTGGTTCATATTTCATTCACAAGTTACAGCTGTAACAAATTGAAATTCATAAGCATGGCAAATGCAAAATCAATGCCAGCCTCTAAGGTAACACTTCAAATTAAAGTGCCTGAACTTATGTTATCCTATTAATATTCATGCTTTGTGTAAAAAGAAATGTTATGTTTGATAATATACCAATATTGGCCATAGTTGAGGGAATAGTGGGGAAAATAAGACCCCTGAGGGCTGAACTATTGACTGACAGTAGCTACATTGGCCTAAGTCTAAGGGTATAATATTGACCCTGAGGGATGAACTATTCACTGACAATACAGCAGTTATAATGCTGAAGGCTGAGGGCAATATGACCACTGGAAGTCAGTAGTTCATCCCAAGGTGTCAAAAGTGTCCCCCTATATCCCAAACAACTCCAGTCAATATCTGTTTTATTAAACCTTGCCCGAGTCATGTCCTCCCACCCCACAATTATACTGCAGTTTATCTTTGATCTTCAAAAAATCAATCTTCTCCATACGAGCCCCACCCTTTAGACTTAACCCAGAGGAGCTAGGACCCTGTGGGAGTAAAGCTTTTTGTCATGACGCTGGCAATGGTGCTGCTACCAATGCATGCATAATACCATGTGCTACATTTAACAACTGAGCGCTTGGAGAGTTTGTCCATTTTTTAACCTCTCCAGTCGGGTTTTCAGCCATTGCACAGCACTGAGACAGCTTTGGTCAGGGTGACACATGATCTCTTCATGGTGAGGGACCGAGGGCAATGTACCATCTTGGTGCTCTTGGACTTATCTTCAGCTTTTGACATGGTAGATCATGGGGTGCTATTGGACCATCTGCAGAATTAAGTGGACTCTACTGACGCAGTCCTGTGCTGGTTTAGCTCATATGAACATACGAACATATGAAGACGCCAGCAGAAGACCATTTGGTCTGGCAAGTCTGCTCATATTGCAGGGTCCACAGTTTGAGCTAATGTCTCTGCCCTCCTTCCCCACTCCTCCCATCCTCCCTACCCATGATCCTTCCCTTCCCTTTATGCCAATCCCAGCCTCTCTTAAAGCTGCCCACTGTCTTCAACAAGATTACCTCTTCCGACAGCACATTCCAAGTGTCTAGCACCCTTTCTGTGAAGAAGTGCTTCCTGACCTCCTTCCTAAACCTCCCACCCTCCAGCTTAAGACTGTGTTCCCTTGTGTTATGGCTGCCACTCAGCTTAAAGAGACTCTCCTTATCAACCTTATTTATCCCTTTCAAGTACTTGAATGTCCCAATTATGTCCCTCTCTCTCTCTCTCTCTCCTGTCTTCCAGGGAGTACATGTTCAGTGCCCTCAACCTCTCCTCATATGCCTTACCCTGCTGACCTGCTATCATCTTTGTAGCCCTCCTCTGGACCTTCTCTAGCAGGTTAATGTCCTTTTTGAGGTGTGGGCACCAGTACTTAACTCCATACTCTAGATGCAGCCTTACCAGTGAACTGTACAAGGGCAGTGTAACCTCCTCTCTCCTACTACTGATCTCCCTAGATATGCATCCCAACATCTAGTTTGCCTTTGCTGCTGCTTGAGTCCTCATCACTCCCAGATCCTTCTCCTCCTCTGATGCAGATACTCAGATTCCACCCAGGTAGTACTCTGTCCTGGGATTCTTGGCTCCAATATGCATAACTTTGCATTTCTTGGCATTGAAGCCAAGCTGCCATATTAAACTCATATTTAACTGGAAGATTGCAGCGCATTGTCCTTGGGAATTTTTCCTCAGGACTTTGCGTGCTGTCTTGTGGTGTTCCGCATGTTCCATTTTGGCCCCCCTGTTCTTCTCCGTGTACATGCTGCTGCTAGGGGAGATCATCATGCGGTACAATCTGTGGTTTCACTGCTATATGGATGTTACCCAGTGGTACCTGTCTTGTGCCCCAGGTGACCTCTCCGCCTCAGGTATGCTGAGCCAGTGCTTGGCATGAGATTAACGACTGGATGACTGCAAATTGGCTATGTCTCAATGCCGGCATGACAGAGGTTATGGTGATCGAGCCTGGTCATGCAGGCATTTCCACTGATGGGAAGTTGCTCGCCGCAGCACTTGGTGGGCACCCCATGTCGGTGGTAAGTGCGGTTAAAGATCTTGGCGTTTTTCTAGATGACTGACTGACCCTTGAACAACAGGTGTTGTCGGTTGTTTGATCTGTTTTTTTCCATCTCTGGAATATCGCCAGGATCTGGCCGTTTTTGAGGCCTGATGACCTGGCTACGGTCATCCATGCCTTTGTCACCAGCAGACTTGAATACTGTAACGCTGTATACCTAGGGCTGTCTGGAGGTTTGATGCATCGGTATCACATAATAATCGTGACCTAAAATGAGCGACTACAAAAATACCATCTCATTTTGGGTGCTATTATTATGGGCTACACTGAACAATAGCGAGGGTATGGGATAGCAACCATGGGAAAGGGCAAATGGAAGGGGGGAATAGCGAGGGGAAGGGGAGGGACAGGGAAGGGGTTTTCAGGCACTGATGTACCTACTGCGGCTGAGCTAGCCATGTGTTGTGGTGGTGTGGGTGGCTAGCTCTGGCACAGCAGGTACTTGGTTCGGGAACGGGAGCATGTACATCTTACTGTAGCCAAAGCTGCAACACTTATATTTTGCCAGCAATCCGATTTTGACCCCTCCTGACATGCATCCCCGCCCCAGATTGAGAATCCAATTTCAGGTTGGTGCGAGCAAGGCCCCCCCGTAAAAACACTTTTTTCAATCCATATAGAGGTCGCCGCCATAATAGCGATCGCTGTTTTGTGATCTCTATTATGATACGGAACCAATGCGTCAACTGCAGCTAGTACAAAATGCTGCAGCCAGGATGTTGATGGGTGCCTCTCTGAGGGATCATGTCACTCCTGTTCTGCACACTCTGTACTGGCTGCCTGTGAGTTCACACATCACCTTCAAGATCTGCTTGTTGACATACAAGGCCCTATATGGTTTGGGACCTGACTACCTCAAAGAGCTCCTGGTGCTGTATCAACCTATCTGCTCCCTATGCTCTGTTGAGACTGGTTTGATTGTTGTACCCTGTTCTCGTCTTAAGAGATCGGGTGATAGAGCTTTTGGTACTACTGCACCAGCGCTATGAAACTCTCTTCCACTGTATATACGCGCAGCCAGCATGGTGGAGACCTTTAAAGCCTCTTTAAATACTTTCTTTTGGAAAAAGCTTTTAGTTTTATTTAAATTTTGATTCTGATTCTTGGGGTTATTGCTTTTATTTTAAGCACTCTGAGCCCCTGGATAGGGCACTATATAAATAAAATTTACCTTGCCAACGTGCTAATAACCGCAGTTTGATCTTCCAAGAATCAATCTTCACTATTGATTCATACTTATGTGTCTAGGGCCGGAGGCACTAGCATCCCACAGGAGCTTTTTTCCTCTAGGGAGAGAGCCAATGTTGGCTACTGATGCCACAAACGCACCTTACGTACCTCACGTGGTGCTGCTCAGTAGCCAATAACTGTCTGCTTCCTCACACACCTCAGTTCTGTTCTTCAAGCCCCAGGAATCTCTCACTATGCTTACTTATACAGAAGCCCACTAGGTCTTGCTGCCGCGGAGTGCGAGGAACATATGTAAATTACAAAATATGAAACATTTATTCAAACTGTGATTGCGAGGTGGTGCTGTGCTTTGTTGCTCAACAGCAGATCTATTTCTCTGCGTGAGCAAGCAAATTGCCTCAAGAGCTCTCTCCTGTTTTCATTCCAACTTTCCTTCTTTTGCTTTCTGTGAAAGTGACAGTAAATGCTTTACTGTTATTTTCCTGTACTGTGCTGCTCTGCTGTTTTCAGTGAGTTTTAGGCTTTATTTTGTACTTTCTCCCATTCTCTTGTGGTTCCCAGGAACTGGAGAAACTTTTGTGGATTTAAACTGGCGAGTAGTTTTTACCGCCCCTTTACTTGTTTTTGTCCTACTGCTGTCAACTTTCAATTTTTCAAGGCTTTTCGAGCCATGGATTCCCTCATGAATATGTTCTCCCCAACTTCTGTTCCCCTCTCAGTTCCCAAGGTCCAGGAAACTGAGTATCTTCCCCTTGTCAATCTTCACCATTCATTACTGTTGGGTGTGAGCCGGAGGCGCGCACCCACAGCTGAAGCTTTTTGTGGGAGGGAGAAGTCAGCGTCAACGCTGCCACCCACATGGCTGATACACCACGCAGAGCATGCGGGTTAGCCGTAAGGCAACGCTGACTCTTCCTCCATCCCAGTTCTGTTTCTCCCGCCATCAAGGTCGCACCTGCTGCATGAGTAAGAGCTTCTAAGTACACCATTAGGCCTTCACCTTCGGTTGATGCCTTTGTTGACTTCCGTCTATGCTTTCCTTCATCCCGGTTCTCATCCCGACGCTGTTGGAGTCTGGTAAGACCGTTTCTTTTGTCAGCGGTGCTAGGATCTTTTGCTATAGTTGTGTTTATTTTGTTTAATGTAAGGTTCTGGGGCAAAATATAAATCCAAATCAGGCCATGCCCCCATGCGTCGGTGCCCCTGTGGCTGGCATTTTTCCGTTTTGGACTGGCATGATGTTTGTTTGCAGTGCCTGGGACCTAACCATGATAAGGACCACTGCGATGCTTGCTTCTCCATGGACCGCCATGTTCTGGAAATCCACACATTCAAAGTCAGCAGGGCCTCACCGACTTTCAGAAGACAATGTTGCTCACGGGTCGCCAAGGCCAGGACTCTTGACCCTTCCTCTGGGTCCCCTCCTGGGTCTATATGGCCTGGCGAGGAGGAGGAGGGGGCTTCCTCCAGTTCACGCCTTGCCGAGGAGGCCTCTTTTACGGCACTGGAGGAGCAGCGTGGTTCCCTGCAGAGCCACGATGCTGGTGCCGCCCCAGCAGTCACCTCCATGGAGGTGCAGGCTCCCTCAGTGTTGTGGCCCACTGCTGCTGGGCTTGTCCCTGTGGACCCTCGGTGCCACCTTCTGACGCCATCCAGGATACCGGTGCTGTTTGCGGCACCAGTGATCGGGACGGTGCCGTAGGAGGTGCCTTGTCCCGCAATGGTGCTGCTTGCGACGCCGCTGCCAGGGGCTCCCCTGGGGTCGCTAGTCTGGAGGTCTGCCTCATCACCTCCTCTCTGAAGGGGGATGACTTGGAGGCGGACCCGGACTGGCGACTGGACTCCTTAGAGTAAGTGAGCCTCTTGGGAAGCAGCACCAGGTGGCCCAGCATACGTATCTCTGAGTCCCCGGAGCCGGCTGTCTTCGAGAATCCTTCATCTGGGGGCGGCCGTGGATCCGTTGGGGATAGTGGTTCAGGAATTCAGTATGGGATGTCCTCCTCTGAGGAGGCTCAAGCAGCTGCCATTCCTGGTGCTACCATGGCCCTTCGGAGGGGGGATAGGGACCCCCTCTGCTGCGGCCTCCTTCGGGGTGCCTGCAGGATTGGGGGACCCCACTGCGCTGGGGTAGAGGAAGAGGGCTGCCTCTGAGTCCGACGGGTTGAGAGGCCAAGATGAGGTGCAGCTGACCCCATCCACTACCCTACGGGGGGGTGGGAAGGAGTCGCAGCGCTGAACCCCACCTTTCCCTCAAGGTTTCGGAGGCACCCTTGGTTGGCAATGTGGAGGGTTGCCCTTCTGGACACATGCAACCCCAGACGCATCACAGGGGAGACTTCCTCTCAGGGTTCTTCCGGAGTTTGTCTTCTCAAGTTCAACCTTCGCAACCTGGTATGGCCTCAGGACCCACCCCTCCCCATTCAGCAGGACCAGTCTCTGGGTCTCAGAGCCCTGGCAGAGGTCGGGCACTCTCAGTTTGGTGTCCTTTGCTCATCCCTCTGCAGAAACCTCCTCCTCTCCCGGCACATGTGGGTCCCATGGGGCCCTTAACTTGGGAGACGTTCAGAGCTACTGCAGCGGCCTGTCCCACTTACGTCAGGACCATGGACGAATGGGTCTTTCGCCTGTCTCCCCTACCATGGGAGGCCTCTGGACACTCAAGCTCCTCTTCCTCCTCGTCTCCCTCTTCTGAGGGAGAGGAACACTCTGTCCACCTGTCCTCTGATGCTGATTTCACTGAATATCAGCAGTTCCTTTCGAGGCTGGTACAGGAGCTTCGCATCTCCCATGTTTTGAGGAGCAATACTGAGCAGGAGATGCGCTCATTTCTCAGCGAGTTCAACGCTCATTTCTCAGTGAGTTCCATGCTCACCACCTGGTGGTGCAATCCTGGCCCATTCCTTTCCAGGAAGCATCTGTCCGCACCTGGCAGTCTCCAGCCGCCCCTTTTCCAGCCCCGGCAGACTGCAGGAGACGGTATTACATAGAAACATAGAATTTGACGGCAGATAAGGACTGCTTGGCCCACCCAGTCTGCCCATTTCCTACCTAATGGATAAGCTGCAGATTCTAGTTAACCAGTAGCCTACTTCTTTCTACCCCCACCCCTAGAATTGCTCTTATGACTGTCCCATGCATGCTTGAATTCAACCACTGTTTTTGACTCCACAACCTCCTCTGGAAGGCCGTTCCATGCATCCACAACCTCTCTGTGAAAAAATACTTCTTACATTACCTCTCAGAGCCACCCCCATCTTCAAATTGCACACCTTTGTTCTTGCACACCTCTTTTTTGAAAGATGCTACCCTCTTGGACTTTGTTGATTCCTTGAGGTACTTGAAAGTTTCTATTATGTCCCCTCTCCTCCTTTCCTCGAGGCTATACATATTAAGCTCCTTTAGTCTCTCTTCATATGTCTTCTGGTGCAGACCCTGCACCATTTAGTTGCCCTCCTCCTGGACAGCTTCCATCCTGTCTGTGTCCTTGCGGAGATTGGGTCTCCAGAACTGCACGCAGTACTCCAGATGGGTCTCACCGCTGTCTGTAAAGAGATAACAACTTCCTGTTTTCTACTGGTGATGCCTCTCCCTATGCATCCCAGTATCCCCCCAGCCCTCCTTAATGCCCTCTCACATTGCTTGCCCACCTTTAAGTCATCTGATATGACTAACCCCAGGTCCCTTTCCATTTGTGTTGTTGTTAGTATCTCACCCCCCCATTGTGTACTCTTCCCCTGGGTTTTTGTTTCCCAGGTGCATTACCTTGCACTTCTTAGCATTGAATCTAAGCTGCATACATACTCAGGAGTCTATGAGTTCCCTACCTCACCCTCCTTCGGGCCTGACGTCCCTAGATGCTCCCTCCAGGCCTCAGTGCCTGGCGCACGACCGACCCCCCGGATCCGGATTCTGCGGTGTTCATCCGCTGGGGATGAAGAGTTTTCTCTTCAGCCCGTGCGTTGATGTGTATAGGCTCTCATCAGGCACAACATCCTGCCTATAACAGGCACCTGTGGTTGATGTTAGCTCAGGTGTTAGCAACTTTGCCTGATTCGGAGCAATCTAGACAGGCCATTGCCCTCTCTGCTCAGGATCTGGAGCTTGCAAGGCACCAGGCATGGGTGTCCTATGAGGCCAATGAGGCGGCATCCAGACTAGCAGGGACAGTGATCTGCATTAGGCGAACGGCGTGGCTTCGTCTATCCAGATTGTCACCCATCGCCCGACATAGGATGAATTCTTCCGCCTTCCGGGGGACCCCCCTTTTCTCCTGCAGGGCAAAGAGAAGAGAGTTCTTAAAGGGTGCCTTCCATTCCCTCCTGACCAGCCTTAAACCTTTCGGTCTAGTATGGCTAGGGTCTCCCCCTCCTGAGTCCCACCCTTAGGAGGCTGAAGGATCTGTTCCCTCAGGTCTGTGCCATGTCCCCTCTGGGGGGCTTGGTATTCACCCAACAGAAATGAATGGTGAAGATTGACAAGGGGAAGATATGAAAATTACATGCCTACCATAATTCTTGATCTTCTCTTGTATCTTCACCATTCATTACTGGTTCCCACCCTCTATCCCCTCATGGGCCTCAATTATTGGACGTCACATCCTCCCTGCTCACCTTCCTCCTCTCAGGCCAGTTGGGGACTGTGTCCCCTTGGTACCTCGGAGCACTCTGTCCCTTCTCCAAAAGTCACAGAGAGTTCACCCTGGAGGAGTGCGAGTAGGCTTTTCACCTTAAAATTCCTGAGGGAACTCCCTCGGATTCTCTTCCAATTCTTAGAGTGTCCTCCCATCATGCGACTGTATAATCATCTAGCTAGCTCCTTGGCTGTTACTCTTTCAGTACAGCCCTAAGAGAGTCCGTGGGAAATCCCTCTCCCTCGCTTCCTTGACACAGGTGAGATGTGGCTCTGTTCCCCTAGAGTGAGAACTATGTCAGTCCTTCCATGCAAAACCTTTTTCCAGAAGTTTTTTCCCTGCACCTAAGTCAGGATTCACTTCTCTTCTGGTTAGACTGCTTCCCTTCTGGGACAGTTGGTGAGACCTAGGCTCTAGGTTCTTTGAAATTACCAGATAAAGGGGGGGGAACAGAAGCCTGCCTTCACTAAGCCTCTTATGACCTTTGTCCCTCTCAGACCTTGGGTCAGTGACCTCTTAACTGGTGAGATCCTTGCTCGCTTGTCTTCAAGCCCCGTTGGGACTTTGAGACTGTCAAGCCAGTGGTCTCTAATTGTGGTGGCAGTTAGTCTTCTCCTTCCCTCACCCTTTACCCCCTCTCTCTTCTTCCTTCCGGTCTTTCTTTTCTGTCCTTGTCTTCTCCTCTCCATGAGACCGCCCAAGGATTGGGGCCCTATGGCCACTTAGGGTAGGGTTCTCTCCTCCTGTCCTCTATCTGGCTTATACCTTTTTCAGTTGATGTCCTTTCCTTTGCCTATTCCTCAGCTCTCTTGCCTCACACTCTTTCTCTGAACCCTGTTTTCTGCCTCTTCGGCTCTACAGAACTGGGATGGAGGAGGGGTCATCGGCACCTAGTGGCCAACCCGCATGCTCTGCGATGGTGCGTCAGTCGACTCTCCCCCCCCCAAAAAAAAAAGCTCCCACAGCGGGGGTGCGTCTCTGGCTTACGCCCAACAGTAATGAATGGTGAAGATACAATAAACGATCAAGAATTACAGTAGGTACGTAATTTTAATTTTTTTATGATGAGAAGGAGGATGACAGGGAGTCCATGGAACCCGTGGGTTCCCCTGAACAGGAATTTGGTTCTCCTCCTCGTGGACCAGGGGATTTTTCCTCCCACTATGCCTTTGTGAGGCAAATTGTTAACACTCTTGACCTCTCCACCCAGGAAACTGTGGAGGAGAGGAAGAGCCTGAATCTTTGGACGTGATGGGGTTGCCGCCCACTAAGATGTTGTTTTTACCTTTCTACAAATCCCTTAGAAGAGCGACCTGCAAATTTGTTGCAGAACCCTACTTCTACCCCTGGGATCGACAAGAAAGTTGAGAAAAAGTACCAGCTGGATATATGTGATGCTGAGTACCTCTGTCTGCACCCAGATCATGAAGGGGTAGTCCAGATGGCTGCCTGCCAAGGTTCCTCTCACTACCCAGCCTCTGGAAAAAGATTCCAGGAAGCTGGACAATATGGGGAAGAAAGTGTATACATCTGCCTCCGTACTGTTGAGGCAGGCTACATACATAGCTTACACTGCCCAGTACCAGAAAGCTCTCTGGAACTCTGTACTGGCCATGAGTGAGAAGGCCTCAGGTGACCTAGCAGAAGATTTGGTGGATTCTGCCAAAACTGCCCTTGATGCTACCAAATACCTGTTCCACATGGCAGTGGATGCTAATGACACTGCCTTTAGGGTTATGGCCTATGCCATCTCTTTAAGAAGGTTTGCTTGGCTAAGGACCTAGTATCCCAGGATACCCAGGCAAAAGCCATGGATTTTCCATAAGAAAACAATTTCCTATTTGGCAACAAGCTTATGTGAAAAAGCTGGATGAGTACAAAACCACCTACAAAAGCAATACTCAGAAAGAAAAGGTCTCCACTCCTACAGGCCTCGGAGAAGGGGAAGTAGGAATAAGGGATATTTAATCTGTGGTTTCTGTCCCATGCTCATGCCCTCTGATTACTCTCAAATGAGAGGTTACTTTAGGGGAAGGGGCAGAAGAGCTTCCAAATGGGCTGACCCGACTCCAACCCCTAAGGCTCAGCCCAAACAGAACCCCTGACGGGTCTGCCCAGGTCACCCACCCATTGCCAATAGGAGGAAGGCTGGCTCACTTCTTCCAAGAATGGAAAAACATCACCATAGACTAGTGGGTGCTGGAAGTGGTGAGCCAGGGGCTCACACTGCAGTTCAAAATTTCACCAGACTGTGAGCCCACAGGAATTTCAAACCTCCCTCTCCAACAGAAGCAATTCTGCTGGAGTTGGAGGTCAAACAGTTGCTGCACATAAATGCAGTAGAAAGAGTCCCTTCCCCCCAGTAGGGAAAGAGTTTCTACTCAAGGTACTTGCTCATTCACAAAAAAATGGTGACAGCCCATTTTGGATCTCTGGTCTCTGAACAAACATTTAAACAAACATTTGTCAATGATGGATATTCGCCACTGGTATAGAAGCCTTAGGGTACTAGATGCTTTGCCTGACTGTGTAGTGTGAATGGTGGTAAAGGATGTGCAGGCACAGGGTTAAAATAAGGCATCTTGTGCTAAAAAGTATGTAAACTGCCTTTTTTAACTTAGATTATTTCTGTAAAGGAAGCTGCAGACTGTAGAGAGAGGAGAGCGAGTGAGTTTTGTTGTTGTAGTGCAGCGCAACTGAGCAGTGTTAATGGTAGTAAAGGATGTGCTGCCAGATGTTTAAAATCAGTCCTCTTCTGTTAAACAAAATATATAAACTCCTTTTTTTAAGTTATGATTAGTTAGATATCTGTAACAGAAGCAGCCGACTGTAGACCAGCAGTTCTGTAGCCATGGATACACATGCAAACTTGAACACCACCTGGGGATTGCTGAGAAAAATTCCCATAGGATCACATTGTAAATTGTAAGTAAGAAATAACATGACAGGGCGTGCACCAATGCTAAATTACAACACGGCCCAGATGGGTTGTGAGGCATGAGGCACAGACGAGTGCCTTCAGCCACCTGGGAAGTATGGTATATGATTTCCATAGGATCACATTGTCAATTGTAAATAAGCAATAGCACACAGTAGGCTGTGTGGCAGTGCTAAATTTCTGCATGCCCCAGGTGGGTTGAGAGGCATGAGATCCAGTCAGGTGCCTTCAACCACCTGGGAAGTGCAATATAAAATTCTCATAGGATCACATTGTAAATTGTAAGTAAGTAATAACACATGACAGGATGTGCAGTAATGCTAAATTCAAATAACATGAAGTCTTGCAGTATTCTGACTATATGCAGTTAGCCCCAGCACTTGAGCTACTCCAGAGAGAAAAGGGTTAACTCTATATCAAGGCATAGAACGTTGAGCTCGAGCTCGGCTTTCAAAGCTCTGTCTGTGGTACTCTGAAGTCTAACCGTCAGATTTCTTACTCCGCCTAACGGGGAAGTCACTTCGGAGATCTCTCCTGCGCTTCGGTTCGGTAAATGTTCGAATCAGTCATTTTTTTCAACCGCAGTTCGTAATTTCATCGGTACTCTTACCTCTTACTGGTAACAGTAAGTGGCGGTAGTAGATAGTGGTATTTTGTTTAAATTGTTAGAAATTGTTCTGTCCGGTTCTTTTTCTGTCGGTCCAGTTCAGAACCAAAACCTATTGGTTTTTCTTATTCTCTGTACTAATATTTGGGGTTTTCCGGTACTTATCGGTTCCTAAGAAAATCCGGATTTTTGTGGGATTTTTTTAACTGACCCATGACACAGTTGAAACCAATAGGTTTTAGTTACCTGGCCTGAAAGCTGAGAATGGTGACTTTTTCTGATATTCGGCATGTCTGAGAAACCCAAAAAGAAAACCGGTCCCACTAGGTTTCAGCACTGTACCGAGTGTGGGGAGGCCTTTGCTAAGGCTGATCCCCATCTCGTATGTGTTTATTGTCTGCGGTTTGACCACCTCAAGGTAGACTGCCAAATCTGTAAGAACATTCCTAAGGCCACTCTTGAAAAACCTTTGAGTAGGCTGAAGGAAAGGGAGGCTGAGAAGTCCGTTGACTCAGATGGCCAGCCCAGTTCAGTTGCTACCGAACCTGAAGAGGTGCCCACTGACCTGGGTGATACCTCTTTGGGCAAAAGGAGAGCTGACTCTGTGGAGTCGGTTCCATCAAAGAGAAAAAGAAAATCATCTGGTTCAGATCCAACACCTCATGTTCCGACCACTGAGGAAATAGCGAAAGCGATCTCTATAGTGCAATCGCTTTGCCCAGTTCCGACCAAACCGACATCGGTTCAAAGGCAATCGGTTCGGTCAAAAGTTTTTGCCTCAGATATTGATCTGGAGGTATACTATGAGGGTGATTGGGAGAAGGAAGAAGATGACGAAGAAGGAGAGTTTGAAGACCTAGATGAGCCAGTAGAGCCTGACATCTCCCCAGACAGGCCTTCCAATGTTTCCCCTCCCAGGGTTTCTAAGTCCCCCTCCCACTTCTTGTTCTACAAGAAGATGGCTGAGACTCTTCAGCTTCCTATGGAAGAGGCTGATCAGGATCAGGAGGAGCCTAATTATGTGGAAATGATGGATGCTCCAGAGTCAAAGAGAGTGACTATCCCTTTGCACAAATTCCTAGGGAAACAGACACAAAAAATCATGCAATTTCCCACATCCATTCCGCCTGTGAATAAAAGAATGGACAGGAGGTATGCTTTATCAGGCCCTGGCAGGGAATTCCTTTCAGCACATTGCAGCAATGTTGGGGTAGTGCAAGCTGCAGCATGTGACAAGGCTAGTATTCCCCTGGTATCTCACCCCCCGGATAAGGATTCCAGGAAAGTGGATGCCATGGCTAAGAAACAGTACTTGGCATCCTCATTGGGGCTCAGGCAATCAAATTACATGACATATACAGCCAGGGTCCAGAAGTCTATGTGGAATATGGTTCTGGAGCTGGCTAAGAATGCCCTTCCCCAGTTAGCCAAGGAGCTGGAGCAGGTGGTTGTCGCTGGTACAGAGGCATCCAAAGCGCAATTTCATGCTGCTGTGGACTCAAATGATGTGCATTCTAGAGTCATGGCTACATCTATCTCCTTGAGGAGGTTTGCTTGGCTTAGATGTACCAGTCTTTCACAGGATACCCAGACTAAGGCCATGGATTTCCCTGTAACTGGTAATAACCTGTTTGGTGAGCAAACAGAGAACTACATGAAGAAGATGGATGAATATAGGACCACCTGTAGGAGTGCTGCAGCCAATGAAAAGCAGGCCACTCCTCAGAAGCAGCAATTCAGGGCTGGCAGGGGCAGGCCTTTTCACAGGCCTTTCTACCAAGCTCAGGTCTCCTCCTCTTCTTTCTACGAGAGGGTGTTATTTAGGGGAAGAGGCAGGCATGGGATGACCAGGACCCCATCATCCACGCAGTCTAAGCCCCCTGCCAAACAGACACCCTGAGGTGTCGGTCAGGATCACCTCCCCAGTTCCAGTAGGGGGCAGGTTGACTCACTACTCCCAGGCCTGGGAGTCTATTGATTCAGACAAATGGGTCCTGGAAGTAGTGAGCCAGGGACTTGCTCTCAGTTTCAAAAGATTCCCAAAAATGAGAGCAAGGTCCTTCTGTCCTCCCTCTCCCTTGGAGACAAAGGCTTTAGAGGCAGAAGTCTCCTTTCTTCTGCTTTTGCAAGCGGTAGAGAAGGTTCCTCATTGTCACAGGGGAAAAGGACTGTACTCCAGATACTTCCTTACCCCAAAAAAGACAGGAGAGTGGCAACCCATCCTAGATTTAAGGTACCTGAACAAACACTTAACAAAACAAAAATTCAAGATGGTGACTCTGGGAGTAATTCTTCCCTCTCTGAGACCAGGAGTTTGGCTAGCCTCTCTGGATCTCAAGGATGCCTACTTCCACATACCTAACAGACATTCCCACAGAAAGTACCTCAGGTTCGAGTTGCCCTCAGGCCATTACCAATTCAGAGTTATGCCTTTCGGCCTAACATCTGCTCCAAGGGTGTTCACCAAGTGTCTCGCAGTAGTGGTGGCATTCCTCAGGAAACAGGGTATCCTTCTCTTCCCATACCTGGACGACTGGCTCGTTGTAGGCCAGTCCTCAGACCAAGTCAAGTCAGCCCTAGAGGTCACTCAAAAACTTCTAGACTCCTTGGGTTTCATTCTGAACCTAGAAAAGTCTGTCCTGGAACCAGCCCAGATGCTCACTTTCATAGGGGCGGAACTAGATACTATTCAAGCAAGAGCATTTCTCCCTCTCTCAAGGGTTCAGTCCCTTGTCACTCTGGCTTCCTCTTTTCGTCCTCTAGTTTCTCGTCCAGCCAGACACTTTCTACAGTTGCTGGGTCACATGGCAGCATCCACAGCAGTGGTCCAGGGTGCAAGGTTTCAGATGAGAGATATTCAGTTTCATCTCAGATCTTATTGGTCCCAGAAAAAAGACCGTCTCTCCAAATTGGTTCCTGTGCCTCAAACCATAGTTCAGGCCATCCAGTGGTGGCTGGAGGAGTACAATCTGCAACAAGGTGCCCCCTTTATCAGTCAGGCTTCTTCAGTGATTCTCACCACAGATGCCTCTTTACTGGGGTGGGAGCTCACCTAGATCAGCTTACAGCTCAGGGAACCTGGTCTCACCAGGAGTTTCTTCTACACATAAACTTTCTTGAACTGAGAGCTGTCTTTCTAGCACTTCAGACATTCTCAACTGCTGTTCAGAGGAAAGTGGTGCAGATCAGGGCAGACAATATCACAACCATGTGGCACATCAGCAAGCAGGGAGGCACTTGGTCCTCAACCTTGTGCACAGAGGCCATGAAAATATGGTCTCTAGCTTATTCCCTTCAGGCTTCCCTGATGGCTGTGCATCTCCCAGGGAAGGACAACATTCTAGCAGATGCTCTAGCAGATGCTCTCAGCAGGATTTCCCAGTGTCACCACGAATGGACCCTGAACCCTCTGATTCTTCAGGTCATTTTCAAGAGGTGGGGCACTCCAGAGATAGATTTTGTTGCAGCCCCGGACAATCACCAACTTCCTCTTTTTTGCTGCAGACCGCCTCTTCTGTGCCCTGTCCCTCAGGATGATCTCTTGTTGGACTGGACAAGCAGGTTTCTCTATGCATTTCCTCCTTTTCCTCTGATATTCAGGGTCCTGATCAAGATCAGGTCTCAGCCCTGCAAGGTGATTCTAGTGGCTCCAGACTGAGCCAGACAGCCTTTGTACCCTCTTCTCTTGTCACTGTCAATGACAATGCTTCTGTGTCTTCCCAGACAGTTCAATCTCATTACCTCCTCTCAGGGGAGGATTCTTTACCTCAACCTTCAGACTCTCAGGCTCAAAGCCTGGCTCTTGAATAGCTAGAATATGCAAGCCTGCATCTTTCTCAATCAGTCTTGGACATTTTAAAAGTTAGCAGGAAACCTGCTACTAGAAAGACTTAGAACTCCAAATGGAAAAGATTTAGGTTTTGGTGTTCACAGAAGCATGTCTTGCCAGAGCTGGCTGATATTGCTACTGTATTGGACTATTTGGTGCATCTTAGCAGTCTAGGCCTCCAGCCTACTACTCTCAAGGTACTTTTGTCAGCTGTGTCTGCCTTCCTTTCTGCAGGTGAGGGCTCTTCCTGGCATCTCATCCAGTTTTCAAGAAATTTTTCAAGGGTTTGGTACATGTTAATCCTCTGTTTCGGAAGTCTACCCCTTCCTGAGACCTGAATATCTGTATTGCACAGCTTACTCAACCCCTTTTTGAGCCTCTATCCTCAGCTGAGCTAAAGTACTTGACTTGAAAACTATATTCCTGGTAGTCATTACCTCTGCTAGGAGAATCAGTGAATTACAGGCTTTATCAGTGGAACCTGACTTCATTTCATTTCACAGGGATAAGGTGGTCCTTCGAACCAACAGAAAGTTTCTTCCCAAGGTGGTATCAGACTTTCATTTGAATCAATCTGTCATTGCCTGTATTTTTCACTGACCATTCTTCCTCTGGGGAGAGAAGATTACACAGTCTTGATGTAAAGAGGGCTCTTAGTCACTATGTGGAACACGCTAAGGCCCATAGAAATGGCTGTTCTCAGTTGTTTCTCACTTATAGTGAAGTGGGAAAGGGCAAACCTGCCACCAAGAGAACTATTGCAAGGTGGATTGTCTCCTGTATCCAGTTCTGCTATTCAAAGTTAGGGAAAGAGCCTCCCCCAGACCTTAGGGCTCACTCCACCAGAGGTACAGCTGCTTCGGTTGCAGCAGCTAGAGACATACCATTAGTGGAAATCTGTAGAGCAGCCACCTGGAAAACTGTTCACACATTTACCAAGCATTACTCTCTGGGCATTCAGTCAAGAAGTGATGCTAGGTTTGGCACAACTGTGCTGCAGATCCTGTTCCCAAAATAGGTTTTGTGACTCCCTCCTCCAATGGGGTACTGCTTGGTAGTCTGCATATAGTCAGAATACAGCAAGACTTTGTGTTGTTTGAAAAAAAAATTACTCACCATAGTAATGTTTCTTCTAATGGAGTCTTGCTGTATTCTGACCTCTATGCCTCACCTCCTAGAACCTAGTAGTTTTGGGGATTTAGTCTGGCAGGCACAGTGGTGTACCCAAAAGGTGTACTTGGCATGCCTTACCTTATTAAGGGTTTTTATTATAAATGTTTTGATTGTTTTCACTACCTGCTTATATTCTTTTTGGGGTTCTCAACTTGAGTCTTTTTGACTGTAAAAATCTGTTTGGTGCCTTTTGGCATAACAATTTTAGAAACAATTTCTAACTATTGGGTTAGTTAGTTTAGTGCTCATAAGAATCTGACAGTTAGACTTCAGAGTACCCCAGACAGGGGTTTAAAAACCAAGCTCGAGCTCAATGTCCTGTGCCTTGGCATAGAGTTAACCCTTTACTCTCCGGAGCAGTTCAAGTGCTGGGGCTAACTGCATATAGTCAGAATACAATAAGACTCCATCAGAAGAAACAACATTACTATGGTGAGTCATTTTTTCTTACCGCACTCCCCATGTGGTTTGTGAGGTGGGTTGTAAGGCATGAGACGCAGCTGAGTGCCATCAACCACCTGGTAAGTGCAGATGTCTTCACTCAGGTGCAGAAGGCACCTATGCTGCCATGGAAGTTCATGCTAAGGATGTGGGAGAGTCAGTCGGTTGCTGCTTTGAGGAGCACCAGGCCCCTGGCTTCTTCACCTGGAAACAGAGGTAACATTCCAACTTAAATGGCACATAGCTGAAGTACACAAAATAAAATCAAAAAAGAGGAAACAGCAGCAGAGCAAGATGTAGCTCTGGGTAGTATGGGGAAGGCAGTTTTCACGTGCACTGACTAAATGAAAGGAAGAAAGGACGTGTTGGCGGGTGGCAGCATACCCTAGATCACTTTGCCTGATAATGTAAGTTGGGAATACGATAATATGTGGCTCACACTGTCATGGCGAGGCAGTATTGACAAAGTAGGGGAAAACAGAAATGGAAACATTAAGTGTACAACAGTTTTGCACCCCGTACCCCATTTGGAAGGTGGGAGGTGGGAGCTGTCTGAAAAACAAATTGCAGTTTGGTTAATTGGAGGAGAGGGATCCTCAGATTGTTTCTGACACCCGTGCATGATAAACTAGGAACAGGGGGTAGAGAGTACATGCACATGAGCAAGTGTTGTAGCTACATTGCACTTGCAAAATAGGAATCACTGAGAAAAGGCAGGGTTATTATGGTTCTCAGCAGGGGGCCACATGGAAATATCAACCAGACTGAGACAGCCTGTAAACAGGGTTGGAACATGGTCATGGAACTTTGGGGAAATGGCTAATGCTGTGATAGAGGAGCAGTCCCATAGCTAGACAGGCTTGTGCAGATAAGATGGGGCTTGGGAGGCAGCTGGTGCATCAGAAACTGCCTGTCACTTCCGTCCGGTGGCAGGTGTGACCTGTACAGGGGCACGGGAGTCAGAAGCAATCTGAGGATCACTCTTCTCCTATTAACCAAACTGCAATTTGCTTTTCAAATAGCTCCCACCTTCCGAATGGGGGAACAATCCTTCTACCATATGCCTGTGCCCTATGGTTATTCTCAGATGAGAGGTTTCTTAAGGAGCAGAGGATGAAGGGGTTTCAGAAGGGCTGACCAGGCTTCAACCTCTAGGGCTCAGCCCAAGCAAAACTCCTGATATGTGTTTCTAGGTCGCCAACCTATTGCCAGTGGGTGGAAGGCTGGCTCATTTCTTCCAGGACTGAAAAAAACATCACCACAGACAAGTGGGTCCTGGAGGTAGTGGGCCAAGGCCTCACCCTACAGTTCAAAACATTCCCATCACTGTCTGTCAACAGACACTTCCACCCTCACTCTCCAGCAGAAAGGATTCTGTTGGAGTTGGAGGTCACAAAACTGCTACAGGCAAATGCTGTGGAAAATGCACCTCTAGGATCATCAGAACAGGTTCTGGATCTGGTTCCTGCTAAAGGGAAACAAAAAGAAAAACATGTTGCTGCCCCTCCCACTGAAGAAGCAAAGGAGCCATCAGTGGACAAATCAAAGATGCCCTCGATGGAGGACATGACTAAGGCTTGGTAATTCTTTCATGCTTTTCATGCCATGGGTATCCTAATGGGTATGCTGGTTCTTCCTCAAGTTTCCACCCCCCTCCCAGTTCCAGGGGAACAGGGGGCTGAGTTTTATTATGAGGGAGAGAAGGAGGAAGGGGAAACTATTGAACCTGACAGTTCTCCTGACCAGCAGTTCAGTTCCTGTCCCTGGGGTCCGGAGGATTTCTCCTCCCAATATGCCTTTGTGAGGCAAATGGTAAACACCCTCCACCTCTCCATGCAAGAACCTGTGGAGGATGAGGAGGAGGTTGAATTTTTTTAAATGATGGGGTTAACTCCAACTAAGAGGTTGCATTTACCTGTCCACAAGTACCTTAAGAAAGCAACCTGTAAGTTACTTCAGATCCCACTCTACCCTGGGGATTGACAAGAAAATCGAGAAGTACCAGCTGGACAAATGTGATGCTGAGTACCTCTGCTTGTATCCAGATCATGAAGGTGTGGTCCACGATGCTGCCTGTGACAAGGCCAAGGTTCCTCTCTCCACCCAGCCCCCAGATAAAGATTCCAGGAAACTGGACGTTATGGGGAAGAAGGTTTACACCTCTGCCTCTTTTCTCTTGAGGCAGGCTGTACACATGACTTACACTGCTCAGTACCAGCAAGCCCTCTGGAACTCTTTGCTGGCCATGAGCAACAAGTCCCCTGGGGACCTGGCAGAAGATTTGGCAGACATGGCTAAGACTGCCCTTGATGTTATCAAATATAAGTTCCATATGGTAGTGAATGCCAGTGACACTGCCTCTAGAGTGATGGCCCATGCTATCTCCCTAAGATGATTTGCTTGGCTAAGGACCTCTAATTTCTCCAAGGACACCCAGGCAAAAGCTATGGATTTTCTATGCGAGAACAATTCCTTTTTTGGTGACAAGACAGAGACATACATGAAAAAGGTGGAAGAGTACAAAACCACCTACAAAAGCAATTCAGAGAGGGAAAAGGCATCTACTCCCTACAGGCCTCACGGAAGGTGAGGTAGGGGTAGGGGTTATTATCCTCATGCTTTCTTTCCTATGCCCATGCCTTATGATTACTCTCAGATGAGAGGTTACTTTAGGGGCAAGGGCAGAAGAGCTTCCTAACAGGCTGACCAAGCTCCAGCTCGTAAGGCTCAGCCCAAACAGAACCCCTGACGTGTTGGTCCAGGTTGTCTATCCATTGCCAGTGGGAGAAAGGTTGGCTCACTTCTTCCAGGGATGAAAAAAACATCACCAAAGACAAGTGGGTCCAGGAAGTAGTGAGCCACAATCTCACCCTGCAGTTGAGAAGATTCCCCAGGCTGCAGGTTCACAGAAACTTCCACCCTCCTACCCCAACAGAAAGGATTCTGCTGCAGTTGGAGGTCAAAATGTTGCTGCATCAAAATGCAGCACAAAGAGTTCACCCTTCCCTGTGGGAAAAAGGCCTTCACTCAAGGTATTTTCTCACCCGCAAGAAAAGTGGGGAGTGGTGACCCATTTGGACCTCAGGCTCCCGAACAAACACCTGAAAAAGACCAAGTTCAAGATGATCACCCTGTCCACAGTGATACCATCCCTGCAGCAGGGAAACTGGTTGGGATCCCTGGACCTGAAAGATGCATATTTTTGCATCCCAGTCAGGCCCAGTCACAGTAAATACTTAAGGATCAGGATGCCTTCTGGTAACTATCGGTTCACAGCCCTTCCCTTTGGCCTCTCACCTGCTTCCAGGGTGTTCACAAAGTGCTTGGCCGTGGTGGCAGTATATCTTGGAAGACAAGGAGTGATGGTTTTTCCTTGTCTGGATGACTGGCTAGTCACAGGAAAATCACATCAGTAAGTAAAGAATTCGCTCCAGTTAACCCAGATCACCTTGAAGACATTGGGATTTCTCATAAACATACAAAAAGTTCCAAGCAGAACCAGTAAAGATTCTGGAGTTCATAGAAGCAGAGCTGGATGCCCTCCAGGGCAGGGCATTTCTACCTCAAGACAGAATGGAAAGCCTTCTGTGTCTGGCAAGCTCCTTCGTCCAGGGCCAGCCCAAGTCAGCAAGGCAGTGCCTTAAACTTATGGGGCATATGGCCTACACCATAGCTGTGGTACCAGGGGCCAGATTTCAAATTAGGGGCATTCAGTATTACTTAAGAGCCTATTGGTCCCCCAGAAGTGACACCCCTCTATGAAGGCTGGTACCTGTGACAAAAGCTCTGTTACAAGTCTTGGACTGCTAGAAAGAAAGAGACAACCTCAGAGTGGGAATGCCCTTTCAGTAACCCTTCTAGGGTGGGGAGTCCACCTGAGTGACCTAATAGTAAGTGGCATGTGGGCCCCATGGGAGTCCAGGGAGCATATAAATCTCCTGGAACTAAGGGCAGTCTTCCTTGCTCTCCAGTCATTTGCTCCCCAGATAAAGGGCCAGTCAGTCCAAATCAAGACAGGCAACAGCACTACCATTACATCAACAAATAGGGAGGCACAAGGTCCTTAAAGCTGTACACTGAAACTGTGAAGCTTTGGAATCTGGCTTACTCACTGGAAGTGCAGCTAGAAAAAAAATACTCACCATAGTAATATTGTTCCTTCCAAGATGTCCTTTAGCATCAGTGACAATGTGCAGCAAGCTGACTAGGTTGAACTGCCTCACAGGTGGAGAATTTGATAATGAGCTAAATGAATTAGCCAATCAAGAGAGTTGGAGGGTGTGCTGAGAGGAGCCTGCCCAGAGGGCACCAGAATTTTTTCGAAGACAGAATGGGAACATGCCCATGTTAAATGTGAACCAACAGGATTTCAAAAATCATGCAACAGCATGAACAGAGAACAACTGAAAAAAAAAAACATGTAAACTTTGTTTTAAATGCAATCCAAAAGTTCAGTAACAAATTTGGCAAAAATGAGGAAGCAGAGTCCTCTCCAGTTAGGTTACTTGGGGAGGAAGGGTGGGAGCTTACTGATGCTAAAGGACACCTTGGAAGAAACAGTATTACTATGGTGAGTAATGTTTTTCTTCTCATCCTAGGGGTCCTTTAGCACCAGTAACAATGTGCAGACTACAAAGCAGTGCAGTTGAAAGGCGGGTACAGAACCTACTTAGGGAAGAGGCTCTACAGGACAACTCTGCCAACTTTGGCATCAGATCTGAAGAAGAAGAAGAATCAGCATTTATATTGCTCTGCATACACAGTGTATCCCAAAGTGCTTTACAAGCAATGCTAGACTGGTAGTGAAGTGACTGAATGTGTAGTGGCTGCCATATCGCACATCAGCACCCACACACAGCCTGGACAATTGCATAATCCAGTTTATGGGAAGGGGAATGTTGGCCAGGACAACAGGAATGTCCCCTACTCTTTGTGAAGAGTGCCCTGGGTTCTTTTACTTCCATCTGGACACCCACCGGGACAGCACCAGGATGGGCAGAAGGGACCTCGGTTTAACGTTTCATCCAGATGGCACACCCCATCAGTACAGCACCCCCCCGTACTGCACTCGGATGCCAGCATTTTTGGACTGCACATCCAGGCAATAATGCTTTGTGAATGTGTGTACAGTTTTCCATGTGGCTGCTTCGCAGACATCAAGTAAGGGAATCTCCCTTGCAGCTGCCACTGTGGAAGCAGTGCCATGGTAGAGTGAACCCTGAGGCCCTCAGGTGGCTGTTTATCAGCCTTGTCATAACAAAACTGAATACAGGAGACTATCTAGCAAGAGATAGTTCTCTTAGTGGCTGACCTTCCTCTACCTACTGTACCTTCCCATAGATAAGGAAACATAGAAACATAGACTCTGATGGCAGATAAGGACCGCTTGGCCCACCTAGTCTGCCTATTTCCCTACCTAACGGATAAGCTGCAGATCCTAGTTAACCAACAGCCTACTTCCTCCTACCCCTCCATTAGAATTGCCTTATGTCTGTCCCATGCATTCTTGAATTCCCCCACTGTTTTTGACTCTATGACCTCCTCAGGAAGGCTGTTCCATGCATCTACAACCCTCTCTGTGAAGAAATACTTCCTCACATTACCTCTGAGCTCCCTCTCTATCTTCAAATTGAGCCCCCTTGTTCTTGCACATCTCTTTTTCTGAAAGATGCTACCCTCTTGGACTTTGTTGTTTCCCTTGAGGTATTTGAAAGTTTCTATCATGTCCCCCTTCTCCCTCCTTTCCTTGAGGCTATACATCTTAAGCTCCTTTAGTCTTTCTTCATATGTCTTCTGGTGCAGACCCTGCACCATTTTGGTTGCCGTCCTCTGGACAGCCTCCACCCTGCTTATGTCTTTGTGGAGATGGGGTCTCCAGAACTATACACAGTACTCCAGATGTGGTCTTACCAACTGTCTGTACAGAGGGCCAACAACTTCCTGTTTTCTACTGGTGGTGCCTCTCCCTATGCATCCCAGTATCCCCCAGCCCTCCTTACTCCCTTCTCACATTGCTGGCCCACCTTTGGGTCATCTGATATGACTACCCCCAGGTCCCTTTCCATTTTTGTTGTTGTCGGTATCACACCCCCATTGTGTACTCTTCCCCTGGGTTTTTGTTTCCCAGGTGCATTACTGTGCCCTTTTTGGCGTTGAATCTAAGCTGCCATACATTTGACCACTCCTCCAACCTTGCCAAGTCCCTTTTCATCCTATCCACCCCACCTTGCATATCAATCAATCAATCAATCACTTTATCAATTAATCAATCACTTTATTTAACCAGGCATAAACACCATTGAGCAAGCTCATTTTCATGGTGGTCCTGGGCATTAAAACAATACAGTACACTTCATAAGATTACAATGACAGTGGACAGCGGTGCAAAAAAAAACAAACATTGTGAAGGTACCGGTCAATGTGGGCCTATACATACCGGTCAACATAATTAACATGCAAAGGTACATAATGATAAGCTTTACTGGAATGAGAAGAAGTCTCCGCTAAGTAAGAACTCATACGTAAATGATAAAAAATAAGGAGGTATTAAGGAATAGGGTAGAAATTGGGGTGAAAGAGTAGGCAGCCAAGAGGGAGGCCAGAATAGGTGAAAGGTAGAGAATAGGCAGGGCCATCTCGGATTAAGGGAACTAGGCTTGTAGGTCCTAGGTTTCTGTTGTTAGGAATGTGGGGTGGATGAGATACTTGGGTGTAGGATTTGAGAGTGGCATCCGGGGCTTAGGGGTCATAGGCATCTGAAACAGTTGCATGATTCCTTCAGATAATCCATTAATAGAGTTTTGAATGTTAAAATGCTAGGAAGTAAGGATAATTTTAATGAGTCTTGCATAGTGTTCCAAAGTGTTGGAAGTGAGAAGTTGATTGCTGCCAAGCCAAGGGTAGTTTTCACTCTAGGAATCTGGAAGCAGATTATGGAGAAGTGTCTCAGGCCATAGGAACCTTTAGCCCATTTGAAGAGGTTCGAGATGTATGCATATCAACCCTGTTGCAGATCTTAGTGTCATCTGCAAAGAGACATACTTTTCCTTCCAGTCCCTCTGCAGTATCACTTATAAAGACATTAAAAAGGACCAGCCCTAGTACTGAACCCTGTGGTACCCGACTAGTAACCCCTCTTTCTTCACTGTGGACTCCATTTACTATTACCCTCTGTGTCCTGTTATCCAGCCAGTGTTTTACCCAGGCTACCACTGTGGGACCCACTCCCAGGCTGGCTAATTTGTTTATTAATCGTTTGTGCGGGACTGTGTCAAATGCCTTGCTAAAGTCTAGGCAGGCCATGTCCACAGCCCCTCCCTGGTCTACTACTTTGGTCACCCAATCAAAGAAATCAATTAGATTTGTCTGACATGACCTTCCCGCGCTGTGAATCCATGCTGCCTTGGGTCCAGTGCCCCACTGGCCTCTAGGTACTCAACAGTTCTTTCCTTCAGAAGTGATTCCATCATTTTCCCTACCACTGAGGTCAAACTGACAGGTCTGTAGTTTCCTGCCTCTGTCTTGCTCCCACTTTTGTGAAGGGGAATCACATCCGCCCTCCTCCAGTCCTCGGGTACCACACCATCTTCCCATGATGGTAGTGGAGCCCCGGGAACTGCTTGGTGTGCTCCAAGTAGTAGGATAGGGGTCTTTTCACATCCACACTATGGAGTCTCTGTTCTCCAGGAGTGGATTTTTCGGTGAAGAAAACAGGAAGAGTGATAGACTGGTTAAGGTGGAATTCCAAGATCATCTTCGGCAGGAATTTCCTGTTTGTTCTGAGCTCTACCTTGTTCCTGTGAGGGATAATGTAGTTTGGATCTGTGCAGAGTGCTTGCAACTCTGAAATCCTTCTGGCAGAGGTAATGGCAACTAGGAATATTGTCTTCCAAGTGACATATTTTAGATGGGCTGTATCCATGGGTTCAAAAGCTGGTTCCGTGAGTTTGGCAATGCACAGGTTAAAGTCCCAAGGGGGAACAGGTTCCCTGATTGGGGGCTGAAAGTAGAAAAGGCCTTTAAAAGATTTTTTTAAAAACAAGTAATGAAGTGATTGACTGCTCCTTGCCTATGGACAGATAAGCAGAAATTGTGGCTAGGTGCAGTTTTAAAGACGAGGCCTTCAAACCTGAGGTCTGCAAGTGCACCAAATAGTCTAAAGATGGGGACTGATACTTTAAGAGGATTTATACGCTGCCTTTTGCACCAGAAAGAAAATCCTTTCCACTTAGCTGCATAAGTTTTCTTGATACTAGGTTTCTTGGCCATTCTCAGGATTTTAAGAACCTGTTCCGAACACTGGGATTCTGGGTACTCTAACTCCTCAAGAGCCAGGCTTTGAGGTGAAGAGACTGCATATTGGGATAAGTCACCCCTGTCTGAGGAAGAGTCAGGAGAGAGTGACTGAGAGGAAGCCAGATAGGATTGCTGCAGGCCAGGGCTAGCAGGAGAGAGTACCATGACTGCCTTGGCCAATCCGATGCTACCAGGATCATTGTTGCAGGCTGGGACCTTAGTTTCAGCAGCACTCTGTGTATCAAAAGGAAGGGAGGGAAGGCATAAAGGAACTTCCCTGACCAGTCCTGGGACAAGGCATCTGGGGGCATGCAGCAGTACAGAGGAAGCTGATGATTGAGGTGAGAGGCAAACAGATCTATGTCTGGTGTGCCCCACCTTCTCAAAACTGTGGCAAGGACTTGCTTGTTCAGAGTCCATTCATTGTGACCCTGGCTGATGCAACTGAGGTCATCTGCCAGAGTATTCTCCTTGCCTGGAAGGTGTATGACTGAAAGGCTGATGTCGAGGGAGTAGGCTAGAGACCAGATTTTCATTGCCTCTACAAAGCACTGTAGACTTTGTGCCACCCTGCTTGTTTATGTAAAACATTGCAGTGCTGTTGTCTGTTCTGATTTGCACTGAATGGCTTTTCACCTGCGTGGCAAAGGACTTCAGGGAAAGGTAGATGGCTCTGAGCTCCAGTAGATTGATGTGGCTTGCAGATTCCTTGGGTGTCCAAGTGCCACTGACAGAATGACTGTCTAGATGAGCTCCCCATCCTAGGAGGGAGGGAGGCATCTGTGGTAATGACTTCTGTGGGGGAAGGCAGTTGAAAGGGAATTCCCACTGACAGGTTGGTAGGATCCTTCCACCAGTCCAGAGCTTGGAGTAAGATTTTTGTGACTGGAACCAGCTTGAACAGAGAATGCCTTTTTTTGATCAGTGAGCCCATAGGTGGTACTTGTCCCTCATTTGAAATCTGACTCCTGGAACAACAACTGTCATGGATGCCATGTGCCCCAGGAGCTTTAGAAAATGTCTGGCTGGCCTGGGCTGGTCCAAGACAAAGGAGTTTGCCAGTGACAGGAAATTTTGCATCCTGTCTGCAGGAAGGAAGGCCCTGTTTGCTGTGTATTCAGCTCAGCTCCAATAAAAGTAAAGAGCTGAGTTGGGGTCAGATGGGACTTCTTTTCATTTATAAAGAAGCCCAGAGACTGCAAAGTTTGCTTTCTGATGTTGAGGGCCTCTTCCACCTGCAGAGGAGTCTTGCCCACCAGGAGCCAGTCATCCAAATATGGGTAGACTGAAATGCCCTGTTTTCTGAAATAAGCTGCCACTACAGCTAGGCACTTGAAGAATACTCTTGAGCCTGAAGAGAAGCCAAAGAGCATGGCTGCAAACTGGTAGTTTCCTGATGGCAGCCTGAACCTTAGAAATTGTCTGTGGGATTGCCTTATTGGGATATGAAAATAGGTATCCTTGAGATCCAGGGAGACTAGCCAGACTCCTTGCGGAAGAGAATGAATCACTGTTGTGAGAGTGACCATTTTGAATTTTGGTTTGAGTAAATGCCTGTTCAGATGCCTGAGGTTTAGGATAGGTCACCACCCCACATTTTCTTCTCTGCGAGGGAATATCTGGAATAGAGACCTCTCCCTCTCTGGAAAGGAGGTACTCTCTGTATTGCCTTTGCTGTTAGCAGCTTCTTTACTTCCAGATCCAGAAGAAGTCCTTCTGTAGGAGTTTGGGGTTTTGACAGGAAGGAACCCCTGAAAGATGGAAACTTTTCGAACTGAAGGGGTAGGCCCTTTTCCACTATCTCCAGGACACCACTTGTCTGAAGTTATGAGGGTCCAAGACTGGAAATAGTGGGACAGTCTGCCTCCTACTGGTAGAAGGGAGGTGACCTGGATGCTGGAGTCAGGGCTTAGATTGTGTGGCAGGAGCAGGGGTAGAGGTACCCCTCTTTTATCCTCTCCTGCCTCTTCCTGTGTAGAATCCTCTCATCTGGATATAGTCCACTGGCATAGGGTAGGTAAGGAAGGGTCTAGGGAAGTGATCCCTGCCCCTGTTCCCTCTGTTCTGAGCTCTTTGGTGAGTAGGAGCCTTCCCCTTGGCCGTATTACTCTGGTAGGCTATTTTGTACTCATCTACCTTCTTCATATAAGCCTCCGTTCTATCACCAGAGAGGGAGTTTTGGTCACAAGGGACATCCATAGCTTTGGACTGGGTGTCCTGTGACAGGTTCATTGCTCTTAACCAAGCAAAGCGCTTGAGGGAGATGGCCTGGACCATAACCCAGGAGACTGCATCATTGTTGTCTGCTACCATATGGAATTGAAACTTGGTAGCTTGTCAGGCAGTTTTTGCTGTCTCTGCTATGTCCTGGACCATGGTATCTAGCTTATGCTGAGCAATAGCCAGGACAGAGTTCCATAGAGCCTTTTGGTTATTGGCAGTATAAGTCAGATAGGAAGAAAGGTGCAGGAGGAGAGAGGCTGAAGTATGAGATATTTTAGCCATGAAGTTAAGTCTCCTAGACTCCTTCTCAGGCGGTTGAGAGGAGAGAGGGACGTTAGCTTTATCACAAGCTGCCTGCTGTACTACTCCTTCATGACTAGGGTGCATGTACAGGAAGTCAGTGTCAATCTTAGATAGCTGATTCTTTTTGTCTATTTTCTTGTCTACTCCAGATAGGGAGATAGGTGTCTGGAGCAGCTTCGTAGTATTTTTCCTGAATGATTTATTTGTAGGGAGGACAATCTTTTTTGGAGGGGGAAGACTCATCATGACTCTGTAGTCTTCATCCTCCTTATGGACGCCTGAGAAGGGAGATCCAGGGTGTCCACCATATGGTGTAAAAAAGTTAGCATTGAGGAAGCATCCTCGTGATCACTGGGAGAAGCCACAGAATTTGGGTCAGGGGGAAACATCAGGCCCCAAGAGATTCCCCAGTCATCGTCCAGACCATAGTAATCTTCATCCTCCCCAGGAAAGCCACCTACTTCAGAGGGATATCTGAACTAGGGGGTTGACTAGCAGTGGCAGGGGTATGAAAAATGGGCCCCATGCCCTGTAGAGTATGGTAAAGATGCCAGGCTTTGGCCATTTCCTCCACAGAGTGTAAATCCCCTTGTAAATCTGGAGGATTTTGCCCCGAGGCTGAGTGTTTTTTGATTTGTCCATATGCTTTTTGTCTACTAACGTCTTTCCAGGCTTAGATGTGGGAGGGCAGTGGCATGTTTTTCTTTATAAGGCTTCTCAGCAGGCACCTCATCAGTGACCTGATCTGATTTTCTTTTAGTAGTTGGCACTTTATCAGTACCTTTGGAAGTCTTAGGCTTAACAGGAACTTCATCAGCACCCTTGTTACCATTTTTTCCTTTTGATGGTACTTCATCAGTACCCTTATTGCTACTGTTTTTAGGCTTATAAGATACTTTATCAGCATCCTGGTTAGAGCCTTTGTTCTTAGAAGACCCTTCATCAGTAGCCTTAGGTCTTAGTTTAGAAAGTGAAGAGGACCCTTCCTCCAAAATCATGATTCTTAATATTTTTGCTCTGTTTCTTAGAGTCTTTCAACAAAATTTAGAGCAGAGTGAACAGTAATGAGCTGAACCTAAGCACTGTAAACACAGGTCATGGGTGTCAGCTTTGTCCACAATTCTGTGGCCCTTTACACAATTTTTAAAACCTGTGGGTCCAGTCCTCTTTTCTGGATTTTCTGACATGCCAATTTGTCAGAAACGCTGAAATTATCGGTTCCCAATAGGGAAGTAGTGAAAAAATGGTTGGTTCCCTCGCGGTAAAGAACCATGATTTAAAACAGTCAAAATGTGAAGAAAAATCAAGACAAATAGCGGTTCCTGGTAAAATAAGGGAACCACTATTAAAATGAACTTAAAAAACCATTGAAAACTGTAAACACAGTGAAGTTTTACCTCAGATAAAGAGAAAAGGAACTGCGAGGAACTGTGGGAACCGGTCGGGAACTGCTAAAAAACCCTCAAAAAGGCTAAAAAGAACAAAATACTCACAGACTCAGCACAAAAGTGAAGTTTAAGGGCCAAAAAGTGGTTTTCTCAGAATGAGAGAAAGCACTTCAGAGGCAATGTTTCTCAGTCAGTTGGAGAAAAAAATTCTGGTACCCTCTGGGCAGGCTCCTCTCAGCACACCCTCCAACTCTCTCCTGATTTGCTAATTCACTTAGTTCATTATCATAGTCTCCACCTCCAAGGCAGTTAAACCTAGTCAGCTTGCCGCACATTGTTACTGATGCTAAAGGACCCCTGGGGTGAGAATCAGCAATTCATGTTCCAGGAGAGGACAATGTCCTGGCAGATTCTCTCAGTAGGGTAAGCCAGAGTCATCATGAATGATCACTGAACAAGCAGGTGTTAGCCACGGTCTTTAGGAGATGAGGTACACCAGAAATAGATCTGTTTGCTTCCAAAGAGAATTATCAGCTCCCTCTTTTTGTTGCAGGTCTCCAGCAGTAGGCTCAGTCCCTTTGGACACCCTCATCTTGGATTGGTCAAGGAGGTTCTTGAATGCCTTTCCCCATTTCTTCTACTGCTACAAGTTCTTCTGAAGTTGAGGAGTCAGCCTGCAACCATGACATTAGCGGTCCCAGACTGGGATAGACATCTCTTGTACTCCCTGCTCCTGGTCCTCTCCATCAAACAGCCCATTTCCCTCCCTCCAAGACACAATCTACTGACCATGTCTCAAGGTAGAGTAGCCTTTCCGAACCTCAAGAGATGTCATCTCAAGGCTTGGTTCTTGAGGAGCTAGAATACTTTGATTTTCAATTTTCAGAGGAGGGCCTCAGGATCCTCAAGGTTTCCAGGAAGCCTGCCACTAGAAAGACATATCCTTCCAAATGGAAAAGGTTTTCTCTGTGGTGTACTCCTACACATCTCAGTCCCCTACAGGCAGTTCTGCTCATACTTTTGGACTACTTGGTGAGCTTACAGGCTTTGGGCCTCAGGCCTTCAACCCTCAAAGTACACTTGGCAGCTATTTCTGTTTATGTTTCAGCAGGTAATGGAAAAACATTAGCTTCACACCCTATTTTCAAGAAATTATTTAAGGGCCTACTGCATCTTTATCCCCCTTTTAGGGAGTCAGTCGCTCCCTAGTGTTTGAACCTGTGCATAGCCAAGCTCATGGAACCTCCCTTTGAGCCTATGGTCACTGCTGACATGAAGTATGTCACCTGGAAGTCAGTCTTCCTAGTGGCTACAACTTCTGCTAAGAGGGTATGTGAACTGCAAGCTCTCTGCACTGACCCTAACTACATTATAATTCACATAGACAAGGTAGTCCTTAAGACTAACAGGAAATTCCTTCCCAAGGTGGTGTCCAAGTTTCATTTAAACCAGTCCATTACTCTCCCAGTGTTCTTCACAGAAAAGTCCAGTTCTGGTGAGCTGAGGCTCCACAGTCTGGACGTTAAACAGCTAGTGGAGCCAAAACAGGCAGACAGGAAAATAATACAAATTTTAAGTAGTAGTCAGTTGTAACTTGTTATTTCTGAAGTATTTTTCTTTTTCCTTTTGCTCAACAGAAAGTATGTGATAATACTGTGCTGGATGTTTGGAAGAGCTCTTAGCCTGGCAGATGACATGTCTAACTCTACTGACCCACACTACATCATCAGCATTATGGTCTCACTGACTGTGATATCACGGGTGAATGACCTGGCAGTCAATCACTTGTTATTCCTAAGTAGCAGTGATGTCACAGTCAGTGAGGTCACAGTGCTGATGATGTAGTGTGGGGCAGTAGAGCAAGCTATGCCAGCTGCCAGGCTAAGAGCTGTTCCACACATCACATCTACTAACATCAGGTAAACAATCTTCTAATTAACAAAGGGAAAAGAAAAAGCACCTCAGATATAAACGGTAATGGTTGAGTGTTTTTAAAGTCTAATATTAGTTTTAGGCAGTATGCCAGCTCTTTAAGAGGGCACTCATCTACTATTTGAAATGTACTAAGTACCTAATATCTTCCCACTCTCAGGTGTTCTTCACATATGGTGAAGTGGGAAAGGCAGACCAGCTTCTAAGAGGAACAATGCTTGTGGGATAGTCTCCTGCATCCAATTTTGCTGCTGTAAAGCAGGCAAGTTGCCACCTCAAGGCCTCAGGGCACACTACACTCATGGCACTGCTTCCTCTGTAGCAGCTGTAAGGGATATTCCCATGCTAGAAATCTGTAAAGCAGCTACCTTGAAAACTGTACACACCTTTACAAAGCACTATTGCCTGGATGTGAAATCCAGAAGAGATACCACGCTTGGCACTGCTGTCTTGCAGAACCTTTTCCTAAGTAGGTTCTGTACCCAGCCTCCCAAGGTACTGCTTTGTAGGGATCTACTACTGAATCCCGACAGTCAGTCTCCTGAACTCCATAAGTCCGAATTTAGGAGGCTGACTGTCGGAAGACTGACAAGATGTTGGTGCAATGTGGGGGGCCTTGCTCCTGCACCCCCCCATAACTAAAATAACCAACTCCGTGAGGAAGCGGACCTCGGAGTAGGTTAAAACAGTTTACGGGGGGCAAAAGAGTGCCATGCAAAAGTGTAGACCTGGGAATAGAACCGGGGTATGAGCACACTGGTGGCCAAGCTGCTAGTGGCTTAGCCCTCCATGCCATGGGAGCAGCTTGGCCAACCACCGGATTTTTCCCCTTCTTGTGGTGCACGGCTAGAAGCAGGGTAGTGGTTTGTCACATCCGCTACCTTATCCCTGCCAGCACCAGTGTCAGTCTGTTGGGCAGGTATGTGTCGGGCAGCCGAACTCAGGATCCTGAATGCCAGGATCCTGACTTTTGTCTATTCGTCGTACTCCCGCTTTGTAGTTTGCAGTAGTTTAAGCATAGTGAGGGATTCCTGGGGTTTGAAGAAAAAAATTGCTTACCATAGTAATATTGTTTCTTCCAAGGGATCCCTCACTATGCTTAAATTTCCCACCCCGCCTCCCCTTCCAGAAGCTGGAAAAGGTTTTACAAGAATCAGTACTTGTTTGATTTTTACTTGTTTGAGCATTACTTGTTGCTCATTCACAATCAGTTTTTTCTGTGATTTTATTTTACTCTGCCATAGCTGGCCTGGATGGCCAGTCTTTTATTGTCTTTTTGGCACTTTTCATTGTTGTGTAGTTTAGGGTAGGTTACTAAAAATGTATGGCTAATGGCCAATTGGCTTCTAAATAAATCTGATATTAGGCTGTAGAGCACAGCGTCACCTCGAGGCAGAGATCTGAACTTGTGTTCTGAGTTCCGTATTTTACATACATTCCACTCTCTGGAGCAGTTGGACCATCCAGGCTAACTGCATTAGTTTAAGCATAGTGATGGATTCTTTGGAAGAAACAATATTACTACAGTATGGTAAGTAATTTTTTCTTTTGTGCTCTCAGATTTTGTCCAGTCACAATTGTTGTCTTGCTCCTCTTGGAAGCCTTAGGGTTTTACCCTACTAAATGCATTTTCCTCTTGGGAGTACAAGCTTGGTGTTGGTTAAGTTGTCATGCTGCCATCTTAATTGCACAGAGGTCCTTTCTGACCCTCTGTGTACAAGCCACAGCTGTATGCCAGGGCTACTGCCCCTCTCTCTCTATTACCTCTACACTCCTGTCTAGGTAACTGATACTAGGCTCTGGCTCTTATAACCACTACCCGTATGCCACCCTGGAGGCCAAACCTTAGTTCTTCTAAGTTTGCAGTTGCGTTATATCTTGTTATTTTTTATATCTTATGTTCTTTTCCTAGCACTTTGTGCTAGTTGTCTATAGCCCTCTCTCTTTTTCTCTTCCACTTGTTTCTTTCTACTGGCAAACAAAACTGAGGGAGGGGGCCGGCATTGGTTACTGGATAGTTCATGTGCATAACATAATATAGCAGCCCCTTGGGCAGCGCCAGCACCAATGTTGGTCCCCTCCAAAGCTACAAAAAACTTTGCTCACACAGGGTCCTTGTGCTTCCAGCTAAGACCTATCATTGTGAATGAATGGTGAAGATATTCTGGAAGCTCAACAATTATGGTGAATATGTAATTTTTATTTATGGTGTATCAGACCAGATGTTGCTTTTGAGTACTTAGACTGAGTTAAATTAGGGATGAAGCCAAGTTGAATGTACCTGTCAAACAAACTTATATAGGAATTAATCCATGTGTGATGAATCGGGACTATTTTAGAAAAACTACACTAATGTAAATTACTAGAATGGATGTTGCCATTTTGCTTGTGTTTTTTTGGTAAACCTCTCCAAACCTAACACATGCACACTTAAGTCTCAAACTATATTATCTCAAGGGACAGAGAAAGCATTTCATTGTAAGTATTTTCTTTTTTTAATGAGGTATAGTATAGTGTAGTATAGTATAGTACAGTAATAGTAATAGTATAGTATTGTATAGTATAGTATAGTATAATACGTTGCACCATACACGTTTTGGGCAAAATTCTGAAAATGATCTGTCCAAGTTTAGCCTCCACTATTTTCAAATGTCAAATCCATCCAAACTGTTAGACCATCTATTTATGTTTGCATTTTGTGAAAAGAAATATGCAGCTGTGGCAAAAAAAAATCACCGAAATTGCCCTTGCATCATTTTTTGTTCCACAAATCATAACTTTCTCACGAAAGGATGCAACTTTTGAAAACAGAAGCAGGGCTGCTTGGACATATTTGGGCAGATGCAGGTGCAGCATGAATCTGTGCCTGCATCTGACCCTCTTCAAAATCCAGCCCACAGTCCATTACTATTATAAGAATGTAATAAAATTATTTTCTAGGGTTTAGCTTGCTGTATCTACCTGCAAAAAAGTATCCAAAACCTTTCAAGTTCGATCCAAATGATGAAGATTTTCCAAGTAAAGGACTCAGTTTTATAGGTCTGATTTCATTAATTGACCCTCCACGTGCCAGTGTTCCAGAAGCCGTACAGAAATGTAGAACTGCTGGCATACGGGTATAGTATTCCTTTCTTGTGTCTTGAGTATTTCATACAAAAGTGCAGTATTTGTTTTTGTTACTGTGATGTACCATTCTTGGTTCTTTATCAGTTCTCCCACTCAAGGCTTCAGATAAGATTTTTTTGGATCGGACGAGTATTGTACTCCTCATTTTGAAAGTGACTTGAGTAAAACCAAATTCAGATGCGTGCAAATATCTGGATAGAGTGGAGTGAGGGGTACATTTTTAAAAACAATGTAGATCTTACTTCAAGAGGGCTTTCGCAGTAGGTAATAACAAATAGGACTGAAGCCGGCAGGCGCCAGTACCCCACGGAAAAATTTCTAGCTAGCAGTCTCTGGCGGGGGACCGCCCCCACGTCAGGTGACCGGCATCAGGCAACGTCAGTATAAAGGTGCAGTTCCCCTTGCCCGCCTTCCAGTTCTTTCCCGCCGTTAGCTCATGAAAGCACCCCACGGTTAAGTTTCTACTGCTTCGTCAGTCTGTTGTCGGTTTTATTACCGACTTTTTTCTCGTTTTTCCTCAATAATTCTTTATATCTGCCGTGTATGTCGTCCCCCACCCCATCTGATTTGCATAAAAACAAGTGCGACTCGTGCGGCGCCCAGCTCCCACATAAGGACGATCACTCCCTGCGCCTCTTCTGTCTAGTCCCGAAACACCCCGTGGAGAAGTGCCAGCACTGCCAACAATTCAACGCCACCATGCGTAAACGGAGACAGCAGTCCTTGGAGGACCATATTTTAAAGAAAAAGATGTCCTCCATGGAGAAGGAGCTGAAGAAGCCTTGGCAGGCCTCAACTTCCTCTGAGGGACACTGTAAGAAGAAGGAGAAGCACCGGGACCGGGACTCCACTTCCATGGTGACTACGACTCTGGCCAGAGTCGCCGTGCTAAAGATAACATCCCCCCTGGGTACCGATCCTCGACGGTTGTCTTGGAGGTTTCCAAGGCAGCATCCCTTCTGTCGGGCTTGCGCTCGGGCACATCGGGAGCCTCGAGGACAAAGGAGGCGACCGCTCCTGCGAAGGCCACCACCATGCGGCTTTCTGGTCGAGCAGGTCCGGTAAGCCGGATGCTGGTGTTGCCGACACCTGCTCGGACAAGGCCGCTAAGACGCCCGACCCTCCGGGGCAGTGCATGGCCTCAAAAATGCCCGCCAAGGCCGCTTCTCTCTCGCGGCCTTCATCGGGCGTCGGATCCGATAAGTCGGATGCCGGCTCCTCCGACGGACGCCCGGATCCCACCGGTAAGGCAGACATCAGCTGCTCCAATGGACGCACGACGTCAGAGCCGACTCCGGACCCTGTCTACCAGTCCGCTGTCCCCGGCTCGCCGCAGTGCTTGCTGCTGCTGACCAAGGTTCCAGCGTCTCCCCTGTTGGACCCTGGGGATTTTAGTCCTTCTTCCCTAGGCAACACAGAGGACACCAGTATGCTCCCGTCAGGTCTCCCTCCCGCTGGGCCAGACCCTCAGACGCCAGCTCTGATGCCGGCCTACCCGATGCCAGGCGACATCCCTTTACCGGATGCCGTCCCAATGCTGGACCCAACGCCCGCTGGGCCACCTGTACCTGGCCCGCCCACTGGGCCTCTCTCAGGGCCTTCTGCTCCATCAGAGCCTGTGGTTCCCGGGTATCCGACCCCATCCTATCCGACGACATCCTACCAGGACCGCAGTATCCTGCGCCGCAGTACCCGACACTGACCTACCTGATGCCGCAGTACCCGGTGCCTCAGTACCCAACACCAGGCTTCCTGCTGTAGGGCTACGAATACTCGCACTATGGATACCCTCAGTATCCGTATCCCCCTCGTCCTCCTCCACCGCCCCCCAGCCGCCAGTGGATCTGAAGGAGATTCTGGCTTCCTGGTGGGCTGAGGCCAAGGCTCAGCTTACCAGGGAGGTGGAGAGCTGTCTGCCGATGCTGGACCCAGTCCCAGATGCCAGCCGCCGGAGATGAGAGACTCCTTCCCCCTTACCCAACACCAGAGGTGAGCCCTCGGGTGCCAGGGCCAGGGAGGATACACTTCCCTGAGGGTTGCCCAAGGAGTCTGTTCCTCCCCCGTGCCGGGAGGGGTCTTCATTTTCCTCTTCGGAGACCTCCGAATCAGATTCTCAGGGGTGCTCTGATGCTGACAACGTGCCACGCACTCCAAACCGTCCCAGGCCAAGGACTTCTCCGAAGTCTCCTCCGGAAGAGCCTTCTTTTCTGGAGCTGCTGAGAAAGATCCAGGCGGTTCACCAGTGGCAATCTCTAGAGCCAGATCCACAACGGAAGAAACTCTCTGCTCATTTGGATCTGCCCGAAACTGCACCGACATTGATTCCACCCTGGATCGAGCCTCACGTGGACCTTGTTTCCACTATTTGGAAACAACCATCGGCGTTAGCCCCCCTTCCAAGGAAGGCAGATAGGCTATACCAGGCTCCTGAGGGTGTGGATTCCTTGAATACACACCCAAAGGCCTACTCAGTCGTGATTGGTGCCGCTCACGGCCAGTCGGCAAATCCTAAACATCTCAACTCGTCTCCACCTGACAAGGAATCCCGTCTTCTGGACCAGTAGGGGAAGAAGGTGTACACTTCTTCCACTCTAGGGATCAGGGCCCTGAATTATTTTGCACATATGGGGGACTACCAGAAGGCTATCCTGAGTGAGGTGGAAGCTAAGTTGGACACCCTTCCTGAGTCTCAGCAAAACAGGAAGCGGCTGACCTTGTCCAATCTGCTTGTTTGGCCAGTTGGCACATGCTCCATGACACTTAGGATGCAGTGGATGCTGCAGGTCAGAGCTTGGCTTTCGCCGTAGGTCTTCAGCGTCATGCCTGGCTCCGGGTGTCAGGTTTGGTCCCTGAAGTGCAGTCCGCTATTAAGGGTGCGCCCTTCAGGGGTTCGATGCTGTTAGGCAGGGATGTCAAGGACATCATCACCGATCTGCAAGAGAAGGGCACTGTGCTTAAGTCTGTTGATTCTATGTACAGGCCCCCTCAGGGATAGCGTCGCCCTTTTTGCAGACGTTCTCGGCCCAAAACGAAACCTCAGGGCAAGCTGGCCAACAAACGTCAGGCCCCTCCAGCTGCCAAGCTCCCCGCCGCCCAAAAAAGCAGCAGGAGCTTCAGCCGCGATGTTGCCCCATACCTCCTGACTCCTTTCCTCTCCCACAACCTCTGGATCTTCCAGAGGAACCAGTAGGAGGGAGGTTCTCCTTCCATCTACCAGGTTGGGAGAGGATCACATCAGATGCTTGGGTGCTCCAGCTGATAGCAGCAGGACACTCAATTGAGTTTCTTCAGAAACCACCCAGAAAACCACCCCCCAAGTCATTTTACTCCCCGGAACATCTTCCTCTGGTTCGGGAAGAAATATCCTCCCTTCTCTTGAAGGCAGCGATAGAGCCTGTTCCAACCCACCTTTGGGGAACAGGCTATTACTCCCATTTCTTCCTAGTTCTAAAGAAATTGGGAGACGTGAGGCCTATTTTAGACCTCAGCTCCCTGAACATGTTCATGGAGTACAAATGGTTCAGAATGCTCTCCCTGCAGAGCCTTCTGCTCTTACTTCGGCAGAGACAGTGGCTGTGTGCCCTGGATATGCAGGATGTCTACCCGCATATCCCTATCTGCCCTTCCCACCGCAAATTCCTTCGGTTTTCGTTCCAGGGGGACCACTACCAGTTCAAGGCCCTCCCATTTGGTCTTTCCTCGGTGCCCCGAGTGTTCACCAAATGCCTTTCTGTGGTAGTGGCTCATCTGCGTACCCAGAGAGTGCAGGTTTTCCCATACCTGGATGACTGGCTTCTGGCGGTCCCATCCAGGGAGGATCTCCTGCGCTCTCTCTCTCTCCCTTACCCTGCAGGTTTTTACCAGCCTGGGTATCACCATCAACCAAGCCAAATCCCATCTGGTCCCCTGTCAGAGGCTCCAGTTCATCAGGGCAGTCGTGGACACGGCCACCAGCATGGCTATTCTGCCGCTGGACAGGGTGGATACCCTTCAGGCTCATGCAAGCCTACTGTCCAGTTACAGGCGGGTCAGCGCCAGGTCAGTCCTTTGCCTCCTTGGGCTCATGGCAGCTGCTATTCCGACAGTCCCTTGCACTCGGCTCCATATGAGGATCTCTCATTGGCACTTCAGTGTCAGTGGGACCAGATGTTGGACGACCTAGACCAAGAAGTCCTGGTTTCCAACCCCATGGTTCAGGACTTGCAATGGTGGATGGTACAAGAAAACCTTTGCCAGGGAGTTCCCTTCTGCCTCAAGCCCCCCTCCCAAACATTGACAACAGATGCCTCAGGAGAGGGTTGGGGAGCCCATCTAGGGTCTCACAGGACTCAGAGCTCCTGGTCCAGACTCGAGCAGACTCTTCATATAAACATGCTCAAACTCAGGGCCGTTCTGTATGCTCTTCAAGCTCTGAACTCGTATGTGCTTCCCGGTCATCTGGTTGTCCAGACGGACAACATGTGCGTAGTCTGGTACATCAACAAGCAGGGAGGAACGTGTTCTTACCCTCTATGCAGGGAGGCAATGAGAGTTTGGAGTTGGGCTGTGCAGCACAACCTTCACCTGACGGTGGTTCGTGTTCCGGGAGTCGAAAACACGTTGGCAGACCACCTCAGTCTGTCATCAGCAAAGGCTCATGAATGGGAACTGGATCAAGGGGTAGTAGACGATATCTTCCTGTGCTGGGGTACACCTCAGGTAGACCTGTTCGCGTCTCCTCACAACACAAAACCTCCCGCCTTCTGCTCGCTCGCTCCCAGGTGAGGCATTTTTTGGAGGATGCTCTCTCTCTAGACTGGAAGGACAGATTCGTCTGTGCCTTCTCCCCGATTCCCTTGATTCTGAGGGTCTTACACAAACTCAGCTCAGAAGGAGCTTGCATGATCGTCATTGCTCCTTTCTGGCCCAGGCAAGTTTGGATCTCTCTTATGCAACAGTTTTCAGAGGAACCTCCACTTCGTCTTCCTCTGTCTCAATGTTTGCTGACCCAGGATCGGGGACCCTGATTCATCCAGGTCTCAAGTCCCTTCAGTTACATGCGTGGCTCTTGCAGACGTAGCTCAAACCTGATTCGGGATTTCCCCGCTTGTGGCTGAGATTCTGGTGGAGGCCAGAAAGCCTTCCACTAGATCAACCTATGCCATGAAATGGAAACGGTTCTCGATTTGGGCCTCTACCAAGGACTTCGAGTCATTCTCGTGCCCTGTTGGGAGAATTCTGGACTATATGCATCATCTGTTTGACCTGGGTCTCAGCCATTCCTCGTTGAAAGTTCACATAGCTGCTATTTCTGCTTACCTTGTTCCTTTTGGGGAGAGAACTTTCGCGCAGCTGGAAGTCTCTAAGACCTTTCTTAGAGGGGTTCTCCATTTGAGACCCCCTGTTCGCGTTCCTGCCCCTCCTTGGGATCGGAACTTTATTCTTGAAAAGCGTACCCTGTCTCCTTTTGAACCGGCAGCCTCAGCAGACTTGAAGTTCCTATCCTGGAAGACTCTCTTCTAGTGGCCATTACTTCAGCTCGACAGATTTCTGAGCTTCAGGCCTTAATGTGTAAAATCCTGTATTTGATTTTCCACAAGGAACGTGTGGCTCTGCGCACGAACCCTAAGTTTCTCCCGAAGGTGGTGGCAGAATATATGCTGAATCAATCCATTGAGCTACCTGCTTTCTTTATGCAACATTTCAATCAAGGGGAATACCTCTTGCATACCTTGGATGTTCATAGAATACTGAGATACTACACCACTAGGACTAAGGATCTCAGGAAATCCAATCAGCTTTTTGTCTCTTTTGCTCACAAAAGAGAAGGCAATGCTGTTACCAAGCAATGCCTATCTAAATGGTTGGCTCATTGTATCACTTTCTGTTAACGACAAGTACCACAAGACCCTGCCGGGTCAGGTCAGAGGTCACTCCACCAGAGGAGTCGCTGCTTCTACGGCTTGTTTCAAGAATGTGTTAGCGGCTGACATTTGTGCAGCTGCAACTTGGACTTCTGTCCATACCTTTACAAAATATTACAGTTCGGACATTGTCTCTCGCCGTAGAGCAGGCTTCGGGTTGGCTGTTCTGCAAGGTCTCCTTTCTTGAGACCCTTACAGCCGGAGGTTCTATGGATGTGTGGTTTTCCTCCTCCCGTGTGCTTCTCCTTGTTCCAGACTGCTTGGGACTCAGTCCTATTTGTTATTACCTACTGCAAGAGCACTCTTGAAGTAAGATAATACAGTTATGTAAGAACTTATCATAACAGTAGATCTTCGAGAAAGGCTCTTGCAGTAGGTATTGCCTTCCCACCCTCCATCCCCCTTAGCTTTTTCAGCTCCTTTTCTAGGAAGGAAATATCCACTTTCTCTCGTCTTGCCTTTTGGCCTTGGCGGAAAAGAATTGGAAGAAGCGGTTATGAAACTGCTGCCCTATACTGATGTCGCCTGATGACGGTCATCTGGAATGGGGGCGGTCCCCTGCCAGAGACTGCAAGCTAGAAATGTTTCTGTGGGGTCCTAACGCCTGCCAGCTTCAGTCCTATTTGTTATTACCTACTGCAAGATCCTCTCTCGAAGATCTACTGTTACGGCACGTTCTTACATAACTGTACTTTTTAGATAAGAATTTATGAAGTGCCAACAATGCTCCAGATAATGTTGGCAGGTAGGAATAATTTACTCACCAGTTTTAAAATATAGTACGTAAAACAAACCTGGGATGGATATGAGAGCTGTAAATCTGGAAAAAACTGCTCCTTTTAAATCACCAGTTGTGTTATGAAACACTATTATCTTATCTGTGTCAATCTTTACCATTCATCACAATTGGGTTCATGGCCGGAGGTCATGACCCCGTGGGAGCTCTTTTTTTTTTTTGGTAGGTGGAGCCAACGCACCATCGGCGCCACCCTCGAGGCCAATGCACTGCATGGTGCTCTCGGGTTGGCTGTTAGTCGCTGTCGACTCTGCCTGCCTGCCAGTTCTGAGTCACCGGAGAGGTAAGAGGAAGGGAGTGGAGGGTGGGACAAGGAAGTCCACCTGCCTGCCAGTTCTTTGTCTCCCACCGTCGAGGTCACCTCATGTGGAAAGCTCCGAAAGAATTTTGAGGCCTACCGCCTACGCAGTTCGTTCTGCCTTTACTCCTCCATGCCACAGTCCGTCAGCTCCTTTCTGCCAGTTCTAGTTGCCTTACTCGATGTCGCTTGGTAAGATCTTTCCATTTATTTTTATTCTTGGCGACGTCAAGTCTGTTTTTGGTGTTTTTTTCCTCGTAGGTCATGTCTGGGATGGAGGACAAGAAGACTTGAAAGACGGAACGGCCCCCCCATGCGATAGTGCCCTTGTGGCCGTAAATTTTCCGTCACCAACCAGCACGACTGTTGCCTTATGTGTCTTGGCCCACTTCATGACATGGATTCATGTGATGCCTGTTTCTCCATGGACCGCTGGGTCATCGAACAACGCGTGTGGAAAGTGGGGCGAGCTCCGCCAACTTTCGGGGGTCGGGTGCGCATTCATTGGGCCAAGCCACGTACTCTCGGCCTTTTCTCCGGTTCCCCTCCTGGTTCTACATGGACCGAGGAGGAGGGAGCCTCGGCTTCTAGTAGCCTAGCCGTTGCCGAGGCTCCTTCCACGGTGCAGGAGCCCCGTCCCGCTCCTTTCGGGGGGCGTGCGGGAGGCACCAACAAGGCAATCGCTTCTTCGGGGGTGAAGGCTCTCCTGGTGTCGGACCTGCGGTTCGCAAGGCCTGGGTTGACGCCATCGGTCGGCACCATGGGCTCTGACGGAGCCGTCGTCGGTGTCGGTTTGTCACTTGGTGCCGTGGCTGCTGTCGGCACCGTTCGCAGCGCCGATACTGCTAGTGGCACCGTGGGAGTCTCTACGGCACCGTCTTTGTCTTCTCGCCTCGGTTACGTTCGCGGTGCTGAGGCTGAGCATGGCGCTGTGTCTGCCTTGGAACTCGGCGCCGTGGGGGCATCAGATTCTGCTGTCGGAGCCGAGCACTGTGACTGTTTCTGACTCTGGGGCTGCTGTTCGGGCCGGAGCTGTGTCCCCTGTGGTTACCACTCGCAGTGCTATGGGGGGCACTGGCACTGGCTTGGGCGTGGTCTCGGAATCCGGCTTCCCATTTGGCAGGGATGGCACCAGGCGCCCTCCTACGGTCTGGCACAGGGCCTCGGCCTCTACCTCTTCAGATGCGGAGTCAGGCTCTGAGTCAGACGAGCAGTCTGGCTCCTTGGGGTTGACTGTTGGGTTGGGCAGCCCTGTAGTGTCCAAGCTGGAGTCAGCCCCCTTCTGAGGTGGGGTCGGTGGCTGCCGAGACTGGGGTCAGGGGTGCTGACCAGCAGGCAGTGGTGCAGGCCACCATTGCTCTGCAGCCCAATCTTGGTGGGTTCACTGACCCTTCAGCAGTGGTACCTCCACCTGTGGTGTGCCTGGATCACCCTCTGGGGCTGATCAGGGTTCCTACGGGAGGGAAGGGTGCTGTGCCCTGGATAGCTCCCTTGGGTGCTGGTCAGGGCTGTCAGCTACCTAGGCTGGCCCTTTCGAGGAGGAGGGCTCTTTCAGACTCCAAGGGGTCGAGGGGCATGGAGTCTGCATGGCGACCTTTTTCAGGGGCCCACCCGGGCTCTGGAAGAAGCCGTAGTGCGGATCTCTGCTCTTCCTCCTCTGTCTCTTTGAGAGAGCTCCATTCTTTTGAGGTAGAGGACCGTCCTTCTGGACCTATACGGCCCCGGTCGCCTCACGGGGGATTCTTCCGGGTGCAGCCAAGGTAGTTCCAGAGCACTTTCTTCTTCAGGTGCTCTTGGTCCATTCCTTAGCCCAGATGGAGGTCAGCCGACATCTCTTCTCGGCTCTGTCCCCATCCCTCTGCCACATTCTCCTGCACTCCCAGGCATCCTTGGTCCTAGCGGGCCTCTCTCCTGGGAGAAGTTCAGAGTGGTGGCTGCTCGGTTCCCAGCTTAAGTTAGGGCAATGGACAGACAGGTTTTTCAACCTCCCCCCGAGCAGCCGCCCTCTGGGCAGTCGGTGCCCTCCAACTCTTCATCCCCCTCTTCTAGGGGAGAGGAGCCTTCTGTCCACATCTCTCCAGCCGCTGATCTCGCTGAGTATCAGCGTTTCCTTGTGAGGATGTTGGAGGACTTGCACCTCACCCCTTCCACTATAAGCAATCCAGAGCACTTGGCGCACGCCTTTCTTGGCGATTTTAGCGAGACCATCCTTGTGGTGCCCCCCTGGCCTGCTCCCTTTCGGGAGGCATTGTTACGCTCCTGGCAGAGGCCCTTCTCTGGAGTTCCTGCCCCTAGGGATCTCTGCCAACAGTATTGCTCCCCACTGGAGTCTCCAGGTTCCATGCCTCATCCGCAGTCCGGAGGGACGCAGTTGGACACTTCTGATGGGCTTCGCGCCCTTCACCGTGACTGGCCCCCTGATCAAGATTCCTCGGATTTTGACTTCTGGTGTAGGAGGGCTTTCTACTCGGCTCGGTTGTTGCTTTCCATTTCTGCACATCAGGCCCACTATGCAGCCTATGACAGGTTCTTGTGGTCCAGGCTAGGTCAACTCCTAGCCTTGTTGCCTGACACGGAGCAAATCAGACAAGCCATTGCACTCTCTGCATGTGGCCTGGAGCTAGCAAGACACCAAGCGAGGGCATCTTCTGATGCCAACGAGGTAGCTACCAGGGTCGTAGGGACAGCAGTCTGCACTAGGCGGACGGCATGGCTGCGTCTTTCCCAGTTGTCACCCTTGGCCCAGCATAGGGTGATTAACTCCGCTCACCAGAGAACCTATCTCTTCTCCCGTAGAGCGAGACTGCGTTTGTCGGGGCAACTTCCTTCCCCCTCCGGGGGGTCCCCATCTCACTCTCCCCACTCTTGGGCCTCCCAGGCCCTGAAGGTTCTCCATCTTAGTGTGTCACCCAGTCACCACTGAGAGCTAAGGGACTTTGTCCCTAGGGTGTAAGAAACTCTTCTGGGGCTCAGAAGTCACTAATGTGATGAATGGTGAAGATTATACAGGTAAGATATGAAAATTATGTACCTACCGTAATTATGATCTTTCTGTGTATCTTCACCATTCATCACAGTCCCACCCTCCATCCCCTGGGGCCCAGTCTCTTGGTCCACCTCCTCCCTCTCTGTGCCCAACCCCTTTCTTAGGAGTGGGTAACAGGAGCACATAGAGGATAAGGTTCCTGGGAGAGTGGTCAGCATGGGGACACTCCTTCTCCAGTCAAGCAGTCCACCCCTGTGGGTGGGAGTGACAGTTGCCCTCCATCTCTCCTCACTTTCTTTTTCCCATCCATCTTATTTTTCTTGTCCTTGACTACCCTTAAAAAAAATCCTTTATTTTTCACCAAAGTCTTTCCTTGAGAGGGTGTTAATTCTCTGTGCCCTGTCCTTCTTCTAGAATAGCCCACTCTGCTTATATGGAGTTTTGCCAGCTATTCTGTGCCTTGAATTCTGGCAAGAAGCCTTTGGCTACTCCTTGTAGTTCCTATACAATCTGGAGACGGACCAGGGTCTGGGATATGTTAAATTTTTCCCCTCTCTTCCTATCTTCTAAATTCTTTACCCCACCCTACCTCCCTCCTCTATTTCCAAAGATTGGGGCCCCTCCCAATCCCTTTAGTTCCTGACTTCTCCCTTTCTGTCCTCTCAGTCATTATTTCTCCTTTTAGTTTTATATCTTTTCCTTTTTCCTGTCCCTTGGGCTTCCTTGTCCCACCCTCCACTCCCTTCCTCTTACCTCTCCGGTGACTCAGAGCTGGCAGGCAAGTGGAGTCGACAGCGTCTAACGGCCAACCCGCGAGTGCCACACGGTGTGTCGGCCTCGAGGGCGGCGCCAATAGTGCGTCGGCTCCGCCTACCAAAAAAAAAAAAAGCTCCCACGGGGTCATGACCTCCAGCCATGAACCCAATTGTGATGAATGGTGAAGATACACAGAGAGATCATAATTATGGTAGGTACTTAATTTTCATCTTTGGAGTATGGAGTATTTGCAAATGTTGGGTGAGTACTGGTACTCATTAAAAAAAATTCCAAAGAATATTTCCTGAAATGAGGTGAGTAAAACAGGTTGGTGCTCCCCTTATCTGGAGCCCTGCTCCCACTTTCTTTTATGATATGCAGCAGACAGTATTTGCTATAATTAAAATAAGTAGCTTGATGGACTGATGATCAGTTCCTATCCTTTGCACTAATCTTTTTTTTTTTTTAATTTTTTATTTAGTATTTTATACATGAGCATAAAATCAATTTTCCAGAGTATGTATAAAGAAATCATTCCATATCCGTGTACATTACAAAGGAGGTTTGATTACATACTACAATTGGTACATCTCTGGGGGTAGAGAGAAAATTAGACATTACATCTATTATCTTTAGTATTTGGTGTACAGCATTAGGAGCCTTTGTGCAGTCAAAGCCTTGGGTAATTATATCAGTAATCAGAATTATATATTATCTTAACCGACCACCAGGTCCTAAGTTAATCACTTATCATGTAAAGGAGAAGAAAACCTTCCCAATTCTCTAGAGCTCCTTAAATCATTATTTCCTGTGAGATTACCCAACTTTTAATCGTAGAGACAGACATGGTGATTGCAGACATAGAATTAGCCAGCAAATTTCAATTTCTAAATGTCCCGAGTTATAAACGTCAGTTAACAGTCTCTACCTACGTATTTGCAAAGTAAACCAGATGATTTGCGTAGAAGTTTTCTAAGCTTTGCATGCCGTTCAAGCATATTTTAAAACTTTAATATTAAGGCAAACATAAGTGAGTACTGAGCAAGGTGTTAGTAATAAACATCAGACCATTCTGTTAAGCTCACAGTCCGATTGCCCATTGAAAGTCCAGGTTTTCAGTCCTCCTCAAGGTCCTCTTCTGATAGCTGGTCTTCGTGCATCCTTCGAGCTGCTATTCTCTCCACGCAAGCTCCCGCTTCTTTAGGGTCTGTAAATCTGAATTGACGACGGCCTTCTGTAAAACATAGTCTGGCAGGGAAGGCCAACGAGTACGTGATACCCAGGTCTCGGTTTTTTCTTCACGCCGTCAAAGGCTTTTCGGCGCATTCTTGTGGTATAAGCCAAACCGAAAAACATAACACGAGAGTCCCTTCATATTATTGGGTTCCTAGAGTGATTGTCCCTAAAACCAAGTCTCTCTCAGCCGCAGATGATAGGGAGACCAGAATAGTCCGGGGGTCTCTTGGTTTGAGATAGGGCCTATGGGGTGATTCTGTAGGCTCTTTGTATTTGTACAGCTTTCAACTCGGTGATGTTTTTCAGCCATTGCTCGAGGTAAACAGCTAGGTTGCCCCCCTCTGTGCCTTCCGGGAGTCCGAGTATCCGAATATTTGGAGCCCTTACCACATTCTCTAGCTGCTCGATTCGGCTCCTCAAAGCTGCTTGTTCCTTAATGGCTGTTGCCGATGCTGATAGAGCCTTCCTGGCGGTAGCTTCGATGACTTTAGTTGTCTCCCCCATTGCGTCAATTCGTGATTCCATCCCCTGGAACCGCAGTGAAAAGGCATCCAGTTTTTGGTCCATCCCTTGGACTGTCTTGGTTAGGGCATTGAGTGCACTTTGGAGTGAGTTCAGCGTTGCCGAGGTCTGATCTGGGCTGCAAAATGGCCGCACCATCTATTTGCTCCACATGTTTAGGCAGGGAAGTGCGCGGTTGAAGAAGTCTTGTTTGGGGTTTTGTTTTCCCATTTCCGTAGTTGGCGTTTATCAAAAGTTGCCAAAGTGTCCCACTTAGCTTCCGACAAGTGTTCAGTTGCTTTCCAGGCAAAAATATCAACTAGAAATTTAGATTTAATTACGATTATCAGGAGCTCCAGAAAAACGCTGTTTCTGGCTGGACTGCAGGCTCCGCCCCCCCCCCCCTTTGCACTAATCTTTGGATTAAAAAATCCAGCAATGCTCTGAGAAAATCACCAGTTTTGCATGAGCGCATTATACTCTGTTTGTACTGAAAAAAGTCCAATTCAATTTAATGGGCTTTTTTTTAAATAATTTTGTTGTATCTGTTTACTGCCTGACTTTCGACTAGGCCCCTTCGGGTCTGCCCCCCCCAAGCCCCGTCACCTGAATTCCGGTGAACTCACCAGTCTACTCTTGAGTTCCCTTGGCTTACCTCAATCCCATAGAAGGGGTGGCAGAATCCAGCTGTTGCAGAAACTGATCCAGTGCTGGTGGAGGGCCATGTAACTGGTGTGGGGCCTGTGAGGACTGGACCCTCATCTTGCCTTGATCGGGATTTACAACTGTTCTTCCCGATCCTGTGGGATGCTGACATTCAGTGGTGCACAAGCTCTGACACAAGCTTTTTGAGCACATCACCATCATCAGTCCCCCAGCCAGTATGCTGCTCAGTATTCACTGCCACCTGTGGTCAACCAGGTGGCAGTACTGCACCAGAGTCAACTGTCCTTCCTCCCCAGAAGAAGAGAACATCCCCTGGAGCACTTAGTCCTCCTGCTCCAGCCAGCTGCCGATAGGCCAGACTCCTTCCAGAAGCCTGGTTATCAGCATTGTGAACAGTAACATTACTGCTGTGCTGATGGGCCAGAGAACTATGCTGAGCCTGTAGTCTGCCCTTCTTTATCTTGTCCTGCCCCATTACCTGTTGTCTACATGGGGTTGGATAAACAACGGTAACCCAACCCTTGGGGTGCTTTAGTGCTCTTATTAAACTAAACTTGTTTTTATATTCATTTTAGCGCTATAATACTAATGGTTTTATTTTACATGAGGTTTTCCAGCTATTAACATAAAACTTTAAGAATGCTGTCAGCCAATCAGAATGCTCCATTCCTGCCATTGTTTCAGTGTCAGTGGCTCAGTAGGTAGCACACTCGCCTCTGAGGTTGGGAGATCAGAGGGCTGTGGGTTCAGTTCCCACATCTGGCACTTGGGTTAATATCCCAGTACTGAGACTGTAGTGCAGCATGAGAGGGGTGCTGCACTTCTGAGGTGCCGCCTTTCGGATGAGACGTTTAACCGAGGTCTCATCTGCCTGGATTGGTGGTAGTTCAGGTGGATGTTAAAGATCCTATAGCACTTATCGAAAAGAGCAGAGGCATTTTTATTAAAATGAAAACAGAAAATACAGAGAACAAATCATCACTACAGGCAAAAAAAAGGAGAATCAAGTGAACAAACAGCAAACTTATACAGCAAATGTAAAAACAGAAAATAACTTGTCAGAAACCCCAACCCCCCCATAAAAGTAATAGAAAACCCAGAATAAAATATACAATGAGAAAAACAAACCAAAAAACCTGTCGTGAAGAATAAAAAAAATTCTCCAACTGTAAAAGAAAAAATTTAGGTACTTAACAAAATATCTGTGAAAAAATCATCAGCATTAGGTAAAGGACAACCTAATTACCAGAAATCCCAATACCGTTCCCAAATATTCCTTTTAAGGACTTTCCTCTCTCCCTCTCTAATATGATCTATATTCTGTATAATTTTCTCATAAAGCTCAGCAGGTGACACATACCATTGTTGAAACAGAAAGCAACATCTAACTTGCCATACCCAGTATAAAATAGCGACAGCCAGTAAATTCATAGTACTGGGATTATATCTGCCCCAGTCCACGGGAAACAGACTGAAAAACAATGTTCTACGGTCCCACAATTTCCACACATGTTGCCAATGTTTACGTTGCCAAAGGAACCAAAACTGAATAATATAGGGACATTCAAAATATAGATGAACCATGGATTGAAGTTCCATGTTACATGAATCCCTAAAACAATATCTGTCCTGAATCTGTTTATGCTTGTGGTGCCCTCGAACATTAATTTTCCCATGGACTCCAAGCCACGAAATATCCCACATAACTAAAGGAATTCTTTTATCAGTTAAACGATTTCCAATCTGTCCCTCTCAAGCTTGGTAAAGTCAGCGAAAACATCTTCTGAGAAACAGGTATCCACAACAACCTGATACAAACGTTTTCTTGAAAGCTCAGTTACCATTTTCTTTGTGATTGTCCAAGTTTTAAGCATATCAAAAACCAGTGACCAATCTGAAGATAAGACATATTTCCTCTTATTTTTATGTAAAAAACAATCATTGTCCCATTCCCGCAAAATATCAGAAAGAGGAGCCTTAACCATCAAAACCCAAGGTCTGTCAACCGACTGACAGATAGGCTTTAAGTTGGTAGTAAAAAAAAATAGAAAAAAAGAAAACAAGCAGTTGAACCATACAAACTCCCCCATGTCGATAATCAGAATATAAAACATTTCTTTTAACGGGGTTCAACCGGCTTCCCCCAAGAAAAAAAGATACCCGTAAGAGGCACAAAAAACTGTTTAGGCACAGGGGGCTGGATATTCAAACTGCGCCATTCTGAGGCGCAAGCCCTTGCGCTGCGCAAAATAGTTGCGCGGGGGTGTGGCCGGGGCGATATTCAAAGAAGTTGCGCTATTGAGCAACTCCTTTGAATATCACCCCCCAGCCACAGCCACTGTGCATGGCGCAGTGGAACTTGCGTCACCGCAAGTTGTCAGAGTGGAGCATTCAACTTGCGGTGGCTAGTACCATTGGCGCCACGCGCAAAATCACGATATTCAAAAAGGTGACATGCAATGGGGCCATAATTCATGCAAGGTACAGGGGGCCATTTGCATCTGATTATGGCCCCATTTGCATGCCATTAGATGTAGGTGCGCCCCGATCCCGAGGACTTGGCGCTGGCGCCTGCCAGGCAGCAGCCGCCGGGGACCGCACGTTGCAGCCCGATCGCGGCAGCAATGTGCTTCCCCACCTCCTCCCATACATCCCTGGTGGTCCAGTGGACCAAATGCCCGATCTGGCGGTATGTTTAATAACCCCCTCCCGCTCACATCCCTGGTGGTCCAGTGGATCAAATGCCCGATCGCGGGCAGAAAGTAATCTGAACCCCGAACATTCTCTTTGGGCGTCGCTGGCAGAAAGTAATCTGAACCCCTCGATTATTTTGTGGCTCGATCGCAGGTAGAGTGGCTGATCTTCGATCTCTTTTAGTTCGACGCAGGCAGGCAATTGAGTCTCAACCCCGAACATCTCCCAGGTCCAGTGATGGCGGTCAGTTGTTGACAATTTCCAAAACATCTCCTTGTGGTTAGTGTCCCCACCCCACCTTACTCCACTAAGCCCCCACTCCACCCCGCCCCCCGCAGCCGGGCGGCAGCGCAGCATCCTGACTGCAGCTGCTTTCAGCTGCTCGATTGATTGTTGAGCAGCCGATTGGTAGCAGAGCAAGAGCCACGGGCATGCAGTTATACAGACATGATAGTCCAGATTTGTGAATGATCCATCTACAAATCTGACTGTCATGTACAGTATGGGCTGCACGCCCATTGGCTCTTTGCTCTGCACCATCGGGCGGCAGCCCTCACTGGGCAGTCAGTCGGCGGGCGGCAGGCGGTGGATGCTGCCGGCGCCGGGGGGGGTGTGGGCTTTCGTGGGGGGTGGGGGGGACACTAGCCACCAGGAGATGTTTTGGGGTTCAATTTACTTACTGCCCGCGATCGGCATTTCAGTCCACTGACCACCAGGAGATGTTCGGGGTTTAATTTACTTACCGCCCGCGATCGGGCATGTTTGTGATGATCGAGGGTTCAGTTTACTTTCTGCCCGCGATCGGGCACAAGGAGATGTCTGGGGTTCAGTTTACTTTCTGCCCACGATCGGGCACAAGGGAGATGTTTGGGGGGTTCCGTTACTTTCTGCCCGCGATCGGGCATTTCGTCCACTGACCACCAGGGATGGAACGGGGAGTTATTAAACATATCACCATGATTAGGCATTTCGTCCACTGGACCACCAGGGATGTGAACAGGAGGAGGGAGAGCTACATTGATGCCCGCGATCGGGCTGGTGGGGGAGTACACTATGCCTGCACTCGGCAAGTGGGGAGTACAGGACTGAGTTAGCCAGCCACAGGTGGCAGCTGCTGTGTTGCGCCTGTAATACAGCAGCTCACCTGTGGGCAGGTACTCAACTTAAGCCTTTTTTGGCTCAAAGTCCTGCAGGCGCAGGTAGGTTGCACCTAGTAACTCTGCACAGCCCGCTGAATATCGGCTGTGCAGTTTATGCACGGTTCCTCCCCCTCCAGTTGAGCATGCATTCATTTGCATTGTGCTGTTGCTCAGCCTGTTTTCAGTGGCGCAACTGCCTCCTGCTGAATATCGCAGAATGGCGCAATTTAGGACTTGAGCATGCGCAACCCTTTTGAATATCTGGCCCAGGACATACATGAGCTACATATAAAAACAAAGGTAACAAACAAGTTTTAATCAAGAAAATCCTTTTTTTTTTTTTTGTGCCCCCATGGACCACTTATTCCATTTGCAAACTTTCTCCCTCCCTATATTTAGTTGTAATTCCCAATTATATAGTGCCATGTCTGGTGCCCCCAAAATTTTATGTGGAGAATCTACTACCCTAATGCCTCCAAGATGGGAACCCTCACTGTGAAATCCTGTCAAATTAAAACAAAACACTCTTCTGAAAATTAAGCCTATAACCAATACAATGTAGGAAAACGGAGAATTTGACACAATAAATGCCCAACTGATGCCGTTGGTACTAGTACACAGAGATCATCTGCATAACAAATGTTTTTTATGTCCCACATTCCCAAACCCGATACACCGGGGAGGCCAGGGGACTTCTGAAGGAGACGGATAATCGGATCTAACGCCATAACAAACAAAAGTGGGCTTAGAGGATAGCCTTGTCTGACTCCTCTACGAATGTAACATGGTTTCCCAAGCCAGCCTTTGACATAAGGCTTCACATAAGCCAATGAGTAACAAAGGCAAAGCCAATTTACAAACATACAAGGAAAACCATATGCCCAGAGAGTCAACCAGATAAATTCCTGGGAAACACAATCAAAAGCGCTGGTTTGATCAAAATTAAATAAATACCCTGAGAGAGTCCCACAGTGCCCTTGAGAGAACAACTCCCGCATCAGAATTAAGGCATCTCGGATGGACCTACGCGGTACAGAGCAGTATTGAGGCGGAGTAACCAAAAAGGGTAACAATTTCTGTATCCTGTTCCCTAATAGTATCGCGAAAATTTTGAAGTCAGTATTTAACAAGGTAATGGGGTGCCAATTACATAAATCAGATCTATCCCCTTTTTTAAATAAAAAGATCATTAAACCTTCATACATTTGTTCTGTAAGACAGTCTTCGAACTAAAACGCATTAAAGATAGCCAAGAATTGATTAGGCATAATTTCCCACAACGATTTATAGATTTCAGAAGGCAGACCATCCGAGCCTGGAGCTATAATATCCTTCAGGCTTGCCATGACCACTTTAACTTCTTCAAAGGAAAAAGGTTTCAAAATATCTTGCTGCTGTACCATAGTCAAAGTAGGTAAATCCGATGCCTGTAACAATAAAGACATATCCTGAGATTATGAAACTGGAGATTCAAAGGTGTGCTTAATAAAATCTTCTACACACTGCAAAATATCAGATTCACCCTAACTATATGACCATGTTTATCAGTAAGACTATACACTTGTTTAGCTTGACACCTCTGTCTGCAGTCGTCATACGGGTTAAACTGACTTTTCTTTCCAGAAGTCCTAAATTTTTGTTCAAAATCCAAGGACTTCTGCCTATCATACTGGAGTTGCGTCAGTGTTTGTTTTACATTCCGTATACGGTCCCCACAATCTAATTTTGATAAATGGACTGCAGAAAATAAGGTATACAATTCAGTCCTGAGAAGCTTAGATTGTCGGTGACGACAGTCAGCTAAAAATCTGGAATGTAATTTAAAATAGGCTGCAATACATTCTTTGGTGTCCACCCACCAATCAGTCACAGAATCATAAAGAAAAATCACAGTACGCTTATCAAATATCAGTTCTAGAAATCCCTTATGAAATACCGGATTCGACAACAATTGGGTATTCACCCTCCACACCCTTGGCCCATTAGCAGTCACATGACGCAAGTGAATCGTCAATCCTAACAGATTATGGTCTGAGGTTTCAACAGGCAACACAGTCCCCTCAAACTCCCCAATGTTCCGTGAACAAAGCCAAAAGTCTATCCTAGATGTTAATCGACCTTTCGAAAAAGTATATAAAGGGTTCTGAGAAAAATATCCACAAGATCGAGCTCCCTAACTATAGATTGTAATTCATGTGTATCACAATACACCTTCCCAGTTGACTTTAGATCTAGGCTAGAATTGAAGTCTACCCCCCATAGAACAATCCTATTGGTCAGCAAATAAGGCCTAATCTTCCGTAATAGATGTACAGTACTCTAGCAGCTTTTTGCTGAGGGGCGTATATATTTATAAGCCTATAGTTCAAACCATTCCAAATTAAATCCAAAATCATTGCTCTCCCAGGCACCAAATCCACCAACTTCTGAAGCAAAAAGCCAGTTGTGGAAAAACAAAACCCAAGACCTGAACTTAGATCTTGACCAATGGACCAGTAAGAAGTACCTGAAACCCAATTCTTAGTAGCCCGATCAATATCCAGGGTAGTGTAAAACCGTACATCTTGCAAAAAATAGATATCATAAGGCAAGGACTGTAAGGTCAAGAAGGTAGCCTTTCTTTTATACACTGACCTAATGCTATTGACATTAAGACTAGCTAAGGCAAGGGAGGCCTGATTTAAGGACATAGAAAACAATCAGCAAGTGGGAGAGAGAAAATAAAAAAAAAGAAGAAAACAGTCATTTCTTTTTCTGAGATCTTTTTTTTTTTTTTATTTAGTTGTTTAACCAGGTATAGCACACTAAGCTGAAAGCTTTTTTACAGGAGCGACCTGGGAGTACAAGGAGGTTAAGTGACTTGCTCAGGGTCACAGTATGCAAGTGGAAGCTGTGGGGTTCAAACCCAGGTCTGGTCTGCTGGATGTCACCAGATTTGCAGCTCAGAGCCTTAGACCACTGCGCTATCTTGTGGACCTCTTCTTCAGTCCTGCCCCTGGGTATCCGGTACTGGAGCAAGGACAGGTGTTGACTCAGCCTGAGAAGAAGAAGAAGGGAGTGACATGTCCGGGTCATCCCCGTCCATAATGTCACCTCAACTCTGTAAAGGTTCATAAGGATTGTCTACCTGTATCAAGAACTGCTGTTTGTCCTCTATCAGTTTAGTGGACCGAAGTCTAGTGCAAACAGGATGAAAATCCACAGTGGCATCCCCAGTTCTTTAACCAGATACGTCAGGTAGCGGGGGAAGTGGATCTACTGACTGTACTAGAGGTGGAACAAGCGGAGGAGAGGGCAAGGGAGGGGGGGTCTACAAGAGGTTCCCGAAGTTCAGGTTCCCGATGTTGAGGAGCAGTGTTCCCCTCCGCCAGATCAGTAGATGGATGGAGACCATCCTTTCTAGGTGCTACAGGACCTAAACCCAGGGAGTGAGTCTTAGCAGATGAGGCAGATTTAGAGATGTAAAAATCATGCTCCATATAATCCGCTATGTTATGGGCAGCCCATGGGCAAGCGGCAAAAACATGAGACTCATCTCCACAGAGGTTACAAGAGGAGGGGACTGTACAAGACAACACCGAGTGTCCTAAAGCACCACACGCTGAACATTTAAGCTGAACACAGTCAGAATTCAGATGAGACAGGGACCCACAATGATAACACGAGCGAGGTTGTCATGGATAGAACAAAATACCTCGGTCTCTCCCGAGATAGAAACAGTTAGGGAGATGTTGAATCCCCATCTCAGTCATTTTCAGTTGCACATTAAATTTCCACCCCCCACTCCAAAACCCATTATCGTCAATCAGTGCATGCGGTACACCATTTACAGTACACCGTTTCTCCAGCCAATGAAGTATATCCAAAACATTGACCCCCTCGTTGCGAAATAAAACCGTAATCACTTTAGCAGTAGGTCTAGTGATTGGGATGACCACAAAAGGTTTCCATACAGAGTTGGAGCGGACTGCATAATATGCAGCCCAAAATTTATCCAATAAAGCTGCAGAACGAAAAGACACATCAAAATTGTGGTCCCCAGAGGTATGTATAAAGGCATAAACTTCAGAAGGTTTAATGTTCAAAGAATCAATAATCAAACGTTTACCCACATAATTCCGATCTGGAGGAAGCTCCAGCCCACTTCTATAATAAATTCTGGCAACAAAACGTTTTCTAGCAGGCACTTCAGAGTTTTTAAATAAAAAGGCATAACTAGCAGGCCGTTTGTCACTGTTACCTCTCGAACCTTGGTGATCCAAACCCCCAACTGATCCCAGAGCCGGGCCCCCGCCTGAGGAGGAGGCAGACTGACCTGGGGGTGTAGACGATGTTTGCGAACCAGCAGTGCCTGCATTGTTCGGGGAAACGACTGAAACGGGAAAACTAGCAGAAATAGGCTCTGGTGGCTGAAACGCCATGCCCGCAGTAGCATCTGGCGTAGGTCGCATAGGGCTGTCAACCACACCCGGAAGCTCAGTAGCGGTGTGGTCCGACTCCAAATCAGGAAACCCTTGTCATTCCTCACGCAAAGCAGCAGAAGAGGGTTCCAGAACCGAAATCAACACATCGCCCGGCAAATGAATACGGGGATCGGGAACCCACGTGGTTTGGGTCTTAACCCAACCCGCTCTTTCTAACGCCAACTCAGGGGACTGGGACGAGTCCTTCGCCATAAAGGAAAAGGAATCACTATCATCAGCAGAAGCCACCGTACGCAAAGGTTCTACAGTCAAACCATCAGCTAGGTCTAAGTAGCTTTTCTTCGTCGTACCTGGGAGTACCGTCGGACTGCAGGCCGATCACTTCCTCTTCTTATCATCATCAAAACTTTTAACATCAGGTACAAACTCAGTACTTGCCTCATGTAAGGTTTGTTCTTCCTCAGTCATCATAACCAAATCCTCTGTAGGCAGAGATACATCCATAAGGGTAGTTGCAATGTTACATTCACATACTGGGACTATCGACTGTTCCAGCACCACGTCCTCACTCTCTGAAGTCCGAGACATTCTGAGGCTGCTCCAGCCATCCCAGGGGGGCCCCCTACTGCAAGAGTAGGAGAATTTCCCTGGTGTCCTGGCCAAATTTCCCTCATTCACTAAAAATACCACCAACAGTTTCATCTGGTTCAAGGTCAGTTGGCATTCATCTGTATCCCCCTGCCACGGGTCATGCCTGAAAATAGGCAGAATTTGTCTACTGCACTTACCCGGTCAACAAAAACTAAATAAATAATACTGTTTAGTCTGCCTATAGTTGTACTGCTTGATAACTTATGTGAAGTAGAGTAATCCTTCAACTGGCACACGGAACCATATGGAAGTCAGGTTCTAGCTAAGGTATCATAACTTTGAAGTCAGCTCCTCTCTGTAAGGGATGATGTCTTTACTAGCTTGTAGGCATTTGCCAAGTGATATCCTTGGAACTAATTGAAAAAAAGAAATTATAGTAAGTTGTATTCTTCTTTTCAAACCTTGCAGTATATCATGATGGTTACCAGTAATGATTCTCAAAAGTGGAATATGTTGCCAGTATAAATCACAAAAATCACTTACTACAGAGCATTGAAACATCCCAGTGATCTCCACTGTACATACTGTATGGAGGACTGGAAACGTTTGTCTAGCAGGAATTGTATTAGAAATAATGTTTCTTTTTGTTTCTGAACAGATAGCAATGGTGACTGGAGATCATCCTATTACAGCCCATGCAATTGCAAAAGCAGTGGGAATCATTTCACCAGACAGTGAGACAGTTGAAGAAATTGCAGCTCGACTTAACAAACCAATCAGTGAAATAGATCCAAAGTAAGCAGTTTTAGATTTACTGATCTAACTTTGAGGGTGGAGCTCTTGCAGCAGGTAAATACCATTAGGACTGAAGCCGGCAGGCATCAGGACCCCACGGAAAACTTGTAGCTAGCAATCTGAGGCAGGTGACCGCCCTGACATTGGCTACGCCTGATGTCAGACATGGTATATAGGGGGCGGTCCCCTGGCACCACCCCAGTTCTTTTCCCGCCATCGACCCATGTAGTTCTGCTCCCCGGACGCCTTCATTAGCAGTCGACAGCCAAAGAAAGAAGTCTTTTTTTTTTCATTCTATTCAACATTCATATCGCCTCGTGTATGTTGCTGCCCTCTCCACCTCAACGAAAAGCAAAGTGTGCATGCAGGAAGCAGATTCTGGACAAAGACGGCCATGTGGCCTGCCTCATCTGTTTAGACCCAGAACACCAGCCTGGCGCCTGAACACATTGCCAGAAGTTCAATCAGAAGACACGCCAGGAGGGCCAACGCACTCAAGACCTTTCTGCTCGAGAAGAAGCTTGCAGCCATGCAGCAAGGATCAGGAGTCAGCTCATCCTCTCCCGCCAGGGATTCCCCACCCAAAGATAAGTCCTCAGGGGGGAAGCATCACCACGGGGATAAGGATCGGGCCAGGTTTGAATCCCACCCAAAGTCGCCAGCTAAGCAGGCCTCATCTTCCTCGACCTCCAGCTGGAGGTCTGGTTTGGTTCCAGCCCAGTCATCCAAACTTTCCTGTACGTCTAAGTCCGCTCCTGCCTCTTCCCAGGGCAAACACTGGGAGTTGGCCTCATCAGGACATCACACTTCCCTGGCCCATCAACCCCTAAATCCATCAGGGTCGACCTAGGTAAGCCTGTCTAAGGCTCAGGACAGGCCTGGTTCTTCAGAGAAACAAAAGCCTTCAGAAGAACCCTCACGTATGCAGGAGGCTGCTTGGGCTCAGATGCCTCCCCGGCCCCCGGCTAAGGTGTGCCTTCCACCAGATCAGCGCAAACCTAGCCGGTCGCCTACACCGTCATCCTGTTCCCCGATGCCTGACACGGGGCGGTCACCAGATGAAGACCAGCCATCCGCCCCTCCTAGGAACCGGATGCCGGACCACAAGACAAAGGCGCTACCAGTCGGACCACTGATGCCGGGATCCAGGACCCGATGCCTACCCTCAAGGAGCCTGAGCCCCAGGAACCCACGCCTATAGACCCAACGCCCGGTCCCTTGAACCCGGCGCCGGGCCTGGCAACTGTCCCAGTAGCAGACATTGGGAATCTCTTCACAACCTGGTGGAATACAGTTAAAGGGGATCTCCTGTAAAGACCCCCAGACACTGTCCCTACTCCACCACCAATGGGTCCCCCTCCCACCCAAGACCTCAAGGGGGTGAGGGCAAGCACCCATGTCCTGACCCTAAGGGGAAGAGAAGGAAATGTCCTTTGTCTCCGCCTCCCTCTTCCCCTCCTTCTTCGTCCTCCTCAGACGAGGGCAACGCTAGATCAGAGCCTGACTCAGATGGGGAATTTTGTCCTCCCTCCCTGGGACCAAAAGATTCCCTGCGGTCCCCCCGGATGTCCCATCCTTTCTGGACATCATGAGGCACATCCAGGCTATATATGAGTGGGTCATGGAGGACTTGGATCCAGAGTGCAAGTGCCTGGCCAATTTCCTCAGAGAGAAGGAGCCCAAACCTTTGGTTATCTCCCTGTTCATGGAACCGTTCCGGGACGTGACCCGCCTGACATGGCACACCCCGTCCTCTGTTCCTGCAGTCCCTAGAAAGGCGGACAGATTTTATAAGCCTCCGAAATCTGATCCCTTTCTAGCCGAACAACCAAAGGCCAACTCTTTGGTCCTCACAGCTGCTCACGGCAGAGGTTCCCAGCCAAAGCATTTGAGCTCCCAACCTCTGGACCCCATCTCTAAAAAGTTAGATGGTTGGGGCTGAAAAGTCTTCTCCTCAGCCACTGGGGCCATCAGGTCCTTGAACTTCATGGCCCATATGATTACCTACTAACAGTCGCTGTGGCAGAAGACAATGGACCTCGTCAGCTCCATGCCAGACTCCGACTCAAAGCAAGAAGTATTGGCGTGTGCCCAGTCGGGATTGGACGTTGATAAACACGCCCTGAGGTGTTCTTATGATGCCATAGATATGGCCTCCAGAGCAGCTGCCTTGGGGGTTTGCATGAGGCAGCAGTCATGGCTCAGGCTCACGGGCTTCCAGCAGGACTTACAAGAGTCCATCCTGGATTCCTCCTTTCAGGGTCCTATTTTGTTTGGCCCGGAAGTTGAAGGGATGGTCAAGCAACTTCAGGAGTCGGGGGGGAAAGTGGTGGCCGACATGCACCGTATGTATAAATCCCAGACTCAGGAACCCCACGAACGCCCTTTTCATAAAGCACAAGGACGGGAGTAAACAGTCCCAAGGTAAGGGGTTCAAGAGGCGGGGTCACCCTGCCCCTCAAGGTTCCTAGGGCCCTAAGCAACCCAAAGCTCCCAGGGCCCAGGTCTCCACCACCCCCTCAGCCTGACTACCTCTGCCCCACCTCCTCCTTTCAGGCAGAACGAGCAGGTAGGAGGGTGATTTGCACTCTACCCACTCGAATGGTCCAGTATCATGACAGACCAATGGGTGCTGGACACCATTCGAAAAGGGTACGCAATAAAGTTCATCTGTATCCCGCTGGACAACCCCCCTTCTGGCATGTTGTCCATCGGCACACAGTCCCCTTCTAGAAGCAGAGATCCATCAGCTCCTAGAAAAAAAGGACCATCCAAAGGGTCCCATAGGCACAGAAGGGAAAAGATTATTACTCCCGCTTCTTCCTTGTTCCAAAGAAAATGGGAGACCTTCATCCCTTCCTGGATTTAAGCCAGCTCAATCTTTCAGTAAAGTTCCAGAGATTTCGGGTGATCACTCTGGCAGGACTCTTTCCCTTGCTCTGTCAAGGGGACTGGCTGTGCTCCCTAGATATGCAAAATGGCTACATGCATATCAGAGTCCTGAAGTCTCACAGAAGATTTCGCGCTTCAGCTTCCAGGACGAGCACTACCAGTTCAGGGTACTCCCCTTCAGCCTTTCATCCACTCCCAGGGTTTTCACCAAGTGTCTAGTGGTGGTAGCAGCAGCCCTCCAAAGGAGGGGCATCTGTGTCTACCCTTACCTGGACGATTGGCTCCTCTCCGCTCAGTCGGAGGAGGAGCTTCTAATCACCTTACAAGAGACATGGAATCTATTTTCCTCCCTGGGGATCACGGTAAACTGGTCAAAATCACATCTTTGGCCCACACAAAGGCTGTAATTCATAGGGGCTATTCTGGACACCGAGCAGGGGAGAGCTTTCCTGCCCCCAGACAGAGCAGACCGCCTTCAGGATTTGTCCAGCGGGCTCCAGAAGGTCTCCTCTTCCCTCACCCGGGTTGTTCTCCAACTCCTAGGCCACATGGCAGCTGCCATAGCCACAGTACCCTTAGCCAGACTACACATGCGAACCCCCAATGGCATTTCGGGGTCCAGTGGGACCAATCGATGGATGATCTGGATCTCTCGTGCAGTACATCGCTCCCTCGAATTCTGGCTCCGTTACGAAAGTCTAGCGGGAGGGGTCCCATTCCGGAGCCCTACTCCTCTTCAGACTTTAACTTCAGATGCCTCTCTGTCTGGTTGGGGGGCTTATTTAGGGGATCACAGGACCCGAGGGTCTTGGTCTGCCACAGAGAGCTCTCTACATATAAATGTTCTGGAAATGAGAGCCGTGCTGAATGTGCTTATCGCTTTCAGAGACCAATTCTTGAAGGGTCCTCTCCTGGTGCAGACAGACAACACACCAGTGGTCTTCTACATCAACAAGCAAGGGGGAACTCATTCATACTCCCTTTGCAGAGAGGCCATGAGAGTATGGGATTGGGCAGTAGACCACCATCTGGATCTCATCGCAGTTCATCTTCCAGGGGTCCAGAACATTCTTGCCGACAGTCTCAGCCACTCTACCTCTCTGAATCACGAGTGGGAACTGCACCAAGAAGTCGCAGATGACCTGTTTGATCGCTGGGGCCATCCAGAGTTGGACCTCTTTGCATCCCCGTACAACGCCAAACTGCAACATTTTTGTTCACTCGCTCCAGGGCCTGGTGTTTTCTGGTGAGACACATTGTTCCTCTCTTGGACAGGGAGGTTCCTGTACACCTTCCCTCCTTTTCCTCTCATTCAGAGAGTACTGCTCAAGTTGCAGTCAGAGGGGGCCAGAATGATTCTGGTGGCCCCTCTATGGCCCCCCTAGATTTGGTATCTGTTGCTCCAGTAACTATCTCTGGAACCTGCATTACAGTTGCCACTCTCCACCCACTTGCTCTCACAAGAGCAGGGGCTCTCGTCCATTCTGCTGTTCACCTGCATGCATGGCTCCTGCAATCCTAGTGGAAGAGAGGCTAGGAGTGTCAAGCAGGGTGGCTGAGATCTTGGTGGCAGCGAGGAAGCCTCCACATATGCTCTGAAATGGAAATGCTTCTGTATTTGGGCTATGACCCATGCCCTAGATCCCCTAGTTGTCCGGCAAAGCACGTGCTCAAGTATCTCCATCACCTTCTGGACTTAAGACTGAGCTATTCGTCCATTAAGGTGCATCTGTGTGCATTCTCTGCATATCATGATCCTTTTGGAGATAAAATGCTGACACAGCTCAACATCTGTAAAATATTTCTTAGAGGGGTCTTACATATCAGACCTCCCAGGAGAGACATTGTTCCTCCTTGGGACTTGTTTTTCATCCTGGAGAAACTCACCCTTCCTCCCTTCAAGCCAGCAGCCTTTTGTGAGCTGTGTTTCCTCTCATGGAAGACCCTCCCTCTGGTAGCCATTACCTCCGCTCAAAGGGTTTCCGAGCTCCAGGCCTTGATGTGTAAGGAACCTTACATAGTTTTCCACAGGGACAGGGTGACCCTGAGCATGAACCCTAAGTTCATGCCGAACGTGGTGTCTGTGCTGATTCTTAACCAGGACATCAACCTTCCAGTTTATTGTCTGGAATTTGTTAACCAAGGTGAAACGCTGTTGCACTCCTTGGATGTTCACAGAATTTTGAGGTATTACCTCCACAGGACTTGCTCCTACAGACAGTTGGACCAATTGTTCGTCTCATTCACCAAGCGAATGTTAGGGGCTCCTGTTTCAAGACAGTCACTAGCCTGTTGGCTGGTGCAATGCATTACTTTCTGCTACCAGCATCATAACAAACCACTTTCGGGAACTGTCAGGGGCCACTCTACCAGAGCAGTGGCCTCCTCCTTCGCGGCACTCAAAAAATGTATCCTCAGCAGATATTTGTGCTACAGCTATATGGAGTTCAGTCCACACTTTCATCAGGCATTACAGCCTGGATATTGCATCCAGAAGGAGAGCAGGATTCGGACTAGCAGCGCTGCAGGGCCTACTCTCTTAAGGGCCTTTTTCAGCTTCAGCTGTTTTCAGCATCTCTCCCTCCCCCCTCTCAGACCTGGGTCTATCCTTGGGTACTGCTTGGGACTCAGTCCTAATGGTATTACCTGCTGCAAGAGCTCCACCCTCAAAGTTAGATAGTACAATTACGTAAGAACTTACTGTAACAGTAGATCTTTGAGAGGAGCTCTTGCAGTAGGTGGCTTTCCCACCCTCCATCCCCCAGGGTTGTTATTTGGTTTTCATGTCTCCAGACCATGATGCGGACTTCCTGCTCGGTTCTTCAGTTTTGCTTCTAGCCAAGTCTCCAGCAGGAGAACTGAAGTGGCGCCAGAGGACCACCCCCTATATACCACATCTGACGTCAGGCATAGCTGACGTCGGGGGCGGTTCCCTGCCTCAGATTGCTAGCTACAAGTTTCCCTCGGGGTCCTGATGCCTGCTGGCTTTAGTCCTAATGGTATTACCTGCTGCAAGAGCTCCTCTTGAAGATCTACTGTTACGGTAAGTTCTTACGTAACTGTACTTTCCTGTTCTAGGAACTCCTGGTTTAGCAACATGTGTTCCTCCTTTTCCACTATTCAGAAGTCCCAGTAAGTACACACATCTCCAGGGTTAAAAAAAAAATTACAGTATGAGGGGTGTCTGATGGTGATGAGTTGCTGTGCTGGAGACTCAGGTTTGGGAGTGGGCTTGGGAACCTGGCTGGGGGTTGGTGGCACCACTTTAGTCATGAAAAGCTGGCACTGGGCAAGAGGAGCTTGCTACCCCCACAGGATGGATACTGCAAGTGCACAAGGCCTGTCACTGCACTGTATAGTGATGCGTGTAATGTGGAAGAACCACAGGGGAAATGGAACAAAAAAGCAGGAGGAAAATCTGGAGCCACCAAAAGATACCCTTCAGTACATTAGGGTTCTGCACACACAGGGTCCTCACATCCCTGAGTGAAGGGAGGTTATGGGGCTGAGAGATCAAACAGGTGAGGAAAAAATGTTTTCTTATTTGTCATTGTATTTGTGCTGATAGAATTTACTTATAAATTAACATTTTTGGAGTCTGTACCTTCATAGGTATCAGAACATCTATTGGTAATGACGAACTAAATGTCACCAGCAACGTTATAGAGGCAAGTATTCAAATTTGTTTTCTGCCTACAAGAATTTAGTCCCATTTCCACACTTTCTAAAGCTTGAACAGTAACTTGAAGGGGTAGGTGAGTGGGGCAGGAACTAATAAAGGAGAACGAAGGATCACACTCATTTGACCTGTACTACATGCAGACAAGTCACCTTACCTGCATTAGCATAAAGGACCAGCAATGCCTCTCCACTCATCCTGATACTTTTATGATGGCGTGCCCCATGAATCTAACTTTATTGATACTCTCACTAAGCTGTTCCTTTCAAACCTCAGGAATTCCTCACTATGCTTACTGTTGCAATCAGCCTGTAGGTCTGAGCTGCCCCAGAGAGTGGAATTTTATGTAAATTATGGAACTGTGGAGTGAAATTCAAATCTCTGCTGCATGGTAGCTTTCTAACCTGTCCCCAAATGTCAGATTTATTTATCCACATGAGGAAGAAGTTGCCCCAAAGAGCTCTCTTTGTCTTGATTCAAGTTGAACAGTTTTATTTTACTATTTCTGAGCATTTTGTTTTTCTCTTTTCATAGCTCTGCTGTTTTAGTTAGTTTAGCACAGATGTTTTTTGTTTTCTTTTTACTTTAGTGTTTTTATCCGGTTCCCTAGTGGTTCCTAGGAACTGGAGAAAAACCTCTTTTAGTTGCATTTTTTCTCTTTTTCAACCATGCAAAACTATTTGGTTGTCTGCCTTGCAGTATTATATTTGCTTCTTTTTTCTGCATTCTGAATCTGTTCTCGTCTTGGTTCCCCAATCTCCAGGAACCTAGCACGTTGATGTTTTTTGAATCTCTATTTAAAAAAAAATATGTTTTATTAGTGGTTTGTATTAATTTAGGAACCGGATGCAGTTTTGGTTTTCTCGCTGTTGGGAATCATTTTTCCAGGGGTCTTGTCATATTTGGCATGTCTCACAAGCCTAAAAAGAAAACAGGACCTACAGATTTTAAAAAACTGTTTAAAGTGCTACAATCTCTTGGTCAAGCCGGACTGCCATGAGTTGTGTTTAAGGTGCCTGGGTCCTGAGCACCCCTTTTCTGATTGTGAGCTTTGCAGTAAGTTTTGCTCTAAAACTGTTAAGAAAAGGGACAACAAATTAAAAATAATAATGGCTTCTCAGTCTGCCTCTGTGTCACCTAAGCACACTCACCAGAGCCCTTCCTCTCATGGTGAACAAAAGGAGATGCCTGCTAAACATGTCCCAGAGTCTAGAGCTCCTGGAAGAGGGAACCCTGCTGTAAGCAAACATACGAGGCACTCAGAGCAGATTCTGGAAATGGTTCCTGCTAAGAAAAAACAAAAAGAAAAACATGTCTTTGCCCCTCTTCCTGAAGAAGGAAAGGAGCCATCAGTAGACAGACCTAAAATGCCCTCTGTGGAGGACATGGCTAAGGCCTGGCAGTTTTTCCAGGCTTTTCAAACCATGGGATTGCTTATGGGCATGTCAGTTCCCCCAATGGTTCCGGTTCGCTCCCCGGTTCCAGAGGACCAAGAGGACGAGTTTTTTTTACTATGATGAGGAATAGGAAGGAGAGCCCATAGAGCCCAGTTGTTCTCCTGAACAGGAGTTTGGTTCTCCTCCCTGGGGCCAGGAGGATTTTTCCTCACATTTGACATTTGTGAGGCAGATGGTCAACACCCTCAACCTCTCCACCCAAGAGACTGTGGAGGATGAGAATGGGGTGGAGTTCTTGGACATGATGAGTCTTATCCCAACCTAAAGGTTGCCCCTTCCAGTGCATAAGCTGTCTTGAAAAGGCAGCTTGTAAGTTGTTGCAGATTCTCATCTCTGCCCAGGCATTGACAAAAAAATGGTGAAGTAACAGCCTGACAGGCAAAATGTTAGGTACCTCTATTCCAACCCTGACCATGAAGGAGTAGTGCAGGCTGCAGCCTTTGATAAGGCTAAGCCCCCCCCCACCTAGTGCCCCAGACAAAGACTCCAGAAAGCTGGATAGTATGGGAAAGAAGCTTTATAATTCTGCCTCCCTGCTGCTGAGGCAGACTGTCTATATGGCCTATATGGCCCAGCATCAGAAAATTCTCTGGAGCTCTATCCTGGCCATGAGTGACAAAGCTTCTGCAGATCTGGCACAGGATTTAGCAGATACTGCAAAATCAGCCCTGGATGCAACTAAGTACCAGTTCCATATGGCAGTGTATACCAGTGACACAGCCTCCAGGGTCATGGCCCATGCAATTTCCCTAAGAAGGTTTGCCTGGCTCAGAACTACAAACCTGTCCCAGGAAACCCAAATGAAGGCAATGGACTTCTTCCTTGAAGGTAACTCCTTATTTGGTGACAAGACAGAGGCAGACATGAAGAACGTGAAGGAGTACAAAATCCCCTATAAAAGTAACACTGAGAAGCAGAAGACCTCCACTTCCTATAGGCCACATGGAAGGGGAGGTAGGTGTAGGGGTTACTTTCCCCACGGTTTCCTCTTTTACGATTTCTCTCAGATGAGAGGTTTCTTGAGGGGCAGGGGCAAAAGAGGATCCAAATGGGTTGACTCAACCCCAGCACCTAAGGCTTAACCCAAGCAGAACCCCTGACAAGTCAGTCCAGGTCACCCAACCATTGTCGGGGGGGGGGGTTGGCTCTCTTCTTCTAGGAATGGAAAAACATCACTACAGACAAGTGGATCCGGGAAGTGGTGAGCCAGGGGCTAACACCTCAGTTCAAAACATTCCCCAGACTGCAGGTTGCAGAAACTTCATACCTCCCACTCCAACAGAAAAGATAATGCTGGAGTTAGAGGTTAAAAAGCTGCTGCAGGTTGAGCCGGCCTGGTGGTGCTGAGGGTTGAGGCGCTGGATGCCACACCTCGCGCCATGCCGGCGACCCGGGTTCGGGAATGAGCCTGGGCTGTTGGGGGTCAGTGGGGAGGGAGTGGCTTGAGTGTCCAGAGGACAGCTTTCCTCTCCCGGGAGGGAAGGGGGTTGCGCTCCTGCCAAATGACTGCCTCCTGGTGGAGGCCTGGGGGAAGTGCAGGTCTGCGGGCACACAGAAGGGAGTCAGTGCTGCAGGACTTCTATGGACATGCACGCGCCTCCACACATGCACATCTGGCGTGTGCACCCCAACAACAGGGACCAAGGGAGAAAAGGGAGGAGAAAATCAAATCCTCTGGCCTCAGGATGAAGACCAACTCTCCGCAGGCTCCGCTCCTGGGCCGGGCAGAAAGGTAAGCCCTAGTAATTCTGAGACATCAGGGCTGGGAGAGTCAGTTGGAAGGGGGCATGGAGGACAGGAGCACAAATAAAATATGGAAAAAGGAAAAAAAAAGCTGCTACAGGCAAAAGCAGCAGAAAGAGTCCCTGAAGGGCCTTTGCTCGAGGTATTTCCTTACCCACAAGAAAGATGGGGAGTTGTGACCCATTTTGGATCTCAGATATCTGAACAAACACTTGAAAAAGGAAAAGTTCAAGATGGTGACCCTGGCTACAGTGATACCACCCCTTCAAGAAGGAGACTGGCTGAGTTCTCTGGACCTGAAAGACACATATTTTCATATTCCAATCAGACCCAGCCACAGGAAGAATTTAAAGAGCTACTCAGAGAAAACTTAAAAAAAACAATGATTAGGTACATTTCTGCTTGCATTCCATTTACATTTTATATATTTTTTTCTCCCCATAATGTATTACTAAAGAAATGTGTATAAATATATGATTGTTGTCCCTTAGAGTTCATTTTGAGTACATCTGCCTCTGTAGCTTCCTCACTACTTTATATGTCATAATCCTCTGTTGTGACATCACAATCTGCTGCCATGGAAGTAACTGTGAGGTCACAAGCAGTGCTGTATGACTTCAGGTAGGGAAAAAGCAGCAGGAATAGATAAACTCTTAAGGAGCAAAGATCCTGTTTTCATGGAAATTACCTCACTACTAAATAATGTGGAGGAGGAATAAATAACTAATGGGAAATACAAACTGGACAGTGCCTAAGTATTATGTTTTGTTAAAGTTCTTCTGAACGTGTCACCAGCTCTTTAAGGTTCAGGCTAGCAACTGGTCACTATCAGTTCTCAGCCCATCCTTTTGGTCTCTCCTCCCAGAGTGTTCACAAAATGTTTGGCCGTGGTGGCAGCACATCTCAGAAGATAGAGAGTGCAGGTTTTTCCCCTATCTGGATGACTGGCTGGTCACAGGAAAGTCACATCAGCAGGCCAAGACTTCTCTCCTCCTAACTCACAGCACCATGGAGGGTGTAGGGCTCCTCAATACCCAGAAGTCCCAGACAAAGCCATTTTAAGTGCTGGAATTCATAGGAGCAGAGTTGGATGCCTACTGAGAGAGGGCCTTCCTGCCTCTGGACAAAGTGGAAAGTCTTATAAATCTGGCAGTTCTTTGTCCTGGGCCAGTCCAGGCCAGCAGGAGACTTCCTCCAACTATTAGACCATATGACCTCCTCCACAGCCCTGGTGGCAGGGGCCAGATTTCAAATGAAAGACATCCAGTACCACTTAAGGGCCCACTGGTCCCAAAGACGGGAGCCATCTCATGGTTGGTGGCTGTGTCAAAGTCTCTCTTTAAGTGCTCTGGACTGGTGGAAGAAGGCAACCTCAGGGAGTGAATGCCCTTCTAGCAGAAGTTTCCTGCAGTTATTTTAACAACAGATGCCTCCCTCCTAGACTGGGGAGCTCATCTGGGTGACCTGACAGTAAGCAGAGTTTGATCCCCCCAGAAATCTCAGGAGCATATAAACCTTTTAGAGATTAGGGCAGTCTTTCTGGCTCTACAGTCTTTTGCTTCCCAGGTCAGGAGGCAGTCAGGACAGACAACACCACCACCACGTATTACATCAACAAGTGGGGTGTGGGCACAAGATTTTCAAAACTGTATACAGAAGCAGTGAAGTTCTGAAATCCAGCTTACTTCTTGGAAGTGCAGCTCTCAGAAGTACACCTATGAGAGAAGGACAATGTCCTGGCGGATTCCGTGAGCAGGATCAGCCAGGGGCATCACAAATGGTCTTTGAACAAACAGGTACTAGCCACAATCTTCAAGAGATGGGGCACACCAGAAATTGATCTGTTTGCTTCCAGAGAGAATATCCAGCTGCCTGTCTTTTTTTGCAGGTCTTCAGCAGTGGGCTCGGTCCCCATGGATGCCCTACCCTAGACTTGTCAGAGAGGTTCCTGTATACCTTCCCTCCATTTCCTCTGCTCCTAAGAGTACTACTGAAGCTAAGGAGTATCCACATATGTTGTAAACAAACAAGAAATTATCATTTGTCCTAGGCAATGTATGGTAATTGTTTGTCTATGTTTATGTTAAATTGTATGTAATGTGTGTTCTTAGAAAGAAACAATAAAAAGTTTGAATATAAAAAGAAAAAAAGCGGAAGATTGAAGAGGCACGCCAGTGTTTAAAGAGGTCTCCTTGTAGTGGAAGAGACAATCATGTACATTGTAACCTTGAGTCTTTCCTTCCTGATGCAATTATATCTGCAGTAGAAGCTATTGACTGAGATTTTAGGGTCATGATTTGAGTCTGGATAGCAAATACTTTACAGCAAGCCTGCATATCCTTATTATAAACACTATTTGTGTTCTACTTTAAGGGATGCAAAGGCTGCAGTTATCCATGGAGAACAACTCAAAGATATGACACCAGGAGAACTTGATCAACTCCTAAGGAATCACTCAGAGATCGTGTTTGCAAGAACATCTCCTCAGCAAAAGTTATTGATTGTTGAAGGCTTTCAGCACCAGGTTTGTCCAAGAAACAGTCTGTGTTTCACTAGCATACTAGTCCTTAATCATATTCACAGTTGATGTGGCCTCTGACTGCATCTGTAACATAATTTGAAGGAGCTTGTACATGTATCATCCGTGTTTTTTCTCATACTGTCTGCTAAGTTCTTATGTTCTTCATTTTTGATTCCTCTACAGTAAGTCAAACCTATACAATTATTACATTTTCATTGATTGCCGGCCCAGTGGCGCTGAGAGCTGAGGTGCTGGTCGCCTTACCTCGAACTACGCTGGCATCCCGTGTTCGGGAACGAGCACGGGCCACCGGGGGTCGGCGGGGGAGGAGAGGGATCGAGCATCCATAGGACTGCTCTCCATCTCCAGGGAGGGTGGACACCAGCGGTTCGGTGCATGACTGGCCCAAGGCGGAGGCTATGGGGCTGATGCACTGAAAGGTACAGAGTGGGGGTAGATGAAGCAGATGTTCGGAGGAGCGCATACAGGAGCGTGCGTGCTTGCTCCTTGGGTGTCATTACACACCTCCTCTAGGGGAACCAAATTATAGGAGGAAAAAGGGTATTGGCGTGGCAGAATGGTGGTCAATCCCCGCAGGCGCCACCCCCATGATGGGCAGTAACCCTTCCAGCACTGAATCTGGAGTTAGGCGGGTCGGGCGATCCCCATCGCCCCACCACAGGGGCAAGCCGTGGGGCAGCTGGAAGGGTGGGCTGCCAGTAGGGGATGGGGCTGGGGGAATCCGACAGGCTGCATTGCCGCCACGGACCAGGCAGATAAAGAAATTAACTAAAAAAAAACACACTTTCACTGATTAATTTTCTTATTCCAGTTGAATAATTTTTTTTGACACCTACTTCTAACAACACTGCTTTATCTCCAGTCACATACTTGCAAAATCCTGGCTCAAGGAGTTGTCACGTCGAACAGTTCAATAGATGCAAACTGCACTGTGTTCGGTACCTGCACACCATGCATCCAGCTCCTTCCAATGGTCAAACCTTCTCTTTCCTGCTGAAGAAATAGGTGGATCTGCTCTGAGTATTCCACTCTTTCTTCATTATTTAACATTCCCCTGGGCTAGTCATTTACTGCTGGGTAATACATGCTCACCTACTAAGGGCTAACATACTCTAAAGCTCTGATATCATCTAGGAACCCAGGACTCCACCTTATTCCTTGTCAGTTGCTTAAAAATGTTCAGTCTTATGTGTGCTGACTGTAGGTAAGGCAGCATTGGTAGGGCTGTCCTGCTTGAAGACTTTCTTTGTAACCTTTTTTGTTTTTCCTACTATAGTAACTCTCAGAGGATAATCCTATTTGTTTGTACAAACTGAATTTCTAAATTGATACCATGCCTGTTGTTTGTTTTCTTAATTGGATCCTGCATTAACCCCAAATTCCTGTTGGTGGCTAAGTGTTTTGCATTCTACCTGAATTCTACTCATAATTCTTGAAGGGTGTAAGATAAGTGAATATGGTCTTGCTCTAGAAAAATAGGCATTATCAGCACAAAAAGGCTCTGTGGCCCATTCAGTCTTTCCAATAATGTATTTCTTTAGTACAATTTTTCTTCTCTTCTCTGTGTTGTTTGCTTGGGTGTTTTTCCTCAGCATAGGTTTGCTCAGCTAGAGTTCCTTTCCATTCCTGAGTTTTTGATACCCCTCTGTGGCTGTTTGAAAATGTTGAGGTTTAAACTGGTTATTTGTCATTCTAACCCCAGGAATCCTTCACACAGTGTTTACACTTTAGCATCTCTTCCTGGCACTGAGAGATGCTCCAGAGATAGAACCTTATGCAAATTTTAGAATTTAGAATGTAGGTTCAAACTCTGCACTGGTGTCACTCGCCACTGTAAGCAGTTGCCTCAGATTTGTTTCTCCGACCAAAGAGAACAGTCATCCCAAAGTTCAGCTCCGGTATGCTGGTCTCCAGAAAGCATTTTATTATTTTATTCCAGTGTATTACTTCAAAGTTTCTTTTATTTTGATAAACTCTGTGCTAGTTTAAGTTTAGTAAAATTACAGGTTTGTTTGTCTCCAGTTCCCAGGAACTGAAAAAATACTGACATAGTGTGGTTACCACCTGTGGGGAACCCCTAGTAATCTCTCATATTCACTGACCTACGCACAGTATAGTGTTATGCTTGTGCAACTGTGTTAGTTTGGTTTTGGCCGTTCGCACTCTCTATTCCAGAGGAATTACCACCCTGTAGGGGTACGAAAGGCAAGGAACCCTCGGAGAGGGTTCCACCCCTAGAGGTGCCACAGGACGATTCTTGTGACTAAAGGTGCCTTAGGAATCCCCAAAAGAAATGTAGTATAATCATCTCCAAAGAAGGAGGCAACATGAAGCATATGAGCAAGCAGTAACTGTGACATAGGAGCAGTAACTGTAACGTAGTAGTAGAAGAACAGGCAGTTTGATAATGTAATGAGATGCTCAGTTGGATAATGTAATGAATGCCCAGGCTTGCATAGCATGATACTGATGGTTTGTGTTGAGATTAGGGGATCCCCTAAGGAGCGAGGAACCGGCAAGACATCCTCCAACAGCGGAACATACCTAAAGAAACTTGGGGAAACAACTGTGCTAACTAAGTGTTATGACCTGAGGCAACAGAAGAAAGAAAAAAAAAACCTATGAGGAGGAAATCTCTAGGGATCCAAGGCCTAGGTCGCCTTCCCTCCAGGCTTGGGATAGTTTATTTAGTGATGGCTCTGCAGCTGCAATTTGGAAAACCCAAGTAAAGAGAGGTGGAAAATATTCCAATTTGGAGGAAGGATCTCACTCAAACCCTCTAGCGGGAATGCCATGGAAGGTTGCGAGAAAACTCTGCAACAATACGTGCATACAAGGCACAAGAGGAGAGCAACAACTGCTGAGGCATTCACCTGGTCTACCCACCCTAAATCAAACCAGGTGAACCAGATGGCAGTCGTAGGGAGAATGCGGTGAAGGTGCCTTGCTAGGGAAACCACTAAAGTCAATGGCTAACCATTATAGTGAAACACTAGAGCCAAAGGAGATCGTCGTAACCATCCTTCACCACTAGTCTTAAATTCTACACCAGGAGCTGCTGTCACGTAGCAGGCAGCTAAAGCCAAGCCCGGGGCGAGGACATTCCCAGCTGTGTACCAGGGGAGAAGGATCCCACCCCAAGTTGGACACACTCGAGATGCGGACTAAATGCAGAGCAAGACCGTCGGCTGCAGGAACCCTGCACCACAATAGAATGGCTGGCATGCCCCAGAAATTGATTAAGAGCTGAAAAGTTGGCGAGCTGAATGAGCACGACATGCTAAGATCATAATGAGCATTGAGTGCTGAGACCTTGCAAGGTTGAATGCAGATTGAGTGCAGCAGAATCCCAGAGGCTGAAGCCAAGGGGATGGCAGTAGGCATGAAGCAGTGGTTTGCATAAGCAAGGAGCAATGGCTGCAATGAGCAATGATAGCGTAAGCAAGCGTGGACCAATACGTAGGTCAATAAGTAGTAGTAATGCTAGGTGGACCTGCACAGAGGCCTGCATAACATACTGTATAGCAATAAAACAGCACTAAATTGGGGGTAAGCCAGCCAGACATGAATAGCCAAATCAAGGTGACTAATGCTCTGAGGATTTTTTCGGTGGCAAGGCATGTTTTAATAATAAAGCTATATTAACAGTCTCAGCAGGAGCTTAGTAGGCTGACCTCAGAGTTATAACTGCAATAAAACAGGGAAACAATGCTCTGAAAGCAGGTGTAGCCAGGCAGTGCAATGAAGATGCAAGTAGAATGAGAGCAGGAATGAGCAGCACAGCTAGGGTCAGAGTAAACTGTATCAGGTGAAAAGAATTGAGTATGCAACATGGAGCAGCTATGGTTAAGCTGAAACACATAGATAATGATTACAGTTGCTTTGCAGTAGTTTGAGCATGGTCAGCAGTGTAAAAACAAGCACTGGGTATAATAGTGATTGGAGTAAACAGTAGCAGTAGCTGCAGTTGTAGGTAACTGAAAGCAGTAGCATGAGCTCTGAGTAGCAGTATGCTAGCAGCTTAGAAACAAAGCCCCCAAAAAAAAGACAAAATCAAAACACAGCAAAACAGAAAACAGGGAACAAAGCCCAAAAACAAGAGACACAAAACACAGAGAAGCACACAGCCGGAGGAAAGATACAAACCAGAAGCGGGAAAACAAACACCGAAGTCCAGCAGAGACACACAGAAACAGCAGGTGGGGGTAGGCCCCAACCAGCTCAGAGGACAAACCAACAGAGCCTCTGGCTGCAAAGAAAAAATGCTTCACAATGAGGCTGAGAGGAACTGCTTATATAGCTCAGGAAGTGGGAGTGGCTGGCTGCTTGGCCACTGAACTCCAGGCAAAGCCTTTCCAATTATTTTGTTAAAAGTGTGTTAATTACTGCTTTGCTCCTTTTCAGCGATTCTTTCACAGTTACAGTTGCGGTTCCCTTTTTTGAGGGAAGTAGACTGAGCCTTCAAATTTATTTAGTCAATAATGCATCCTGTATTTTTTTGGGTTACAATTATAGCAATTCCTGGTAAAAGAAACCAATTTTTTTCTACCAAATATGTTTTTCCTCAGAACTTCTAATTTCTTGACAGTATTTCTATTTAAGGAACCAATAACAGTTTTTTCACACAAGGTCTTCAAAAACTGGAATGTCTGTTTGACCTAACAAAAGGACTAGACCAACAGGCTTTACAAATTGTAAAATTTGCTTTCAGCTTCTGGCAAAGGCAGACTGTTATAAGTTTTGTTTAAGATGCCTGGGTCCAGATCATGATTTTACAAGTTGTAAACTCTGTTTTAAGTTTTGCAGTAAAACCCAAAACATAGAGGATAATGTATGGTCAGCGATTGTTAACCATCGAGAGGTTGCCAGGGTGACCATGTAAACCTCGAGAGCGGAGCTCGAGAAGTTTACATCGCCATGGCAACCTCGAGATGGGTTAAAAAACCGGTTGACAATCAATGTACCATACATTATATTTTATAGTGTATGGTACTGTGTATGTTTAAGAACTGAGAAAGCATTTCCTTACTGCAGTTTTTTTGTGCCACCGCTGCTCTGCTCCAGGTCATGCTGTCACCCCGGGGCCGTTTCATGGCCGCCTTATCAAGTTGCACGCATGCGCAGCCTGTTCCCGGTTGGTAACCCATCGATGTGACGTACCATCGATGGGTTAACAACATCGTGATGTCACATTGATGGTAAAACGTTGTTATAAAATGGTAGATTTCTACCTATAGCAACGTTCTACTATACATTATAAAAGGGCTAAGAAAAGAGAAGAGAAGAGTTTATGGCTTCTCAGTGTGCTTCTATGTCACCAAAAATGAATAAAGGCTGGTTTGAGACCGGTAGCTTTCACCAGCAGGAGTTTGACCCCGTTGGAGCAAAACTATCCTGTGCCCTAAAATGGGCCATCGTTGATCAGTTTTATGAGTATCTCTATGGGGCAAAGATATTGGTGAAGACCGACAATAGCCCATTGACCTATGTACAGACTTCAATTAAGTTAGACATCACTGGGCACCGGTGGCTCTCTGTCTTATCAACCTATGATTATGTTGTCGAATACAGACCGGGACTTAACCATTTTGATGCTGACGCCCTGTCACGAAGGCCCGCTTCCAAGCGTGATTGGGTCAGACTGTCTGAACCTGACATTCGAGCATTGTGCCAAATGTTTGACAGAGATGAACAGATGTCTGCGGACACAGTGGACTGTCTAGTAGATTGCTTGGGCCCTCCTGATACCTGCATACCGGCTGCCTATTGCCATTTCTGTGCTCTAGATATTAGTGCACTACCTCAAATTGACAATGACAGTATTCAGTGGGCTCAATCCCAAGATCCTATAATTCAACCTGCACTTAATGCTCTGTGTGCGGGGAAAGATGTGTCTAAGTTGCGTTCCCCTGACTTGCGAACTGCCGTATTGTTTAAAGAAGACCCCAGGTTGAAGTTACTCAATCAGTTGTTGTACAGAGAGACAGTGGATCGTAGTGGTCAAGTAGAGAAGCAGCAATTGGTCCTGCCTACAGCCTTTAAATACTTGGTACTGAGGTCTCTCCACAATCGCATGGGTCACCTCAGTATTGACAGGACTTTCGACCTGGTACGATCTTGATTCTACTGACCCAAGATAGGGGCCGATGTTGAGCACCATGTAAAGACCTGTAGTTGTTGCCTTCAAAGAAAAACCCTGCCTCAGAGGACTGCCCCCTTGTCAATATCACTACCAGCACCTCCCTGGAACTGGTCTTCATAGATTTTTTGTGCTTAGAACCTGATCAGCAGAATACTGGCAATGTGTTAGTGGTTACGGGTCATTTCACACAGTATGCAGAAGCTTTTCCAACTAAAGATCCAAATGCTTCTACCATGGCCAAAGTGCTGGTGGAAAAATTATTCAATCACTATCCCCCCAGTGGATCCACTCTGACCAAGGCAGAGACTTTGAAAGTAGGCTAATCAAAGAAATGCTCTCTCTGTGGGGGGGGTGTGTGGAAGTCAAGAACCACCCCTTATCACCCGCAGGGGGACCCTCAACCAGAACGTTTTAACCGCACCCTTCTAGACATGCTGGGCACCCTCCATCCAAAAGACAAGCATTAGTGGAGCCAGCATATTAGCACCTTTGTACATGCGTACAGTTGCACCAAAAATGACGCTACTGGGTTCTCCCCCCTACTGTCTCATGTTTAGGAGGGAGGCTTACCTGCCAGTTGATGTCTACTTTGGGGTCTCCCCAGACGGGGTCTGAGACAAAAACTACCTGCAGTATGTACAGAAACTGAAGGCTCAATTGAACCATGCATATCAACTGGCCCAGACAATGGCCGGCAAGAGAAAGCTTGCCAACAAAGAGAGGCACGATAAGAAAGTAAAGGCTCAAGAGCTACAGCCCATAGACCGTGTGTTTTTAAGCAATTTGGGATTACATGGCATGCACAAAATTGCTGATAGGTGGCACCATCTTCCTCATGTAGTAGTTGGAAAGTTGGATGATCTACCAGTGTACAAGGTACGTCCAGAGAATAATTCCAAAGCTGTCAAGACCATGCACCGTAACCACTTGCTGCCTATTGGCCAAATTATTATTGAAGCTGAGCCAGCAGACATTGCCTCCCCTGGGCCAGTGACTCATGCTGCTGCAAAAAAGAGAAAGAGTCAACCTACCCCAGTAGTTACAGATTTAAGGTTTCCCCCACAGCAGGCCCAGAATGATAGTGACTGTCAGTCCACCTTTGATGAAAGTGATTGTGACAATGCCTATTACCCTCCTGTGAACTGAGTCAGCTGTTTTGAGGTAACCCTATGACAAACTGTGGAGATGAAGCTGGGCCTTCAGGAATGCATAACCCCCGCAGTTTCTTCTTTGGATCCAGTGGCCCCTGAAAGTGAGGTGTAAAGCATCACATCTGAGGTTGTGGACTCTATATTTTGTGGAACTGTGTGAATTGCCTGAAGAAGGGGCTGATAGTCTGAGTCTCCCTGGTGACACACCAGAACCTGAAGAATAATGTGAGAGTATTGCCAGCCCCCCTTCAGTGCTACAAAGCCTAATTGTGCCAGAGCCTCCACAAGATGAGTAACCTGGGCCTTCATCAGAAGATAATAATGAGCAAATTGTTTGGGGAAGGGAGCATACAGAGCAAGGAGCTGACAGTGCTCCCTGTTTGGACATTCCCATCCACGCAGAGGCACCCCTCACGAATGACAAAAGCTCCAAAGTTTGTGCTGAAAGTACAGAGACTGTGGCTGCTCCCCCCAGAAAGACTGCCAAGCTGTCAAGCCAGTGCTGCGCTTTAGTTATGATTCCCCTGGGAGGCCAGTGGATTTGCCTCTGAATGTGGTTCACAAAGGGGTTTATGTCTTGCCAAGCTCACTGCCCAAATTGAGCCTGACGGCCAACTCCAGGTTACTTGTTCTTCCCTCTCACCATGGTGCCCCTGCCCCATCCAGCCCCAAGTTAGCTGATGGGGAAGGGCCCCCTCTTACACTGTTTAATGTACAAGAAGTTATTGCATGAATCAGTATAGTGGTGTTCAAAGTATGTTAATCATAGTGAAATCAGTATTACCTGTTTGAAACATGCATAAGTATTGTCAGTGCGGATATAGTATTGTGAAGTATGTTGAAATGTATAGTAATGTGACAAGTTTATGTTAGCTGATGTGTCAGATAGTATTTGCATAGCATGCTAATGTCATATATGTCCCATTTATATTGCATTTTCAATAGTGTGATGGTATAGACTTGATGCGGACACCAAGTTTTCTCCAGGCAGGGAAGGGTGTAACCCCCCTACAAATGGGAGTTTCAAAAAACTCTTCCTTGAGCTTGCCTAAGTGCTCACTGCCAGGCTGGTGTCCTGCATTTTAGCAGTTTAAATGTATTGCCAGAGAGTGCCTGTATAGCCTCTGTGTACTGTCTTTTTAAGGGCTGCCTGAATTGCAGTCATAATTAATTTGGGAGGGGACTGAGTGTTTCTGTGGTCGAGTCCCACCTGGGCTGCCAAATAATCACTCAGTTCTGCCATTGCTATTAGCACAGAGGGAGCTCTGTTAGATGTACTTGTTTGCTGATCATTTATTAGAATAGTAATAATATTGCAATTTGTCTAACCTGCCTTCTTTGCAGCATGGACATTTCTGTTTATCTCCACCATCTTGGTCCTGGACTGCTGAAATGGGCCAGTCAGTACCTTTGGGGACTCTAGAATGGAGCCTGTCCCCAGGGGCTTTGTGGGAGCAAAATTCTGTAGGAATTGTAGTTTTGGCTTTTGGCGTGTAAATGAACCTGGAGGGGGAGCCCTTGTTGTGACTGACAGAGGAATCAGCCAACCAAACCTTTTGGATCCTGGGGAAAGTCCCAGATTGCTTGCAGTTTCAGTTCAGTTTGAGCTGGGAAGTGAAAGAAGTAACAGCTCGAGATAGTCGAGCAGTAATCCTGCATAGATTCGCATGGGAAAACTGTGAAAGGGCTGAGTTTTGGCCTGTCTGTCTGCCTGCTGTCCCTGAGAGGGAAATTGAAGTTTATTCAGACTGACTCCGAATTGTGAGGATGATTTAAGCCACAGAACTGTGACCAGGCTTTAACCTGAAGAAGACCAAAGATTTGCTGAATGCGATCGGCCTGTCAGGATTTCCAGCCACCTTTAAACTCACAGTTTGTGCAGAGTCTCTGTAATTGCAACCAGATAGCAATCTGCCTGGTACAGTAGAATTTCTTACATGTAAATGTGCTGTGTGCTGTTAGTGGTTCGTGATTTGGTTCCCGACTGTATGCTGAACTGTGTTTCTGCTTGGTGGAGGCTGCATCCAGCTCCAACGGACTAAATCCGTTTGCATCTCCGTTTGGCCTGGGCCTTGCCACACTGGACCAGCCAGGCTACCCGCTACACAGAGAAAGCCATCAACAATAGACCTGCCTGGGGATCAGCCCCCTGCTCAACGCCTTGAACAGGAACGACGCATCGGTGATTCGTGTGGGCCCTGCTTCTCCTGGCATTCCAGCTGAACAACCTGCAGTCTCGATTTTGTCCTGCCTGTGTCCTGTATTGGGTAACATGAGTAAACATCAGGGTAGCTCCCTGCAGTAACAGCTAAATCTAAAGTGTTGTCATCTGATTGCTTTGTTGTCTTTTCCTTCACGAATTGAGCCCTCCGGCTCCGGATTACAAATAGTGTATGTTGTGCATGTTGCTTTCTTCCATCACAGGGCCCCAACCAGCAGTGATGCCGGCCTACCCCGGGCAATGGTCCTGGCTAGCCCACATTTTCCTACCTGGATATTCAGAGTATGTGACTGTGTAGGGACTCTGAAGTGCATGCATAACTGTCTGATTGATTTAGCCTTTAAGCCAATCAACCTGATTACGCCCCTCCCTTGTTCAAGTCCCCTGAACAAATCAGATCTAACTCTTTTTGTATTTAACCTGACTGCAGTTCCAGTTTGTGCCAAGAGTACTGTACTGTTGCTATTTGCTGTGCATAACCTTGTTTTACAGGGGGTATCTCCAGGGTCAAACTAGAGGAACCAGCCCTGGTGGTTAGTGCAAACAGTGTGGGTAATTGCATGGTGAATAAGGGTCATTTTGAAAGTGATTATTGTATATTGTTCAGGTCACTAGAAGGGAAAGAGGGGGGGGTTTCAGTGTCCCGGAGGGCTGTGCCCAGGTTAGCTTGACCACAACAACCCTGACTTCCGGGTGGAGGCACCCATTTCAGTACCCAGGCCCCTTAACCTGCTACTAGCCAAGCAGGCAGGGGTAGTAGCCCTTGGGATAATGCCACCTAGGGGTTACAATCACATAAACCTTCTCAAACTCAGAGCTGTGTACCTGGCTATCAAAGTCTTTGCCCCGAGCTAAAGGGTAAGTCCGTTCAAATTAGAACAGACAACACCACTGCCATGTTTTACATCAACAAGCAAGGGAGCACAAGGTATACGAAGCTCTGCACAGAGGCCATGAGAATTTGGTCTCTGGCCTACTCCCTGGAGATAGCGCTCTCTGCCATCCACTTTTCGGGCAAGGACAATGTCCTGGCAGACACTCCGAGCTGCATCAGTCAAGGCCACCATGAGTGGACCCTAAACAGACAAGCACTGGCAACGGTATTCAGGAGGTGGAGCACCCCAGAGATAAATCTTTTTGTCTCCAACCTCAATCATCAGATTGCACTTTATTGTTGCAGGCCTCCAGCACTGGGCACAGTGCCACTAGATGCTTTGACTCTGGATTGGACAGGGAAGTTCTTTTATGTCTTCCCTCCATTTCCCTTAATCCTCAGAGTCCTCTTGAAACTCAGGAGCCAGCCACCATGATTCTGGTGGCCCTAGTCTGGGCAAGGCAGCCTTGGTTCTCTCTGCTCCTTGTTCTGTCAGTCAAGCGACCCATTCACCTGCCCCCAAGCCACAGTCTCCTGACTGCCTTAGACGGGGATAGTATACCCCAGCATAGAGTCTCTTCGCCTCAAAGCCTGGTACTTGAACAGCTAGAGTATCCAGGTTCTCAGTACTCAGCATAAGTCCTAAGAATCCTTCACCTGGCTAAGAAACCCAGTACTAAGAAGACTTATGCCTCCAAGTGGAAAATATTTTCTCTATGGTGCAGAGACAGGCAAATCAACCCACTGAGGGCCAGCCTGCCTTCTCTGCTGGACTGCCTTGTGTATTTACAAACTTCAGGCCTTAGAGCTTCATCCCTGAAGGTTCACCTAGCAGCCATTTCAGCCTACATCTCTGCTGGTAAAGGAAAATATATAATTTCACACTCCATTTTCAGGAAACTTTTCAAAGGCCTACTGCACCTTCAGCCCCCACTTAGGGAACCTATCCATCCTTGGGATTTGAACCTCTGCATAGCCAAACTCATTGATCCCCCTTTTGATGCTATGGCTACTGCAGATTTAAAGTATGTCACTTGGAAAACTGTTTTCTTAGTAGCTATCACCTCAGCCACAAGAATTTCAGAGTTGCAAGCACTTTGTACTGAACCCAGTTACATTATCTCCCACAGGGATAAAGTAATCCTCAGAACCAACAGGAAAACCTATTATCCCAACTTATACTGAATAGTTAAAAGAATTAAACCCAACATCCAACTAAACAGATTGGCCTCTCAGGCCACTCTATGGCAGATTAAAACAAAAACTATAGTAAACTGATTGTGGATGAACAGCAAGAAATGCTCAAGCAGTAAATATTAACAAACAAGAAAACATTGATTCTTGAAGAACCTTTTCCTCGCTGTGGAAGGGGAGGCGGGTGAAAGATTTAAGCACAGTGAGGTATCCCATGGAACAAAAAAACTACCATAGTAATACTGTTTCTTCCAAGGTATCCTTCAGTAAGCTTGATTAATGCAGTATGCCAGCTGGGTTCAGCTGCTCCAGAGTTCAGTCTGTATGTTCAGAAGGCTGAAATGCTGAACAATTACATCAGCGCTATATTCACGAGGGAGGAGGTATGGGTGGGAGACAACACCAGGCCAGCCCATAAGGAGGGGGCAGGGGTGGATCTGAATCCCTTCCAGGAAGAGGAGATCTTGCGAGAACTCAAGGGCCTGAGGGTGGACAAGGCCATTGGGCTGGATGGGGTTCACTCAAGAGTATTGAGGGAGCTGAGGGAGATGTGAGCGGCCCCCTTGACCTCTCTGTTCAACAAATCCTTTCACTCGGGGGGGGGGAATCCTGAAGGACTGGAAGTGCGCAGATGTACTGCCCCTGCATAAGGAAGGGGGAGGCAAGACATGAGCAATTACAGGCCAATAAGTCTGACTTCTGTGGTCAGCAAGCTCATAGAAAAACTGCTCAAGGACAGAATCACCAGCTACCTAGAGACAAATAACCTCCTAGACCCAAGGCAGCACGGCTTTTCCAAGGTCAGATCTTGTCAAACAAATTTGGTTGTTTTTTTGGCTGGGTCACTAGAGTAGTGGATCAGGGTGGGTCAGTGGACATAGCTTACCTGGATTTCAGGAAGGCTTCTGATATGCTACCGCACAGAATGCTGTTGTACAAAATGGAGTGCCTGGGGCCGGTAGGGGGGGTCATTACAAAGTGGGTGTGAAACTGGTTGGAGGGCAGACTACAGAGGGTGTTAGTCAATGGGGTCCCCTCGGGAGTGTCAGTGGTCACTAGCGGTGTTTCCCAGGGGTCAGTGCTGGGACCCCTGCTGTTCAACATCTTTATAAGAGACATAGCGGAAGGGTTGGAGGGTAGAGTGAACCTGTTTGTGGATGATGTAAAGATCTGCAATAGAGAGAACATGCAGGATGGAGCTGAGAGGATGCAGAGGGACCTAGGGAAATTAGAGATATGGGCCAGGAAGTGGAAGTTATCGCTCAACAGGGCAAAATGCAAAATCATGCACCTGGGCAGAAAAAATGGGAAAGCGGAATACAGATTGGGGGACAAGCCACTGGCAGTGACCAAAGAGGAGAGGGACCTGGGCATCATCATCTCACAGGACTTGAAGATGGCTGGGCAGTGAGGGAGAGCAGTGGAGTTTGTTTGGGTTGTATTTTTTTTTTTTTTTATTTTATTTTAGTTTTTGTTGACCAGGTAAGTGCACTAGACAAATCCTGCCTATTTTCAGGCACGACCCGGGAGAGGGGGATACAGATGAATGCCAACTGACCTTGAACCAGATTAAGCTGTTGGTGGTATTGTTAGTGAATGAGGGAAATTTGGCCAGGACACCGGGGAAATTCCCCTACTCTTTTTTCGATAAGTGCCATGGGATCTTTAACATCCACCTGAACTACCACCAGAACAGGCAGATGGGACCTCAGTTGAACATCTCTTCTGAAAGACAGCACCTCAGAAGTGCAGCACTCCTCTCATGCTGCACTACAGTGTCAGTACTGGGATATTAACCCAAGTGCCAGATGTGGGAACTGAACCCACAGCCCTCTGATCTCCCAGCCTCAGAGGCGAGTGTGCTACCTACTGAGCCACTGACACTGACTGATTAATTTACTTTAGTTTTACTTATTTAAACCACTACGCTATGTTAAAAATAAAGTATTTTGCACCACAGTAACATTCGTTGGTTGGTTTGTATATAGTGGTATGTTACAACTACCGGACGAAAATGAAATGCAAATTTTGGATATTCTGTCTGATCTGTATTACTGGCAGATGGGAAGATGATGCATGCACCCGCACTAAGCGGCTTTAACTGTACTTCCTTCTGATTTATTCATATATAATAATTTACAGTCTGCTCTAAAGAAACCAGAAGTTGTCCTGCAACTATTGCAAAAAGAACTACAAAAAGTATTTCTCATTGGTACTTTTGAGCATCCACTATTTCCCTCCTACTGGATTAGCACTATTGTCGTCGTTACCGGACTGTTTTCAGTCAAGAAATGACTGATCATTGATCTATCAGCTCTTCATTCTAAATCCATTCTCAGCATTAATTCTTTGATTCCATTGGATGACTACTCTCTTTCATACACTCGCATTGATGATGACATCACCATTATTAAATGTTTCAGCCCTGGCTCCTGACTTTCAAAGGTAGACATTTCAGATGCTTTTAAATTACTGCCCACCATCCATCCCTGTGGCATCTCTATGGTATCAAATGGGAAGCTCTCTTCTACTTTGACCTTCAGCTGACTTTCGGTTGTAAAAGTAGTCAAAAACTATTCAACATGTTTTCAGAGACACTTTGTTTGGTGTTGCTCAATGTTTGCCATCATCCAGCTGTTATCCATCTCCTAGATGACTTCCTACTAATCCATTTGCCTGATTCTCCCCCAGCTGATGGTATCCCTACACTCATCTGTCTCTTTCATGAAAGAATGGTGCCATGCCCTAGGGTCCATTTTTCAATTCTCCAATTATCTTTAGCCCAAGGAGGGGTGAATTTACCTAATTTGGAATTCTATGCCAGGGCTGCTTTTCTCAGAATGATATTTCTTCAGCTGGCATCAACATATAAAGCCCCATGGAAGGATATGGTACTTGCCCTTAATGACTTATATGATCTCGATCCTATTTTATTTGTCACTAAAGGAAATCTCCACAATTATGCCACTTTACACAATTTACATCTAACACCCTTAGGGTGTATTGTTGTCCTATGTTAGATGCCCACATCTGGCACTTGGGTCAATATCCCAGTACTGACACTGTAGTGCAGCATGAGAGGGGTGCTGCACTTCTGAGGTGCTGTCTTTCTGATGAGACGTTAAACCGAGGTCCCATCTGCCTGGATTGGTGGTAGTTCAGGTGGATGTTAAAGATCCCATGGCATCGAAAAGAGTAGAGAAATTTCCCCAGTGTCCTGGCCAAATTTCCCTCATTCACTAAAAATACCTCTAACAGCTTAATCTGGTTTGAGGTCAGTTGGCATTCATCTGTATCCCCTTCCCCCGGGTCGTGCCTGAAAATAGGCAGGATTTGTCTAGTGCACTTACCCGGTCAACAAAACCTAAATAAATAAATTAAGTAAATAAAGATCAGTAATGGAGACATTTTATAAAACAATCAGTCCAGAAAGGAAAAACATTTGAAATAAAGTTTCAGCACATTACTGTATTCTTTCCTACTGTGACCCAGCTCTTTCACCGAAGAATTCAGTTTTTTTTTTCTGGACAGTGTGCCATTCGGACTTAGCTGCTCCTTCTACCACATTAAGTCAGCTGTTGTAGATTTTGGCATACACAACTGTTGAGCCAAGTCATGCTGACTCATGCATATCAGATGTTCAGTTTTGTTTAGCAGCTCGACCTTCTCTGCCAGAGACAGAGCTTTGCATTTTGGACCTCCAGTTGCCATTGTTGCCACGAGCACATTCAGAAACGAACTGGAAGAATGGCTCAGGGCTGTGAACTGGTTAGACTTATGTGCTACGGGAGAAGCTGCAGGCAATTAGAGGTAAGCTGCAGGCTATTAAGCCACTGCGGAGTGATAACGAGCTGCTAATTAACATCAACATCCTGCTGAGTACTGCAGACCATTAAAAAAAAAAATTCAAAAAATACCATTAAAAATGGACAAAATGTAAGGCAGACAATGTCCATTTTAACACTAGCTTTTACTACATGCTTCAATGAGAATGGCAAATGGATTTAAAAAATTGCCTGCTGAAACTGACCGCCCGGTTTATCCATGGGCGAAATAAGTGGCATCAACTGTACTGAAATGCCCATATGAAAGCCTTCAGAGAATCCAGAAATGAGGAAGTTCACCAGCTGATGCAAAGGATGGGAGGCTAGCACTTGAGCTAAGGCTTGAACATTAACAGGGGTACAGGGGTGCACTAATTGTCATTGCTTTGACTGAGACATTTTAGGGCAAATAATTTGAGCATGTGCATCACCGCAGAAACTGCAGAAATGGAAGAAATTGACAGCCAGCGTATCCTTCGTTGTTGAGATTATTGCTAATCGGCTTGTTTCCCACGTATTTTGTCTGCCATGCCTATCCAGGTTGGTGCGGGCGAGAGTGTTACGGTTAGAAATCATGCAGATCAATCACAAAGAGGAAAAGAAACAAGGAGCTGATCTGACTGATCAATCTTTCCTAGGTGGATTGGACGATGAAGGGATCTTGGATACTGACAAAAGAGAGAGAGGGAGGTGAAATGGGCAAAGGAGGTGCATAAGTGGCAGGAATGAACTTGTTGCCCAGTAAAATGACAACAAAACAGCTCATTATCCAGGATAGCCCAATTCAGCTTAGTATTGAAAGCTAGAGTAGCTGCTGCTTTTGTGGAGAAGGAGTGATGGTAGTCGTAGAAATGCGTTCCTCCATATCTAATGCCTAGATCTACTAAGAGATATAAATATGAGTCCAGTTCTTTGTGCCTGGAAAGAAATGCGAAGCAAACCATGTCCTGATACGAGCTGAAGGCAAGGATGATTCAGGAATAGTCAGTTTCTTCATAAGCCCAGGGTCTTTCGATTTCAGTACAACAGAAATGTCTCTGCAGGATACTACTCTGTTTTCTATGGTGTCATAAGATGAAATGAGGAGAGATGTCAGATTGACGTCCTTTCCATCTATGATGTCCTTGTGGAGGTGACTTGGGATGAGGTTTACAGGAGAATTGGCAGAGCAGTTGCTGAGGAAGAAGTACATGAATCTTGACAAGTTGGCAGATATGAAGTTGATGGAGCACTTAAGGAAGGAGAAGTGCTAGGCGGGACCACCTCTTCTTGGGAATGGCTGGAGGACAGAAGGGTAGCAGGAGTTGCTGAATTTTAAGCCAGAGTAGACTGTGAGGGAAGGTGAGCTTTGAGAGAGGTGATGTGGGATTGTAAGTCAGCTACTGAGGTAGTGAGCTGAGCTATGAAGTCTTGAATTTCAGATAAGGCAACAGAGACTGGTTGGTTAGGGGCAGGAGTTCTGGCATGCTGGGATTTGGCCGCTACAAATAAACTGAATAGTTCTTGTTTCCAAACAGATGCTGAGTAGGGAATGCCAAGCTTCTGAAGTTCAGAAATCAGGCGTGTAACAGTCCAGTCCTGTAAGGAATATTTTGATTTAGAGAATCATTTGCATGGACTTTGCATGTTGGAAGAAGTCTGAGGGGACCCTGAGGGACCTTCCTCAGCATCAGGAGAAGAACTGACAGAATGAGGAGAAGCCATGGTGCCAAATTGATATGAATAGCAGCCGACTGATTAAAGATCAGTAAAGGAGGATGAGGACTCCCATCTCCTTGTGGATGAAGTCAAACCCTTCCCTACATTCGTAACCTCCCAAAGGTATGAGTTAGGGAGGCGGAGTCTGAAATGCATTATTGATGAGGGCTGGAGACAGAGGAGTGAAACAATAAGGGGAGCTGCTGGGAAGAAAGAATTGAGCTGGCAGAGATGAGACAATACTAGAAGGGACAGAGCTGAATCTGAAGAAAAATGCAGGTCTGAAAAGGGGTGACGGGAAAAATGCAGAGTAGAAGGAAAACTAAATGAGAAGTTAATAGGAGACAGGTAGATTATAAACAGCACTGTGGCTGTAAGTCGGACGGTGATGTCACAAGTCACAGCCTGGAAGAGAGAGGACTGTAGAGAGCTGCTGCAGAAGCCCATGTAGTATACAGATTAAGAACATCCTGGTAGCTTATTCCGAGTGATATTTTCATCATATCTATAATCTCACAACTTCTAGTCAGGCCATGAATCATCATTGATAACTTGACCTTTAAGGAAGTATGTTTCCTTGTGATGAATGAAAATAACAGTGATGACAAGGCTGCAATCTCTGGATTCTGGCAGGCATCACTGAAGTCACTAGCAGCAGAGTTCTTTAGCCAGGTGAGAAACTTTCATAACTCAGGATTAGCTTCTTCAGTGTTCTCAAGCTCATCAGTATGGGGAGGCCAGCTCATGCCTGTATCACAAGGTAACTCATCTTTCAAGTGCCTGGCAATGGTATTCCATAATTGTTCATTGCTCACTCCCCATGAGTAGATTGCTGCTTCCACATAACTTCCAACTGCAGATGTGTCATACACTACGGTACTCTCGTTTTTGTGGAAATAATCATAAAATCTGATCCTGTTTGCAAACTCCTTTTGAACTATCTGCTTAATTGTGCTTGATTTGTTGTACTTGTATCATAACCGAAATTCCTCAGCAGGTTATTGTAGTCCATCAGTAGTCCTTGTAATGGTCTTGGCTCATTCGTATCCAGTACAACTGTCCATACATTTTTGAAGAACATGTCTCGAACTTCTGCAAGATGAACTTGTTGTAAGTGGAGATCTGAATTAATGTTTTTGTTCTGGTGGTATATTGGAGAAACATATTTTTTTCCAACAAGAGTTATGGTGCCGAATCTCAGCAGCAAAAGGATCTGTTGTACAATCAATTACAGCTAAGATACGGTCACGCATTGTAGCATCTTCTAGGTACACTGTGTGAGCCTTGAATGTGTGCCATGCATCCATTTGTTGGAGAAGACACCACTTGTCTCGGCCAGGATGTTTTTTGTCTTCTGGCATCATGCACCAGACGTAGAGATCCTTGTCCTGTAGAGGATCAATCCGTGAAAGTCTAGCAGAAGGGCCAGGAGCAGTTTCAGGGGAACTGTCATGCTCGGATCGGGATACAAGGATTTCTCCTTCCTCGTTTTGGCTTACTGAAGCTTCCTTTTACTCGTGAATCCAGTCTTACACAATTTGTGAAACAACATGCCAGTTGGACCATCATCCCAATTTACTATCTCAAAAACACTTCTATATTTATCCAACCCCCTCCATTCCAGTGCCAGACTCTTCAGTTTGTTCCATGAATCAATCGGATAGTCACTTTTGTCTTCATCACAGTCTTTATCACATAATATACACAGTTCCTTAATCGTTTCATCCATCCTCCTCTTCTTTCCTCTCGATTGTTGTATTGGTTTTATCAAGGATGTCGACACCTTTCCAGTCATCAATCACAGAACTTCATTTGGACACACCTGCGAAAAGATAAAACATGTATATATATATTTGGCTTCAAGAAAAACATTTTTATCCTAAGAAATGAAGTTCTTGACCCTCAAAACCCCCATTTAGACACCAAATACAGCTTTATACGACAACTATCAGCTGAGATATGTCATTTTAGAGATTTTTGGCAGCCCTCTTGAATTTGGCCACCTAGCAACAAATGCCCAAATTCTTGAGAGGGTCCCCGAAGCCCATCTTTTTTAGCACCATTTATTCATATGAAAAACACCTTTAAACCTTTGTTCCCGTAAATTGGTCGTGGACTCTTATTATCTTTCCTTTACTGTTTGTTTTTTCTGCCTCTCTTCAAAAAACCCACACACATATATGTATAACTTCAATTCCAAGAAAGGCATCATGGGTATGCAAATCTTTGTACAACATGTACAACATCTACGTCAGTCTAGCAAATGTTGCCTCTCTTAAACTACAAACATGCTCTTGTAAAACTACAAACCGTGTATCCTCTCTAAAGTCCCCACCAGACAGAGAAACAAACCGCTTCTAATTACCATTATAGTGGTATACAAAGCACAGCAAATATTTGGATTAGAACTGTAAAAGTCACAGATAAAGAGATGATATTCCTATTTGCATTTTCCAGCACTGTGATTGGCTTAGTGCTCTGTATAGAGATTGGATAGAGCAAAAAATCAGGTGAAGACTGGGTGGAGATAGGGAGGAGATTGACAATTCTACTGCTATGATAGGCTGAAATCGGCCAAGCCTCTAAAAGCCCCTCCCTCTCTTTGTGCGATACCTGTAAATTTGCTACTGTATGTCTTTGGCAAGTAAACTAAAAATGTGGAGTTAAATACAGAGAATATGTGAAATATAAGCTGAAATGTGTTTTAAAATGTTCTTTCTCAAGTTTTCTGTGTAATGTGAGAAAGCTACTCTCTAAAGCCCTAAAGTTCTAAAGTTTTCAACATAATCTAAGGGAGTGATGAAAAGTCACTGATGACTTTGGGTGAGTGGATGCATACTTGTATAGGGCCTATGGGCAGACTGGATGGGCCTGGCGGTCCTTGTCTGTCAACAATTCCTGTTTCTATGTTTCTGTGTTACATGGTCACATTTGCACTGGAGTAACCCGTACGCTCAGGTTGTTCCAGTGCAAATGTGACTGTGTGGACACGTACCTGATTGGGGTAAGCCACATGCTAAGACACTCCCAGATTCTCTGGCAAGTTGGGAGCACCAAGAGGAGCAAGCAGCTTACAGCAGTTTAATGGCAGTGTGGACTGCCTGTGCCGCAGCAACCCGTCCATTGGTCAGCAGATGTCTGGCTCCCCCCCCACGATGCATGACCCCTCACCAGCACAAATTGAAACGGTGCAGAGAGGGGCCATGTAGACAGATTGTGGGTGGCAAGTGGTTGGGACCGCACTGTTGCAGTTTTATAATTGCAGCACTACTGCTGTGTAAACATGGCTTAAAAAGAAAGATTACAGTAATAAACTGAAATGACAATTAGAGCAGTATTAGCCACTGCTTAGCAATTGAATTATAAATTGTAGTGAGAAAAACATAATGTAACCCAGCTGGGAACTGACCCCAGGCTATTGGAATACCATCCCTGTGCGCTATCAAATAAGCTGTAGGTTCACATGGTTGGACCTGGGGTTCTCGGACACACTTCCTTTCTCAGGTATTGCATGTCCTGTAATAAAATGATTACACATGATAGAATTAGTTGATAGGACATTTTATACAGTATCACTTTGGGGATTTTATATATACATAATCTTATGTTATTTTGTTTCAGAACTACGTAGTTGCAGTGACAGGGGATGGTGTAAATGATTCACCAGCCCTAAAGAAGGCAGATATTGGAATTTCTATGGGAATAACTGGTTCAGATGCATCCAAGCAAGCTGCAGATATGATTCTTATGGATGACAACTTTGCTTCAATAGTTACTGGTGTGGAGGAAGGTCTGATTCTTTCTTGGATTTATCCTTTGCATTTTCTGATTTTATATTATTGGAATAGGTCACTTTAAAGTGCTGCTGACACCTTCTGTTGTTTGAGGCAGTCAACTCCTGGCCAGTGCTGCCTGCCCCCCGGAACTAAAGCAGCCATAGGTTGAATTTTTTTGCCCAAGGATTAAGTAGCTTTTTAACTCACTAGTAGTGTAGTTGTACTTCCTAGTCTCCCTGAAGCCACTGAGTGCTCAATCCAGTCTCGACCACAAAACCGTGTTTTGATGACGCGAAGTAGAGAAGGAGCTGCAGGATTATAAATAGCATTATAATGCTATCGGGGGCAGCAGTGGTTTTTGCATATTACAAGAACTTATAACAGGCACTTGTACATGTTATTTGGGTGGTATTACATGTACTAACCCTCTTTAACATGTACATGTGCCTATTTTAAGTTCCAGTAGTATGCAAGGGCTGCTGCTGCCCCAATAGCATTACAATGCTCTCTATAGCCCTGCAGCCCCTTTCTTACAGCATGTCAGCAAAATGCGAGTTTCTGGGCAGGGCATGGTGGGTGCTCGGCAACTTTAGGGAAACTAGGAAGTATGATTGCGTCATGACGGTCACAGTGCCTGGCTGAAGTTGGCCACCTTCAGTGTGGACACTGAGCACAGGCTGTCCAATGACCCTTTCTTGGGCACTGACTTCTGTGGCCCTGTGGTGGAAGGATACCTCACTCACATTGAGAAGTCTCATGCCACCTTGAATTCCGTGGCTTCATCCCAGAAGGCTTTGAGTGCCACCAAGTCTAAGAAAAGGGCTTTTCAGTTGCTGGCCTTTCAGTCACAGTAGACTCAGCAGCAGCCAGCAGGGGCAATTTCAGTTCTGGTGTCTGAAGCCTAAGTTCAATGGTTGGGGTAAGAAAAAGGGGGGGCAGAGATGGAGGTACCTCTGGAGCCCCCTTCAAGACTCCTAAGTGATGCGTTGCAGGGTGCCATTGCCCCTCCCATCCAGTCACTGTCCCAGCTCCCGGTAACAGGTTACTTGTGCCACTTCTTGACACGGTGGTTCACATTACCTCAGACATATGGGTCCTAGTAGTGGTGGGTTGGCTTTGGTTTCAAGGTTCTCCTCCCTTACTGACTCTGAGCTCTTCAGGAGTCCAGGGTGTCAAAGGACATGTTTGTACTATGAGCTGGCATAGCCAAGCTCTTAGAGCACAAGATGATAGCTCATGTTCCAGATGCACTGGCCACTCAGGGATACATGTCCAGGTACTTCCTAGTTTTGAAACAAATGGGAGCACTGGTGCCCCATGCTGGATTTGCATGATCTGAACAAATTCATGTGGAAATACAAGTTCCAGATGATCACACTGAGCCAGATCAGGTCCATCCTTGGAGCAGGCATGTGGTTCTACCCTCTGTACTTCTAGGATGTGTATTTCCATATCCCAGTCTATTTCTCCCATTGCCAGTACCTTTGATCCTGTGCAGAGGGGGTGCCCTACCAGTTTCAGGTCATGTCTTTTGGCCTCTCGTCCACACCCAGAGTTTTCACCAAATGCATAGCAGTGGTGCTGGCCTTTTTGTGGCACAAGGGTGTCAGGGTCTATCTCTACCTGGATGACTGACTGCTAGATGGGCCATCCAAGGAGGAGGCTGGGAGCGATCCAGGATCTGACTCTCCAGATCTGCAAAGACGTGGGCCTTCTGGTCAACCTGGCCAAGTTGGAACTGGTCCCCTCACAGATGATCAAGTTTCACAAAGTAGAACTAAACTCCCTGCAGGTCAAGGCCCACTTCATGGTGGACCAGGCATCAGCTCTGACCTCCTTTGCCCAATCTTTAGCCAAGAGCTGTGCTGGTTGTCAACTTTAATGCCATCTTTTGGCACTGGTGACCAGGGCAGGTGCAGTGATGGGTCCTGAGCTGCAGATCATGAGAGGTCTTGGGTGTGCTTTCCAGGGTTTGAGTGACCATCAGGGAAATCACAATTAAAAGGGATTAGTGATCAGGGCTGGGGGTCCACTAGACTACCAGGGGGGCGGAATTATAAATGACAGGGGGCAAGGGGTTCTCTAGTTTACCAAGGAGGCCAGAACAGTGTTTCAAACAACATGAAGTCTTGCTGTATTCTGACTATATGCCGTTAGCCCCAGCACTTGAACTGCTTCGGAGAGTAAAGGGTTAACTCTATGCCAAGGCATAGAACGTTGAGCTCGAGCTCGGTTTTCAAACCTCTGTCTGTGGTACTCTGAAGTGTAACTGTCAGATTTCTTACTCTGCCTAACTGTGAAGTCGCTCCAGAGATCCCGCCTGTGCTTCGGTTCGGTAATAGTTTGAATCGGTCATTTTTTCAACCGCAGTTCTTAGTTTATTGGTATTCTTACCTCTGTCTCGGTAACAGTAAGTGGTAGTAGTAAGTAGTGGTAAGTTTTGTTGAATTTGTTAGAAATTGTTTTGTCTTCGGTTCTTTTCTGGTCGGTCCGGTTCAGAACCAAAATCTATTGTTATTTGTGTATTTCTGTATACATTATTGTGGTTTTCTGGTACTTATCAGTTCTTAAAAAAAATCTAGATTTTTGTGGGATTTTTTAACCAACCTGTGACACAGTTGGAACCGATAAGTGTTAGTTGCCTGGCTTAACGCTGACAAGGGTGACTTTTTCTGATATTCGGCATGTCTGAGAAACCCAAAAAGAAAACCGGTCCCACTGGGTTTCAGCACTGTATCGGGTGTGGGGAGGCCTTTGCTAAGGCTGATCCCCACCTCATATGTGTGTATTGTCTGGGGTTTGACCACCTCAAGGAAGACTGCTAAATTTGTAAGAACTTTCCCAAAGCCACTCTTGAAAAATGTTTTGAGTAGGCTGAAGGAAAGGGAGGCCAAGAAGTCCACTGATCCGGATGGCCAGCCCGGTTTTGGTTGCGACTGAACCTGAAGAGGTGTCCACAGACCTGGGCAATACCTCTTCAGGCAAAAGGAGAGCTGACTCTGCTGAGTCATTTCCGTCTAAGAGAAAAAGAAAATCAGCCGGTTCAGATCCAAAACCCCATGTTCTAACCCAGGAATCCCCATGACCTTTGTCTGCTCTGCCTTGGTGTTAAGCATTTCAGTGAAGATTGTGACATTTGCAAGTCTTTCCCTGAAAAAACTGTGGAGAAGCGCAGGGAGAGACTTAAGAGAAGACTTGAAGAGGGGTCCCTGGGCTCTGACCACTCCACCCCCTCAAAAAATGTGGCAATTCCTTCTAGAGCCTCCAAATCCACCCCTGATACAGGTGAGGGCTCTAGTAAGAGAGGCAGTCAGCCGGCTGACTCTCCGGTGCCTGCCAAGAAACTAAGAAAAAGTAAGCACACTGCCACCCGGCTGAAACGCCGCAAGGAGTCCCTCAGGTGCCTGTACATATGCCCTCTTCTGCTGATATTACACAAGCTCTGGCTTTGTTACAGGTGCTGTGGGGATTGCTCCCTCCCCAGCAGCCTGTAACTGCTCTATCTGAAAAAACTGTTGCTGCTGCTGCTACCCCTCCCCCGTGCCTGTTTCCACTATGGGTGGTGAAGTTGATGATGATGATGAGGAGGAGGAGGAAGGAATAGAACCTGAGGTGTCACCGGAGCAAGATTTTGGTTCCTCTTCTAGACCTTCAGAGGATTTTTTCCTCTCATTTTTCTTTTATCAAGAAAATGGTGGAAACACTGGACCTCCAGACAATTGAGGAGGTATAGGATGAAGAAGAGGTTCAATATATGGAACCGATGGGCTTAACACCCTCAAAGAGAATTCTACTTCTTCTGTATAAATTTTTCAGAAAAGACATTCTGGAAATTTTAAAAGCTCCTCAGACTGTCACACCCATTGATAAAAAATGTGACAAAAAATACCAACTCGAGAGATCTGGTGCTGACTTTTTATTCAGCCACCCAGATCATCAGGGCATTGTGCAGCAGGCAGCCTGTGAGAAGGACCAAACCCCTTTGTCTTCTCACCCACCTGAAAAAGATTCCAGAAAGGTGGACAGTATGGCTAAGAGGGGGGTACCTCTCAGCATCCCTGGCTATCAGGCAGGCCTCTTATCAGGCCTATGCTGCTCTCTACCAAAAGGCTTTATGGCAGTCTGTGCTGGATAATGCAGAGGAAAATCCCTCTCTCACTGTTTCTGATTTATTGGAGACAGCCAAATTGGGTTTGGAGGCTTCCAAATACCAATTCCAGATGGCAGCAGACACAAATGACACTGCGGCCAGATGGTTGGCTGGCACCTTACTTACAGTATGAGAAGGTTTGCCTGGCTGAGGGCTACTAACCTCACCCAGGACACTCAAAACAAAGCAATGGATTTCCCAGTTGAGGGCCGTTCCCTGTTTGGTGCACAGACTGAAGCCTACATGAAGAAAGTTGATGAATACAAGACTGCTTTCAGAAGTAATTCCACCAGAGATAAACCTTCTCCCTCCACTTCTTATTCTAGGGGAGGCAGGGGTAGGTCTTCATTTAGAAGACCTTTCTTTCAAGTGCAAGCTGCTCCACAGACACTGTACCAACCCCAGCAGACGGATTTCTACAGAGCCTGGGCAGAAGGCTCCCGCAGAGGGTCCCATTCTACCAACCTCAGCAACAGCAAAACAGAATCCTGACTCTTTCCTTCAGGCTGCCTCTCCACATCCAGTAGGGGGCAGGCTTTCCCACTATTTCCAGGACTGGTTAAAAATAACATCAGACAAGTGGGTCCTGGAAATAGTGGGTCAGGGTCGCTCCCTGTGTTTCAAAACCCTTACCCCTCTAAGTAAAACGTTTTGTGTCAGTTCCTCCATCTCAAAGAGATCTGTTGGAGCAGTAGGTAAAAAACTTACTATTGATGAAAGCAGTTGAACCTGTTCCATTCAGTCAAAGAGGGCAAGGGTTTTACTCCAGATACTTCCTAACAACAAAAAAGACTGGAGAGTGGCGGCCTATCCTAGACCTCAGAGGCCTAAACAAGTTTTTGGTCAAACCCAAATTCAAAATGATAACAATGGCAATAATTCTGCCAACATTACAAAAAGGGGACTGGTTGGCCTCTCTGGATCTAAAAGATGCATACTTTCACATCCCTGTCAGAGAATCACACAGAAGGTATCTCAGGTTCACTGTCCCCTCAGGCCATTACCAGTTCTCAACACTTCCTTTTGGCCTTACTTCTGCACCAAGAGTGTTCACAAAGTGCATAGCAGTTGTAGTGGCACATCTCAGAAAATTGGGTGTCACAGTTTTTCCTTATCTGGACGACTGGCTGATTGTAGGAAAATCCCAACAACAAGTGTCAGAACACTTATTGCTAGCTCAAAGTGTTCTGTCCTCCCTGGGATTTCTTCTAAACCTAAAGAAATCAGTTCTCACCCCAGTCCAAGTATTGCAGTTCATAGGGGCAGAACTCAATACAATTCTGGGAAAGGCCTTCCTTCCTTTGGAAAGAGTACAGGCTATCCAGCTTCTAGCAATCTCATTTGTCCTAGGCAGGCCAAAACCAGCAACTCAGTTTTTACAGCTGCTCGGGCACATGGCTGCAGCAACAGGCACAGTCATGGGCGCCAGATTTCAAATGAGGGACATTCAGTTTCACCTCAGGGCCCATAGGTCCCAGAGAAGAGATCCACTTTCAAAGCTAATCCATGTGACAACAATTATTTTACAGGTCTTACAATGGTGAAAAGATCCAGACAACTTAAGGGAAGGTGTTCCTTTCCTACAAGAACTCCCCTCCTTGGTGCTCACAACAGATGCCTCCCTCCTAGGGTGGGGTGCCCACCTGGGGGACCACACAGTTCACGGGCCTTGGAGTGCTGCAGAGTCACTCCTACACATAAATCTCTTAGAATTAAGAGCAGTGTACTTAGCCATTCAGGCTTTCGCTCATCTCATACAGGGAAAAGTGGTTCAGGTCAGAACAGACAACACCACTAGAATGTACTACATCAACAAACAAGGAGGGGACAAGATCCACTGTTCTATGTACAGAGGCAATGAAAATATGGAGTCTCATTTACTCCATAAATGCCTCACTACAGGCAGTTCATCTGCCAGGGAAGGACAATACACGGGCAGATGCCTTGAGCAGGATAAACCAGGTCCATCACAAATGGGCACTGAACAGCCAAGTAGTGTAAGTTCTAGTCAGGCAGTGGGGAACCCTAGAGCTAGACCTTTTTGCTTCACACCAGGATCACCATTTACCCCTTTACTGCTGCATGGCCCCAGTAAAGGGAACTGTCCCAGTGGATGCCTTGACCCTCGATTGGACAGGAAAATACATTTATGCCTTTCCTCCTTTTCCCTTGATTCTCAGAGTACTCATCAAGCTCAGGTCACAACCAGCCTCGATGATCCTGATAGCACCAGACTGGCCAAGGCAGCCTTGGTACTCCCTGTTACTCTCAGTGTCAGTGAGCGAACCGTTCTACCTCCCTCAGAGGTATAGTCTGCTGACTTCCTTCCAAGGCAGGGTGGTATACCCCAATCTCAGGTGTCTCAGACTCAAAGCTTAGCTCTTGAAGACTTAGAGTATCCAGACTCCCAATACTCTCAAACAGTTTTAGAAGTCCTTAGAAGTTATAGAAAGCCTTCTACTAAGAAAACGTATGCTTCAAAATGGAAAAGATTTTCTATCTGGTGTACAGGAAAGGGTCTAGCCACAGCACAGGCTGGCATTCCAATCATTCTAGATTATTTGTCCCATCTGCATTCTCTAGGGTTGCAACATTCAACCCTAAAAGTTCATCTTGCTTCACTTTCAGCCTACCTCTCTGTAGGGAAAGGAGTATCAATAGCCTCGAACCCTATATTTAGAAGGCTCTTTAAGGGCCTTTTACATCTGTTTCCCCCACATAGAGAACCAGTGGCAGCTTGGGACCTCAACATTTGTATTGCCCAGCTTATGCATCCGCCATTTGAGCCCATGGCTTCTCCAGAGCTAAAATACCTCACCTGGAAGGTAGTTTTCCTTGTGGCACTCACCTCTGCCAGGAAGATAAGTGAGTTACAAGCCCTATGTGTGGAAAAGGACTATATTTCTTTCCACAATAAGACAGTGTTGCGAACTAACAGAAAATTCCTTCCCAAAGTAGTCTCTGACTTTCATTTAAATCAGTCTATTACCTTACCAGTATTTTTTTACAGCACACGCCAGTTCTGGTGAGTGTAGGCTGCATAGTTTGGATGTGAAGAGAGCATTGAGCTACTATATAGCCAAAACTAAGGCTCATAGGCAGGACAGGCAACAATTGTTCCTTACCTATGGGGAAGTAGGTAAGGGATCTCCTGCTTCAAAGAGGACTATTTCTCGATAGATAGTCCACTGTATTCAATTTTGCTACACAAAAGTGGGCAAGGTCCCTCCTTCAGGTTTTAGGGCCCATTCCACAAGGGGCACAGCTGCCACCATTGCAGCTGCCAGAGATGTTCCTCTTCTGGAGATTTGTAAAGCAGCTACCTGGAGATCAGTCCAGACCTTTACTAAGCATTACAACCTGGATACTCAGGCCAGGAGTGACGCCAATTTTGGAAGGGCTGTTTTGCAGAGTCTTTTTCCTAAATAGATTCTGCCCACTTCTTAGTGATACTGCTACATAGTCTGCAAAGAGTAATAATATTAGTGGATTCCTGGGGTTAGAAGAAAAATTTACTCACCTGTAGTAATCTTGTTTCTTCCCAGGGATCCACTAATATTATTACTCCCTGCCCCTGGTCCTCCCCTTAGAATCTCAGAAAAATACTCTGTACAGCTGAGATGTTTCTCAGTATTATGGGTATGTCATTTGTTGGCACATTCCCTAATACTTAACTACTAGGTTCTTTTCTAAGGGTGCATCTGGCTCAGAAAAGAGGACTCATTCTTCATGTTTTCTCGGCCCTTTCTTGGCCTATTACTACTTTTTGTGGCCATGTTGGCCATTAATTTAACATAGAAACATAGAAGTTGACAGCAGATAAGGACTGCAAGACCCATCCAGTCTGCTCATTTCTTTTTCTACCTTATAAATGTGCCATCGGCCTTTGCTCTGTCAGTGGCCTATCTATTCATTAAAATGATTAATTGTTTTACTTATGCATATCTTTACTATGGCCTCTTTGCAGGCTTCACAGAAATCTGAGGTAGAATCCAGGCAGTTAGAATAGGGCAGTTTGAAAATGAATGTACGAGCTAAACATTCCATAATTAGCATAGCATTCCATTTGGCTCCGGGGCAGTGCTGACTTAAAGGGGCACTGCAAAGAGTAATAATATTAGTGGATCCCTGGGAAGAAACAAGATTACTACAGGTGAGTAATTTTTTCTTCCGACTGCTGAGAAAATAGCGAAAGCGATTACAATAGTGCAATTGCTTTGCCCGGTTCCGACTGAACCGACATCGGTTCAAAGGCGATCGGTTCGGTTGGAAGTTGTTGCCTCAGACATTGATCCGGAGGCACACTATGAGGGCAATTGGGAGGAGGAAGAAGATTATGAAGAAGAAGAGTTTGAACGCCTAGATGAGCGAGTAGAGCATGACATCTCCCCAGACAGGCCTTCCAATGTTTCCCCTTGCAGGCTTTCTGAGTCCCCCTCCCACTTCTTGTTTTACAAGAAGGTGCCTGAGACTCTTCAGCTTCCTATGGAAGAGGCCAGTCAGGATCAGGAGGAGCCTGATTTTGTGGAAATGATGGATGTTCCAGAGTCAAAGAGAGTGTCTATCCTGTTCCATAAATCCCTGGGGAAACAGACACAGAAAATAATGCAATTTCCCACATCCATTCCTCCTGTGGGTAAAAGAATGGGACAGGAGGTATGCCTTATCAGGTCCTGGCATGGAATTCCTTTCAGCACATTGCAGCCATTTTGGGGTAGTGCAAGCTGCAGCCTGTGACAAGGGTAATATTCCCCTGGCATCCCACCCCCCAGATAAGGATTCCAGGAAAGTGGATGCCATGGCTAAGAAACAGTACTTGGCATCCTGTTTGGGGCTCAGGCAATCAAATTACATGGCATATACAGCCAGGTACCAGAAATCTATGTGAGTTACGGTTCTGGAGCTGGTTAAGAATGCCCCTCCCCAGCTAGCCAAGGAGCTGGAGCAGGTAGCTGTAAATGGTATAAAGGCATCCAAAGTGCAATTTCATGCTGCTGTGGACTCGAATGATGTGCATTCTAGAGTCAAGGCTACATCTATCTCCATGAGGAGGTTTGCTTGGCTTAGATGTACCAATCTTTCACAGGATACCCATCTTTCGCAGGATACCCAAACTAAGGCCATGGATTTTCCTGTAACTGGTAATTCTCTATTTGGTGAGCAAACAGAGAACTACATGAAAAAGATGGATGAATATAGGACCACCTATAGGAGTGCTGCAGCCAAGGAAAAGCAGACCACTCCTCAGAGGCAGCAATTTAGGGCTGGCTGGGGCAGGCCTTTTCAAAGGCCTTTCTACCAAACTCAGGCCTCCTCCTCTTCTTTCCAGCAGAGGGGGTTCTTTAGGGGAAGAGGCAGGTGTGGGATGACCAGAACCCCATCATCCACGAAGTCTAAGCCCCCTGCCAAACAGACACCCTGAGGTGTCGGTCAGGATCGCCTCCCCAGTTCCAGTAGGGGGCAGGTTGTCTCACTACTTTCAGGCTTGGGAACCTATTACTTCAGACAGATGGGTCCTGGAAGTAGTGAGCCGTGAGCTAGGGACTTGCTCTCAGTTTCAAAAGGTTCCCAAAAATGAGAACAAGGTCCTTCAGTCCTCCCTCTCCCTTGGAGACAAATGCCTTAGAGGCAGAAGTCTCCTCTCCTCTGCTTATGCAAGCAGTAGAGAAGGTATCTTTTTGTCACAGGGGAAAAGGACTGTATTCCATATACTTTCTTACCCCAAAAAAGACAGGGGAGTGGCGACTCATCCTAGATTTAAGGTACCTGAACAAACACTTAGCAAAACCAAAATTCAAGATGGTGACTCTGGGAGTAATTCTTCCCCCTCTGAGACCACTCGACTGGCTAGCATCTCTGGATCTCAAGGATGCCTACTTCCACATACCTATCAGACATTCCCACAGAAAGTACCTCAGGTTCGAGTTGCCCTCAGGCCATTACCAATTCAGAGCTATGCATTTTGGCTTAACATCTGCTCCAAGGGTGTTCACCAAGTGTCTTGCAGTAGTGGTGGCATTCCTCAGGAGACAGGGTATCCTTCTGTTCCCATACCTGGACGACTGGCTCCTCATGGGCCAGTCCTCAGACCAAGTCAAGTCAGCCTTAGAGGTCACTCAAAAACTTCTAGACTCCTTGGGCTTCATTCTGAACCTAGAAAAGTCTGTTCTGGAGCCAGCCCAGCTTCTCATGTTCATAGGGTTGGAACTAGACACTATTCAGGCAAGAGCATTTCTTCCTCTTTCAAGGGTTCAGTCCCTTGTCACTCTAGCTTCCTCTTTTCGTCCTCTAGTTTCTCGTCCAGCCAGACATTTTCTACAGTTGCTGGGTCACATGGAAGCATCCACAGCAGTGGTCCAGGGAGCAAGTTTTCAGATGGGATATTCAGTTTCATCTCAGATCTTATTGGTCTCAGAAAAAAGACCCTCTCTCCAAATTGGTTCCAGTGTCTCAAACTCTAGTTCAGGCCCTCCAGTGGTGGCTGGAGGAGTACAATCTTCGACTAGGTGTCCCCTTTATCAGTCAGGCTCCTTCAGTGATTCTCACCACAGATGCCTCTCTGCTGGGTTGGGGGGCTCATCTACATCAACTTACAGCTCATGGAACCTGGTCTCACCAGGAGTCTGTTCTACACATAAACCTTCTCGAACTGAGGGCTGTCTTTCTAGCACTCCAGACATTCTCAACTGCTGTTCAGGGGAAAGTGGTGCAGATCAGGACAGACAATACCAAAACCATGTGGTACATCAACAAGCAGGGAGGCACACGTTCCTCGGCTTTGTGCACAGAGGCCATGAAGATACGGTCTCTAGTTTATTCCCTTCAGGCTTCTCTGATGGCTGTGCATCTCCCAGGGAAGGACAACATTCTAGCAGATGCTCTCAGCGGGATTTCTCAGGATCACCATGAATGGATCCTGAATCCTTTAATTCTTCAGGTCATTTTCAAAAGGTGGAGCACTCCAGAGATAGATCTCTTTGCAGCCCTGGACAATCACCAACTTCCTCTTTTTTGCTGCAGACTGCCTCTTCTGGGCCCTGTCCCTCAGGATGCTCTCTTGTTGAATTGGACAAGCAGGTTTCTGTATGCACTTCCTCCTTTTCCTCTGATATACAGGGTCCTGATCAAGATCAGGTCTCAGCCCTGCAAGGTGATTCTAGTGGCTCCAGACTGGGCCAGACAACCTTGGTACCCCCCTTCTCCTGTCACTGTCAGTAACAATGCCTCTGTGTCTTCCCAGACAGTTCAATCTCCTTACATCCTCACAGGGGAGGATTCTTTACCCCAACTTTCAGACTCTCAGGCTCAAAGCCTAGCTCTTGAAGAGCTAGAATATGCAAGCCTGCATCTTTCTCAATCAGTCTTGGACATTTTAAAGGTCAGTAGAAAACCTGCTTCTAGAAAGACTTACAACTCCAAATGGAAAATATTTGGGTTTTGGTGTTCCCAGAAGCATGTCCAGCCAGAGCTGGCTGATATTGCCACTGTATTGGACTATTTGGTGCATCTTAACAGTTTAGGCCTCAGGCCTACTACTCTCAAGTTACATTTAGCAGCTGTGTCTGCCTTCCTTTCTGCTGGTAAGGGCTCTTCCCTAGCTTCACATCCAGTTTTCAAGAAATGTTTCAAGGGTTTGGTACATGTTAATCCTCCCTTTTGGGAGCCTACCCCTTCTTGGGATGCGAATATCTGTATCGCACAGCTTATGCAGACCCTTTTGAGCCTCTATCCTCAGCTGAGCTGAAGTACTTGACTTGGAAAACTGTATTCCTGGTAGCCATTACTTCTGCCAGGAGAATCAGGGAATTACAGGCTTTATCGATGGAACCTGACTTCATTTCACAGGGATAAGGTGGTCCTTCGAACCAACAGAAAGTTGCTTCCCAAGGTAGTATCAGACTTTCATTTGAATCAGTCTATGTCATTGCCTGTGTTTGTCACTGACCATTCTTCCTCTGGGGAGAGAAGATTACACAGTCTTGATGTAAAGAGGGCTCTTAGTTACTATGTAGAACACACTAAAGCCCATAGGAATGACTGGTTCTCAGTTGTTTCTTACTTATGGTGAAGTGGGAAAGGGCAAACCTGCCACCAAGAGAACAATTGCCAGGTGGATTGTCTCCTGTATCCAGTTCTGCTATTCAAAGCTTGGAAAAGAGCCTCCCTCAGGCCTGAGGGCTCATTCTACCAGAGGTACAGCTGCTTCAGTCACAGCTAGAGATATACCTTTAGTGGAAATCTGTAAAGCACCTACCTGGAAAACTGTTCACACATTTACCAAGCATTACTTTCAGGACATTCAGTCAAGAAGTGATGCTAGGTTTGGCACAGCTGTGCTGCAGAGCTTGTTCCCAAAATAGGTTCTGTGACTCCCTCCTTCAAAGGGGTACTGCTTGGCAGTCTGCATATGGTCAGACTAGAGCAAGACTTCACGTTGTTTGAAGAAAAAATTACTCACCATAGTAATGTTGTTTTTTCTAATGGGATCTTGCTGTATTCTGACCTCCCTCCCTGCCTCCCCTCCTGGAACCTAGTAGCTTTGGGATGTGGTTTGGCAGGCACAGTGCTGCACCCCAGAGGTGTACTTGGCATGCCTTTATTTTATTAAGGGTTTTTCTGGTTTTTATTGTGAATATTTTGGTTGTTTCACTACCTACTTAGATTCTTTTTGGGGTTCTCGACTTCTGTCTTTTGGCCCTAAAAATCTGTTTATTGCCTTTTGGCATAAACATTTTAGAAACAATTTCTAACTATTGAGTTAGTTAGTTTAGTGCTCGTAAGAATCTGACGGTTACACTTCAGAGTACCACAGACAGAGGTTTGAAAACTGAGCTCGAGCTCAACGTTCTATGCCTTGGCATAGAGTTAACCCTTTACTCTCCAGAGCAGTTCAAGTGCTGAGGCTAACTGCATTTGGTCAGAATACAGCAAAAGTCCATTAGAAGAAACAACATTACTATGATGAGTAATTTTTTCATACATGAAGGGCAGTTGGGCTAATGGAGGAGTCACTAGACTACCATGGAAGTCAGAATGCTGTATTCTTGATGGTCGGTCAGGAGGTGGGTGGAGTGGGTCCTCTTTACTACCAGGAAGCTCAGGTCGATGTATACAGTATATGATAGGTGGTAAGGGGGGTCTTCAAACCCCAGGAATCCCCCACTTAATGTTTACATTTTATGCAGACATCTTGGCTGAGTGTGACACCCCAGAGATAGAACTTATGTAAATTTTAGAATTTGGAATGTAGGTTCAAACTCTGCATCCGTGCTTCACTCCGACCATTGCTCAGATCTATTTTTCTGCCTGAAGAAAGCAGTCGCCCCATAGTGAACTCCAATGACAGTTGTTCTCCAGTTGGATTTTTATTTTGTAGTTATATCAAAAAAAGTATTTCAGTCAGTTTTCTTGATTATTCTGCATTTAGTTAGAGTTTTTCTGTAAATTATATTTTTTCCGGTTCCTGTTTGATTCCCAGGAACTGGAGAATGCCCTTCTTGGCTACTGTTGCTATTTTCACTGTTTGGCTAATAAACCACATTCCTTTTTGCTAATTATTGGTCATTTACTCTTTTTAGCTATCCAGTTTACAGATGATAGAGCATTTTCATTTTCTGTTTCTGTCTGTGCCCTTTCACCTTAATTAATTGGTTCTAACCCAAGGAGTCACTCATTATAATTAAGCAAATGTAGGCAGCCTCCTGTGTTGGACTGCCCGGAGAGAAGGAATTATATGTAAATGATGGAACTCTCAGTTGGCTCATGCCACTTTCAAACTGCTGCCCTAGCAACTGTTGCACTCTGAGTGCTTCAGATTCTTTACTCCGCTTGCCTAGTGAAGACGTCCTGGAGAGCTCTACTTCAACTTCTTCAAAAACTTGATTATCTGTTGATAAGTAGTGTTTTCTTTTTATTTTTCAGATTGCTGTCTTAGTTTTAGTTTATTTGTTAGTTTGTGTAATTTTTATAGTATTTAGAGGTTCCTTCACGGTTCCTTGGAACCGAGGGTTCCGCTATTTCCTAGTGAGGGTTTTACCTCAAACTGTTATATTTGTTATTTTTGCAGTAGGTTCCTAACTGCATATAATTATTAATATCTTTTAAAGTTTTTTTCTTAGGCTCGGTGTCAGGAACCGAGTAACGCTCATTTCCAGGAACCGTTAGCGGTTGCTTATATCTGCTGTATTCGGTTCTCAGGAACCAATAATTTGTCTTATTTCATTTAATGATTTCTGCACAATGTCAGAGGATCCTGCTGTTAAGCCTAAAAAATGCACAGGACCCACTGGTTTTAAATTGTGTGAGTCTTGTGGTCAGATAATAGCCAAAGCAGACAGACATTCTTTGTATATTTTTTGTCTAGGTACTAGCCATATATTTGCAAATTGTGACATTTGTATAACTTTTTGCCCTAAAACTCTTAAGAAAAGGTAAAAAATATTAGAAGAGATGGCCTCTGCTTCTACTGTTACTGGTGAAACTAGTTCCTCCACCTCTGGCACAAGAAAGGATGGAGGTAAAGCTAAAGATCCTGACAAAGGATCAGATAAGGTTGAGCAGGGTAAGTCTAAAAGACCAGTGGACTCAGGGACTGAATCTGTGCCAATGAAGAAAAAATTTAAAGAGAAGCATGTCGCTGTGCCTCCGGCCAAGAAGGCTATGGAGCTCCTAGCTGGCAAAACTGGTATGCCCTCGGCTGAGGACATTGCCAAGGCCTTACAGGTCTTGCAAGCACTGCAAGCTGCAGTCCCAGTTCTAACACTGACTGCCCCGGTTCCTGTACCGGTTCCACCCCCTCAGGAGCCACTGGCATCTTTTCCTGAGGAGGAGGATGATGATTTTGAGGAGGAACATATGGACTTTGAGGTTTCTCTAGAACAGAAGTTTGCCCCGGGTCCGGAGGATTATTCCTCACATTATGCTTCTGTTAAAAGCATGGTAGAAACACTTAATCTCTGTCTGCAGTAGACAGAGGAGGATGTGGAGGAAGCAGAATTCTTGGATATGATGGGGTTAACCCCAACAAAACGTTTATTATTGCCTATGCATAAGTCCTTAAAAAAGGCAGCAATGCAAGTATTACAGACTCCCAGTTATGTACCAGGAGTTGATAAAAAAGCTGACAAGAAATATCAGCTTGATAGGCAACAGCTGGTTTTCTGTTCAGCCACCTGGACCCTGAAGGGGCTGTGCAAGCTGCTGCTTGCGACAAATCCAGAATTCCCTTGTCTACCCATCCGCCAGATAAGGATTCTCGGAAGATGGACACAATGGGAAAGAAAGGGTACATGGCTGCTTCCCTTATTCTTAGACAGGCCAATTACGTGGTCTTTGCAGCGCAATACCAGAAGGCACTCTGGAATGCAACGTTAGATCTGGCTGACAAAGTGCCTGGTGAGGTGGCAGTGGACTTGCAGGATACAGCAAGGGCCGCTTTAGATGCCTCTAAGTATTAGTTTCACATGGCTGTGGACACTAATGACACCGCAGCCAGGTTGATGGCACTTTCTGTCTCTCTTAGAAGATTTGCCTGGCTCAGGGCCAGTAACCTGACCTTTGACACCAAGGCTAAAGCAATGGATTTTCCTTTTGAGAATAATTCTCTTTTTGGAGATAAAACAGAGGCTTATATGAAGATGGTAGAGGAATATAAGGCCACCTACAGAAGCAGTTCTAGGGATAGGCCATCCTCATCTTATAGGTCCCAGACCAGGGGAGGCAGGGGTAGGGGATCCTACTCCAGACCTTTTTTCCAGGCTCAGGCTTCTCAGCTGCAACAACAGCCTAGAGGATACTTCAGAGGGAGGGGCAGGAGAGCCCCGAGGAGACCTTCTCCTTCCCCAGTGATTCAGGCACAGCCCACTCAGAACCTCTGATCGGCTAGAATAGGTCGCATCCCCTGCCAAAAATCCACCAGTGGGTGGCAGACTGGCTCATTTTCTTCAGGACTGGTATTCCATCACCACAGACAAGTGGGTCCTGGAGGTGGTGAGCCAGGGTCTGGCAATCAGCTTCAGATCTCTCCCCAAGCTGAGAGCAAGAACATGTGCACCAGTCACATCTGCAGACAAGATACTGCTAGATGCAGAAGTGAAACACCTGCTAGCTATCAAGGCAGTGGAGCCTGTGCCCCTAAACCAGTGGGGCAAAGGCTTCTACTCCAGATACTTCCTCACAAAGAAAAATGGGGATTGGCGACCTATCCTGGATTTAAGACTCCTAAACAAACATATTCTGAAACCAAAATTCAGAATGGTCACTCCTGCTCTGATCATTCCCACTTTACAAAAGGGAGACTGGATAGCTTCCCTAGATTTGAAGGATGCTTATTTTCACATCCCCATCAGACCCTCTCACAGAAAGTTTCTGAGGTTCAGACTGGCCTCAGGCCATTATTAGTTTGCAGCCCTTCCATTTGGCCTGACTTCTGCACAAAGGGCATTCACAAAGTGTTTGGCCGTGGTAGTGGAGTTTCTGAGAAAACAAGGAGTATCAGTCTTCCCCTACCTGGACAACTGGTTAGTGGTGGGCCCATCTCTACATTTGGCAGAGCAGGCCTTAGCACTAACAAAGTCTACTCTGGAATCCCTGGGTTTCCTCATAAACGAGCAGGAGTCACAGCAAGCACCAGTTCAGGTACTCGAGTTTATTGGAGCAGAACTGAACAGCAGTCTGGGCAGAGATTTCTTGCCACAGGGCAGGGTAAACAGTATTTTAACAATTGCAAACTCATTTGTACCAGGAAAACCCAAACCAGCCAGAGACTTCCTCAGGCTTTTGGGCCACATGGCAGCTGCCACCACAGTGGTACTAGGCCCAGATTCGAAATGAGGGACATCCAGTTCCACCCGAGAGAGTACTGGTCACAGCGGACGGATCCTTTGTCCAAATTGATGCCAGTTATACACACTCTCCTGCAGGCACTGCAGTGGTGGCTGGACGAACAAAACGTTCAGGTAGGAGTTCCTTTCACAAAGGAACAACCCTCCCTGGTTCTTACAACAGATGCATCCCTTCTGGGTTGGGGAGCACACATGCTGGATTATACAGCAAGTGGCACATGGTCTCCTCAAGAATCCATGCTACACATAAATCTTCTGGAACTCAGAGCAGTGTACCTAGCTCTGCAGGCATTTGCTCCACATCTTCAAAACAAAGTGCTGCAGGTCAGAACAGACAACACCACTACTGTGTATTACATAAACAAACAAGGAGGAACCTGGTCAGCCCCACTGTGCACAGAAGCAATGAGGCTCTGGTCCCTGGCCTACTCCATGAAAGTATCCCTTTCAGCCATACATTTTGCAGGAAAGGACAATGTACTGGCAGACTCTCTCAGCAGGATAAGTCAGGATCACCATGAGTGGTGTCTGAATCCTCAAATTCTCAGTTCAATTTTCAGGCGTTGGGGCATCCCAGAAATAGATCTCTTCTCCTCTGCAGAGAATCACCAGTTGCTAGTTTATTGCTGCAGGCCTCCTCTCAGGGGCACACTAGCCCTGAATGCGTTAGCACTGGATTGGACAGGGAAGTTTCTGTATGCCTTCCCTTCTTTCCCACTGATATTCAGGACCCTACTGAAATTGAGGTCCCAATCAACAATAATGATGCTGGTGGTACCAGATTGGGTGAGACAGCACTGGTATTCGCTTCTGTTGACTCTATCAGTGGTACCGCCAATCCATCTACCCAGGAAGCACAATCTGCTGACTTCCTGTCAGGGTAGGATACTGTACCCCAGCCTGAAATCTCTAAGGCTCAAGGCTTGGCTCTTGAGGACTTAGAGTATGCGGATCTTAAACTGTCAGAACAAGTTTTGACAGTATTTAGGGGTTCCAGGAAACCTTCCACTAAAGAGACATACTCTGCCAAGTGGAAAAGGTTCTCCATATGGTGTGCAGGTAAGGGTATCGACCCATCCAGGGCTGTTCTTGCCATTCTTCTGGATTACCTGACATACTTACATTCTTTAGCCCTGAAGCCCTCGACCCTCAAGGTTCATTTGGCTTCAGTCTCAGCTTACCTGTCAGTAGGTAAAGAGAGGTCCATGGCCTCTCATCCAGTCTTCAGAAAGTATTATAAGGGCCTTAACCTTTTGTATCCCCCTTTGAGGGAACCAGTTTCAGCCTGGAATCTGAATATTTGCATTGCCAAGCTTATGGATGCCCCATTTGAACCAATGGCAACAGCAGACCTGAAGTATATCACTTGGAAAACTGTTTTTGGTTGCTATTACTTCAGCCAGAAGAATCAGTGAGTTACAAGCCCTGTGTACTGATGCAGATTACATTTCATTCCATAGGGATAAAGTGGTCCTTAGGACCAATAGAAAATTTTTCCCCAAAGTGGTGTCTGATTTCCATCTAAACCAGTTCATCACTTTATCTGTCTTTTTTACAGAGAACTCCAGTTCTCCAGAAAGGAGGCTTCATTCCCTTGATGTCAAGAGGGCACTTAGCCACTATATTGACAGAACTAAGTCTTACAGACCAGGACAGACACAGCTCTTTCTTACCTATGGAGAAGTAGGTAAGGGTGGACCTGCCACAAAACGTACAGTTGCTCGCTGGATAGTGGCTTGTATTCAGTTTTGCTATGGTAAAGTGGGTAAACACACCCCCCTGGGTCTCAGAGCACACTCCACCAGGGGTACAGCTGCTTCAGTGGCAGCTTCAAGGGATATTCCACTCTTGGATATCTGCAAAGCAGCTACATGGAAAACAGTACACACCTTCACAAAGCATTACAGCCTGGATCTGCAATCCAGAAGTGATGCCAGGTTTGGTACAGCAGTGCTGCAGAACCTGTTTCCTAAATAGGTTTTCTGCCCAACCTCCAAAGGTACTGCTTGGTAGTCTGAATTTGTTTAATCATAATGAGTGATTCCTGGGGTTAGAAGAAAAATTACTCACCATAGTAATCTTGTTTCTTCAAAGGGATCACTCATTATGATTAAAGCTCCCTCCCTGCCTCCCCTACAAAAAAAAACTATGATCTTTGTTCTGCAACCCTGTTTTGGGATATTTTTTCCATATAGGTTAAGTTAGAGGCTCACCTTTTTGTTAACCAGTTAGTTCCCTTGTGGTCTCAAGTTTTTTAGGTTTATTTATTGGTATGTTTTTTTGACCTGAGAGGACAAAAATTATTATGTATATATAAATATTATCGTAGTTAATGGGTCTTACACCCAGTTTAGGCTACGTAAGAATCTGAAGCACTCAGAGTGCAACAGTTGCTGGGGCAGCAGTTTGAAAGTGATATGAGCCAATTGAGGGTTCCATCATTTACATATAATTCCATCTCTCTGGGCAGTCCAACACAGGCGGCTGACTGCATTTGTTTAATCATAATGAGTGATCCCTTTGAAGAAACAATATTACTATGGTGAGTAATTTTTTCTTCCTGTTACAGGTGCTGCGATTTGACCCTTGGCACAGTTTCTTTAGCACAAGAGTCATTTTTCACTATTGGGCTCTTGCACTGCATCATTTTTGGGAATTGTTTTTATTATTTCAAGGTTCTCTCTAATTGGTATGCCACAGACACCTTGTGGACCATCGAAAAACTTGTGCAAACTGTTTATGGCTCCTGGTAAAGGGCAGACTGTCATGAGCTATATTTAAAGTGTTCACAACGCAACTCTATGAACTGTAAGTCCTGTCATATTTTTTGCCCAAAAAAACTCATTTAAAAGGGTAAAAATTTTAAAAAGAAGCATGCCTTCTTAGTCTGCCTCTCTGTCACCTAAAAATAATAAAAAAGTTCTGAGGGTGGTCCCAGTGATGGTGGAAAGCATGCATCAAAAGGGACCATTTCCTCATGTACAGCAACAAATAATGTAAAAGGTGACAAGACTAGAATAAAATAAAAGATAAAGCTGCACAGCTGTCAGAAAGGCTTGATGAAGATGGTTCAGATATCAGGGTGTCCGAAAGTGGGAACCCTGAATCCACTTATGGGAAAAATAAAATTAAAAAAGCCTTAGAGCAGGAACTGGAAACATCTGCCAAAAATAAATTTTAAGAAAATAATGTCACTGCCATTCCTTCTGCAGGGAGAAAAGAGCAGGCAGATGGCACAGAAAAACATGCCTCCATCTGAGAACATATAGAAATGAGGCAGTTTTTTTCCAGGTGGTCCGGGCCATGGGAAATTTCAATAAGATACCTGCCCCCCCCACCGAGGCTTAGGCTCCAACCTATCTGCCTACAGAGAAGGAGGCAAAAGAATATTAGAATATTATGTGCATATGGAGGAAGGTGACCCCATGGAGTTGGAGGGCACACCTGAACAAGATTTTGAACCTCCTCCAAGGCAAATTGAGGACTACTCATCTTTTTCCTCATTTATCAGACAAATGGGTGATACCATCAACATCCCCCCACTATAAACAGAGGATAATAAACAGGATGCTGATTTTATGGACATGTTGGAAGCAGCCCCACTAAGAAGGATGTTACTTCCCAGACATAAACCACTTAAAAAGGCAATAGCAAAAATCATGGCTACACGCACTTCAGCTGCAGCCGTTGACAAAAAAAAACAGAGAAAATATCAGGTGGACGACATGGAGTTGAATACCTGTATGATCATCCTTACCATCATGGGGTAGTCCAGGTTGCTACTTGTGAGAGAGCAAAAATCACTGCATCTGCGCAGTCCCCTGAAAAAGAGTTGAAAAGGTTGGATACTATGGCAAAAAAGGTTTACACAACAGCTTCCCTCTTTGTCAGGCAGGCAGCTTATTTAGCACATATAGCACTGTACCAGAAATCGCTTTGGAACACAACTCTGGCACTGGCTGATAAAGCAGATGAAGGTTTGGCACACAACCTGACTGTCACAGCAAGATCAGCTCAAAAAGGTCACAAAATATAATTTCCACATGGCGATGGACACTAATTACACTGCTGCCAGAGTTTTGGCTCTTGCAGTGTCCTTTCGAAGGTTTTTCTGGCTGAGGACTATCATCCTTTCCCAGGATACTCAAAACAAGGCCATAGATTCTTCTGTGAGGGAGATACATTATTTGTTGACAAAACAGAGGCCTACATGAAAAAAGTGGATGAATACAATCATTTTCAAAAGTAACAATGAGAAGGAAAAGGCCTGTACCTCCTACAGGTCATACAGAAGGGGAGACAGAGGCAGGGGATATTCCCCAAAAGCCTGTGTTTCGTACGCCTGCTGTGAGTACCAATCACTAAGAGGTTACTGTAACAGAAGGGAGAAAAAGGACTTCCAGTCATAATGCTGCAGCTCCAGGGCCTAATGCCCAACCAAAACAAAAGCCCTCACTATTTTGCCCAGGTCACCCAACCTTTGCCAGTGGGAGGAAGAAAGGCACACTACTTCCAGAAATGGGTAAACATTACCACAGACCAGTGGGTACTGAAAGTAGTGGGCTGGGGTTGTGTCTGTAATTTAAACACTTTCCAAAGCTGCAGAAACGTTTTCTGGCTCACTGTTCAACAAAAAATATTCTGCTGGAACTGAAAGTAAAAAAACTGTTATTATCAAAAACTATAGAAAAAGTCCTTGCCTCCCAGCCAGTGGGGCAGGGGCCTATTCTCAAGATACTTCCTGACCCACAAGAAAAATGATGATTGGTGACCTATTTTAGATCTCAGGCGCTGGATATTCAAAAGTTTGCCTGGTGGGCAAAGTGATTACCTGCCATTTGTCCAGGGTTTGCACCCACGCACAATATTCAAAGGGGGTCAGGAGCGTGCACTAAACTGGTTAGCACACGCACAAGGATTGGTGCACAAAGGGAGGGGCAGGGAATGAATATGGGTGCATAACAATATTCAGCCCATTAGCGCTGTGCAACAGGAAGAGCACAGGCCACCTTGTGCTGCGCAGTTACCACCAAGAAGAAGCCTGACTTACTCTTGGCAACCCTACCGGCCAGCAGAGCCACTGCAGCCAACAACCATATTGGTGGTTGGGGGAGCACACCTACTGCCTGGTGTCTAGTGGCACCCTCACCCTCCAAACTTTGTCTCCAGAACAAACACAACAATCCCCCATGTCCAGTGGTCTCCCTGTCCCTGTTAAAAATGAATTATTCCCTAGTGTCCAGTGACCCCCCACCCTCTAATCCCCATCTCCATTAAACATGAATTATTCCCTTATGTCCAGTGGTCCCCGCCCCCTGTTCTCTAAACCCCGTTCTGGTAAAAAACAATTATTCCCTGGTGTCCAGTGGTTTCCCCGTCCTCTGATCCCTATCCCCATTAAAAATAAATTATTCCCTGGGGTCTACTAGTCCCCCCTCCTCTAATCCCCATCCCCCATTAAAAATGAATTACTCACTGGTGTCCAGTGGTTCTCTGCCCTCTGATATCTGGCTCTGCTAAAAAGAAAGCCATCCCTGGTGTGTAGTGGTACCTCCCACACTCTGATCCCTGGCCTCAGTACAAAGAACACAGTCCCTGGTGTCCAGTGGTTCTCCCCCACCCTCCGATCCCCAGCCCTGATAGATATAAAACCCTGGTGTACAGTGCCCCAACCCTCTGATTGCTCACCGCAGTTTTGTCCAAGAAGTTCCTGGCAGCTAGTGGCCCCCCTCACCACCTGCACTGGCTACACCACCTTGCTCCCCCCTTACCATAATCACCATCGCTGTGGGGGAACCCATATGGCAGTCCTCATAGCCCTCCTCTCACCACCTTGGCCAGTTGCCATATGCAATGACAGGGAGCACACATCCTGCATACTGTAAAGGGAGTGCATGTACTGTCTACTGTATGCATGCACCTTTTACAGTATGCAGGACACACGCTCCCTGTCACTGCCTTTTCTAATATCGGGCCCCAGATTTCTGTATAAGCATTTGAAACAAGAAAAATTCAGGATGGTCACACTAAGGACAGCGATACCATCTTTGCAGAAAATTCATCGTCTGGAATTCCTGGATCTGAAAGATGCCTATTTTCATATCCCAGTCAGACACTCTCAGAAAATAGCTCAGCTTCAAGCTGGGCAACTGCCAATACCAGTTCACAACTCCCCCATTTGGTCTCCCTTGAGCTCTGAGTATTTTCGTAAAGTGCCTAGCACATCTGAGAAAGCAAGACATTGCGATTTTCCCCTACCCAGATGACTGGCTAGTCTCAGGGAAAACAGAAGGCAAGCTGCTCAGTTCATTTGGTAAAACGTACCTTGGAGAACCTGGGATTCTTGATAAACCTGCAGAAGTCCCAGCTAGAGCCTGTTTAAGTACTGGACTTTATAGGAACAGAGCTAAACAAACTGTAGGGGAAAGCTTTCCTCCCACAGGCTAGAGTAACAGCTTTGATGGCAACAGCAGAGTTTTTCACAGCAGCACAGCCAAGACCTGCAAGAGACTTCCTACAGTTACTAAGGCACGTTACTAGGGCACATGGCCACATCCACAGCTGTGGTTCCATTGGCCAGGTTCCAAATGAGATATCTGGTGCCACTTAAGGAACAACTGGTCCCAAAGACTGGATCCCCTTTCAAAGCTAGTGCCAGTGGCAAAAGCACTAGTGGAATCTTTAGAGTGGTGGAAGGAAGAAGGCAACCTCAGAGAGGGCATTCCCTACCTTCAGCAATCACCAGATATTCTTACTTCGGGTGCCTCACTTCTAAGTGGGGCACTACCTGCAGGACCTCACATTGAATGGCACATGGAGCCCACAGGAGTCAGTAGAACACATAAGAAGCTCATAGCAGTATTACTAGCAGTGCAGTCTTTCTCCTCCCAGATACAAGGTTAGACTGTCCAAATCAACACAGGCAACATCACAATAATGTGCCACATAAACAAGTAGGGAGGAACAAGATCCTCAAAACTGTTTACAGAGGCAGTGAGGATCTGGAACCTGGGTTATTCCTTAGTAGCAAACATATTTGCAGTGTACCTGCCAGGCAAAGACAATGTCCTGGCAGATTCCCTAAGCAGCATCAGCCAGGGAAGTCACAAATTGGCCTTAAATGAGCATGTTCTGACCAGTGTTCAGAAGGTGGAACACTGCCAGCATAGACTATGTTTGCATATTGGGAGAAATATCAGCTCCCACAGTTTTATTGTAGATCACCTGCCAGAGGAACAGTCCCCAAGGACACACTGGTGCTGGACTGGACAGGGAAGTTTCTGTATGCCTTCCCTCCATTTCCATTCCATCAGAAAGTAATCCTGAAACTCAGGAGGGAACCTGCAACAATGATCACGATAGCCCTAGACTGGGCCAGGTAGGCCTGTTACTTAATGCTACTGCTCCTGTCCAACAAGAATCCAATCAGTCTGCCACTCAGTCACAATCTGTCGACTTTGTATCGGGGCAGAATAACATTTCAGAACCCCAGAAAGTTACGCGTGAAGGCTTGCTTCTTGAAGAGTTAGAATTTTCTGGATTGGATCTCTCAGAAGAAGTCGTGAAGGTGCTTAAGATCTCGAGGAAACCTGCGACTAGGCAAGCTTATTCCTCTAAATGAAAAAACATTTTCTTAGAAGTGTGCCCCCAGAAAAATAAACCCAATAGAGGCAGGGTTGCCTTTAATTCTGCAATACCTAGTACATCTACAGTCATTAGGCCTACAGCCCTCAACTTTAATGGTACACTTAGCAGCAGTATCAGCTGGCAAGGGAAAGTCTTTGGCCTCACAATCCATTTTTAAAAGTTATTTTTAAAGGCCTAAACTATTTGTATCCACCAGTGAGGGACCCTGTCCCATCCTGGTATCTCAGCATATGCGTTGCCCAACTTATGGAGGCTCCTTTTGAGTCTATGGAAACTGCAGATCTGAAGTATGTCACATGGAAAGCCATATTCTTGGTTGCAATGACCTCTGCTTGGAAGATAAGTGAACTGCAAACCCTCTGTACAGAGCCAAATTACATAATTCCCCATAGGGATAAAGTAGTTCTTAGAATCAATAGAACATTTTTTCCCCAGATGGTATCTTAATTCCAACTCAATCAGTCAGTGACCATCGCTGTACTCTATGCAAAGCATTCCAGTCCCTGTGCAGAATAGTTGCATAGCCTGGATCTAAAGCGAGTCCTGACTATCTACAGGGACTAGACAAAAGATGTCAGGTCTCATAGCACCTAGATTTTTATCTGTGGTGAAGTTGGCAAAGGCAAACCAGCTACAAAGAAATCTATTTCTGGCTGGACAGTCTCTTGCATTCAGTTCTTCTAAGAAAAACCTAGAAAAATGCCACCAAGAGGCTGAATGGCACATAGAAACATAGACTTTGATGGCAGATAAGGACCACTTGGCCCACCTAGTCTGCCCATTTCCCTACCTACTGGATAAGCTGCAGATCCTAGTGAACCAACAGCCTATTTCTTCCTACCCCTCCCCACAAGAATTGCCTTATGTCTGTCCCATACATTCTTGAATTCTCCCACAGTTTTAGACCCCACAACCTCCTCAGGAAGGTGGTTCCATGCGTCCACCACCCTCTCTGTGAAAAAATATTTCCTCACATTGCCCTTGAGCCTGAGCACACTCTACAAGGGGTACCTCTACCTCTATGGCATCCTCATGGGGCATCCCATTGTTAGACATTTATAAAGAAGCTACCTGGAAAACAGTACACACCTTCACAAAGCACGCTTGGGCATACAGTCCAAAAGGGATGCCAGTTTTGGAACTGCTGTCTTACAGAACCTTTTTCCTAACTAGGTTCTGGACCCAGCCTCCCAAGAGACTGCTACTGAGTCTGCATAAAGTGCAAACATTAAGTGAGGGATTCCTGGGGTTAGAAGAAAAAATTACTCACTGTAGGAATGTTGTTTCTTCTTAAGGCATCCCTCACTATGTTTGCACTCCCTACCCTGCCTCATCTTCCAGAACCTGAAATAGGTTCACACAAGAATCTGTTATTATGTTGGCGCACTTGCGCAGCCAACATCTTGCGGTAGTGCAGATTTGGAGGTGCGGTCGCTATTGGGTGAATGCAGGGCACTCATCAGTAGGTGCCTCCCTCATTCCCCAATCAGCCTGCATGCCAGCGCCACACCACCCGAGCGAGCACATCTAAGGAAAGGTCTGCTGCAATGCGAGCAAAGCTCATCACACGCAGCGGACCTCCTGACGTGCTTACCCGGTAACACAAACATGGCAGCACACTGCCCGCCAAGCTGCTGACTTCAGGGGTGCCCAATTCCCTATCGGCTTACATTGCCCCTCTATGTACGCGACAGGGAGCCCACCCCGCGGCATAAAGAACCCCCATTTGTTATATGCCGAGGGGTGCCCAGTCTCCCTCGGCTCTTGCCCCCGCTTTCCTTGTGTCGATGGGGGTTCCCAATCCCCGCGGCATAACGTAACCCTTTTTTAGGTGTGTGACTGGGGTGCCTAATCCCCATAGGCTACAGTTTCCTCCCCAAAAACAGGCTCAGCGGCACACTGGGAGCCTACCCCAGCATGCCGCATGCCCCTGTAAACAGAAAAACGGACCTGCAATTTTTTTTTGTACTGTGGAAAAAAGGAACGTCCTCGGCGGTCTCCCCCTGCCTCTTCCCACAACCTCACACCACCCACTGTGCACCCTGCCTCCCACACCCCTCACCCCATACTTACTCATGCGGAGTTCGGCACGACGATCTTCGTGGACTGGGAAAACACATCTGCACTCTTCAAGCCGACCGCGAACTGAGGAAATGCTGGTAAGCTGTATAATGGAATAAATAGTTTTTTTCAACTTTGATGCATATCTCAGGCATTTTTGGAATTTGGCACAAATTTTCCACATGCGTTTTGGGACCCCTCCTCATGAATTTGGCACTGTCATGGTGTTATTTGTCCCTAAAGGTGATTTCGCCGTCACTGCACGGAATCACCTTTTGGGACTATAACCTAAACAACAGTGCCACTGTTCATGAGGGAGCTCTCAGAAAGCCTATGTTGCAAATTTGGTGAAAACTCCCAAAATGGTTGTTTTACGTAGCCTGCTATGCGCTGTTTCTACGCACGCCATAATGTCATGAATTTGTAATATTTTCACTCCAGATTTTCAAACTTGCCATTTTTCCACACCTCCTCCGATGAACAGTACAGCTGTCATTTTACATATCCTGTTTGAATGTGTTTTCGCATTATCCAGCGCAGAATAGCACGGCACTGTGCGTAAATCACTTTTTGGGACAGTTTGAGGAAATGACGTGGCGCTGTTCATGAGCAGAGGTCCTAAAATGCCCATGTTGAAAATCTGGTGCCGGAAGTCCATAAAATAACGGTGTTGCAAGCGTGCGTTGTGCAGTTTCCACGCACCCTTGTAACTTTGCAAATTTGCACTATTTCCTTGCCAGATTTTCAACACTGGCATTTTTTCACACCTCCTTATGAACAGTACAGCTGTCATTTTTCACATCCTGCCCAAAATGTGTTTCCGTAACCTGTGGCGCACAATGGTGTGGTCTCTGTTGGAAATCAACTTTTGGGACAGATTAACAAAATCACACTGCCACTGTTCATAAGGGGAGGTCCCAAAATGCCTATGTTACAAATGTGGCTACCAAACTTCCAAAAATAATTGGGTTACGGATGTGTGTTGCGCAGTTTGTATGCATGCTCATTGCTTCACCAATATTTCATAGTGTCACTCCAGATTTTCAACATTGCCATTTTTTTTACGCCTCCTCATGAACAATACAGTTGTCATTCTCCACATCCTGCTCAAAAATGTGTTTTCGTCCCTCTGTTGCCAAATGGCACAGTCGCTATGCAAAACCACCTTTCAGCTAACAAAGTGATTGTGCCGCTTTTCATGAGGTGGCCTGACAAGCAGCCCATGTTGAAAATGTGGAGTGAAACTACCACCACATGCCATGATGTTAGGGTTTCCAACTGTAGCACCCCACTCAGTACAGACTGACAGGTGTCAGGGGTGTGACTTGGGATCATCGGATGCAATGCTCACGCCATTCCACCCCCCATCCCCACCCTGCAGCCATTAACAGGCATTGTGGTGTGCCTTGCACTGTTCGGCCACAAAGTTCACCCCACGCTCCTATACTGCACCCACCTCAGCGTATTTCCTTATGGAATGGGGTAAGTATGACACCCAAAGACCCCAAAGCACACCCCGACACTTGTCAGTGTCTTCAGGGTAGGGTGAGGTACAATGGCATGAGCGTTATAGCTGATGACCCAAAGGCACACCTCAATGCCTGTCGCTCTCTACAGGGTTGGGGTGGGGTTGGTGTCACTTCAGTACTTCACTACCATTCCTATTATGCGTCTCTAGCTCCGGCACTGCCAATGCCAATGCCAGTGCGACAACATTCGGCATTGACAAATGCTTGTTTTTTAATTGAGGTTGCTTGAGCATTACTATTGCAGTTCCTACAGCTGTCAGTTTGTTTTTATGGTTTGTATGATGATTTTTTTTCCTCTGTTCAAATTTCTTGCTGCTTTTAAAAATTCTATGCAAATTTTATTTAATTTTTTTACATTTTTTGGTAGCCTTTTAGCTGGTTTCACTAGCCGCTGTTCCACTCTGATTTTGAAACAGATCTGAGCAATAGCCACAGAGCAGCATGAATAAAGAGTTTGAACCTACATTCCAAATTCTAAAATTTGCATAGGTTCTATTGGTGTACAGTGATATAAGCGGGGTATTATGGAGCGGCTCAATATGAGCGACTCAATACCGATTGTATTGAGAGCGAGTGGAAGGATACAGCAATATATCCCATAGAGTGAGTGTAGTAGGGAGCTACACTCACTACAGCAGGATATAGCATGTTGTCTGGCCAAGCCCTGCCAAGTTAGCTGTTTAGCGCAGTGGTGTAAGCTACTGCCTACCAAGCCAGCAGACCAGGGTTTGGGTCTGGTTCCAGGGAGGAAACGTTTTGCGTTTTTAAAAATATTAACTTTCCACTGGGTCTGTGCGTCCCCCCATGGAGTTAATTATTTTAAGTTTGGGGAGTGCAGGGTGTAGCCCTCACATAAAAATACTTATTTTGGTAGTTGTGCTCCATGTATCTAGCGACTGTCACTATTTGCAACAGTCATTGTAATATAAGTCACCCTTTTGACTTTGGGCTATCTCTGGGGGTGTCACTCTCGGTCGAGATAACTGCATAAAGCATAGCCACTTGCATGCCCAGTGGACTCAGTAGCATGTTAGGGGTTGAATGTAGCCCACAGAAGACCTGGCTCTATCCTATTTGGACCACACTGTCTCTGTTGGGCTCCTGTGGGCCATATTTTGTTGTGGGCTGTATCATAGTGACTATGTGCTATGCAACACAGCCCCATATTCAGACAGCGTGCTCTAGTCAGAGTATGCTGTCTAAATATTGGCCCCGAGTCGGTCATGCGGTCTGCGTAGCACTCACAATCGGCTGTGAATATAAGGCCCCAGTTCTTTAAAGTTCAATAGCAGCATGAACATTACTTCTCTATTCACATTTTTAAGGTTAAATTAAACCTCTAGCTTTGCTTAAAGGAGATGGGGAAATAATTTTTACACAGTTAACTGCTCTTCCATCTTCCTTTCTATGACAGTTATTTATTCTGATATGCTTTGATGATTTTTTGATAGATAAATAATCTAACTCTGAGGTGCCCTCAGATCTAGAGTTGAACTCTCCTCACCAGCTGCTGCTCTTAATTTTCACATTTCTAAGTCATTTTGTGAGATCAGTAACTCCCATGCCATGCTGTTCATCTGAATGGCCTGGAATGGTGTTATTGATGTCATAGAATGTTCAAGCAGTATGAAAAGAGAGATCAGCAACTGCTGAGGAGAAAGAGATCCAGGGTAGTTACAAAGGCAACAAAACTGGATTATGAATTTAACAGAAAGGTCAAAAACGTATGAGAATACTGGGTGGCCAATAAAAGAACTGGAGAGTATCTAGAGGTGTAAAAACTGTTTCCTATAACCTTTCATTCTATTTGGCATCCTATAGTTAGTTTTGATGTACTGATGTACTGTTACATGTTATTTATTTTCTACTTTTAAAAAGTTACAGCAGAATAAGTTAATGTGTTCTCTACCTCTAGTGTAGAGTACTTATATCTTATTTTATGTTAAACAGGTCGCCTCATATTTGACAACTTGAAAAAGGCAATAGCTTATACCCTTACAAAAAATATTCCAGAACTTGTCCCGTTCCTTCTTTATATAATTGCCAATATTCCGTTGCCACTGGGAACTGTCACTATTTTATTCATCGATCTTGGAACAGATATAGTGAGTATTAATAGCTGTTGGTTTGTACATTAAGATGTTTAGTACTGACTAGAATCTTATGGGGTGGGGGGCATGCTGCCAGATTAAATTGCATTAGATTGTGACAGTGGCATTCAGCAGTATTTTACAGTATGTCCACTACTTGAGTTTTCTGCAGGTTCAAGAAAAGTAATAAAGACAGGAGGGCAGGAGAGGTACATAATATGGGAAAAATGTGCCAGTAGAGGAATTCCACAACAACAAAAAGCTGCACAAACTAAACATAGAGGGAGTAAATGACACCTAATGCTGCAGAAGCTCTGTTAAAGATAATTTGTTGCTAGGGCCACCCAATATCACAGTGGTAGTGTCATACTACTTTGTGCACCACCCAGATTCGGTGGCAGATTTGGAACTGGACTCAGGTGACAAGGACTGGGATGGAACTGCCAGTGACAGAGTATCTCAGTTTTGGGGGCATCCATGCCTAGCTAGCACAGTGATCTCTGTGGTGGGCCAGAAAGCTTGCTTCCACTTAGGGAGTCGCTGCTTGTGTGCATGTGAAGTCACCAGAGGGATGTGCGCAGCAGTAGCGGGAGGAGGAAGGGACACGGGTGGAACATGCAACCACCAGAGTGATGGTTCCAGCACTCTCAGGTCTGCATCGCCTACAATGCCAACGAGATCCCAAACCAGAAGAGGGGCTTATACTTTCTGATAGCCTGGCCATGGGGGGTGGGATGGGATCTATGGAGCTGGGCCAGCATGGAGACAGGGACTGGAAGGTAGCTGAGAAAGAGCCTTATTACCTCTAAGGTGCCTGGTGCAGGAGTTAAAAGAACAGGTATTAAAATCTTTTGCTGCTTGTTTTCTGTATAATAAATCCCACATTGCTGGGGTCATTTTAGGTCTCTGTGGATCATGCCCTCTACGACCCATTGGTTTACCCATTTTACACTAATATCCATTATGTGCGTTTTATAGATGATATATTGTTAGTCTGGGAAGGCACGATACCAGCTGTTCATCTTTTCTTAGATTATATCGATTGCAATGATTTGGGGTTGAAGTTTACAGCTTCTTTTGATAAAACACAGATACATTTTTTTGATTTAACATTAATTGGTTTGACAACAGGACAAGAAGAAACTACTGGATTTATGAAAAAATACAACTGGTAACAGCGTGTCACATGCATGTAGCTCCCACCCCAAACATGTTACAAACAGTCTCTCTCATGGCCAATTGGTATGCCTACGGTGTAATTGTTCTAATATGGCAGATTCTGAAAATGAAGCAGCAGCCCTTCTTGCTAGACTTAGAAAACAGGGTTATAGTAATGACAATTTACAAATAGCGCTTGAAAGAGGAAGAGCCCTGGACAGAAACCAGCTATTAGAATATAAGGGTAGAAAGACAGAGTGGGAGAACGAGCAGGTAACATTTATGACAACATATGGCCACGGGGCCATGGATTTGAAATCCATTATTAATCGACATTGGCCTATTTTGGGAACTGACAGAGATTTGAAAACTGTCAGTGATGTGGGTCCTAGAGTTCCCTTTAGAAGAGGAAACAGTTTTAGAGATTTGCTAGTTCACAGTAGTTTACAGTACAAAACAGAACCACAAACATGGATCCCTCAGAAGCCCATAGGATTTTTCCCTTGAAAAAGTTGCATCACATGTCAAAGTGCTGTACAAAGTAAATGTTTTATCAATTCCTCACCCACAGGGATAAGCAAAGTGCATATTAGACAGTTTATTAGTTGCAGCACTGTGGTGCTACTGTAGCAAAGTGTATGTTGGGCAGATTACCTGATCCCTGAGAGAATGCATCCAGGAGCACTTAAGAGCTATAAAATGCAGCAATACTTCCCATCCCACTGGGAGGCATTTGGTGGACGCTGTTGATGCAGGGGATCACACAGTTCATTACAGGGGGATAGAACAAGTTCCATCATGGCCCAGGAGGGGAGACATGTCTCTTACACTATCTCAAAGGGAGTCAATGTGGATTTTTAAACTTAAAAACACTTAAGCCCCAGGGCTTTAATGAACACATGGATTGGGAACCCTTTTTGTGAAATCTGTATGGAACAAACAAAATAATTTTTTTGTGGAGAAGAATAAAAATAAATAAAATGTTGCAATTTGTATTATTAGGGATACACGGTATTTGTATTTTTGAATTTTTTATACTTTATAAATTAATGTTAGCAACACTTATAATGTTTGTCTTTATATTAGATAATGTTGCACTTAGGAGTCTTCAGTTTTGTTTATTTTTTTAAAGAAATTATTTAATTTTTGGGATGGGTTCTGTTATTTGTTGTGGATATTAATTTTTCAGTAACGGTGTGTGACATATTTCCAATGTCATTTTTCAGACCCGCAGCCTTGATGAAGAAATGTGTAATTTTTTACCATGCCCTGATTATTAAATGAATAGTGTAAATTATTAAAATAAATATATGTGAACTTATGAGAAGCAATAGTTTAAAATGATGTATTGAATAAGGGCATGTATATTTTGGATGGATTTCAATTCTTTTATCCTTTCTGGTCATGACACATTTGCACTACATTGCTAATTTTGTGTACTGTGGTAGTCTGCTTGTCTGTCCTGTGTCTCCCATGTAAAAAAATGGCAGTCAATGGATACTTATCCTGGAATTAATTAAATGGACGGGCATACAGACTAGCAGACCACTTGGCAGTTTACCTATTCACAGAGTAATTAAATTATTATGTACATACCTGTGGGGAAGGGTATTTTACTGATCACAGGTAAGATGGCAGCCACACCCCCGAGGAAGAGGTTTGATACCTCGAAGCACTGGGGCTAGTCAGGTTGTGGTTCATTTGTAGCCTGCATTTGTTAGTATTTACACAATCTCTGTTATTTGCTGCAAGTTTGCACAGTAAAATCAAGTTTCTGGTACACTGGAGTGCTGGTGTGTTAGCGTTGCAACTGTCACTGGTGTTGAGCACCATGCTAGACTCGGTGCAGAGGCCGTAGCCGAGTGCAGTACAGATCTCTTGCTCAGTGACACCTTCAGGCACTATTCCTGTTCTCCCACTGGTTCTCCTACATGGGTTATCCTTTACAAGATCAGAGTCCTTTGGGGGATCCTCATCTTGTTTCTCCGCATGAGATTCTTTCTAGTGCAGATGTCTCAGTATTTTTCTTTGACCCAGGTGATTTGCTTCACGAACCAGTCCTAATGGTGGCTGCCTCTGGTAGTCCGAATGCCCGACCTTCTCCAGTAAGTAGAGGTTTGTTGTCTGATAAGCAAGTTGACTCCATGCTGTGCATGTTTAGCCTTACGCCAGCCATGACACATCTAAAATTCTCTGATGAAGTGACACTTGATGTGTGCTTCACTGTGACGTGTCAGCCATCGGTGTGTACCAACATACAGCCTAAAGAAAATCTGTTAGTGTCTGCTGTACCTATAGATAACACCAGTACAAATGTATTCTGTTGAGGAAGCTGCATGGCAGGTTTTTATGCCCAGTGTTCTTGGCCAGGAGGTAACCAAACTAGAGATAATGATGTTGTAGGGTGCATCTTCAGGTTTTCCAGTCAGATGATATCAGATGGGCAGTAGGTCCATATTGCAGGCTTCAAAATGCCATGTTTTTTTATATTCAGACACTTGCCTCACAAGATTGGGTACTACGCTCACCACTGGCCTAGGTCAGTGTGGTGAATTCACACTGGTGGTTCCCTGAAAGTGTAGATCTTCCTTGAATCAATCTTTGCCATTGATTCATACATATGGGTCTAGGGCTGGAGACTATAGGACCCCGCAGGAGCTTTTTTCCTCTGAAATGGAGCTGACGTCAGCTACTGGTACTGCTTGCATATAGCATGTACCACATAGTGCCACATACTAGTCAATAACCATGGTTGACTTCCTTATGCACCTCAGTTCTGTTCTTTCTGCTATCAAGTGCACACTGTGAGATCGGCACACCAGTTCAGCCATCGCTGAACTTCAAATACTGTTGCGATATCACCAAAGTACTTTCTTTCATGGTGTTGACTTCATTTTATTATTTTGTTTCTGATGTCCGAGTCCAAGAAAAAGAGTAAAGGGGACAAAAAGGCCCCGTTATGCATCAGTGTTCCTGTGGGAATTGACCGTCATGAAGGACCAACATCAGGTTTCCTGGACCTGTCTTGGCCCTGACCATGATATGGATTCCTGCAATGCCTGTTTTTCAGTGGATCTCAGTACCTTCGGATTTCATGCGCTGAAGCTGGGTCATCCAGTTTCCACCTTAGAGGCATGCCAAGAACCCGTGTTGCCAAGTTTAGGACCTTGGGCCTTTTCCCTGGGCCTCTTCATGGTGTTGCTGGTACTGTGAAAGCACACGACTTGCCCCAAATTCATCTCACCGAGGCATCACAGGCCCTGGGGGTTGGGTCTGGTAAACAGCTGGTTCCTTCTGAGCAGCTGGCTGAGCCCCCCAGTCTGTTTGCTCTGGACAATGGAAGTCCTTGATGGTGAGGATGAAGTTGTATGCTCGGTCTACACCGGAGGACACCTCAGTGTCATGGCCTTGTGCTGCCCCGGCTGACAGCTCTTGCGGTGTCTGTGAGTCGGGCGGTGTTGACTGCAACACCAGGCCCTCTCCCAGTACCATTTATGGTGCCAGGAGAGGAACCAGCACTGGAGCATGGTGGAATCCTGTTGCGGAGGTACAGATGTTGCTGTCTGACTTGAGTAGCTCTCATGGCTCTGAGGATAAGGGCAACACCAGGCCCTGCAACGGATACAGTGCCAGCTCTGGTGTCGGTACTGGGCCCAGCACCAGGCATGGTGCTGATGATGGTGCTGTCTCTAAGTCTTTTCCTGGTCCTGATGCTGCTAGCAGTGCTTTGCCGGATTCCAACACCACTTGCAGTGTCGGGAGCAGGGATGAACCCAGGAGATGGAGCTGGTCCTGACTCCAAGCCTGGCACCAATGACAGTGCCAGCCATGGAGCCAGGAGGGGTCCTGTGACTGGGTTGTTTTCTAACCCTGAGTTCAGTGCTGGAGGCAGTACCAGCCAGGAGTCATAGACCGGCTGAGTTGCGGTATTCTCTCTTGGTCCTATGGCTGAGCCCATCTCTAGCGAGGACTGGAGCTGCCCAAAGGGGAATGAACAGCTTCACTTTCCTTGCTGGGGTTCTTCCACTATGGCACTGTCGAGGTTGTTCCTGTTCTATAGATCGACTCTTCTCGGGCGGGTTCATCATGCCCTCCCCTAGGGCGAGGTCCACTGAATGATTCTATAGCCCGGGCATAGCCCCTAGAGCTCTTGGCTTTCCTCACCCACCCAGGCCTATGCCATCCCTGCCTGAGCACCCAGGTGTTATGGGTGTTTTCAGGCCATCACCTGGGGTCAGCCTGGAAGAGCAGCTGGTATGCTCTACCAGTACCATACCTGTGTCAACCATGTCCAGTTCTTGTATGGCTCACAGCTGCCACCCACTTCCAGGTCCAGTATCCCCTCTCCATCCATGTCCTCCTCAGAGGGCATGGAATCATCCTTGCACCAGTCCTCAGCCTCTGAGTATGCTCTGTACCAGAGATTCCTGTTGGACATGCCATCAGCCCTGGACATTGGTACAGTTGCCATGCACAACACCCTGTCCACACAGCTGGGACTCCTAGGAACTTTCAGCAATGACTATAGCGTCATCCATCCCTGGCCACGGGCCTTTGAGGAATGCTCCAGGACAGTTTGGAGATGATCTTTTGTTCTGCCTCCAGCCCCAGGGACATTTACCAGCGGTATTGCCCACCCATGGGATCTGCTGGTATAGTACCTCACCCCACTTTGGGGATTTCAGTCCTGCCGACCCAGGGTGGCCCTTGTCACCCACTGCATGACCAACACCCTGATGCAGACTCTGCAAAGACAGATGCATTATGAGGAAAGATTTCACCTTGACACACACTGTGATGTGCATCTTGGCACATCAGGCATACCAGGCAGCTTATAACAAGCACCTGTGGGCACAGCTAGGACAGCTGCTAGCTGCCACACTGCATATGGAGTTAGTTGTGTAACCCATTTTCCTTTCTGGCAAGGGCCTGGAGTTGGCAAGGCAGCAGACAAGGGCATTTTATGATACCAGCGAGGTGGCCTCCAGGCTGGTGGTAATCAGAGTCTGCATTTAGTGAATGGCATGACTTCACCACTCCTAACTGGCATCTCTGGTTTGCTGTAAAGTGCTAAACTTCCAGTTCCAGGGGACTCGCTTTTTCGCCTTAAAAGTCAGATGAGAACTTGGGGAAGGGGGCATTACTACATCCTGACTGAGTTCTTGGGCCTCACCAGGCCCATGCAGAGTTCCAGCCCTCAGGTGTTCTCCCCTGCAGAGAGATGAGGATAAATTTACCCTCAAGGTGAGCCAGCTCCTCCCTAATTTGGTACTCAGGCCCACAGTAACAGTATAGCCTAGAGGTTAGACTAACGAGCTGTGAAAGAGCTTGGTATATCCAGCAGACCTGGGTTTGATTCCCACAACCTCCACTTGTATACTGTGTGACTCTGAGCAAGTCCCTTAACCTCTCCAGTGCTCCCAGGTCCCCCTGAAAACAGGTATTTGTGCCTAGTGGGCTTTACCCAGTTACCAAAGAATTAAAAAAATATATATGTATGTATGTATCAATGTTGAAGATTAATTTAAGGAAGCTATAACAATTCAAACAACATGAAGTCTTGCTATATTATGACTATTGCAGTTTGCCCCATCCTTAGAATTGCTCCGGAGGTGAAAGAGTTAACTTCCATGCAGAGCATGGAGTTTAGAGTGCGAGCTCGGTTCAGAAGCTCTGTTTGGCTGGTTTCAAACCGAAACCGTCAGATTCTTTACTCTACCACTGAACAGTTGCTCCGGAGATTCCTCCTGTTGCACGGTTCATTTCTTCGGTTTAAAGCGCTATTTCTCGGTTTAATTTAACCGCAATTTCATTATTTTAAACACAAAACCGATCGGTTCAGGCTCTGTCTATGGTAATCGTAAGTAATAGATAGGGTTTTTTCTGTGTGGAACTTGTAAAGTATTATCGGTTCGGTTGAACCAATCGAGTTGTATTTAAATATAAGTTTAAAGCCTTTTAAGGCTTTTTAGAGTGCGGTTCCCGGTTCTTATCGGTTCTAAAAAAAACGGATTTCATTACGGTTTTTTCCATGACCCGTGACACGGTTTGGAACAGATAAGGGTGTCTTGCCTGGCACTGCCATCAAAAGGGCAAGTTGGTTGGTAAGGCTGGCATCATGTCTGAGAAACCCAAAAGAAAAACCGGGCCCACTGGGTTTCAACACTGTAGTGTCTGTGGGGAAGCCTTTGCCAAGGCTGACCCACACACTACATGTGTCTATTGTCTGGGGTTTGACCACCTCAATTCAGACTGCCAGATTTGTAAAAATTTCCCTGCAGCCACCCTGGACAAGAGAGTGGGCAGGCTCAGGGAACGAGAGGCCAAAAGTCCGCTGACCCGATGGGAAGCCCGTTCGGTGCCAACCGAACGGAGGGAGTGCCCTCTGACCAGGGCGAGACTTCCTCGGGCAAGCGAAAAGCTGGCTCTGAGGAGCCAGTTCCAGCAAAGAAATCTAAAAAATCAGCAGGTTTGGAGTCCAAAATTCCTTCTCCAACTGCTGCTGAGATAGCCAGGCAATACAGATTGTCCAGTCCTCGTCCCTCGCTTTCCTCCGAACCGCCACTATCTGGCAAAAGGTCGGTTTGGTCGGTTCCAGTGGTTCAGGATTATGATATAGAAGAGTTCTTGAACCAGAGGAGAGGGATGAGGATTATGATCAGTGTGAATGTGACTTTGAAAGTCTGGATGTGCCCATTGAACCGGACATCTCTCCAGACAGACCTTCAGGTGAGTCTCCTCCTAGGCTTTCTGAGTCCCCTTCTCATTTTTTGTTTTATAAAAAAGTTGCTGAGACCCTCCAGCTTCCCTTAGAGGAGGCTTTGGATGAGCAAGAGGAGCCTGACTATGTGGAGATGATGGATATCCCAGAGTCCAGGAGGTTGTCCATCCCTTTACATAAATCTTTTAGAAAACAAACAATAAAAATTTTAAAAGCTCCTAATTCTGTGCCTCCTGTGGATAAAAGATGGACAGGAGGTACACTTTGTCAGGTCCTGATACAGACTTTCTTTCACAGCAATGCAGTCATGTTAGTAGTTCAGGCTGCAGCCTGTGATAAAGCTAATATTCCACTGGCTTCACATCCTCCTGACAAGGATTCCAGGAAGATTGATGCCATGGCCAAAAAAACAATACATGGCAGCATCCTTGGGACTCAGACAAGCTAACTATATGGCTTATGTTGCAAGATACCAGAAATCTAGATGGGATACTGTTATGGCCTTAGCCAAACAGGTCCCTGGCCAGCTCGTAAAGGAGCTGGCGCAGGTAGCTCTTGATGGTATTGAGGCATCTAAGGTGCCATTCCATGCTGCAGTGGATTCTAACAATGTATCCTCTAGAGTCATGGCTACATCTGTGGCTTTTCGCAGATTGGCCTGGCTCAGGTGTACTACTTTGTCACAGGATACCCAGTCTAAGGCTATGGATTTTCCTGTGGTGGGAAATTCTCTGTTTGGGGAGCAGACAGAGAATTATATGAAGAAAATGGATGAATATAGAACCACTTACAGGAGTGCACAAGCAAAGGAACGGCAAGCCACTCCTCAGAGGCAGCCCCCCAGGGGTAGGGGTAGGCCTTTTCACAGGCCTTTTTACCAGACTCAGGCCCCCTCCTCTTCAGCCTATGTACAGAGGGGGTTCTTCAGAGGGAGAGGCAGGCGGGGTTCGAGCAGGCCTGCTCCCACCCCTCAGCCTAAAGCCCCTGCCAAACAGGCACCCTGATGGGATGCCCAGGGTTGGCTCTCCACTACCTGTAGGGGGCAGGTTGGCTCACTTCATCCAGGACTGGCAGTCTTTAACTTCAGACATGTGGGTCCTGGAAGTAGTGAGCCAGGGTCTGGTTCTCAGCTTCAAGAAATTTCCAAAGATGAGAGCCAGATCTTTCCACCTGCAAACCCTTTAGAGACTCTTGCTTTGGAAACAGAAGTCTCAACCCTCCTGGCTCTCAGAGCTGTAGAAAAGGTTTCTCCTTCACCAGGGCAAGGGTCTGTACTCCAGGTACTTCCTTACCCTAAAAAGACAGGAGAGTGGCGGCTCATCCTGGATCTAAGATATCTAAACAAGCACCTTTTAAAGCCAAAGTTCAAAATGGTGACACTGGGAATGATTTTACTCTCCCTAAGGCCAGGGACTGGCTAGCCTCCTGGACCTCAAAGATGCCTACTTCCATGTTCTTATCAGAAGCTCCCATCGAAAGTACCTCAGATTCAAACTGCCCTCAGGCCATTATCAGTTCAGAGCAATGCCCTTCGGCCTCACTTCTGCCCCAAGGGTGTTCACAAAGTGTCTGGCAGTAGCAGTCGCTCACCTAAGAAGGCAAAGGATTGCTATTTTTCCCTACCTGGACGACTGGCTCATTGTGGGTCAGTCTCCAGACCAGGTCAAATCACACCTGCTAGTTACCCAGCCGCTGCTTACCTCTCTGGGATTTCTTCTCAATCTTCCAAAGTCAGTTTTGGAACCTGTCCAGGTACTCACCTTTATAGGCGCAGAACTGGATACCAAGCAGGCCAGAGCCTTCCTTCCTTGGAAAGGGTAAGGACCTTAGTGGCCCTGGCCGCCTCCTTCACTCTGCAGGTCTCTCAACCAGCAAGGCATTTCCTGCAGCTCCTAGGGCACATGGCTGCCTCCACAGCTGTGGTGCAAGGAGCAAGATTTCAGATGAGGGACATTCAGTCCATTTGAGAGCTTCTGGTCTCAAAGAAGAGATCCTCTATCCAAGTTAATCCTAGTGACTCGAACCCTGATCCAGGCCCTTCAGTGGTGGCAGGATCAGAGCAATCTGAGACAGGTGTGCCTTTCATCCCTCTGTCCCTTTCCTTGACCCTTACTACAGATGCATCCCTCTTGGGATGGGGAGCTCACATGGGCGACCTCTCCACCCAGGGATTATGGTCCCCACAGGAATCTCTGCTCCACATCAATCTGTTGGAACTCAGAGCTGTTTTTCTAGCACTTCAGGTTTTCTCTGCATCTGTTCAGAACAAGGTGGTACAGGTCAGAACAGACAACACCACTACAATGTGGTACATCAACAAACAGGAGGGCACTCGGTCTTCGGCCTTGTGCACCGAGGCAATGAAGTTGTGGTCTCTGGCTTACTCCCTGAACACTTCCCTCATAGCAGTTCACCTCCCAGGCAAGGACAATGTCCTGGCAGATGCCCTCAGCAGGATTTCCCAGGGCCATCACGAATGGTCACTGGATCCCCTAGTACTGGGGATAGTGTTTGCCAGATGGGGCATTCCTCAGATAGATCTTTTCGCAGCCCCAGACAATTATCAACTTCCACTGTTTTGTTGCAGGCCCCAGTGTTGGGCTCAGTTCCCTGGATGCCTTTCTCCTCGATTGGGAAGGGAAGTTTCTTTATGCCTTTCCACCCTTCTCTCTCCTGTTCAAAGTACTAGTCAAAATCAGGTCTCAGCCCTGCAAAATGATCCTGATTGCTCCAGACTGGGCCAGACAGCCCTGGTACCCACTCCTTCTGTCCTTATCAGTCCATCTTCCCCTGTGTCTCCCCAGGAACTACAATCTGTTAACCTGTGCTCAGGGGAGAGTTTGGTATCCGAATCTCAAATCCCTGAACCTCAAGGCTTGGCTCTTGAGCGGTTAGAGTTTGCTGATTTGCAACTTTCTCAAAGTGTTCTCGAAATCCTGAAGGCTGCTAGGAAGCTTCCACTAGGGCTACCTATAACTCCAAGTGGAAAAGGTTTTCCATATGGTGTTATGGGAAGCATGTTTCCAGAATCTGCTGATCTACCCACTGTATTGGACTACATGGTCCATCTTAATTCTTTGGGACTGAGACCAGCCACCCTGAAAGTTCACTTAGCTGCTGTCTCTGCCTTCATTTCAGCAGGGAAGCCCTCTTCTCTTTCTGCTCATCCTGTATTTTCCAAGTTTTTTAAAGGATTGCTTCACACCAATCCTCCATTCAGGGACCCTGCCCCGGCTTGGGATCTTAATGTATGCATTGCTCAGCTAATGCAACCCCCCTTTGAGCCTCTGTCTTCGGCAGAGCTTAAGTATTTGACTTGGAAAACTATATTTCTGGTAGCCATCACTTCTGCCAGGCGTATAAGTGAGTTACAGGCTTTATCAGTAGAAACTGACTTTATTTCCTTTCACAGGGATAAAGTGGTCCTCAGGACTAACAGGAAGTTTTTGCCTAAGGTGGTTTCAGATTTCCACCTTAACCAATCTATTTCACTTCCAGTGTTCTTCACTGACCATTCCTCCTCTGGTGAGAGGAGGCTGCACAGCTTAGATGTTAAGAGGGCCCAAGTTACTACATAGAGCGACTCAAGGGTCACAGGTTTGACTCCTCCAACTGTTTCTCACTTATGGTGAGGTTGGGAAAGGAGACCTGCCACTAAAAGATCCATTGCCAGGTGGATCGTTTCTTGTATCCAATTTTGCTATCAAAAGCTGGGTAAGGTTCCCCCCTCAGGCCTGAGGGCTCACTCTACCAGAGGTACAGCTGCATCTCTAGCTGCTGCTAGAGACATCCCTATCTTGGAGATATATCAGGCAGCTACTTGGAAGACAGTACACACTTTCACCAAGCATTACTCCCTGGATATTCAGGCCAGGAGGGATGCTAGGTTTGGCACAGCTGTGCTTCAGAGCCTATTCCCTAAGTAGGTTCTGTCCCTCCTCCATGGAGGTACTGCTGTGTAGTCTGCAATAGTCATAATATAGCAAGACTTCATGTTGTTTGAAGAAAAAATTACTCACCTTAGTAATGTTGTTTCTTCTAATGGAGTCTTGCTATATTATGACCTCCTCCCCAGCCTGCCCCTCTCAGAACTCCTACTTTGGGGTATGGGGTGGGTAGTCCTCTGTTGGCATTTATTGATGCCCTCTTTCATGTTTGGGTGTTGTGTTTATTTAGTTATTTTATCTTAATTTTCTGGTCCACTGACTTGAGTCTTTGTGTTGGGACCAGCAAAATGTGTTAATATATTAGTAGCCAGTTGGCTGGTAGGTTACAGCTTCACACAGAACCTTAGTGAGTTTTTGCTCATAAAGATCTGACGGTTTCGGTTTGAAACCAGCCAAACAGAGCTTCTGAACCGAGCTTGCGCTCTAAACTCCATGCTCTGCATGGAAGTTAACTCTTTCACCTCCGGAGCAGTTCTAAGGCTGGGGCAAACTGCAATAGTCATAATATAGCAAGACTCCATTAGAAGAAACAACATTACTAAGGTGAGTAATTTTTTCTTATGTACTTGCCACAGTTGTTGATTTTCCTGAATATCTTCACCATTGATTCAGATGCCCACCCTCCATCCCTCACTTAGCTGTGAAACAGGGCCTTTGGCAGCTCAGGGTGCAGATGCTGCTAGTTTTACTACCTCTCGCTTTCTCTCTCTCTCTCTGTTATCTGCCCAGGCTTTTATGGGCGCTGATTTAACAACAACAAAAAAAAGAGGTTGGGCACCGTGGGGCAAACTCTGACCAAAAAAAAAAAGAGTCCTTTTTTTTTCTTTTTCCTTTCATGGATTGGATAGGTGGCCACCTTGCCTCCATCTTTTTTGTCCTCCTTCCCTCTGCCCAGGGTATGTCCCCTATAGGGTATATCCTTATTAATCGCTGTATGCAACCTGTGCCCTGGGCACTAAACAGTCTAACTCCACTGAGCAGATGCTTTATCTATGGAGGGGTGCAAGGCTCTTGCCTGGATCAGCATACTACCTACCCACAGGATACATCCCTGTGGGTGCGGGGAGAAGCAGGGCATGTTCTTCCTCGTGTTCAAATTTTTTGGTTGTTATCGCCTTCTGTGTTCTTTGCATTAATGGTGCCCACTCTGCCTGGAACAATTTTGGATAGAAAGTCTCTAGTCCTCTCTTTTTTTTCTCTCCACTCTGTTTCTCTCCTAATGAACAGAACTAAGGTTCATGAGGGAGTCGATGACAGTAATTGGCTGGCAGACTGCACTACGTGGGCACATGCTGCATACAAGCAGCGCCAATAGCAAACATTGGCTCCCTCCCTAGAAGAAGAAAGCTCCCACTGTGTCCGAGACCCATATGTATGAATCAATTGTGAAGACATTCAGAAAGACCAAGAATTATGGTGGGTACATAATTTTTTGACCTTATGTGCTTAAGCAACAAGACCACCTAGTCTTTCTGAGCATGAAAGATGTGCGCTAGCCCATACTACTCCATCCCAGCCACCAAGATTGTGTCAAACTTTGCTTAGCCTACAGTGCTTTTCATTCAAGTACTACACACTGAGCTTGCTTTAGCACTACATCCCTAAGAGGTGTTCTCAGAACTTTGCATCTAACTATTCCATAATCCTCATGATGGGCTAATGCTAATCTGTCCAAAGCCCTTTTACAGGGAGCAACTCAGCTCAGACAGTTTTCTCCTTCTAGCAAAGTGAGATTACTAGTGATGTCACAGAAACTGCAGTCATCTCAGCCCTGAGTTATTGCTTGGGCACAGAACTTTAGAATGTTAAAGTTCAAACTCGACAGTGTGGTCTTACCCCCTTCCCCTTCCCCAGCATTCTAACAGCAATTTTATTTCTCCACGGAAAAGTACAAGCTCCCCAGAGTCCTATTCCTATACTAAGCACCTAAATTTGTTTTAAAAACTAGTATTTTCTGTTAAAGAGCTTAAAGATCCATACTCTGTGTTAGTGTAACTTAGTCTAGATATTTTATTGAATTTTAATGTTCTTCAGTTTGAAGATTTAAATATAAAACTGCTTAAAACTTATTTTTCTCGACACCCTTTCAGTCATAGATCAGTAGGTTCCTTACCCTCGTAGTGGCCCCCAACTTCAAAAGGCAGCTGAAAAATGTTGAAGCAGTCATCTCTGGCCAAGGATACTGAAAAGATTGCAAAGTCATCCTCGGAGCACAGAAAGAGCATGGGGCATCCAGTAGTAGGAGCCCTGATGGCAACAAACAAAAAAGATCTTTGGATCATCCATTATCTCAACGTCTGGAAAGCAGAAGCATAAGAAGAAACACAGCCCAGTTCCTCTGCCAGAAAGAGAGCCAGAGCAACCAGTGCCAGAAAAAAGTATGCACTCCATAGAAGATAAAAAACACATGTAGCAGCTTTTCCAGGTTGTGGGGAACCCTGCTGTTGCCCCTCCCCCAAAGCTCTGTACCTTGAACAGGGCCTGAATGAAGAAGAAGAGAAGGAGGGATCGATTGAAACATAGAAACATAGACCATGATGGCAGAAAAAGACCAGAGATCCATCCTGTCTGCTCACATTCCCTATAATCCCTGGAACCTATTGTTCTTCCAGGGTACTAACCCTTCCCATCCTATCTTGGGTCTAGGTCAAAATAGTGGGAGCAGAAACGCACAGATAATAATTGCGCCAACAAAACTGTGACCAGAAAAACTGCATGATGGCAACGCAGTGCTTACCAATGACTGGCAATAGTGGTGTTCTGTTACTTAGGCAACTGGTTAGTAAGTGGGAAAACGATGGAGGATGCAGTCCGCTCTATTCAAACTGTGAAGATTGTACTCCAGAGATTTGGATTTCTCCTAAACTTGTAAAAATCCCACCTGGAACCCAGGCAGGTACTGGAGTTTATAGGTGCAGAATTTAAAATTGTAGAAGGGAGGGTATGTCTGCCAACTCAGAGGGCAGGAGCCCTCATCCAGTGTGGAAGCTCTGTCCTGGCAGGTCACAGTCTGTCTATGAATACATTCAGTTGTTAGTCCAGATTGCATCAGCCACATCAGTGGTGCCATAGGCAAGCCTATAAATGAGAGATGTCCGATGTCCAGTACCACTTAAGGTACTGGCATCAGAAAACTGCACCACTATAGCAGCCGGTACCAGTTGCACAATATATAGGACAGGCTGTTTAGTGGTAGATACTTAGGTTTATACTCAGATCTAAGGGCAAATAAAAGGCAGATGGCCCATAAGATGCTGCCCCTCACTTCTCAGTGGTCTTGGCTGTGTAAGAAGCCATTCACTATATATTTGTACAGTTTGTTTTTGAAACTAGAGGGACTGTTACAAGTTATAATCTCTTCAGGTAATTTGTTCCGTAGTCTAACAGTCCTAGGAATAAAAGCATACCTCCTAATATCCCTATTTGATTTTTTTTCAATAAGTTGGAACTGGTGCCATCTTAAAATGTGTAGGAGTTTCATAAATTCCAGTCGAAGATTACTGAACATCTGTTTGTCCTGGATTATGTTATATTATAATAATAATAAATCGCCTCTTGTATGCCTGTCCTTCAAAGAGAATAGCCCCATATTTTTTAGTCTTTCATCATAGGATTTGTACCTCTGGCCATTGATAAGTTTAGTGAACCTACATTGTGGTGCCTCCACCAATGTAATATCTTTCTTAAGGAAGGGACTCCATATCTGTGATCCACAGTCCAGCTGCAGACGTATGTAAAGCTTGTATATGGGCATTACAACTGCTTCCTATCTGTTTTAAAATTTTTTTTACCAGTTTATCAGATGGTTGGATTTGGTGACAACCTGTCTATAGTGGATGTATGATTTAAGATGGAGATGGACAGTCTCAGAAAGGGTATTCCCCTTCTTCAGCCCTCACCAACAAGGGTCTTGGCAACAGATGCCCCACTATTAGGGTGGGGAGGTCATCTAAGGGGCCAAATAGTCAGTGAAGTGATGTTACACACAGGAGCATCAGGATCATATCAGTCTGTTAGAGCTACAAGCAGTGCTCCTATCCACAAACTGTTTGTCCTACCTCTTGTAGGGACAAACAATCCTTATCAAAATAGACAGCACAACCACAGTGTAGTGTATTACATGAACAAACAGCTACCAAATCCTCAGAACTCTGTAAAATGTGGAACCTGACATACCCTTTGAAGGCAGCCATATTTGCAGTGCACTCAGGGAAGGACACTGTACTAGCAGACTCCTTAAGCAGGGTGGGTCAGGAAAATCACAAATGGTCCCTGCAATAACAAATGCAGAACTCTGTTTCAGGAATACGGAGTTCCAGAGGTGGATTAGTTCACCTCCTGGGAGAACATAAATCTCTCCCACTTTTTTGCCAACCTCCCTCAGTAGGGACAGTCCCATGGGATGCTTTCTCCCTTTCCTGGAGGGACACATTTCTCTGTGCATTTTCTCCATTCCCTCTGATCCAAAGGGTCCTGTTGAAACTGAGGAGAGAGTTCACAACAGTGATCCTAATAGTAGAAGATTGAACGAGGCAGATTGTATATGCAAGTAGTGTGCCTCTTAGCACACAAGTATTAAAGACTGAATCTATTATTCCCTGATACATCACAAACTGATGACATTTTTCCAGTTATGCTTATTTTTTAAAGATTTGCTTGCCGGTCGGGCCGTCATAAACTCACCCACAACCCGGAAGCACATGCTGCATGAGCTCGAGCATCTGGAACAGGAAGCGGTCAGTTACCAGTTTGGGCATACAGTGTGGAAAATTAAGTTTCTCAGCAGCATCGGGATCTTCTAAGGTTCTGGTGGTGTGCGTAAATAAAAACCGAGCACCAAGAGTCAAGTAATTCACTTTTTTAAATTGGGGTTGAAATCCCGCTCAGGATCTAGACCCTGCCTTCCAAGGTACTGCTTGGAGTATGTAGACTGTATGACATCACTAGTACACTCTCATTGCTAGAAGAAAAAATTACTCATCATAGTAATGATGTTTCTTCTAGAGGGTTAACTACTGAGTTATGCAAACCCTTACCTACTCCCCCTTCTGGAACCTTAGTATAAAGGGTTCTTCAGAATAAATAAAAATGTGTTTATTGCTTGAGCACTTTATTGTTGCAAACTTTGTAGTTTTAAAATTTCATGAGTGTTGTTGGAGTCTTACATTTACATTAGCTAAGAATACTAGCATAGATTAGATAGATGGTCACTGCTGTCTTCTGGTCTTCAGGTAGAAATGTGTTGTAAGAATGCTGGTGAGTGTGTAACCATAGTTCATAGTTTGAACTGGAACATTTTAAGGTTTTGACCCTGGGATAACAACTCAGGGTTGAGATTATTGCAGATTGAATGAATCACTAGTAAATCCTCTGGAAGAAACATCATTACTACTGTAATTTTTACTTTTGTTTCTTCTCGTTTGTAGACCGAGCATATGTGTGTGGCCAACTGAACTGCCCTTATTTTCCTTGCTAACAGAACAGAGCATTAGCACAGTTATTGGTAACCACAAGCCACCACACAGTGTCATGCATGCACTACCACCAGTAGCCAGAGCTAGCGCTCTGGCTGAAAAGATTTGTTATTGCGGGGGTCCCAACACCTCTGTCCCTAAGGCCAAACAAAATTGTACTCTATGGAGAAGATATTCTTGAAGATCTACTGTTATGGTAAGTATCTTCTCTCTTTATTACATAGCAATGTGTAATTACACTTGCAGAATTGACAGAATCTCATCACAGCTTGCAGAGCCAGAATTGATTACAAGGAAATACTCAAGAACTGATTTCACAATTCCACTACATTCAACAGGCAGTAAAAGAAAATCCAACTACCACTAGTTTAGACCATAAACAACACTTTGAATTGGCATGACTGGGTTTATATTTGTTCTATAGATCTGTACCAAACTGAATGTTGAGTTTGTCTTCAAATCCAAATATTTATATCTGTTTGAAAGAATCATACCCCCCCCACACACACACAGAATTAAAGGGGTAGTTCTTTCTTGAACCAATTTCGTTTGCCTATTATTATAAGAAAAACTTCTGTTTGTTTGCAGGTGCCATCTATTTCACTAGCATATGAGGCTGCTGAGGCAGACATTATGAAAAGATTCCCTCGCAATAAAATGAAAGATCATCTTGTAAATGTACAGCTAACAGTTCATTCTTATATTCAGTTGGGTATGGTCTTCACCTTTTTTTACATTTCTGAATATAATAGTTTCTTCTGCTTGGATTTTACAGAGGTTAAGTTTACTAATTTATTGGTATGCAGTCAGGGGTATGGTAAACATCTGTTAAAGTGATTTTACAAGTTTGCACAGAGCAGCTACTACTTACATTTTATGTTAGCTGATACCGGTGACAGTCATTTTGTGCCTGTTTCAAATTTTTGTTTTCAGTCTTTATTTGCATGGAAGGGATCATAGCTTGGCATGAGGAGGTGGCTAGCCAATCCCTTCCACTTTCCAATTGATCTGTCAAGCCCCTGTTATCAGGCATGTAATGACATGTGGCCAGGAAGAGCATGGGGACATGCCCCATTGAAGTCAGTTTGGGTCAAATTTAATTGCATTGTGATACATAATAATGGCCCATTGGAGATTAATGAAGGCCACTGCTCAACTAACAAGGGCCTTGTTAGTCAAGCAGTGGCCTCCATTAATCTCCATCTGTGGATGGCATCACTCCGTCTCCCCTCTGATGCTGAGCACTCCAGGTTCCAGCGGTACCTATCGGAGATGATGCAGGAGCTGAGTTTGCGTAGCTTTATAGGTTGCAATACTGCTACCCTGGCACTGTCATTCCTTGGGTATTACAGCAATGATTCTTCTGTCATCCCTCTGTGGCTCTGGCCCTTCACGGAGGTGTCCAGGTTATATCTGACATCCAGCACAGATGTTGTGCTCACATGGGGTCTCCAGGTGCTATCCTTCATCCCACCTCAGGGATTCTGGTGCTGTAGACCTGCTCTGGGCCTAGATGCCCAGTGCATGACCACCCCACAACATTGACTGCAGAAATCGATGCTTGGGGCAAGAAAGTTTCTGTGATGGCATGAACTGTGATGTGCATTTCTGCTCGTCGGGCAGCTTATGGAAAGCACCTGTGGGTGATGCTGAGTCAGCTCCTGGTGTCCTTATCAGATTGCAAGTCAGCCAGGCAGTTCATTTGCCATACCACTCAAGGCCTGGAGCTGGCAAGGCACTGAGCGAGGGTATCATGCGACGTCAGTGAGGTAGCTTCCAGGCTCATAGGAACAGCAGTCTGCATTCAATAGATGGCATGGCTTCACCTCTCCTGGTTGGCACCCCTGGCCTGGCATAGGGTACTCAACTCACACTTCCAGGGAGCTCACCTTTTCTCCCGTAGGGTCAGGCGTGAGCTGTCGGGGTATCCTCCTGCTCCCAGGCCACGGTGGTCTCCACCTGCCTCTGACCAGTCTTGGGTTCTGCTGGACCTGTAGGGAGTCCCTGCCCTCCAGTGGTTATCCCCAACCAGAGGGCCGACGGATAAAAATATTTCCCTCAGGGTGAGCCAACGCCTCCCCTATTTTGGGAAAAGCTCTCTGACCCACAAGTGGAATGAATGGTGACGATGGATTCTTGGAAGATATGAAATTCTATAGTGTTCCACATTGTCAATGGGTATTTAATACATATGGGTAATGTGCACCCCTACTAGGGGTAATGGTACAGCCCAAAGCTGACAACAGCATAGAACCCTTGGCACATTAAGATTCAAAATAGCAGTGGCTCTCCAGTCTTTGCTGTACCACTCAGGTGTAAACAGCATAGAAGAGTCTCTCTGAAGAAGATATTGTTAAATTCATTTTTATAACAGGATTCCAGCAACTGTGAGCAGATTGAGGCTACCTGGTTTCAGGGAGCACCTTTTAATTTAGAAGTCGTGCCTGTTAAGCTTGGGTTTTCACACTGACTAATCTGCTGATTTTTTTTCTGCATTTTCCACTGCCTCTGTACATGGGGACCACATACCCCCTGATGAAGACCTAACGGTCGAAGCATGGGGCATCTAGTTGGTATTGTACCTGAACTGGCATTCACACTTACTTTGGAATAAATAGATTGGTTTGCAGTATTTTGGCATCTACTGTCTCTTGTTTTGGAGTGCAGCTTTCCTGGACTTGCCTGGGTGTTTTTACTTGGCTGCTTTTTGTCTGAGTCGTTTTTTTGGTTCAGTGTCTTATTGTAGTTTTTTTTTAAATAATCTTTATTTTGAAAGGCAGAGTGTCACATCGAACAGCTGTATCGCAACAACATTACAGAGTACAATGGCAGCAATTAAATAAACTACAGACAACAAGGTATATTTTTGGGGCATCGCATCACCCTTATTGTAGGTTTTGATTAAAGTGGATGCTTTTTCCGACCATGTTTATAGCACTAAAAAGCACTTTCCTGTAGCGCTCCACATTGTCAATGGGTACTCAACACGGATGAGTAATGTGCATCCCTGCTAGGGGAAATGGCACAGCCCAAAGGCTGTTAACAGTATAGAATCATGGGCACATGAACATTCTGGACAGCAGCAACTCTCCAGTCCTTGCTGTGCCATTTGAAGGGGAAACAACAGAAATTTCTCTGAAGAAGAAACTTTTTTCTTTTAGTGTTTACTCTTTGGGGCTGTGATTCACCCCTAAATTTAAAAGTGTGCCTGTTAAGCTGCGTCTTCCAAATTTGTTAACCTGCCTTTTTTCCCCCATTTCCAGTGCCTGGTTGTGCTTGGATTGGGGGTCACATCTGCCACTACTCTTAAGTGAGTTAATTTTTAATAGGTTTCTGTTTTCCTTCATGTCATGGTGCCTCAGGTAAGTACTTGTTTTTGGTCTTATTGTTAGGGTCTAGATTTAGGGCATTCCCTGTGTCTCCCTACCATCTAGTTTGACGTTGCCCACCCCGGACCATAAAGTGACTGTTCTGTGTGCTTATTTCTTTTATTTCATCTCTTTGAGAAGAGAGGGAACCACTGGATCTTCTTGGACTAAAAGTCTCCACCACTCATTCACACTAATGGGACTACGCCGGAGGCACTAGGACCCCGCAGGAGCCAAACATCTTCAGGAGGGCCGGCGGCAGGATAGGACCACACATGCGCGGCACCGTGAGACTAGCTCGCGCCATATAGGCTATCTCGGCATTGACCTTCCAACACCTCAGTTACTTTTCTCCCGCTGTCGAGTGTGCTTTGATGACAGTGTCACTCACCTACCTAGAGTCAAGTCTTCGTCTATACGACAGCAGCTATAGCCGTTCAGTATTTGTTTAACTTACCATTTTTAATGTTCTTTTCTTATTTAAAAAAAAAAGATGATGAAGAAGAAGAAGAAGAAATTCTCAACCTGCCATCAACAGGGTTGACCTTAGACGGTAGCAGTGATGGTAGGGAGACTTTGTTTGAAAGTTGTGATGGCATTGGGGCTGTATCCAGTCCGCCGCCTTTTGTGGAGGGGGGGTCTGACCACAGGCAGTCCGGTGCTCTTGGGGGGGCAGTCCACCAGAAGCACAAAAGTAGTGGTTCTGGGACCCGGCTCCACTTGACCTCAAGCTCTTCTTCCTCCTGTCGGTGGAAGAAGAATCGGTACCATTCAAGGTTGCCTTCTGGTACGTCTGCACGGAGATCATCGGTGGTGGAGAGCGGTAGACCTGAATCAACTATGATGGGTTCTTCTGTGGTTCCACTCTTAACGACCATGATCTTTGACACCAGATCCCTTCTCTGTCCTCGATGGGGTTCCAGTGAGCAGTTTCACCTCTGGGCCACTCTTTTAGAGCAGGGGGTATGGCGTCTGCCCAGTTGTCCTGGCTAGTGGACCTGGTTCCTGTGCCTTTGGACCTCGCAGCAGCTGGGCCACGGCTGCGTCGATCGGGCCAGAAAGTGCGCAGTGCCCTCTCCAGTGCCAATGCTGACTCCTCATGCCTACCACCTCTCCTTTTTCCCTGCAGGTACTGGCACAGGTACTGCATTCCATCTCCCCCTTTTCTTCAGGTCTAGGTCCAGCAGTGGTTCTGGCTGCCGGTGCTGTGTTTGGGCCGCGTCAGGTTTGGTGCCAGCACCGGTATGGCGCCATGTGTGGTGCTGGTACCATGGGTGTTGCCAGCGCTCATGGCAGCCGGTCTGGTGTAGGTGATCTGGCACCATGTGGTGTCGATGGTGTCAGCGCTCATGATGGCGCTGAACTCTTCTCTGATCCAGGTGGTGGCGTCTCCTGTGTTCCTGGTCTAGACCTGCCTTTTGGAGGTTATTCTGGGGTAGAAGTGGATCTGGATGAGTCTCTTCCTATTCTGCTTTGTCAAAGATGCAGCGGATGACTCATTTTATGGGCTGGAATGCAAACCGTCTCTATCAGTGTGATGGAAGATCTTCTTTCTAGTTCTTTTTCCTCAGGGATATGGGGTCTACCATAACATTTCAGTCTTCATCTGTGGTCCAAAGCAGACTTCTACGTCTTGAGTTCCTACATTCCTCAGTACGAGTACACCCTGTGGAACACAATGCAATGGTCGAGAGCCTCCCAAAATCTAACGCTCCATTGCTAGGGGCATATAGCCCAATAATCAGCTGAAAGCTTTTATGGACACCTATGTCTCTGCCTCTAGGGCAGCAACCGCTGGCAGCATGTGGTTAATGTCTCCTTGACGGTGCTTATCTGTTCGGCCCTCAGGTTGCTGTCTAGAGGCCACTCAGAACAATAGGGCTACCATTTAAACAACACAATGTCCTCGTAACGGGCAGTCCTTTCAAGGTAGAGGCCTAGGTGCCTTTTTCAGGAACCAACCCCTCAGCCACAAAGAGAATGCAGTAGAGGGCACAGGGCCCGAAAGTGCCCTGTACCAACCTCTGTGGATCCAGCCCGGGTCCCACCCCAGTTGTCTGAGGGGGCGCCTCTCGTCGGTAGAAGGGGCATCTAATTTGGTTTTACAACCAGTGGAAGTCCATTACAGCAAACCTATAGGTCATCAGGATTGTCCGAGAGGGATACTCTCCCAATTTTGCAGATTTCCCCAGACCTTCCACCCAGACAGCAGTCCAGTCTGTCCACCTCTCAGTCACACTCTCCCTGAGATAGGGTGCCTCTGTGGGAACTGGGCAGTAGAAGGTTTTCCACAGCGTAACGGAGCACAGGTTCCTATTCCATTGCTTCTGGTTAAACAAGTACCTGTTCAGGGAGGAGTTCACTAAAATTTTGGCTTTCAAGTCTTCACTATCTGGGCATTTGGCTTTTAGCCAGCCCATCTGGGCAAGAGACACAGGAAGCAGTTGCCACAGCTTCTCAGTTGTTCTCTCCAGGGAGTTCTCTAATTCGGGGAAGGTGCCAGTTTCATCTTCCCAGCAGCTCCTCCAGGGCATCTGTTTCATTCCAGAGGACAGGAGAAGCTACATCTTCAAATGGTTCACTACATCACTGAAAATGACTCTATTTGGGCCCCTTTTTGGTTGAGTGGATGCTGGGACTCAGGGCATTCTCTGCAGCAAGCAGTGGTCTCCAGCCGCGCATCCACAATCCTCTGTCCAAAATAACAAAGACTTGGACAAAATCTCTCGGGGGCTCACTGTCAAGACCTCCACACTCCGGTGTGGAGCCAGGAGGAACCTCATCTTGTCATAAATTTCTTAGAGATGAGAGTTATCTCATATGCAAAGTCCGGGAGCATGCCCTCTGCCACAAAGTGATCCTACTTTGGATGGATGATAAAGCTGTGATGTATTACATCAGCAAGCAGGGTGGGGCATCCCCCTACCCTTTCTGCAGCAGGGCCGTGAGGTTGTGAGAGTGGTACCTCAAGCATGATGTGTCTGTTCAGATTTCGTGCAGTCATTTTTGATGAGTGGAGCAGTTCGGATCTGGTTCTTTTTGCATCCCCTCTCAATGCAAAACTGCCTCTGTCTTGCTTCAGAAATCCACGATATGGACAAATGCAATGCCTGCTTCTCCATGGACCGCCATGTCTTGGAAATCTGCGCGTTTAAAGTCAGCAGGGCCCCGCTGACTTTTGGAGGACGATGTCACTAGAGGGTTTCCAAGGCCATGACTTTAGACCCTTCCTCCAGAGCCCCTCCCAGATCTATACGACCCAGCAAGGAGGGGGCCTCCTCCAGTTCCAGCCTTGCTGAGGAGGAGGCCTCTTCCACGGCGCTAGAGGAACAGTGTGATTCCCCCCATAGTTGCGTTGTTGGCGCCGCCCTGGCAGTCACCTCTTCGGAGGTGCAGGCTCCCCCAGTGTCACAGCCTATGGCTGCTGGGCCCGGCACTGGTGGACCCTCAGTGCCACCTTCCGATGCCATCCTGGATCCCGGCGCCATTTGCAGTGCTGGTGATCAGGGCAGTGCTGCGTGTGGCACCTTGTCCCGCAGCAGTGCCACTCATGGTGCTGCTGCTTAGAGCTGTCCTGGGGTCGCCAGTATTGAGGTCTGCCTGGGCGCCTCCTCTTCGGAGGAGGATGACTCGGAGGCGGACCCGGACTGGAGGCCTGGCTCTTTGGAGTCAGAGAGCCCTGTGGGATGCTGCACCAGGCAGCCCAGTGTCCCTATCCCTGAGTCCCTGGATCCGGTTGCCCTGGCGGATCCTTTGGCTACGGGTGGCCATGGGTCCTCTGGGGGAGATGGCTTGGGAACCCGGGGCAGGGTACTCCTCTCTGGGGAGGCCCGGACAGCTGCCACTTCTGGTGCTGCTGGGGCCCTTCAGGGGTGGGGGTCCTCGCTTCTGTAGCCCCCTTCGGGGGGGGTCTGTGGGATCGGGGAACCCCATCTCACTGGGGCAGAGGAAGAGGGCTGCTTATGATTCTGAGGCGTTGAGGGGCTGGAGTGAGGTGCGGCTGTCCCCTTCCACCACCCTGCAGGGGGTGGGAAGAAGTCGCAGTGCTGAATCCCGCCTTTCCCTTAAGATCTCGGAGACACCCTTAGGTGGCAGCTCAGAAGGTTGCCCTTCTGGACACATGCAACCCCAGGTGCATCACAGGAGAGACTCTCCCTCAGGGCTCTTCTGGAGTTTGCCTTTTCAAATTCAGCCCTCACAACCTGGTTTGGCCTCAGGGCCCCCTTCTGCAGTGGAATCAGTCCCTAGGTCTCAGAGCCCTGGCAGAGGTTGGGCACTTTCAGTATGGTGCCCATCACCCATCCCTCTGCAGACACCCCCTATTCTCCCGGGCCATGTGGGTCCTACGGGGCCTTTAACCTGGGAGATGTTCAGATCCACTGCTGCAGCCTTTCCTACTTATGTTAGGGCCATGGACAAACGGGTCTTCTGCCTGTCTCCCCCACTGCAGGAATCCTCTGGACAATCGAGCTCCTCCTCCTCCTCATCTCCCTCTTCCAAGGGAGAGGAACCCTCCATCCACCTGTCCTCTGTTGCTGATATCACGGAATATCAGCGGTTTCTTTCGAGGCTGGTTCAGGTGCTTCACATCTGTCATGTTCTAAGGACCAGTACCGAGTGGGAGACGCATACTTCCTTAGTGAATTTAGTGCTCACCACTTGGTGGTGCCCTCCTGGCCGATCCCTTTCCAGGAGGTGTCTATCTGCACCTGGCAGTCTCCAGCCGCCCCTCTCCCAGCCCCAGCAGACTGCAGGAGACGGTATTGTGCCCTCAGGAGTCTCTAGGTTCTCTGCCACACCCTTCTTTGGGCTTGCCATCCCTGGACACTCCCTCTGGGCTTCAGCGCCCGGTGCATGACTGGCCCACGGATCCGAATTCTGCAGAGTTCGACCTGTGGGGACGAACAGTACTCTCTTCACTTTGTGCATTGATGTGCATAAGTTCTCATCAGGTGCACCACACTGCCTATAACAGGCATATGTGGTCAATGCTAGCTCAGGTGCTGGCATCCTTGCCTGACATGGAGCAGTTTAGACAAGCCATTGCCCTCTGCTCAGTGTCTGGAGCTTGTAAGGCACCAGGCAAGGGCATCTTATGATGCCAATGAGGCGGCTTCCAGACTAGCAGGGACAGTGATCTGCATTTGGCAGATGGCATGGCTTTGTCTGTCCAGACTGTCACTCATTGCCTGGCGTAGGATGATCTCTGCTTTCCGGGGGACCTGTCTTTTCTCCCACAGGGCAAGGAGGACTCTTCAGGGGCACCCTCCATCCCCCCGGCCACGGGGGACACCTCCTCATCCTCAGCAGCCTTAGACCCTTTTCGGTCTAGAACGGCTAGGGTCTCCCCCTCCTGTGTCTCTCCTGCAGAGGCTGAGGGATCTGTTCCTTCAGGGCTGTGCCAGGTCCTCACTGGGGGGGGGGGCTTGATACTCACCCAGCAGTAATGAATGGTGAAGACTGACAAGGGGCAGATGTGAAGAAATTTATAGAAAGTTTCTTTAAACTTGCTGCATACAAGAAGACCCATATGCAAAGGCAGCACCATGGCCCAGTTCTGCTCCAATATTGGGCCCCCTAAATCCCTCTCCTAGAGACCTCTTACCTTTTGTAACTGGTCCAAAAAACAGCTCTTATTTTCCTTAACTACCTTCCTGATGAAACCCTTCGGGTCCTCAACTACTGACATTGACTAAAGATTCGATTTTAAGCATTTCCTGCCTACGTACTCCACCTCTATCCAGCCCAGAAAAATATGCCCTGACCTGAAAATACCAGAACAAATGACCCCCCCTCCAGCTCCAAACCCTGTCTTACCATTGCATAAGGGAGGATACTATCCCTTTGACATAAATGTCCTAGACTTCTAGCCCCCTTCTGTTCCCATCCCCTCAACCGGGGGTCTTCCTACCCCGCCAAAAAAAAGGGGTTCTGAGCAATGGGCACCAGGAGAGTATCTATCCCACCCACTCCTCGCAGCTTTTTAAACTTTTCCCAGCTTTTCAGCGTAAGCATTGCCAGAGGATTTCTTCTCTTCTGGGCCCTGTACTTCTGTAGGCCCCCTTCTCCAAAAACACAGAGAGCCTGGCAGGGCAGCCCCGTTGTTCCAAGTCTACCCAACTTGCCACCTTGGGGGTGTGAATCCAATCCCCTATATACCGTTGCTGCACTGCTTAAAAATAATGTCCCAAATCCGGGAAATTGGGGCCCACACCCCCTCCCTGACTCTAATTTGAGCCTCTGTAGGCTGACATTTGCCCGCTTCCCATTCCAAATGAACGAAGAGAAGGCACCCTCTAATTTTTTGTATATCCCTCTTTATTAACCCCACATGCAGCATCTGCATTATATACAGCAGTCAGGGTAGAATATTCATCTTGATTAGGTTAATTCGCCCCAACCAAGAAATCGTCAAGGATGCCCATTCCTTTAGATCTGCCACGACACCTTTAACCATTGGGGTATAATTCAAATTATAAAAAAGTCCCAAGGGACCTCCCAACCTTAATTTCCAAATACGTAAAATGCTTAAACCCTGATGTGTGGTCCAACCCACTGTCCCCTGGAAGTCGCATCAACTCAGATTTATCCAAGTTAAGCTTATAGCCCGAGAATTTAGCAAATCTTTCCACCATATCTAGCAATATTGGCATGGGCCTTCCTGGTTCCACCACAAAAAGCAACATATCGTCAGCATACAACATAATCTTATGCTGCTCCCCTGAAACCCCACCAATCCCCTTAATCTCCTTATGTTGCTGAATAGCTGTAGCAAGCGGCTCCACCGCTAGGGCAAACAACAGTGGGGATAGGGGACAGCTCTGTCTCATTCCCCTACCTAGTTTAAATCATTCTGATAGAGTACCATTCACCAACACTTTGGCCTAAGGGGGGAGCTATACATTGCCATGATCCACCCCACAAACGTTTCACCCAGACCAAACCGAGACAGGATCTCAAAGAGGTAACCCCATTCCACTTTATCAAAAGCCTTTTTGGCATCCATCAAAAGTATACATGTATCCTCTCTTCCCTTATTCGCTCTCCAAACCACATTCAAGAGACGACGCACATTGTGATAAGAGAGGCGGCCCCTGTTTAACCCGGTTTGGTCTGGGTGAACCAACTCCAGCAGCACTACCTCCAGCCTGGCAGCCAAGACCTTCGCCAAAATCTTCAGGTCACAGTTCAGTAAAAAAATTGGCCTATAGGATGCACACTCTGTTACCTCTTTGCCAGCTTTAGGGATTAGGCATATAACCACGTCTGAGAAAGTACCTGTGAGTTCCAGATGCTCTCCATCCTTCTGCTGGAAAGTGTCACATGGTGGACCCTCCAGCTGACTTCCCAGGGTCTTGTAGTACTCCGCGGGAAACCCATCTGGTCCACTAGCCTTTTCCCTCTTTAATCTTTGTATTGCAGTAACCACCTCAACCTTCATTATGGGTTTACTCAAGGCCTCGGCCTGATCCCTCGTCACTCGTGGTAACTCCAGGTTCCTCATAAATTCCTCCACAGACCCTCTGCCATGTCCCCCTCAGCTGTATATAGGGTTTTAAAACAATCACTAAAACGTTTCCGGATTTGTGGCTCTTGCCTGTGAAGATTACCTCCCCTATCCTTAATGGCATTAATATGAGTTGGGCACCGGCCCCCTTTCATGAGCCGAACCATCAATGGGCCAGGCTTGTTGCCCCATTCAAAAATGTGTTTTTTACAAAACGTCCAAACCTTGCTTGCTTCTCCATGGAGAAGGGCATTCAAGGCATCCCTAGTAGCTGTTAAGGCCACCCTCGCTTCCCCCTCCTCCCCACCAGCCACTCTTCTCTCTAATTCCCTCAATTGGTCTTCTAGTACAACCTGTCTCTCCTGCTTCTGTTTCTTAACCCTACTGACATATCTAATACTCATATAAGCTTTCCCTGCATCCCACAACGTGGCCTTGGGAACATCCGACCCCCCATTAGTTCGCATATACTCCTCCCACTGTTCCTTCAAGTATTCCCAAAATTTTTTGTCCCCAAACAGATACATCGGAAACTTCTGGGGGGTGGACCCTCCCTCTGTATTTCCATCCTAAGGGTAAGGATCACCATCGCATGGTCGGAGATGTGAATGGGACTATGTTTAACATCTAGGACTGTCCTATACCACTGTCTCAGTAGGAACACATAGTCTGTACGGAACCACGTACCATGTGGATTAGAGTAGAAGATGTACTCCTTGGCCCCCGGGTTCACTTTTCTCCATCCATCAGTCATGCCTAACTCCACCAACCCAAGCCTCCACTGCTGTATTGCTTCACTCTGCCTGCCGTGGCCCAAGGAAGTGATCCAATACAGGGTCCATAGTACAGTTTAAGTCTCCCCCCAAAACAAGGCTTGGAAATTGTCCTTTTACCAGCAGGGACTGTAACATGCTATAGAAGGCTGGTTCAAAAACCACCGGAGCATACACCCTAGCAAATGTAACACTCTCACCCCACAACTCCCCCACCACAAAGACATATAGCCCTCCTCCCACATCCCTCACCACCATCTGGACCTGGAAGGGCAAGTTTTTGTGCAGGAGGACAGTGACCCCGCGCTTATGAGATTTAAATGATGCTGAATAGTATTTCCCGACCCACCCCCTCACCAACTTAGCATGCTCCGGATCAGTAAGGTGGGTCTTCTGCAGAAGAGCCACTTGTGCCCCCTGCCTCCTCAGAGCAGTGAGAAGGCCAGTACGCTTTACTGGAGTCGCTATCCCCTGCACATTTCATGTGCAGATATTCAGCTCTTGTACTTTAGCCATTATGACCAGCTGTAGTGGTCCTTTCAAACAACATGAAGTCTTGCTATATTATGACATATGCAGTGAGTCCCAACCTTCGAACTGCTCCGGAGGTGAAAGAGTTAACTTTCCATGCCAGGCATGGAACGCTGAGCTCGAGCTCGGTTGAAAACTCTGTCTGTTGTTCTTCAAACTCAAACTGTCAGATTCTTTACTCCGCCTCACTGAACAGTCGCTCCGGAGATTTTCTCCTTCTGCTCGGTTCATTTTGTTGGTTAAAGTATTATTTTCATTTTTTTGACCGAATTTAAACCGCAACCGGTCGGTTCAAGCTCTGTCTGTGGTATTGTAAGTACTAGATAGGTTTTACATTTATTTCTTCTGTGTGGAACTTGTAAACAGTTATCGGTTCGGTTTGAACCGATCAGGTTGTTTTAAAATACATTAATCTGTCTTTTAGAGTGTGGTTACCGGTTCTTATCGGTTCTAAAAAAAATGGATTTTACTACGGTTTTTTCCACGACCCGTGACATGGTTGGGAACCGATAAGAGGGTCTTGCTTGGTGGATTGCCATAAACAGGCAAGTTTGGTTAGGACTGGCACTATGTCTGAGAAATCCCAAGGAAAAACCGGGCCCACTGGGTTTCAACACTGCAGTGTGTGTGGAAGCCTTTGCCAAGGCTGACCCCACACCACCTGTGTTTATTGTCTGGGGTTTGACCACCTCAATGCAGACTGCCAGATTTGTAAAATTTCCTGCAGCTACCCTGGATAAGAGAGTTGGTAGGCCCAGGAAGGGAGGCCAAAGTCCAGCTGACCGGATGGCCAGCCCGGTTCGGTTCCAACGAATCGGAGAGGAGTGCCCTCTGACCAGGGCGAGACTTCCTCGGGCAAAGGAGAGCTGACTCGGAGGAGTCGGTTCCAGCAAAAGGACTAGGAAATCAGCTGGTGTGGAGCCAAAACTTTCCTCTCCAACTGCTGAAGAAATAGCCAGGCGATTAAAATTGTCCAGTCGCTTTCCCGGTTCCGACTGAACGGTACCATCAGGTAAGCATCAGTTCGGCGGTTCCACCGGTTCAAGAGTATGATTTAGAGGAATTTTATGAACCGGAGGAGGGGAAGGGAGTATGAGGAGAGGAATGTGATTTGAAAGTCTGGATGTGCCCATTGAACCGGACATCTCCCCAGACAGACCTTCAGGAGTGTCTCCTCCTAGGCTTTCTGAGTCCCCTTCTCATTTTATGTTTTATAAAAAAAAGTGGCTGAAACCCTCCAGCTCCCTATGGAGGAAGCTGTGGATGATCAAGAGGAGCCTGACTATGTGGAAATGATGGATATCCCAGAGTCTAGGAGACTGTCTATTCCTTTGCATAAATCTTTTGGGAAACAGACAGTAAAAATTCTAAACACTCCTCACACTATACCTCCTGTTGATAAGAGAATGGACAAGAGGTATGCATTGTCAGGCTCTGATACGGAGTTCCTTACACAACAATGCAGCCATGTTGAGGTAGTGCAGGCTGCAGCCTGTGACAAGGCAAATATTCCCTTGGCCTCACACCCCCCCTGACAAGGACTCCAGGAGGATTGATGCCACGGCAAAGAAACAGTACATGGCAGCATCCTTGGGACTCAGACAGGCAAATTATATGGCTTATGTTGCTAGATACCAGAAATCCAGATGGGATACTGTTATGGCTCTAGCAAAACAGGTCCCTGGCCAGCTTGCCAAGGAGCTGGAGCAGGTGGCTGCTGATGGTATTGAGGCATCTAAGGTGCAATTCCATGCTGCAGTGGACTCTAATGATGTGTCATCAAGAGTCATGGCTACATCTGTGGCACTTCACAGAATGGCTTGGCTCAGATGTACTAGCCTGTCACAGGATACCCAGACTAAGGCCATGGATTTTCCTGTTGTGGGTAATTCTCTGTTTGGGGAGCAGACAGAGAATTACATGAAGAAAATGGATGAGTATAGGACCACCTATAGGAGTACACAGGCCAAGGAAAGGCGGGGCACTCCTCAAAGGCAGCCTTCCAGGGGCAGGCCTTTTCATAGGCCTTTTTACCAAGACCAGGCCTCCTCTTCTGCTTATGCCCAGAGGGGTTCTTTAGAGGGAGAGGCAGACGGGGTACAAGCAGGCCTGCTTTCACCCCTCAGCCTAAAGCCCCTGCCAAGCAGGCACCCTGATGGGGTGGCCAGGGCCGATTCTCAACTACCTGTAGGGGGCAGACTGGCTTACTTTGTCCAGGACTGGAAGTCTCTGACATCAGACAAGTGGGTCCTGGAAGTAGTAAGCCAGGGACTGGTTCTCAGCTTCAAAAATTTCCAAAGATGAGAGCCAGATCCTTTCCACCTGCAAATCCATCAGAGGCTGTAGCCCTAGAGGCAGAAGTCTCTACCCTCCTGGCTCTCAGAGCTATGGAAAGGGTTCCACCCCTACACCGGGGCAAGGGATTGTACTCCAGGTACTTCCTTACCCCAAAAAAGACAGGAGAATGGCGGCCCATCCTGGATCTCAGATACTTAAACAAGCACCTTTTAAAACCAAAATTCAAAATGGTGACTCTGGGAATTATTCTACCCTCTCTAAGGCCAGGGACTGGCTAGGCGTCCCGGGACCTCAGATGACGTTACTTCCATATTCTCATCAGAAGCTCCCATCGAAAGTACCTCAGGTTCGAGCTGCCCTCAGGCCATTACCAGTTCAGAGCAATGCCCTTTGGCCTCACCTCTGCTCCACGGGTATTCACAAAATGCCTGGCAGTAGCAGTTGCCTACCTAAGAAGGCAAAAAATTGCCATCTTCCCTTACCTGGACGACTGGCTCATAGTAGGCCAGTCTCCAGACCAAGTCAAGTTACATCTTCAGATAACTCAGCAACTGCTTACCTCTCTAGGTTTCCTTCTGAATCTTCCAAAGTCAGTTCTAGAGCCTGTCCAGCTCCTCACCTTCATAGGTGCAGAACTGAACACAGAGGAAGCCAGAGCCTTCCTTCCTTTGGACAGGGCAAGGACCCTGGTCTCTCTGGCCTCCTCATTCACCCTACAGGTCTCTCGACCTGCAAGGCATTTTCTACAGCTCCTGGGGCACATGGCTGCTTCTACAGCAGTAGTGCAAGGAGCAAGATTTCAGATGAGGGACATCTAGTTCCATTTGAGAGCCTTTTGGTCTCAAAGAAAGGACCCTCTAACCAAGTTGATCCCAGTGACTCGAACCCTGATCCAAGCCCTACAGTGGTGGCAGGATCAGAGCAATCTGAGACAAGGGGTTCTCTTTGTCACTCAGTCTCACTCTTTAATCCTTACTACAGATGCATCCCTCTTTGGGTGGGGAGCTCACATGGGCGACTCACTGCCAGGGACTGTGGTCCCCTCAGGAATCCCTGCTCCCACATCAGCCTGTTGGAGCTCAGAGCAGTTTTTCTAGCACTTCAAGCTTTTTCCAAATCTGTTCAGAACAAAGTTGTACAGGTCAGAACAGACAACACCACTACAATGTGGTACATCAACAAGCCAGGAGGCACTCGATCTACGGCCTTGTGCACCGAAGCAATGAAGTTGTGGTCTCTGGCTTACTCCCTGAATACCTCCCTTACGGCAGTTCACCTCCCAGGCAAGGACAATATCCTGGCAGATGCTGTCAGCAGGATTTCCCAGGGCCATCACGAATGGTCACTGGATCCCCTGGTCCTGGAGGTAATATTTGCCAGATGGGGCACCCGGCAGATAGATCTTTTTGCAGCCCCAGACAATCACCAACTTCCCCTTCTTTGCTGCAGGCTCCCAGTGTTGGGCTCAGTCCCTCTGGATGCCTTAGTTCTCAATTGGGAAGGGAAGTTTCTCTATGCTTTTCCCCCCTTCCCTCTCCTGTTCAAAGTGTTAGTCAAAATCAGATCTCAATCCTGCAAAGTGATTCTGATTGCTGGATTGGGCCAGGCAGCCCTGGTATCCACTCCTACTGTCCTTAGCAGTCCATCTTCCCTGTGTCTTCCCAGGAATCACAATCTGTTAACCTGTGCTCAGGGAAGGGTTTGGTACCGAACCTCAAATCTCTCAATCTGAAGGCCTGGCTCTTGAAGAGTTAGAGTTTGTTGATTTACACCTCTCCCAAGGTGTAATGGACATATTAAAGGCTTCTAGGAAGCCTTCCGCCAGGGCTACTTACAATTCCAAATGGAAGAGGTTTTCCATATGGTGCTCTGGGAAGCATATTTCCACAGAATCTGCTGATTTACCCACAGTCCTGGATTATATGGTCCATTTGAACACATTGGGGCTCAGACCAGCTACCCTAAAGGTGCATTTGGCAGCTGTGTCTGCTTTCATTTCAGCAGGTAAACCTTCTTCTCTTTCAGCTCATCCTGTATTCTCTAAGTTTTTTAAGGGATTGCTTCACACCAACCCTCCATTCAGGGACCCTGCCCCTGCCTGGGATCTTAATGTTTGCATTGCTCAGCTTATGCAACCTCCTTTGACCCTTGTCTTCAGCAGAGCTTAAGTATTTGACTTGGAAGACTGTTTTTGGTAGCCATCACTTCTGCCAGACGATAAGTGAATTACAAGCTTTGTCAGTGGAGCCTGATTTTATCTCCTTTCATAGAGATAAGGTGGTCCTCAGGACTAACAGGAAGTTCTTGCCTAAGGTGGTTTCAGATTTCCACCTTAATCAATCTATTTATCTTCCAGTGTACTTCACTGACCATTTCCTCCTCTGGCGAGAGGAGGCTGCTGCTAGATGTGAAGAGAGCCCTTGAGTTACTACATTGAGCATACCAAGTGTCACAGGTTGACTCCTCCAACTGTTCCTCACTTATGGTGAGGTTGGTAAGGAAACCTGCCACTAAAGATCCATTGCCAGGTGGATTGTCTCTTGTATCCATTCTGTTATGAAAAGCTGGGTATGGTTCCTCCCTCAGGCCTGAGGGCTCACTCTACTAGAGGTACAGCTGCTTCCTGGCTGCTGCCAGGGACATCCCATTCTAGAGATTTGTCAAGCAGCTACCTGAAGGCAGTTCACACTTTTACCAAGCATTACTCTCTGGACACCCAGGCTAGGAGTGATGCTCGGTTTCTAACATCAACTGTGCTTCAGAGCCTATTTCCTAAGTAGGTTTGTCCCTCCTCCATGGAGGTACTGCTGTAAAGTCTGCATATGTCATAATACAGCAAGACTTCATGTTGTTTGAAGAAAAATTACTCACCTTAGTAATGTTGTTTCTTTAATGGAGTCTTGCTATATTATGACCTCCCCCTCTGCCCCTCTCAGAACCTCTGTTTTTGGGATGTGGGTGGACAGTGTAGTGTTGGCACTTAGTAGATGCCCACCTTGTTTTTTCACCCCTCCCTTTTTGGGGTGACTGGGTGTTGTGTTTTTCATTTTTTGGGTCTCCTGACTTGAGTCCTTGTTTTGGGACCAAAAATTGTGTTCTTATATTTAGTAGCCAGTTGGCTAGTGTAGGTTTACAGCTTCCACACAGGACCTTAGTGAGTTAGCTCGTAAAGATCTGACAGTTTGAGTTTGAAGAACAACAGACAGAGTTTTCAACCGAGCTCGAGCTCAGCGTTCCATGCCTGGCATGGAAAGTTAACTCTTTCACTTCCGGAGCAGTTCGAAGGTTGGGACTCACTGCATATGTCATAATATAGCAAGACTCCATTAGAAGAAACAACATTACTAAGGTGAGTAATTTTTTCTTGTCTCCTCTCCCTTATCTGCAGAAGACCAATGAAGTACAATTGTCGCTCCTTGCCTCTCCAGGTCCCGCTTCAAAACTGCCTGAGCTTGTGGCATGTATGGATGTGAACACATAAATGTGCATAACTGTACACAATAATATAAACAAGTAAATATAAACATAAACAAGAAACTGTAACTACACATACAACTTTAACTCCTAACTTTTCCTTCCCCTGCTTCCCACCCCCTCCTTTCAGAACTTGAACATTATTTATCCTTCCTTTCCCCAAACTCCCCATTCTGACTATCCTTTCCAATCGTCCACTTCCCCCACCTTTTTCCATCCTCTTCTCCTTCCCCAAGCGTCCCCGCTTCTCATGTGACACCTTGCCCACATTCTAAGGACACTAACTGCCACTTATGCAAGAGTATCCAAATACCCATGAATTTGACCGTGTTCCCTTGCCCCCCACCGGATTACAAAAACTGTATCGCTCACTTCTTTCCTTTTGTAACTCCTCTAGTCACAACAGTCAGATGAGTCCTGGTGTCCCTCAAAATCTCTCTCCAGACAGGTCCTGGTCAACGGTCAGCCCCTGTGATAATGTCCCATGGTGCCTGCTTCCTTTCCAAATGATTCCCACCTCAGAGTGTGCCGCCCTCTCTAAAGACGAGGGTTTCGGGTGACCACATATACCCTGCCTCCCCTGCCCACCCATTGCATTCCCCATTTCCCAGATGTCTAGAAAACTATTGAGAGCCAGTCCCAACATATATAATCAACAACATTAAGCCCCCTGCCCATATCATCCTGGAAGATTTGCAGTCCCATCCTCTTCTCTATTCCCTGCACCTCCTCTTCGGGGCCGTGGGCCGAACAAATCCTTCAAAATTCCCTGCGTCCCAAGGGGACATCCCCACTATAGTTCATGCTGCTAAATAAAAGGAAAACTACCAACCTTTCAAAGAGGCCCCGGAGACTTAGTCCATGGGAAGGAAGGGTGGTCTCTTCAAACCCCTCCATCAGATCCAGGCCCTCCATGTGGCAACCATAGGAGGGTGCAACAGGCATCCTCCACAAACCAGGCCCGTGGCACTAAATTCAGATGAGCTCCCTTCCCCTGCACCTCCCCTTGAGGAGCGCGGGCATGCATCAAGACAATCCAGTCATATTTACACACCCCTTCATAATGTTAGGAGGCCACCAAACAGCGGCCCACAGACTGTTCAATATCAGTAGTGACAGGATCAGCAATATAATGTCCCCCATGCCTCTCAAATCTCCAGATACATTGAATAACACAGCAAAACAGTCAGCATAGCATGTATATTAGGAAGACACTCACTCATCCAGCCTTCTTTCTAAGCTCCTCCACGAAGGTTTCAGCCTTCTTCACCTCCCAGAAGGAAAAAACTGCTCCTCGTGCTTAATCTTAAGAGCTGCAGGATAAATCATAAAGTTCTCCACCTTCATACTCCGTAGACTGGCCATCACCTCATTGAACCATTGAACATTTTGCACTTTTTTTTTTTTGGGGCTTATACTTTATCCCCACCTTGAGCCACCAGACTTCCTACCTTACACGTCAGGCATCCCTCTCAGGTCTCCGGCTGCCATATCTCTCAGGAATCCACCAGCTTCTGTTGCGGGTCCCGTGGTTACCCACGCGGCGGGGTAGAGAGGAGCTCTTCCCCTAGCTCAAACCCCTGGAATCAGGATCCAGTATGCCGCGTACCCACGAAGCTGAACCGGTCCCCCTCGCTAGAGACGGCCATCAAGCTGCCGCATCTGGTGCTCACCTTTCCGCTTCTCTCCCCCGACGTCTGTGGCATGCAATGATGCCCAAGGACTCGAGCGCGTGTGTGTCCGCACGCCCCCTAATCCTGGCATCCACCACAGAACGTTGCCCACAGATCCCGCTAGCGCCTCAGTGATCCCCAGCCATCGCCAGGGGTCGCCCGAGCACCAGCAGCAGCACACTCCCCCTCCCCGGAGAAGGAGAGCAGTCATACGGATGCTCAATCCTTCTCCACCCCTGCTGACCCCCAACGACCGTGGCTCGCTCCCGAACCCGGGTCGCCAGCATGGAGCGAGGTGACATTTTGAGCTTTTTTAACAATCTGGCTGAGTAATCCTGGGAAATATACAGCTTATGTCCCTCGTATGAAATCAGCCCTTTTTCCCGATATGCCCGCAATACCTTCTTGTAGTCCTGATAGTAGTGGAACCACGTAATGAGCTGTCGAGTGGTTGGCCTACCGTTGGCCTCAAGCATAACCACTCGTGGCCCCTCTCATTGTGATCCGCCATCATTCATTTCTACACCCAGCAAAGTAGGCAAGGGCACTGCACAGAATTCCAGCACACTTCCACCTTCTTTCCCTTCAGTTAGCCCCTTTAAGTGGAGGTTGAGCCTCCTATGATAATTCTCCTGGTAATCTGCTGCCTCCTTCATCTCTTCTAGTTCTCTCTGCAATGTCAGGATTTTCTCTGGGGCGCCCTGCATTTCATCCTCCAGTCTGGAAATTCTCTCCTCCGCCTCAGTGAGACGAAGCGCCTGGGCAGACTACTAGGTAAGAACCTCCTGGATTTTATCGTCGAACCGGGATTCCAATTTGCACAATCTGGTTCAAGGGCTGCCATGACCTGTCCCGTAAGCTCGCGGCTTAGCGAGGTTATTTCCGTCACAGAGAGAGAAATCAAGCTCTGGCTTTCACTCTGCCCACCGGCCGCACCTTTCTTGCCCATTTTGGCTGCCGTTGTCTGACTCTTGCTGGGACCCAAGGTTAAATACTCATCCATTACATAGTTGCCACTCAATCCTGCTATTTTTCGATTGAAATGGAAGCAAACTATTACTTTTATTTAAATTTATTTCCCCGATGAAGAGGAGTAAGGTAGGAACACATCTTATCAGTTTACCAGCTCATTAGCGCCCCTGGTTATCAACTTTTAAATAAATAAATTATTGGCTGTGAAAGGGAGGGTAAAACTGGAGACCAATTAGGGTCTGCGGTATTACAGTAGGTTGGGAATATGGGCAGATTAGGTGGGCCAAGTGATCTTTATCTGCCGTCAATTTCTGTGTTTCTATGTCTCATATACATATATATATATATATATATATATATATATGGGATATGCCATGGCCTCAGGTGAAATATGTACAATATTTTCACCAGTGCTGTTTGACCTTATGATATCACGAGTGGCGGAGCCATGAGTGATGTCATAAGGTCAAGCAGCACAAGAAAGAAATATCACAGATATTTCTCCTGGGGCCATGGCATTTTCATTTTATCCAGTGCTGAACCTTTTTTTTTTCATTTATTTTCTTGTTTTCATGGGTCTGTTTTTTGTGTATCTGCAGCATTTTTGTGTGACGTTTTCTTGTTTTCGGATGGCCGTGTGGTGCACGAGGTATGACGCATGTGACACTGTACATGTGACAGTGCTTCAGCATGTCAGTGGTTTGCAAGTGATGCGGTGGCTCCAGTGCTGAGGAACTAGTGGGTTTTAGTGCAAGAGGGAGCGACTGTTTCAGAAGCCATGGTGTGAAACCTGGATGTCAGCAGGAGGAGCAGGGGTGTGCTGGTTGCAGCAGGAGTCAGATGTGAAGGTACAAGCAGCCATTTGCTTGCGGCTGCTGTGGGAGGTTAATTTTGCAGTAAAAGGAAAATATCGTTATGAGGGAATGATTTTTGTCAGGTAATTTGTTTGGGTCACTGTTTGCTGTAACTAAAGTATTAAAAAACTGGAGGAAGCGAAAGTGCTTTGAGGCAGTTTGAACAGAACTGAAACTAGTGGGTGGGAGCCAGCAGATGAGTGAGCATTTGTGGTTCTAAAATTAAAACTGCGCTGCTTGTACTGCTGGTTTCCACTTATCAGGACCTACAGTGAGAATATTTTCATTTCCAGGGACCTAGAGTAAGAATATTTTGATAATCTCACTCTTGGTCCAGAGGAAGCAAAAATATCACTGATATGTGGCAGAAAATATCCACTCAAGCGTTGGATAAATAGATATATATATATATATAAAACAAGCATTTGTCAATGCCGAATGTTTGCTTGCTGACATTGGCATTGGTAGTGTAAATTTACAGAGCTGCATAATAGGAATGGCAGTGAAGTATTGAACTGAAATGACACCCCACCACCACCTGCAGAGAGTGACAGGCACTGGGGTGTGCCTTTGGGTCGTCGGGCATAATGGCCACGCCATTTCACCACACCCTACCCTGCAGACACTGACAAGTGTCACGGTGTGCCTTGGGGTCTTTGGCCCTTATGCACCCCATTCCATCAGGAAATACGGTGAGATGGGTGTGGTATAGGAGAATGGGGTGAACTTTGGGGCAGAAGAGTCCAAGGCATACCTCGATGCCTCTCACTGGCTGCAGGGTGTGGAATGGTATGAGCATTACAGGCAAGAATCCCAAGTCACACCCCTGATGCCTGTCATTCTCTACAGGGTGGGGCGTTATGGTTGGAAACCCTAACACCTCAGGCATTTGTTGGTATTTTCACTCCAAATTTTCAACATGGTTTTTTTGTGACCCCCACCTCATGAACAGTGGCAATATCAGTTTGTTAGCCGAAAGCTGCTTATGCACAGCGACTACGGCATTTAGCACCACAGGTGCAAAAACACATTCTGAACAGGATGTGAAAAATGACAGCTGTACTGTTCATGGGGAGGTGGAAAAAATGGCAATGTTGCAAATCTGCAGTAAAAATATTAAAAACTGGGAAGTCACGGCGTGCATAGAAACTGTAGCAACGCACTCGTAATGTGATCAGTTTGGGGATTTTTACAGCAGATTGTCAACACAGGCATTTTAGGACCTCCGATCATGAACAGTGTCACTGTGATTTTTTATCTGTCCCGAACAATGATTTCCCACAGCGACCACGCATCTCTGCGCTGAAAGTGTGAAAACACATTTCGCCATGTTGTGAAAAATGACAGCTGTACTGTTCATAAGAAAGTGTGGAAAAATGCCACTGGTGAAAATCTGGACTGAAAATATTACAAAGTCATAAACTTACGAGGGTGCGTGGAAACTGCGCAATGCTCACTCGTAACACAGTCATTTTATGGACTTTTGTCACCAAATTTTCAACATAGCCATTTTAAGACCTCTGCTCATGAACAGTGTAACTGTGATTTTCTTAATCTGTCCCAAACATTGCTTTCGCACACCGACTGCACTATTGTGCGCTACATGTGCGGAAACACATTTTGGGCGACATATGAAAAAATGCTGCTATGCTGTTCATAAGGAAGTGTAATAAAATGGCAATGTGGAAAATCTGGAGTGAAAATATAGAAAATTTGCAAACTTACGGCAGCATGTAGGAACTGCTCAATGCACCGTAGAAACAGTCATTTTAGGAATTTTTCACCAAATTTCAACATAGCCATTTTAAGACCTCTGCTCATGAACAGTGTCACTGTGATTTTCTTAATGTGTCCCATACATTGATTTCTTGACACCTGACTTTACCATTGTGCTACCGAGGCAGAAACACGTTTTGGGCAAGATGTGAAAAATGACAGCTGTACTGCTCATAAGGAAGTGTAATAAAATGGCAATGTTGAAAATCTGGAGTGAAAATATTGAAAATTTGCAAACTTATGAACATGCGTAGGAACTGCACAACGTACGCTTGTAAAACAGTCATTTTTAGGAATTTTTTCACCAAATTTTCCACATAGCCATTTTAAGACCTCTGCTCATTAACAGTGTCACTGTGATTTTCTTAATGTGTCCCATACATTGATTTCACACACCGACTGCACCATTGTGCGCTACATGTGCGGAAACACGTTTTGGGCAAGATGTGAAAAATGACAGCTGTACTGCTGATGAGGTGTGGTAAAATGGCAATGTTGAAAATCTGGAGTAAAAATATTGAAAATTCACAAACTTATGAGCGTGTGTAGGAACTGCGCAATGCACGCTCGTAAAACAGTCATTTTTAGGAATTTTTCCACCAAATTTTCAACATAGGCTTTTTGAGAGCCCACCTTATGAACAGTAGCAGTGTCGTTCGTTACTCTGTCCCAAAAAGTGATTTTGTGCAGTGACTGCAAAATCACCCTTTGGGCCCGATTAACGCCATGACAGTGAGAGCATTCATGAGAAGGGGTCCCAAAAACCCCATGTTGAAAATTTGGTGCAAAAATCCCAAAAAATGCCTGAGATATGCAGCAAAGTTGAAGAAACCGTATCTATCCCATTATACAGCTTACCGGCATTTCCTCAGTTCGCGGTCGGCTTTGAAGAGTGCAGACATGTTCCCGATCCACCGAAGATCGTCACGCCGAGTCCGGAGGTAAGTATGGGGTGAGGGGGGTGTGGGAGGCAGGATGCGCAGTGGGTGAGCGCGGGTGGGGGCAGAGACAGCGAGGGACCGTTTTGAGTTTCAGGTTGTTGTTTTTTATGATGAATGATGCGGGGCGTTTGCCATGCTGGGTGGCCTCCCAGCGTGGCAAAGGATAACTGGTTAGGGGCGTGGAGCCGGCGGGATTAGGCACCCCATCGGCCATAGCATCTGTTGCCATGTTAGGGTGGGCTCCCAGCGTGGCATCCTGTACTCTCTGGGGGGGCGGTGGAGCCCGATGGGGGATTGGGCACCCCATCAGCTACTCTGACGATGTGCCAAGCTGGGGTGGGCACCCAGCGTGGCATATGGAACTCTGTTTTGGGGGCAGCACGCCGATGGGATTAGGCACCCCGTCTGCTATACAGTGTGCATGGGGGGGCGAGCATGTAGCATGGCAGCAGGTGTAGGGAGGCGCGAAGATGAGCAGGCGATATCTTATCGCTGCTCACTGGAAGCGTAGTCCCCTTTCAGCTGTACTCCACTGCATTTTGACTGCTGTCATAGACAGCTTCAGCAGGCATTGGAGAACTGCGGCCGCACCTGCAAACACACTGACTGAATTGGAAGAGGGCTGCCACACCTCCGAAAACTCGAATGATGGCACTATGTTTCTTGCACTTGCGTGCAAGCAAACATAAAAAGGAAAAGTTTCACATTTTAATATTGGTTTCTGGCATGCAGAATTAGCAGGTTTGACTTTTGTGAAAATAAGAGTGCTTCCTTTGTTACAGGTAAGTGTTTACACTGTTTACAGTTAATTTCCAGTGTTACCTATTTTTCATTAATTCCTTTGGCAAATCTCTTCTAATTGGCTCAGCTCTGCAATGAATTTCCACAACCTTGGAGAAGTAGACGACGAGCCTTGGTCCATCCTTCCTCTCACTTGAGAAGGTAGGGATCTGTTTTTACGATACCTTGTTTTGGTTAGAGCATTGTCTGTGTAGACAGCTTAGATGTGTTGGCTCATGACAGGATGCAAAGTATAATCTATACAGATCAGCCATTGCTGGCAGTTTGCCATCTGGGACTTGTGCCTCCTGATCCTTTTCAGGTACTTTCCCGCTGCTCCTTTACCATTTTTTTCGCACCCTTAACCCGACTTGTGATCCTGTTGACATGGTGATCTCACGTCACCAAAACTCACGTGCACTAGAACATGCATTTTCTAGCTTTCTCCACCTCCAGGCAGATCCATTAGAGAAAGTATGTACTCTGCAGTGAAACTTTAACTTCTAGGTTGGGGGATTACTTATAACTATAATAGAGTTTTTTTCCTTCTCTCAACTGGAAGCACTTTCCCAGGTAGCCCTACAAGACTGATTTTTTTTTCTTTCAGTAAAAACATTTGTCAGTCTAACAGAAAACAATAAGGTGGATCAATACAATAGCCCCTTCCCATTTTACTAAGACAGTCCAGACCTTTGTAAGTATTTTTGGGATTTATTTGGTATAAATCTATTTAAAGCCACTGGCACCATGACTTATCAGAGGCCTGTGTATTCAAACGATGTAAGACCTGCAGGAGGGTGAGGAGGCCCTCTCCTTTAGGCTCTCATTGCCTTAACTGTGTAATACAATCTAATATGGCAGTTTCAGTCCCCCCAAGTCGAACCCCCAAGCTGGGGGGTGAACCTGGCATACCGACTGGCAGTGGCAAGACAGAGTTGCGCAAATCCTTTTTTGTTCACTTTCTATGAAATACTGAGTCCAGATTTTCCAGGACATTTCACCAACACACCTGATCCAAAAGTGAGCCACAGTTTGGGGGGTCCCATACTATACGTCCAGGTGTGCCAGAGCAAGACAAGACCGCTTACTCATAGCTGCTTGTGGGGTGTATGGCTTAGGCATTGGGTTGCAGACCACACATTAAAGGAAAAGCTATTTAACTTGCCCTTTGAGGATCGACTGTTGTTCAGATCTGGTTTGGATGATATTTTGAAAGATATCCAGGGTAAGTAAGGACACCTTCCAGTGTCAAGGAGCAACACAAAGCAAGTTCTATGTCAAAGGGTCAAGGAGGCAGACAATCTCGAGGTGGTTTTCATCCTTTTTGGAATTTCGGGAACCAAAGGAATAGGTGATCCTGTACCTGATTTAAGGACAACAGTGACAGAGGATCTTTTGCCTCAAGCTTAACGGGTGTGGTATGAAGACCAAACCTTGGATCACCTCAGATGGATTGGGGCAGTTGTTCCAGTACCCTCCAATGAAGAAAGTCAGGATTCTACTCAATTTACTTTGTGGTTTCCAAGAATGGGGGATCAGCCCAATTCTGGATCTGAAGTCCCTAAATAGGTTTGCCCACCTCATAATCTTCAGTTGGAGTCCCTGTGATCAATCATCAGGACCGTCCCACCAGGGATTATCTGGCATCCATAGCCTTGAGGAATACATATCTTCTCATCCCCATTCATTAGTCTCACCAGAACTTTTCTGAGATTTGCATTTCAGGGACATCACTTCCAATATTGGGTGCTCCCATTTGGGTTGGCAACAGCACCCAGAGCATTCCTGAATGTCCTCATAGTTCGTGTGGCTCAACTGAGACAGGAGGGGCATCACGTATATCTCCACCTGGACAACTTACTCATCCGAGTGTCTTCTGCCCAGATGGCAAGGAAGTCAGTGTCCAGGTCCCTGGAGATACTGAAAACTCAAGGTTGTGTAGTCAGTTTGGAGAACTCCCTCAGCTCATCAAAGACGCTGTAACACTTGGGTGCAGTGTTCAGGACAGATGAAGGGAACATTTGGCTCTTGATGGCCAGAAAAAGAGACACTGAGAAGAGGTTTTCAGTGGTTGAGAAGCCAGTCTTCGATCTCTGCTCACAGGCTAATATGAATTTTGGGGCTGATGACTGCAAGGATAGAACTAGTTCCCTGGGCACCCTTGCACATGTGACTACCTCAAGTTTGGGTTGCTAGCACTTTGGAATCCAACCTTGGAGAGCTACCAAGTCAGATGCCAATTACTTGGTCTCTTTGGCAACCGCTGAATTGGTGGGAGACCTCTGAGAACCTATCTAGGGTTCCCCTTTAGAAGCTGGCCAGGTTGATTCTGTTGACTGATATCAGCCTGTTGGGCTTGGGTGTGATCCTTGGCCTGTGCAGGAGCAGCAGCTACAGATAAATGTATGGGAGATAGAGGGCGTACAACTTACTCTTCTTTATTTTCTTAGTCGGGTTTGGGCAGAGGCAGTAAAAGTAAAGTCAGTCAGTGCCACCACCTGTGCATACATAAACAATCAAGGAGGCACAAGAAGCAAGGAGATGCTAGTAGAAGCTATAGAAGTGCTGCTGGGGCACAGGAAAACCTGCTGTCTCTTGGCATTTTATGGCAGGCGAACTGAATATCAGGCTGACGGGCTGAGTCGGAGACTGTATATCTAGGGAATGGATGTTGAATCTGGAAATGTTCGACCTTCAGGTAGCAGGTTTGGCTGGCCTCAGATCGATCTGTTCACCTCAAATCACAGTGCTCAGGTACTGAGGCTCTTCCGTCCATTCCGGTGCCCACAGCCAGAGGAGGTGGATGTCCTGTCCCAGACATGGGATTTCTTAGGAGCAGGTCCATTTCTTCCCCTGCCTCCACTTCCCAAGGTCGTTCACAAAATAAGACTCTCAAAAGGAAGTTTTCTTCTGGTAACACCAGTGTGGCCAAGAAGGCCGTGGTTTTCAGTCCTGGTGAATCCCGCCCAGCACATGCCATTCCGGCTTCCTCTCCAGGTGAGTGGGGAAAGGGGGGATTTTCTCCTCTAGGGACCCATTCGATACACAAACCCGGAGGCGAGGCAGCTGGAAGCCTGGCTCCTGAGAGAAAGAGACTGCTCAAACAAGTTTTTAAAAAAAAAAGTAGTGTATATCTGGATGGCAACCAGGAAAGTTTCTACATTTGCGGTTTATGATTGAATGTGTAGGTGTGGAGCACCTTCTCAGCTTGGCCAAGAAGAAGAAGGGAAAAAAGGCCTTCAGAAGCTACAGTTCAGCAGATCTGGATTTTGTGGACAGAAGTAGAAAAAGGGATTGTACTGAGCACCCTGAGAGGTCTGGTGTCAGCGATTGGAGCAGCACTGGGAACCTCCAGGGGATCATCTGAGGGAACAAACCAGAAGGTCATACGATTTCTAAGAGTGGTTAGCAGAAGTAGACTACAGTTTCAATCCCCAGTACCTCTGTGGGATCTGAATCAGGTTTTGGATGCTCATTGTAAAGAATCCTTCGAGCCTGTCTTGTGGTGTGTTTTTTAATTGTATTGTGCTCAACCAGAAGAATTGGCAAGCTTCAGGCCTTGTCACACAAAGAGCCTTACCTTATCATTCACAAGGAGAAATTGGCCCTGAGGATGGTTCCATTTTTTATGCCGCACATGCTTGCAGCCTTTAACATAAATAAGGAAAATTGTCTATAGTCTTTCAGCCCAAAGCTGACTCATGCTAAGGAATGTGAGCTACAGAAGTTAGAGTTGTGCAGGGCAGTCAAGACATACCTGCAACAAAACGCAGAGTTCTGAAAGTCTGGTCATTGTCCTCAGAAAAGCCAGATAACAACAAAAAGGGGGGGGGGGTCAAAAAGCCTCTAAAACCACACTGGCAAAGTGGAAGAAGGCTGGTATCACCAAGATGTGTGTGGCTGAAAAGAAGAAAGCTCTGGCACTACATCAAGGCCTCACTCCATCAGGGCTGTGGCTACTTCCTGGGTAGAGAGAGGGGAGGCATCTGTGTTAAGAGTTGTTCAAGGCAGCGACATAGTCCTCCATCCACACATTCTCTAAGCTACATATTGGATGTTCAAAAGTTCCACCAATGCAGCCTTTGGTCACAGAGATTCACAGGCGGTGATTAGCAGATAAATGACATTTCTGACCTGTGGTTTATATGAGATAATATTGTCTCCCACCTGGTGGAAACTTGGTACTACCTCTTAGAACTCATATGTGTTAAATACTCATTGTCAATGTGGGCGCTACAGAAAGAAGAAATTTCTTCATACTTACCGCAGTTTCCTTTTCTGTTAGCTCCAGCATTGTCAATGGGGCCCTCCTGGGAACCTTGGCTTGTACTGGAGAATATTGTCCAATATAAGTATGGGATGTCTGTTTTTTTTCTCCAGAAATTATACCTTGCAAATATTATTGATATCCTATTCCACTTTATATGCTAACCTGAAAATAGGATGCAATCTATTGAACTGCAGGCACAGGTTAGGTTGATGTTTCTGAACATGAGGTGGTGTTTCTCTTTACAGGTTAGTGTTTACTCTGTTTTGCAGTTACACTGAATCTTATTGCATTTATTTCTGTTATACAATGTTATGTTGTCGGCCATTGCTGATTTATATGCTAAATCTGCCAAGAGGCAAATTTAAGGAACACTGGTTCAGCTCAAGACACAAAAACGCAGAGCAGGGTCCTTACATTTCAAGGGTAAGGTAAGACATCGATCATTGCTTTTTCTTCAGATAAATGTTTTTCTGCACATGGGTTGTACTGATAAAAGGAGGGGACTGTATACTTTAAGCACTCCATGGATTTTTACTTTTCATTCCAAATTTGGAATCTTCATGTGCCTAGGGTTCTATGCTGTTGCTACAGCTTTGGGCTATACCATTACCTCTAGTAGGGGTGACATTGCCCATATGTATTAAATACCCATTAACAATGTTGGAGCTATCAGAAAAGGAAATTTCAGTAATTATGAAGAAATTTATTCTATTATGTACTCAGCGTAATTTTTAATCTTCCAGAATATCTTCACCATTAATTCACACACCTGTACATCATCCCCCACACAGATAAGGGCCAGGCCTCTGGGCAGCTCACCCTGTGATGCTATGCACATGGTATCTTTTGCTACTCCCCAGGGCTCTCTCCTCTGGACAGTTAGCTTTTTCTCGAGTTGGACCCTCTCGCCACTTCCAACCACCTGGTTTGCTTTATTGCAAAAAAAAAAAAAAAAGGAATGAGTGTCCATGCCCCCTTCAAAATAAAACACTCCTATGTTTTTGGGGCACTGGGTCAGAATAGCACTGACAAGAGTGCCGTCAGCATCATTAGCATGGCAAAAATGCAATCAATTTAATTTTCGGTGGGGGGCAGAGCCACCCATCCCCCCTCAGACTGAAGGATTCTCAATCGGTGGGAGAGCGGATCATGGGGAAAATTAAAATTCTTGGGGCCATGTAATACTGCTTTCATGGCCCCATGTAAAAGTCTAAGTCCCGAGTGCACAAAAAAGTTGGAGACCAGGATTAGAATCCTGGTCTCCAATGCCACTGGCAGACCTGCTCAATGCCCCAGCCCTTCACACCACAGGAGCAGCTCAGACAGCCTCCTGGATCCTGGTGCCCTTGTGTGCCATAAGCACCACGGACAGTGACCAGGGAGCACTTACTGAAAGCACTGTAAAGCCCCTCTCGCTGTCCGTGTTAGCGCTTACAGGGACTAGCGCTTCTTGACTGGTGCTGTTCCTGTAGCGCTAATCTAACCAGGTACCTGTCTTTTATATTATATTTTCCTAGCTCTTGTCTTTCTGCTAGGAGGTCTCTGGTGATACCCCTAGAAGCTGTTAGCCTTTTCAGTCTCCACCTCATATACTATATGTCTCCAGCCTTTGCGACTGGCAGCTTAGCCTCGTGACAAGATACAGACCTGGCTCCAATGTCAGGGAGAAGCAGATGCTAGGGGAGTTTATTTTGCTATAATGCTTACCCTGTCAGCTGCATACTATCCCACACCTAGGTACTGGGACTCTGTCTTTCCTTTTTTTCTCCTTTTCACTCACTTGGAGTGGCAGGAAGATAGTAGCTGTGCTTTTGGACTTGTCCAATCTCTTCTACTATCTATTTCTTGGATGTTGTTTTGATTCCTATAGCTCACATTCTCCTTGAGCACAGGACCCTTCTAAACTGGCTTCTGCTTCCTAACCTTGTGGAGATTCCCCTGGGTCTCTCCTGTACCAGCCAGAGCTATGTACCACAGCTCCTGCTTTCCCTCCATCTGCCTGTTCAGGTGGCTAAGGTAGGCTCTGGCTGTTACACTCCCTACCCCTGTGCCACTTAGGTTCATCCCTTAGTTCTCTAAGTTGGCAGTCAGGTTTTATTATTTTTATTATTTTATATTCTATATCCTTTGCCACCCCTTTGGGCTAGGAGTCTATAACCCTCTCAGTCTCTTTTCATTTACTGGCCAACCCACAAGTGTGATGTCACTATGTCTGCCTAGTGGGCAGCAACGACATCAATGTTGGTCCCATAGATTGCAAAAGACTTTGCTCCTACTGGATCCTAGCACCTCCAGCTTAGACCTATTAGTGTGAATGAAAGGTCAGGATATTTTGGAAGATCAACAACTACAATGATTACGTAATTTTCATTTGTTCATATATATACTGTAATGTACTATAGTAAAATAATGCTTTCTAAGTTGATGCTGTCTTCAAGCTGCACTTACCTCAAAAATGTTTAACAGTTACTATAAAAAGGGTCTGAGAAATTGTGCTTTCTGATTGGCTGTAAACATTCTAACAGCCTTATGTTAATCTTTTATTAACATACACGTGGATCTTAATCATATGCTGAACAAGGTTTGACACTATTTAAAAAACAGTTTTATTATAATAGCAATAAGGCATTTGCCAGGGGTTATGTTAATAGTCAGTTAATCACCCACTAGGGGCATGTGGCACTCGGCTATGCCTCGTGCCACATTACACCCCTAGAGGGTGATTAACAGACCATTAACATAACCCCTGGCAATGCCTTATTGCTTAATACTTTGCAGGTACTAAACAGAATTTACAAAATTCACTGCTGTTAAGTGGTGATGTATAATGTATAATGTTATTTTCCTTTAAATACTGTGATTTCATAATGTGAAAATGTTTTGATTAAAGAATTGGTTTAGTCAGCTTGTTTTCATATTGCAGTTACCCTGAATGCATGTTTTTATTATTTTAGGGATAATGCAGTCAATGGGTGCATTTGTAACATACTTTTATGTTATGGCTGACAATGGATTTTTGCCTCTAGTGTTTTTAATCTCCGTGACTTGTGGGAAGATGTGAAGATGATGGACTTGGAAGATAGTTATGGCCAGGAATGGGTAAATTACTCTTTACATGTTTACTATACAAGATAGGCTTCAGCTTCCCTCAGAAAATAGTGCAGTTGGCATCTGCATAACTAATTTACACACCTTTCAAAAATTGGTCACAGCACATCAGAATACATAACTGTCTTGGAAAGAAAACTGGTAGGGCATTTAAATATGTAAAACTCTTTTCCTATCACCTTTAGGTGCAGAAGAAAAATCCCCACCTCGAAATTGGGAAATTACTACTTTCTAGATACTTTCTCACCCTCAAGAATAACAGTGAATTGTAACCCATTCTGGTCTTAAGAAACCTGAACAGACATTTGAAAAAACAAAAGTTCAGAACTAACACTGCAAGCACCAATATCGTCAATACCACAGGGAGATTAGATGTGTCTCTGGCTCTAAAGGATGCTGATTTCCATATCCACATCAGATCATGTCACATATTCCTCAGGTTCTCAGTTGAGAGTGCTCAGTTCCAACTCAAAGCAGTTCTTTTTGTCATAACATCTTCCCCTAGAGTGTTCACAAAGCGTTTAGCTACAGTGGCAGCACATTTGAAAAGGCATGGAACAGTGGTGTTACTTTATTTAGATTATTGGCTGTAAGAGGCAAAACAAGAGAAAACAGTGTACCCCGTTGTGAGTGGGTTTGAAAAAGAAAGAACGTAGGTAGATTAACTAAATCAGTGACGGAGAGGAATAGGAGCAGAGGAATAAAGTCAGTTAAGCCAGTAATCTGAGTTGAAAGCATTTGCAATGGTGCAGTGATTATTGTGGTGCACTCTAGCATCGATCATTTTGACCCTCTTCAAAGAGCCCCAATGAGGCCTTTGATCGACCCACACAATGACAGGGGTCCCCAGCAGAGGCCAGTAATTGTTCCCTACAGTAGGCACACTTAGCAGCATAAGTGGCACTTTTGCAGGAGTTTCTGAACCTTCTATAGGCATTCCAGTCTGCTTCACTAGAGGTGCCCTTATAGGATTCCCAACACTTGTCTCTCACCTTCAACAGTGAGAGAAGATCCTGCTGAAGCCACTTGGTGGCATGACCCCTGACTCACATCTTTGTTACTGGCAGGAGTTTTGTCCTGTAGATAAGTAATAATGGAGATACTGTAAGTAGGGACAAGGCCAAGGTGATATTGGTGGAAGAGCAGATGGGAGACCAGTCTATCTGAGAGAGCTCAGAGACACGATTATTGGGGTTTACCTATGAGAAATCCCTTAGGAAAATAACCTTGCGTGGAGTTTTAGGTGCACAAACACTCCACAGGCAGTAAGTTGGAGAGTGGTCACTAACAGCTGGGTATCACTCCAGACACCTGGATTCTGTCCTTTTTATTGGAGAGCATCTAGTTGATCAGGGAACATTGCCCACTTGAGAGTCTTGTGGTGCTGAGATGAGGTAGGTCAAATTGAGCTTGCTGACTGTCACCTAAGTTTGGATTGTGAACCTAGCTACTTGAGGTTTAAGTTGCCCATGGCTAGTAGTTCATTACAACCAGTCTCTGGGCCAGTCACTACCTTGTTCATCTCTCTAAATTTCTGAAGTAAGCCTTTCTGTCTTCATCCTTCTGACTTGCCTTATACATTTTGAAGGCTAAACTCTTTTCCCCTCACTGCAAAGCCCCCTCTTGAAAACCATAAGGATTTCCTTATTTGCTCTTGCTAACCTCCCAGATGCACAGACTAGACAACTGCAGTATCACTTTCTTGTTTTTTCTGTTCCACCACCACCACCGCATCACCTTTTCAGCCTCTCCCCTCCTAGCTTGTAACTGATCAGCTCCCTCATGGCCAGGAAGTCCACACTTCTGAGATTCTAGCCCCCCCCCCACCCATCCTTGTGCAGTACGTCTCCGCCCTAGGCCTGATGTGGACCCACACTGTCGATGGTCACTGTTCCCCAGAGGTTCCTTTGTGGTGACCTCAATACTGTCCCTATTAGTAACAGGTTCAGTGATTTTGTTTGTGCTGAAGCTACATGTCTCTTCACCCTAGGCTCCCCTGTTCCCTCTCCAGTTTTCTATAAAGCACGCTGTGACACCCAGCTTCAGCCATGAGGAGCAATGTCAGGGGCTTCTGAAAAATATGACTTGGGGTGTTGCAGAAGAGCCATGCATGCTAGCTCTTCTTCCGTGGAAGTTTATTTGATCACATCTGCATCTGTTCTGCCTTCTGCTAGCCCAATTAGAATGATACCTAAGGCCACATTGGAAGCCAGGCCTTTTAAAAAGCAGTTTTAAAAACTGCAAAACCAGTGGGCCAGATCAAAGTACCAATGATTGTCTAATTTTTAAAACTCAATCCCATGCTAAAAAGGATGCACTAAAAATGAGCTGGTGATTGTTCCATGTGCCTTCCTGCCAAAACTTTTAAATAAGTAGTAAAGATGAAAGAAGGTACAACTGCCACTAGGCAGAACTACCATAACCCCCTCCCAAAGATCCCATAGTAAGCTAGTGCCTATCTAGTTAATTTGCTTACCAGGTTATTTCCAGCTAGACCACTCCTGACTTCCCACATACACTTATGGGTATGAAAACAAATGACATATCACACATGTCACTTTATTAAATGCTATAGCAGCAGTTAAGGCCACTTTGCCTAGGTTTAAGGTCAGGTGAGTTTGGAGGATTAGATAAATAGACCATAAAGAGGATTCTGTTCTGTCTAGGATGCTTAATCTGTTCATTTTTGTTGCTTATACGTAATCTTTTAAAATATTTCTCCATTTTGTACATTTTTCAGACTTACGTACAGAGGAAAAACCTGGAGTACACCTGCTATACATCATTTTTTACAAGTATTGTTCTTTCACAAATGGCTGATGCATTTGTTCGACGAACCAGATTCAATTCAGTTGTTAAGCAAGGCATTTTAAGGTATTGCTTTGCTTTAAGTTATTTATTTTCAGGGGCTTTAGTTAAAGGAAGTGTCCGCCTGTAAACAGACCACACCTCAAAACCATAAAAACAATTATAGAGACCTATGACACTAGTGGCCAAATCGCCACAGTCCCAGGAGCCCTGAAACAGAGTACCATGAGGTAGAAGAAAGGGCTCTGAACCGCACTCACCAGAACATATCAAGAAGGTCAGATGGGAGAGCGTACACTGGTGAATACCAGGCTAAAGTTGTGTTAGGGCCTCTAGATTCCATTCTGGAGATATAGGAAAGGCAGAAAGAATGGTCAGAGAACAAGAACAGGCAAATGAAAAACACAAGATAGGTAAGAAAAGCAACCACCTGAAGACAAATCCCAGGAGAAACAGGCCAGCAGGGAGCACCCAGTGAAAACACAGGAGAGAACACCAGGGAGCAGACTATAGCCCAGTAGGAGCCAAGAAGGCAGAAGGGCACCAGCAGCAGGCCAGCCAAGCTCAAGGCCTATGGAAGAGCAGGCAAATTGCAGGAGCCACAACAAAGAGCCTTCCAAAACAACAAACAGCAAGAAATGAAGAGGAGAGGAGCAGCAAGCCACAAAAGAGAGAGAGGCAAGCTGGAAGGGGGCAAAAGAGAGAGAGCAGGATGATTAGCAGAGCCGCAAGGAAAGAGGAAGCAGAGAAGAGTGGCTAAACTGTGAGGGAGCGAAGCACAAAGGAGTGGCAGGCACCATAAGTGGGAGGAAGAAGTGTGGCAAAGACTCGGGGAGAGAGTGAAGTAGGGAGAGAGTAGGAGGAGCAGCAAACAAAAGGAGCAATGGAACCATGTGGAGGGGACACAGAAGCATGGGAATAGAGAACAGGGAACAAAAGTGGGTGAGCCAAGATGGGGGGCAGACAACACAGAAGAAACTAAAGGAAAAACAAAATGGAGACAAGGAAAATGGGAGAGACAAAAGCAGGAGAGCAGGAGGCAGATAGGCAGGGCCAAGCAACACCGAGGTAAGAACCAAATTGCAAAAAGTGCTAGGCAAGAGGAGTATGCTTGTCTTCTGTTTATGTAGGGTGGAGGGGGAGGAGTCTGGCAGCCCCCCACTGATTCTGAACTACATGATGAACCTTTTAAAAACAGCATGAAATGTCATTTTCAACAAGGCAGTGAGATGAAGCAAGAATCAAGTAAAAAAGACAACAGTTTTGAAAACCACAGATGGTTGTACTTTGGCAGTTTTATTCCAGATGTTTGCAGTGGTAATCAGAGACATGATGTTCTCTGTATTAGAAAATATTACAGAAATACAATTAAAATGAATAGAGACAGCCGGTGATATATCTTGGTACCTTGTATTATGCCACTGGCTACCACAATACATTGCATTGGATGTGTGGCTCTCCTGAATGGGGGAATGTTTGCTAAAGAATCACAGTCTAAGGAGGGAGGGTATGCAAAGGAGAGTAAGATGTTATGGCTAGGGCACTTATCTGTGTGGGTTATCGTTGATTTTTCTGTTACTAACAAAAATGTCCAGGCTATTGTTTGGAATCTGTTTATGATGTACTCTGTGCTGCAATGTATGTTCTTACTGCGCTATTGTAAACCATGAGTCACTGTATGGATCAAAGCATTGGTTTTCTTCTCCTTTAGGTACATGTAACTAATCCCGGGTCGCCCCTGAAAAAGGGATCATCAAGATCTCAGTGGGCCTACCCGGTTACCAAAATTTAAATAAATAAATTGTGTCTTCAACTTTGGAATCACTGGGAGAATATCTGAGGGTCGGTTGACCCACTAAAAAGGATGTAATGTATTAAAGTTCAAACATTCCTGTAGCTAGTAGTATAGTAGGTAGTGAAGACTGTGACTTTTTGTCCCAATGTAGGTTTTTTTCTTGTTTTTTTTGTGTGTGTGTGTTTATATAGAACTTTGAGCACTGAGATATCCATATGTAGGCTCATGTCTAGTTTAGGAACAGAAACAGTTGCAGGAATTCCTAACAGTTGTCACAAGGCTACTGTAGCTTAATTAACAAAAGGTAAACTGTTACAACAGTTACAATACACACAGTACATATTTACAATTAGTGTTGTGCGAAATTGAAAAATTTCACCTAGCGAAATATTTCGCAGGATTCATGCATTTCGCAAAATATTTTGCGGCGTGAAATGGCGAAATTCACCGCTATGGGTGAAATTTTGCCACCCGCAGGTGAAATTCCACAATTTCGCACTAACTTCCTCCCTGGTGTCTAGTGGTCCCTCTCCCAGCCGCCACTGGCCCATATTTACAAAACAAATTCTCCTGGTGTATAGTGGCCCCCACCAGCCGAAATTGAATAAAGCACCCCTATGCTAAAAAATAAATAAATAAATAAATCAAATGCCCAGCTCCTGGTGTCTAATGGACCCCCCAACCTTGTCAGCAGATGGCTCCTGCCCCTCCCCAGTACCTCGATCGGGCCACCAGCACAGCCCTCCACTGACCTCCATGGCCGGCAGCCTGACTGAGCACTTCAATGAATGAGTACGTGCTTGTACATTCATTCGATTCAGACAGCCAGTGCTCTCGCTACTACTGGAGTGTAGTGAGAGCACTGTGTGTCTGAATGTGTCAGTGAATGAGCACGTGCTTGTACAAGAATGCGCTCATTCACTGAAGCGCTCAGTCGTGCCGCCGGCCATGGAGCTGAGTGGAGGGCTGTGCCGGTGGCCCGATCGGGGTACTGGGGGGAGCAGTGGGGCAGTATCTGCTGACAAAGTAGGGGGTCCACTAGACACCAGGGAGTTGAGCATTTTATTTATTTCTTAATTTTTTTGCACAAGGAGTGCACTCAGACTCGGGACATGAGGTCACTTGGGAGGGTTGTATCAATTTCGCCAGTGATCGACCTTGGGGAGACAACTAGACACCAGAGTTAGGCATTTGTTTCATTTTTTTTTTTTTTAGTACAAGGAATCGGGACTTAGGACTGGGACATGAGGGTAACGGGTGGGGGGCTTTATTCAGTTTTGTCCGGTGATTGGTTGGGGGATATAGACACCAGGGAGAATTTTTAAAAAAATTTGGGCCAGTGAGCGGCTGGGGAGGGGAGACCACAGACACCAGGGATGCCTATTTGGGGCGAAATTGCGGTGAAATTTTAATTTCTTGAAAATTTCGCGTGACGTAAATTGCTGATTTCACAGCAATTTAGCCAGTAAAATTTTACCTCGCAACATCCCTATTTACAATGGAACAATATTACAACATGATGCCATTCGAATTATAGATCTTACCTGTATTAATCTTCACCATTCATCACTGGTGGGTACACATCCGAGGCGCTGGGACCCGGCAGGAAGCTTTTTAGCTGAAGGTTTTCTTTCTGGAGGAGGGGCTGGCAACAGGAATGGCGCTGCCCTTGACACCGACATATTATATGGCGCTCGCGGATTGGCCAGTAACGGACACTGTCCCCTCCACTACCTCAGTTCTTCTTTTCCCGCCATCAAGCGTGCATCACCCTGTGGGAGCTGAAGCCATTTCGTCTGTACAGCACCAGAATTCTGCTGGAGTTCTGCCATTGCCGCTACTCGATGCCGTAGACATCAGGAGACCGGTAAAACCGTGACTTTTCTTTATTTCCTATTTTACTGTTCTACGGCGCCAAGTCTGTTACTTTATTTTAATTTTTATCCGCGCAATTATGTCCAGTTCAGGGCCAAGTTCTAAATTCAAGATGGGGTGTGCCCCTATGCACCGGTGCCCCTGTGGCAAGCTCATGACCGTTATGGACCACCATAGTCACTGTTTATCCTGCCTGGGTCTGGATCACAATACGGACAATTGTGATACATGTTTTTCCTTGGACTGCCGAGTCCTCGAATTGCATGTGATGAATGTGGGTCATGCACCTCCCTCCTTTGGAGGGCTACGGTGGTCCTGGGATGTCAGGACTAGGAGCTAGGGCCCTTTCCCCAGGTCTCCCCCTGGTATTGTATGTACTGGGGAAGGGGGGAATAAGCCTCCATTTCTGGTCTCGCCAAGACTGGAGGCCTGCGTGAGGGGTTGGGTGGACAGTCATCCTCTAGGGGGTTGGCTGAGCACCCTTCACAGCCCTGTGTCTCCTCAGAGGCCTAGAAGCCCTGTGTTGCGGGCGAGCTACATGTGGCCTGAGCCAGCGATGCCCTCGGCGCCACCTTCCCACACCAGCTTCTGCTCCCGACACTGACTCTGGTGTCGTGAATGGGGCAGTGCTGGGATCAGCACTGGATCTCCTCTGGTGCTGTTCGTGGTGCTGAAGGAGGGAGAGTCTCTGGGGTAGCTATGTTGGCGATCTCCTGGTCACTTCAACTTCAGAAGAAGAGGACCGGATGATCCCAACTGGCAGCCCAACTCTTTGAGCACGGGGCTCTCCTCTTCCCAGCTCTGGGACCTCTGAGCCTCTGGAGTCTTCTGCTAGGACTGGTCTGCCTCCCTCAGGTCAGCGCTAAATGGTGCTGTGGCTGATTCCGGTGCACGCAGTGGATTCCAGTGCTATTTACGGCACCGTGGTTGGTGGGAAGTCAGCACCGTACCTGGGTTCGGTGTGGGTTCTGGTGCTGGGTCCAGTATTGGTGCCACCTGCGGTGCTGTTTCAGACCATGGTGCTGGGTCAGAGCCCGGGGTGGTTTCCAGCACTTCTTCAGGTGTGGGTGATGCCTCAGTCCTTCAGACGCCAGGTTTGAAGGTTCCCCCAAGGAGTAGATCCCTTTCTGAGGGTGCAGGGGAAGTAGGGTCAGTGGAGGCCCAGAGGCTCCAGTACAGGGCAGCTGGTGGCCCTGGGAGGAGCAGAAGTGCTGACTCTTTTCTCCTGGCCTCTTCTACCTCGAAGAGGTCTGCAGTTGGTGGGGTCAGAGGCCACCCATAAGAGCCTGTATGGCTCTGTTCACCCCATTTGAGGGATTCTCCCCAAGGGCACCACCACTGCTGCCCCAGTCAGGTTGGGCGTCCTTCGGTGGGTGGAGTAAGCAGCACCCTCCTTCAGGTGGGGTCCCCTGCGCATTCCCATAGCCCTAGCAGAGGGTCAGCTCTGCCCAACCAGAGATCTCCTCCTCCTTCTTCTCTGCTGCCTCCCCCGCCCCCCAGGCCTCTTTGGCCCTACGGGGCCCATGACCTGGGAACAATTCAGAGCTTCAGCAGCTGTGTTCACCCATTATGTTAGGACCATGGATGAGGTCGTCTTTCAATCTGAGCCTCCAGCTATTCTGAGTCAAGCTCCTCAGCCTCCTCGTCTTCCTCCCCTGAAGAAGAGGACTCCTCCATTCATCTTTTCTCCAACACTGATATCAGCAGTTCCTGTTGGGGATGCTGGAAGAGCTCCATTCATTCCACTTTGCTACAAACAATCCTGACTATGCAACGCATGCCTTCCTTGGTGAATTCAATGGCTACCACTTGGTGGTTCCTCCATGGCCTGTTCCCTTTGTGGAAACATTACACGGAGTCTGGCAGCATCCCGCAGCCCCATCTCCAGCCCCAAGGGACTGCCAGCACAGGTATTATCACCCGTGGGGTCTCCAGGTGCCATGCTCCACCCCTCCACGGGAGTGGAGCTCCTGGATACCCTCTCTGGGCACCATCACCCAAGGCATGACTGCCCCCCAGAGTCGGACTCAACTGAGTTTGACCATTGGAGCCATATGTCTTCTCAGCAGTGTGCCTCCTTTTGTGCTTTGCAGCACACCAGGCCCATCAGGCTTCCTACACCAGGCACCTATGGACGATGCTGGGCCAACTCCTGGCATCTATGCCTGATTCACAGGCAACCAGGTAGTCCATTAGCCTTTCTGCTCATGGTCTGGAGCTGGCGAGGACACCAAGCAAGGGCGTCATACGATGCCAGTGAGGTGGCCTCCAGACTAGCAGGAACTGCGGTATGCATTCGCGGATGGCTTGGCTTTGCCTTTCAAGGTTGTCACCCTTGGCCCAGTGTAGGGTGATTGCCTCCCTTTTCCAAGGGGCCCATTTTTTCTCCTGAAGGGTGAGACGGAGTTAGTGGACGCTTCCTCTCCCAGGCAGCGGAGTCCCCATCCTGCCGTGGATCACTTATGGCCTTGCCAGGCCCATAAAGGGCTCCTGCCTTCCTGTGTTCTCTCACAAGAGGCTGAGGGAGATTTTTCCTCATGGAAGTGCCAGGGCCATTGAAGGTGCTTGTATTCACTCACTAGTGATGAATGGTGAAGACTGATACAGGTAATATATGAAAATTATGTACCTACCATAATTCTTGATCTTTCTGTATATCTTCACCATTCATCACTGCTTCCCACCCACCATCACCTCTTGGGCCCCAGTCTCCTGGGCAATGCCTCTCCCTGCTTGCCTTCTCCTTATTAAGGCCAGTTGCGGGTGTAATCCTACTGGCACCTCCAGGTTCCCTTGACTTTTCATCTGAAGCAACAGGAGGCCACTTCTGGGGAGAGGGCAAGCAGTGGCTCTCGCCCTCTTTGTGCTAAGGGCTCCTCGAGGCCCCTCATGACCTTGATGGGGACTTTCTGTGGAGGTCACCTTAAGTCAGGGGTCCTTAGTTTTCTCTGTGTGGGCTCCATGGTCCTTTCTACCTGGGCAGGAAGTTCAGCCTTGCCATTGTTCTTGGATTCCCTTCTTTGTTGCAGGGGCTGCAGGGACCTTCTATCCACTTTTTGGAGCCTTAGCTAGCTCCACTTTTCTTCCCCTCTGGTAACCCACTCCTGGGTTCCGACAGGGCAGGATCCCCTTGGACCACCCTTGAGATCCCTAACCACTTCTAGAGATTTAAATCCTCTGCCTTCACCGCTCTTTATGGCTCTAGGCATAAGGGAATCAACATCCTTCTCAGGGTCCGAGACCCTTTTAATTGGGTGGCCACCTTCTGAGGGGATCTTGCCCTGGGGTGGGTTCTGTCCCAACCCCCCTTTTTACAATGGGGGAGAGGGAGTGAATGATCTAATGGTTCCTTTGGTGGACCAGGAGGGTAGTTCCTTGTGTGGCATGACTCTGATGTCCTGTGATGTTTTTCACTCCTGTGAGGTTTCAGTAACCAGCTATGCTTCTGGCATTCTCTGGCTTCTTCTAGCCTTGAGCCCTCTTGAGTCTGGGAGGCTTGCCTTGCAGACTCCTCTCTCTTGTCTTTGGCGTTTTTCTCCTGCAAAAAAAAAAATGAGAGAGGAGATGGGTTCCCCTTTTGGTCCACCAGGAGAGCTCCTTTGGGTCCTCCCTTTTTGGGTGCACGCTCTCTCTCTCTCTTTCTCGCACTCTCTCTATCCCCCCCCTTTCTCCCTAATTTCCTTGCTTTTCTCTTCTCCCTCCCATCTTCTTAACCCACCCTCTTTAGCCGGTCAAGTGGTTGGGGTCCCTCTCCCAGACCTCATAGAGGTCCCCCACATTGTGGCTGGCTTATTCCTTTTTCAGTTTATATGCTTTCATTTTACTTTCCCTTCGCTTCCCTACCCCACACTCCTCTTTTTCCTCTATCTCTAGTTTTTCCTTCTCCGACCAGCAGAACTGAGGTAGTGGAGGGGCCGGCGTCCATTACTGGCCAACCCACGAATGCCACGTAATATGTCAGCCTCGAGGGCAGTGCCGTTCCTAATGCCGGCCCCAACTCCAGAGAAAAAAGCTTTTAGCTAAAAAGCTTCCTGCGGGGTCCCAGCGCCTCTGGCTTGTACCCACCAGTGATGAATGGTGAAGATATACAAGAAGATCAAGAATTACGGTAGGTACGTAATTTTCATCTCTCAACTTCCCACAGGTTCTTGTGCATAGCAGCCCAAGACAATGTTTGGTTTTGTGCATCTCTCAAGCCACATACATACTCTAGAATCTCAATCCCATTGCAAGGCTTCATGAATATACAAATCCTTGTGGAAGGAAGGCTGACAAGACTTCATCACAACAGATATCACTTGTGCCTCCAAGACCACAGAGTGTGGCTCTGTGGGAGAATATTCTTGAAGATCAATAGTACAAGTAAGTAACTTCTCTTTACATACAGTATGTTTCCTGAATTGTTTCAACACTACCATAGATCAGATGTGGGAGAACATAAGAACTGATAAAGTATTTAGGAGCAACCCCTGAGACAAGAGGAACAATTTTAAACACTCAATGGGCCAGATATTCAAAGGGTTGCTGCCATGCGCTTATGGGTTAGCCTGCCAAGTCTGAACTTGCTCCATTCTGCGATATTCAGCAGGAGGCAGTTGCACACAGAAAACATGCTGAGCAACAGCGCAATGCAAATGAATGCATGCTGAACTGGAGGAGGAACCATGCATAAACTGCATAGCCCGATATTCAGCTGGCTGTGCAGAGTCTGCAGGCGCAACCCCAACCTGCGCCTGCACAACTTTGAGCCAAAAAAAGGATTAAGTCGAGGGCCACCCACAGGTGAGCTGCTGCATTGCAGGGCGCAACACAGCAGCTGCCACCTGTGGCTGGCTAACCCATCCCTGTGCCCCTCCTGCAGCCCGATCGCTGGCAGGCGACTGTAAATCCCCCACCACCCCACTGGCCTGATCGCGGGCAGCAATGTCTCTCCCAACATAGCCCTGGTGGTCAGTGGGAAAAGCCCCATCGTGGGCTGTATTGGTTATGATAACCCCCGAATACATCCCTGGTGGTCCAGTGGACCGAAAGCCCGATCGCAGGCTGTAGTAGTTGTACAACCCCTCGAATCATCTCGATGGTCCAGTGGATTCAGTTGGTCGCTGGTTGTATTAGTTTGGCGAAAACCCTCACTTCCCGGATTATCGATGGGGAACCAGCGGTTGGTTCGATTGCGGATGTAAAATCTGAATACTTTGAATAGGCGCCTGGCAGCAGTGTCCCTCACCTCACTCACCTCCATGAAGCCCCATCACCTGTTCTCCGCCCCCCGGCAGCCGAGCGGGAGCGGCAGAGTCCACCGCTTCGTCATCGCTCGCCCATCAACTTCCCGGTAGGGTTGCACGCCCACGGTGCAGAGCAAAGTTCATACATGTAATCCATAACAGACAAGACTGTTCAGTTTTGTGAATGAATGAATGTATTCATTCACAAATTTGTGACTTTGTTGTATACTGTACGCCCATTGGCTCTTGCTCTGCACTAATGGGCATGAAGGCCCACCGGCAGTCAGTCAGTGGGCGGCGGGCAGGCAGGTGGGATGCTGCGCGGGGGAGCGGGTGGTGGCGCTCGGGTGGGTGGGTGGGGGACACCAGCCACCAGGGCTATGTTCGGGGTTGTTCAGTTTTACATCCCGCGATCGATTAGCCACTGGACCACCATGGATGTATTGGGGGTTTGTTTATAACCAATACAGCCCACGATCGGGCTTTTTGGTCCACTGAACCACCAGGGATGTGTTTGGGGAGATATTGCTGCCCGCGATCGGGCTGGTGGGGATTAAACTATGCCCGCGATCGGGCTGGTGGGGAATTAAATATGCCCACGCATCGGGCCAGTGGGGTGTGGTGGGGATTTTACATTGTTTTGCCACGATCGGTTGTGAGGCGCGGTCCTCGACGGCTGTTGCCTGGCAGGCGCCAGGCGCAAGTCCTCGGGGATCGACACACCTGCATGCTAATGGAAAGCAAATGGGATCTTAATCAGATACAAATGGCCCCCCCCTGCACCTTGTATGAATTATGGCCCCATTTGCATGTCACTGCCCCGAATATCGGGATTTTTGCGCGTAGGCGCAATGGTACTTGCGCCACCGCAAGTTGAATGCTCCACTCTGACCACTTGCGGTGGCGCCAGTTCCACTGTGCCATGCACAGTGGCTGTGGCCGGGGGGTGATATTCAGAGGAGTTGCTCAAGGGCGCAACTCCTTTGAATATCGCTCTGGCCACACCCCTGCGCAACTATTTTGTGCAGCGCAAGGCTTGCGCCACAAAATAGCTCAGTTTGAATATCTGGCCCAATGTGTATACAGTATTTTTCCAACAATGAGTGTTTGAATTTGTGTTAATTTCAATTTTATATTTTGTGTTCCAGGAACAGAGTTTTGATTGCAGGAATTTACACACAGATATGCATATCATGTTTTTTGTCTTATTGTCCAGGAATGGAAGAAGCACTTCATTTTATGCCTCTGAGGTAAACTATTTATCATGTTATTAGGTGATGTCTTTAACTGTGATTCTGCATATAAAATATTGTTTACAGTGATTAAATTGATTTTCCTTCCCTCGGTAGGGCTGAATGGTGGTTTATCATTTTACCATTTGCTTCATTACTTGTGTTTTATGATGAAGTCAGAAAATGTGTGATCCGTAAATACCATAATAGTAAGTTATATATAAATACAAAGTTTATTTAGGTTTTTATGTAAAGTGTGTAAATGTTCATTTAAAAAAAAACTTTTTTTCAGCATGGATTGCAAGCCTCCTATACTACTAAAAGTATGATGTGTACACCAATGTTATGCCTCACCAGACAATCTGTGTGAAAACAGTTACATTTATGGACTATGTATATCCATTACCTTTTCATGTTTAACTATTTGCTATTGTTTGCAATAAATGGGTTTTACTGTGATAATTCTACTTATAACATGACATTTTATGTATATGATGAATGGAAAATACATATATATATATATATATATATATAGACAATTGCTTTTGCATTTTTAATTATCTGCTGTTATTTGCAACGGTTTTACTGTGATAATTCTATTTATAGCACATCTCCAGGGTATGCAATGTGCTTTCATAAATGCTCTTCTTGGGTTTGTAAAAGATCTTAGCTATGCCTCATGCCTCACAACTCACAAGGGTGAGATTATTACAGAATCAGCACATATCCTGTATTGTGTTAGTCTTTACTTGTCACAAATGTAAAGATAAGACCCATAACTCACATGTGTGATTTTTTACTGTAAGTATCCCACTAACATAAGTATTTAAGTAGTAACATGTTCATTTTCTTGTATGTGTCTGGATTACATACTGTACATGCAGCCTTGAAAAGCTATTTTTTCTGTACATACTGTATGTTATCACCCCTACGTAATGATTTTTATCATAATTGTTTTATAGCCACTGCATTTAAGTGGATGGACAGACAAATAGACAGATAAAAAGATAGACAGACAGACAAAGAGCAATACTTGTGAGTTATGCTAGTCCCCAAATTAGTGAGACAATTGAAGCTTGCCACCACTGCAAGCATTGCTTAAATAGCTTTTATTGTTGTGTTACTGTAACCAATTAGGTTTGCCCCAGTCTGGCAATTGTATACATTTCAAAATAAAAATGGTACTTTTGAAGCTCAGTAGCAGTTGGTGTGGCACAGTGTACAGCAGTCTCACTCTAAAAACATGAAGAATCTCTTCCATCTCTAATCAGTTTTATTTCTCAGTATATACCTGTAACTGTGCAGCCATTTGGCATAGATGAACTGAACGATCAAAGTCTTAACAGACATTTTTGTAAAAGAAATGGTAAACTGTAAAACCTTTTGGTCAATTAAGTGCTGCTTCCTTACTGCTGATTATCATAGGACTCCTACTAATTGCCATATGTATATGCATATGTTTAGTTGTAGGTGTGTATACAAGTGGTAGATTAAACAATAAATTGATCTTTTGCTCTTCTTCATGTTATTAGTCTAATAACCCTTTAGTATGGCACACATTCATATTTAAGTGCCAATCAACATTCCCTGTGGACTATAATTGTTTATACTGTGGTGTTTGTAGTCTTTGTGGCTTTGGTTACCAGTAAAAATCACAGCTGGCACCAGCAGATCTCAGCTACACAACACATTTCTTTATTAATAAGAATAAGTGAATGGAAACAAACCCTTGTCCTTTGCAATATAGTAGTCGTGAACCGAGCCACGATCACAATCTTCTGTTTGTATCATCATAATCTGTTGCTGTGGAATTGATTATGATGTCACATTATGTAGATGATTATGACTTTATCTCCTGAGTTGCATCAGGGAAAACTAAACTTTAAAGGACAAAGATCATGCCTTGATGTACATACCCTTATTTTTAAAGGACAAATTGTCTTGAAATTCAGTTTTATTTTAAACTGTTGTGTAATTAGCATCTGACAGTGTCAAGAATGATTTTTATTTTGCAGGTGAACAGGGCCCCTTTCAGTTTAATTGGAAAGGCTTTTGTCTGGAGTTCAGTGGCCAAGCAGCCAGCCACTCCCACTTCCTGAGCTATAAAAGCAGTTCCTCTCAGCCTCATTGTGAAGCATTTTTTCTTTGCAGCTGGAGGCTCTGTTGGTCTGTCCTCTGAGCTGGCTGGGGCCTATCCTGCCCCCCCCCTGCTGTTTCTGTGTGTTTCTGCTGGACTTCAGTGTTTTCCTGCTTCTGGTTTGTATCTTTCCTCCGGCTGTGCTTCCTTGTGTTTTGTGTGTCTTGTTTTGGGCCTTATTCCTGTTTTCTGTGTTGCTGTGGTTTTGGTTTGTCTTTTGGGGCTTTGTTTCTCAGCTCCTAGCATACTGCTACTCAGAGCTCATACTACTACTTTCAGTTACTTACAACTGCAGCCACTGCTGCTGTTTACTCCAATTACTATTGTACCCAGTGCTTGTGTTTTTTACACTGTTGCTCACCACTCTCAAACTACTGCAGTGCAACTGCAATCATTATCTATGGCTGGGATATTCAAAGGGGTTGCACCTGGCGCAACCCCGCAGTGCGCCCCAGTGGGATTTTCAAAAGGCTGCCAGGCGCGGTGCAATGCCTGATGCCATAGCAATGTAATGAGCAAGCAGTAGCTGCAGGGGGCGTGTCACATATGTGGCACATCCCGATATTCAGCCCAGGATGTGCGGGTGCATATGCCAGCGAACCCTGCAGTGCCACACAGGGGCTCAGAGATGAGCCCCAAAAGGCAGGAACAGAGTCCCGGCCACCCACAGGTGGGCTGCTGTATTGCAAGGTGCAACACAGCAACCACCAGCCGTGGGAGGCCACCCGCCCACCTAGAACACTGTCGCTGAGCACACATACCCCCCTGGTGGTCCAGTGAACCCCCCACCCCATATGCCCATTCGCGGGCATCTCAGTAAGGTAAAGAGTCCCTGGTGGTCTAGTGGTCCCCTTTCAGCCTGATCGCGGGCATCTGTACAGTTCACAGTACTGGTGGTCTAGCAGACCCCCCCATATGCCTGATCATGGGCTGTTGTTGAAATAAGGAATTGCCTGTTGGTCTAGTGGTACCCCCCCTTGCCCACCCACAGAGGTCCCACAGCCACCCAGCACCCCCCCGTCATTGGCGGGTGGCACTCCCCTCCTGCATTCCGCCTGGCATGCAGCCAGATGACAGCGTACAGTATGATCTGTATGCCCTCTTGGTCACAGGTGGCCCAATGGGTTGCAGACCATATTGTATTAGTTATAGGACTGAGAAATGTGAATGAGCTGCCTCATTCACATTTCTGGTCTCTGTGTAGTACAGTATGGTATGCAAATCCAATAGGCATACGGATCATACTGTACACCGTCATCTCGCTGGCGGGTGGTGCTGCCACCGTCGATGACGGGGTGCTGGTGGCTGGGGACCTCTGTGGGTGGTGAGGAGGGGCACCACTGACCACCAGGTAATACTTCATTTCCACAATGGCCTCGCGATCGGGGTTACCGCTAGACCACCAGGGATGATTACTATTTCACAGCCCGCGATCGGGCGATGGGGGTTACCGCTAGACCACCATGGAGTATGGTGAACTGTCACATGCCCATGATAGGGGCTGAAGGGGACCACTAGACCACCAGGGATTCTTTACATTACTGGGATGCCCATGATCAGGTGTGACGGAATGGGGGCTGCAATAGCCCACCAGGGTGTCGCCAGCAGCAGCTTGGCAGGGCGCCAGGTGCAATATGCCAGGAACCAGTGATCGCATGCAATGGAGCCATAATGACATGCAGATGGCCCCATTTGTGCCTTGCATATCTTATGGCCTCATTTGCATGCCCCGGCTGAATATCATGGGTGATGTGACTAGCGCACCTGCACTTGTGCTGGTGCATCCGCCTTCCTTTCTGCATTCTTGTGCTGGCACAGTGCCACCGGCCATGTGCAGTGTGTGCACCTCGGTGCCATATTCAACGGTGCTGGGCCATGGCATGTCACCGCTGAATATCGCCTGGTCATGGCCCCGCGCAGTCCAGTTGCTGCACCCAGGCTCGCGCCACTGCCCAGCGCAGTCTGAATATCTGGTCCTGTATGTTTCAGCTCAACCATAGCTGATCCATGTTGTATACTCAATTGTTTTCACCTGACTCAGGCTTACTTGACCCTAGCTATGCTGCTCATTCATGCTGTTTTTCTACTTGCAGCTCATTGCACTGCCTGGTTACACCTGCTTTCAGAGCATTGTGTCTCCATGCTCCTATGTTTTATTGCAGTTTTGCAACTCGTACCCATACAAAGTGTTGCTTCTATGTTTATTCAACCTTTCTACTCTGAGGTTAGCCAAAAAGCTCCTGCTGAAGCTGTTAAACTACCTTTCATATCTGCATGTGTTTCTCGGCCTTCCATCACTTTCTTGTTTGTCCTACGGCGGGGACTGGGAAGTGTTTGGGGAGTCGTGGCCCCATGTGGCTAATTATTTCTGTTCTAAATCCTGCCTTCACCGCCGAAAACTCTCAGAGTATTTGTCACCTTGATTTGGCTTTTAAATGCTGGCTGGCTTGCCCCACTATTCAGTGCTGTTTCATTGCCCTGTGTTATGCAGACCTATGTGCAGGTCCACTTATTACTACTCTGTTTACTGACCCACGTGCAGGTCCACACTTGCTTATGCAATCATTGCTCCTTGCTTACGCAAACCATTGCTTCATGCCTACTACCATCCCCTTGGCTTCAGCCTCTGGGATTCTGCTACACTAATTCTGCATTTGACCTTGCTAAGATCTCAGCACTCAGTGCTCATTATGATCTCAGAACGCCAGTTTTGGTCCAGCTTACCAGCTTTTCGGCTCTCAATCAATTTCTGGGGCATGCCAGCCATTCTTTTCTGGCACAGGGTTCCTGCAGCCGACGGTCCTGCTCTGCATTTAGTCTGCATCTCAAGCGTATCCAACTTGGAGCGGGATCCTTCTCACCTGGCCCATACCTGAGAATGTCCTCACCCTGGGCTTGGCTTTAGCTGCCTGCTACATGACAGCAGCTCCTGGTGTAGAGTTTAAGACTAGTGGTGAAGGGTGGAAAAAGTTACCTCCTTTGGCTCTAGTGTCCCACTATAATGGTTAGCCATTGACTTTAGTGGTTTCCCTAGCAAGGCACCTTCACCGCAGTCTCCCTACGACTACCTCTGGTTCACCTGGTTTGATTTTAGGGCAGGTAGGCCAGGTGAGTGCCTCAGAAGGTGTTGCTCTCCTCCTGCGCCTTGGCTGCACTTATTGTTGCAGAATTTTCTCACAACCTTCCACGGCGTTCCCGCTAGAGGGCTTGAATGAGAGCCTTCCTCCAAATTGGAATATTATCCACCTTCCTTTAATTGGGCTTTCCAAATTGCAGCTGCAGAGCTGTCACTAAATAAACTATTCCAAGCCTGGAGGGAAGGCGACCTAGGTCTTGGATTCCCAGAGATTTCCTCTTCATAGGGTTTTTTTTCTCTCCTCCGTTGCCTCAGGTCATAACACTTAGTTAGCATAGTAGTGTCCCCTAGTTTCTCTGGGTAGGTTCCGCTGTTGGATGAAGGTGGAGGATGTCCTGCCATTCCCTCTCCTTAGGGGATCCCCTAAACTCAACGCAAACCATTAGTATCATGCTATACAAACCTGGGCTTTTTATTATGTTATCAAACTGTCTATGCTTCTCTACTACTACGTCACAGTTACTGCTACTACATCACAGTTGCTGCTTGCTCATGTGCTTTGTGTTGCCTCCTTCTTTGGGATATGATTGTACTACATTTCTTTTGGGGATTCCTAAGGTACCTTTAGCCACAGGAATTGTCCTGTGGCACCTCTAGTGGTGGAACCCTCTCCAAGGGTTCCTTGCCTTTCATACCCCTACAGGCTGATAATTCCTCTGGAATAGAGAGTGCGAACAGCCAAAACCAAACTAACACAGTTGCACAAGCATAACATTATACTGGCTGCGTAGGATAGTGAATTGGAAAGGCTTTTGCCTGGAGTTCAGTGGCAAAGCAGCCAGCCACACCCACGTCCTGAGCTGTATAAGCAGTTCCTCTCAGCCTCATTGTGAAGCATTTTTTCTTTACCCCATCATCCTCCCCCCTCCTCCTCCAGCAGCAGCACTTTCTCTCCTTAGGGGGATTCCTAAGGTACCTTTAGCCACGGGAATCGTCCCATGGCACCTCTAGGGGTGGAATCCTCTCTGAGGGTTCCCTGCCTTTTGTACCCCTACAGGGTGGTAATTCCTGTGGAATAGAGTGTGAATGGCCAAAACCAAACTAACACAGTTGCACAAGCATAACATTATACTGGCTATGTATGACTGTGAATATATGTAAACTCCTATGTTGTGCTATCCCTTATTTCTTAAGAAGGTGGCATTTTCAGCTCAAACATTTTGCTATTATTTATTTATTTTACCTGGGACAAGGCCAAAGTCATGCTTTCAGCCATACCAGCAACATGTATCACGGACTTGGTCACAGTATTGTGCCGCCTAAAGTGTGATAAGTTTTCTGCTCAAATGACAACTGAACCACAACTGATTAAGTTTACTATTTACTTGGAACAAGAATTTTGTCAAACAAAATTATTCAGTCAGAAGAAATATAGCAAATCACTAAAGAAAAGTTCATTCTCAATAATAATCATGCATTTTGTAATTCAGCAAATGTAGATCCCAGTAAGCTCAGTCCTGTTGTCATGATATAAAACAACATAAAACACATATTTTAATACATTACAAGCTACCTGTTAATTGTAGAAATCTGCAGATCTTCGTTGGGGTATCTCAGTCATCAGGTCACACCGTAGGAATTTCAGTGTCAGTGAAGCTGGATCCACGTGGAAGAGTTTCAGCACTACAACTGGGGCCACCTTGCCATTGACATCTGTCAACATCATCAACCCTATAAAGGCATGAGCGGTCTGCTCCTCCTCAGGTTCTTTCCTGCCATCAGCTTGTTGGCATGGGTCTTCTGCAGAAGCTTCGACGCAGTTTCTGCCATTTTTGCCTATGGCTTTTTCTTACTTATTACTTTTAGAATCTCTTTTCTCAAAGAAATTCCTTTATTTTATGTCGAGAGTTAATCCTTCTACCTCTCTCTTCAGTAGCTGCTGCTGTGGAAAGAGGATTGCCTCCACAGTTGAAAACTCTCTCTATGTCTGCTGTCTTGGGCCTGAACAAGAAGCCTCCAACTGCTCTGCCAGAAAGTGTAATCTAACAATCCTCAGGTGATGCAAAAAGGCTTTAAAGCATTTCCTAATGGAGCAGCAGGTAGCTAGCTCCAGGCAGGGGTCTTTCGAGGTCCCAGCCTCTCAGTCACCAGCAGGGTCATTGAACTCCCAGGTCTCCAAGGCCTGAGACAAGTCCTCAGGGAAAAGTCATAAAAAAGACCGAGCTAGAGACCGCTCCCCCGGAGAAGGTCTTGTTCCCCAATGGCCTCTCCTCCTCCTTCGTCCAGGGGTTCCTCATCAGCTGCAGCTGTGCCAATGCACAAAGTCGCTGTCCAGGTCTCTGTGCCCTCCACACCCATATGGACAGTGCACCTGCCCAATTCTCTGGGCAGTTGGTCGCTGACGTCCGGTTCCTTGGCCCTCCATCATCGTGCCGATGGTCCTCCAGTTGAGGCCTGACCCTCTCTTTCTACTTGGGCTACAGGCTCTTCAGGTTTGTGGGGCCCATCAGGTGGGTCATTGCTCCTTGCACCGTCAACCCCCATCCATCGAGGCAGTCTTTTGGTCGTCGCCCAGCATCATTAATGATTTGCAGGCATGCAGCAGGGCTGAAAATCTGTCCACTCCTCTACCACACGCAGCCTAAGAGAAGACAGCACCTTCCTTTTTGCAAGACATCCAATGCAGTGTCAGTGGGTCAGCAGGTTGCACACTCACCTCTGAAGCTGGAATATCAGAAGGCTGTGGGTTCTATCCCCCCACCAGGCACTTGGATTAAATCCGAGTACTGACATTGTGGTGCAGTATTGCGGGGGGTGGTGCTGCACTCCTGATGTGCCATCTTTTGGATGAGACATTAAATCAATGGCCCATCTGCCGGTTCTATTGGTAGTTCAAGTGGATGTTAAAGATCCCTTGGCACTTCTCGAAAAGAGTAAGGGAATGTTTTATTAAGAAATCATAAACAACTCATATACATCACTTGTAGTAAGTATTCAAAATACAGAAAAGAAAAACTCACAAATTATACTACCTGTAAGTAAATCAAAAGGCTGTTAGAAAAAGAAACAAATTAATAAGCATTATTTCATACTTGACAGTGCACCCCTACTATTTCTACTTTTGAAAAAAATGGAATACCCCTCCACCAAATCACTACTTTAGACTTAGGATGGACATTACAATCAGTTAAACAAATTTCCTTCAATGCATGTTCACATATAAGTCATAGAGTACAAAATAACATCTGCTGTTGTACTACAAACTGAACCCTTGCTTGCCATAAATAATACTTAAAAACTGCACACACTACTTCCAACGTGCTTTTTTCATATCACAAAGCTAGCCTTCCAAAACCACCCAAAATCAGTTGTTCATAAGTCAAATGTAACCATGTTAAACCCCATTTCTGTGCTGCATAATCCCAAAATTGAGAAGCATAGTTACATGTAAATAAAAAAATGATCCATTGTTTCAGTAAAATACACTCCAGGTAAGAACACATCCTTTCCTCCACCACTTTATGTTTGTAATTCCTTTAACTTGTAATTTCCATAAGAGCTCAACCACTGTATATTCCACATTGTTTGGGATTCTTTTTTTAAGAGCTGCTTACAGACCAAATGTTGTTTGGATGGCCTGCAGTTCTTAAACTCTGTTGTGTCACCTCCTCTCTGTCTAAAAATCAGGGAATATAGCTGTTTTCTTGGGAAATTCTGTAGTTCCTGTCTTTGTATGTTCCATTTAGAAATTTTTTCAAGATGGCTTGAAAAATCTAGAACCTTCATTTGTTTAATAAGCTTTGGAGGAACATTCACCCATTTAACTAAGAAAGCTTCCAGAACATTCTTTGTTCAGGTTGCCACTGGGAAGGCCACATTATTAGAAACATAGACTTTGACGGCAGATAAGGACTGCTTGGCCCACCTAGTCTGTCCATTTCCCTACCTACTGGATAAGCTGCAGATCCTAGTTAACCAACAGCCTATCCCCCCCCACACAAGAATTGCCTTATGTCTGCCCCATGCATTCTTGAATTCCCCCACTGTTTCTGACCCCACAACCTCCTCAGGAAAGCTATTCCATGTGTCCACCTTAGTGGCTGCCTTTAAAGATCCTGTCCAAAAATAAAGAATGAAAAATATAATGGGATTTATCAGACCCAAGCCCTCTAGTAATAGGTAAATACTCTTTAACTAGGTTCAGCCTACTGCCCCACAGCACCTGGAAAAAAAATACTTAATATTCTGTTCCCATAGGTGGTGGGTAGGGGAAATACCATTCCAATATATAACAAAGTTCACAGTAAGAACTGTTTAATGAGATGAACCCTCTTCAGTTTGGAGAATTGCCACCCCTTCCACCTTTGAACCTTCATGCCACAAATTCGAAGACCTTCCTCCCACTTTAGGTGTGCATTGTCCCCATGACCATATTGGATCCCCAAGATTTTCGGAGGGCTTGCCTCAATTTGTATGCCTGCCAGTCTCTGCGGCTGTGGATTAGAGGGACCCAAAGCCAGTCCCTTGCTCTTATTCATATTTAAGGAAGCTCCAGATACCACATCAAATCTGCCATATCTTGTAATACCATAGACCAAATGGCCTTCCTCTGTTGGCTTCTTCATACGTTCGTATGTCTGTGTAAGCCACCAGTTTCATTCCCTCAATGGAACAAGTTCAATTTATACTTTTATGGATGGGTTACTAAGTATAATCCCAATGAAAATTCATACTCTATGCAGGGAGGCCATGAGAGTGTGGTATTGGGTGTTAAGACTATTAACTGACACTCTCTGAGTTCATATCTCAGGAGTGCTAAATACTTGACGGACAGCCTCAGCTGGACTCAGTCCATCATGCATGAGTGGGAACTTCTCTTATCTGTCGTGAAGATATATTCAACAGATTGGGTCATCCAGAGTTTGACCTATTTGCATCCCCATGCAAAACTGCCCAATTCTGCTCACTTGATCCAGGGCCTGCAGTTTTCTGGTGAGATGCATTGTCCCTCTCCTGGAGCAGGAGGTTTCTTTACACATTCCTACATCCCTCTGATTCAGAGGGTGCTCATCAATTGCAGACGGAAGGGGCCAGCATGATTCTGATAGCTCCATTCTGGGCCCTCCAGATATGATTTTCCCTGCTTCAGCAGCTGGCGGAGGAACTTCTGGACCCCCTTCCCCTCTGCAGGAACTTGTGGACTCATGCTCAGGGGACCCTGGTCCATCCCAACATCTGGTTCCTCCATCTGCATGCTTGGCTGCTGAGGACATAGCCATCGCTAGATTTGGAGTCTCCAACAGAGTAGCGGATGTCCTAGTGTCCTCATGGAAGTCTTCCACTCAAACCATGTATGCTATAAAGCAGAAGCGGTTTGCTGTTTGGGCTGCCAAACATAATCTGGGCCCTTTCACCTGTCCGGTGAACCAGATCCTGGATTACCTGATCTCTCTGTCTGACTCAGGTCTCCAGCACTTCTCCCTCAAGGTGCACCTTCGCCATTTGGCCTTTCACGAGCCTGTGGGGACCATACTGTAGCTCAGCTGGATGTCTCCTGTACCTTTTTAAGGGGCATCCTGCATGTGAAACCCCTAGTCCCTACTCCTGTCCCGGCTCAGGATTTAAATTTTGTTTTGGAGAAGTTGATCTTGTCTTTTGAGCCGGCCGCAACTTGTGAGCTATGCTTTCTCTCCTGGAAAGTGTTATTTTTAGTTGTTATTACTTCTGCTCAAAGAATTTCAGAGCTTCAGGTCCTCTGGTGTGAGGAGTCTTATTTGATTTTTCACAAAGACACGGTGTCTTTGGCACAAATCCAAGTTTCTCCCTGAGGTGGTCCCTGAGTTTACACTCAGCCACTCGATCCCCTTCCTGTTTATTTTCTCGAGCATGCTAGCCAGGGGAAGTACTACTCCATACATTAGACGTGCACAGAACTTTGAAATACCCCTGCTTAGGACAAAGGAATATAAAAGTTGAAGCAGTTGTTTGTTTTCCTTGCCCCAGGTAGAGGGTGTTTTGGTTTCTAAGCAATGTTTATCTAAATGGTTGGTAAATTGCAATTTGTTCTGATACAACAAGTAAGGTAAAGAATTGCCTGGAATGGTTAAAGTTCGTTCCACAAGGGGCATGGCTACCTCTGTGGCTTGTTTCTGAGGGGTCTTAGCCACTGACATCTGTGCAGCTGCCACCTGGAGTACTGTCCATACTTTCTCCAAGCACTATAGTCTGGACATTGCCTCTAGAACCCGTGCAGGATTTGGCAAGGCTGTGCGGCAGGGCCTCCTGTCTTAAGTTTATGGTTGGCCTTCCTCCCAGACTATCTGTTTGCACCTGTAACTGCCTGGGACTCGTTCCTATGGTGTGACCTGATGACTGAGCTACCCCTGACCAAGACGGAACAGTTACATAAGAACTTACCTAACAGTAGATCTTCAAGGGGATCGCAGCCATCAGGTCTGCTTTCCCTCCCACCATCTCCCTTTTTGTGGCTCTTTACTGGAACTGGCTTTCTGGTGTATCCAGACTTTTTTATAGGCCTGGGCACCTCTCTCTCTCTCCTCAGCCCCCCATGGCTAGAGCTATGCTCCCTTTTTCTCTGGGGGAAAGAACTGAGAAGAGAGTGGGGCTGCTCATGCCTTTATAGGGTTGATGATGTCAACAGCGTGGGCGGCCCCAGTGGTACTGCTGAAAATCTTACATGTGGATCCTGCTTCACCGACAGTGAATTTCCTATGGTGTGACCTGATGACTGAGATCCCCTCGAAGATCTAGTGTTACGGTAAGTTCTTACATAACTGTTCTTTTTCTTTATTCATTTGCTACAATTTTTCCAAACTTGTATCTGTTTGCTTAATCGAAATTAATGTTGTTTCTGCAAAGTAATTTAGTTAAAGCAGCAGGACAGCCAAAAAATGTTCTCCCAAAAAGCTAGTTTCAGCAACAGTTGTTAAAAAAAAATCAGCATACCTGTCAATTTAACGCTATAATGCTTTTGAAAACTACAAAGATGGCGACCAGCCGTGGAGGAGGGTGGGTTGTGCCAGTTGCCTTCTTCAATTAAAATTGGGTACTGGGGGTTGGGGGATAAGTGTACTGTAAATGTGTTATGTCGACCTATATGCGATATATATCTATAAAACTGCTAAAAATCAGGTGTAAATTGGGGGGTTGACCATACGTGAGGTTGACTTATATGCAAGTATATACATCTAGTAAGACATGTCTGCAGTAACCAGAGTTTCTGATCTAAATGCTATTCATAATTAGAATCTGATAAGATGAACACCATTCTTGTAGAAAATAATACAGTAAGTGCCAGCATAGTCTTTGACAAATACAATTGATAAAATAAATTAATTAGCATGATTCTACATTAAAAAAAAGTTCTTAATGTTCTTATGACTTCACTTTCTTTAGTTGTTTGAACTGCTTTATCCATGTATTCATTTCATGTAGCTTAGATAAAAGACTGCAAATATTCACGTGAACTATTTATCAGCCACATAATGATTTCCATGCAGGATCACTATACCATAGGTAGCTAGAGTAGATCTATGGCAGAGTTACTCTCTGTGTCCCCAACCCCTAAGCAGGAGTAAGAGAGTGGGTAGTAAGATGTTACCAACAAGCAAATAGCTAGGAGTGATTTGAACTACCTCAGGAAATGTGGTGGCAAGCCCCTGGAGTTATGTTTCTTTGGAATTAGGACAATACAGCTTGATAGCTTGGTCCAGCTATTGTCACTGGAGGTTAAATGATTGGACACTGTGAAGTTGGCTATACTTGGGGAAGAAGTACTGACTTTACAGACAGTACTTAGATATGGACAGAGCAATTGTTCAACTAGCAACCAAGCACAGAAGCTTAGCAAGGATCAACATTCATATGTTAGGAGAATACCAAGCAGGCTTAGACAGCAGGAGTGATTTGTTTGTTGACAGAATAAGAGAGGGCATGAGGGTGCCACCCCTCTTTGGTGAATAGACAGCAATGGCCTATAATGCAGAGTGAAGGTGTAAAATGCAGCTTAAAAGACAAGCTTATGTTATCAGTGGCTTTCCAGCAGTGCTGTATTATACCAATATTCAAGGCATAGCATGTACTATAGGGGAACCAGCTAAAATACATAATAAATTTGTTATTAGGTTTTCTTCTAGAAGTGCAGCTGCGCCACCCACTCTCAAGGAGGGAAGCATCCAAAGGACACACTGAATCCTTCACTGCTGACCCCACTGCTGCTGTCCTGGGCTCAGGGTGCCAACCTAGTTCCCCAGCATACCAGAACAATGCCCCATCACTCAGCATCACAGAGTCAGCACTGTGACTGTTACAAGATTGGGCAGGAATACCACTAGATTACAGGGAAGAAATTATTATTCAAACAACATGAAGTCTTGCTATGAAAACTGGGTAAGGTTCCTCCCTCAGGCCTGAGGGCTCACTCTACCAGAGGTACAGCTGAGTCTCTTGCTGCTGCCAGGGACATCCCTATTCTAGAGATATGTCAAGCTGCTACCTGGAAAACAGTTCACACTTTTACACCAAGCATTACTCCCTGTGTTCTTATATTTAGTAGCCAGTTGGCTAGTGTAGGTTTACGGCTTCCACACACAACCTTAGTGAGTTTTGCTCGTAAAGATCTGACAGTTTGAGTTTGAAGAACAACAGACAGAGTTTTCAACCGAGCTCGCGCTCAAAGTTCCATGCCTGCCATGGAAAGTTAACTCTTTCACCTCCAGAGCAGTTCGAAGGTTGGGACTCACTGCATGTGTCATAATATAGCAAGACTCCATTAGAAGAAACAACATTACTAAGGGGAGTAATTTTTTCTTTTAGTCTGGGATTGGGGGGGGGGGTGCCAGTGGAATACTATGGAAAACATTCCTCTTACATTCTGGAATTGGATGCTGAGGGGTTGCCATAAGACTGCCAAGCAAAAAAGGCATATTTTTTCTCAGGAATCAGATGGAAGAGGGTACCACTAGACTGCCATGGATGCAATTACTGTTTTATATAAGACTGTCTGGGAAGAGGGCAAACCTAGAATACCAAAGAAGACATTTCTGTCGTACTCTGGGTTTGGGTAGAGGGTACCACTAGACTACCAAGGAAGGTATTCCTATTTTACTTGTGGATCAGGAGGGACAGGGTACCACTGGGATGCATGGAATACTTGTCCTTTACTCAGAGATCAGGTTGGAGGGGGGTTACAGCTAGACCTCCAAAGACAGCCTAAATAGGGATCGAGTGAGGGTGGGGAAACCACCGAGGCTGTGCACAATGTGGCATTGAGCAGCCCAGACAGTGGATACATAATAAAATGCAAATGGCCCCTTACTGCTGTGCATGGCATAAGTGTTCATTAGCGTGCTGGCCACTGAATATGGCTCCTAGATGTAAAGGCGCTGTCCCATTTGGGCACTCTATTCCCCATTGCTCCTGGGTGCCTGTTACCAACAAGGGTCTTTGTTAGTGCCGCACATACTCTATGCACTTTGCACAGTACTAAGCCAGCCTGGTATTCATACAGTCAGCGTGCTGGACAGGGCGAGCTGTCTATATGAATATGGGCTCCCTGATGGCTACACACTATATTTTATGTAGCACTATTGTTGCGCAGTGCAAATGGACATGGATGAATATGGGGCCCTCAGTTTAAAGTTATATGAATACATTGATGAAAATTTAAAAGCTGTGCCCTACTACTGATGCAAATTATGAAACTGCATTATTTTTGTAATGCAATTTACACTGTTAAAATGAATGCCAGAATTCAAATTTACATAATGAATTGGACAGAATTTGATATAGCTACATAACTTGAGGATGCAACATTCAGGGTATCTGTCTAAAATGTTGTGACTAGAGTTGTAATGCAGATTGATGCAATTTCAGAGATTATAGCTTTGTAATATTGTCATCTCGATTGTTCCTAGTTGCACGATATGCAATATCAGAGAAAAGAAGTGTGTCTGGAAAGCCCAGGCCCTACCATGTGAGCCTGTAGCTCACTGATTAAAGCACCAGGATGGTATTCCTGGGTTCAGTTCCCAGTAGGTCACATTATTTCTTTCTCTCTACAATTTATGATTTCATTGTTAAGCAGTGTCTAATACTGCACCAAAAAAAAAAAAAAAAAGAACTCTGTCACCTTTGCAAAACAAAGTTATTTTTATAAAAATTGTTTTACTTCCCACCCTAGGAATCCTTCAGTATGCTTACTACTGCAATCAGCCTGCAGGTCTGAGTTGCCCCGGAGAGTGGAATGTTTTGCAAATTAGAGAACAACGGAATGAAATTCAAATATCTGCTGTGTGGTTATGCTCAACTCTGCCCTCTAACATCAGATTTATTTCTCTGCCTGTGTGAGAAGTTGCCCTGAAGAGCTCTCGTCTTCTAACTTCCAGTTTAGCATGTTTTTTGCTATTTTTTCTTTGTTTTTTCCTTGTAATTTTATTTTTGTTTTGAACCTCTGCTTTAGTTAGGTTTAGTTTTTGGTTTTTTTATTTGTATCACTTTACTCCAGTTCCTGAGCGATTCCTGGGAACTGGAGAAAAATCCTTTATGCCTAGCGGTTTTCTCTTTGTAAACTGTGCTACGTGCTGATATCTTGGTTAAAAATAATTAAGTAAAATAGCTCTTTCTAGCCAATTTGCAGATATTATTTCCTCTGGTTCCCTGGTCTTCAGGAACTGACATGCAATTGATTTTCTTTATTTTGTATTTAAACCTCTTAAAAAAGATTTGTTTTTGTTAACAGTTCACATATATTTAGGAACCGAACTACAAAATCTGCTTTTCTACATTTGGGAACTGAATTTTTGTGGTTTTGTCGCAATTGGTATGTTTGACAAGCCCAAACAGAAAAAGTGACCCATAGGCTTCAAACATTGTATAAAGTGCTTCAGTGTCCTGGCGAAGGCGGACTGCCATGAGTTGTGTTTTTTTTTATAGAGGTTTTTATTCTCAGGGCATGTCACAGGTGGCTTATCAGGCCTGTCCCTGTCTCCCTCGCCTGGAAGCTACCTCCCCAGTCCACCAAGCCCTATATCTCTCATGGATTGGCCCCTGCAGTGGGGCCAGGAATGGGAGGGCCGTCCTCCACCCACCCAGAGACCCTGCATCCAGATTTGTGGGTTGGTGAACCGGTGACAGCATGGGGCATGGGCAGGCAGGCAAGGCTTCATAGAGCCTACTACTGCCATTTTCCTGTTTTCTCTCCTCTGTCCCTCTCGTGGTATAAGCGTGTACATATCCTATGACCGCAGCCCCTCCCATCATGTCACTCGAACTGCTGACACTATCTCCAGGCTTCTACCCAGGGAACGCTAAGGGCCGAGTCGGCAAGGTTCTTCCCCGGGAGAGGGAGAGGAGAGCGGTCCTCCAGACGCTCAATCCTCTCCCTTCTTGGCAGACCCTCAAGGATGTGAGTTTGTTCTTGAATCTGGCATTGCGAAAGTTAAGGTGCATAGCACCTCAGCCCTCTGCGCTATGGGGCTGGCCTCATGAATTTTGTTTAAGGTGCCTGGGACCAGACCACCTTTTCTCTGATTTGAGCTTCGTATTAAGTTTTGCCCTAAATCCCTTAAGAAGAGGGCTACAAAATTGAAAGATTTAATGGCTTCTCAGTCCACCTCTACATTACCTAAGCACACTGATGAGGGTCCATCCTTTCATAATAAGCAGAAGGATAAGTCTGCTGAAGACTCTTCTAAGTCCAGGGTGTCTGAATGAGGGAACCCTGAGTCAAGTGAACATAAAAGACCCTTGGAGCAGGTTCCAGAGACAGTGCCTGCTAAGAAAAAACAAAAAGAAAAGCATGTCGCTGCTCCTTCTTCTGAAGGAGAAAAGGAGCTGTCAGTTAACAGAAGTAAGATCCCCTATATGAAGGACATGTCTAAGGCATTGCAGTTTCTTCAGGCCAAGGGATCTCTTATGGGCATGTCAGCTCCCCCTCTGGTTCCAGTTCACACCCCATTTCCGGAGGATAAGGGGTCCAAATTTTATTATGCTGAAGAGTGGGAGCCAAAGAGCCTGATGGTTCTCCTGAGCAAGAGTTTAGCTCTCCTCCCCAGGGCCAAGATGATTTTTCCTCACATCATTCTTTTGTGAGGCAGATGGTAAACACCCTCAATCTTTCCACCCAGGAGACTGTGGAGGATGAGGTAGAATTTGTGGACATATAACCCCAACCAAGAGGTTGCTCCTTCTGGTGTATAAACCCCTTAAGAAGGAAACCTGTAGACTTTTACAGACCCCCACTTCCACCCCTGGTATTGACAAAAAAAAATTGAAAGGAAGTACCAGCTCGATAAAAGGGAAGCCAAGTACCTCTATTCCCATCCTGACCATGATGGGGTGGTACAGGCTATGGCCTGTGATAAGGCAAAGGTCCCCCTCTCTACCCAGCCACCAGACAAGGACTCCTGGAAGCTGGATAGTGTGGGAAATAACATTTATACCTCTGTATCCCTGCTGCTAAGTCAGGCGGCCAACATGGCTTATACTGCTCGATATCAGAAGGCTGCATGGAGCTCCATCCTGGCCATGAGTGCAAAAGTTTCTGATAATTTGGCACAGGACTTAGCAGACACTGCTATGTCAGCCTTGGATGCTACTAAGTACCAGTTTCATATGGCAGTGGATACCAATGACACCGCTTCCAGAGTCATGACCCATGCAATATGCCTGAGAAGGTTTGCTTTACTCAAGACTACAAACCTGTCCTAGGATATTCAGTCAAAAGCCATGGATTTCCCCTATAAAAGAAAATCCCTAACAGAGGCATACTTGAAAAAAAGGTGGAACAGTGCAAAGCCACCTACAAAAGCAACGAGATGGAAAAGACCTCTACTTCTAGTAGGCTTTATGGAAGGGGAGGTAGAGGTGGGGGTTATTTTCCCCATGGTTTTCTGTCCTATGACTTCTCCCAGCTGAGCGGTTTCTTCAGAGGCAGAGATAGGAGAGACTTCAAGCGTGTTGACCCACCCCAGCACCCAAGGGTCAGCCCAAGTAGAACCCCTTATGAGTTGGTCCAGTTCACCCATCCATTGCCAGTGGGGGGAAGGCTAGCTGGCTGTCTTTTTTCAGGAATGGAAAAACATCACCACAGACAAGTGGTTCCTGGAAATAGTGAGCCAGGGGCTGATCCTGTAATTTAAAAGGTTCCTCAGACTGCAGGATTGCCCCATTCCAACAGAAAAGATCCTGCTGGAGTTAGAGGTCAAAAAGCTGTTGCAGGCAAAGGCAGCAGAAAATGTCCCAATGTCTAAGTGGGGAAATGTCTTTACTCAAGATAGTTCCTCACGCACAAGAAAAAAAGGGAGTGGCAACCCACTTTGGACTTCAGATATCTGAACAAACACGTCATAAAGTAAAAGGTCAAGATGGTAACCCTGGCTGCAGTTATCCCACCCCTTCAGCAAGGGGACTGGCTACGGTCTCTGGACCTGAAAGATGCCTACTTCCATATTCCAATCAGGCCCAGTCACAGGAAGTATTTAAGATTTAAGGTTGGGGCTGGTCATTACCAGTTTGCAACCCTTCCTTTTGTGCTCTCGTCAGCCCCCAGGGTGTTCAAAAAATACTTGGCCTTGGTGGCAGCACACCTCAGGAGACAAGGAGTACTGGTTTTCCCTTATCTAGACAACTGGCTGGTTGTAGGGACATCTCACCAAGAGACCAAGGCCTCTTTTCTTCTCTTCTCCTCACTCCACGTGCCTTGGAAGATCTGGGCTTTCTCACAAACATTCAGAACTCCCAGACAGAACCAGTACAAGTGCTAGAGTTCGTAGGAGCAAAATCAGATGCCCTCTGAGGAAGGGCCTTCCTCCCTCAAGAGAGAGAGTGAGGAATCTTATTAATCTGGTGAAGTCCTTCATCCTGGGTCAGCCCAGGAATGTAAGAGATTTCTTTTAATTATTAGGTCATATGGCCTCCTCCACAGCAATAGTGACAGGGGCCAGATTCCAAATGAGAGACATCCAGTACCATTTAAGGGCCCATTGGGCCCAAAAATGAGACCCTCTTTCAAGCCTGGTGCCTGTGACAAAGTCTCTCTTAAAAGCAATGGACTGGTGGAAAGAAGAGGGCAACCTCAGGGAGGGTGTGCCCTTCCTCCAGCTGTCACTCACAGCAGTTCTAACAACAGATGCCTCACTCCTAGGCTGAGGAGCTTACCTGGGCGACCTGACAGTAAGGGGGGGGGTGGTGGTCCCCCCAGGAATCCCAAGAGGACAAAAACCTGCTGGAGTTCAGGACAGTTTTCCTGGCTCTACAATTTTTTTGTCCCCATGTCAAGGGGCAGGCAGTCCAGGTCAGGACAGACAACACCGCTACTATGTACTGCATCAACAAACAAGGGAATACAAGATCCTGAAAGCTATGTGCAGAAGCAATGAAGATCTGGAATCTGGCTTACTCCCTGGAGGTACAGCTTTCAGCAGTTCACCTGCCAGGAAAGGATAATGACTTGGCAGACTCCCTTAGCAGGATCAGCCAGGGACATCATGAATGGACCCTGAACAAACAGGTCTTGGCCACAGTGTTCCAGAGGTGGGGTACACCAGAGACAGATCTGTTTGCATCCTGGGAGAACCATCAGCTTCCTCTGTTTTGTTGCAGGCCTCCAGCAATGGGCTCAGTCCCATTGTTTGCCCTGACTCTTGACTGGTCATGGATATTACTGTATGCCTTCCCTTCCTTCCCTCTCTTGCTGAGAGTACTCTTGAAGCTGAGAAGCCTGTCTACGGCTATGATCCTAATAGTCCCATATTGAGCCAGACGGGTCTGGTACTCCCGCCTCCTGGCCCTCTCCATCAAGCAGCCCATTCACCTCCCACTGAGGCACAACCTACTGACCATGTCTCGGGGCAGGATTACCTTCTCAAACCTCAGCTCTCTGTACCTCAAGGCATTGATCTTGAAGAGCTAGGGTACTCTGACTTCAGCTTCTCTGAGGAAGTCTCGAAAGTCCTCAGGTTTTCCAGAAAACCAGTAACCAGGAAAAGCTATTCTTCAAAGTGGAAAAGGTTCTCTCTGTGGTGTGCCTCTAAGCAGCTCAGCCCTTTGCAAGTAGATCTGACCACAATCCTAAATACCTACTCCACCTTCAGTCCCTGGGCTTCAGGCCCTCAGCTCTTAAGGTGCACCTGGCGGCAGTGTCTGCTTATGTTTTTGGAGGTAAAGAGAAAAAGTGGCTTCACACCCCATTTTCAGGAGGTTCTTTAAAGGGCTTCTCCACCTGCAGCCTCTGGTTAGGGATGCAGTCCCCCATGGGATTTTATCCTATACATAGTGAAGCTTTTGGACTTCCCTTTTGAGCCCAAGGCTACTGCTGATTTGAAGTATGTGACCATTGAAGTCTAAGGATAGGGAGAAAGAACGGTCGTAGTTGTGGCCCTCCTTGTCATCTGGCCATAAGCACAAACACAGAGAAAGGACAAGTCTACACACCAGCAAGATTCTGGTCACTGTTGAAAAAGGTATATTCTCATCAACACTTGCTCAGAGGGCACCAACTACAGTCCCCAGACCATCGTTAAGACACCAACGTCGGGACTTGGCTTAGGTGCTGCTGTACCTACTATGGGCGGTATGATGCCGTCATTGATGAGCCATGGCCTGTTGATGCAGGTAGTCCAGGCCCTTTTACAAGGCACCATTGACTCCCCAGCTGTGCTGGCATCATTTTCTGAAATGATTCAAAGCATTCTGCCAAGGTTGCCAATGCAACTGTGTAAATCCATCAAATTTATCAATATTTATGCATCAGAGTCTGGTGCACGAGTAAAGTGTAAATATATATAATGGGATTTACACATAACATGCCAATAAAAAACATTTTTAAAAAGAATCGCATGCATTTTACTATTATGAAAGGAGATGACTTGCTCTGATGATATCAGAAAACACAACATCATTTTATGGCCACAGCAGCAGTTTAGCAGCTGATATCTTTTTAACATTTATTTACATTCCTCAGAAAGCTTTAATCTTCACCAAACAATGCTCACCTTCTCCGGGGGAGGGAGGGTTCGCTATCCCGATTAGCGGCGACCTCTGGCGGAGGCTGGGGGCACGACAGCAAGTTGGGGTCCTAGGGCTGGATTGGTTGAGGATGTAGGTCAGCAACCAGTCAGCCTCAGGGACTATAGGGAGGGGGAAGGGATGTTACCAATGTTGGCGTTCGCACCTTGACATACAGGGCCTGTGAAGTCCCAGAGGGAAGAAAATTGGAAATACCCCCACTGGAGCCGAGAAGACGGAGCGCCAAGCCGGAGTTTCTATGTGCCAGAGCCAAGCCTGCAGTCCTGGACCCTGACACTTGCAAGATTTGGGGGATTGCCCCAACCCTGACCTTGCCCGGGGGGTTCCGCGGCAGAATGGAGGGACCTGGGACTGACAGATAAGGCTCCGGCAGAGACCAGGCTTAATGGGCGACTCCCAATGATGCTGGTCCAGTGGGAAGTAGGGGGAGATAAATTGTGGGAGAAAAAAAAAATGTAAGCACAACCTTTTGAAAAATCTTTCCAAAAATTTGGTTAACCTTATAATTGCAAAATGTCCTTATAAATCAGCACTTCCAGTGTCCTAGCATATCAGCTTGGGTTCATGGCACAAGACACCACAACTCCCTCCAGGCTGGCATTTATCTATCAGAAATACCCACTTCTGCATGTGTTCTTGCTTAATTAAAGATATATATTTTGTATACCTGTTTATACTTCTTAAAGGGCAGTCACATGAAACTATTTCTTATTTAGTTTATGGATAAACCATTCTGTTAATTTAATATATTGCATATATATGGCATAGTTCAGTGTACAAAACTCCATAATAATTTTTCAAGCATTTTATTTTTATTAAGCTTGTATCCTTCGGGATAAATACATTTAGCACAAGAAACAGTAATGTACTACAAAAACACAATATTTTAGAATGCAAACATTTATTACAAAAAAAATAAAGCTATTTCAATATTATTTAGTATCCATATATTTCATTTTCAACCCATCCTGACTCCTTGCTTCTCCCAATTCGGTCATTGCACATTTCATAGATTTCATTTGTAACAAATCCACTTTCAGCACTAGCTAATGTCCCAAATCCACTCTCTGATGTATTACCAGGCATATTATCATAATCTCCAGATAAGGTGTCAGAAGTGTTGTCACCTGCAGATGTACGGAATGAGGTGTTCTTGATGTTAGGTCTAGTACCTGCTAAATCAGCATCATTTTGCTTCCTAATTACATTGTAAATTTCCAAGTTAGGACTGTTGCTTCTTAGGGGAGACATCCAGAAATGGTGTTCTTTTGTGCCAGTTTCTGTTCTTTCTTTTCTCCTAAAAACAAGAAACAGATGATAACAATGGTAAACATGCACAAGCCATGCTTGAGAAAGACTAAAGAGAAACAAAAGTAGCAAACAGTAAAGCAATCCCCTTATGCAGTATAGAAACATAAAAGTTTAAGAACAGTAAAAGATCCACGGGCCATCAAGTCTGTTTCAACCCAAGTCCCCAACATTCTAGTGCTTGCAGGCCCTTGTGTGGAGCTCTCATCTTGCAGGGCTACAAGGCCAGTCCCATTAATGCCATCCTGTCTTCTGATAATTTTCACTAGTCCCATGTGTCTATCTCACCCTTTCTTGAAACTAGCAACCATCTTAACATTGGCCAGCTCCACTGGTAGACTGTTCCTGTTTTCCACAAACCTCTCTGTGAAGAAGTTCCTCCTCACGTACCTCCTAAATTGTCCCCCTGTGAATTTCAAGTGCCCCATTGTAATAGACCCTTCACTAACCCCATCCACTTTGTTTCTACCCCTCAGATATTTGAAGGTTTCAGTCAGAAAAAGACCTTCCAGTATTGGTCCTTTCAGCTGCAGCAGGCTTGGCAGCACCTTTAGCAGGGGCAACATCAGGTCTGGTGGCCAAAGCCCAAGTTCAGTGACCACTGGTTGAAAAGAGGCAGAGTAGAAGAAGTGGTGCCCCTCCGGCCCAGTGGCCACTACCTCCTCTAAAGCTGCCCAATGATAGGTCATGGGCATTATCCTCTCACCTGTCTACTCCCTGACACAGCTCCCAGTGTGGTGGGGGGGTTGGCTATGGCACTTCTGGCCACATTTGCCTGCCATTGCTATGGACAAAGAATTATTCTTCGGGGATATCTCTTTCATCAAGTTACACCCATGGAACTTAGCCATCAGGCGCTAGGAGTACATGGAAGATTTTCTGTAGGGGTTGTCCATGCTGACATCCCTTGTCCTATATATGAGTGAATGGCCCTGCTTCCTCTGCTTTTTTTTAATTTATTTATTGAAATCTTGGATAACACCAGTGAGTGGATGCTCATTAATTGTTTCCATGTCTATTAACAAGTACAGAGTGATACATAAACATGCAGATACAGAGTGGTTCGGTGGCAAATATATAAATACATGTTACAGTACAACAATACAGATAAAGTACATGGTTACACTATACTGAGGCATTGTACAGTGTATGACCTTGTCATGTTTTTCCCACCCTCGAGCTACTCGCACAGACTCCATGGAAACTTTGTCATTTAATCAACCGCCAAAACCTGTTTTTCATTTCCTACCTTGGCTGGAATCACTGATTCCTCTTTTCTTTGTATGTCAAGAACCACAATCTCATCCGCTCTTTTCCATCACTGCTGCTGCAGAAAGAAGATTTCTTCCACTGACAAACACGATCTTTGTGTATGTTGCCTCAGGCCTAGCCATGATACCCTCACCTGGGAGCTCTGCCTGAAGTTCAACCTCACCACCCAGTGATGCTACAAGAAAGCCCTGCAGAAGTTCCTGATGGAGCAACCAGTAGCCTGGGTGGAACAGGGGCCTTCAGGGGATACCCCTTCCCTGTCGCTGGCTCCTTCTTCTGGCTCTCAGGCTACCAAGGCCTGGGACAAGTCTTCAGGGAAACGCTCTCACTGGGAGAAGGAATGCTTCAAGGACAGTTCCCCCCCAGAAGCACTCCCATTCCCTATTGACTACATCTTCTCTTGCACTGTTGACAGCTTCAGCATCGACATCTTCTTCCACCGAGGCCTCTTCTTCTTCCAGGTCATCCTAGGCAGCAAGTTCTACCAGCCTTTCATCAGCTGCTGAGGTGCTATCGACTCCTGGGTCATCAGCCCCCGCCCTGCCAATGTAACCTTCTGAGCTACAAGGTCCACTTGCACCAGGCCCTGTGGGCTCTGCCACTCTAGGCAGCCTTATGTCAGCACTGGGAGCTGTCCTTCCTCTGCTACAGCCGGCTTCAACGGCATTTCCTTTTCTTGCTATTGATCTTAATGCTGTATTCACTTCCATCACCATGGCCCTGGTTCAGCAGTTCATACCATAGCTGAAGCCTTTGTTGCCACTGCTGTTGGATGCTGCTTCAGTGTTGATGCTGGTTCACCCTTCATGACCAGTTCCTCCCAGGGCACCAATGGTGCTTTTTGTCAACACCTGACTCTGACCAGGTCAACGTAGTGGTGGAATATCACCCTGATCTCATTCTTCCTGAAGAGGAGGATAAGGAGGAAGATGAAGGGGCTACTTTCTCTGACAGGTCTACTGTCTCTTCTCAGAGAAAGGACTCGGTTAAGTGTACCCCAAGGTCTCCCCCTGAGGACCCCACTTTCTTTAATATAATGAAGCAGCTTCAGACTACTATGGGGTTCCAGACTGAGGAAGAGGATGTCACCAGGAGGAATTTGGTGGATTTCTTGGAGATTCCCGAGTATCCACCTAAAGTCATCCCTCCTTCAAACAACATGAAGTCTTGCTGTATTCTGACTATAGCAGTTAGGTCCTGCCTTTCAGCTGCCCCGGAGAACAAAGAGTTAACTTTCCATGGCCAGCATTGAACATTCAGCGCGAGCTCAGCTGAAGCCCCTGTCTGCTGTTGTTTAAACTCCAACTGTCAGATTCTTTACTCCGCCTCACTGAACAGTCGCTCTGGAGATTTCTACTTTGCTCAGTTCAAAAAAGTTGGTTAAAGTGTCGTTTTTCGCTCGGTTTCTACTGAATTTCTGCTACCGAATCTGTCAGTTGAAGTCTCTGTCTGTGGTACCGTGAGTACTAGATAGGTTTTACATTTAGTTTCTGTGTGGAATTTGTAAATTTCGGATCGGTTCAGTTTGAACCGATCAGTTTAGTCTTAAAAAGTTTTGAATTTGTTTAGTGTGTGGTAACCAGTCCATATCGATTCTAAAAAAAAACGGATTTAAGTACTTTTTTTCCAGGACCCGTAACACGGTCAGGAACCGATAGGGGAGTCTTACCTGGCGGATTGCCGAAAAAAGGGTACTTTTTGGATAGGATTGGCCATATCTTAGAAACCCAAGAAAAAAAACGGGCCCACTGGGTTTCAACACTGCAGTGTGTGTGGGGAAGCGTTTGCTAAGGCTGATCCCCACATCACCTGTGTTTATTGTCTGGGGTTTGACCACCTCGATTCAGACTGCCAAATTTGTAAAAGTTTTCCCAAAGCTACCCTGGATAGTAGGTAGACTGAGGGAAAGGGAGGCCGAGAAGTCCGCTGACCCGGATGGCCAGCGCAGTTCGGTTCCGACCGAACCAGAAGGAGTGCCCTCTGACCAGGGTGAAACTTCTTCGGGCAAAAGGAGAGCTGATTCTGAGGATTCGGTTCCGGTTAAAAGAAAGAAGAGAAAAATCATCCGGTTCAGATCCACAAGTTCTTTCTCCGACCGCCGATGAAATAGCCAAAGCGATAAGGATAGTGCAGTTGCAAACTTCCGTTCGGTCGGTTCCCTCGGTTCCGGATTATACTTTAGAAGAATTTTATGAACCGGAGGAGGAGGAGGGAGAGTATGAGGAGGAGGATGATGATGATGGTGATTATGAAAGTCTGGATGTGCCTATTGACCCGGACATCTCCCCAGACAGACCTTCAGGTGTTTCTCCTCCTAGGCTTTCTGAGTCCCCTTCCCACTTTATGTTTTACAAGAAAGTGGCTGAAACCCTCCAGCTTCCAATGGAAGAAGCAGTAGAGGATCAGGAGGAGCCTGATTTTGTTGAAATGATGGACATCCCAGAGTCCAGGAGGCTGTCTATTCCCCTCCATAAATCTTTTGGGAAACAGACATTTAAAATTCTAAAGACTCCTAACTCCATACCTCCTGTGGACAGATGAATGGACAAGAGGTATACCCTTTCAGGCTCGGACATGGAGTTCCTTTCTCAGCAATGCAGCCATGTTGGGGTAATGTAGGCTGCTGCCTGTGATAAGGCAAATATTCTCTTGGCATCACATCCCCCAGATAAGGACTCCAGGAGGATTGATGCCATGTCAAAGAAGCAGTACATGGCAGCATCTTTGGGACTCAGGCAGGCTAACTATATGGCCTACACAGCTAGATACCAGAAGTCCAGGTGGGACACTGTGCTGGCTCTGGCTAAACAGACCCCTGACCAGCTTGCCAAGGAGCTGGAGCAGGTGGCTGTGGATAGGATTGAGGCATTCAAGGTGCAATTTCATGCTGCTGTGGACTCCAATGATGTTTCATCTAGAGTCATGGCTACATCTGTGGCCCTTTGGAGGATGGCTTGGCTCAGATGTACTAGCCTATCACAGGATACCCAGGTTAAGGCCATGGATTTCCCTGTCATTGGTAATTCTCTGTTTGGGGAGCAGACAGAGAACTACATGAAAAAGATGGACGAGTACAGGACCACCTACAGGAGTGCTCAGGCCAAAGAAAGGCAAGCCACTCCTCAAAGACAGCACTCCAGGGGCAGGGGCAGGCCCTTTCAAAGGCCTTTTTACCAAGCCCAGGCCTCCTCTTCTGCTTATGCTTAGAGGGGGTTTTTCAGAGGGAGAGGCAGACAGGGAATGAGCAGTTCTGCTTCCACCCCTCAGCCTAAAGCCGCTGCCAAGCAGACACCCTGGTGGGTCTGCCTGGGTCAATTCTCCAGTACCTGTAGGGGGCAGGCTGGCTTACTTTGTCCAGGACTGGAAGTCTCTGACATCAGACAAGTGGGTCCTGGAAAAAGTAAGCCAGGGACTGGTTCTCAGTTTCAAAAAATTTCCCAAGATGAGAACCAGATCCTTTCCACCTGCAAATCCATCAGAGACCCTTGCCCTAGAGGCAGAGGTTTCTTCCCTCCTAACTCTCAGAGACATAGAAAGGGTTCCTACCTTACACAAGGGCAAAGGATTGTACTCCAGGTACTTCCTAACCCCCAAGAAAACAGGAGAATGGTGGCCCATCCTGGATCTAAGATATCTGAACAAGCACCTTTTAAAACCAAAGTTCAAAATGGTGACTTTGGGAATAATTCTACCCCCTCTATAGCAGGGGACTGGCTAGCCTCCCTGGACCTCAAAGATGCCTACTTTCACATTCCCATCAGGTGCTCCCACAGAAAGTACCTAAGGTTCGAGTTGCCCTCAGGCCACTATCAATTCAGAGCAATGTCCTTTGGCCTAACATCATCCCCAAGGGTGTTCACAAAGTGCCTGGCAGTAGTGGTTGCTTTCCTAAGGAGAAGAAAGATTTCCATCTTTCCATATCTGGACGACTGGCTCATAGTGGGTCAGTCTCCAGACCAAGTCAAGTCACATCTGCAAATAGCTCAGCAAGTGCTCACTTCCTTAGGATTCCTCCTCAACCTTCCAAAGTCAGTTCTCGAGCCAGTACAGCTCCTCACCTTCATGGGGCGGAACTGGATACAGTAAGGGCAAGAGCCTTCCTTCCCCTGGACAGGGCAAGGACCCTTATGGAACTGGCCTCTTCATTCACCCTTCAGGTGTCTCAACCAGCAAGGCATTTCCTTCAGCTTCTGGGCCACATGGTAGCTTCCACAGCAGTGGTCCAGGGAGCAAGATTCCAGATGAGGGACATTCAGTTCCATTTAAGAGCCTTCTGGTCCCAAAGAAAAGATTCCCTTACCAAACTAGTCCCAGTGACCCGAACCCTGATCCTGGCTTTTTAATGGTGGCAGGATCAGGACAATTTGAGACAAGGAGTTCCTTTTGTCACTCAGTCTCATTCAGTGATACTCACCACAGATGCTGCAAACAACATGAAGTCTTGCTGTATTCTGACAGTAGCAGTGAGTCCCAATCTTTGAACTGCCCCGGAGATGAAAGAGTTAACTTTCCATGCCAGGCATGGAATGCTGAGCTTGTGCTCAGTTGAGACTCTGTCTGTTGCTGTTTAAACTCAAACCGTTAGATTCTTTACTCCGCCTCACTGAACAGTCGCTCCAGAGATTTCTCCTTCTGCTCGGTTCAATTTGTCAGTTAAAGTACCGCTTTTTTCGGTTTTTGACCGAATTTAAACCGTAACCTGTCGGTTCAGTCTCTGTCTGTGGTATTGTGAGTACTAGATAGGTTATTTTTGTCTATTCTGTGTGGAACTTGTAAACGGTTCATCGGTTCGGTTTGAACCGATCGAGTTATTTAAAAAATCTTAAATTGTACTTTTAGAGTGTGGTTACCGGTTCTTATCGGTTCTAAAAAAAACGGATTTTATTACGTTTTTTTCCACGACCTGTGACACGGTCAGGAACCGATAAGAGGGTCTTGCCTGGCGGATTGCCATAAAAGGGTACGTTTGGTTAAGACTGGCACAGTGTCTGAGAAACCCAAAAGAAAAATTGGACCCACTGGGTTTCAACACTGTAGTGTATGTGGGGAAGTCTTTGCCAAGGCTGACCCCCACACCACCTGTGTTTATTGTCTGGGATTTGACCACCTCAATGCAGACTGCCAGATTTGTAAAAATTTCCCTGCAGCTACCCTAGAAAAGAGAGTTGGTAGGCCCAGGGAAAGGGAGGCCAAAAAGTCAGCTGAACCGGATGGCCAGCCCGGTTCGGTTCAAACTGAACCAGAAGGAGTGCCCTCTGACCAGGGCGAGACTTCTTCTGGCAAAAGGAGAGCCGATTCTGAGGAGTCGGTTCCGGCTAAAAGAACTAGAAAAGAAAAATCAGCTGATGTGGAGCCAAAACTTTCCTCTCCAACCGCTGAAGAAATAGCCAAAGCGATCAAAATTGTTCAGTTGCTTTCCCCGGTTCCGACCGAACCAGCACCATCAGGCAGGTGCTCGGTTCGGCCGGTTCCACCGGTTCAAGAGTATGATTTAGAGGAATTTTATGAACCGAAGGAGGAGGAGGAAGAGGAGTATGAGGAAAGTGAATGTGGTTTTGAAAGTCTGGATTGTGCTTATTGACCCGGACATTTCCCCAGACAGACCTTCAGGAGTGTCTCCTCCTAGGCTTTCTGAGTCCCCCTCCCATTTCATGTTTTATAAAAAAGTGGCTGAAACCCTCCAGCTTCCTATGGAAGAAGCTGTGGATCACCAGGAGGAGCCTGACTGTGTAGAAATGATGGATATCCCAGAGTCTAGGAGGCTGTCTATTCCCTTGCACAAATCTTTTGGGAAACAGACATTTAAGATTTTAAAGACTCCTAACACTATACCTCCTGTGGATAAAAGAATGGACAAGAGGTATACATTGTCAGGCTCAGACATGGAGTTCCTTACAAAAAAATGCAGCCATGTTGGAGGTAGTGCAGGCTGCAGCCTGTGATAAGGCAAACATTCCCTTGGCTTCACACCCCCCAGACAAGGACTCCAGGAGGATTGATGCCATGGCAAAGAAACAGTACATGGCAGCATCCTTGGGACTCAGACAGGCCAATTATATGGCCTATACTGCTAGGTATCAAAAATCCAGATGGGACACTGTTATGGCTTAGCAAAACAGGTCCCTGGCCAGCTTGCCAAGGAGCTGGAGCAGGTGGCTGCTGATGGTATTGAGGCATCCAAGGTGCAATTCCATGCTGCAGTAGACTCCAATGATGTGTCATCTAGAGTCATGGCTACATCTGTGGCACTTCGAAGAATGGCTCCGACTCAGATGTACTAGCCTGTCACAGGATACCCAGACTAAGGCCAAGGATTTTCCTGTTGTGGGTAATTCTCTGTTTGGGGAGCAAACAGCGAATTACATGAAGAAAATGGATGAGTATAGGACCACTTATAGGAGTGCACAGGCCAAGGAAAGGCAGGCCACTCCTCAAAGGCAGCTTCCCAGGGGCACGCCTTTTCATAGGCCTTTTTACCAAGCCCAGGCCTCCTCTTCTGCTTATGCCCAGAGGGGTTCTTTAGAGGAGAGCAGGCAGGGGTACAAGCAGGCCTGCTTCCACCCCTCAGCCCAAAGCCCCTGCCAAGCAGACACCCTGATGGGGTTGCCAGGGCCAATTCTCAGCTACCTGTAGGGGGCAGACTGGCTTACTTTGTCCAGGACTGGGAGTCTCTGACATCAGACAAATGGGTCCTGGAAGTAGTAAGCCAGGGACTGGTTCTCAGCTTCAAAAAGTTTCCAAAGATGAGAACCAGATCCTTTCCACCTGCAAATCCTTCAGAGACACTTGCCTTAGAGGCAGAGGTCTCTTCCCTCCTAGCTATCAGAGCTGTGGAAAGGGTTCCACCCCTACACCAGGGCAAAGGGTTGTACTCCAGGTACTTCCTTACCCCAAAAAAGACAGGAGAATGGTGGCCCATCCTGGATCTCAGATACTTAAACAAGCACCTTTTAAAACCAAAATTCAAAATGGTGACTCTGGGAATTATTCTACCCTCTCTAAGGCCAGGGGACTGGCTAGTGTCCCTGGACCTCAAGGATGCCTACTTCTGTATTCTCGTCAGAAGCTCCCATCGAAAGTACCTCAGGTTCGAGCTGCCCTCAGGCCATTACCAGTTCAGAGCAATGCCCTTTGGCCTCACCCCTGCTCCAAGGGTATTCACAAAATGCCTGGCAATGGTAATTGCTTCTCCGAGAAGGCAAAGGTTTGCCATATTCCCTTACCTGGATGACTGGCTCATAGTAGGCCAGTCCCCAGACCAAGTCAAGTTACACTTACAGATAACTCAGCAACTGTTCACTTCTTTGGGTTTCCTTCTGAATCTTCCAAAGTCAGTTCTAGAGCCTGTCCAGCTCCTCACCTTCATAGGCACAGAGCTAGACACAGAAAAGGCCAGAGCCTTCCTTCCCCTGGACAGGGCAAGGACCCTTGTCTCTCTGGCCTCCTCATTCACCCTGCAGCTGTCTCGACCAGCAAGGCATTTTCTACAGCTCCTGGGGCACATGGCTGCTTCTACAACAGTAGTGCAGGGAGCAAGATTTCAGATGAGGGACATTCAGTTCCATTTGAGAGCCTTCTGGTCTCAAAGGAAGCACCCTCTGACCAAATTGATCCCAGTAACTCGAACCCTGATCCAGGCCCTACAGTGGTGGCAGGATCAGAACAATCTGAGACAAGGGGTTCCCTTTGTCACTCAGTCTCACTCTTTAATCCTTACTACAGATGCCTCCCTCTTGGGGTGGGGGGCTCACATGGGCGACCTGACCACCCAGGGTTGTGGTCCCCTCAGGAATCTCTGCTCCACATCAATCTGTTGGAACTCAGAGCAGTATTTCTAGCACTTCAAGCTTTTTCCAAATCTGTTCAGAACAAAGTTATACACGTCAGAACAGACAACACCACCACAATGTGGTACATCAACAAGCAAGGAGGCACTCGGTCTACAGCCTTGTGCACCGAAGCAATGAAGTTGTGGTCTCTGGCTTACTCCCTGAACACCTCCCTCATGGCAGTTCACCTCCCAGGCAAGGACAATGTCCTGGCAGATGCTCTCAGCAGGATTTCCCAGGGCCATCACGAATGGTCACTGGACCCCCTGGTCTTGGAGGTGATATTTTCCAGATGGGGCACCCTGCAGGTAGATCTTTTTGCAGCTCCAGACAATCACCAACTTCCCCTTTTTTGTTGCAGGCCCCCAGTGTTGGGCTCAGTCCCCCTGGATGCCTTAGTTCTCAACTGGGAAGGGAAGTTCCTGTATGCTTTCCCCCCCTTCCCTCTCCTGTTCAAAGTGCTAGTCAAAATCAGATCTCAACCCTGCAAGATGATCCTGATTGCTCCAGACTGGGCCAGACAGCCCTGGTATCCACTCCTACTGTCCTTAGCAGTCCATCTTCCCCTGTGTCTTCCCAGGAATTACAACCTGTTAACCTGTGCTCAGGGAAGGGTTTGGTACCCGAACCTCAAATCTCTCAATCTCAAGGCCTGGCTCTTGAAGAGTTAGAGTTTGTTGATTTACACCTCTCCCAAGGTGTAATGGATATCCTGAAGGCTTCTAGAAAACCTTCCACCAGAGCTACTTAAATCCAAATGGAAAAGATTTTCCATATGGTGCTCTGGGAAGCATATTTCCCCAGAATCTGCTGATCTGCCCACAGTCCTTGATTATATGGTCCATTTAAATAGCTTGGGGCTGAGACCAGCTACACTGAAGGTGCATCTGGCAGCTGTGTCTGCTTTTATTTCAGCAGGTAAGCCCTCTTCTTTTTCAGCTCACCCTGTATTCTCCAAGTTTTTCAAGGGATTGCTTCATACCAACCCTCCATTCAGGGACCCTGCCCCTGCTTGGGACCTTAATGTTTGCATTGCTCAGCTTATGCAACCCCCTTTTGAGCCTTTGTCTTCAGCAGAGCTTAAGTACTTGACTTGGAAGACTGTGTTTCTGGTAGCCATCACTTCTGCCAGACGCATAAGTGAATTACAAGCTTTGTCAGTGGAGCCTGATTTTATCTCCTTTCATAGAGATAAGGTGGTCCTCAGGACTAACAGGAAGTTCTTGCCTAAGGTGGTTTCAGATTTCCACCTTAATCAATCTATGTCTCTTCCTGTGTACTTCACTGACCATTCCTCCTCTGGCGAAAGGAGGCTGCACAGTTTAGATATGAAAAGAGCCCTTAGCTACTACATAGAGCATACCAAAGGTCACAGGTTTGACTCCCTCCAACTGTACCTCACTTATGGTGAGGTTGGTAAAGGGAAACCTGCCACTAAAAGATCCATTGCCAGGTGGATTGTCTCTTGTATCCAATTCTGTTATGAAAAGCTGGGTAAGGTTCCTCCCTGAGGCCTGAGGGCTCACTCTACCAGAGGTACAGCTGCTTCCTGGCTGCTGCCAGGGACATCCCTATTCTAGAGATATGTCAAGCAGCTACCTGGAAAACAGTTCACACTTTTACCAAGCATTACTCCCTGGACATCCAGGCTAGGAGTGATGCTCGGTTTGGCACAGTTGTGCTTCAGAGCCTATTTCCTAAGTAGGTTCTGTCCCTCCTCCATGGAGGTACTGCTGTGTAGTCTGCATATGTCATAATATAGCAAGACTTCATGTTGTTTGAAGAAAAAATTACTCACCTTAGTAATGTTGTTTCTTCTAATGGAGTCTTGCTATATTATGACCCATATTAAAACCCAGGGGAAGAGTACACAGTGGGGGGTGAGATACTAATAACAACAAAAATGGAAAGGGACCTGGGGGTAGTCATATCAGATGACCTAAAGGTGGGCAAGCAATGTGAGAGGGCAGCAAGGAGGGTGGGGGATACTGGGATGCATGGGAGAGGCATCACCAGTAGAAAACAGGAAGTTATTATCCCTCTGTACAGACAGCTGGTGAGACCCCATCTGGAGTACTGTGTGCAGTTCTGGAGACCCAATCTCCTCAAAGACATAGACAGGATGGAAGTTGTCCAGAGGAGGGCAACTAAAATGATGCAGGGTCTGCACCGGAAGACATATGAAGAGAGACTTAAGGAGCTTAATATGTATAGCCTCGAGGAAAGGAGGGAGAGGGGGGACATGATAGAAACTTTCAAGTACCTCAAGGGAATCAACAAAGTCCAAGAGGGTAGCATCTTTCAAAAAGAGGTGTGCAAGAACAAGAGGGCACAATTTGAAGATGGGGGTGGCTCAGAGGTAATTTAAGGAAGTATTTTTCACAGAGGGTTGTGGATGCATGGAACGGCCTTCGGAGGAGGTTGTGGAGTCAAAATCATTAGGTGGAATTCAAGCATGCATGGGACAGTCATAAGGCAATTCTGCGGGGTGGGGGTAAGAAGAAGTAGGCTGCTGGTTAACTAGGATCTGCAGCTTATCCAGTAGGTAGGAAAATGGGCAGACTGGGTGGGCCAAGCGGTCCTTATCTGCTGTCAAATTCGATGTTTCTACGTTCTATGTTTCTATGACCTCCCCCCTGCCTGCCCCTCTCAGAACCTCTGTTTTTGGGATGTGGATGGGCAGTGCAGTGTTGGCACTTAGTAGATGCCCACCTTGTTGTTTTCACCCCTCCTTTTTTGGGGTGACTTGGTGTTGTGTTTTTAATTTTTTGGGTCTCCTGACTTGAGTCTTTGTTTTGGGACCAAAAAATGTGTTCTTATGTTTAGTAGCTAGTTGGCTAGTGTAGGTTTACAGCTTCCACACAGGACCTCAGTGAGTTTAGCTCGTAAAGATCTGACTGTTTGAGTTTGAAGAACAACAAACAGAGTTTCAACCGAGCTCGAGCTCAGCGTTCCATGCCTGGCATGGAAAGTTAACTCTTTCACCTCCGGAGCAGTTTGAAGGTTGGGATTCACTGCATATGTCATAATATAGCAAGACTCCATTAGAAGAAACAACATCACTAAGGTGAGTAATTTTTTCTTTCTGTCATGGAAAGTATTAATTTTAGTTGCTATTACTTCTGTTTGGAGGATTTCAGAGCTACAGGCTCTCATGCATGAGCAGCCTTATTTGATTCCACAAAGACATACCTACCCTATGTTGCTTCCTAAGGTGGTATCTAGTTTACTTTAAATCAATTTATCCACCTACCTGTTTATTACCCAGAGCATGACAATCCAGGGGAAGCATTGCTCCATACTTTAGATGTGCATAGAATTCTCAGGTACTATATATACTGCAAGAAGAACTTCAGGAAGTCCTCTCACTTGTTTGCTTCTTTCGACCCAGTGCCTGTCCAAATGGTTGGCTAACTGTATTATTTTTTGTTACAGGAAATACAGTTAGGAACATCCTGGAGTTGTTCATGGCCACTCAACCAGAGGCATTGTCACTTCGATTGCCTGTTTCAGAAATGTGTCAGCCAGAGAAATCTGTGCTGCTGCTACTCCTTTGAGTACTTTCCACACTTTTACAAAGGACTACAGTCTGGACATTGCCTCTAGAAGGGTGGTGGGATTTGGCCTAGCTGTACTATAAGGCCATCTTTCTTAGGCTTTGGCCTCCTGCCACCCAGACTGTCAGAACTGCTTGGGACTTGTTCAATAGGTGTGACCTGATGAAAGAAATATCCCAGAAGAAGATAGAACAGTTTCGCACTGTAACAGTAGATTTTTGAGGGAATCTCTTTCATCAGGTCATGCCATCCCACCCTCCTTCCCCCGGCTCTCTGTCTCCAGACGGTTTTCTGGTTATTCCAGCCCCTCATTATAGAGAGGATCCTTTCTCTCTCTCTCTCTCCTCAGTTCCCTAGCGGGAGGCCTGGTTCATATGGTCTCCAGTGGAGGAGAAAGAAGTGAGGAGGGAGTAGGGCCACCCATGCTTATATAGGTCAAGGAACATCGACTAATGATGTTAGTGTTACTAGACTGCTACAGAAAAGCTTCTGTGTGATCCTAGCACCTGAAGTTTCATAGGTGTGTGTTGTCGAGGCACAGGTCAGGAAGCATAGGAAAACCAGGAACAGACATAGAATTTGTAAGTAATGTTTTATTATTGTCAATAATAGTAAAATAAAAAATAAATATTGTTCATTATGACCAGGGGAAGACGGAATCCCCATGGGGACGAGAGCAGGGGAAATGGAAGTATACGGAAAGGGTGGAAGGTAGTCCTGCTAAATGCCAGAAGCTTGGGCAATAAAATGCCTGAGCTCCAGGTGATGCTAATTGAGGGAGAGGTGGATGTGGCAATAGTCACTGGGACCTGAGCCACCACAGGGCATGACTGGGACCTGAACCTGGAGGGTTACACCATGTTCAGGAAGGACGGGGAGGGAAGGTGGGAGGAGGGGTAGCAATAATAGTCAAAAACTGCATTGGCGTAGGAGGAGTGGAGGAGGTGGAGGGAACTGTGGAGGTTATTTGGGTCACCTTGATAACAAGGGGGGCAAGAGGGTAAAAATAGGAGCGGTGTGTAGACCACCCATGCTGGTGGATGAGCTGGAGGAGAGTCTGGTGACAGATGTGGGGAGACACTGCAGTTTGAGCAGGGGAAGGGTGGTGGTGTTGGGGGACTTAAACATGCCAGGAACGGACTGGGAGACTGTGACATCCCGATGTCTTTCAGGATGCGGTCCTAACTCAGCAGATGGGGGAACCGACCAGGGAGGCGCGGATACTGGATGTGGTCCTGGCAGACAGTGACCAGATTGGGGGCCTAGAGGTAAGGGACCCATTGGTGGAGAGTGACTATGCCACAGTCTAGTTCTGCCTGGACCTAGGAGGGGTAGAAGGCTGCACAAAGACGGAGGTAATGGACTTCAGGGAGGTGGATTTCAAGGAAATGGGAAGGATCCTTAAGAAGCATTTGGATGGGATTGGGCCAGACATGGACGCTGACAGTAGGTGAGAAGGGGTGCAGGATGCTACCAGCACCTGTACAAGAGTAAGACGAAAATGCGGTAGGGCCCGTAAACCCTGCTGGTGGACCAGGGAGGTTCAGGAGGAGGGGGGGAACTAGAGGGCATGGGTGGAAGCTGGAGGGGGGAGATTCAGGGGAGAAAGAAGGAGGTGCTACTTCACTGAGAGGGTGGTGGAGCCATGGAATGCACTGCCAGGGGGCTGGTGGAGGCAGTAATGGTAGAGGGGTTCAAGAGGGGTTGGGACAGGTACAGGGGTAGAGTTCTGGAAGCAAAGTCCTGTGCATCGAGAATATCTGGGACTGGGAAGGGAGAAGCCAGAGAGGGTGGGGGCTGACCAAATAAGCAGACACGAAAGACCGTTAGACCTATTCTGCTGGCATTTTAGTATGTTAGTATGACTATTTACAAAGACAGTACAAACAGAGAATGCAAAGTCCTTCATCTGAGGGTATCTCTAATTCCAAGTGTCACTCTCTCTCTAGCAAAAGTATTGCTGCTCTTTTTATAAGTCTTTGCCTGGGAACTCGTTAAGAAGACATACTGTTTTTCACAAAATGTTCTTGCCAGTTTCTTTGCAGAGCAGGTGTGCAAATATAATAGGGTCTCAAGCTGGCCTCCTGCTGATAGCTCTGTAAAAGTGTTTGCAAACAAGCTTGAGAGGGGCTCAAACTGTATCTCAGGTTAACCCCCTAAATGCCAAATAGCTTTTTGCAATCATTTCAACAGTATAAGTATACAGTTTCAAGCAAAGAGATCTCAGCTTCACATAAAGATTCACATATATTTATAACTGTAGATACACAAGGGGGAAGAAAAGACAGAAACAACAAGTGAAGGTAGAGAGATAGCGGGAGGTGGAGAATCATGAGACCGTTGGAGTGATCATTTCCTAGGTCTCACGAGAACATTTGGTTGCACAACCAAACAGACAAGAGACAGAAAAGGAGAGGATAGAACAGACACTGCATTTAACTCTTTCTGCATAACAAATGGGACAGGGCCTTATTCAACCCTGCCACATACCCCTTCTTTAAGAGGGAATCTGTTTTTAAAAAACTGGTTTCTAAAACTTTCTATTAATTCTCTTCAAACATTAGCTTATAACGTTTACAGTTCAGTGCATATGCAGTATAGCAAACAGAGAAGTTTAAACTCACACATTTTGTTTTTTCAACCTTCGGAATTCTCAATTCCTGATCCATATCTTGACAGAAAATCAGCATTGACATTCTCTTTCCCAGATTTGAACGTCACCTTAAATTTAAATGGCTGTAGTGCCAGGTATCACAGTGTGATTCAGGAATTTTTATCCATCATTTGGTTAAAGCAACAGAGAGGATTGTGGTCTGTTATAAGGACAAAGTCAGCTCCTAGCAAATAAAACATAAGGAATTCAAGGACCCACTTTGCCGTAAGGCATTCCTTTTCAATGGTGGACTACCTCTTCCCTCTATCATGCAACTTCCTACTGATATATAGAATGGGATGTTCTTTCCCTTCTATATGCTGACTCAAGACTGCACCTAGCCCTACCTCTGATGCATCTGCCTGTAACAAAAATTGTTTATCAAAGTCTGGGTTTCTTAAAACAGGGCTAAACATAATGCAGCCTTGATAGCCCGAAAAGCTTGATCACACTCTGGGGTCCATTTCACATTATTCGGGAATAACAGGTTACTCACCTGTAACAGTAGTTCTAGGAGTGGTATATGTTGTTCATCCACACTTATTGGCATGTCCCTTTCCTGTTTAATTCTCACCGGAGGGTCTTCAAGCTGGCTCCTTCCACCCACCCAGGTGGTATAACCCTCGGCTCCACCCCATGACACCAGATCTTAGCCCGCTGGAAGCCAGGTTTGTGCATCGCAGCTGGCGAGGTCAGGTGTATCACTGTGGATGAACAACATATACCACTTCTTGAACTACTGTTACAGGTGAGTAACCTGTTTTTCTAGGGATGTGGATATGTTGTTCATCCACACTTACTGGCAGACTCCTAGCAGTTCTCCGGGAGGAGGGAGGCAAGGTGCACACCCCTACTTTGGGAACAGAGACTGGAGAACTGAGGTCCCAAAACCAGCAACCCGGCGTGACTCAAGGTCGATGTGGTAATGGGTGATGAAGGTGTTTGCTGTCTTCCAGGTAGCAGCCTGGCAGATTTCCTGGGTAGGGATGTCCCTGGAAGCAGCCACCAACGCAGTGGTATGGTGGGTGGAATGAGCCCTTAGCCCTACGGGAGGCTCCCTACCTGCCAACCTATAGCAGAGATCAATGCATGATGTAATCCATCAGCCAATTATCCACTTTGCTGCAGGTCTGCCAGAAGCGGCTTCAGTGTAGGTGACAAACAGCTGGCGAACCTCTCCCCGAATTTCCGCCATTCTTTCCTTGTAATAGGAGAGCGCTCATCTCAGGTCCCAAGTATGTAGCTTGTACTTGGCATCCGAGGTGTAGTTCAGATAGAACACTGGCAGAGTCAACACCTGATTAAGGTGAAACTCTGACAGCACCTTCAGGAGGAATTTTGGGTGAGGGCACATGACAACTTTGTCCCTGTGGAAAACCAGATAAGGAGACTCCACCGAAAGCGCCTGGAGCTCCCCAGTTCTTCTGGCTGATGTGATAGCCACCAGGAAGGCCATCTTCCATGACAAGTGTGATAGCTCACACTTGTGCATTGGTTTGAATGGCTTACCCATGAGTTTTGCCAAAACCAGCAGTAAATCCAACGGAGGTGGAGGTTTATGCACTGGAGGGGATATATGATCTAGGCCCTTGAAAAAGCACCAGACCACCTTCTCCTGTGCCACTGTCTGCTGACCAGCCCACGTCCGGTAAGCAGAGATGGCTGCCAAGTGCTCCTTAAGGGTCGAAGACCAAAGACCCCCTTTGGACAGAGACCAAAGGTAGTCTAAAATTCTAGCCACAGGACAGGACAGAGGGTCCAGGCCCTAGCCCTGACATCAAATGGAAAATCTTTTACATTTGAAGGCATAGCACTTTCTGGTCGACTCCTTCCTGGATGCTTCCACTACTATGAGTACATCCTCAGAGAGACCCAAAGCCTGGAACTTGAGCCACTCAGGTACCAGGCTGTCAGGTGCAGGGATTGAAGGTCCAGATGGAATACCTTCCCCCTGATTGACAGATATCAGATCCAGGTGTGCTAGAAGATGCCTAGGGAGCCTGTTGCTGAGGCTGAGCAGATCTGGATATCAGAACCGGCGGGGCCAATCTGGGGCTACCAGGATCACCTGCGCCTTGTCCCTCCTCACCTTGAAGAGCACCTTGTGGATCAAGGGAAATGGAGGGAAGGCGTAGAAGAGGCCTAGGGTCTACGGCCCCGAGAAGGCATCCTTCTGCAGTGATCTCTGCTGAGGGGAGCGGGCATGAAACAGCCTCAGCTTGGTGTTTTCCCTGGAGGCAAAGAGATCCACTATCGGTTTTCCCCAGTGGGAGAACAGGCTGTGAGCTACCTCTGGATGGAGAGACCACTCGTGGGATGTCTTGCCTATGTGGCTGAGAGAGCATCCACCAGTTGATTTGAGGCTCCTGCCACATGGATGGCTAGGAGATCCACCTCCAGTCAGCTCACAAGTGTCCAGATGTGGAGCGCTTCCCTGCACAGCAGCCAGGAGTGCATGCCGCCCTGCTTGTTGAGGTAGTACGTGGTCGTGGTATTGTATGTCTGGACTTGAAACACTTGACCCCAAAACTACTGAGCAAATGCTGACAACGCCAGTCTGACTGCTGTGAGCTCCAACAGGTTGATATGGTATTGGGATTCCTCGGGGGTTCAGAACCCATGGGCCCTGTTGTTTCCCATGTGGGCTCCCCAGCCAGTGACAGAAGCATCAGTCATGAGGATGACCGTTGGCTCGTGGAGGACAAACAGGATTCCTTTCTGCAGATGGTCTAGGATGGTCCACCACTGGAGAGCATCCCACATCTTCTGGTCGAAATGACCTAGGCACTGAGTCCACTGGGTGGCCAGCTCCCACTGAAGGTGGTGCATATGCCACTGGGTCCAATGGACCACGGTGGTACAGGCTGCCATGTAACCCAGAAGGCGCAGAAAGTACCAGGCAGGGTGCAAGTGCCCAACCAGAAATGATTGGGCAAAAGAGGAGAGAACCTCTGCCCTGTCTGCTGGGAGCCGTGCTCTGCTCCACAAGAGTTGAGCTCTGCCCCGATGAAGCATATCACCTGAGATGGAACGAGGCCAAGTTGAAAGCAGGTCTGGAGGGCCAGGTACCTGGACCTCTCCACCTCTTGCTGGGTGGAACCTGCCAAGAGCCAATCATCGAGGTAAGGGTACACTCTGACCCCTCGACACCTGAGATGGGCTGCCACCACTGCAATGCATTTGGTGAAGACCCATGGGACTGATGACAGGCCGAATGGCATGGCTCGGAACTTGTATAGGGTTCCCTCTGCTCTGAAGTAGAGGAACCGCTGGTGAGACGGATGGATTGGGACATGAAATAATGCATCCTGGAGATCCAGTGAGCAGAACCACATGTTTTCCTCCAGGGGTGGTATGATCTGGGACAGAGTTACCATCCTGAAGGTGCGTGTCCTGAGATTCTGATTCAGGTCATGCAGATCTAGAATGAGGCGCCAGCCCCACCCCGTCTGCTTTGAGACCAGGAAGTACCTGGAAATGAACCCTGGGTTGACTGGAGGATCTGCCACTCAAACCACTGCCTCCTTGAGGAGGAGTTGGGCTATGTTGTCTCTCAGAGCCGACCGAGTGTGGGCTGATACTCTGTCCTCCCATGGGGCTTGGACTCGGCGGGGAGGGTACTGCTCAAATTCTAGAGGCAGACCCTGGCCGACCACTTCTAAGACCCACCTGTCCATGGTAACAGCAGACCAGCTGGAAAGGAAGTGACGGAGCCGACCCCCCACGAGAGGACCCAGAGCTGGCATGACGGGAATAGGGATGGCAACCCCTATCCCATCACTAGGCAGGCTTGGAGGAAGAGGGTCGAGACTGGAAGCTGTCTGAACCCAAACCTTCTTGTCTGTGGGCTGCTGGAGGCCCGGACTTGGGTCGAGGGTGCCAAGATTGTGCCTGCTGTTGCTGCCCACCCTAAAAGGCCAAAATGGTTTCCTCTTCTTCTTCTGCTGTTTCTTGGTGGCAGGGGCATCTTTTTGGGCAGATGTAGCTGAGTCCAAGGTGGCATTGGACTGCTCGATTCGCTGAAGATGACCATCCACACCTGGGCCAAAGAGATCGGTACTCAGGAAAGGAACATCAGTGAGTTTGTGCTGGGTATCCACCATGAAGGTGGAAAGCCTCAGCCAAGCTCTGCGGTGCATGGCAACTGTGGCTGCCACAGAACAGGTGCAAGAGTCCCCAAGGTCCAAGGTCATCTGAAGTTGCTGCTTGGCAACGGCTCGGCCCTGGTCCTGGACCTGCTTGACCATAGTCTGAAGGTCCGTGGGAAAGTGCAGGAGAACTTCATCAAAGGAGCCCAGGAGGACATGAGAGAAGTGTGCCATGATGGCAGCTGAGCTTGCCTGATGGAGGCCTAAAGAGGAGGCTGCATAAACCTTCCTGGCAGAGTGGTCCAGTTTCTTGGACTCCTTGTCTGGAGGTCTATCAATGTCAGCAGAGCTGCCTGTGTGTCTGAACACAGACGCGGTCACTAACCCCTCAGCCCAGGGATGTTCCATGAACCCCAAGAGGGACCCAGTGGGCACCGCATACTTGTGGGCCATCCAGGCAGATGGCGCTGGGCAGGAGGTAGGATGCTGCCAGAGCTCCAAAGCTGGGCCAATAATGGCCTCGGCCACTGGGAAGACTTCCATTTGGGTATTCCCCTCTTTTAAGAATATCTGTAAGAGGTACTCCACTGTTTCTGGACAGGTTCTAGGAGCATCCCCGTGGACTCGGAAACAAGGCAAAGAATTCCCATAAATGATGAAGGGCCTTCCTCCATTGACAGACTACCCATTGACTCATCATCCAGCAGATGAAAGTGAAGGTTGGTTCGTCGGAATCTGGATAAATCAGTCAGCCACCAAGGTCCCCTTACACACGCCTGGGATGATCAGGTGCGAGGATGACCGAGAGTCTACGAGGGAGACCCAGAACCATCTGAGAATCCTTCGGAGGTGCCCTTTCTGAGGGCTGTTTAGGTGGCAGCTCACCACTATTGGTGGAGAGACCAATTTTGGCCAAACTGGGGCAGGTTTTACTGGCTCCATGGGTGGAGGAACCGATTTTATCAGTTCTAATGAATTCGTCTTCAGCCTGGGAAGCGAAAGCCACGTAATGACTGGGGTGGAAACTGAAGAGGGCTTCTGCCAGGACAGAATGAGCTGCTGTCACATCAGATCTTCTTAGCATCGATGGAGTTTCCGCCGAAGCCTTTCGTCATCTGAGGAGGATGAGGATGAGCGGTGGCATCGCCTCCTTTTAGAGCGCTTATGCACCTTCCTTGGCCTGTCAGTCGAGGAGGTCCGAGATCTCAACCTCAATTGGACTGGCTGAGTGGGTTGTTTCTGTGACATTGGGGGAACCGGTGATTTACCCAGATCAGAGAGTGGTTCATCAATGAGAATGCCAGCAGACTGTTTCTTCATCAGGAAGAGACAGGACAGGGGTCCTGGTAAGTGAGTTGTCAGCCTCGTTGGGCAACAAAAGATTGACAGGGTCGAGAGTGATCTCCACCTCATTGTTGATCAAGACCTCAGCCGGCTGACCAGTCGGCAAAGCCGAGAAGCCGGCGGCCGAAGGAGCAGTCTCGACTGAAGTTGAGACTGGAGATTCCTGTGACTGAGATCGCTCTCGATCCCAAGAACGTCTTCACCGAGATGAAGAATCTCTCAGTTCCTTATCCTTTTTACAGGACTGGGAGGAATGCGTTCTGGAAGGTCCCTCGCCCTTGGTAGGGAGAGAGACGTGCATCTTCCAAAAGGAGCCCAAGAATGTGGAGCCCAGGTTGAGTGGAATGAAAATTGGCTGAGAGGAGAGCTCTGCGGCCCATGCTGCCTCTTCCTCAAAGGCCTGCATCTGTTCTAACTGCTAGGCGGACCCCACAGCCACAGAGACCACCCACAGTGCCTCCTTGGATTTTACTGGTGGATTCTGTTTCTCAGGCCTGCTCAACTTGAGCTGTGTGAAACGATCATTGAGGATGTTCTGGTGAAAAACAAGACATCTCGCATGCATGGGTGTCATGGTCGACACGCAGGCAGTAGACGCACGTGGTATGTGGGTCTGTGCATGACATTTTCTAGCCACATGGGCACTGGCAAAAACCGGGGGAAGATTTATCTTCCATAGTCAAATAGCAAAAGTTGCAATTGCTAGCTCGAACAAGCTTACTCTTCAAGGGATCTGAGGATATCGAAGCCAGGGCCTGGAAAACGCGGTACGGGAGAGGAGGCAACCTGACTCTTCCAGCAGAAAGGAAGCTCTGGCATCATGGGGTGGAGCCGAGGGTTATACCACCTGGGTGGGTGGGAGGAGCCAGCTTGAAGACCTTCTGGCGAGATTTAAAGGGGAAAGGGACATGCCAATAATTGTGGATGAACAACATATCCACGTCCCTAGAACCATTTTTTCATGAGTTCAGTGAGGGGAGTAGCTAACTAGGCAAAACTGGGAACAAATCTCCACTAGTAACCAACTAGTCCAAGAAATGACTGGACATGTTTCTTTGTTTTGGGAACAGGTCTGTTAACTACAGCTTCTATCTTGGAAATCTCTGACTTGACTTCGCCATTTCCCAAAACATAGCACAAATATCTGGTTTCCTGCATGCCTAATGAACATTTGGTAGGATTAATTGTCAGATCTGCCTTTTTCATACACTAGATAACTGCTTGTAGGTGTTCCAGGTGGCTTTTCCAGTCTGGACTGTACACCACAACATCATGCAGGTACGCAGCACAATAACTAATGTGAAGGGATAAAATTACATCCATGTACCACTGGAATGTAGCAGCTGTGCCATGTAAACCAAACAGTATGGTGGTGAACTGATAGAATCCAATAGGGGTAACAAATGCAGTTTTGTCTCTGGATTCTTTAGCTAAGGGGATTTGCCAGTAACCCTTGGTGAGATCAAGGGTACTGATGTGCAGTACTTGGTACTCCCCAATCTGTCCACCAAATCATTTATCCTGAGCATGGAATAACTGTCAAATACTTGATTAAGTTTCCCAAAATCAAGGCAGATTCTTACACCCCTTCTTGTTATTTTACAGTCACCACTGGTGATGATCAAGCATTTCTGGACTCTTCTATGATTTCATTTTTTGTATTTCCTTAACCACGTCTGCTCTTAACTGCTCTGGTAATCTGTATGTCTTTTGTCTGATAGGGCAAGCATTCCCTATCACTATTACATGCTTGAACCCTTTGGCTTGGCCTGGCACTGTGGTAAAAGTACTGTTAAATGTCTTTAACAAGTTATGAATTTCTTCGGTTTGTTCGGAGGTTAAGGAAACATTCACCTTTTCAGCATCAGCGGTTACAGTTTGTTCCAGTCTGTCATAAGCTATATCAGTATCTTCTTTGTATACTTTTGAAATTCACTGTATCTTCTATTTAGACATCTTTACTAGTATCATCAGCTATGATGGTACCATGTGATAACAGCTTAGAGACATCTGCGACTACCTAAACAGCGACTGCAAATCGCCAAAACAAATATCGGCGATCTGCACTATAGTGAGAAGAACAATCAGCGACTGGATAATAAAATCAAAGAAAAATAACATGTACAAGTACTTTTTATCCGGGGGGGCTGTGCCCCAGCACCCCCCTTTATGAGGGGCAAGCCCCCACACCCTCATCTCTAAATAATCAACTCCAAGGGGGCAGACACTGGGGAGACAAGACACACTGGAGGGGCTACTCCATGGGACAGTGGTCACAGGGGGAGAATGTTGTGGGTAGGGGGAAACCTGCGGGAGGGGGGAACAAACTTGGTGAGCCAGCACTGACAAAAAAAATGAAATAAATACTAACACTGAAACCACATCAGGACCAAAAAAGGAAGAGCCGCATGCCAGATTCAAACCCAAACTACCAGCTTCCCAGACCATAGCCCTGTCCACCATGCTAGATGGCCAGCTGGATTCAGCCCTCAAAAACATACCCTTTAGCCTTCTCATACCTTCTCTCCCTTGCTAATAACTCCATAGACATCTTCCCCATTAGCTCTTCTTCCACCTCGCTACTTACTTCAACTTGCTATTTAAAAGGTTGCCCAAATTAAGTCGCTCAATTTGAATAGCTCATATCATGGGTTACCAGCTATGATACATGTTCCATACAAACACACTGCCTCCAATTATACTTACTGTGATACCTCATTTCTTGCTGCTGCAGAATCCATACCTTTCTGCTATGCTTTCCTGGTACTAGGTCTATTACCCATGCACAAAACTCCTGGCTTAGAGTATGCAGGGTGTAAATCCCTCTTCTGACACCATCTGTTGTTGAGGCACAGGTCAGATGCACAGGAAAACCAGGAGCAGATATAGAATTTGCAAGTAATGTTTAAAAAATAAAAATAGTTCAGTATAACTATTTGCAAAGGCAGTACAAACAGAGAAAACAAAGTCCTTTGTTTGAGGGTATCTCTAATTCCAAGTTTCAGTCTCTCTCTAGCAAAAGTATTGCTGCTCTTTTTATAAGCATTTGCCTGTGAACTCGTTAAAGAGACATCCTGTTTTTCACAAAATGTTCTTGTCAGTTTCTTTGCAGAGCAGGCTTGCAGATAGAACAGGGTCTCAAGTTGGCCACCTGCTGACAGCTCTGCAAAAGTGTTTGCATACAAGCCTGAGAGGAGCTCAAACTGCATCTCAGGTTAACTGCCTAAATGCCAAATAGCTTTTTGCAACCATTTCAACAGTATAAATGTAAGATTCAAACAAAGGGATCCCAGTTTCGCATAAAGATTCAAATATATTTTTATAACCACAGATATGCAAGGGGGGAAGAAAAGGCAGAAACAACAAGTGAAGGTAGAGAGATAGCAGGAGGCGGAGAATCGCAAGAAAATCAGAATGATCAGTTCCTAGGTCTTGCAAGAATATTTGGCTGTACAACCAGACAGACAAGAAACAGAAAAGGAGAGGATAGAACAAATCTTTGCATTTAACTCTTTCTGCATGACAAATGGGACAGGGCCTTATTCAACCCTGTCACAGTGTGACCTGATGAAAGAGATTCCCTGGAAGATATACTGTTATGGTAAGTTCTTACATTACAGTTCTGTACTGGAGGTGGTAGGCTGCAGGTTGCCATTAGACTTCGAGGCTCTCCTACCTTACCAACTCTATGATTCTCAGGAGTCTTCAATGCTGCAGGGCATGCTGTCTGCCCTCAGGAGGGCATTGCTCAGCTCCTTGCAAAAGGAGCAATAGCCCATGTCCCAGACATCCTGGCAAGTCAGGGGTATGTGCTCAAGTACTTCCTAGTTCTGAATTGGACAAGGGTTGGTGGCCCATAATGGATCTGCATGACCTTGTTCATGTGGAAGCGCAAATTCTAGATGGCCACTCTGATCCAGACTGTACCATCCCTGGAGTAGGGCCTGTGGTTCTGATTCAGGATCTTCAGGATGCATTCTTCCATATTCCAGTTCATTCATCCCCCAGGTGATACCTCCAGTTCCACTCACAGGAGGTCCTTTATCAATTCAGGGTCATGCCCTTCAGCCTATCATCCACACCCAGGGTCTTCATCAATTGCGTGGCAGTGGTGGCAGCCTTCCTGTGGCACAACGGCATTTGGGTGTATCCCTGTCTGGATGACTGTCTGATAACTGGGCTGTCCAAGGAGACAGTAGAGCAATCAAGAGATCTGACCCTCCAGATTTGCAGAGTCTTGTGCCTTTTGGTCAACCCAGACAAGTCCAAACTGATTGCCTCGCAGGTAATCAAGTTTATTGGGGCAGAACTAGACTCCCTGTGGGTCAAGGCCTATTTCCTGCACACTAGTCTCAGGACCTCACCTCGTCTGCTTGATTATTTCAGGTTGGGTGCTCACGCCTTGTCTGAAATTTCCTGCGGCTACTGGAGTACATGGCATCCACCACCAGCATGGTCCATTGGATGTGCCTACAGCAGTGGGAGCTGGGCCACCAGTGGTACCAGTGCCTAGGTTATCTGGACCAGCCAGTCTTAGTGACCCAGCCAATGTGGGATGCCATCCAGTGGCAGCTGGCCTCTCAATATCTGGAGGAAGGAATCTTGTTTGTCCACCCAGAGCTGACCGTCATGCTCATGACAGATGCATCCGTGGTGGGGAGCAAATCTGGGAGATCACAGAGCCCATGGATTCTGGTCAACCTCCTGTCACTTCATTAATCTGCTGTGCAGCTGGTTCTCCTGGAATCTGTTTCTCTGATCGGGGTCAGGTTGTGTAGGTCCAGATGGACAATATTATGACAGTATTTTACCTGAACAGGCAGGGTAGAACTCATTCCCTTTCTCTGTGTTGGGAGGCCCTCCGCACATGGACCCTCTTGTGCATCCTGGGTGCAGGTCTACTGGTGATTCATGTTGCAGGAGTTCACAGTCAGCTGGCAGGCTCTCTCAGCCAGGTGGTAGAGATGTCACACGAGTAGTCCCTGCATCAGGAGGTAGTAAGCCACCTGTTCTTCCAGTGGGGCTCCCCTCTGGTGGACTTGTCTGCCTCTTGGGAGAACAGAAAGCTGAGGCTGATTTTCCAAGAATCAGTCTTCACCATTCATTCCCACATATGGGTCTAAGCTGGAGGTGTCAGGACCCAGCGTGAGCAAAGCCTTTTGCAGCCTAGGGGACCGACAATGATGTCGGAGCCACCAGTGAGACAGACATAATGATGTTGCGCTTATGGGTTTACCAGTAACTGATGCTGGCCCTCTCTTTCTTTGATGATAATTCTCAATGCTATTTTTGTTTCCTTCCCTACTTTAATACTACACTCCAGCAGTGACACTTCCTCCTCAATTGTGAAGTCCAAGCAGGGGTATTCATTCAGAATATCAGCTTTTTGCCCATTTTCCTTCACAAATTCCCTCCTTCAAACATTAGGAGTTTAATAGTAATGTCATACAACTCTGTATCATCTCCCATCTTAGATGTTGCCCTGTGTATGGAATTTGGAACCAGTTTCACACTCTGCACTGTGGTCACACTCCCTGTAGTGTTTTAATGTCAGATTTGTTTTCTCCATGGAAGAGATCAGTTGCCCAGGAGTCCTACCCAAGTCCTAAATGGCTAAGTTTATTATTTTCAATTAAAAAATATGAGTTATTTAGAATAGCTAATGTTATACTCTACATGGTAGATTTTGTAGTTATTTATTAAATAACATTTTTCCCTGATTCCCACTCGGTTCCAGGAACTGGAGAAATCATGGTTCAGTGCAGTTCCCACTTGGCTGTTGGAAACATAAAATGTTTTTAAAAATCACCAGAAACACTTCATTCAAACCCACCCAAGAGATAGTGGAGGATGAGGGTGAGGTAGAGTTCCTCGACATGATGGGGTTAGTGCCTACCAAATGGTTACTATTACCCATTCTCAGGTCCCTCAGGAAGGCATCTCTCAAGATCATTCAGACCCCCAGCTCTATATTGGGAGCTGACAGGAAAATAGTCAAAAGGTATCAGCTGGATAGAGCAAATGCTGACTACCTCTTTACTCATCCAGACCATGAGGGATAGTCCAGGCTGCGGCTTGTGACAAGACTAGGGTCCCTCTCTTCACACACCCCTGATAAGGACTCCAGAAAATTGGACAGCATGGGGAAAAAAGGGTATCTGGCACCCTCCCTCCTCCTCAGGCAGGCTACCTACATGGCCTATGAAGCCCAGTACCAAAAGGCCTTCTGGTCATTGGTTTTGGCCATGAGTGACAAGGTCACAGGTGAGGTGGCCCTTGACCTAACAGAGACTGCCAGGATGGCTTTGGATGCAACCAAGTATCAGTTCCACATGGCAGTGGATGCCAATGATACTGTCTCTAGGTTCATGGCCTTGCTGTATCCATGAGGAGATTCACCTGGCTTAGAACCACTAATCTTTCTCAAGACACTCATGCCAAGGCCATGGATTTTCCTTGTGAGAACAACTTACTCTTTGGTGACAAAACTGAGGCTTATATAAAAAAGGTGAAAGAATACAAGATCACCTATAGAAGCAGCACAGCTAGAGAGAAACCCTCCACTTCCTATAGGACACATGGAAGGGGAGGTAGGTGTAAAGGGGGCTATCCCAGGCTCTTTTTTTAGGCTCAGGCATCCTTTGACTACCAGCAGCCTAGAGGTTATGTCAGGGGTAGGGGCAGGAGGCCATCCAAAAGGACTGACCTGGCACCAGCTACTAGGACCCAATCCAAGCAAACCCCCTGACGTGCATGTATAGGTTGCCACCCCACTCTCGGTGGGAGGCAGGATGGTTCACTTCTGCCAGGTGTGGGAAACCATCACCACAGACAAGTGGGTCTTGGAGGTAGTGAGCCAATGTCTCTCACAAAATTTCAAGTCATTCCCCAAGTTTCAAGGTCACAGAAGTTTCAAACCTGCAACCTCAGCAGAAAAGGCCCTTCTAGAGCTGGAGGTTAAGAAGCTCCTGTAGATGAATGCAGTGGAGATAGTTCCCATACCACAGTGGGGAAAAGGCTTCTACTCAAGATATTTCCTTAGCCAGAAGAAAATTGGGGAATGGCGACCTGTCCTGGATCTCAGACTGCTGAACAAGCACCTGACAAAGCCTAAATTTAAGATGTCACCTTGGCCATTGTCATCTCTAAACTTCAACAAGGAAACTAATTGGTCTCGCTGGACCTGAGGGATGCATATTTTCACATTCCAATCAGACCCAGTCACAGAAAGTATCTGAGGTTCAGGTTACCCTCAGGCCATTACCAGTTCTCAGCCTTTCCCTTTGGTCTGTCCTTGGCAGCTAGGGTGTTCTCAAAGTAGCTGGCAGTGGTGGTGGCACATCTCAGGAGACTAGGGGGTCACAGTGTTCCTTTACCTGGATGGCTGGCTGGTCATAGGAGACTCCTACGAAGCAGGTCAAGGACTCCTCAGCCTAGCACAGGGCACCCTGGAATCCTTGGGGTTTCTTATAAACTCCCAGAAATCCCCAACAGACTCCATACAGGTCCTGGAGTTTATAGGAGCAGAGTTAAACACCCTGCAGGGAAAGGCATTTCTGCCACAAGACTAGACAGTATTCTTGCACTGGAAAATTAATTTGTACTAGGGTAGCCCAGACCAGCAAGACATTTCCTGCAACTCATAACATCATAACAATTTCAGTGTGAATAAGCCAGAAGAACAAGCAAAGTTATTTAATGCTTTTTTTTGCAGAAGTTGATCTCTTCTTTCAGAAAGAGTATCCTAATCTTCAAATGCCACTTTTGGAAGTGGGTTTTTCAATAAAAATAAATAGACCCATATTTACTTTTAAAAACAAAACAGAGGCAGAAGTTAATAAAGAACTTAATAAATTACGTACTAGTAAAGGGGCAGGACCTGACGGCATTGCACCAAGTTTTCTGAAAAATATCTACTAAGGTAATATCTAAACATTTAGCCTAGCTGTTTAACATGTCAGTAAGATCCTCATGCCTGCCTGATGATTGGAGGACAGCATCTGTTACTCCTATATTTAAGGGCGAGGGGGATCCCTCAAGTCTAAATTCATACAGGCCAATTTCTATTATTTCAGTTTTTCAAAAGGTGTTTGAGAAATTATTATACAGACAACTTATTGATTATTTAGATAGATACAATTTAATCTCAGATAAAGAATCCAGTTTCAAGAAACGTAACACAGTACATGTTATTTCTAAGGTTACTGTCGACATTTTCAATGCCTAGGACAGGTTGGAAATTACTCCTGCAGTATTTCTTGATCTGTCCAAGGCATTTGATACTGTAGATCATAACATTTTGCTCAATACATTAAAAACACTTGGAATGGGACCACTGGTCTTCATATGGTTTCACTCATATTTGACATCACGTTTGCAGTATGTTAAATTGAGAGGGGATACTTCAGATACAGTCATCATTAATAAAGGAGTTCCCCAGGGCTTTGTCCTGGGACCCCTGCTGTTTCTGCTGTATGTATATGATTTGCCTAACAGTTGTTCTGATAGCATGAAAATACAACTTTACGCAGATGATACAATTTTATATACCCAACATACCTCCCTGGATATAGCTATTCAAAAGCTGCAGTATGATTTCAATAAGGTTCAGGAAGCCCTTTTACAATTGCGGTTATTATTTAATGATAAAAAAACACAATGGATGTTACTCACAAGGAAATAAAAAACAGTTATCTTCTGAACATCAAATAACTACACTTAAAGGTGGCATTATCTCAAGGGTACACGAATACAAATATTTGGGCATGATCCTAGATGAACAGCTAAATTTTAAAGCTTCTATAACTTATCTTTCGAACAAGTTGAAAACATGTTAGCTTTCTTCTATAGACATAAAAATATCTTAATTATCCAGTTAGAAAATTGCTGATAAATTCATTATTCCTTTCCATATTAGATTATGGGGACTGTATTTATAGAAACACTACATCATCAATATTAAGTTCTTTAGATTCCTTATACCATAGTACTTTAAGATTTATTATTAAACTCCCATACTCTACACACCACTGCCAATTACAAGAACAAGTTCAATGGACTTCATTAGCTACTTGGAGAGACACGCACTGGTATTTGTATGTATTCAAGTTCATTACAAATCAGTTACCAATGTATCTGTTAAAAATATTCAAATGTAAAAACATACCAAAACATTCCCTTTGATCATCTAAGAGATTGGCTTATCATGTGCCTTTGTATAAAACTAAGTTGGGAGAGTTTGCTTTAGCTGCTTCTGTCCCCAAAACCTGGGAATATTTGCAAAAAAAACAAGATGATTACCATTCCTTCCTTTGCTCGATTTAGAGCTTCATTAGATAGCTTAACATGCAACCATTGCGATTGCTTTGGGTGATAGGTACGTGATTTGAGGTCAAATATTTTGTATACAATGTGATTTTTTTAATAATCATATAGAACAAATGTGTTTTATGCTGATTTAGTATATTTGTATGTAATTTGTATGTTTTGTATATTTTATGTATTTTTAATGTTTATCCTCGTTGAATACAGTTGTAAATGAGAGATTTCTCTCAATTTGCTTTCAATAAATGATGATGAACTCTTAGGCCACATGGCTGCAACCACAGCAGTGGTCTCAGGTGCCAAGTTCCAAATGGGGGACATTCAGTTTCATCTGAGATCCCTTTGGTCCAAGAAAAGAGACCCTCTCTCCAAGCTGGTTCTAGTCACTAAATCCTTCCTACGAGCTCTCGAGTGGTGGAAGGAAAGGGACAATCTCAGAGAGGGATTGCCTTTCCAACAGCAGGCCCCTACGGTCATTCTCATAAAAGACATCTCCCTCTTAGGGTGGGGAGCACATCTGGGTGACCTTACAGTAAGTGGTACTTGGTCACCCTAAGAGTCAAGCTTGCATATCAACCTGCTGGAACTCAGGGCAGTCTTTCTGGCCCTACAGTCATTTGCCCCTCAGATCCAGGGCAAATCAGTACAGGTCAGAACAGACAACACCACCACAATATACTATATCATCAAGCAGGCAGGCACCAGATCCACCAAGCTTTGCATAGAAGCCATGAGAATCTGGAACCTGGCTTACTCCAGACAGGTCAGCCTGTCTGCAATTCACCTCCCAGGGGAAGGACAACATGCTAGCAGGTTGTCTCAGCAGAATCAGTCAGACCCACCATGAGTGATCCCTAAACATACAGGTACTGGACACCATCTTCAGGAGGTGGGGTACCCCAGAAATAGACCTCTTTGCTTTCAGGGAGAATCACTAGCTACCACAGTTTTTCTGCAGGGCTCCAGCACTGGGCAATGCACCCTTGGACACTCTGGCTGTGGACTGGACAGGGAGGTTCCTCTATGCTTTCCCCCTTTTGCTGAGGGTTCTCATCAAGCTGAGGAGCCAGCTGACAACCATGATTCTGGTAGCCCCAGACTGAGGCAGACAGCCATGGTACTCCCTACTGCTAGTCCTGTTAGTCACACAGTCTATTCACCTCCCTCGGAGGCATACTCTCTTGACCACATCCAAGGGCCGGATTCTGTACCCCAGTCTCACGTCACTTTGACTCAAGGCTTGACTCTTGAAGACCTAGAGTTCTCCAACCTCCAGTTTTCTAGGGATATCCTAGAGGTTCTTAGGGTACCCAGGAAGGTTGCAACTAGGAAAACCTATGCTTCCAAATGAACAGGTTCTCCTTGTGGTGTAAGCCTCAGCAAATGAGTCCCCTACAAGCAGGCCTGCCTGTGCTCCTTGATTACCTAGTCAACCTGCAGACCCTAGGCCTCAGGTCTCCCACTCTTAAGGTCCACCTGGCAGCAATTTCTGCTTATATTTCAGCAGGTAAGGAGAAGTCAGTGGCCTCTCACCCCATTTTCAAGAAGTTCTTCAAGGGACTTCTGGACCTGTACCCACCTCTCAGGGAGCTGGTCCCTCCTTGGGATCTGAACCTGTGTATATTAGAAACAGCATACTCAAAGTGGTTTGTAAAAAATAACTATTCATTTAGTCTCAAACCCTACAAAACCATTTTAGATGACTATGAACTTAGAAAAATCTTCATATTATATAAGTTTGAACATTTCCTAAGTAATGTCCTCCAAGTAAGGCATAATAAACTGCCTAAAGAGTTGGAAGACTGTATCTGCTCAAAGGGGGCAAAGCAAATCTAATCCATGTCATGTGGATATGCTCCTGGTATGAGTAGGAAAGGGTCTATTGACTCAGACTATTCTTAAATCCTGCATACAGTATAGACTATGAAACACAATTATACTGTTGCACACTGCCGAAGAATGGACAGCTATAAGGTTGGCCAAATACTTTATGGCCATTAACAAGACTAAAAAGAAACTGATTGGGAAGCAAGTGGGAATAGTGCAATAATGTTTTATGAAGTAAAAGATACCTAGTGGGATCAAATAACCTGATGACATCAATCAACTGACAACATTTTTTTTAGTCTGTGTATGTATTCTCTGTATTTATTTTAGAATCTATGCCTTTGTATAACCCAGAAATATTTCTATTTTGTATTGTTTTTGATATTTATTTGTATGATGGCTATTCAGCCACACAATAACATTTGTATGGTGATGATATGATGAACCTGTGTATAGCCAAGCTCATGGAGTCCCCATTTGAGCCATTGGCTACTGCGACCTAAAGTACAGTATGTTACCTGGAAGACAGTCTTCCTGGTAGCCATCACTTCTGCTTGGAGGGTATGTGAGCTGCAAGCCCTTTGCACAGACCCTAACTACATTTCTTTCCACAGAGACAAGGTTGTCCTCAGGACCAATGGAAAGTTCCTCCCTAAGGTAGTCTCCGAATTCCACCTAAATCAATCCATCACCCTCCCTGTGTTTTTTTGCAGTCAAGTCCAGCTCAGGCAAGCTAAAGCTACATAGCCTGGATGTCAAGAGGGCACTTAGCCACTATCTTGAGCATGCATACTAAAGCCCTCAGGTCAGACCACTCACAGCTGTTCAACATATGGTGAGGTGGGTAAGGGTAGGCCAGCATCGAAGAGGACAATTGTATGCTGGATAGTCTCTTGCATAAGTTCTGTTACAGCAAAGCTTACAAGCAGCCTCCTCAAGGCCTCAGAGCTCACTCCACTTATGGAACAGCTGCATCAGTGGCAGCAGCAAGCGACATTCCCTTGTTGGAAATCTGTAGAGCAGCTACCTGGAAAACTGTACACACCTTGACAAAGTACTACAGTCTGGACATACAGTCCAGGAGTGATGCCAGGTTTGGCACTGCAGTACTGCAGAACCTTTTACCTTAGCAGGTTCTGTACCCAACCTCCCAAGATACTGCTTGGTAGTCTGTAATAGTTAAGCATACTGAGGGATTCCTGGGGTTTGAAGAAAATATTACTTACCATACAATGTTGTTTCTTCCAGGGGATCCCTCAGTATGCTTAAACCTTCCACCCTACCTCCCCTTCCAAAACCAGAAAAGGTTCTGCATCCTCCATTCACACCCTCTTTCAGCCGCCTACGGCAAAATGTTTGTGCGCTGGGGAGGTTCCCTTTTTAGTATTTTAATATTTACTAAGTTTCACATTGGAAACCAGTCTGTCTGAGTTTCTCCTAAAACAGTAGTTTTTTTCCTACCCCTAGGGTAGTTTTTCTATAGGATAAGATATATAGTGGGGGTTAGACCCATTTAGACTTGAATGAATCTGAACAGTTTAGAACACAGCAGCACCTTAGAGGCAGACATTTGAATTACTGGCACATGCTAATGATGCATTCCACCATTTACATATGTGCGTCTTTCTGGGGCAGTTCAACACAGGAGGTTAACTGCAATAGTTAAGCATAGTGAGGGATCCCCTGGATGAAACAACATTACTATGGTAATTTTTTCTTTTGGGGTCCAGAACATGGGACTACCCTTTAAAGAGCACATGTTCTGCTCTTTTACTATTTGCCCCCAAATATGCAGGAGGAGCTTTGCCTGCCATGAAATTAAATGCTGCAGCAATTTTAATTTTCTTTTGCTGGTAGTTTGGGAGGTAAGGGATCATATCTTGGCTCTGTGGAGCCAAGAGCCTGATCCCTTCCACTGCTCTGTCCCTGCCCTATGCTATATGTTGTTGTGGGATGATAACACATCTCAAGTGGTTGAAGGCACTTGATATTGCCTTGGGCCTCACAACACATCCAAGCTGTGCCATTAACCAATAACAATGCACACACACTGACATATCTTAAGAGGCTTAAGTCTTTTGCACACCTGTAGAGAATGCTAATTATACAATGGCATAAAAAAATCTTGGACCCTGATTGGTCTGTCTGGGACTGGAGCCATGATGTTATCCAAGCACAACATCACGGCTCTAGTCCCAGCAGGACCGCATCAAATGTAAAAATAAAAAATGAAATTAATCATTCCATGGCTACAATTGCTTGATTGTGTCATTCCTGCTTAGCATCCGACCTTACTGTCCCAGATTCAAAAACACAAACCGACAAGCCAACAACTCAGCAAACATCCCCCCAAATCCCAAAAGATTATATCCCATTAAAAAAAACTTAAAACTAAAACCTATCATTAGTGCATGAGAACAGCACGTGGCTGTCCGTTTCCATTAGTGCTCGCAGCTTCGAGCACCCGCTCCTCAGACTCTCCACCCCTAACATTCAGGCCAGTATCAGATTATTTTGCCAACTTCTCCCAGTACACAGCCAACAGTGTGAAAAGTCTGTGTGTAGGAAAACTGTTGAAAGCGGAGCTTGCCCCTCACTGTACGCCGTCATTTCCCACTCCATGGTCTTCTCCCTCGCACTCTTGAAATCCTCAGTAAACTTGTATCTGCAGCACAGACTGGGAGTGTGGACACACTCTACCACATTTAAAATGAATTTCTGCTACTCCCGCTCCACGGTCGGCTCCTCGCATTCTCGAAATCCCTCAAACTTTTATCTGCAGCACAGATGTGGAGCGGGGACACATTCTACTACATTTAAAATGAATTCTCTGTACCAGCCACTTACAATCACATTGTAAATGCCGAAAGTCCCGCTCCTCTCCTCACTCATTGCTAAGGTTCTGTGTCACAGAAATCACCCGATCCCATGGCAGGCAGTGGGACACTTGAATTAACTTTGTTGACTCTGAAGATACAGATGCACATACACACACACACACACACACACACACACACACACACACACACACACACACACAGTCATTTACCAGCAGCACCACCTACTGGCCAAATAAGAACTATTTTTTTTCCTATGTACACATCCACAATGATAAATGAACTAAAAGGAAAAAAAACAAAATTCTTCTTTAATCTTTTTTTTCTTTTATGTAAACAAGCCATTGTATAATAGCAATAATGCACTCCAGGGTGTGTGTTGTGCTGGGATAACGTCACGCCTGGGGTGATTAGTTGTACTCGGCCTGCGGCCTCGTGCCTAATCACCCCAGGCGTGACGTTATCCCAGCACAACACACACCCTGTCATGCATTATTGCTTAACTAAATACCAGTGGGCTGCCTGTTTTCAACTTTATTTGCATACCCATACAGTTGTGTAGTTAGAGAAAAGATGCACTTACCTTCTTGTGAAAAATCTAAAACAAAACAGTCCAGTAGCAACTATAAGTAGCAACAACAGTGGGATAGTTGGGACCACAATGTAAGCAATATTCAGGACATTATCTGAAAATACATGGAAAATACATTTATGCCACAGTGCTTAAAATTCAACAGTCTTCTTTTGACTGTGCTACTCTATATATTGTAGAGTATAAGATTACAATAACATCCCAGTTACTCAGTATAAAGACTGCATGTAGTAAATGTCTATGTTTTAATTATATCTACTCTATACATTCTGCACTGATTTGTTTTGCTATCCATAACGATAAGTAATTATGCTATTGTTCATTAGCTGTTCCACTCTGCCGATCACCATTAAACAAGCAAGCATTCATTAATGCCAAATCTTTGCTTGCTTGTATTTGCTGTGTAGTTGTTGGGCATAGATGGCGGTGCTCACCTCTCCAGGAAAGCTGCAGGTCTCTCATAGAGTTCTTCCTGACTGAACAGGCCTGGCTGACAGACTTAGTGACCACTGTCAGTAATTTTTTGTTAATTTTCAGTCCCCTCTTTAAACTTAGTCCTGCAACACCAGCAGTAGTACAACAAAGGCAGCCTACTGCATTCCACTGACCACCACACCCAATAACTCTCCCCAGACTCCTGACCCCAACAGTTCTGTGTCTGATGGTCACAAGTAGCCATCACCCTCCTGCAATGGTGTAGACACACAGAATTCTGGGTTGGAGCAGTACTGGCAAATTGGGAATGCAAGCCAGCTGGTCTGCTCATTGCAGGTTTGAACAGTTCATTTTGCAGCGGCTTAGCAAAAGGAAGTAGCTTTCCCTTATTGGCAGTAGGTTTAGGGGAGCAGCTTGAGGTGAGCCAGATGGATTGCTTAAGTCCAGCAAAAAGATGCAGAAATAGAAACATAGAAGTTGACGGCAGATAAGGACCACAAGGCCCATTCAGTCTGCCCATTACTTTTTCTACCTTGCAAATGTGCCATTGGCCTTTGCTCTGTCAATGACCCATCTATTCATACTAATCTGTATTGCTCCCTTATGCCTATTCCATGCCTGTTTGAAGCCCTGCACTGTATTCATATCCACCACTTCCTGAGTAATGCCGTTCCATGCATCCACCACCCTTTCTGTGAAAAAGAACTTCCTCACATTACCCCTTAATTGGCCTCCCTCTAATCTCATGCTGTGTCCTCTTGTCCTGCTATTTTTCTTATATTGAAACATGTTAGACTCTTTCAACTTGTTAATGCCCTTAAGGTGCTCGAATGTTTCGATCATACCACCTCTCTCCCTCCTTTGCTCTGGGGTATACATATTGAGCTCTGTTAATCTGTCCTCATATGTTTTCTGATGCAGTCCCTGCACCATTTTGGTTGCCCTTCTCTGGACTGCCTCAATTTGGTTAATGTCCTTGTGAAGGTGCGGCCTCCAGTACTGCATGCAGTACTCCAGATGGGGCCTAATCAGTGTCTTGTAAAGAGGGATTATTACCTCCCTCTTCCACTCTGTGATACCCCTACTATCACACCCTAACAGCCCCCAGCCTTACCTCACTGCTTTAGTGGTCTGCTTGGATGATTTCAGGTCATTGACGATGATGATGCCCAAGTCTCTTTCTTCCCTTGTGAGTGTCAGTAACTCCCCTCCCAGCCTATAGGTGGCTTCAGGGTTTCTCTTCCCTATGTGCATGATGTTGCACTTCTTTGCATTAAACCCAAGTTGCCACTCTTCTGACCATTTTGCTAGATTATCCAGATCTCTTCTTATTCTGCCCACCCTATCTGGATCATCTACTCTGTTGCAGATCTTGGTGTCATCTGCAGACAGACAAACCTTACCCTCCAGTCCACCTGCAATGTCACTGATGAAGATATTGAAGAGGACTGGCCCAAGGACTCATCCCTGAGGTACCCCACTTGTGACTTGCATCTCTTCTGACTGTATACTGTTTACCACCACTCTCTGTTTTCTGACCATCAACCAGTTTGCCACCCAGTTGACCAATTTGTGACCCACCCCGAGCCTACCCAGCTAATTAATCAATCTTCTGTGTGGAACAGTATTGAAAGCTTTGCTGAAGTCAAGGTAAGCGACATCAACTGCTCCCCCTTGGTCCACCACCTGGTTACCCAGTCAAAGAAATCTATGAGATTAGTTTGACAGGACCTTCCTTTTGTAAACCTATGCTGTCTTGGATCCTGTGCTCCTATGGATTCCAGGTGTTGCACTATCCTTTCCTTAAGGAGTGCCTCCATAATCTTGTCCACTACTGAGGTAAGACTGACTGGTCTGTAGTTCCCTGCCTCTTCCCTGCTACCACTCTTGTGGAGCAGGATCACATGAGCCCTTCTCCAGTCTTCTGGGACCTCTCCTGTGCTCAGAGACTCACTAAACAGTTCTGATAATGGCTCTGCTAGTTCCACCCTTAGCTCCTTTAGTACCCTGGGATATATCCCACCAGGTCCCATTGCTTTGTCCACTCTGAGCTTATCAAGCTCTTGTAGGACCCTTTCTTTTGTGAATGAAAGGACTAGTGCTCACCTTCCTCACCCCTGTGTCCATGGTGCTGAGCTGTGGGCCCTGCCCTACCTTCTCTTCAGTAAATACTGAGCAGAAGTATCTATTTAGGATAGATGCTTTTACATGGTCCTCCTCCTCACATGCCCTCTTATCTCCTTTGATCTTAGCAATACCCCCTCTGGAATTTCTCCTTTCACTAATGTATCTATAGAAAGCCTTGTCACCTTCTTTTACTGTTTGTGCTAGTGTTTCCTTGGTTTAAGCTTTTGCCTGCCTTACTGCCTTCCCTGCTTCCCTTAGGGAAGTTTGGTATGCCTCCCTATCTTCATCCCGCTGTGTTTCCTTATATTTCCTGAAGGCCAGCCTTCTGGCTGTGACCTTTTCTGCTACTGTTTTTGAGAACCAAAGTGGTTTCTTTCTTCTTTTGCACTTCCTTTTCTCTCTAACACAATGGAATGTTGCTTCAAGTATTGCATCCTTAATGCTTGCCACTTTGCCTGTACTCCTTCACCTGTATTTCTTTTGGCCAGGGCTAGCTTAACTCTGTTGGCCATCTTATCAAAGTCAGCTCCTCTGAAGTCCCATATTTTTGCCTTGGAATGGGATGATTTAGTTGTAGTGGCCAAATTGAACCATACCATATGATGGTCACTGGCCCCCAGGTGACCTACCTGGAGATCTGTAATCCTTTCCCTGTTAGTCAGTACTAGAGCTAGGATAGCCCTGTCTCTTGTGGGTTGTTGTACCAGTTGTTTGAGGCCCTCCCCCTGCAGGGAATCCACCATGTGTCTAGTTCTGGCAGATGTTCCTGCTGGTATTGACCAATCTGTATCTGGCATGTTGAAGACCCCCATTATCAGAACCTCCCCTTTAGCTGTTATGTTTTGTATGTCTTCTAACCGTAATGTGTCTATGTCCTCCCCTGGTCTGGGGGCATGTAGACAACCCCAGTTCTTATGGCTGTCCCATTTCCCGTTTCCAGGGTGACCCACAGTTCTTCTGGCTTCTTATGTGTATTCTGAATTTCTGTGGCTTTGGTATTTCATTGACATACAGGGCTACTCCACCCCCCCTTTTTGCACCTCGGTCTCTTCTGAACAGTACATAGCCCGGTACTGAAGTCTCCCAAGTGTGGTTACTGGTAAACCATATCTCACTAATTGCTACTATGTTGAGCTTAGCCTCTGTCATTATTTCCTGCAGGTCTGGGATCTTGTTTCCCAGACTGTGAGCATTTGTGTACATGATTTTCCATTGGCCAGATTTTGGTGTGTTAATTGTTGGGTGAGGTCTGGCATTTCCCCTGTGCATCATATGGGGAGCTGGACCTTTTTCCTTACCTGGTGATGTAAATGAACTGCAAACATGCTGAACTCCTGTTTGACCATTAGCTGAGGGGGGAAGGGATGTTCTTCCCATTCGACATATGGGTGCTGCACCCCTCTCCCCATTTGCTAGTTTAAATATTCTGCAAAGACATCAAACTTCTGCCCCAATGCACTGACTCCTCCTTAGTCAGATGCAGTCCATCAGATTTAAAGAACTTTCGCCTCCCAAAACTGTTGCCAGTTCCCTACAAATTTGTGTCCTTTTCCTGGCACTAGCCCTTGAGCCACATGTTTAGCTCCCTATCTCCCTTTCTCTGACCTTCCATCCATCTGCCCCTCTCCCAGACTGGCAGGATCTCAGAGAAGGAGATGCTGGATGAAATGGATGATAGTTTGTCACCCAGCTTGGTCAAGTGTTCCTTGGTCTCCACAACTGACCGGCTGGCGAGATCATTAGTCCCTATGCATACCAGGATGTCAATGTTTTCTCCTGCTTCATGAACAATGTTAGCAATGCAGTTAGTGTCTCTCCACGCTGATGTACCTGGGAGACATCTGACCATTACCCCTGGCTGGAGATAGGTATCAACTCCCCGATTCATGGAGTCTCCTATGATCAGAGGTTTTTTGGATTTCCTTTTAGCTTTTTTTGTTTTGGTTCCTGTTTTGGACGAGTTTTGTTGTGCTAGTTCCTGTGCTGCAGTGTCCTGCTCTGCAGTGTCCTCTGCCCCTTTGTTTGATTTTGGAGATAGAGGCAGATACCTGTTTGTAGTTTTTATATGGTTTGTGGAGGTCATATGTTGGGGAGCACCGAATGATGGGGCACCCGATTTGCCCCTCCTAACCACCTACCAACCTCCTGGACCAACTACCCTCTGCAGTCGAGGTGCTTCTGTTGGATGTTGGGGAAATGGCAGGTGGTTCTTATAATAAATTTCCTCTAGAATATGAAATTTGAGGCATGCAATCTCTGCCCATGCTACCTGGAGCTGAGCCCTAAGGTCTCCAGTGGCCCAGCATGTAGGACAGTGTCCTAAATCCTGTAAAATGGCCCTTCTGAAAAGTGTTCTACAGTACCTGCAGTTAATGATATCCATTCTGGATAAGTTGCTGGGTTTATAACCTCGTCAGAGTAATTAGAAGGAAGAAAATGAAAGCAAAAGTTTGATTCTGTGTTTTGTTTGTTTTTGTATAACTTGTTGTAACAAGTTAAATTACTAGTACCCCTGTAAATGAGACCACTGTGTGGATACCCCACTGATCCACCCCTTCCTACTTTGTCACAGGAAATATCATGACTGTGCTACCCTATAAAAGGAGTGTAGTGTGGGGTGGTTGGGGATGGGGTGGGTGGTTGGGCTCTTCCTCTGCCAAAAAAGAACCATGGACGAAAGAAACAAGGAAGTAAAAGCAAAAACAATCAGTCAGCAACAAATGCAGTAACCCTGAAAGCTTATCCTAATGATAGGTAAAACTGTAAAACCTGTAAAGCACCACCTGTAATAATTTCACAGAAGATATACCCTGTTAGAAACACTTTGCTACAGAGAAAAGTAAAGCAATAACAGAAGATATACCTTCCAAAAGACAATTTGAATCAGAAGATTACAGCAGTAATCTGTTAGCACACACCTGTAGGCACTCCTTGTAATAATGCAGCAGAAGGTATACCCAGCAACAACAATTTGAATTAGAGAAAAATATAGCAATAAAATGTTTGCAGCAAACAGTAACAATCCCTGTGAGTACAAAATAAAAATAACAACACAGTAAATCTGCCTAGCCAAAAGAAGTCTTAATCCTTCCCCTTGCTCGGGTAAGGTTCTTTGCTCTGTCCTTTCTAGCAACCTAGAAGGAAAGAGCTGAGGTGGAGCTAGGTACCTGAGCTCTCACTTCATCTCAGCCCTGTGTATAAGCCCAGTACTAAGAAGGAAATTGAGTAGAGAGACACACTAGTTATGGAGGCCGGCAGCACCCAGCAATATCTGATCAAGACAGCACTAGTAAAACAGAGTGGTCAAAAAGTACACTGTCATAACAGCATGCGTGTTTTTGGCATATGTATATATATATATATATATATATATATATATATATATATGTGTAGTTTTTACTGCGCTGATTTCTGGTGTATGCACAGTGTGCTTTTTGACCACACTGTTTTGTTTGTGCTGTTTTGACCTATACCCGCTCCAAACAACCTAGTCCAGCACTGCCAAAAGAAAACATTACTTACCATAGTAATCTTGTTTCTTCTAAGGGAATCTTACTGTATTCTACAAATGCAGTATGGTTGCAGCATAGGACTACCCCAGAACCATAATGGTTAATAGAACCTATACTAATGATGGAATGTTAGGCTTGAGCTCGGTTTTTTAAATCACTGTCCTTGTTGCACCTCTGCAACTGTCAGATTCTTATGAAGCATGCAGAAGCTAAAAACTCTAAGCTTACTTAACTATGCTAAAAATACCCCAAACAGGGTAAGAACAAATACCCTCAAATAACAAGGGCATCATTAAGACTCAAGTCAGCAGATGTCCAACAAACTACTAGGTACCCACAGGTTTCCAATATAGCAAACAGCAATGTGCAGGGTCCTGAAGGTCCTAGCAGGGGGGAGGAAGGGTGGGAACTCAGAATACAGTAAGATTCCCTTAGAAGAAACAAGATTACTATGGTAAGTAATGTTTTCTTCAAACCCCAGGAAATCTTACTGTATTCTGACAAATGCAGACTACGCAAGCAGTGCCTTTGGAGGTGGGCAGAGGATCTATTTAGGAAACAAGCTCTGCAAAACTGCTGTGCCAAACCTGGCATCACTCCTGGCTTGTGTATCCAGACAATAGTGTTTAGTGAATGTATGGACTGTTTTCCAGGTAGCTGCTCTACAGATTTCAAGCAGAGGGATATCTCTTGAAGCTGCTGTAGATGCAGCTGTCCCCCTGATAGTGTGGTACCTGAGCTCTTGGGGGGGGGGGGATGTTTACCCATCTTGCTATAACAGAACTGAATACATGCCACAGTCTATCTTGCTATGAATCTTTTTGTGGCAGGTTTGCCTTTCCGAGCTTCTCCATAAGTCAGAAAAAGTTGGGTCTTATCCCCTCTATGAATTTTTTGTATGCTCCAAGTACTAGCTGATAGCCCTCTTAACATCCAAGCTATGCAGTCTACATTCCCTTGAAGTAGAATGGTCAATAAAGAAGACTGGAAGTGTGATGGACTGATTAATGTGAAAATCTGAAATCACCGTTGGAAGGAATTTATTATTAGTCCTAAGGACCATCTTATCCCTATGGAATGCCACATAATCAGGCTTCATGGACAAAGCCTGGAGTTCACTGATCCTTCTGGCAGAAGTAATGGCAACCAAAACCACAGTCTTCCAAGTCACATACTTAAGATCAGTTGTTGCCATAGGTTTGAAAGGTGGTTGCATAAGCTGTGCTATGCAAATATTGAGATCCCCTACTGGAGTGGGAGTTCTGTGGGGTGGGTGCAAATGCATCAATCCTTTGAAGAATCTCCTAAATACTGGATTAGAGGCCAGGGATAATGACTTACCTGCTGATAGGTAAGCTGAGACTGTGGCCAAGTGCACCTTCAGTGTAGAAGGGAATAAGCCCAGAAAATGCAGGTGAGTAAGGTAGTCCAGAACCACAGGCAGTCCTGCCTGACTGTGGTTAAGCATCCTATTTTTGCACCATATAGAAAATCTTTTCCACTTAGAAGAATAAATCTTTCTGGTAGAAAGTTTTCTAGAAACCCTGAGGACCTGCATAACACTCTCTGAAAGGTGTAGATTGGCATACTCTAGGTTCTCAAAAGCCAGGCCTTGAGTCTGAGAGACCGAAGGTTTGGGTACAGGATCCTGCCCTGGGATGAGGTCAGTAGGTTGTGCCTTGTGGGAAGGCTGACCAGTTTGGCTATTGACATGTCCAGTACCATGGAGTACCAAGGTTGCCTGGCCCAGTCAGGAGCAGTTAGGATCGCTGTGGCAGGCTGGGATCTGAGCTTGATCAGCACCCTTGGTAGTAATCGAAATGGAGGGAATGCATACAGAAACTTCCCCAGCCAATCCAGGACTAGGGCATCCAGTGGTACTGACCCTGTCACTGGTGGTCTGCAACAATACCTTGGTAGCTGGTGGTTTTCTGGTGAGGCAAAGAGATCTATCTATGGAGTGCCCCACCTTTTGAAAACTACTTGTAATACATGACTGTTCAGGGACCATTCGTGGTGGCCCTGATGTATTCTTCTTAGTGCATCTGCCAGAACATTGTCCTTGCCTGGTAAATGAACAGCTGACAACTGAATATTTAGTGAGTAGGCCAGGGTCCATATTGACATAGCCTCTGTGCACAGAGGAGTGGATCTTGTGCTTCCCTGTTTGTTGATATAGTACATTGTGGTGGTGCTGTCCATCAGGACCTGTACCACTTGCCCTTGAAGCATGCTGGCAAATGCCTGCAGTGCTAACAAGACTGCCCTGAGTTCCAGCAGATTGATGTGAAGCAGGGAGTCTTACTTGAACCACGAACCGTGGACGGTATGCTCCTCTAAGTGTGCTCCCCAACCTTGGAGGGATGCGTCCGTGGTGAGCACCCTGGAGGGTTGTACCTGCAGGAAGGGAACCCCTTGCCTGAGGTTCTCTTCTTCTAGCCACCATTGCAGTGCCTGTACAAGTGTTTAGGTCACTGGAATCAGCTTTGACAGGGAATCCTTCTTTCGGAGCCAGTACTGTTTCAAATGCTATTGAATGTCTCTCATTTGAAACCTTGCTCCTAGCACTGTAGATGTTGATGCTGCCATATGGCCCAGCAGCTGCAGAAAGTGCCTGGTTGGCCTGAGACTGCCGGGTTGAAAGGAGCTTGCCAGCTGCACCAAGTTGCTTGCTCCTTCTTGTGAAAGGAAAGCTATTCCTTTTACAGAATCCAGTTGAGCCCCTATAAACTGTAGGAGCTGCACTGGTTGCAACACTGACTTTTTCTGATTTATTAGAAACCCCAGGGAATGCAGACGATCCTGTGCAAGTGCCAGGGACTGTTTGATCTGGTGAGGATTTTTCCCTACCAGTAACCAATCATCCAGGTAGGGAAATACTGTCACTCCTATTCTCCTTAGGTGTGCCAGAACCACAGTCACGCATTTTGTGAACACCCTTGGAGCATAAGTGAGACCAAAGGGCATTGCCTTGAACTGGTAATGGCCTGAGGGCTGCTCGAATCTGATAAATTTTCTGTGTGATTGCCTTATTGGGATGTGGAAGTAAGCATCCTTGAGATCTAGGGATGCAAACCACTCCCCTTGCTTTAAAATGGGCAGAATTGTAGCCAGAGTGACCATTTTGAATTTTGGTTTCAGTAAATGCTTGTTCAGATACCTGAGATCCAGTATGGGTTGTCACCCCTGTTTTCTTGATAGTGAGAAAGTACCTTGAATAGAGGCCTTTGCCCCTCTGTTGCAGAGGAACTGACTCTGTTGCCCCTAGAGAAAGTAGGTTCAATACCTCCCTCTCCAACAACAGGTTTTCTGCTAGGAAGGAGGGTCAGAAAACTCTTGCCCTCAGCCTTGGTTTTAGTTTGAAGCTGAGGGCCAGGCCTTGGCCCACTACCTCCTGGACCCACTTGTCTGTAGTGATGGATTTCCATTCCTGAAGGTAGTGGGCTAATCTACCCCCTACTGGTACTGGGGAGGCAACCCGAGCAGACTCCTCAGGCGGTCTGCTTAGGTTGTGAAGCTGGCTGAGTGCTAGGAGCTATCCAGTTACCACCCCTTCTGCCCCTGCCTCTGAAATAGCCCCTCTGGTGCTGGTACTGCTGACACTGAGGAAAAGCTTGGGGCTGAAAGAATGGCCTATAGGGCCTACCTCTGGAACCCCTGGCTTGCTGCTTATGAGGTGTAGAGGATTTCTCTTTTGCAGCAGCACTTTGGTAAGCTGTCTTGTAATCGTCCATTTTTTTCATGTAAGCCTCTGTCTGTTGACCAAACAGAGAAAGAGGCTCACAGGGAAAGTCCATTGCTTTGGACTGAGTGTCCTGCGTCAGGTTAGTTGTCCTGAGCCATGTAAACCTGCGTAAAGACATAGAAGATCTGCCTGGCAGCAGTATCATTAGTGTCTACTGCCGTTCTAAATTACATCTTAGATGCCTCTATGCCTCTCTTTGCAGCCTCCTCCAAATCCGCTGCCATGGGAGCTGGCACTGACTTTGTGATCTCCAAAACAGTGTTCCACAAAGTTCTTTGATACCGTGCCACATAGGCCATATAAGAAGCCTGTCTTATTGCAAGAGAAGACCCAAGATGCTGCTTTTTGGTGATATAATCCATCCTTCTGGAGTCTTTGTCAGGAGGATGTGAAGACAAAGTAATGCCAGCCTTAATACACAGGCTGCAGCCTGTGCCACTCCTTCATGGCTAAGGTGGCCAAACAAAAGTTCTGCCCCACCCTTAGCTACCCAGTACTGCTTATCCACCTTTCTTTCTAGGGGTGGATTGGAAGTGAGTGTATGCAGTACTTTCAATACCTGTTTCTGTAAGGACTTGTGGATGGACAACTGGACTATTTTTGAAGTTGGCACATCCATCATTTCTCTGTAATCTTGCTCCTCCTCCTTATCAGTAGATTCCTGAGTGGGGAGGACCAAGGACAGAGCCACCTGTCTAATAAATTGAAAATGGGATGTATAATCATCAGTTCCCTTATCGGGGGAATCAGGTCTGTGAGGATCCGGGGAGATATCCAGTTCAGTCAGTTCCCCATAGTCATCCCCACCATCATCATCATGATCATCATCAAAATAATCCCCTGTCCCAACATCCCCTTCAAGTTCCCCTGAACCAGGAACCAAAGCAGAACCTGCAGAAACCAACTGCAGTCTCTTTTCAACCAGAACCAAGGAGGTTTGTAGGGACTGAATAATGAGAATTGCATTCGCTATCTCCTCAGCGGTTGGAACTGATGCCTTTGGTTGTGGTTCAACTGCTGTGTTTCTCTTTCTTTGGCCGGAATGAGTTGGATCAGCGGCCAGTTCGGCAAGTCTTTTTCTGGTAGTGGAGAAGTCACCCTTGTCAGAGGGGCTAGTCCCCCAGTTCCTTATGAGTGTCTGCTACCGGTTCAGCGGTTTTCTCAGACATTTTCTCCTGCAGTCATTTAAGTTGCCTATCAAGTGTCAACTGAGGGAAATTTTTGCAAATCTCACAATCCTCCTTGAGGTGGGCAAACCCCAAACAAACAACACAAATTAAATGAGGATCTGCTTTAGTGAACGGTTCCTCACACTCTGAACAATGTTGGAAACCTGTGAGGACCGTAAGTTTCTTAGGCTGTGACATTTATCGGTTGGTTAGAACCAAAATAAACCAAGAATTACCTTGGTTAAAAAACAAGAACTAAATTTAACTAAACCACCTTACCGGACAGTAAAATGCTGTAATCAGTTAAAATACCAAATAAAAGCTTGGTTCCCTCCTGGTTAAGGAGAACCGGAAAGGGGCCGATAAAACTTACCAATTTGACTTTATCTAACTAAATCTATCTGTGAACCAAGGACAGTGCTTCAAAAAATCGAATAAAATAACAAAGACATTAAATTAGACCAAAAAATAAACTTCTTCAGATGAAGTGAAGGAGAGCTCTCTGGAGAAGTCTTACTGAGGCAAGCGGAGTAAAGAATCTGATGGTTGCAGAGGTGCAACCAGGGACAGTGATTTGAAAACCGAGCTCGAGCCTAACATTCCATCATTAGCATAGGTTCTATTAACCATTTCGGCTCCGGGGCAGTCCTGTAGTAAGACCATACTGCATTTGTCAGAATACAGTAAGATTTCCTGGGGTTTGAATAACAAAACATACAAAGTAACGGAATCTCCGGCTCTGGAATCCAGCGCTCACCTGAACGGAGCCACCCGACTTGTTGTAAGGCTGTCCCCGGGGTCCATTCAGCATCTGTGTGCGACGTCTCCAAAACTATGTCACTTATTTGCACTGACTCCCCAGTCAGCCTGATATCCGTTTAAAAGGATGATAAAAAGGGTATTTCTAAAGGCAAACGCTTACTGACGCCCAGTAATGGGCTAACTGCTGAGCATTTACTCTTTTTTTTCTCTTCTTCTAGCTGTATTTGGCTATCAGCATATTCTTTTTCAGCCTGTGAAATCATTTGTAATAAATGTTGCTTCTTTCGAGCCAAACCTTGTTGTAGCTCTACTTCAAACCATATTTAAGTCTATATTTGACTCATCCATCTCTGTATCCGAAGGCTCCCTTTGTGGGACATCAGCCCCCTGTATAGCATCATTCTTACCCAAACTATTTAATGCTATTGAAACTTCCACCATCTCCTCCACTGCATCTCTTTCCTCCACCAAAGCTTCATCTATACTGAAAGCAGTCCACTCTCCTGCAGTGCTTCAGCACCCTCTGCAGCAAGAGTAGGGGAATTTCCATGGTGTCCTTGCCAGATTTCCCCATTCAGTAAAAATACCACCAACAGCTTAATCTGGTTCAAGTAAGGATTTATGCCATGTTACAATTTCAGTTGGTTACGATCTGTCCCCCCCCCGGTCACCCCTGAAAAAGGGACTTCTAGTCTTAGTGGGCCTACCCGGTCAACAAAATTCAACAAATAAATAAATTCCCCCATTATGCCTTATGGATTCCATATAAATCCAAATCATTCCAAGGCCATCTTGACATATAATTTTAATACCTAACAGCAAATCATAGCCATCTTCCTGATAAAAGGCTGCCAACATATTACATTTAAATAAACAACAAAGTCACAAATAAGGAACTAGTGGCTTGTGGAAAAATCTACAGGGATTTACACAGGGATTTGATGCTGCCTCTACAGGGAAAATACAGGAAAAATGAGGGCTTGTTACAGGAAAATGGTTATTTGGATCTGGGAGTACTGTGATGATTGTGACTAAACAGCACTATATGGCACCAACAAGAAAATAACTTTGACCATTTGGTAGCTTTTCACAGCCCTATCAGCTCTGGCTAGAGTTTGTTTATTTATTATCTCAACAACTGCGATACTTTTCTCTGTTGGGACCTCCGCTTGCTCCTTACTCATCTACTGCAGCTGAAACGTGGCCAGCACACTCACTCACTCACTCCACATGGTCCCCCACAAAAAAAAAGTTTAAAAATAAAATGGGTGCTCAATTAAATTAATACCCTGAACCATGACCACAAAAACAACAAATCTAAGCTGCGATCAGATGCCTGCCTTCTGGCTAACTGACAAGCTCCAACATATTATTCAATTAATGTCCAATAGTAATAGAAAATCAACCATTAGAAATGCACATAGACATAGAAACATAGAATTTGACGGCAGATAAGGACCGCTTGGCCCACCTCATCTGCCCATTTTCCTACCTAACAGATAAGCTGCAGATTCTAGTTAACCAACAGCTTACTTCCTCCTACCCCCCACTAGGACTGCCTTATGTCTGTCCCATGCATTCTTGAATTCCCCCACTGTTCTTGACTCCATGACCTCCTCAGGGAGGCTGTTCCATGCATCCACAACCCTCTCCATGAAAAAATACTTCCTCACATTACCACTGAGTCATCCCCCCTCTATCTTCAAATTGTGCCACCTTTTTCTTGCACATCTGTTTTTCTGAAAGATGCTACCCTCAGCTACCCTACCACATCAGTGCATCAAAGATGTCAGGATATCAGTGCGTTCTTAACAAACCCAGTCAACCACTTCTGTAAGCATAACAACACAGAGTCACAGCACACCTTCGTAACTTTGGTATTTTTTAAGATATATATTTTTTTTATAAGATTTTTACCCCAAATTTTTAACATGGTCTTTTCATAACCCCACTTCATGAACCTGATAGGTGGATTTTTTCAAATCCTGCTGGAAAAGTGATTTTGCAGAGTAAGTATGAAATCACCCTTCTGGATGGATTTCAAAAACAGCACCTGCCGTGTTCATGAGCTGGTGTGAAAAAATGTCTATGCTGAAAATTTGGGGTCAAAATATTAAAAAAATGACAAAGTTCTGAGTCAAGGTTCAAAAGACATTGAAATACATTACCTGCACTTACCTACTTGCTAAAGTTATGCCTGAACTTTGACATTTTTCAACGTACCTTCAGAACTTTGGTGTTTTCCAAGATTTTGAACCCAAGTTTTCAACATAGTCTTTTTATGATCTCATTTGATGCACCTGGTAGGTGAAATTTTTCAAATCCTGCCTGAAAAGTGATTTCACAGATCAACTTTTAAATCACCTTTCAAGTCAGATTTCAAAAGTTTTACCTACCTTGTTAATGAAGTGAGGTTCAAAAAAAAGACCATGTTGAAAATGTGGTGAAAAAATATTAAAAAAATGACAAAGGTATGAGAAAAGTTCAAAATGCACTGAAACACATTAACCACACTTACCTTGTTTTTTTCAGTTCCCAGTCAGCATTAAAGATGGAGGGTATTTTCTTCACAGAGTGGACTTGTGGTGATGGACTCTTTTTAGGTGAGTAAGGGGTGGGGGGCATTGGGTGGTGGGTGTTGACAGGGGATTTGGTGGGGATAGGTTGGGGTTGGCTGCAAAAGACATCAATGGATGGTTTTCTGTTCTTCAGGTGTAAACAAAGCAAAAAAAGTGGCAGGGCTGGGCAGAATGGGGTTGGTGGGTGATACTGAGCAGAGGGATGGAGCTGGTTGGAACAAAGAAAAACAGCAGGGCAGGGCAGAACGGTATGAAATCAGCTGTTTTAGCTGTTGTTATTACTTTATTGTGCTGGGGTAAACCGCAACTGCACCCAAAGTTGTTCAGAACTCACTTCCGATCTAAGTCACTAGTAGTCAGTGGTGACCTCTGGGGTATTCATTGACTGAACAATACTGGTGCTCAGATAGCCCTCTGTTTGGGCTACAAAGCAAAAGTTCAGCAGTCTGGGTTGGGGAATACCTTAACTGACAGGAATAAAAGCTGTTTTTGCTATCTTTATTACTTTATTGTGCTGGGGTAAACAGCGATTGCACCAGAACGGGTCCTGCACTCACTTCTGGTTTGAATCTCTCATAAGCAGAATGTCTGTGGAGCAGACAGCATGTCGGGGGCTGCGAGAATACCTGGCTGATGTGTGGCTGTTATTTTAGCAGTTTTTACTCTGTGTATGTTGTGTAGTCTAGCTAAACTCATTCCTCTGCTTAAAATATACACAAACAATAAAAAATACCCCCTTCTACTACAAGTCAGTGGTGGGCAGTGGTGACCTCTGGGGTACTGGTGGACTGAACTATACCCACACTCAAAGAGTCCTCTGTTTGGGCTACAAAGTAAAAGTGCAATAGTCTGGGTTAGTGAATACCTTAACTGACAACAATAAATGCCATTTTAGTGATTTTTATTACTTTATTGTGCCTAGGTAAATAGTGATTACACTGGAATTGGTCCAGCACTCACTTTTGGTCTAAATCACTGGTAAGCCAATGTCCATGCAAGCACAGAGTGAATGCAGTGCACAAGCAGAGGCAAGTGCATCTGTCTGCATCAGCCGAGAAAGCCGAGAGGATGGGCCAATCCCCACTTTATTACTGTCTCTTCAGATATACCCATTTGTAAGTAATACATATCAGGTTAAAAAATGGACCCAACAGGTGACTTTCTGGAACTCTTATGCAAGGAGGGTTCAGTAATTAAGTATCTATTGTGTAATATGTATATCTCTTCATCTTTGAATGAGACAAAGTAAAGCTTTACTTGAGTAAAATGTAACAAACTAGAAGAAATGGCTACAAACTTCCAAAAGCTAAAAGTGACTTACACAGGACAAATGAAATTCTACAGTATTGAACTTATTGTTAAAACAATTACAGCTGAAAACTCAACACTTCTTCATAAACAACATGAGAATAATAAAAGAGTTAGAGAGGAATGCCAAGTGCCTTTGAGCCCAAACTCTGTTAAAAAAAAAGGAAAGCCGGCCCAGTGGCAAGGAGGGCTGAGGCATTGCACCTTACCTCCTATCACACCGGCAACCCATGTTCGGTAGTGAATGCTGGTTGCTGGGGTCAGCCAGGGAAGGAGAGGATCGAGCATCCAGAAGACAGCTCTTCTATCCCAGGGAGGGTGGTTTGGTTTTTCCACCGAATTACTGCCCCCCAGGTGGAGGTCTGAAGGTAGAATGGGTCTGGGACACCAATGACAGGAGGGTGCTGTGCACACCTCCACATGCGCACATTGATGTGCATGCCCCAACAATAGGGGAAGGGAGGAAAAGGGGATGCTGGCAGGTTTCATGAAGCCCTGTCCAGGCTCACAATCCATAGCTCAGCCCTGGAATCTGGATTGTGAATGGGGGGGGGAGGACAGCCTTCCCTTCCCCTCCCTGGCCCCGCCACAAGGGGAATTCTGTGTGGGACTCACCTGGGGTCTGAGCCGGGATTGAGAGAGACGTACTCATGGGTGGATACCTCTCACTGAGACAGCTGAAGCTGTGCCTGCCAGCTGCCACGTGGGAGAGAAAAAACTCTATGAAAAAAAAGGAAGGCAGGTAGTGAGAACACTTGGTGCCTGGTACAGAACAAAGGCCACAAGTATAGGAATAAGAATGTAACAAGTCCTCTCCTCCCGCTGGTCTCTCTGACAGCTGTGTTGACCTCTTAGCTACTCAAGAAATGGGCCTATCACATACCATACCCCCTAACCCACAAGGCCTATACTTGCCTCCACAATGGTCTAAGAAAAGACCAGCTATTGGCAACTTGATAATCAGATTCATGAACACTTATATATACAAAACAGATAGTTACCTGTCTGTTTTCTTCAGTAGCATGGCTCACAGAGAGACATGAAAAAACTGAAGTTCAGTTGTAGGATAAGTTAATTGTTTTATTTGTGAAAAAAATCATCCAGCAGTGCAACACCACTACAGCCAATATATTTGTAATAATGCTTTGTCAAGGCTGAGGTAAGCCACAGGAGTAATGACTTATAAATGTCAAAGTTTAAAATCATTGGTCATAGTAAATTATACGATACCATTTAAAATACATTCCTGAAACACCTATAACAACCAAAATATGAACACATAATAATAAACTTATGTAGCTGGCCCAGTGGTGCTGAGGGTTGAGGTGCTGGACACCACATCTCTTGCCACGCTGACCTGGGTTCGGGAATGGATTTGGGTCACCAAGGGTTGCCTGGGGGGTGGAGGGAGGGTGTAGGATCAAGCTGCCACTGGCAAGCTCTCCTCTCCTAGGGTGGGATTTCCATGCTTCAAACAACATGAAGTCTTGCTGTATTCAGACATAATGCAGTTAGCCCCAGCACTTGAACTGCCCCAGAGAGGAAAGAGTTAACTGTTTGCAGAAGCATAGAACATTGAGCTCGAGCTCGGTTTTCAAACCTCTGTCTGTGGTACTTCTCAGTGTAACCATCAGATTTCTGCCTAACAGTGAAGTCGCTCCGGAGATTTCCTCTGCTCGGTTCGGTAAAAGTAAAGCGTTCGGTTTAAACCGCATAATTTTTTGTTATTTTCGAATTTCCAGCCTCTATCTATGGTACAGGTAATGTGTAGATAGGTAGTGACTGTGTTTTATTCTGCGAAAAAGTTGGAAATTGTTCTTTTCTTCAGTTTCTTTCTGGTCGGTCCGGTTTGGAACCGACCCATTCTGTTTAAATTTATTTCTGGGATTAGAGTGGTGTTCCGGTACCGATCGATTTCAAAAGAACCGAGGTTTTTTGCCGGTTCTTTTAAAAAGCCCGTGACACGGTTTGTAACTGATCAGTTATTGAATTACCTGGCTTGAAAGCTGCACTAGGGTAATTTGTTAGCTTGGCCATGTCTGAGAAACCCAAGAAGAAAACCGGTCCCACTGGGTTTCAACACTGTACTGAGTGTGGGGAGGCCTTTGCTAAGGCTGACCCTCACCTCATCTGTGTTTATTGTTTGGGGTTTGACCACCTCAAGTCAGATTGCCGAATCTGTAAAAACTTTCCTAAATCCACTCTAGATAAAAGACTGAGTAGGCTGAAGGAAAGGGAGGCCGAGAAGTACATAGATCCGGATGGCCAGCCCAGTTCGGTTGTGGCTGAACCTGAGGAGGTGCCTACTGACCTAGGAGATACCTCCTTGGGCAAAAGGAGAGCTGATCCCGAGGGGTTGGTTCCATCAAAAAAGAAGCATAAGTTTTCTGGTTTGGATCCCGTATCGCACTCTCCAACCGCGGACGAAATAGCCAAAGCGATTAGCATTGTTCAATTGCTTAGACCGGTTCCGTCTGAACTGGTACTGCCAGTTAGGTGGTCGGATCCGTCTCCTCCGGATTATGATCCAGATGCTTTTTATGAGGAGTGGGAGGGAGATGAAGACTATCCCGAGGATGATGATGATGACCAGGGGGGTCTGGATGTGCCCATTGAACCGGACAGCTCCCCAGACAGGCCCTCAAGTGTCTCTCCTCCCAGGCTGAGTCTCCTTCACATTTTTTGTTCTACAAAAAGGTGGTAGAAACCCTGCAGCTTCCCTTGGTTGAAGCTGCAGAGGAGGATGAAGAGCCTGATTTTGTGGAAATGATGGACATCCCAGAGTCCAAGAGACTGTCTATCCCTCTTCATAAATCCCTGGGGAAACAGACACACAAGATTTTACAAACCCCTAATTCAATACCTCCTGTGGATAAGAGAATGGACAGGAGGTATTTGTTATCAGGCTCAGCTGCGGAGTTCCTTTATAGTCATTGCAGCCATGTTGGAGTAGTGCAGGCTGCAGCCTGTGACAGGGCTAACATTCCTTTGGCTTCACACCCCCCCAGATAAGGACTCCAGGAAAGTGGATGCCATGGCCAAAAAACAGTATTTAGCATCCTCTTTGGGACTCAGGCAGACTACTTATATGGCCTACACAGCCAGGTACCAGAAATCCAGATAGGATACGGTTCTGGAACTGGCTAAACATGCCTCCCCCAAGCTAGCCAAGGAGCTGGAGGAGGTGGCTGCTGATGGAACTGAGGCATCCAAAATGCAGTTTCATGCTGCTGTGGACTCCAATGATGTGGCATCTAGAGTCATGGCTACATCTGTGTTTCTCAGAAGACATGCTTGGCTCAGATGTACTAGCCTTTCACAGGATACCCAGACTAAGGCTATGGATTTTCCTGTAGTAGGTAACTCTCTGTTTGGGGAGCAGACAGAGGCTTACATGAAGAAAATGGATGAATACAGGACCACGTACAGGAGTGCACAGGCCAAAGAAAGGCAAGCCACTCCACACAAGCAGCAGTCTAGGGGCAGGGGCAGGCTTTTTCAAAGGCCTTTTTACCAAGCCCAGGCCTCCTCTTCCTTCCCACAGAGGGGATTCTTCAGAGGGAGGGGCAGGAGGGGGATGAGCAGAGCTACTCCCTCCTCCTCTCGGTCTAAGGCTTCTGCCAAGCAGACACCTTGATGTGTCAGCCCGGGTCAACTCCCCATTTCCAGTAGGAGGCAGGCTGGCTTACTACTTCCAGGCCTGGAAGTCTGTGACCTCAGATAAGTGGGTCCTGGAAGTAGTAAGCCAGGGACTGGCCCTCAGCTTCAAAAAATTTCCAAAAAAGAGGGCCAAGTCTTTTCCACCTGCATCACTCTCAGAAACCATTGCCCTAGAGGCAGAGGTTTCCTCTCTTCTAGCCCTCAGAGCTATAGAGAAGGTTCCTACTCAGCACAAGGGAAAAGGACTGTACTCCAGGTACTTTCTTACCCCAAAGAAAACAGGGGAGTGGTGACCCATCCTAGACCTAAGGTATTTGAACAAACACATTTCAAAGCCCAAATTCAAAATGGTATCTCTGGGAATAATCCTTCTCTCTTTAAGGCCAGGGGATTGGCTAGCATCTCTGGACCTCAAGAATGCCTACTTCCATATTCCTATCAGGTGCTCCCACAAAAAATACCTCAGGTTCGAGTTGCCTTCAGGCCATTACCAATTCAGAGCTATGCCATTCAGCCTAACATCAGCTCCAAGGGTGTTCACAAAGTGCCTTGCAGTAGTGGTGGCTTACCTCAGAAGACAGGGTATCACCATCTTCCCATACCTGGATGACTGGCTGTTAGTGGGTCAGCCACCTTTACAGGTCAAGTCAGCTCTTCAAACTACCCAGGACCTACTCAGCTCCTTGGGGTTTCTTCTCAGTCTTCCAAAGTCTGTCCTCGAACCAGTTCAACTTCTCACCTTTATAGGCATAGAGTTGGATACTGTACAAGCAAAAGCCTTCCTTCCCCTGGCAAGGGTGAAGGCCCTAGTGGATCTCGCTTCCTCCTTTTGACCTCAGGTCTCCCGCCCAGCAAGACACTTCCTCCAGCTCCTGGGCCACATGGCAGCTTCCACAGCAGTGGTGCAGGGAGCAAGGTTCCAGATGAGGGACATTCAGTTTCATCTAAGGTCTTTTTGGTCTCAAAAGAAGGATTCACTTATCAAACTGATCCCAGTGACTCAGACTCTGGTCCAAGCTCTCCAGTGGTGGCTGGACCAGAACAACCTCAGACAAGGGGTTCCATTTCTCCCTCAAGTCCCATCAGTAGTTCTAACTATGGATGCTTCTCTCCTAGGGTGGGGAGCCCACCTGGGAGCCTTGACAGCTCAAGGAGTCTGGTCCCCACAAGAGTCTCTCCTTCATATCAATCTCCTGGAACTCAGGGCAGTTTTCCTAGCCCTGCAGAGCTTCTCAGATTCAGTCAAGGGCAAGGTAGACCAAGTCAGAACGGACAACACCACCACAATATGGTACATCGACAAGCAGGAAGGCACTCGGTCCTCGGCCTTGTGCACAGAAGTCATGAAGCTGTGGTCTCTGGCCTATTCTCTTCAGATTTCTCTGGTAGCAGTTCACCTTCCTGGGAAGGACAACATACTAGCAGATGCTCTGAGCAGAATATCACAGGGACACCACGAATGGTCCCTGGATCCTCACATACTGAAGGTCATCTTCTCCAGGTGGGGCACTCCAGAGATAGATCTCTTTGCATCACCGGATAATCAACTTCCTCTGTTTTGTTGCAGACCTTCAGTCCTGGGGTCGGTTCCCCAGGATGCTCTCATTTTGGACTGGAAGGGCAGGTTTCTGTATGCCTCCCTCCCTTCCCTCTGCTGTTCAGAGTTCTGATCAAGATCAGGACTCAACCCTGCACAGTGATACTGGTGGCTCCAGATTGGGCCAGACAGCTGTGGTATCCTGTACTGTTGTCCTTGTCAATGTCACGTCCCCTGTCTCTGCCCAGGACATACAATCTCCTGTCTTCCTCCCAGGGACGGATCTGGTACCCCAATCACCAGTCTCTCAATCTCAAGGTCTGGCTCTTGAAGAGTTAGAATATGCAGCACTACATCTTTCTCAGAGAGTTCTGGATATTTTGAAGGTCTCCAGGAAACCTTCCACTAGAAAAACTTACAACTCCAAATGGAAAAGGTTCAGTATTTGGTGCTCTTAGAAAGGCATCCTGCCTGATTCTGCAGACATTTCCACAACCTTAGACTATCTAGTTCATCTGAATGGTCTAGGCCTTAGGCCTGCCACTCTGAAGGTTCATCTAGCAGCTGTCTCTGCATTCCTCTCAGCAGGGAAGGGCTCTTCCCTGGCATCTCATCCTGTTTTCAGAAAGTTTTTCAAAGGACTAGTTCACATTAACCCTCCCTTTAAGGAGCCCACTCCGCCTTGGGATCTTAATGTCTGCATAGCTCAGCTTATGCAGCCACCCTTTGAACCTCTGGCTTTGGCCGAATTGAAGTACTTGACCTGGAAAACTGTGTTCCTGGTAGCTATTACTTCTGCCACGTGGATTAGTGAGTTACAGGCTCTGTCAGTTGAACCTGACTTCATCTACTCCCATAGGGACAAAGTGGTCCTAAGAACCAATAGGAGGTTCTTGCCCAAAGTGGTATCGGATTTTCATCTGAACCAGTCTATATCTCTCCCTGTGTTTTTCACTGATCATTCTTGTTCAGGTGAAAGAAGGTTACACAGTCTGGGCGTTAAGAGGGCCCTTAGCTACTACATTGAGCATACTAAGGCACATAGAAATGACTGTCTTCAATTGTTTCTCACTTATGGTGAAGTGGGGAAAGGTAAGCCTGCCACTAAAAGAACTATTGCCAGGTGGATTGTTTCTTGTATACAATTCTGTTATGACAAGTTGGGTAGAACGCCCCTTCAGGCCTGAGGGCTCATTTGACTAGGGTACAGCTGCTTCTCTAGCTGCGCCAGAGATATACCTTTGTTAGAGATCTGTAAAGCAGCCACCTGGAAAACAATACATACTTTTACAAGCATTACTCCCTGGATATCCAGGCTAGGGTGATGCTTAGGATTTTACACACAGCAGTACTGCAGAGCCTCTTCCCAAAGTAGGTTCTGCATTCCCTCCTCCATAGGGAACTGCTTGGTAGTCTGCACTATGTCTGAATACAGCAAGACTTCATGTTGTTTGAAGAAAAAATTACTCACTATAGTAATGTTGTTTCTTCTAATGGAGTCTTGCTGTATTCAGACCTCCCCCCACCGCCTCCCCTCTCAGAACCTGGGTTTTTGGGAAGTGGGTTGGCAGGTACAGTGTTGCACCTCAGGGGTGTACATTGGGTGGGATGGATGTTGTTATTATTTTTCTGGTGTTTTATACTTAAATATTGTCACTACTTTTTCCTTCTTGGGTTCTCCACTTGAATCTTTTGGGCCCAAAAATAATTTTTTGCCCTTTGGTTATATGTTGAACAATTTCCATACTATAGTATGTTAGTTAGTGTGCTCATAAGAACCTGACAGTTACACTGAGAAGTACCACAGACAAAGGTTTGAAAACCGAGCTCGAGCTCAACGTTCTATGCTTCTGCATAGAGTTAACTCTTTCCTCTCCGGGGCAGTTCAAGTGCTGGGGCCAATTGCATTATGTCTGAATACAGCAAGACTCCATTAGAAGAAACAACATTACTATGGTGAGTAATTTTTTTCTTCCTGGTGCTCCAGTGGCATCTGGCAGTGGCTGGCGGTCATTGCAGCTAGGAGCACTTTGATTAGGTTTGGAGGAGGCGGAGGCTTACGGAGGATCTTCATGCATGTCCTCCTCCTAGGGGAATCAAGTAAAGGAAAAGCCCCACTGGTGCAAGCAGCATGATGCCTCCGACGGGCTACCCCACCTCATGTCAAAACAAAGCCCGGTGTAAGTCGGGGCGGGGGCTCCAGGGTGATGTTGGTCTCTTCCTCCCGTTCCCCATCAGGGGGAGCCCTCCATAGAGGTAAGCTATAGTCCTCCCCGCTCTGCTGTCGAGGTGGAGGCTGACCTGAGGATGGGTTGAGAACCTGTGTACAGGGCAGATTAAGGGATAGACACCATCCATATGGCACTCGTGGAGATAAACAGAGTCTATAAAAAATACTAATAATTATATGTAAATATACTAACACTTGTACCTATGCTAAGTACCCTTGAAGAGAAAATGCATTAAATAAATGTGCAATAAACACAATACAATTTGTACAAGTGATTGTAAAGGGAAAGGGGGAGGAAAGGATGGACTGACATAAAAAATTAAAACATATCAAAAATATTAAGAATTATACATATGCAAGACCCGATGGTTGCAAGCCATAAAATGAAATAAACCAGTGTGCAGCATTGATTATAATGCTTTTGATTTACGAGAATTATTATGAAAGGATTGGAGGCTACCAAGATATGTGTAAGGACAGTATCTAAAAAGAACAGATGTAAAAACCCCATGTGGTTTACTAACCAAGTCAGGACAGCAATTAGGACCAAAAGGGAGGCATTCAGGAATTATAAAAGAACCATGGGGGATAGTGAATGGGAAGTGTACAATTAGAAGAATAAGGAGGCGAAGAACACGGTTAAAACAGCCAAGGCTGCAACAGAGCTTAGGCTGACAGAGGGAGTTAAGGTAGGGAATAAACACTTTTTTTAGATATGTACAAGAGAAAAGAAGGACAAGGGGAGGAAAAGTCAGATTAGTCAGGAATAGTCAGACCCCCCTTTCCACCCCACTGCTCTCTGCCTATATGCCCCCACCCACCTTCCCCCCCTTCCTAGCTGTAGTTATTGGCTAACCTCTAATCTCTAATGCACTTATAGTCAACCTTGCACTTTTGTTACACCTTGCAAATTTTGTTCTATCTGTGTCTCTCCTCGCAGTCTTGCCTAGTTCAACCTCCATGTATGCTATCCAGCCATTGTATCGCAATCTTGCCTAGTTCAACCTCCTTGTACGCTATCCAGCCTTTTTCTAACTACAAAGCTATGTACCACCAAGTGTTTGCCAAAGATATTTGTGCTATCGTATCTATCTAGTTCAAGACTGCTAGCATTGTATTCCATCTAGTTCATACCTATTAGCATTCCTCCTCTTCAGTACTTCTGTATAGTCTGCTCACTTTATTGAATGCAATCAAATTGTATATCTACATTGTGTACTAAATCTCTGTATACTATCCTCATGTTCCCCTACCCCCTAGGTTGCACCAGGAGACGAGCAACTTGTTGCCCAGCGTGCCTTCCTGGTGAAACATTTCAAGAAATAAATTAAGGAAGGAGACAGAATCATAGAGGAGGACAAAGGCCACTGTTCTAAATAACTTTCTGCTCCATGTTCACCTAGGAACACATAGGCCCATTACCAGACAGTGGTATCAAGGCTGAGGTAAAAGGGGTAACTCAAGTGGACACACCGTCAGTCACTACCAACAGGGTTAAGGAGGCCCTAGCAAAAATCAGGGAAGACAAATCAGCAGGACCAGATGGAATTCACCCGAGTGCTAAAAGGACTGGCCGGAGAGTTGGCAGGTCCATTGGTACATTTGTTCAGCAGTTCACTAATGTCGGGAGTAGTGCCAAGGGACTGGAGAACAGCAGACATAGTTCCCCTCCACAAGGGAGGGAGGGAGTTGTGAGGAGGCTGGCAACTACCGACCAGTCAGCCTCACTTTGGTGGTGGAGAAGCTAATGGAAGCCTTAAATAAGCAGGCCTTAGTGGAGTACCTAGAAAAGAACAGCCTTCAGGATGATAGGCAACATGGGGTCATAGCAGGTAGGTCATGCCTGATGAACCTAATCACATTTTTTGACTGGCTGACTCAGGAAATTGACAGAGGCCACCCAGTGGACCTCCTGTACTTTGACTTTAGTAAGGCCTTTGACTCTGTGCCTCACAACCGCTTGATAACAAAGTTGGATGACCTGGGAGCAGTCAAAAGCATAGTCAGGTGGATAGGTAGCTGGCTAAAGGACAGAAAGCAGTGAGTAGTAGTCAATGAAGAGAGGTCAGAGGAAGGAGAAGTTACTAGTGGGGTGCCACAGGGCTCAGTGTTAGGGCCAGTCCTGTTTAATGCATTTATCAGTGATATTGGTATAGGTATACAGGGCAAACTTGCCCTTTTTGCAGATGATATCAAGCTAGGAAGAAGGGTGGACTGTGAGGAGGTGGTTAGGGACCTGCAAAGAGACCTTCAGAGGCTGGAAAGATGGTCTAACGTCTGGCAGCTGAGGTTCAGTGCTAAAAAGTGCAAAGTGATCAATCTGGGTAAGGGGAACCCGAGGACAGTTTATGGGCTTAACGGGGTCCAGCTAAATGCCTCTCAGGAAGAATGAGACCTAGGGATCATCATTTGCAGTACCCTCAAACAGACCAGCCAATGCAACACAGTTTACAGCAAGGCCAGCAGAACGCTAGGGTGCATAGGGAAGGGATTTGACAGCAGAAGCAGAGAGGTAACACTTCCTCTCTACAGGTCCCTGGTAAGGCCCCACCTAGAGTACTGTGTCCAGTTTTGGAATCCATACCTAAAGAATGATAAGAACAGGCTGGAGGCCATCCAGAGAATTGCAACCAAAATGATTCAAGGGCTCTCATACAAGGGGTGGTTAGAAACACTGAATATGTTCTCACTGGAGGACACGAGGGAGAGAGGGGGCATGATTGAGACATACGAGTTCCTGAGAGGAATAAACAAAGTCCTCATCAGATCTGTTCTGTAGAATTATCAACTCCAGCACCAGAGGTCATGAGTGGAAGTTTGGGGTGGGGTCAAGAGGGAGCTTAGGGAACACTATTTTACAGAAAGGGTGGTAGAACCATGGAACAGGTTGCCCACTGAGGTAGTGGAAGCTAAGACAGTGACATCATTCAGACTGAGTTGGGATAGAGCTAATACATGAACAAAAGTAGGGAGAGCAGTTGGGAGTATAAATAAGAAGGGGGGTTAGTTTCTGAGATCAGAATAGTTCTCGAGAACACATGGGCAGATTATATGAACCATGGTCTCCTTCTGCTGTCATTTTTTCTATGTTTCTAGGATTAAATATAAATATTCAAAAACTCAGTTGGATGCTAAGTTATTACTAAAATGTGTAAGTACTTACATAAAAATAATAATGAAAATGTTGATAATGATAATAACACCACTGTAATGGATTTGATTCCACAAGTGATTAATTCTAAATACTAAAGAAAACATTATTTGTGTGACGATCCACCCTCATGTGTAATACATCCTTGTATATATGACATTGTCAGATAGGTGACTAACAGTCCCAGATCCCCTTTTATTTGGACAAAGGGTGGGGGGAGAGAGGGGCCTGCCACAAAATGTTACTTGAGGACTGTGGTCACTTCTGAGTATGATATGTACATAGAAGGTATTGAAGAAAACTGAGGGAATTGGTATGGGAATATGGAGTGGGGAAGGGATGAGAGGTACAGAAACAATATAATAACACAAATGAACTCTTAATTCAGTATGCTAGGGTGATCCAAAACACTGGTTTCACTTCTTAAAAACTGAAGCTTGGCTTGGTGGACCTCCACGTTATTAAGTCCCTCCAATAGCATCCTAAATGTAATACAGTTAATTGTTCACAAAATCATGTCATAAAAGCTTTGTTTTGTACAGCATATCACTTTCACTGATAAACAGTATGAAATACATACAATAATTCATCAAGACTCATCACGAAACAAGCATATGATGAGTCTTGGTGAATTATTGTAGCCAGACATTACTTGCCTAATTGAAACTTAGCTCAGTCCACACATACCTGATGCCCCATCTCATTGTCTGGCTTGAATATCTACAGGAAGGATAGAATAGGCAAGTGAGGTGGGGCCTGCTGTATCTACATCAGATCAGACCTACAGACTTCTAAAATTGTGACCAAAGAATTAACCAGGGACTGTGAATACCTAGCAGTGAAGCTTTTGATAGGGTGAGGGCACAAATCTCATCATCCTGTCTGCGTATATCCCACTGGTTGAACAAAATCTGGGTGTAGTCACTTACTACTTCATGCAACTCAATCAAAATTGGGAATATGTTGTTACTGGTGACTTTAACATCAATTAGATTGTTAAGTCCAGCACAGGTCATAGGGATAAGAGGTCCAGCCCATTCCTCACACAAATGGTCACTGATCACATCAGGACCAGTTATAAAATAGGGGACCATGACACTACTCAACTGGGTATTAATTACATGCCCTGTTAGGGTTACAGTTGTCAAAGTTCTGCCAGATACCCTAAATGACCACTCTCCGGTGCAGTGTCTATGGGCAGTCAGACAGACCAGGCCACCCCCATGGAACACCGTTAACCAGTCCTAAACAAAATGAAAGTGCCAGATTGCAAATCTTACTTGACTCAAATTGATTGGTGCTTCTTAGATGCAATTCCCGATATTGACTCGGCCCTAGAATTCTTTGCCTCCCAGTTCACACATGCCTGTGATAAATTTGCACCCTTTAAAAAAATACAAATCAAGGTGAACACTGTCCGGGCTGGATCAGCCTCCAAACTCCTTGCCTGCATGAGGGAGATGGACAAGCTCTGGGCACTGGCCAATGAAACAGAGTCCCCTGTCCACCTGGAAAGGTACAAGAAAGCCTGCAATAAGTGCCCCAGTGTGATTAGAAAGGTCAAATCTGACTTCTATTAGGACTAGCAGACCCAGAACTCGAGCAATGGCAAAAGATTCTGGGACAATGTTTTGGAGTTCATAGGCAAGGAAGTTAAAACCTCTTCTCAAATGTTCATGGTAGAGGTTCAAGAGATCCTTGATCTCACTGAAATTGACAGTTACTTCGACACAGCCTTTACTGACCTCAGTTACATCATCCCTACTGAGCCTGCCCAGACTTCCTGCAGGGGACCTGGTTATGAAGCCTCCCAAATGGTGGGCTCTGAAGCAGGGTACCCTAAATTCTATTTTAAGGCTGTTTCAGTTAAAGACACCTCAAAATACATCAGTAGGGTACTTAGTAAAACTAGGTGTGGGAGTGATTGCCCTGGCAGTAGGGGAAGTTTCCCACCCCATCTCTAGAATTTTTAACATTTCCCTGTGCTAATTGCAGTTCCCTGAGAAGTGGAAATCTGCACTGGTTACACCAGTTTTCAGAAGTGGAGACTGCACTAACCTTGCCAATTACAGACCTATTTCTATTCTCTCCCTCCTGTCCAAGGCCCTTGAGAGGATAGTCTCTGACCAACTTGTCACATACTTCGAAAAATACAGTGTCCAGTCTGTACAGCAGCATGGCTTCTGGAAGCTCCACAGGGCCAACACAGCATTGTTGGAATACACCAACTATGTTCATGAGGCCCTTGACAATGGTGATCTTATATGGTGATATATATAAACTTACTAAGGTCTTTGACCTGGTCAGCCATAAGTTCCTACTTAACAAACTCCTTGGCCTGCATTTGTCACTAAACACAGTTAACTGACTCTACAGCTATCTCACCAATCACTCCCAGTGTGTGAAATCAATAATTCCTTGTTCAACACTTGGGGAGTAGCTATTGGTGTCCCCTCAGGATTCATCTTGAGCCCACCTATTTGGCCTCTTCCTAAATCAACTATGCAATGCCCATCAGGCAGTCAATGCATTCCTGTATGTTGTCATCTATTTCAAAAACTCTGACCATGACAGCCTCACAGCCACTATCCAAAGTAACTTCAGGACACTAGAAAGTTGGTTCTCCAACAACAAACTGGTCCTCAATTACAAAAAAACAAAGACCATGCTTTTCTCTAGCCTCCTACAGAAGAGGAAAGTTCCTGCCTTTGTCATCCAAAACAGCCAGGGACAAAACCTTGAACAGGTGGAGACTTTCAAATACCTTGGAGTAACTTTCGATGACACCTTATCTTTTGCCCCCCATGTTAACAGTCTGGTGGCCATAGTTAACAGATGACTGATTGCCCTGTATCGTAACTGGAACAATCTCACTGGGGATGCTGGATGCCTTATTGTGGCTAGCTTCCTTCTGTCACATAGATTATTGCCTTCCTTTCTATGCAGACTTACTATGACCAATGATTTTAAACTTTTATAAGTCATTACATCTGTGGCATACCTCAGCCTTGACAAAGTGTTAGTACAACGTGAAACATTGTAGTGGAGTTGCACTGCTGGGTGATCTTTTTCACCAATAAAACAATTTATCCTACTACCAATCTTACTTTTTTTCATGTCTCTCTGTGAGTTGAGCTACTGAAGAAAATAGGTACTGAACTTCACATGACGGTTCCAGTTCCCAGCACCTGAGCTATGTTCCTGCTACTACAGCTACCTGCCTACCAGGGGCTATAGTACATGATACAAACTCAAAAATAGGCAGAAATAACAAATTTGGGCAACAGTCCTTCCATAGTTATTCATGCTGGCAGTAATGATGTGGGCAGGGCCCATGAAAAAGATACGTGCTATAATCTTTTAGAACTTGGCAAAAAAGTAAAAGCTATGGATGGCGACATTATCATCTCTGGGATTCTACCAATTTCAAAGGCCTCTACATAAAAGAATAACACTGTTCGACACATAAATACCCATCTGTCAAATTGGTGCAAATCCACTAACATTAAATTTATGAATACCTGGGTGCCTGTTTTGTAACGCTCCTTCCCTATACTCTTGGGATGGGCTGCACCTCAATAAATGAGTCGCTAAGACCCTAGGACTGGACATCAACAAACTACTACATAATCTACACTAGGTTCACAAGGAACATACAAACAGTTCAACTTCCATACCCATTCCCAATCTGAATAACAGCATCTCTGGTAAACCTAATGAAGATCCTAGGAAATAATGGAAGTGTACTTTTTTATGCTAAAAGCCTACTTAACAAGAAAGATGAATTGATAGCCATGATCAGTGACCTGGATCTACCCCTGATTGCAGTAACTGAGACATGGTAGTCTCTGGAAATGACACAGGGTAGGGTTATTAATGGCTGGAAGCTATTTTACAATGATAGAGAATGCAGATGAGGGGATGGGGTCACCCTGTGTAACAGAGAAGGGAACCAAGCCACTGACATCAAGGATAAAATAAAAATGAACACTACTGTTACAACAGAAACTATGGGTAAAACTACAGTAATATAAATTCTACTAAAATGCTTACTATTGGGGTATGTTATAGGCCACCTGATGCATCATGTGACACAACTAATGATGTCCTCCTCGAAACAGAACAAGCTTGTGAACAGGGCAAAATTCTCATACTAGGAGACTTTAATTTTGGTGACATAAATTGGTCAACATTTACTGCAACATCTACCTGGCTCAAACAGCTAATTCAACTTATTACTTAATTAGAAATAACTCAGCATGCTCCTACCAACTAGGGGAAACAGTACCCTCGACCTTGTACTTTCTACCCCAAACACATATATTAAAGACTGCATTACCTCAGATCTACTTGGCAGCAATGACTGTAATACTACATTCTTTGACATATTCACCAGACACAATTTCAGCCCATATCTAACTGAAGTTTTATAATACCGAAAGACAGATATGAAAAAAGTAAATGAAAAAATTGGCAAGATCAACTGGAACTCAATACTACAAAATAAATCTGTTGAGGATATGTGGCTCATAAAGGCATTAGCCTTGATCTATGAAACAAACATGTTCCAAAAACAACCATATGGGTATACGTTCTAAATGGCTGAATGCCTAAATTTTAAAAACAGATTAACAAAAAAAAAAAAAAAGAGAGAGAGAGGGCATATAAAGCATTTCTGAAAACCATATCAGAGGAATCTTGGTTTAAATTCATTAGAAATGATGAGACTACTATTCTTTCCAGAAACAAAACAGATATACTTAAATTAACCAGCTAAAACATACTATTTACGTTGAGTTTACCAAGGCTGACCTTGTGCCATACTAGGCCCTCATTAAAGAACTTAAGAATGAAGGCATAAACCCATTAATCATCAAATGAACTCATAACTGGTTGTCTAATAGGTCACAAAGAGTTAAGATCAGTGGTTATTCTTCACCAGTGGAGTGCGTTACCACTGGGGTCCCTCAAGGCTCAGTTTTAGGCCCTATAATTTGCACATTTTCATTTCCAACATTACTTATAACACACTGAGTTGGACATCAAAATATGCAGATGACACCAAGATCAGAGCTCCTTGCTGAACTGAGGAACAGGTTAGAAATATGCAATTAGATTTAAACAAAACTACCTTATGGGCAGAAGATTGGGGGATGAAGTTTAATCTCTACAAATGCGGAGTTGTTCATCTGGGAATGAATAACCAACATGCAAACTACCAACTGTGTGGTAAAAGACTTCAAATCTCCACATCAGAAAAAAGACTTATGGGTATGGGTTACAGATAATATAGAGCATAGTATGCAATACAATGAAATATTTAAGAGGGCTAACTGTGTGATGGGGTCCCTTAAGAGAAATACTGTCTCACGTGACCATGATGTTATAGTTCCTCACTATAAATCTTACATACAGCCACTCACAGATTCCACTAGCCAGTTCTCATGCCTATTTAGAAAAAAATCTTATCAACAAAATTGAGAAAATACGAGGGCTTCTAAATGTGTCTCAACATTAAAGAACTAAACTATGAGGATAGGCTGAGTTTGTTAAATTGTATGCCTCTATCAGTAAGATGCCTACAAATTGACCTCCTCCTCATGTTTGATATTGTCAAGAACCCTTATTTGATGTGCAAACTAAAACTTGAATATAAAACTAGTCATACTCACACAGGAGGTCACTCACTGCAGACTTCTAGTTATTATTTCCATTGCTTAAAAGAAAATATTTCTATACACACTGGTTAGCCAACCCTTGGAGCTCATTGACCAGTGAAATTATCATCAGTAAAAGTAAAGCAGAGTTTAAGGCAAGGTTGGATAGATACATCCTAGATAGTAATATACATGGGTGCTATAATAGCTAGACAGAGGCTTCTTATGGGCTAGCTGTCCTCTTCGTGCCTAAACACTTCAGTATTAATCTCAGTGTAATGACACCACTCAGCTGGTTGTTGGACAGTATCATTTAGATAAAAAGATCCAGCTGCTTTATGATAGAAGTGGCTGACTCCTTTCAACTGCACCAAGTTTCCACCCATCATCCTGCAGAATAGCATCATGATCAGCCTCACTGATCATTGCTCTGTCACTGTCGAGCCCCCTGAAGCCTGAGCTGCGTTGGCTGTGACAGTGACATGCCTCTGAAGGCCACTACTCATGACAGTATGTTTACTGCACATGCACAAACAAACATTAAAAGGTCTAAATGACACAAAACATATAATGTAATAATTTTAGAACACACATTCTTAGTCCAGGAGTCCTTTAGCATCAGTAACTATAGCAATTAGCTAGCTAGGTGCAACTGCCCCGGAGGTATGCCTTTAAGATAATTAGCATATATTAAGGGGCACACAATTGCCTTTTCATCCTACAAGAAAAAAGCCAAAGAGGCTGAGCTAGTACAGCTAGAGAAGAATTTAAAAGAAAAGGACTCCCTCTATGTGAACAGTGGTGCTAAAAATAATGACCTGTACAGAGAAATTATTAGGCATAAATATGCCATTAGCACTATTTATGACCAAAAGTCTGAATTTGCTTTGTTTAGGTTGAAACAAGCTTACTGGGAGGCTGGGGAAGCACAAGGATGGCTACTTGTGTACAAATTAAGAAAGTTGTCTGATTCTATGAAAATAGCTGCCATTAAGGGTAAAGGTGGCAAAACTGTGCTTTCAACTAAATCTATTTCTGGTACCTTTAGGGATTTTTATTCCTCACTGTATCAGTCAGAGGATTGTTTTAATCAGGATAAATATGAAGCCTTTTTGGCAGGCATCAAAATACCGTCTATTTCGGGTCAGGATAGGGAACAGTTAAACAAACCAATTTCTAAGGAAGAAATCATGAAAGCAATTCACTCTTTACCTGTGGGGAAAATCTCCGGGTCCTGACGGACTCTCTGGTGAGTTTTATAAGGCAACTACACAGAACCTCACCCTTATTCTGAACAGAGTTTTTTGTAATGCCTTTGAGGCAGGCAACTTGCTACCCACAATGAGGGAAACCATGATTACTGTCCTTCCTAAAAAATATAAAGACCCTCTACTATGCGGCAGTTATTGGCCAATTTCCTTGATAAATGTAAACTGTAAAATGTTGGCTAAAATACTGGCAAATCGACTAAATAGGGTTATTCATCAATTGATTCATACTGATCAAGTGGGGTTTATTGTGGGTAGAAGGAGTTCAGGCCTATTCCGTAAGATTGCTTATATCATACTTACAGCAAGGCAATGTAAACTTCCAGCCACTATGCTGTCACTGGATGCTGACAAGGCCTTTGATAGAATTGAATGGGATTACTTGATAAAAATATTGGATAGATATAATTTGGGTGATTTTTTTTGCAAAACACTACAGGTTTTATATGCCGAGGTGTCTGCTAAAATCAGAACAAATAGTTTCTCATCTGCTAGCTTCCCCATCTTTCATAGTACTAGACAAGGTTGTCCTTTATCCCCCCTTTTATTTGTATTAGCATTGGAACCACTGTTGATTAAGATTAGAAACTCACTTTCTGTAGAAGGTGTAGTGGTGGGTAAGCAATTTAAGGTTTCAGCATATGCAGATAATGTTCTGCTCTCAACAACTAACCCATAAACTTCAGTCCCAGACCCTCTCAGCATAGTAACTGAATTCTCCAGTTTCTCAGATCTCAAAATTAACTTTGAGAAGTCTGAAGCGTTATTATTAGCAGATAACAGTGACAGTTCGATATTTTCCAAACATGATATAAAAATCCTACAAGAGGGAATTCGGTTCTTAGGGATCCACCTGTTCTCTAATATCTCACAAACAGTAAGTGACAACTTCAAAAAAACTCATAGATAAGTTAGAACTTGATCTAATGAGATGGAACAAGATGTTGCTTTTACTGTGGGGAAAATTCAGGTGTTTAATATGGTTTTAGCACCCAGAGTCTACTACCTACTGCAGCATCTTCCTGTGCTTATTCTGTCTCATTACTTTGTGGGAATACAGGCTCTGGTTAGGAAGTTTTTGCGGGAGGGTAAAGCTCCAAGAATTTCAATAAAAAACTTTGACAACTCATTTCCAAGGGAGGCTTTGGCTTACCGAATTTCAGGATCATACATAATGCTTTCCTGGCTGCACAATGTGTCAAATCGCTTTGGCTATCAGGCGAGCAGGACATCCCGGGGTGGGTCTAGAGCGGGCTCTGCTAAAAGGACATCATCCTAGAATGGTTCTTTTTGCAGACTCTACCAGACCTTTTCATGCAAATCCGGTGCCTCGTCAGGTTTTTAAGTCTTGGAAAGAGGTGGCAGTGACCTTACAATAGAATTCTAACGTTTCTCCACACTGCCACTATGGGGGAATCCTATGTTGACATATAAGAGTAAATGCCTGGATTGGGATATATGTAAATCCAGAGGAATACAGTTTCTAGATGATATCACTGAATTGGATTCAGCTTCACTGATGACATTTGCCCAAATATCTAGTAAATATGCTTTACCAAGAACTGAATTTCATAATTATCTACAGTTAAGGGATATGCTCAGAAACACATTTAACAAGAGCGCCAGATTTCCGGCTGCACATGTCTTAGACCGCATATGTACCTCTAACCAAGGACATAAGCAGAAGAACTCGGCAGTAAGTTTTTTTGTTTTACTTTTCCCCCGATACACAGTACAAACTTCTGAACCATGTAAAAAAAAAAGAAAACATTTTTAAAAGACTGCCATTCATATCTGGGCACCGGACTAAGACTAAGCCGAACCACAGCTGCACTGGAAGGTTTTTATTTTATATAACTGCTGAGGCAAAAAAGGGAAACCCAGCAATTATATAAAATAAAATATGGGGTAGTGTGTTTAAACTTGAAGTTTACGCACACCCTCGGGGTTCGTTGCTAACATAAATAACTCAAGCTTCACTCTTGGGGGTTATGAGCATCTAACCCCTCGGGTGTGTGTAAACTTCTCATTACACACACCACCCCATACTTTATTCTCTATGTTAATCAGTATATTAGTTTACTATATAAGTTGTTGTATATTTAAAACCAAAAAACCTTTCAATAAAGTATTGATTATAAAAAAAGATAATTAGCATAATGAGCTTGGGCATCAGCCAATCAGAAAAAAGGAGGGGAGTGCGCTGAGAGAGAGAGCAGCCTGAAGATCTTCAGAATTTTTTCTCTGCTGGCTGAGCAACATTACCCCAGAGGTGTCTCTCAACTTTCCTTGTTTTTTTTTCCAAGTTTCTTTATCACCTTCAGGCACCTGGAACTCTCTCGAGCCACGACACATCCCCAGCTCTACCGTGCCCTGTGTCCTCCACCAACCTCAGAGATGTTACGGTACCTACGGAGCCCCCAGGACTAAGCCCAGCAGGTTATCAAAGGGGCAGCGATGGAGGTCCAGCACTGGGCCGTGTGACCAGTGGACCTGCAGGCCGTCGCCTATCAAGGCCGAAGGTTTTTGCCTTATGCCTCCTCCTCCTCCCTCCCCGTGTGGTGCATCCTGACATTACGGCGCGCGACAGCCCTGCCTGCATTGGGCCATGCTGTCTACATACGGTCCAGCGCTCTGTAGCGCCCCCCCAGTCTCCACCATGGGCCGCTAAAGCACCGGACATCCCAGTACCCTCACCTGGGAGAGGAGAGCAGCCCAGCGGGTGCTCAACCCAATCCCTCCCCTGCCAACCCCTGGCACCCAAGCTCGCTCCTGAACCCAGGTCACCGGCGTGACATGAGGTGTGGCGTCCAGCGCCTCAACCCTCAGTGCCACTGGGCCGGGCTTCAACTTTCCTTGTTGACAGCCTTTTTCTGCTTCTTTTGGTAAGGGTTTCCTCACAAACTTAATTTTTCAGTGTGCTGAGTGTAATTTTACTGGGTTTTTTTGGCGGCTTTTCTTTCTGTGTTTCCGTGGGTTTCCTCGCGGTTCCCTTTACTTATTTTATTTATATTTTTATGGCTAATGAGTATTTTTAATGGTTTCTATCACTATTTTACCTCGGTTACCCATTTCTTGAGGGAGCCATCGAGTTTTAAGTTTTTTTTCTGTATTTTGTTTCCTCAGTAATCGTGGTTCCTTACCGCAAGGTAACCGTTTGGAATTTCAAATTTTGACAGTTATTGCTGGGTTCTCTGTGGATTGGCATGTCAGAGATTTCCAGAACTAAAAAGAAAACTGGACCTACAGGATTTTAAAAAGTATGCCATCTGTCACAAGATTTTGGCTTAGCAGATTTTCAGCAACTTGTGCCTCAGGTGTTTAGGTCCAGATCTTACTTGTTCTCTTTGCACAAATTTGGTGAGAAACAGAGCAAAGAGACTTAAAAAAAAAATTATGGCTGATGAAAAATCAAAGGCTACCGATGAGGGGCCATCTAAAATTAATAATAAAACTTCAAGCAGGGGTGCTGATGAAGCCTCCAAGTCCCAGCCGAAAAATTAAGCTTCCAAAGGAGCTGCTGAAGTTCCTCACAAATTTTTAAATAATAAAAGCACTGATGAAGTGTCTGTGCAAAAAGAAGCCTGATCAAGCTGCTGATGAAGTGGCTAAAAAGATAGTCTGTAAAGACAAAAACACTCACGCCCTCCTGGGAAAGCCAGTACTGAGACAACAGGCAGCTTAAAGCATAAAGAAAAAACAAAGCTTACATAGCCACAGTCTGCCCAGGAACTCCCATCTGTGCAAGACATGGCAAAAGCATGGCACGTCTTTCAGACCCTACAGAAGATGGAGTCTATGTTTACTAGGGCTGGCAAGCACTCTTCCACAGTTCTGTCTTCTGGAGACTGTGAGGGTGATGCAGATGATGATGGACCTTTTTATGATGCCCCTGACATGCATTTTGAGAGCCTAGAACCTGATGTGTTCCCTGACCCTCCTTTTGGAGCTTCCTCTGCTTACCAGGAGGATCCCTGGATCCCTCCTCTATGCTTACGTTTAGCCAAAATATGCTAGACACCCCAGACCTCCCTACTCAGGAGTCCATCCAGGATGAGGACGAGGATAAAGATTATAGGGAGATGAAAGGTCTCCCACCCCCTAAGAGACTAGTTGTGCCTATCTATAATGCTTTCAGGAACAATACCATGAAACTGCTTCAAACCCCCACTTCTGTGGCAGGGATTAACAAGCAGGCTGAGAAAAAATACCAACTGTCTAAAAACAATACTGAGGTCCTGTCTGTACATCCCAGCCATGAGAGTATAGTACAGTAGGCAGCTTGTGAGAAAGCTGAGGCTTCCTTGTCTTCCTTACCCCCGGACAAGAACTCCAGAAAAATAGATTTCATAGCAAAGTTGCACACCACAGCTTCCCTGCTTGTCAGACTTTCTTCCTAAATGGCTTTCACTGCCAAATATCAGAAAGCACTGTGGAATTCTGTCCTGGCCATTAACCACAGTGGGTCAGATACAATGGTACAGGAGCTGGTGGATATGATAAAAACTGCCCTGGAAGCTACAAAATACCAATTCCACAAGGCAGATGACAACAATGATGCCGCCTCCAGAGCCATGGTCCATGCCATCTCTTTGAGGTGCTTTGTCTGGCTTAGAACTACCAGTCTAACCCCAGACACCCAGCCTAAGGCCATGGACTTTCCCTGTGATCAAAACATATTATTTGATTCCAGGACAACTGACTACATGAAAAAGGTCGACAAGTAGAAGGCCTCTTGGCAGAGTCACTCCTCCAAACCTAAGCCTCCTGCCCAGCAGAAATCCCACCCAAGGAGCAATAGGGACAGAGCTTCTTTACCAGGTCTTACATTCCCTATCCCCAGTCTGACCTCTTAGTACAGGGGTTCTTTCAGAGGGAGGGGCAGAAGGGGCCAAAGAAGGGCCACCTCTGCCCAGCCAGTAGCCTTGCAGTCTAAGCCCTGATGTGAGTGTCCAGGTCACCTCCCCTCTGCTAGTAGAAGACAGACTCTCCCACTCTCTTCAGAACTGGTCCCTCATTACCTCGGACAAGTGGGTTCTGGAGATAATGGAAAAGGGTCTGCCACTACAGTTCAAGCAGATGCCAGACCTCAAGCGTATCCAGGTGTCAAAGCCTCTAACCCCAATGCGGTACTTCTGTTGGAGTTGGAGATAAAAAACCTTCTAGCTCTACAAGCAGTGGAGAGGGTCCCAGCCCATGAAAAGGGCAAAGGCCTCTATTCCAGGTACTTTCTGACACAAAAGAAAACTGGGGAGTGGCAACCTATCTTGGATCTCAGATATTTAAACAAACATTTGTTAAAACCAAAATTCAAGATGGTCACTCTGTCACTAGTCATACAGTCCGTACAGCAGGGAGACTGGCTAGCCTCCCTGGACCTAAAGGATGTTTACTTCCATATACCCAAAAGAAGGTCTCACAGGATGTTTCTCAGGTTCAAACTCCCTTTGGGCCACTATCAGTTCACTGCAATGCCCTTCAGCATGTCCTCGGCTCCAAGAGTCTTTACCAAGTTCCTGTCAGTGGTAGCAGCACATCTCAGGAAGCTGGGTGTCGCTATCTACCTCTATTTGGATGACTGGCTCATAGTGGCAAAGTCTCCTTGTCAGGTCAAGGAGTCCCTTTCCCTTACAGAGCACACTCTGGAATCTCTGGGCTCCCTGGCAAATCTAAAGTAGTCTCACCTGAAACCAACTCAGCTACTCACTTTCATAGGAGCGCAGCTGGACACCCAGAAAGGATACGCCTTCCTCCCACAGGAGAGAATTCAAAGTTTCCTTTCAGTGGCAGATTCTTTTGTCTAGGGACAACCAAGACCAGCCAGACATTTCCTCAGACTCTTGGGACACATGGCTTCAATGACTGCAGTGATCCTAGGGGTCAGGTACAGGATGCGAAACCTGCAAGCCTATGTCAGAGCTCACTGGTCTCAAAGAAGCAACAACTTTTCAAAGCTGATACCTGTGACAAAGCAGTTCCTTCAGGCTCTGCTTTGGTGGAAGGACCCTGCAAATCTGGTAATAGGGATCCCCTTCCAGGCACCTTTTCCCACAGAGGTGAGTACCACAGATGCCTTCCTCCTAGACTGGGGTGCTTATCTGGACAGTGCCTCAGTAAGTGGTACCTGGACTCCTCAGGACTCACAGTTGCACATAAACCTTCTGGAGCTCAGAGACATTTTCCTGGCACTCAAGGCCTTTGATCCTGTCATAAAAGTGCAGACTGTACAGATAAGGACAGACAACACCACTGCAATGTTCTACATAAACAAGCAGGGTGGTACCAGATCAGGGACACTCTGTTCAGAGGTTCTGAAAAATTTGATCTCTTGCTTTTTCCCTAGGGATCAGCCTTTCAGCTATTCACCTCCCAGGCAACCACAATACCCTGGCAGATGATCTAAGCCACATCAGTCAGGGTCAGAGCGAATGGACTCTGAACAAGCAAGTACTAGCCACAGTGTTAAGATGGTGGGGCACACCAGAAGTGGATCTGTTTGCCTCCCCCCCTAATTTCCAGCTTCCTCAGTACTGTTGTAGGCCTCCAGTCCCAGGAACACTTCCTCTGGACACCCTGATTCTGGACTGGCCATGGAGGTTCCTGTATGCATTCCCTCCTTTTCCCCTGATACTCAGGGTATTGCTGAAGCCCAGACAACCACCCACATCTATGATCCTGGTGGCTCTGGATTGGCTCAGGCAAGCCTGGTACCCTCTCCAGCTCTCACTGTCCTGCAGCAGGCCCATTCACCTGCCACCAACTCACTCTTTGCTGACCCGTCCCCAGACAGGAGTGCAGTATCCAGGCATACACTCTCTTCACCTCAAGGCCTGATTCTTGAGGAGCTAGAGTTTCCATTCTCTCAGTACTCAGAGCAAGTCCTTAAGATCCTGAGAATGGCTAAAAAACCTAACACAAAAAAGAGTTATGCAGCCAAATGGAAAAGGTTCTCCCTCTAGTGTAAGAGGAAAAAGGTCAATCCTCTTATAGCTTCAGACCTCAGCTGCTGGATTACCTGGTACATCTGCAGGCATCAGGCTTGAAACTGTCTTCCCTCAAGCTACACCTGGCTTGCAATTTCGGCCTATCTTTCGGTGGGGAAGAAAAAGTCAATTTTTTCCCACACCATATTCAGTTTTTAAAAGGCCTCTTGTACCTCCAGCCTCCAGTCAGGGAGCCGGTTCCTCCTTGGAGCCTGACTCTCTGCATAGCCAGGCTCATGCAACCACCCTTTGAGCCTATGGCCACTGCACATCTCAAGTTTGTGACCTGGAAGTCTGTCTTCCTGGTGGCCATTACCTCTGCCAGGAGCATTTCAGAGTTACAGGCCCTGTGCACTGAGCCTAATTACATCATTCCTCACAAAGATAAAATTAAGCTCAGGACAAATAGAAAGTTTCTGCCTAAGGTGGTTTCAGAGTTTCACCTTAATCAGTCTATTATTCTACCTGTTTTCTTTACTGAGAAATCCACTCCTGGTGAACAAAAGCTCCACAGTTTGGATGTCAAAAGAGCTCTTGTTTACTACTTAGAGCATACTAGGCAGTCCCAGAGGCTCTTCCACTCAGTTGTTCCTCACCTACGGGGATGTAGGCAGAGGAAGATCAGAGATCTATTTCCTGCTGGTTGGTCTTTTGTATTAGATTCTGCTATGAAAAAGCTGGTCATCAACCTCCTGTGGGGCTCAGGGCCCACTTCACCAGGGGCACTGCAGCCTCTTTGGCAGCAGCAAGGGACATACCCCCTTCTGGATGTCTGCAAAGCGCCTACCTGGAAATCTGTGCACACTTTCATTAAGCACTACAGTTTAGATGCGCAGTCCAGATCTGATGCCAAATTTGGCAGAGTGGTTCTGCAGAGCCTCTTTCTATAGTAGGTTCTCTGTCCACCTCCCAGTTGGTACTGCTCGGCAGTCTGTTATAGTTGCTGATGCTAAAGGACTCCTGGGGTAAGAAGAACCAAATTACTCACCGTAGTAATCTTCTTTCTTCCAAGGGGTCCTTTAGCATCAGTAAGTTCCCACCCTTCCTCTCCTGTTCACCTTTTAGGAGAAGGGCTCTGTTTTCAGTTTGATTACCAAAATTTTGTTTTTTATTAAAGAGTTTTCGTGCTCAGGTTCTTGTTATCTGTTTTCTGGTTTTGGACATTTCCATGCTTTTTGAATCCTGTTGGTTCACTTTTGGGAGCATGGGCGCATTAACTTCAAAAAAATTCTGAAGCCCTTCAGGCTGCTCCCTCTCAGCACACTCCCCTCCTTGTTTTTGACTGGCTGATGCCCAAGCTCATTATGCTAATTATCTTAAAGGCATACCTCCGGGGCAGTTGCACCTAGCCAGCTAACTGCTTTAGTTACTGATGCTAAAGGACCCTTTGGTAGAAAGAAGATTACTATGGTGAGTAATTTTTTTCTACACCTCTTTCAGTGTTTACAGATATTAATAAGCATGTACAATTAGGTCTCCTATATTAAGAAGGAAAGCAGGGCAAAAAAAAAAAAAAAATTAAACAGCCATTCAAACAACATGAAGTCTTGCTATATTATGACAATTGCAGTTTGTCCCACCATTAGAACTGCTCCGGAGGTGAAAGAGTTAACTTCCATGCCAGGCATGGAACTTGGAGAGCGAGCTCGGTTAGAGAAGCTCTGTCTGGATAATTTCAAACTGAAACTGTCAGACTCTTTACTCCGCCTCACTGAACAGTCGCTCCGGAGATTTCTCCTACTGCTCGGTTCATTTCTCGGTTTAAACAGTGTTTTCTCGGTTAAATTCAACCGTGAGTATTATTATTTTAACCTCAATCCGATCGGTTCAAGCTCTGTCTGTGGTATTGTAAGTAATAGACAGGTTTATTTCTGTGTGGAACTTGTAAATGTTTATCGGTTCGGTTTGAACCGATCAGGTTGTTTTAAAACTTTAAAAATCAAACATTTAAAAGCTTTTAGAGTGTGGTTCCCGGTTCTTATCGGTTCTAAAAAAATGGATTTCATTACGTTTTTTTCCACGACCCGTGACACGGTTGGGAACCGATAAGGGTGTCTTGCCTGGCACTGCCGTTAAAAGGGCAAGTTTTTTGGTTAGGCTGGCATCATGTCTGAGAAACCCAAAAGAAAAACCGGGCCCACTGGGTTTCAACACTGTGGTGTCTGTGGGGAAGCCTTTGCCAAGGCTGACCCACACACCACATGTGTATATTGTCTGGGGTTTGACCACCTCAATTCAGACTGCCAGATTTGTAAGAATTTCCCTGCAGCCACCCTGGATAAGAGAGTTGGCAGGCTCAGGGAACGAGAGGCCAAAAAGTCCGCTGACCCAGATGGCCAGCCTGGTTCGGTGCCAACCGAACCGGAGGGAGTGCCCTCTGACCAGGGCGAGACTTCCTCGGGCAAACGTAAAGCTGACTCTGAGGAGCCAGTTCCAGCAAAGAAAACTAGAAAATCAGCAGGTGTGGAGTCTAAAATCCCTTCTCCAACTGCTGCAGAGATAGCAAGAGCTATACAAATTGTCCAGTCACTTTCTCCGGTTCCATCCGAACTGCCACTGTCTGGTAAAAGGTTGGTTCGGCCAGTTCCACCGGTTCAAGAATATGATTTAGAAGAGTTTTATGAACCAGAGGAGGGGGAGGATGATTATGAACAGTATGAATGTGACTTTGAGAGTCTGGATGTGCCCATTGAACCGGACATCTCCCCAGACAGACCTTTAGAATCTCCCCTTACGCTTTCTGAGTCCCCTTCTCACTTTATGTTTTATAAAAGGTTGCTGAAACCCTCCAGCTCCCATTGGAGGAAGCTGTGGATGAGCAAGAGGAACCTGATTTTGTGGAAATGATGGATATCACAGAGTCTAGGAGATTGTCTATCCCTTTACATAAGTCATTTAGGAAACAAACAATAAAAATTTTAAAAGCTCCTAATTCTGTGCCTCCTGTGGACAAGAAGATGGACAGGAGGTACACTTTGTCAGGTCCTGATACAGAATTCCTTTCACAGCAATGCAGTCATGTTGGAGTAGTTCAGGCTGCAGCCTGTGATAAGGCTAATATTCCCTTGGCTTCACATCCTCCTGACAAGGACTCCAGGAAGATTGATGCCATGGCTAAAAAACAATACATGGCAGCATCCTTGGGACTCAGGCAAGCAAATTACATGGCTTATGTGGCAAGATACCAAAAATCTAGATGGGACACTGTCATGGCTTTGGCCAAACAGGCCCCTGGCCAGCTTGCTAAGGAGCTGGAGCAGGTGGCTGCTGATGGTATTGAGGCATCCAAGGTGCAGTTCCATGCTGCTGTGGATTCTAATGATGTATCCTCTAGAGTCATGGCTACATCTGTGGCTTTTCATAGGTTGGCTTGGCTCAGGTGTACTAGCTTGTCACAGGATACCCAGACTAAGGCTATGGATTTTCCTGTGGTAGGAAATTCTCTGTTTGGGGAGCAGACAGAGAATTATATGAAGAAAATGGATGAATATAGGACAACCTATAAGAGTGCACAAGCCAAGGAGCGGCAAGCCACTCCTCAGAAGCAGACCCCCAGGGGTAGAGGTAGGCCTTTTCACAGGCCTTTTTACCAAACCCAGGCCTCCTCTGCTTATGCTCAGAGGGGGTTCTTCAGAGGGAGAGGCAGACGGGGTGCAAGCAGGCCTGCTCCGACCCCTCAGCCTAAAGCCCCTGCCAAACAGGCACCCTGATGGGGTGCCCAGGGCCGATTCTCCATTACCTGTAGGGGGCAGGTTGGCTTACTTCGTTCAGAACTGGGAGTCTCTAACATCAGACAAGTGGGTCCTGGAAGTAGTAAGCCGGGGTCTGGTTCTCAGCTTCAAAAATTTCCAAAGATGAGAATCAGATCTTTTCCACCTGCAAACCCTCTAGAGACCTTTGCCTTAGAAACAGAAGTCTTAACCCTCCTGGCTCTCAGAGCTGTAGAAAGGGTTTCTCCCCTACACCAGGGCAAGGGTCTATACTCCAGGTACTTCCTTACCCCAAAAAGACAGGAGAATGGCGCCATCTTGGACCTAAGATATCTAAACAAGCACCTTTGAAACCAAAATTCAAAATGGTGACTCTGGCAATGATTTTACCTTCCCTAAGGCCAGGGGACTGGCTAGCTTCCCTGGACCTCAAGGATGCCTATTTCCATGTTCTCATCAGAAGCTCCCACAGAAAGTATCTCAGATTCGAACTGCCCTCAGGCCATTACCAGTTCAAAGCAATGCCCTGACCTTACCTCTGCCCCAAGGGTATTCACAAAATGTCTAGCAGTAGCAGTTGCTCATTTAAGAAGGCAAAAGATTGCCATCTTTCCCTACCTAGATGACTGGCTCATTGTAGGTCAGTCTCCAGACCAGGTCAAATCACACCTGCAAGTTACCCAGCAGCTGCTCACCTCTCTGGGTTTCTTCTCAACCTTCCAAAGTCAGTTCTGGAACCTGTCCAGGTACTCACCTTTATTGGTGCAGAGGTGGACACAAAGCAGGCCAAGCCTTCCTTCCCTAGAAAGGGTAAGGAACCTAGTGGCCCTGGCCTCCTCCTTCACTCTGCAGGTCTCTCGACCAGCAAGGCACTTCTTAGAGCTACTAGGACACATGGCTGCTTCCACAGCTGTAGTGCAAGGAGCAAGGTTTCAGATGAGGGACATTCAGTTTCACTTGAGAGCCTTCTGGTCCCAAAGGAAAGATCCCCTTTCCAAGTTGATCCCAGTGACTCGAACCCTGATCCAGGCCCTTCAATGGTGGCAGGATCAGAGCAATTTGAGACTAGGGGTCCCCTTCATCCCCCTATCTCACTCCTTGACCCTTACTACAGATCGTCCCTTCTGGGATGGGGAGCTCACATGGGCGACCTCTCCACCCAGGAGTGTGGTCCCCTCAGGAATCTCTGCTCCACATCAATTTGCTGGAACTCAGAGCTGTTTTCTAGCACTTCAGGTGTTTTCTGCATCTGTTCAGACCAAAGTGGTACAAGTCAGAACAGACAACACCACTACAATGTGGTACAGCAACAAACAAGGGGCACTCGGTCTTGACCTTGTGCACCGAGGCAATGAAGTTGTGGTCTCTGGCTTATTCCCTGAACACTTCCCTCATAGCAGTTCACCTCCCAGGAAAGGACAATGTCCTGGCAGATGCTCTCAGCAGGATTTCCCAGGGCCATCACGAATGGTCACTGGATCCCCAAGTACTGGGGATAGTTTTTGCCAGATGGGGCACCCCTCAGATAGATCTTTTTGCAGCCCCAGACAATCACCAACTTCTGCTGTTTTGTTGCAGACCCCCAGTGATGGGCTCAGTCTCCCTGGATGCCTTTCTCCTAGATTGGGAAGGGAAGTTTCTATACGCCTTTCCCCCCTTCCCTCTCCTATCCAAGGTGCTAGTCAAAATCAGATCCCAGCCTTGCAGGATGATTCTGATTGCTCCAGATTGGGCCAGGCAGCCCTGGTACCCACTCCTTCTGTCTTCAGCAGTCCATCTTCCCCTGTGTCTCCCCAGGAATCACAACCTGTTAACCTGTGCCCAGGGGAGAGTTTGGTATCCGAATCTCAAATCCCTCAACCTCAAGGCCTGGCTCTTGAGGAGTTAGAGTGCTGACCTACACCTTTCTCAAGGTGTTCTTGAAATCCTGAAGGCTTCTAGGAAGCCTTCCACTAGAAACTACTTATAACTCTAAATGGAAAAGGTTTTCCATCTGGTGTTCTGGGAAATATATTTCCCCGGAATCTGCTGACTTGCCCATTGTTTTGGACTATATGGTCCATCTTAATTCTTTGGGTCTGAGACTAGCTACCCTGAAAGTACATTTGGCAGCTGTCTCTGCCTTTATTTCAGCAGGAAAGCCCTCCTCTCTTTCCGCTCACCCTGTATTTTCCAAGTTTTTTAAAGGATTACTTCATACTAATCCACCTTTCAGGGACCCAGCCCCTGCCTGGGATCTTAATGTTTGCATTGCTCAGTTGATGCAACCCCCCTTTGAACCTCTGTCTTCTGCAGAGCTTAAGTACTTGACTTGGAAAACTGTTTTCCTAGTAGCTATCACTTCTGCCAGGTGCATAAGTGAGTTACAAACTTTGTCAGTAGAGACTGACTTTATTTCCTTCCACAGGGATAAGGTAGTCCTTAGGACTAACAGGAAGTTTTTGCCTAAGGTGGTTTCAGATTTCCATCTTAATCAATCTATCTCCCTTCCAGTGTTCTTCACTGACCATTCCTCCTCTGGTGAGAGGAGGTTGCACAGCTTAGATGTTAAGAGAGCCCTAAGTTACTATATAGAGTGTACCAAGGGTCGCAGGTTCGAATCCCTCCAACTTTTTCTCACTTATGATGAGGTTGGGAAAGGGAAACCTACCACTAAGAGATCCATTGCCAGGTGGATTGTCTCTTGTATCCAATTTTGTTATCAAAAACTGGGAAAAGTTCCCCCTTCAGGCCTGAGGGCTCACTCTACCAGAGGTACAGCTGCGTCTCTAGCTGCTGCCAGAGACATCCCTATCTTAGAGATATGTCAAGCAGCTACTTGGAAAGCAGGTACACACTTTCACCAAGCATTACTCCCTGGATGTCCAGGCCAGGAGGGATGCTCGGTTTAACACAACCGTGCTTCAGAGCCTATTCCTAAGTAGGTTCTGTCCCTCCTCCATGGAGGTACTGCTGTGTAGTCTGCAATTGTCATAATATAGCAAGACTTCATGTTGTTTGAAGAAAAAATTACTCACCTTAGTAATGTTGTTTCTTCTAATGGAGTCTTACTATATTATGACCTCCCCCCCAGCCTGCCCCTCTCAGAACTTCTACTTGGGTATGGGGTGGGCAGTCCAGTGTAGGCACTTGTTTATGCCCATTTTATGTCTTTCTACCCCCTTTTTTGGGGGGTTTTTGGGGTGTTGTGTTTTATTTTATCTTTCTTATCTTATCTTATTTTCTGGCCCCCTGACTTGAGTCTTTGTGTTGGGACCAGGAATATGTGTTAATATTTAGGTAGCCAGTTGGCTGAGTGTAGGTTACAGCTTCCACACAGAACCTTAGTGAGTTTTGCTCGTAAAGATCTGACAGTTTCAGTTTGAAATTATCCAGACAGAGCTTCTCTAACCGAGCTCGCGCTCCAAGTTCCATGCCTGGCATGGAAGTTAACTCTTTCACCTCCGGAGCAGTTCTAATGGTGGGACAAACTGCAATTGTCATAATATAGCAAGACTCCATTAGAAGAAACAACATTACTAAGGTGAGTAATTTTTTTCTTCTAGGAGTTAAGAAAAATTACAACTGTTCCACTAGTGTGTGAGCTGTGCCTGATAAGAACTTGGAAATACAAAGCAACAGAAGCGACGGCACCAGCTCTCAGGGTACTAATCAAAAGAGCTTTTATTAAAGTGCTCGCAGTCAGTGCTCGCAAGAGTCCCAAGGAGGTGTTTTGTGAAACTGGTAGAGTTCTGTACAGTTTGTTTTTTTGAGCCTGCTTCTGAGTATTGATATGTAAGTAGGCAGTAAGTGCACTTTGCATTGTTTTTGCACTTGTCAGCACTGATTGTAAGCAATGTGATAAAAGCTCTTTTTGATTAGTACCCTAAGAGCTGGTGCCATCGCTTGTTGCTTTGCATTCTAGCAGTTATAATTAATTGACAGCCAGTTTTCAGTAGTCAAAAACACGAAGGCCACCCAGCCTCCTGGTGCAAACCACATGGTCTGCAAAAGGACCATGGTACAAAGTAGCAAAAGGAAACAAACCCACAAGCAATGCACTCACACACAAATAGATTCAATAGTCTTTTACTTCATGAAGAATTCATATCTGGCCACCATATAACATCAGTATTTTGCTGAAGTTAAATCAGCTTTTTCAAGGCAGTGGTCCTAAAGGTAAACACATTAATAGAGTTTTATTCCTCTTGCAATGAATCATAATGCTGTCTATTCATTCATTCATAACTGACTCGCCAGCCATTGCTGATTCAGTCTTTTTTTAAGCAAATATATTGCATCTCTCTCACAGAGGAGGAATATATCTCCCTGCATACCAGCCAAAGCAAATCTGGCATACAACTCCATGGTGTCTCCTCATGTAGCACCACAAAGGAGGGTAACCATGTCAGTGAGTGATGTGCTAGTGTATATGACCTAGTGATGTCATATGCCTTGTCACACTAAACATCAAGTGCTTCTGTGTGCCTTGTTAATGCAAGGTGGTCACTGGAAAGCAATAAGAGCAGTAATTCTTAATGCAGAAAATATTCTGAAAACTACAGGAATGTAATAAAATAACCAGTGCTCACATATAAAACTTTAAGTTGATATAGCAGTAGACAATTAGCAGTTTTTACACTGCTCTAAATCCTATTACTGGAAAGCAGGCTAATGAAAGTGAATATGGACTAAGCACCAAATGACAAAAGTGCAGAAGTTCCACTAGTCCAAAACACAATATAATCAAAACCTGTAAATGTATTTCCAAACAAATAAAAGTTCGTATATCACCAGGTAAGAGGCTACTGAGGCAAGGGTAAGGGGAGGAAGGGGAAGAGAAACAGTGATAAGCTAGAATTCAAATGAGCAAATCGGGTAAGGCCACAGACAGGCATCCAGATAGCCAAACACAGGTGACTTTCCAAGGTGCAAGTCAAACCCAGGCCCTAGGTCTTAGAGAATTGGTGCTCAATCAGTTTCTTTGTTCATCCCAGTATGTGGCACTATTATGGTTGTGACGTCACAAGGTTGTCATACTGTAGGTCTAAGATCAGTAGCAGAACTCAGAATATATAAAAGTCTGTCCCCTAACTCCTGATGGAGGAGTACTTTTGGTCTGTGGTTCTGGATGGCATTACAAACTACTGCAGCTAATTAGATCCACATATTAATAGAAATGATAAATGCAAATAATTGGCAAGATCCAACAGCCTTGTAAGTTGGTAATATTAGTCATTTGTTGTGTTGCCCAAACCAGCCCCATGATTTCTTAATTGTATACTTTTTTTGCTTATCAGCAGATGTCATAAAAACATAGACACAGCAGACACCAAAGGGATGTAACAGTTTGATACCTAATTTGAAGTGCTTCAATGTATGAAGCAGGCAGTATAGCCTAGAGTTTAGTGAAATGAGCTGTGAATGGACTTGGGACATCCAGCAGACCTGGGTTGATCCCCAAACCATCACTTGCATACTGCGTGACCCTAAGCAAGTCACTTAACCTTCTTGTGCTCCCAGGATGTACCTGGAAATGAATGTCAACTCAGTGTGCCTTTTCTGGCCAAAAACTGTGAAGAAAAAGAAAACTGTACCATCACGGCATGGCCATATTGGCTTAACTCTAAGCTTTAATAAATAAATAAAATAAGAACACACATCCTCACACACAAGCCTTCACACACATCACAGGGGTGCTTATTTCCCAATCTTCCTGTTGTGTGTTATTGCCCATATATACATTTTGTAGCATGAACTAGTGCTTTAATTCATACACTGTCCCTTAAATGGGTAAATGCAAGAAAAGTATTTCTTACATTTTACTTTGCTGCTATAAAATATTTAAAACAAATCTGGAAGTGAAACATATACCTTTGGATTCTGTTACTGTGTCATTTGTATCTTCAGTGGATTCTTCAGGGTATTTTGGTCTTAATGATACTGTTGTACTATCTGAAATATGAGAAATTCAAATCACTATAACCAGTTGAGAAGAGTTACAAAAAATGTGCATAGGCACAATTTCCTAAGGTATGTATCCTGTATATGATGTATGGTTAAACGTTATTACACATTGAAATCAACCAATTTATAACGTTGTTATACTATCGATGTGATGTCATGATGTTGTTATGCCATCGTGAGTACTTCATATCGATGGTATAACAACATACACCGTATTCGTTCTCTTTACTGTCAGTTGTTTATGCATGCTCGAATGGTGAACGGATCTCCAAATGGCTGTGGTGGTGATCGAAAAGCACAATGGAGAGTGGAGCGAATTGACAGTGAGTGTCTATATACCTGTAAATAGTTTACCGTACACTATAAAAGATAATGTATAGTTCACTATCAGCAACTGGCTTGTTTAACCATCTCGAGGTTGCCACGATGACGTAAACCTCTCGAGCTTTGCTCTCAAGGTTTACACGGTCACCGTGGCTACCTCTTGATGGTTAAAAAGCTGGTTATTATTAGCGACCTATATATTATCCTCTATGTGTTCAGCGGCAGTTCCCAGTTTTTTGATATTCTGCATACACCCGATTTTGAAAACATGTAGGATGTAATAAATGTGTCCAGTATTGGCAGCATATGTTCAGATCTGTATGGAGGCTGTCGCACTGCAGGCCCAAATGTAGCAAATTCAAAGTACCACTAAAAATAGCCCTGAAGCCTTGTGGCTGGAGGCACTGGGGACACAAGTCTGACATGCATTCCTATACTCCGTTGGAAAATAAAGACCCTGGCCTTTACCTGAAAAAACAGAATAAAACTTGAAGCCATTACTCTCGCATAAAACAGTCATGTATTGTTTTCTTAGAACATGTTTGTGTGTTATACAGAGACATTTAATTTATACTTTAAGAAAATATCTATGCATGTTGTTAAAATGAGTGGTCAGGTTTATATTTTTTTTGGTTTTTTGTTAGCATTCTGTTTATGCCCCTTATTTGCCAGCCTGCCCTTTTCCATCTGCTCCACCCCAGCCCTATCCCCATCTTCTCTGGGACCTACACCTGTCCTTTTTAGGCCTTAGTGACTTGCCAACCACAGTGGGGTTAATGGTCATCAGGGCTTCCCCAGGCCCCTTAAGAACTTCTCTACCAGCCTTCGATGAATGGATGTTACACTCGACAGTGTGAGACTTGTGGGTGAAGCTGGTTTCCTGCCTTGGGCAAGGTTTTTCTGTTGGTTTCCTCTCAGTCCCTTGGATCTCAACAGTCAAGAAGATCAAGAGTAGGGATGAGCATCATGATGTGTAAACCACAAGCCTGGCAGACCTCAATCCTACTATTCTACCACCTCTGTGCTTCCACACAGTCACCCAGGTGGCTGCACTGTAATGAAGGTAGTGATCCTCCCTCCCAAGAAGAGGACAGCGTTCCCAGGGATGCTCAATCCTCCTCCCCCACCAGCCCTCTAATGACCCAGGCTCATTCTTGAACCCAGGTTGGCAGCACTGAGTGTGGAAGCTGTACCACTGAGCTGGTGGAAGGGCTCATGACTCTGTGTTTACCTACTTTTATCCCCTGACCTGACTGAAGGTCAGTGTTCTCTCTTTCAGCAACCCATGATCTGCTGCCTGCCACTGCTGATGCCCTAATTTTCTCTCCACTCTGCATGGAAGCCACCTGATGGGGACCCTCATTATTTACATTGATTTGAATTGTACTGTTGGTGTTAACAATATCTTACCATTTCTGGGTCACTTAACATACATTTCTAGGGTCATGGATATAGTTCACTATCCATACATTGACAGTTCCACTGAAAGTGTTCATTAGTTGGAACATCTTTAAGCTACGCTCCTCCCACCATCCAGGTGGTATGTCATCTGGTTCTGCCCCATAACGTAATATCTTCCTTTCCACTGGAAGTGTTCAGTATCCTGTTTTGCAGTTCCATGCACTGTAGGGCCTAAAGTGCACTATTGGTAATTTTCTTTATTTCTTTGAACATTTCTTTGGTATTATTTCTTTCCTCAGTTCTGTTTGTGCCTCAATCATAGAAGATGGAACACGAAGAAGCAAAGCCAGCTCCCAGCTTCTAATTTTCTGTCATGTGCCAACAGAAGATGTTGCAGACATACCCACATGTGTCATGCCTCTACTGCTTGGGGATGGCATACAATATTTTGGGTTGTGGCCTGTGCCAGACGATACTTCCCTCTTCACTGGAGAATTGTGCATGGCCTGGAATCTTCTTGGCTAGCTGGCTGAGCAAGACCCAAAACTATAGTTGAAAGGCTGCAAGAAGGCCTTCACTGTGCCAGGATCAGTGACTCAAATCCCAGAGATGGAAGAAGTGGCAGCCACTACTGCGATGGGCACCTTGTTGGCCTTGGCACTGCTCCCAGCTGGAGCCAGTGTAAGAGCTACCTTCACTGATGAATTCTGGAAGTTGTGTCAGGCCATCCAGGCCTTCAGGGAGAGCCCTGCCCACCACAGTAAGAAGCACAAGAAACACTATCACCGGTCATGGGACCAGGAGAAACCAAGCTCCTTCCACTCCCTCAACTCCCCCGACTGCTCAACCCATGCTGAGTGCTCTGGTCAAGCCCTCTTTGGTTAAGGGCCAGGTTGTAAGCTCCATGGTGTCCCCTCAGGCTTGGTGACCCGAACACTGGCCAATCAGGTGACTGAGATTTTTCTTCACCCCATCAACCCATTATTGGAGGAGGTAGGCAAGGAGTCGATCTCCAAGACCCTGGTGTTTCCGGTCCTCAACCAGGAGGATGTGAACCAGTCAGTGTCCCCGACCAGCACCACTCAGGAACAGCCTCCACTGGACGTCATTCAACCAAAGCCAGTGCACGTAGTTTACACTGCACCCTGGTGGCTTCACTTTGTCCGCCCTCAGATCAAGGTTGAAATCTAGGTTGAGACGCTGCTTGCACTTTCAGTCTCACTTGAGTGGAAGGTGTCATCAACATGTCAACACCACTGGGAGAAGGAGAGGGCCAGATCTGAGTCCCACCCGAAGTCACCTCACCAAGTGTCTACTACTTCCACCTCCGGCGGGAGGTCGGAATCTGTCCCCCCATGTACCAAAGCAGCATCTGGGGACACACAGAGGAAGTCGACTGCCTATACTCAGGCAAAAGGTGGGGATTCTTCCTCTACAGTACTTAACCTCTGTGAAATAGATGTTTGTTAAGGGGAGGAGCTGAAAGGGGCCTAGTTGAACAGTGGATTTATAACAGAGTTGTTTGTGGTCTCTGTCTGCTGAGACACAGAGAGGGAGAAAGCAGCCACAGCTTCCTTGAATTAAGGAGGTTATTTTCTAGATTACACTGAACTGAATTATTACTTTTTGGACCTGTGTAAGTAACTAGTATTGATTTTGTTTTTGTGGTTGACTTTGCTTAATTTTAACTTTAATTTGCCAGGGAGGAACTATAGCTGGGAGATATTTGCAGTCATTTGTGACTAGACCTGGTACTTAACCTCTGTGAAATAGATGTCTGAAAGGAAGGAAGGCACTCCCTGGGGTGGAGGGTCAGAGTTGTAGTTGATTGTTTCTGGATGGCATAGGTTTACTCCCTCCCACCCTTCCCCTCACCCCACCTGCCCCAAGCACATACCTTCCTTTATAGCAGAGGTTCTGACATCACTTCCCCAAAACTGCTAACATACACCTGTTCATATTCTTAAGTGCACAGCACACTGTGATAGGGGAGGGAGGGAGGTTCAGAGTGGAGAGAGGGGAGCAGTGATGGGCCCTTAAGGGGGAGTTAGAAACATAGAAACATAGGATTTGATGACAGATAAGGACTGCTTGGCCCACCTAGTCTGCCCATTTTCCTACATAACAGATAAGCTGCAAATCCTAGTTAACCAACAGTTACTTCCTCCTACCCCCCAAGAGGACTGCCTTATGCCTGTCCCATGCATTCTTGAAGTCCCCCACTGTTCTTGACTCCACAACCTCCTCAGGGAGGCTGTTCCATGCATCCACAACCCTCTCAGTGAAAAAATACTTCCTCACATTACCTCTGAGCCGTCCCCCCCTCTATCTTCAAATTGTGCCCCCTTGTTCTTGCACATCTCTTTTTCTGGAAGATGCTATTCTCTTGGACTTTGTTAATTCCCTTGAGGTACTTGAAAGTTATAGAAACATAGAATAAAGTTATAGAAACATAGAATCATAGGCACAAGAATAGAGGCAAAGTGACAGAAGACATAAAGGAAAGAGTCAAGTCTAGCAAGTAGGGAGAAGGAAGCAGTGCAGTAGACTGTCAGCATAGTCAAGAACAGGCAAAATAATTTTGCTTAGAAATTCACGACGGACAGGGAGTGAGAGAGATTCCCTATTGCGATAGAGGAGCCTGAGCTCTGGCCACAGTTTTGATGATAGTCAATGTGGCGAGAGAAATTTAGTTGGGGGGTCTAACCAAACACCTAAGTAATTGTAGAATGAGACTTCATTTAGGGGAGTATCTTCAAGGGTGGTTATGAGAGGGAAGGGGATAGATTTTGCCAGTCTTTGGGAGGTCCCGAAGGCCATGAAGACAGTTTTAGAGGTGTTTAATTTGAGTTTGTTTCTTTGAAACCAAGACTGTACATTGTGGAAATCTTCCTGCAGAGTAGATTTGATGGCGTACAAGTCAGGACCAGAGGTGAAAAGGACAGTATCGTCCACGCACATATGTATGAGGGAATTTGAGCAGGCAGAAGGGGGGTTGTTTATAAAGAGAGTGAAAAGTATAGGACCAAGAATTGATCCTTGAGGGATGCCAGCTTGGATAAGGAGTGGAGTGGATGAGGAGTTTGCTATTTTGACTGACTGATGTCTGTTTGTTGATGTGTGAACCACCACCTCTACTAGGCCCACCTGCTGGTGCTGGTCATACTCATGGGCAAGCCATATGAGTCTGTTTACAGGTGTGAGATGTCACACCTGTCATAGAAGACAGCCTTCTTGGTGGCCATCACGTTAACCAGAAGGATCAGTGAGCTCCAGGTGCTCTTGGTGGAGTCCCTATATCTGGTCTTCCACAGGGACAAGGTTGTCCTTTGCCCCAACCCGAAGTTCCTCCCACAGGTGTATTTTACCAACTCATCTTTGGAGGCTGATCACAGGCTCCATATCCCGGACCTTTGGAGGGCATTCTCTTACAATGTGGAGTACATTGCTGGAGTTTGAGGTGGGTGAGGCTCACCAGCTGCTTGTGACATAGGCTGAAGCCACACCTGGCAGACTGGCAGCTAAGCAGATGATTGGCAAGTATATAACAGCCTACATCGACCTCTGGTATAGCTTAGTTGGTAGGGAGTCTCCTGCAGGATTTAGAGCTCATTCCACCAGACATTTAGCTGCCTTGATGACTACTTCCAGGGCCATTCCTATCCAGGAAATCTGCAGGACTGCTACCTGGAAGTCAGCACACAGCTTCATTTCCCACTACAGTATCAACCTTGAGTCTCATCAGGATGCTGCATTTGGGATCTTGGTTCTCCAATATCTGTTCACCAAGTAGGGGAGAGCACCTACCCTCCTCCTCCCGGCAAACTACTGGAAGTCTCTCAGTGTGTTGATAGTGACCTATAGTCACGCCCCTAGAAAAATATTTCATTCACCTGTAACCATAGTTCTAGATGTGGTATATAGTTCACATCCACATCACCCACCCAGCCTCACCTGGCAAGTGACACATGGATCCCTTCTTCCAGCATGCAAGATCTGATGTCATGGGGTGGAACCAGAGGATGTACTACCCGGGTGATGGGAAGAGCTTAGCTTAAAGACGTTCTGATGAATCAGCAATTCCAGTGGAACTGCCAATGTGTGAATGGGAACTATATAGCACACCTAGAACTACAGTTACAGGTGAGTAACCTATTTTTCTAACCCCAAGAATCCCTCACTTACATTTAACAACTGCAGTCATTCCCTAGGAATGAGCAGTCCTGGAGATTTGGAACTTTATGCTAATGATGGAACCTTCAAATGAAGTTTAGACTCTGCTGTGTAGTCATGCTCAACTCTGCTTTCCAGTGTCAGATTTTTTTTCCGCTGAAGACAGTAGTTGCTCTGAAGTTATCTACACACTTCTATCCTGTTTACGGCTTATTGTTTTAATTCTTTAAAGTATTTAAGTATTTTAGTTAAATAATTAATCTTCATAAAAATTTGCTAGGTATGCCTGTCACTGTATTTATTTTTTTTTTTTATTCAAATCTTTCTGCATAGGTATCAGATAGAATTTAGCAGCTAAAGGGGTAAAGCTAACATTCCTACTATCTGTGCCATCCTGTGAGGGTAGGCTTCTCTACTTTTGGGAAAGGGGACATGGTTGCAGCCGTCATGGTGGGAGGCCACCTGAGGATCAATGATCACCATACAGTGTGGTTCAGTGTACGAACTGTGGCAGAATCGATCCACACAAGGTTGAGGGTCCTGGACTTCAGGAGGGCTGATTTAAAAAAGATGGTTGAATACCTCAGGGATGCCCTGGCGGGGGGGGAGGGCTCTTGCGTGGAATGGAGGAACAGTGGGTGAAGCCAAAGGGGGGCATAGTGAAGGCAAAAAACCTCTGCATCAGACAAGTAAGCAAAAGCAAGAGGAGAAAGAGACTGCTATGATTCTCAAAATAGGTGGCTTATAAGGTAAGGGCAAAAAACTTAGCATTCAGGAGGGCAAAAAACTTAGCATTCAGGAGGTACAAGAAGGCACAGAGGGAGGAGGAGGAGGATAGGGAGGTGTATCAGGAGAAACAGAGGGAGGCAGGGAAAGCAAAAAATAAGGAGCACAAAGGCACACATGGAGGAGAGAATGGCCCAAGCAGTAAAGAAAGGGGACAAGATGTTTTTCGGGTATGTAAGTGAAAAAAGGAAGACCAGGGGAGGGATTGTTAGGCTAAGAATGGAAGAGGGAGCTTGGGTGGAGGAGGACCAGGAAAAAACAGACATCCTGAACAAATACTTCTGTTCAGTGTTCACAGAGGAAGGTGAGGGGCCACAGATAAGTAACAGGAGCACTGAAAGAAGGGAGGTGGACACTAGTCCATTTTCAGAGGAGAGAGTCCTGAAGGACTCACAAATCTGAACATGTGCAAGGCAATTGGGCCAGACAGGGTGCATCCAAGGATAGTGAGGAAGCTCAGGGAGGCACTGGCTGCACCTCTGACAGTCCTGTTCAACCACTCACCGGGACAGGAGTGGTTCTAGAGGACTGGAAGAGAGCAGATGCAGTCCCGCGTCACAAAAGTGGTAGTAGGGAGGAGGCTGGCAACTGCAGGCCAGTCAGCCTGACTTCAGTGGTGGGAAAATTAATGGAATCACTACTGAAGGAAAGGACTGTGGAATATCTTGAAAACAGTAGCTTATAAAATTTGAGGCAGCATGGATTCACAAGGGGATGTCATGTCAAACAAATCTGATTGACTGGGTGACCAGGGAATTGGATCAAGGTGGAGCAGTGGATATGTTCTACCTAGATTTCAGTAAGGCCTTTGACACCGTTCCACATAGGAGACTCATAAGTAGGCTGAGCAGCCTAGGAGTGAGTCCAAAGGTGGTAAACTGGGTAAGAAACTGGGTAGGGGATCAGCAACAGAGGGTGGTGGCAAACTGAGTTCTTTCTGAGGAAGGGAGGATGGCCAGAAGGGTGCCACAGGGGTCAGTACTGGGACCAATCCTCTTTAATGTCTTTATTAATGATATTGCAAAAGGGCTGGAGGGGAAGGTCTGCCTTTTTGCGGATGACACTAAAATCTGTAATAGGGTACACACTCCAGGAAGGGTGGAAAAAATGAGTAGTGATCTGAGAAAGTTAGAGGGGTGGTCAAGGGTATGGCAGCTAAGTTTCAATGTGAAAAAGTGCAAAATCATGCATTTAGGGAACAGAAACTCAGAGGCAGAGTAAAAATTGGGGGAGTGGTATTGACGACCACCAAACAGGAAAGAGACCTGGGGGTAATAATATCTGATGACCAAAAGATGGCCAGGAAGTGTGACAAGGCATTTGGGAGAGCCAGTGGGATGCAGGGGTGCATAGGGAGGGGTATCACCAGCAGAAAGAGGGAGATGGAGTTACCTTTGTATAGACCACTGGTCAGACCTCACCTAGAGTACTGAGTCCAGTTCCGGAGACCTCATCTCCGGAAGGACATAGATAAAGTGAAGGTGGTTCAGAGGAGGGAAACTAAAATGGTGCAGGGTCTGCATAAAAATCCCTATGAGGAGAGACTGAAGGACCTCAATATGTACACCCTGGAGGAAAGGGGTGAGAGCAAGGATATGATTGAAACTTTCAAATACCTCACTGGTGTAAATAAGGTACAAGAAGGACGCATTTTTCAGAAAAAAAGATACTCAAGAACAAGGGGTCATGCTATGAAGCTAGAGGGGAGTAGACTCAAGGGAGATGTGAGGAAGTACTTCTTCACAGAAAGAGTGGTGGATGCCTGGACCAGCCTCCTAGCAGAGGTGGGGGGGACAAAAACTGTTTTGGGGTTCAAGAATGCATGGGTTAGGCATAAGAGGACCTTAGTGGTAAGGCAAGAGGGGTAGAGCCAGAGATGAAGAAGGGTCTGCGGTAATACTGTAGGTAGGGACCAATGAGCAGACTAGGTGGGCCAAGCGGTCCTTATCTGCCATCAGATTCTATGTTTCTATGTCAAAATCAGAAAGTGCAGTAAGATTTTTTCTGTGTGTTTTGTCTGCAGTTTGCAAACATTTTCTTTTCATTTTTGTAGAAGTACTGTTCCCCATCTGTTGTATGGTATCTTGTATTATATGTGTAAGTCATTTGAAGTATTAAAAATATTGGGTTTTATATACTTCATGCTGTGACTAAGTCCTTTGAGATACAGACAGATGATTTATAACTAAGAAAAACTGTATTTCCACTTCTGCAGAGAAGGCTATAGTTACCATAATTTGTTTCTACAGTAAAGAGGTCTCAGCCCTGACAGAGAGGAGTAGGTCATCTGCCCTTGAGCAAGCAGCACTGTACTGTGTGAGTGGTGGTTCTGGAGGGATTCAGACCTAGAGATACCCTGAAAGATTGTCTATGCTGAGTGGTGGCAGCTACTGAATATCCATGCAGAGCTTCTGACTAGGTCAGCTGCACAAACAGACCCAGTACAAGTGTTGAAGATGGAGCTTTCCCTGGTTAAGGCAAAGGCAAAAACTGAGGAGCAAAAGGCAGAGGTGGAGCTGTAGAAGATGAAGCTGGAAGCAGAGGAGAAGAGGCGTAAAGACTGAAGAGTGTGAGAAAGAGTGGCCAGCATGAGATCCAGTGAGAGGAAAGGCAGCACCAGCACGAGATCCAGATGAAAGAGAGTGAGCATGCGAGAGAGATGGAGAGGCTGAGCCAGAGGACATCACCACAAACTGTGAGTAATGGCATGAGGTGCTTGACGCAGGAAGCCAAAATTAATTCTAAAATGTTTCCCAGATATCAGGAGGGGATGATCTTGATTTAAGATCTTTTGAGAGAACCTGTGGGCAATTTGAACTGGGCAGGGTTTCTTGGGTGACTCAGTTATTGCCACTGCTTACAGGCCCGAATTGATACTGAGGACTGCATGGATTAGGATAAAGTGAAAAAATGCCTTGCTAAAACATTTTTAATTAACCCCAGAGGCCTGTAGGCAAAAAGGGGGTTAAGAAAGGCACCAGGGGATACCTTTGCTGAAATGTGTGTTCAGCCAACTAACTCGTCAGAATGCTGGGTAGAGGGTGCAAAAGCTCACTCTGTAGAAGAAATAAAAGATTTATTTCTTCTGGAACAGTTCTTAAAAACTGTGTCTGAAGAACTGAGAATATGGTTGTTGGACAGAACTCCAAGCTCCATGGGGGAGGCACCTGAGAGGGGTGATCTGTTCATATCCAGCCAACCATCCTTCCATCACAAAGAGAGGCATCAGATGGTTTTAAGGAAACCCTAGTGGGCAACCTAAAGGAAGCCAGCCTCTGCCTGAACCAAGAGGGAAGCCACCTGGTTTCAAAATCTTGGAGATGGGTGAATGCAGGTGCTGCATCTGCCAGAAACGGGGGCATTTGTCTTATGATTGTCCAAAAAATGTGAAAACAGGTACAAGTGCAGATGCCCTCTAACTCCACTGCGCATATTCACCCTGTGTGTGAAAATAGGATAGTGACCCACGGGTTGAGGGACATTGAGGCCTCCATTTCTTTGGTGAGGTAGGATTTGATTCAAGAGGAACAGATCCTGCCTGGCCAGTTTTCTAGGATTAGAGGAGTGACAGTCCTGCAGTCTCAGTGTCACTGGCCCAGATCTTCTAAGCTGAGAAGGTGGCCAGGGCATATGGGTGGTGGGTGTTGAACCCAACCTGCCTGTGGACATAATCATGGGTATTGAGTTTGATAGTTGGGCCGATATTGTGTGCGTGTCACTACCCATAGCAAGGCAAGGGAACTGACTTCTGAGGACACAGAGGGGGCAGTGCATTAGGAAGCAACCTCGACCTCAGTAGCAGGAGATGTTGTAGCAGAAGAACAAACTGGGAGCAGCAGTTCTGAGACACAGCTACACACTGAGGAGAGCCCAGCCTTGGGCGGCTCTTCCACAGCATGTGTTTTGGGAAAGGTTGGGTGTGCAGAGCTAGGGAGAGCTCAGCAAGCTAGACCATCCTTGCAAAAGTTAAGGGAGTTAGCTACCAGTGTGGAAAGTGACTCTCCAAGTTCTGGGCAAAGGTAAGTGTACTGGAAGAATGGGCTCCTGTACCATGAGTGTGTTCCTAAGGGAGGACTGGAGTAAGAGGTACTCCAGCAGATAGTGGTTCCTAGGGATCATAGGATGCAGCTTCTGACCTTAGTTCATGACTCACCCTTTTCAGGACACCTATGGGTCAACCATACAAAACGGTGGCTGTCTAATAATTTGCACTGGTCCAGTATGTTTAAAGACATGGCAAACTACTGCTAGACCTGTCCACAGTGCCAACAGTTAGGAAAGGTTGGGGACAAGGCTAATGTGGCTTTCATTCCCCTACCTGTTATTGGAGAGCTATTTTGGTGTGTTGCATTGGACATTGTGGGGCCACACAGCACCCCAAATCTTACTTGCAAGTGGCACATTTTGGTGATTATAGACTACACACAGGGTACCCAGAGGCAGTGCCCATGTCCTCTATTGAGGCTGAGGAGGTGGCTGATGAACTGCATGGGATAGTTAGTCATGAGGGTTCCCCCAGGAAATTCTGTTGAACCAGGGCACCATCTTCATGTCTGATCTGATGGTTAGTCTCTGGAAGAAGTATCGGGTAAAGCAGCTAAGGGCCTCACCCTACCACCCCCAGACTAATGGTTTGGTTGAGTGATTCAATGAGCCTCTTAAAACCATGTTAAGGGCATTCACTAACCAGTATGCGAGAGAGTGAGACAAGGACCTAACCCATCTCCTATTCATGTATAGGGATGTCCCCCAGGAGTCCACAGAGTTCTCACCCTTCGAGCTCCTGTTTGGCCATGAGGTAAGGGGCCCCCATGATTTGGTAAGGGATGATGGAACGATGAGCTTGCTACCCAAGGGGAATCTGCTGTCTAACTTAAACTCCTTTATGCAAACTAGATAAGGTTGTTCTGCCTTGTTTTAAACGTTTTTTTAAAAAATGTAAGTAAAATTTAGAAATAATTTGTTAGCCATTTAGCTAGATTTAGTGGCCACAGTGCACCCTAGCTCTAGAAATAAATACATCTGACATTGGAAAGCAGGGGTGAGAGCGACTGCACTGCAGAGTTTGAACTTCATTCTAAAGTCCCATCATTAGCATAAAGTTCCATATCTCTGGGGCTGCTCATTCCTGGGGAATGATTGCAGTTGTTAAACATACAATTGTGAAGGATCCCTTGGAAGAAACAACATTACTATGGTGAGTAATTTTTTTCTTCCTGCCTATTAATAATGTTGGTTGTCTACTAATGCTTAACATTTTTTTTACAATAATTTATAATTGTAAAATATGTTTTCCTACTATCTATGTTGCTAGTTGGAGGGATACCACACCAAACTGAATAGAGCAATGTAAAAAAAAAAATCAGTGATTAGAAAAATTAGTATTGTGCACAGCTACTACAGTGCAATGCCATCTTTGTCCTGCTGGTACTGCTGTTTGTGTAACATTACTGGAAGTTTTTCTGTAAGACAGCTTTACACTGTACAATCTCATCATGTCAAAAACATCAAGCATAAGAGTGCCTTATTCTCACTTTTGCCCTGCATACAAGACTAAACTACTTTTTTTTTAAATGTGAGTGGGGCACAGTGATTATTTGTCGAAGGAAAAGATAATCCCACTATGTATCAGCATACTATGTACAGTATAAAATAAGTGGTAGAGATCTCCAGAAATGGAGCTTTGATATTAGAAAAGTAGACCAGTCTTGCTGTGTTGGAACTGCATTCACTTTTACAAAAACAGAAAGATCTTACATTTCTAGCAGTACTTACCAACATGAGAGGAGTTCCTAGCAGTAGGTGATGAAACCGTGGTTCGTTCTATAAAAAATAAAGGAACATGCCACTTCATTCTTTTCAAATAGCAGAAGATATTAAAAAATTAGAGCTGGGCGAAGATAGCGGGGTTCACATCTTCAGGTTTTGCCGAATGTGGCAAAACAACATCAGCCAAATTCAGAGATGCTCATAAAACTGGTAAACAAAAAGCTCTACATGTGGGATTTATGGATTTTCTCTTCCAAATCAGAGAGCTATGGGAACAAATATCCACATGTCACATACATTACTTAAAAAATGCAAGAAATTACATTTGCAATATTTGTTTTGTGCAAAGCAACCAATCTGTGAAAAAAAAATGTAATTCTTTGTTTGGAAATGCAAACATTTTCTATGCTTTTCACATGATTTCACGACTACAAAATCTGTGTTTCAAGGATATTTCACCAGCAGAATTATAATTTTACACAGCCCTCAAAACAGTTTACTTCATATGTAAAAACAATGAACACATTGATCTTTTAAGGTCATTTTTGCTGGGTGTACTACTGTCGCTCCCTGACAATTCCACCTGCAAGATATTTAGTTTCTGTCTCATAAGAACTGCTAAGCAGTGGAAAATCGCAACATTTACAGATCGAAATTGAGTTATGCTCTCTTAATCCACACAAATCCAGAAGAGAAACAAAAACAGAATATTTTTGCTAGGCAAATATAACACCTTTATTAGGCTGATGAACAGTTAAAAATAGAAGCTTTTGAGGCCTATAGTACTGCCTCTTCTTTAGGTATGTTACACAGTGTAGGCTGAAGCACATTTTGTAGGAGTTTAATTCCTATTAGTAATGCAAGTAGAAAAAAACATCAGAGGTTTGAATAAACTTTGAAGTGCTAATTAATATGAAACCAGCAGGAATGAGGTCACTATTTACGTTATGGCTGTTGTCCCAGTGAAAACAAAATGGTGTTTTCTTTTTAGAAATTCAGGCAAGAAACTGCGGAGAGTTTAATACACTAGGGATAAAACAAGCTTTGTAATGCTGATTGAAAAGATGTTAAGAAACTTTTTACATATAGCATTTTGTTATGTAGCAGTCTTGTAATGCTGTTTAACAGCATGGGAAGTGTTTATCTGTACTTAGTTCAAAGGCTGTTATTTTAACTAGTGGGACATGAAGCCTCTGGTTTATTGAGACCAGACTCCAGGTTGTTAGAAGTTTGCATAAATTTGAACTCTGAGGTCCTTCTCTCCATTTGTGTGTTCTGAAGTTACCTTTCAGGACTGCCACTTGCATGTCTCACAAAGCATGTTTCTAGCTGAGAAATGTTTCATCCACTGGCATGTCCATGATCTGGAGTCTGATATTATAATGGTGCAGGTTCATTCACTTCCTAAGCATCTGTACCATTTCCACAGATACAGATGTATGGGAGACAGTCTGCTGACTACAGAGAAGATGCCAAACATGCACTCACATCATAACAACAGCTACAATCTTCATTCCTCACAAAAAAAAAAAAAAAAAACAGGACTTCAGAATCCAATGATCATTCAGCTGCTGGTCTGCTAATGTTGAATATCTGATTATGTGTTCAAAATACCCAGCACAAATCTTTATTTGGGGAAAACTGCATAGACGTTTAGGAAGCAAATGAAGCTGCATCGTTACAATATAATACACCAGACCATGAACACACCAGTGGGTGAGCATTTGTTCAGCTTGAGACATGGTTTGGGGGACATGAAGGTGGCAATCCCGAAGGGCAACTTCAAAACACAGATGGAGAGAAGGGCCTGAGAGTTCAAATTTATTCAAACTTATAACACCCTGGAGTCTAGCCTCAATAATACTTCATGTCCCATTACTTAACATAACAGTCTTTGAACTTAGCACAGATAAACACTGCTATTAAACAAACAGCAATATAGGACTGCTACTTAGCAAACATCTACAGTATATATAGTTTCTTAAAACCTTCTGCTCAGCCCGTTTAATGTAAATCAGCATTACAAAGCCAGTTTAATCCTTAGTGTTTTAAACTCTCTGCAGCTTTTTGTCTGCATTTCTAAACACCACCATCCTGTTTTTATTGTGACAACAGCTAGAATGTAAATAGTGACCTTGTTCCTACTGTTTTGATGTTAATGAGGACTTCAAAGTTTACTCAAACCTCTGCATGTTTTCCATCTTGCATTGTTTGTAGGAATCACACTCCTAGAGAACGGTGCTTCAGTCTACAATGTGTGACATACCTTAAAGAATAGGCAGTACTGTAGGCACTAAAACCTTGTATCTTTAGTTTTTCATTAGCCTATTAGAGGTATTGTCTTTACATAGTAAAAGGATTCTCTTCTCACCCCAGGAACCCCTCAGTATGCTTGACTAGTGCAGTTATGCCAGCTAGATTCAGCCGCCCCGGAGGTGGAGTTATGCTAATGATGCCAGGGAATTAGCCAGTTAGGTTGTAGTAAGAAAGTGCTGCCTGTAGGTGCTGCTGTATTTCTAGTCAGATTAATTTCTCTGCTGACTGGACAAGTCTGCCCTGGAGCTCTCTTATTAAACCTTCGATTGAAGTAGTTAATTTTCATTTTATCAGTGGTTTCTTTTATTCTATGCTGCTTTTAAAGTGTTTTAGTAAGTTTTTAGTGCTTTTTGCGTTTTATGCAGTTCTTAGTTCCCAGGAACTGCAGAAAGGCTCCTCCTTTTTCTGCATTCCCGTGCTTTATTCTCAGTAAAAAATATTGCGTCTGAGGTAAAATTTCCACAGATTTTATATTTTAACATTATTATTTCCAAGGATATCTATTTTTAAAGCAGTTCTGTGATTTTAAACCACATTTCTTTATTTTACCTCAGTTTGGAGCCATTTTTCTATGGTTCCACAGTGCTGGGAGCCTTCTGAATTTTTCTTTTTGGGAACTAACTTTCCTGGGTCTTCTGACAAATTGGCAGGCCAGACAGACTCAAAAACAATACTGGTCTCTTTTTTCTGCCCAAATTGCTAAAGCCTTTTCAATTGTGGTCAATGCAGACTGCCACAAGCCTCATTTGTATATTTTGGTCTAGTCACTGCTTTTTCTGTCTGTGAGCTTTACATTTTAACTTGCTCAGAAACAGTTAAGAAATCAGCCATAAGGTTGGAAATTATAGCTTTCCAGTCTGCCTTCTCCTCTAATAATAATTCAGAAGAGGGGTCCTCCTCTTATCAAAAGTCTAAAGACAGGTCCTCCTAGGACCCTCTAGAAAATAAGTCTGAAAGACAAAAAGAAATTAGAAAAATAATAATGACAAAGCCCCCCCAAAAAAGAAAGATATTTGCAGCAGGTTCCTGATGCAGTGCTTGCTACAATTGCTATATATATATATATATATCTATACACAAGTGACTTGCAAAAGTATTCAACCCCCTTGAAAGTTATCAGATTTGTCTGGATTACAAATGAGACTTACATATATTATTCCAGTCAGTATTTTTATTGCAAACTCATATGCTCTAACAGTATATTGTCAAAGCCAAAATTAATTAACCGTCAGCAAATCTTTTAAAGAAAATTAAAAACTGGAAAATGCTGCTTGCAGAGGTATTCATCCCCTACACATTAGTATTTGGTAGAGCCACCCTTTACTGCAATAACCGCTTTAAGTCTTTTGGGGTAAGTATCTACCAGCCTTGCACACTGTTCGGAATGATTCTTGCCCATTCTTCTTGTGAGATTGTTCCAGGTTGTTCAGGTTGGTTAGGTGGCCTTGTGGACCGCAATTTTCGAACAGTGCCACAGATTCTCGATGGGATTGAGATCTGGACTTTGACTTGCCACTGTAGGACATTCACCTTTTGTTGTTTAACCACTCCTGTGTTGCTTTGGCCTTGTGCTTGAGATCACTGTCCTGCTGAAAGGTGAAGTTTCTCCCAAGCTTCAGTTTTCAGCAGACTGAAGCAGGTTCTCTTGCAATATCTCCTGTATTTTGCTCCATCCATTCTTCCTTCAATTTTAACAAGATGCCCAGTCCCTGCTGATGAAAAGCATCCCACAGCATGATGCTGCCACCACTACTTCACTGTAGGGATGGTGTTTCTCGAGCATGGGCAGTGTGGAGTTTGCGCCACACATAGCGCTTTGAATTTGGCCAAAATCTCTATCTTGGTCTCATCAGGCCACAAAACCTTGTGCCACATCTTAGCTGGGTCACTCTCATGCTTTCTGGCAAACTCAGACATGCTTTGATATGGTTCTTTTGAGTAATGACTTCTTTCTAGCCACCCTCCCATATAGGCCAGTATTATGCAAAGCTCTTGATATGGTTGACTGGTGCACCTTCACTCCACTCTCAGCCACTGAACTCTGTAGCTCCTTCAAAGTGATTGTTGGCCTCTCTGTGGCTTCCTCACTAGTCTCCTTCTTGTTCGGATGCTGAGTTTTGAGGGGGCCTTGTCTAGAGTAGTGCCTGGGTGGTGTGATGCAGCTTCCACTTCCTCACTATTGATCCAACAGTGCACACTGGGATATCCAAACACTTGGATATTATTTTGTACCCTTTTCCTAATTTATGCATGTCTATTATCTCTAACTTCCTTAGAATGCTCTTTAGTCTTCATTTTCACACCTTCCTTCAGATTCACAGTCTGACCAATGGTCATTAAACTGAGGAATTTTATCCAGAAAATGTGAGCTACTTTAATGTTTCAGAGGTGAGGCCAATTGTAAGCCAATTGTGTCCTCGTTAAGCAATATTTTCATCTGTGTAAACTTGGAGCTTCCAGAGCACAGGGGTTGAATACTTTTGCAAACAGCATATTTCAGTTATTTATTTTTCTTAAAATATTTTCTAACATAAAACCAATGTCACTTTAAAATAATTATTTTGAGGGTCAGTCTTTTAAATAAAATATTACACAGATCAAAATCTCAATGTATCATTTGTCATTCAGACAAATCTGACAACTTTCAAGGGGTTGAAAACTTTTGCAAGTCACTATATATATATATATATATATATATATATATATACACACACACACACACACACATATATATATATATATATATATATATATATATATTATATATACATATATATATATATATATATATACCACTGCCCCTCCACTGAGAGCAAAGGGAGATACCAGTATTACAACAAAATATTCCCTCTGTGGAGGAAATTACAAAGACTTGGCAATATATAATATCTATTTAAGCTGTGGGCAATCTCTTGGTCCCCCAGCTGATTCTTCCTTACCTATTCCCTCAGACCCTGTGGCCAGGATTTGTTTCTTGGGAAGAGTGATGATGAAGAGGAGGGTAAACCCTTAGAGCCTGATGTACCCCCTGACCAGATTTTGGCTCTCCTTCTCCTGTCCAGGAGGATTTTTCCTCTTATTACACTTGTGTCCAACTCTCTTGATCTTCCTATTCAGGAGACCACTGAAGGGGACGAGTAGGCAGACTCTTTGGATATGATGGGTCTCCTTCCTCCAAGAAAGTTACTCCTTCCAGTTCATAAGTTCCTTTGCAGAGCTATTTCAAGTTCTCCAGAATCCCACCTCCATCCCACGGGTGGAAAAAAAAAAAAGAAAAAGTACCAGCAGGTTAAGACAAATGCTGACTACTGTTTCATATATCCAGACCATGAAGGAGTCCGAAAAAGAGTCTAGGATACTGGATGCTAGGGGTAAGATATCTTACACCACTGCCTTTCTAATTATAGTATTCATAGCTCATTTTCAGAAGGTACTCTGGGACTCTATCCTGGCTATCAGACAGAAACCTCTATATAACATTTCTCAGGACAGGGCAGAAACTATCAGAACTGCCCCTAAAAGCCACAGAATACCAGTTTCATATGGCTGTTGATGCCTCTGACACTGTTCTCAGACCTAAGGTTCAGGGCATCTCTTACAGAGGGCGTGTCCAGTAGGGAACCATCCATTCCTCCCAGGACAACCAAACTAAAGCTATGGCTTTCCCCTGTAGATTAATTTTCTTTTGGGGACTTGAACACAATAGTACAGATTAAGAGAAAGCCCCTACTCCCTACAAGCCCCAGCGAGGAGGGGACACAAGTAGAGGCTTCTATCCAACGGCCTTCTACCCTTCATGGTACACATGCCTTTGGATTACTCTCAGATGAGACCATTCATCACAGAAAGAGGTAGCAAGGCTAAAAAACCTGCTGACCCGGCCCCTCAGCAAAACTTGTGAGTCTTTCGCCCCTCTGCCACTAGGGGGGGAAGGCAGTCCCACAGCCTTCATCAATGACATGTAACTACTGGAGGTTGTGGGTCAAGCGTCTCAAGCTTCTAACTCACACAAAAAATATTCTGTTACAGTTGGAAGTAAAGTCTCTCTTATCAACAAATACGGTAGAAAGAATTCCCCTCTCACAATGGGGGGCTCTACTTCAGATACTTTCTTTCTTAAAGGAAAAATGGGCCTGGTCTATCCCAAATTCAAGATGGTCACCCTTTCAGTGCTCAAACCCTATTTGCAAAAGGGATACTGGCTAGCCTCCCTAGGCCTTAGAGATGTCTATATTTGCATTCCTTCAGACTGTCTCAAAAAGTATCTCAAGCTTAGGCCGCCCTCTGGCCTCTGCCAGTTTGCAGCTTTACAATTAGGTCTTTCTTCAGTTCTACAGCAGTGCCTGGCAGTAGGGCCAATCCATCTCAGAAGACAGAAGATCTCTGTCTTCCCCTATCGGGAACTCGACTAGTTAAAAGACAACACAGCGAAGTTATACTTTGAGCCAGTTTAGCTCCTGGAGTTCATGGGAACAGAACTGGACACAGAGCAAAGCAAAGCAAAGCCTGGCTCCTTCTAGATAGGGTAGAGAAGCTCCAGACCCTGGCACACTTGTCTGTCTCCAGCCAACCAAGACCAGCCAGGCACTTCCTCAGACTTCTGAGCCTCATGGCATCTGCAGCTTTTGTAGTTCCAGGTGCCAGGATTTGGATGAGGGATACACAATCCATTACCTCCAAAAGAGGGACTCCTTATCAAAGCTGGTTTCAGTCACATGGACACTCTTTCAGGCATTGTACTTCTACAAGGACAGGGACAACCTAAGGGAGGGAACCCTATTCAACAGAAAGATCCCTCCTCTGTCCTCACTGCAGTCACCTCCCTCCTGGGATGGGGAGTGTACCTGGAGGATCATTCCATAATCGGATTGTGGTCTCCCAGGGAGTCCAAGTGTCACATAAATCTTCTTGAGCTCAGAGCTGTGTACCTGGCCATCTAAGCCTTTACTCCCAACTGAAAAACCAGTCTGTCCAAATTAGGAAAGACAACACCATTGCCATGGTCCACATCAGCAAGCAAAGGGGCACAAATTCCTCAAAGCTCTGTATAGAGGCCTTGAGGATCTGGTCACTGACCTATTCCCTGAATTTGCATCTGACTGCCATGTACCTTCCAGGCAAGGAGAATGTGCTGGCAGACTCCTTCAGCTGCATCATTCTGAGCCACCATAAGTGGTCCCTAAACAAGAAAGAGTTGTTTGCAATCTTCATAAGGTGAGGCAATCCAGAGATAAATCTCTTCGCCTCCAAACACAATTATCAGATTCCTCTGTACTCTGTACTTTTGCAGGCCTCTGGCTCTGGGCTCAGTGCCAGTGGATCTCCTGTCCCTGAACTGGACAAGTAGATTTCCTACATCTTCTGTTCATTTCCCTTGATTCTCAGGGTGCTTCTCAACTTCAAGAGCCAGTCAGCAACAATATTTCTGGTGGCTCTGAACTGGACAAGGCTGCCTTGGTACTCCTGCTCCTTGCCCTGGCAGCCGAAAGGCCTATTCACATGCCCTCAACCAACAGTCTCCTGACCCTGCCTCAGACAGGGATAAGATACCCAAGCATAGAGTCTCTTCACCTCAAAGCTTGGTACTTGAAGAACAATTATTTATTTATTTATTTATTTATTTGATAGCTGGGTGAGTACACTGGTCCCAGGGACCATTTTCAGGCATGACCCGGGACTCTCAGTATTCTAAACAAGTTTTCGGAATTCTGCGATTAGCAAAAAAAAAAAAGTACCAAAAAGACCTATGCTTCCAAATGGAAGAGCTTTCTTTCTGGTACAAGGCAGAGAGATTGACACCCTGCAAACTTACCTGTCCTCTATACTAGACTTTTTGGTAAACCTGCAAGCATCAGGCCTTAGAGCCTCATCCCTGAGGGTCCACCTGACAGCCATTTTGGACTTTTTTCACCTGGCAAAGAGAAATCTATAATTTCTCACTCCAGCTTCATGAAGTTCTTAAAGGCCTACTGAACCTTCAACTCCAACTCAGGGAACCTGTCCTCTCTCTGGGATTTGAACCTCTGTATGGCTAAGTCCATGTAGTCTCCATTTGAATCCATGGCCACTGCAGACTTAAAATATGTCACCTGGAAAACTGTTTTCCTGGTGGCCTTCACTTCAGCTAGAAAGATTTCAGAGCTGAAAGCTCTATACACTGAACCAAACTACATTATACCCCACAGGGATACAACAGTTCTCAGAACTAACAGAGAATTAATTCCCAACATGGTGTCTGAATTTCACCTTAATCAACCTATTTCATTTTCTTTCTTTTCTTAGACAAGTCCATGTCTGGTGGATGCAGGCTTCACCGCCTGGACGTCAAAAGGGCACTGACCTGCAACCTAGGGCACACCAAGCAGCTCAGGTCCTCGCACACCCAATTTTTCCCCACCTATGGTCAGGTGCACAAGGACAGACCAGCCTCAAAGAGGTTTGCCTCTAGTTGGATAGTTTCTTGTTTTCACTTCTGTTACAGCAAGGCTAGCAGACAGTCACCTTTGGGCCTTAGGACCTATTTCACCAAGGGCACTGCAGCCCTGGTAACAGTAGCAAGGGACATACCCTTGATTGACATCTGCAAAGCAGTTTCTGGTAATACTGTACACACCTTTACAAAACACTGCTGCTTGGATGTACAGTCCAGATCAGATGCCAGATTTGGCACTGCAGTCCTGTAAAACCTGTTTCCAAACTAGGTTCTGTTCCTTCCTCCCAACTACACTGCTTTGTAATCTGCACTAGTCAAGCATACTGAGGGATTCCTGGGGTGAGAAGAAAAAATTACTTACCATAGTAATATTGTTTCTTCCAGGGGATCCCTGAGTATGCTTGACCTCCCATCCAGCCTCTCTTCACATAACCTGGCTGAGAATAGTTCTGCAGTCCTTGCCATAGGCCAAATTTCTTACTGTAGAGCAATAAAATGAGTAATATTCCATAGTGAAGCATGATGTATATAGTTTGCCTAGAGGCGAGTTCCCCTTTCCTTTGTTTTTCCATTTTTTCTATAGTAGAGTACTATGATAGATTTAGGGTTTGGGGCCTTTTGCCCCTCAGGCTTTGAAATAAATCTGACTGGAAGTACAGCAGCACCTACAGGCAGCACTCTCTTACTACAACTTGACTGGTTAATTATCTGGCATTATTAGCATAACTCCACCTCCGGGGCAGCTGAACCCAGCTGGCATAATTGCACTAGTCAAGCATACTGAGGGATCCCCTGGAAGAAACAATATTACTATGGGAAGGAATTTTTTCTTTTTGTTTCTCTTCTAGTTACAATAAGGTATTTGTAATCCTAGACTTGATAAATAAAATAAATAAATAAATAAATAAAAGTATTTATAGTTAATAACCCATTAATTAACAGTGATTGTGGAGGCAGATTTCTAGTCTGCCTAATGTCATTAATGATGTGGACTGCACCTCCACTTCCCTTTTGGGAATGTGCACCATTTGGTGATACAGTTAGATGATGGTAACAGTATACTAGTATACAGAAAGGCATGCTTCAGCTGTGGGATGGGGACCCACTGGACTAGTCTGGATTTTGGATATTATTGGTCCCCCTTCCCCCCCAATAATGATAAGTGTTCTGGAGGTAGCCCACTTGGGGCTTAGTGCATATTGCACCTCTTCTTGCCTTTTCAAAATTGCAGACAAGATGTGGAATGACATTTGAATTGACAGCATCCTTATTTGATGCCACATTTTCTCTTTTGGGTAGTTTTCTGAATTAGTAATAGCTGAAATTACCCTTTTAGTTTAGTTTTTTTTATTTGTATAGTAAGAAGAACAAACAACATATGCAGTTTATACATACTGTAACACAATAAAACAGTTCCCACAATAAAATACATTGTTGCAAGGAAATATCCTACTGGGCAAATTAACTATATACTCTACATTTATATATATACCATACCCCATAACAGCTGTTACCTTGCTGCAGTAAAAAGTCTTGTATGGGGCTTGTGCTTTGTGTCAGCTCTTTTGGGTTCCCACTAGGGGTTTTAGTTTGCAGTTTTCTCCAGAGGCAGCTAATAGCGTCCGCCACTCAACACCATGCAATCACCCATACTGGGCTGTAGGAGCGGACATTAGGGTAGCCCCTTGGCAAAAGACTGGGGTACACCTCAATAGGGGTAACCAACATCCTAAAAGGACGGGCAACAAGATTCCTGGATCCATGCTATTGGAACACACTCCTTACTGGGAGCCCAAGTCAAGGGTGGGGGTGGGGGCAGAGGCTTCAGGAAGATCCATGGAAATGGTTCCTTGAGGTACTCCCTGCCTGGGAATGAAGCAAAGGGTTAAGGAGAAAACTTGAATTTTCACATGAGTAGTGAAAATTACATAGTAGACAGTACATGCATACATAATGTTTTCCCTTCAAATTAAAATGGTCATCATAAGTGTACATTTATGCTGCCTTTTTTTTTTTTACACATTTACTGTAGTGCTAAAAGAAAAATATTTCTAACACCAGAAATCCCTCACTGATGCATTACAACAAGCATCATCCTCCAGGGAGAGACCGATATAGACCTTATGCTAGTTAGAGAATTTAAAACTAAGGTTCACACTTTGCACTGTGGTCATGCTCCCACTCTAGCCCTAACATCAGATTTGTTTTTCCACCTGAAGAGAGCAGTCTCCCCAAAGTCAGCTCCAGTATTTCTGGTCTCCAGAGTGTGTTTTTATTTTATATGTGAATGTTTCTTTCTAAAATAGTTCTAATCCCAGGAATCCCTCAATGTTTACACTTTATGCAGTTATCTCAGCTGAGAGTGACACCCCGGAGAATAGAACCAATGCACGTTTTAGAATTTGGAATGTAGGTTTACATTCCCCACCTGTGTGCCACTCTGGCTGCTGCTCAGATCTATTTCTCTGCCTAAAGACAGCAGCCACCTCGTCGTAAACTCCAGTAACTGCTGGTTCTGCAGTTGGTTTGTTTGTTTATTAGGGGTTAATTTAAAAGTGTTACTTTTTAGTTCGTTTTTCGATTACTCTGTGTTAGCTAGGGACTTTTCAGTAATTTATAGTCTCTCCAGTTTCCAATTGATTCCTAAGAACCTGAGACTACCCTAGCTGGCTACTGTTTTCATTTTCAGCTACTTTTTGGCTACTAAACCACTTCTTACTTAATTAAGCAGTGATTTAGCATTTTAACCTATACAAGTGACAGAAAATGGAGCGCTTTCACTTTCCATTTCTATCTGCTCTTTCACCTTAATTAGTTGGTTCCTATTACAGGAACCATAATTTGACCTTTGGCACAGTTTCCTCAGTAGAAGAGGCTTTTTTCTTTACTATTGGGCTCTTATACTGCATTGTTCTTAGGAATAATTTTCATACTTTTAAGGTTCTCTCAAATTATTTTGTCAGAAAGACCTTGTGGATGTACAGTTTCTAAAAATTGTAAAAATAGTTTCCAGCTCTTGGCAAGGGCTGACTGCATTGAACTTTGCTTAAAATGTCCAAGTCCACATCACGACTTTGTAAATTGTAAGTCAGGTCATATTTTTGCCCAAAAACCTCTTTACAAAGGGTAAAAAACTTAAAAAGAAACTTGCTTTCTCAGTCTGCCTCTGTGTCACCAAGAAGTAATAAAAAACACTCTGATGGAGTTCTCAATGATTTTGGAAAGCACGCATCAGAAAGATCAATCTCCTCATGTACAACAGCAGCAAATAAAAATGGGAAAGGTGACAAGAAAAAAGATAAAGCTGCACAGCTGTCAGAAAGGTTTGGTAAAGATGGTTCAGACATCAGGGTGTCCGAAAGTGGGAACCCTGAATCCAGCGCTGTTCAAAACAAAAATAAAAGAAGCCTCAAAGCAGGCACTGAATACGGTGTCTGCCAAAAAGAAATTCAAAGAAAACAATGTCACGGCCACTCCTCTTGAATGGAGAAAGGAGTAGGCAGATGGCACAGATCAAATGCCCTCATCAGAGGACAAATCAAAAATGTGACAGTTTTTCCAGGCTGTTCAGGCCATGGGAAATTTAAATAAGATACATGCCACCCCCTCCCCAGGCACAGGCTCCAACCTCTCTGCCTGCAGAGGAGGAAAATAAAAATACTATGCATCGCTAGAGGAAGGTGACCCAGTGGAATTCAAGGGTGCATCTGAACAAGATTTTGAACCTCCTCCAAGGCTAATGAGGATTACTCATCTTTTTCCTCCCTTGTCAGACAAATGGTTGATACCCTTAACATCCCCCCACTAGAAACAGAGGAGGATGAAGAGGATGCTGATTTTATGGACATGATGGGAGTAGGTCCACCAAGGAGAATGTTACTTCCTGTGCATAAAGCACTTAAGAAGGCAATATCAAAAATCATGTCTACGCCCAGCTCAGCTGTAGACATCAATAAGAAAAACAAAAGAAAATATCTGGTGGACAAGCAGGGAGTGGAATACCTGTATGCCTATCCTGATCATCAAGGAGTAGTCCAGGCTGCTTGTGAGAGAACAAAAATCACTGTATCTGCGTAGCCTACTGAAATGGACTCAAAAAAAGTGGATGCTGTGGCTAAGAAGGTTTATGCAACAGCTTCCCTGCCTATCAAGCAGGCAGCTTATTCAGTACATATAGCACAGTACCAGACAGCTCTTTGGAACACATACTGACACTGGTCAAAAGAACAGATGGTGAATTGGCACAGGACCTGATTGCCACAGCAGGATCATCCCTGGATGTCACAAAACATCACTTCCACACTGCAGTGGACATTAATGGCATGGCTGCCAGAGTTCTAGCTCATGCAATGTCCTTGAGAAGGTGTTCCTGGCTTAGGACTACCACCCTTTCTCAGGATACTCAAAACAAAGCCATGGATTTCTCCTTTGAGAGACATTTATTATTTAGTGACAAAACAGAGGCATACATGAACGAGTGGATGAATACAAAACCACTTTCAAAAGTAACAAAGAGAAGGAAAAGGCCTGTACCTCCTACAGATACTTCCGAAGAGCTTATGCTGCTTATGCCCCTATGAGTACCAGTCACAAAGAGGTTACTATAAAGGAAGGGGCAGAAGGGCTTCCAGGCACAATGCTGCAAGCTCCAGCACCCAAGCCCCAGCCAAAACGAAACCCCTGACAATTGTGCCCCTTCACTCAGCCATTGCCAATGGAAGGAAGACTGGCACACTACTTCCAGGAATGGGTAAACAACATTACCACAGACAAGTGGGTACTAGAAGTAGTGGGTGGGGGGTTGTATCTGCAGTTCAAGCACTTTCCAAACCCACAGAAACACAGAAGTTTTCCAGCTGACAGTCCCACAGAAAGAAGTCAAAAGCCATAGAAAAAGTCCCTGCCTGCCCTGTGGGACAGGGGCCTATTCTCAAGATACTTCCTAACCAACAAAAAACGTGGAGGTAGTGACCCATTTTAGATTTCAGGTTTCTGAACAAGCATTTGAAAAAAAGAAGAATTCAAGATGGTCATACTAAGGGCAGTGATACCATCTTTGCAGGAAGGTCATTGGCTATGATCCCTGGATCTGAAAGATGCTTGTTTTCATATTCTAGTCAGGTCTTCACACAGAAAATATCTCGGATTCAAGCTAAGGAACTGCCAGTTCTAGTTCACATCTCTTCCATTCGGTCTCACCTCAGCTCCATAGTTTTTCACAAAGTGCTTGGCTGTTGGGGCAGGACATCTGAGAAAACAAGGCATTGTGATTTTCCCCTACCCAGATGACTTGCTGATGAATGATTCTTGTAAGACATGAAAATTACGTACTCACCCTAATTCTTGATCCTCCAGAATATCTTCACCATTCATTACTGCAACCCCCCCCCCCAACCTTCCCCCTCAGTGGCCAGGTATCTGGACAGTTTTTCTATCTTTCCTTATGTCTCTATCCCCTTCTGCCTCCTTGCTAGGTGCACCAGATTTTAAAAACAAAACAGGGAGGCACAAGGGGGAAGAGTGGGGGTTGTCGGCACTAAATAATGTCAAACATTAAAGTTATAGACTTGTTCTTCCTTAGAAAATGCATTTTACACTAAGCCCCTTATTCTACAAGTTTCCTGAGTGGATATCACCAATTTTGAAGATGTGTCCCTGATTTTGGTCCTTTGTCCCTGATTTCTTTAAACCTTGTCCCTGATTTATAAGGCAGGAGGTCGAAAGGTATGAGAACACAATTGAGGGTTATTTTACCTCTTTTGTGGCCCCTTTTTGCAGCCCTTCAAAAAAAAAAAACCCTTGTTTTTTGTTTCTCTCTCTGTTCTAGTCCCTGTCACCTCTTGGTGTAAAAAGTACAAAAAAAAGTAACAAAAGTTTTGGTTTGGTTTTTTAAGAGTTTTGGGCTTTTCCCCCTCCTCCCCCATGGTGGACACTGTATCTTGTTTGCTGTCAGAGAAGCTCTTTTTCCCCTTTTCTGTCTCAAAAGGGAAACGGGATGTAGGAGAACAGGTGTAGGAGAGGACCAGGAGAAATATGCTGAAGTTCCAGCCCAGACTTCTTTACCTGGTGCAGCTCTCCCTTACAGTACGCCTCCTGCACTTCCTTCCCATCTGGCCTGCTACATTTTTCTTTCTCTTACTTTCCTTTCTCCTGAGAATTGTTTTTTTTTTTTTTTTATAAGAAAGGGGAAGATATGGTAGAGAATTGTAGGATATCTTCGACTCTCTCAGTTGGTATCTATCCTTTCTAGCGGGGGTCCCCTCCTCCCAATTTGTTTTTCCCCCTTCAGGTTTGCTCCACTGGCTTTCCAATTCCTAAGTGTCTCTCCCTCAGTTCAAAAACCTTGGTTAGTATGACATTTCATGGGCCCTGGCTCTTCTGATTACTGGGTGTCAGGAAAATGGGACTCCTTCAATAAATTGCATCCCATATTTTTGCATTGGTTACATGGGATCTCTGAGTCTCTGACCCTTCTGCAGTTTATGTAATCTGCAGGTGGAGAAACTTTGCTGGTAACACAGTTTCATGGCTCATAGCTCTACTAGCATTCCTGTATTTTTCAGGGAAATGGAACATTCCTCACAGAATTCATCCCATACTTTTGCTTTGGTTATATAGGGTTTCTGAGACCTTTGACTTCATTTGCATGTCATGTAATCTGCAGAACATAGGTGAATTCCACTGCAGTTGTGAGCAAAGCCGACTCTTCTGAAAACACTGCTATCCTACTAGGAGCGCAGCATCCCCACTACTTTCTCTCCCTTTGCACTTTCTCTTTCCTGTCCAGTTGTCCTGGTCATTATTTTATCGCTACCTAGGCCCTCTCTTCCCACCTCTTCTCTTTTTTGGTAGCTACGTTTTATTGCTTTGTTCTTTTTATATCATACATCCTTTTTCTCTCCCTTGGGCAACCTTTTTTTTTGTTGTCAACTCTCTTTTCTCTCTGGCTCCTGGGAACTCTCTCAGGCTGACCCCACACACACCTCCACTGCTTTACTACCCACCTGAAGCCCACCCTCTGAGAACCAGGGACAAACACCCCCACTCACCTACCTCAGACCAACTGACCCCTCTTACTCTGAGCCCCCGAGGTGGGGCCTCCTTCCACTCCCAGCACTCTATCTGAATCTAGTGCATTGGCCCAGGCAGGATGGAGGATCAGAAGAGAGGAGGGATGAGCCCCGTACTGGGTGTGTGGTGGTGGGGCACTGGAGGTAGCCGTTGCCTATCTCAGGATCAGGGCTTTTACAGCTTAAATTCCCCCTGGAGTGAGGATGTGCAATGACATCCACTGCTGCTCCACCCCTGAACAGTGTCAGCACCTGTAGCACCCCCGATCTCCATCGGAGGTCGCTAAGGCACCGAACAAGTCCCAAAACCCTCCTTGGGAGAGGAGAGCAATACTCCAGACACTCAATCCTCTCCTCCCTCCTCCCTACCAACCCCCAGCACTCAAATCTGTTCCTGAACCTGGGTCACTGGCATGGCGTGAGGTGTGCCATCTAGTACTTCAACCCTCAGTGCCACTAGGCTAGCTCTCTTAGGCAATCTTGTCCCATCCTTTCTGTTTTCTTACCATTGTTTCCTTACATCATGTGTCCACCTCGTGGGTGGCACTGTCCCCAATGCTGGTCCCCTAGGCCAAGAATTTTAAAGTTATACTCTTCTTCTAAGTCCTGGTGCCTCCAGCACAGACCCATGAGTAAAGAATGGTGAAGATATTCTGGAAGATCAAGAATTACAGTGAGCATGCAATTTTTATTTCCAGCCCACTCTCCCACAGAATGAATTCTGCTAGAACTGAAAGTAAACAAGTTACTACAGGTAAAAGCAGTGGAAAAGGTCCCTGCCTCACAGTGGGGAAAGGGCCTCCTTTCAAGATACTTCCTGATGCACAAGAAAATTGGGAATGGCAACCCATTTTAGACCTAAGATATTTGAACAACAATATCAAAAAGGAAAGATTCAGGATGGTCAATGTAGGCATAGTAATACCATCCTTGCAAATAGAAAATTGACTGGAGTCACTGGATCTGCAGAATTCCTGTTTTCACATCCCAGTTAGACCTACCCACAAAAAATACCTCTGGTTCAGACTAGGAAACTGCCAGTACCAGTTTGTAGTCCTCCCCTTTGGCCTCACCTTAGTGCCAAGGGTCTTCATGAAGTGCTTGGCTGTTGTGGCAGCACATCTGAGAAGGAAAGGTGTGATCATTTTTCCCTACATGGAAGGCTAGCTACTGTCAGTGAAAACAGAAAAAGAGGCAAAATGCTCTATCCAAAGGCTAAAAACATCTTGGAAAGTCTGAGTTTCCTGATGAACCTTCAGAAGTCCCAAACAAAGCTTGTTCAGGTACTGAGCTTCATAGATGCATAAATGGACACCATGCAGGGGAAAGCCTTCTGCAATCAGAGAAGGGTAGGAAGCTTTATTGCCACTGTGAAATCCTTCACATTGGGCCAGACAAGACCTGCACGGGATTTCCTACAGCTACTGGGCCACATGGCTGCATCTACTGCAGTGGTCCCATAAGTCAGGTTTCAAATGAGGGACATTCAGTACCACTTAAGAGACCACTGGTCTTAAATATGGGACTCTCATTCCAAGCCAGTGCCTCTCATTCCAAGCCAGTGCCAGTCACAAAGACATTGGTATGGGCACTGGAGTTGTGGCAGGATGAATGCAACCTCAGAGAGGGCATTCTCTTCCTCCAGCAATTCCCAATATATATCCTCACAACAGATCCTTCCCTCCTATGGTGTGGTACCCCCTGGAGGACCTCACAGTAAGTGGCATCTGGAGTCCACAGAAAAGTACTACAACAAGGCACAATATAAAAACTGGAGGGGGTAGATTAAAGGGTAATATGAGGAAGTTTTTCTACACAGAGAGAATAGTCAATGCTTGGAATAGCCTGCCACAAGAAGTAGTGGGGGCAAGCACTGTGAAGGGGTTTAAGCATGCCTGGGACAGGCACAGGGGAACCTTGAAAGGGGAGGGAGTGATGAAAAGCCATTGATCATATAGGGTCAGTGGTCACATACGCTGTATAGGGCCTACTGGCAGACTGGATGGGCCTGGTGGTCCTTATCTGCCAGCAATGTCTATGTTTCCATGTTTTGATGTTACTCAGAGGCACATCAGTTCTCATGGAACTCAGGGCAGTATTGATGGCAATGCAGTTCTACTACCCCCTGCAAGGTCAATCTGTTCAGATACAAACAACTCCACAACAATGTAGTACATAAACAAGCAGGGAGGAGCAAGATCCTCAAGACTGTACACAGAGGCAATGAGGATCTGGGATCCAGCCTACTCCGTAAGAGCTGGCCTACTCCGTAGGTACAAGGATCTCTGCCGTACATTTGCTAGGCAAGGACAATGTCCCAGCAGACTAGCTAAGCAGAATCAGCCTGGGAAACCACAAATGAACCCTGAACCAGCAGGAGCTGGTCACAGTTTTCAGAACATGGAGCACTCCAGAAATAGACCGTTTTACCTCTTGGGAGAACAGTCAGCTCCCACATTTTTGTTACAGGCTTACAGCAAAGGGCATAGCCCCAGAGGGTGCCCTAGCCCTGGATTGGACAGGGAGGCTCCTGGATACCGTTGCACTAATTTCACTAATTAGCATAAGGTTCTGTCTCTGGGGCATCACTCTCTGACTTGAGGAGGATGCTTTTTGCAAATCACAGTGAGGGATCCCTGAGAAGAAACAACATTACTGTCATAAGTAATGTTTCTTCATGCACAAACACACTAGACTGAATCAAAGAGAAATACCTTTCCTCCGTCAAATATTACTGTACTTCAAATCACTTTCTGGCAGGGCATAGCATATGTGCAATCTCTTATTAAACAGTTCATTCATTTAGTCATTATTCAGGAGGACACGAATATATAAAATAAAATACTGCTACTAAAAGTGATATAATAAGGCATGTGCATAAACAGGTACAAGCCAGCTAATCTATCATATAAAACATTTAAATTTTTTAGATAACCTTGCCAGCAAAATATTTTAATGGTTTACCCTCATTCTTTTTTTAGTCTTGCAAACTCATTAAGCATAATAAAACAATTATTTAAACTCAAAATACAATATAAATTATTACAAGCCTAAACAGGTACAGACATAAAAAGGGTGCATTTTTTGTAATCATCCATGAAGACATTGCTTCTCAATATCCTAAGCGAGTTCTAAAATGTCCAGTTAAAACAAATATATATAATAGTAATTACTTATTTTAGTTTATTCCCAAACTGGATGAATAAATACCTTCAAAATATTTGCATATGAAATTATTTTTCATGTTGCATCTGTCATCATTCCACTGAAACATGTAAGGACCTCCAAGCCCCGTAGATGCCGAGGGCTGATGATACATGACGACACACACTTCGCTGCCACAAGAGGGCTCATCAGTGTACCAGTTTCTGAAAAAGAATGAGAACTATGTAGCCTTAGGAGAGTTTTATGTTCTTCTCTTTAATAGGGGTGACTCTGGTAAATAGTAAAAATCTCATTTGGCATCTGTAGACCCCAGATCCCTAACATCCCCCCCAAAAAAACACTGAATTTCAAGTGGCTATTTTTTATTTTCTTTTTTGTAATACAGATATACAGAGCGTTTGCCTTGCCTTTTGCAGTTCATCCAGTTAGCCCAGATTCTCTTCAGAAGCTGAAGCCATAATCCACTGCTTTTGCCATCATACTCTGTTGCTGTGTAATTTAGCAATGCCAAAGAGGCAGGGTCAGATTAGCTAGTAAAGGTAACAGGGTAACTTTTATCATTTTAGAAACCTCCTCCTTCCCACCTTTGCCCAGGGCTTTGGTAAAGGTTTTTAGTTTTTAGAGGTACCAGTTTACTATTTTAGTTCTTATTCTGACCAAAAATAATGTAATAAACCTCACTGTTTGTAGTCACAATTTAAGGCAGATCATTGTTCCAAAATCAGACTTTATGATCATAAAGGTACTTATTTCTACAGTGTTCTAAACTTTGAGGTACATGATATCGTAATGTGTCCCAGAATCAGTCTGCACCCCAACCCTGAATCCTATAGTTGAGTGAAAGAACTGAGGTAGTGTTGGAATTACATATAATTTCAGGAACTGTTTAAGAGGAGGGGGCACACTTGGCGAGTGCCACGCCACCACTAATTTAAACTAAGTCTCCCTTCCCATTGTAAGGAAGGACCTTGCAGTATGTTACTTGAGTTACAAGGGCTCACTTTAGAATGAGTGGAAACTAGTCCCAGCAGCCCCCCCCCCCCCAGAAATCCGCAACACTGAAGGTTTGATAAGCAGTTCAATGAGGGGTCATTATAGGTGCTTTAACGAGTGACATCATCAGCTGGAATCAATATATGGCTCCCACTCCTGATACCACAAATTACATGGGCTGCTACTGTGATTGAAACTGAGCACATAAAAGAACTAGTGTACTGCCTGAAATTAATATAAATTTTTAAAAGTAGTCAACTGTCGCTTTCTATATCTGAGATACTTTTTTACCTATTTGGTTAATTAGCAGATGTTCTACCTCTTAGTAATGGGTGTGATGTGTGGAGCATCACGCTGCCGGGAGGCTGCCATATCCTGTTCTATTCCTCCTCGTACCACATCAGCATTGAGACCACACTGACTGTGACAGTCCAATGGTTTTGAATGAGTAAGCTGCTGTCAGATTGGTTACTAGTGGTGTCACAATGAGTGATGTTACAATGCTGGTGAGGTATGAAGAAGAACAGAAGTAGATACACCAGTGGCCAGGTAAAGCACAGTTCTACACAGCAAGCATGTTACTATCAACTAGATTACTACTTTCTAATGAGCAAATGGAAAAAAAAAAAAACTTCAGAAATAAAAAACAAGAAATGACTACTACTACAAATGAACAGCATTTTCAGTCTGCAAGTTTTCACTGCTATTAGTTAATTAAAGAGCTGCTCAGTTTCATGACTGCAGCAGCCCCTGCATGCAGTGCTATCAGCATTGGGAGCCCCTGACTGATTACAGTCAATAGTTGCTGAAGTAGTTATAATGGTGGGTTTTCAAGAGCAGATTTTAAAGATGAGGGAAGTTATAAAATAAAAAGGAGAGATGTGTTTCTAGATGCACAAGTGAAAAAGTAATACAGAAATATGCTGGACCACTAGAAGCTCCTCGGTTATAAGGGACAAAACTTGGAATGATGTGGAAATAGCAGACTGTCTAAATGACCATTTTGTATCAGTTTTTACACACATAAAAAATTGGGTACATAGTTACATAGACACTGGCGGTAGAAAAAGGCCTACCGGCCCATCCAGTCTGTCCACCCTTCCTAACTGCTCTGATCTGATGCTAGTGGCCATCTGTCCTCTTACAGCATTCAAGAATCAATCTTCACCATTGATTTATACTAATGGGTCTGGGGCTGGGTGCACTAGGATCCCACAGAAGCAATTTTTCTGCAAGGAGGGAGCCAATGTCGATTACTGATGCTCCTGTGCACCTTACATGGCACCACACACACCAGCCAATAACCATCATCAGCTCCCTGCCATCATCAGATGCACACTGTGGGAGTGACAGTGCCTCAGTTTGACTGTTGGTGCCAAAATTCTTCTGCATCACCACCAAAAGCTCTGTGATGGACTGGGATGTCCTGTTGGCAGTGACTTTTCTCACTCTTTATTTTTTCTGTGATGGTGAAGTTGGAAGAAGACAAGAAGGAGGCAAAGAAGGTGAAGAAAGACTGTCAGCCTCCCATACTACATCATTACCCCTGGTGAGAAACCCATCACAGTGACGTTTCAACATCAGTGATGCTGGATCTCCCTTGTTGCCTCTCACAACAAGGATGTGTGTAAGGCCCACTTCTGTATAGACCACTAAATTCTGAAAATCCATGTAATGAAATGGGGTCAACCAATGCCCACCTTCAGAGGTAGGTGTCACACATGTGAGGTTAAGGCATGGACTCTGGGCCTTTCCCCGGGCCTCTTTTCAGCACTTCTCATGCTGAGAAAACACAGGGTCCTCCTCAATCTCACCTCACTGACGTGTCAGAGGCCCTGTGGGGGGGGGTGGGGGTCTGGTGGACAGCCAACTCCTTCTAGGTGGCTGGCTGCACATCCCCCAACTCTGATTGCCCTGAGCAGCAGACAACCTTAGTGGTGAGGCTGAAGCCATATGCTTGGACTACACTGGTGGACATCTCAGTGTCATGGCCTGGGGCCTCCTCAGCTCCTGATGCTTTCCATGGTGTTTATTTATTTATTTATTGAAATGTTTCACCAGGAAGGCACACTGAGCGACAAGTCACTCATCTCCTGGTGCGACCTGGGGGGAAGGGGTACAATAAGGATGAGACTTTAAACATTCAAGTTACAAGAGTAAGCAGGGTGGTGCCTGCTGTGATGTCAGGTCCCCTTTTGACACCATTCATGGTGCTGGGAGTGAGACTGGCACTGAGGCCACATGGGACCCATTTTCTTAGGTGGTAGAGTTGGTCTCTCCCCTGAGCAGCCGTCATGGCTCTGGGGTGGGGTCAGCACTGTCACCAGTGACAGGCATGACACTGGCAGTGGTGTCAGTCCTGGGCCAGTCACCAGGCATGGTGCTTTTGAGGGTGTCACTTCTGGGGCTGTCCCTGGTCCCGGTGCTATTTGCTGCCTTGGGCCTGTTCCTGATGTAGCTCAAAGTGTGGGTGTTGCGGATGGGAATTGTTCTGGGGTCTGTTTTGGACCTGGCACCAGGTGTGGCACCAAGGGTAGTGCCAGCCTCGATGCTGGAGGGGAATCCACCTCTAGGCTAGGCCCTGGGCCTGGTGCCAGAGGTCACACTGGCTCTAGACCAGAGCATGGCTGGGAGGTAGAGTTCTCTCCAGACCTGCATGCTGAGCCAGCCACCAATGAGGACTGGAGCTACCTTGAGGGGACTGTATGGCTGCATTCCCATCATCTTTGGGTATCCCCATGGGCTCCAACCTATTCATTCCTCTGCTATGGGTTGACCTTGTTTGGATGGTCCTCTAGGCCTGCCCCTTGGGTGAGGTCCCCTGAGCATCCTTGCAGCCCAAGCTTGGGCCCTGGAGTCCCTTGCTCCCATTTCTCTCTTCGGTCTTTGCCATCTCTACCTGAGTTCCTAGGAACCAAGGGTCCTCTGGGGCCAGTCACCTGGAGCCAACACAGAAGGGTGGGTAGAGCCTTTTATCACTACCATAGACACGCTGACTGGGTTCAGTTCCAGCCCAGCCCCTTGTACCACCCCCTTCCACATCCAGCACCTCCTCTCTGTCCATGTCCTTCTCAGAGGGCACAGAGGCATCCCTACATATGGCCTTGGCCTCTGAGTACTCTCTGTACCAAAGATTCCTGGCTGACGTGTTGCAGGCACTAGATATGGACACCACTGCAAGCTGCAATGCTGTGTCCTTGCAGCTGCGATTCCTTGGAGATTTCAGCAATGCAAACTCTATCATCCCTCCCTGGCCCAGAGCTTTTGTGGAGTGTTCAAGGACAGTCTGGAGATGTCCCTTTGCATGCTTTGCAGCCCTGAGGGACATGCAGCTACGATACTGTGCACCCGAGGCTCTACAGGAGCAGTATCGTATCCCACCTCAAGGATTGAGATCCTGCAGACCACAACAGGGCCTATCAACCCATCAGTATGAATCAGTGGTGAAGATTCATTCTTGCGTGACATGAAAATTATGTATTTAAAGCAGCAGTGCATTGATGTGGTGACAATTTTGACCTATACTTTTTTGTTCTATTTTCGATTGCCCCTTATCTACTGACTTGTATGATACCCTTCTTTCCACAGTGTGAGTCTGCTTTAGTGCATTTTTCACATCTGAAATAATAAAAGAAGGGCTCCTTTTAAAATGGCTTGGACCAGGTTACCATCAGTATTCTCAGCTGTTTCTGTGCATCAGTTGCTTAAAATCACTTCTGTTGTGACAAAAATGAATAATCATGCAACAGGCAGTGCTCCCTGACTTTATGGAACAATAGGTGTTCAAAAACAGCTGCAAATACTGATGAAAACCTGGTCCGAGCCATATTAAAAGGAGCTTTCCTTTTATTATTTCAGATGTGGAAAAAAGTACTAATGCAGAATCAAAACGGAGAAAGAAGGGTATCATGCAAGTCAGGAGATAAGGGGTGATTTAAAATAGAATAAAAAAGTATAGGTCAAATTTTTCACCACATTGATGCACTGCTGCTTTAGTAATTGATAAACTGCCAGAACATCTTCAGCATTGATTCACATGCCCACCCTCTATATCCCTCTCAGCTAAAGAGCCAGGGCCTCTGGCAGCTTACCATGTGGGTGCTGGCAGCACTTTCTTTCTGCTCTGTCTCCTCTGATAGGGCTCTTACATGGTGGCTTGTTTTGTTGTAAAAAAAATTGAAAAAGAGAGTTAAGCACTCCAGTGCCAACTCTCACCTAAAAAGAAAAACAGAAAAGGGAGTGGGGTCACTTATGGCTCCCTACCAACCAAAACAAAAACAAAACCCTAGTGTTTGGTAAGTGGCCCCTTTCCTCCATTTTTTTGGTCCTCTTTTTTTCCTGCCTGGGGTATATCCCCTCTAGGGTACCTCCCTGTTAGTTGTTATGTGCAACATGTGCCCTGGACCTTATCCAGTCTAACTCCACTGAGCAGTTGTTTTGTGTGTGGAGAAGTGCAATGCACCTTGCTTGTAGCAATGTACTAGCTTCACACAGGGCATATCCCTGTGATTGCAGGGAGAAGTAGGGCACATTCTTATGTTAGAACCTTTTGGTTGGTATACTCTTGTCACTTCTCTCTGTGCTCTGGGCCTTCGTCCACTCTGGCTGGAGCATGCAAGAGGAGGTAACCACATCTTGACTCCCTAGGAGTGCTAGTTCTGCAGCTTCCATGATCCTCATCCCTACGTTTTTCCAACTGTCATACAGAAAAGAGGGTCATGGGTTTACTCTCTAGTTTACTCAGTTGCTGTCTGGTACCATAGAGCTCTTCTTTATTGGTAGTCAAGATGTCATTTTTCCATTTTCCTTAACTTTTTACTCATAAGTTTCGCACATAAATATATAAAGCAGGATATCTTGAAGTGGACATCAATGGATACAATTTGGGATTTGCTGAAACAGTTTATCATCTTTTGAAAGTATCGCCACACCCCGCATGAGTTGACTACCTATGAGGGGTGCCACCATTACAATGTATTCATTCACAAGTGGAACACTGAAGAACAATAATGAGCACAAGCTTGTGTGGCAAGTTCGGCTATATGAAAGGTAAACTTGAAGCAGATCTATTGCTGCAAGGTGCCAGGCTATTGTAAATACATTTTAGTTGTAAGAATATATGTTGGGCATCTAAAGCCCCCTCTCCCCCTTGGTAAGCTAGTTAACTGGGCCAATGGGCCCATGTGGTGATCAGGATAGCCTCACTAAAATACATTAAAACAGCAAAACAACACAGTTCACGAAGAATAACAAAGAAAAAATATTGAAATATTTTACCCCATACATTTTGTTATTAACAAACTCCTAGTGTGCTAGTCATGGTGCTGCACTCAAAGACATCACCATGACAGCCCACAGGGCAGCCATTCATGCCAAAACTACATGTCCCCACAGGCTTGTTACAGCAATTGTTATAAGTAGCTGTGTTACGAAGTTATTCAAAAAAGTAAAATAGCAGTATTTAAGTCTGCAGTGCAAGTCCATGGTGACAGTTCATATTAGAACTAGTCCAGCAGAGCAGTCCTTATATGCAAGTGTTGACCTACCCCATGCAGATGCCACCCATCCCCTGTGGTAAAGCCCCCCAGCAAACCCGCATCTCTTGAAGTTGAAGTGCACAATGCTGGAGACCAAGTATAAACTGTAATAACCTGTAACATTTTTTTTTTTTTAAACTCGACGTATTTTTCAAAAATCAGGTGTACAGCTCATACATATCATTTAGAACATGTAATGAATCAAAACAATCACTAGGTCCTTCTAGATTTTGAGATCAAATCAATTAACACGACTATTACTTAACCTGCAGGAGAAAATACAATGCACTTCATATCTAGTATTATTCTTCCTCTTACTTCTCCAGCTGATTTTCAAGATTTTCTAATAAATTTCTCTTATAATGCAACGAGGAGTACAACTCTTTTCAAGATCTATGTGTCTTCCAAAACTTGTAACATTTTAAACACTGAATTTAACAGTTAGGGCTCAGTGTCTGTGCCCATATGGGAATGTCTTTTATTAAACAGTAAGTTCCAGTGAGCAACTTACTGTACTTTCCTTCTCTCAGCTGCCACCCAGGCTGCCTCAGTCTTGCTGATAAGTTTATTATTGTCCTCCAGAGGTGTGTACTAACATTGTTTGCTGCCACAATTCACTCTGAGCTTGGCTGGGAATGCAAACGAGAGCTGAACTTCCAGCACCGACAACTTCTTTCTCACTGTGTTGAAGTGTTTCCATTGACATGTGGTGTAACTTAGGTCTGGGAAGAGCCTCACTGGAGATCTGTTCACTTGCAGTGCCACATGGCGTTTAGCCACTGCCAACAGGACATCCCAGTCCATCACAGAAATCAGAATCAGGAGTACCGTTCATGGTGCTGGGGGATCCACATCTGGGGAATACTGAGGGTTGATTCAGTAGGTTTTTAAAATGTGAATATTGTCCTCGATTGCAGACCCCCCCCAGCTCTGATGCGAGTCAAGTTTTTAGGTAGACTCTCAAATTTGAGCGTTCCAGTCCTTTAGGTAGTCCTATTAGTTGAACATGTGACTCTCTGGCCCGATTTTCTAGGTACTCGAGCCTTAACTTGAGCATCATGTTTGCTCGCACTAAGCCTGCCGTGGAACTCTGGGTTCTTTCAGCCATTCCATATGCCACTGACGAGGTTTGCTTAACCTACTGCATGTCTGGTTCCAGGCTTCCCACTCGGCTGTTGAAGGCATCCATTTTTTCTGCCACAAATTTACAAAACATTTTCACGTTGTGATTTATGGTTGCTAGTGTGGCCTCCAGAGTCTGTCCCTCACTCCCTCCTGCTGCACTGGATGCCTTGGGGTCTGTCACACTGAACTGAGTTTTAGGCTTGAAAAAGTCTTTTCCAGCAGCTTTCTGAGATTTGTTGCTCATTGTAACTTCCTTCTTGCCTCTACTGTCTGGTAAGATGTGTTTTGTAAGTTTTGATACGTTAAAAAAGTATGATTTAATGTTTTGTAGTTGGCAAAATACAGAGTTCTCAAAAGCATATGTTGCATTGTGCTCTGCTACCCCCCCCCACACATTTTTCCATTTTTAACACAATTGACATCTAATTTCCAAGGAGTCCTGGTTTGTACTTCCTGTTTTACTGCTTCTGCCAGAGCCATCTGCTCAGGTCTGCTGCCCTATCTTTTTCTATCACTAGCCATACTTTCTCTGACTAGTGTAAGAGGTGCTGGCTCCTTTTTAAACCCAACTATCCTTGTGTCACTTGATAGGCCCAGCTCTTAAGTTCTAGGTTGGTAGTCAGGTTTTATTTGGTTCTTCAATTTCCTATATTCTTTTCCTACCCCTTTTGGCTAGAAAGTATCTCATCCTCTTTTGTTTCCCTCTGCTTTGTTTCTCTCCTGGTGAACAGAACTGAGGTGTATGAGAGAAACGACAACGGTTATTGTCTGCTGCGCTCAGCACCATGTGAGGTGTGCACATGCTGTCAGCAGTCAACGTTGGCTCCTTCTCTGCAAAATAATTTGTTCCCTTGGGGTCCTAGTGCCTGTGGCCCCAGACCCATCAGAATGAATCAATGGTGAAGATATTCTGGAAGAAAAACAAGTAAAATGAGTTCATAATTTTGATTTTCTGCCCCCCGCCTTCTAAATCCATATGACTGTCCCATCCCTGCTTGAAACTGTTTACTAATTTGTCCCTTACACACTTCTTCCCATAGCTTGTTTGATTTACCCACCACTCTTTCATCTTGGCTTTCGACACTCAACACTGTGCCCCATAGGAGGCTGATAAAGAAACTGAACAGCCTGGGGTTGGGATCCAAAGAGGAGAAATGGGTGAGAAACTGGTTAATGGGTAAGAAACAGAATGCGGTTGTTAACAACACTCACTCTAATGATGGGAGAGTGACCAGTGGGGTGCCACTGAACTCAGTACTGGGACTGGGCCTCTTCAATATCTTCATAAGTGACATTGCAGAAAAACTGGACAGGAATGTATGTCTTTTTGCAGATGATGGATTGATACTCAGAAGGGGGTAGAGAGAATGCACAGGGATCTTGGGAAACTTGAGGCATGATCAACAGCAAGGCAGTTGGGGTTCAGTGAAAATAAAAGCAAAATTATGCACCTAGGGCATAGGAACCCAGATGCTGAGGACGGGTGTGTGTGTGTGGGGGGGTAGAAGTACTGACAGTCACTGAACAGGAAATGGGCCTTGGGGTTATCATATCCTGACAACCTCAAAGTAGCAGGGCAGTGGGTAGGGCTAGTAGGATGCTGCGGTGCATAGGGAGGGGTGTCTCCAGCAGGAGGAGGGAGGTGGTGTTACCACTATATCGCTCACTGATGAGACCCCACCTGGAGTACTGTATCCAGTTTTGGAGGCCGTGCCTCAGAAAGAACATACACAGGGTAGAGGCATCCAGTGGAGGGTATCCAGAATGGTGCAGAGGTTGCACAAGAAGCCCTACAAGTTGAGACTGAAGAATCTCAACACCCTGGAAGAAAGGAGAGTGAAAGGCAGCATGATAGAGACCTACAAGTACCTCGCAGTGTTGAGCAGGGTGCAGGAGGGGAGTCTCTTTCAAATGAGAAAGAGCACCTGGACCAGGGGGTTTGCAGTGAAGCTGGAGGGGAGGAAGTTTCAGAGAGATGTGTGGAAATACTTCTACACTGAAAAAGCAGTAGATGCCTGGAAGAAACTGCCAGCAGAAGAGATGGAGGTGAAAACAGTTGGAGGCTTCGAGCTTGCGTGGGATAGACACAGGAAATATTAGAAATAAGGCAGGGAGGAGGAAGGGTCATCGGAGACCAGTTAGGGTCTGTGGAAACAGATTAGGCAAGGAACATCTGGGCAGAATAGGTGGGCCAAGCGATCCTTTTCTGCCAACAAATCATATGTTTCTTTACATAAAAAGTATTAACGGACATTTTTCTTGAATCTTCCTTCTGCTAAATTAAGTAAGTTCCCCTTCATCACTCTATTTGAGCTCATGGAAAAAAGTTACTTGGGGTCCCCTTGTTTATGCCATGCAAGTACTTGTATGCTTCTGTCATATCACCCCTTTCCTTTCCTTTCTCAAGGCTGTACACATCCAAGTCCTGAAGCCTCTTCCTTTTATAACTTCCCCCTAGTCCCTGGAGCATCTTGGTTTCCCAGCTCTGTACTACCACTTTGTCACAGTCTTTCCTCATATCTTGACTCCAGTACCTTGCACAGTGCCCCAGATGTGGTATCACCAGTGACATGTACAGTAGTAGGATTACCTCCTTACTTCTGCTGTTTATTCACCTACCTTTGCATTCCAGCTTCCTGTTTGCTTTTTTCACAGCTCTGTTACAGTGTGTTGTGGATTTTAGGCTTTCTGAAATTATAACTCCGAGGTCCTTCTCCTCCTTGGTGCCTTCCAGCAACCCCCCCATTTCATACTGCACTCTTGAGTCTCTTTTGCCAATGTGCATCACCTTTTATTTTTTTCATTGAAGAACAGCTGTCAGATCTTTGACAAGCTCTCCAATTGCCTTGGTGCTGCAGCTGGTAGCACAACCGGGATGGTATTCCAGGTGGCCTGGGTTCAAGTCCCAGATGGGGCACATACTTCTTTCTCTCCTCTGTTTGTATGTGTTCCATAAATATGTACACCACACTCTTGTGATTGAAAATGTTCTCCAGCCTTCCCAGGTCCTCTGTGAGTTCCCTTATCCCTTCCTCAGTATCAACCTTTGCCCATATCATTGTGTCATCCACGAAGAGGTAGACCTTGCCCGTTATGCCTTCCCTTAAGCCAAAAATGAACACACTGAAAGGACACAACCTGGACTGATTCCTGCAGTACTCCACTAGTAACCTCCCTTACTTATGAAAACTCCACACATACTACTGCCCTTTGTGTCCTTCCCTCAGTAAGCTTTACATCCAAGTTGACAATTTATCCCACACTCCAAATTGGCTTAGCTTCTCCTGTGGAGATTGAGTCAAAGGTCTAACTAATATCTAAGTATACTGCTGCATATTAACTGTACCTTGTCAGCTTCCCTGATCACCCAGTTAAAAAAGTTAATTACATTTGTTTGGCGGGACATCCTCCCTCGTGAACCCATGCTTCCTGGGATCCAGTTGCCCATTCTCTTTTTGGAATTCCACCAATTCTTTCTTCCCTTTTCACCATTATATTGTCCATACTGCTTGTGCATCCCCCCCTTCCTACCTCACCCCACATTCTGGCTTCTTCTTTTCCTTAGCAGTATATATATTGAGCAAAAGTATTTGTTCAGTATCTTTGCTTTACCTTTGCGCCCCCCCAACCTTCCTCACTCTTCAGTCTCTCTATTCCCCCTTTGACCTTTCACGTTTCCTGAATATATCTGAATACTTTATTTCACCTTGCTTTACACCCTTTGCCAGCCTGAGTTCTGTCTCCTCCTTAGCCTTCCTAACCTTTGTACTAGGTACTCTTGCTGCCCCTAGGCACTCTTCCCTAGCCTATGGTTTGAGTAAGGAGCAAAAGGCTGAGGTCCATACAAGCTCCTATCATTTAGCCATCCTCCCTACTTTGGCTCCCATTATATGTCATGAATGCCCTCCTCTTGGCTCTTACTGTGTTCTTTACTTCTGACATGAACCACATTGGACCTCTTGACCTTTAGCCTTTTGTCTCCCTCACAAAAAATCATGCGGCTACCTCCAGCATTCCTTGTTTAAATGCTTCCGGTTTTTCCTCCACCCCAGTTATCTGCACTATTTCCTCCATGTTTTCTCTCTAAAGGCCCCTCATTAGATCAAAATTTGCCTTACTGAAATCTCATAGTTTGTCTTCCCACCTTTGGTTGTCCCTATTTTAATCTCTAACCTCACTGTCATGTGGTCACTCAATCCTAGCAATTCCTGGGCTACCACGTTTTGAATCTTCTCACTATTGGTGAGTACTCAGTCCAGCAGGGCCTTTCCTTTTTCAGGTCTTGGACCAGTTGTACTAGGCTGACCTCCTGGCATGCATCTACCAGGAGCTGGTTCCTAGTACTTGCCACAATGAAAACTTTCCAGTCCACATCTAGCATGTTAACGTCCCCTACAACTACTTCCCCTAATTTGGCCACATTCCTCCTTGCTCTCCTCCCTCAGGTCACATTTGTCCATGAGATTACAGTTTATCCATCTCTGCATGTTTACCTAGTAAAACAGTTTCAAGTCAGTCAAGAATCAGTTAATCAATCAGATTTGGTGTCAGTTATAAGCAGTTACATGAAATGACCAACATTACAGGAGCTGTGGCCACTACCAGTTTTGGTTTGTTGGTTGCTGAACATGAGAATAATTTTGTACAGTAAATCTCACTATCTTCACAAACAGTACGTACCTAAATTTGGCTTTACTGCCATCAACCCAGGAATACAAGCTAGGGCAATTTCCAGAATTTCCCAGGTCATCTCCTTTTCTCCTGAGCCCTATCCAGAAGTCTCCATCTGAGGCACCCAGTCCCTGGATAAATTGCTCTATCAGTTTTTGTTCATTTTCTGATTCAATACTGACTAAATGTCCACCATCACTCCTGCAGGCATGTCGAGCCTCTTCAAAGCTGACCCTACGTGAAATATCATGAAAATAGATAATCTTGTAACATGGTCGTTGAGTCCCACCACGACACACTGTTTGACCTATAGGGAGAAAAGGAAATTATGTTATTCAACTTCACATGGTAGTGTGATTTAAATTAGATCACATCAGAGAATGATATAAGTATTTATTCTCCTGGCAACTCACTCCCATCTGTCCTCCCTGGTAATATTCTTGCCCTGTCACCAACTTACCCTCCCCCAAAGTCATGGGGATACGGCAGCAGCCCAGGCTAAAAAGTACCAGGGGACATCATAGTGGTATTGCTTCCTGTTATACCCAACCCTCCCAACCTCCCATGTCTTTCAGTGTAATGCCCCAACATGCTTCATGTGAGCAGCAACCCTGCTGTGGGGCACTTCAGTTAGTAACTGTGGCAGCAGAAACATTTACAGCAGTGCCACCATAACCCTCTCCAGGTCTGGACAACTTCCTGGGTCCACTCCAAAACCTGGGTCACCAGCACAACAGTGCAGCTTGCAGCTATCAGGCCATTGGGCAGTCACTGATGAAATCCATTGAACATGATGTGGACTAATACATTTTGGGGATTCAACAATTACATTTGTACAATTCCCATAAAAACAGCTTACCCCCACACACATCTACTGGGACCATGCAGTGGAAGAAAAGCAGAAACTGTGTGCGGGTAATCGGTTTGAAATGTTGTCTTAAAGAGCTAGTATACAGTACTGCCTGAAGTTACTATTAGCTTTCAAAAGTAGTAAACTGTCCATTTTGCTAAGTGGAAGGTTTTCTGCTGACAATGCATGGTGTGATCTGTGGAACAGTATGGAGGCTGATGTAGCTAATTCTATCCCTCCTCGTACACCATTAGTCTTGTGACCTCACTGTCTGTGACAACAACTGACTACAGAGAGACAATCATCTGCTTCAAGTTCAGCCACTTGTAATGTCCCAGTAAGTTAGGTCACAGTGATGATGTCGTATGAAGAAGAATGAAAGTACAGTAGATATACAAGTCTCCAGGTAAAGTTCTGGGGCCCGATTCTAGAAGATTGGTGCAAGCCGCCGCCAAAGGTGACTTGCGCCAATCGCAGTTGCGACAAGGACCCTGCACCCAATTCTAGAAGGGGCAGGGTCCCCGCAGCTAAGTCCTGCAACTTGCAACATGCGGATGGTATGCCATACTAAGGGCGTATATGATGGGCATATCACAAGTCGCAGCCCTTGTCGGACTGCTGCAGTTGTCACCCCCTCACCCAAAAAGCCCCGCAGGGCACCCGTTGCCCCCACCCTCCAAACCCCCATTGGCTAATGCCCTGTTATTTATTTATTTATTTATTTATGCATTTTACCAGGAAGGCATACTGAGCAGAGTACTGCTCGATTACAGATGCGTCCTGGGGAAGGGGAGAACATAGGAAGACAGTTGAAAACAGTATAGACAAGAGAATAGATTGTGGGAGAAACACTAACATTTGAATCTGATTACAGGTCAGTAGTTGCTTGAGAGAGACAATTGGTAACCACAGTATGTATGGAATGAGGTAAACTGTTGAAGTCAGAATAGGCAAGTGAATACACTGTGGAAGATCGCTAACATTTGGTCCTGAAACCACGTTCATAGAGGATTGAGTGAGTCAGTTGGTAAAGTTATATACAGCAAGTGTACAATAAAATTAACTTTTGAGCCATATGAGAGACAGTATAAGGTGAGAGCACAATAGTTAGACACTGAATTAATTGCAAATTTGCTAAGTGCAGACATACCCAGAGATTTGCCTAGTAATTGGTAGACGCCTAGACACAAGCACAGGTAGGGACGAAATGATCTTGGAGCATGGAGTTTAGGTGAGAAAGGGAGGTGAAGTGATGAATGTTAGCTGGGAGGGAGTTCCACAGCAGGGGAATGCGGTAGCTGAACCCTGACTGCCCTGTGGAGGTAGACCGGTATGGGACAGCTAGGGACCTGGAGTCTGAGTTTCTGAGTGTGTATGCTTGTGCACTAGGGTTTGTTAAGATGTCAGAGAGATAGGAAGGGAGCAGCTGCGTCCAATACTTGGCTGTGATTTTTGCGCAGTGGGTGAGCCTGCGATAGTCGAGTGAGGTGAGGTTCATTGCTTGATATAGGGCACAGTGGTGTGTGGAGTAGGGGCTGTTCAGGGCGTAGCGGCAAAAAGAGTGGAAGAGAGGGTCCAGCCTAGCTAATGTGGTCTTTAGGCTGGTGCCATAGACTATATCCCCATAGTTGAGGACTGGGAGATCATTTCTTTACAATGTCCTTCCTGGCTGGGAGGGGGATGCTGTCACGATTCCGGTAAAGTGCACCAAGCCTAGGGTGCAGCTTCTTGAGTAGGGAGTCAAGATGTGCGGAAAAGTTGAGGTGCTGGTCAAGCCAGACACCGAGGTATCTGAAGGTGGTGCAGGACTCCAGAAGGGACCCTTCCAGGGTGTGGAATACTAATGGTGAAGGGAGCCTAGAAATTTTCTGCCTCATGCCGAAGGTTAAAGAGACTGTTTTGTTAGCATTTAGGAGGAGGTTATTTGAGTGGAGCCAGTGCTGGACTGAGATGAAGTCTTGCTGAAGTCTGGATGCAACTTCCGAGGACGAGGGGCCGGATGCGTATAGCACTGTGTTGTCTGCGTACATGTGGATGGCGGAGTGTGTGCAGGCAGATGGCAGGTCATTTAGAAAGACCGAGAATAGAAGGGGCCTAGGACAGATCCTTGTGGCACTCCTGACATGATTGGGAGGGGATCCGACATGGACGATCTGATACGGACAGCTTGGGATGACCCTGTAGGGCGACTGTGCCCCCAATCCCCCAAATCAGCAATGCCCCACAGGGCTGCAGTGTCCCCCACACCCCTGATTGGGTATTGCACCGCAGGGCGGCAGAGGGCCCCCACTCCTGATCCCCTGAAATGATATCACCCTGCAGGGCATCTGTGTTCCCCCGGATCCATTCCCGGACAACAACTCCCGGTCCCTGCTGTGTCATGCCATGGTCATTGGCTGCACACCCCACATGCCCTGGCAGTCTAGTGGCCCCCCACCCAGCAGTGCCAGTCCACCCACACACACCCACTCATCCCCAGCTGGCGACTGGCATAGCCCATCTCTCACCTCCACGGCCAGAGGCTGACTGAGCTCCGCATGAGCGCTTACTGTACATATGCTCTCAATGAATGAATGTGTACATTCATTCATTGAGCACATATTTATTGAAAGATACTGGAATTACAATCCTTTGAGTCATCGACTCCTTTGCAAAGGCTCCACGTCAATAAGAACATACACTAAAGGATAACAAACTTAAACATTGGGTACAGCTGTTATACATTGGGCAACAGTACAAACTTAAACATATATCACTGTTGAAACTTACAACATTGATAGAGGATTTAAAACATTTGGTGCAGCGTAAATGTAGGGTTACAGCATCTGGGATCTTTAAAAGAGGTCCCGGGTCTACACTATGATTCACATGACAGTACTATGGTTTCTAGGGGCTTACAGTACAAAATAGGCCCTGAGTCAGGATAGGATTAAAGTGAGATTGAGGATACTAGCTAAGGGGACTAGATGAGAGCATTGGGGGGATCCCATCTAGGTGGCATTGGAACCCGGTTTTTAACGTTATCTGCAGTCACAGGTTGCTGATTTGAGGAGAGTCCTAAGCCCGGCTTTAAATTGACTGAAACTGGATGTAAGGGAGATTGTGTGTGGTAGGTTGTTTAGCCACAGTGGGCATGATAACAGAAGGACCATTGCCCAAGGGAGGTTCTACAGTGTGGTACTAGTAAGGGGGTGTTTGCAGAGTGTCTTTGTGCCCTCCAGAGCGAGGCTGTTTGGATAAGGGGTGGAGGCCTGTCAGAGCTTGTTTGTTTAGTATCTTCCTTGCTAGAAGACAGGTGTGATGCTTTACCCTGTCTTGGAAGTTGAGCCATCCAGTGAGTTTGTAAAGCTCACATGTATGGGTTAGCCTGTTACAATTTGTGACCGGGGGCAGGCTTTGTTGAGGGCGAGGTTGATGCTACGCAGGGCAGTATGATCAGCAGACCCATAAATTACTATGCCGTAGTCAACTAAGGGTAGTATTGAGGAGGACACTGCTATATGCATCGCCTGCGGGGGAATGCAGTGCCTATGTCTGTATAGGATCCCTAGCCTGGCATTGACTGAGGAGGATACTTGTTGGATGTGAGCATGATAGGTAAGGGAGGAGTCTAACCAGACACTCAGGTATTTGAAAATGCTAACCTGTTCCAGAGCAATGCCATGAGAGTTTGTGATGATTACAGGCATATTACAGAGCGGGTTTTGGCAATGTGTGAAGATCATAGCTTTTGTTTTCTTATAGTTAAGTATTAGGCGGTGTTCAGAGAACCAGGTTTTGAGCTCACCAAAGAAGGTCTGCAGGGTGGATTGTAAGGTGCTGAGATGATGATGTTTCCAGAGGACTACAGCATCATCAGCATAAAGCAGAAGCTTCCCACTACAGGATTTGGGGAGAGAGTTCAGAAAGAGGGTGAAAAGCAATGGGCCTAATATGGACCCTTGTGGGACCCCTGAGTGGACTGTTTTCCTGGAGGATGTGGTCCCATTAATTTTAACCTGCTGTGTCCTGTCTTTGAGACAGTCTTTAAGCCAGGCGGTGACTTCTGGGGTGATATTTAGGGATGGAAGGGTGTGGAGAAGAAGCTCATGACTGACTGTATCAAAAGCCTTGGTCAGATCGATATAGAGAGCCCCTGCTACTGCACCATGATCCAGGGCCTTGTGTATATAGGAAGTAAATTCGATGAAGGAGGTGCTGTGACCCCTCCTGAACCCATGTTGTTCGTGACAGAGCAGATTGTGTTTTGTGAGGTAGTCCGTGAGCTGGTTCGCCACTATTTTCTCAAGGGCTTTTGAGAGAGGGGGCAGTATGGATATTGGCCTATAGTTGCTGGCAGAAGTTGGGTCACCACTCTTTAATATGGCAGTTATAACTGCTCTTTTCCAGGAACAGGGGAACTGGCTGTGACATAAGGATAAGTTAAATATTTTGGTGAGATGGGGCAACATCACATCCAATGTTAGCCATACTAGCCTGAGGTCCAGGCCGTCACTACTATAGCGAGCGTTTGCCAGAGCAGTGCCTAGGCAGCGTTTTGCCTCATTGCAGGAGATAATATGCAGTCGGAAAGGAGGTTGGTTGACATTGGTGGGGGGGATTTACGGGGTGGTTACTGATTGGGTCGAGGAAGTTTGGGGGAAGAATGTGACTGAGGTCTGAGAAGGCGGTATTTAGTGCTTCTGAAATAGATTTTGGGTCCTGTGAGGTAACCCCATCAATTTGAAGCTGCATAGGGGTAGGGGATACATTTTTTCCAGTTAGTTCCTTAATGTTTTTCCAGAATTTGCTACCAGAGCCCCAGGAGGAGGTAAGGGTGCAGTTGTAGTACTCAGATTTGGCTTGACGGATAGCCCTGGTGCAGCTTTTTCGAGCCTCCCTGTAATTCTGTCTATCTAGGGGGAGTTGGGAGGCAAGGGCCTTGTGCCATAGGTTATCCCTCTTTCTCATGTTGTCAAGTAGCAACTGGGAAATCCAGGGGGTGTCCCGGGTTTTTATTGTATGTTTAGAGTGCAGGGCAAAAATGTCACAAGCAGAGTTAAAGGAGGAAACAAAACAGGCGAGGGCAGCATCAGCTGTTTGAGCAGTGTGGATAGACCAGTCAATGGAAGCAAGGTAGGATTTTAGGCATGGGAGGGCTCCTTTCCTTAGGCGTCTTTGCTCTGTGGTTTTTTGGGGGGTTAGGGAGAATTTTATTTGACCACCAACAGGTAACTGGGGAGTAGTCACTTATCGAGTCAGGGAGCACCTTGATCTGGGAAAGATTTTTTGGACGTGGATGGTTGGTGAGGATAATGTTGATAAGGGTGGATGTTTCAAATTTTGGGTCTAACCTGGTCGGGGATTGGACCATTTGAGTGAGGTCATAGGCGAGTACTGATTCTTTGTATGAGGAGGACGTAGCAGATAACCATTTTTTTACGTTGAAATCCCCCAGTAAGATGACTTCGCAGTTGGGAGGAAGGTGGGCAATACTGGCCAGTACTGAGTCAAAAGCGGACTTTTGTTTTCTAGGGAGAATGTATACTACCAAAACGTATAGTAATTTTCCTGGATTGCCAAAGCTTATCTTAACTGCTAAGGTTTGAGCTCCATAGGAGGGTTGCAGGATAGGGACTGAGAGGGTGTGCAGGAAGGATCTAGTATAGATGGCACAGCCTCCACCCCTCTTGTTTAGCCTTTCAGCTCGATGTATGGTGTAGTCGTTGAGGGCTATGGAACTACTTGTGACTTTTTCTCAGAGCCAGGTTTCAGATAGGGCAAGGACATCTGGGGAGTGCTGCGCAATCCAGCCCTGAAGGGAGGCGAACTTCCTCTGAAGGCTGCAGATGTTGAGGGTGGGTAGCTTTAGGCTGCCCCACTTGCCCTTTGGAGTGGCTCCATAGGTGGGAGGACCCGGGTTAGGATGAACATTCCCGGACAGGAGGAGAAGGAGGAGAGTAATCCGAAACAGTGCCTGCCGGAGTAAATTTTGTCTTATTTCGGACAGCTGTGGGGGTATTTGTTATAGTGGTGATGACTGGGATAGGGAAGGAGCATAGTAGGTGGACTACGAGAGTGAGAGACTCTGGGGATTGTTTCCCTGGTGGGTAGCCGCAGACTGGAGTAAGAGAGTGTACCTCAGGTGGAGCCGTGGTGGCAGTGCAGCGACTTATGTGTACATAAGGGTTTGTTAGTCTGTGTGAGTGGGCATATGTTTTGACATAATAGTGGCCCAAGTGGTCCATGTTGCAGGGGCATGGATGGAGATATGCTGCAGTAGACCAGCCTTCTGGAAATGCAGTAGTGCTGGTGGAAATAGGTAGGGCTGTTTGGGTGATCAGTGAGGTGAGAAGGATTATTTCTATGTGGTGAGGATTCATAATTGCCTCTCCTAGTACTGTGTGTGCTATCTGTTACTAGTGGCCACTAGTGGTGATACTGTATAAGCTGCAAGTGGGAAATTAGGCTGATTGTTTTTTTTCAACCACGTGGCCCACACTATATATTACATTCTAGGAGCGTGGATATGTTGTTCATCCACACTTCTTGGCATGTCCCCTTCCACTTTAAATCTTGCCAGAAGTCTTCAAGCTGGCTCCTTCCACCCACCCGGGTGGTATGTACCTCGGCTCTGCCCCATGACGTCAGCTGTTCCCTTTCTGCTGGAAGATACAGGTTCCCTCGTGCTCTCAAAGCATGTCGTAGGCCCTGGATTCTAATTGTTGTTTTTTACCGAAACTTACACTTAAACTCATTCGAGTTAGCGATTCCGCTTTCACTGCATCAGCATGGAGGAAACATCTTCCCACGGATTTCGCCAGTGCCCCTGCGGCCAGAAGATGCCATGCACAGACCCCCACCTTACGTGCGTTTACTGCCTAGGTGTCGGACATGACACCTCGTCATGTGGTTTTTGCCTGGCCTTCCATCCCAACGTCCTGGACAATCACAAGGCACATTTGAAGCTGGGGAGACCGGAGAAAAGGAACCCGCTGGTGAAATTGAAGGAGGCGAGGTGGGCGGTTTCTGCGGCCGTGGGATCCGCCAAGCAGCTGGAACAAATGAAAGCATTTGAGGAGGAAGCAGCTCAAGCTTCAGCCAATCGAAGCTTCTTTGTTCCTCTGAACCTTGGCTCCACCTTTACAGGCTCCTTCAAGGAATTGTGCCAGTCTCTCCCCACCCGGGAAGAGGCACCCTCGGGCTCGCACTCCTCCTGCTCTTGGAAGATAGAGAAGGTCCCCAGGTCTTCATCTTGGCAAAGATGTTCCTGGGACAGAGAGAGGTCTGAGTCCCAGGAACATGCAGTCTAGACTTCAGTCGAGATCGCATCCTCAGCCGCCAGCTTCACGGATCTTCCATCTGGCCAGGGGACCAAGGAAGTGGCCGACGAGATTGAAGGCAAGAACCAGCAGAAGAGAAAGAAGCCATTTCAGCACTCTTCCTCTGCGGTCAGGCAGCCCTTCTATCAAGGAGGTCAGCAGCAACAGCAGCAGGCTCAAGCTTGGCACCCGTGGCCCAAGCAGGGTACTCAACAGCCCCGTAAGGGAGGCCGAGGCGCAGGCCCTGGAGCCTCCTCCTCTTCCTCTAAGCCTGCTCAGTGACAGGTTGGGGGTCACCACCCCTACACCTATCATGCTAGCTCTGGGTCCTCCCATGGGGGGTCGGTTTCACCACTTCCTTTCTGCCTGGTCCGCTATCACTTCAGACAGGTGGGTTCTCAAAGTGGTCAGTTAGGGACTGCCTCTGGATTTCGAGCAGTATCCTCCCAGCCAAGCCCACGCCCCTTGGGAGGAACAGATCTCTGCATGCACCCAGTCGGCTCTTCAAGATGACATGGCTTAGCTCCTCCACAAGGAGGCAGTAGCCCCAGTGCCAGATCCTCCAACAGACCCAGGCTTTGTTTCCAGATACTTTCTGGTGCCCAAGCGGATAGGGGGTTGGTGCCCCCATCCTAGATCTCCACGACCTGAATCAATATCTCAGGTCCCACAACTTTCGGATGGTCACTCTATCCCAGATCATACTATCCTTGGAAAAAAAACATGTGGTTCTGTTCACTGGATCTACAGGACATGTTCTTTCATGTCCCAATCCGTCCGTCCCACCAGTGGTTCCTCCACTTCAGGGTGGAAGAGACCCTGTATGAGTTCCGAGCCATGCCGTTCAGCCTGTCATTGGCCCCTCAGGTCTTCACCAAATGCATAGCAGTGGTGGCGGCCCACCTTCAGCGTTGAGTAGTCAGAATCTACCCTTATCTCGATGACTGGCGCTTGGCAGTTTCCTCCCTTCAGGAGGTGGAGAGGTCCAGGGATCTGGCCCTCCAAATCTGCTCCCAACTCGGCCTCCTGATCAGCAAGGCCAAGTTGGAACTCATGCCCTCTTAGTTGATGGGCTTCATTGGGGCAATGCTAGACTCTTGTCAAGCCAGAGCTTGGCTCCCGGCAGACAGGGAGGAGGTTCTCTCCTCCTTTGCCCAATCATTTCTGGTTGGGCACTTGCACCCTGCCTGGGACATTCTGTGCCTTCTGGGTTACATAGCGGCATGCACCTCAGTGGTCCATTGGGCCCGGTGGCACATGCGCCCCCTCCAGTGGGAGCTGGCCACCCAGTGGACTCAGCGATATGGTCACTTCGACCAGCTGATCACTGTAACCCAGAAGATGTGGGACGCTCTCCAATGGTGGACTGACCCAGACCGGTTGCAGGAAGGGATCCCATTTGTCTGCCCCGAGCCGATGGTCATCCTCACGACCGATGCCTCTCTCATGGGCTGTGGAGCCCACATGGTGGACAACAGGGCCCATGGGTTCTGGACACCTTGAGGAGTCCCGATGCCACATCAACCTGTTGGAGCTCAGAGCAGTCAGACTGGCACTGTCAGCTTTTGCACATCAGCTCCGGGGTCAGGTGGTTCAAGTCCAGATGGACAATACCACAACCATGTACTACCTCGACAAACAGGGTGGCATGGACTCCCGTCTGCTGTGCAAGGAGGCGCTCCATATCTGGACCCTCGTAAGCCAGTTTGAGGTGGATCTCCTAGCTATCTATGTGGCAGGAGCCTCGAACCAGTTGGTGGATGCTCTCAGCCCGCATAGGCCAGACATCCCACGAGTGGTCTCTCCATCCAGAGGTGGCTTACAGCCTGTTCTTCCATTGGGGCAAACCAATGGTGGACCTGTTTGCCTCCAGGGACAACACCAAGCTGAGGCTGTATCATGCCTGCCCCCCTCAGCAGGGCTCGCTGCAGGGGGGATGCCTTCTCGAGGTCATGGACCCCAGGCCTCCTCTACACCTTCCCTCCATTTCTCTTGATCCACAAGGTGCTTCTCAAGGTGAGAAGGGACAAGGCAAAGGTGATTCTGGTAGCCTCAGACTGGCCGCACCAGTTCTGATACCCAGATCTCCTCAGCCTCAGCTGCAGGCCCCTGGAGCGGCTTTGTACATGACCAGACCTGATATCTCTCAACCAGGGGAAAGTCTTCCATCCAGACCTTCAATCCCTGCACTTCACAGCCTGGTACATGAGCAGCTAGAGTCCCAGGCTTTGGGTCTTTCCGAAGATGTCTACACCATGGTGGAGGCATCCAGAAAGGAATTGACCAGGAAATGTTATGCCTTCAAATGGAAGCGTTTTTCCATTTGGTGTCAGGGTAATGGTCTGGAGCCCTTATCCTGTTCTGTGGCTAACATTCTCGACTACCTTTGGTCTCTCTCCAAAGAGGGTCTACGGTCATCGTCCCTTAGGGTGCACCTGGCAGTGGTCGGGTGTTTTTTCAAAGGCCTGGATCACATATCCCCTCCGGTGCGTGAACCTCTACCTCCGTGGGATCTGTTGCTGGTTTTGGCAAAGCTCATGGACAAGCCATTCGAACCCATGCACAAATGTGAGCTTTCACACTTGTGGAAGATGGCCTTCCTGGTGGCTATCACGTCTGCCAGAAGGGCAGGGAAGCTCCAGGCGCTTTCGGTGGACTCCCCTTATCTGGTCTTCACAGGGACAAAGTTGTCCTGTGCCCCCACCCAAAATTCCTTCCGAAGGTGGTGTCAGAGTTTCACCTTAACCAGGTGTTGACTCTTCCAGTTTACTACCCTAATTGCACCTCGGACACTGAGTACAGGCTCCATACTCTTGACCTGAGATGTGCTGTCTCTCCTACTACAAGGAGAGGATGGCGGAAATTCGTGGAGAGGTTCGCCAGCTGTTTGTCACCTATGCTGAAGCCACTTCTGACAGACCTGCAGCCAAATGGACCATAGCAAGATGGATTACATCATGCATAGGTCTTTGCTATGAATTAACAGGCAAGAAGCCTCCCAGAGGGTTAAGAGCTCATTCTACCCGCCACACTGCTGCTTCGGTGGCTACTTCCAGGGACATCCCTATCCAGGAAATCTGTCGGGCTGCTACCTGGAAGTCAGCAAACACCTTCATTACCCACTACCACATTGACCTTGAGTCGAGCCGGGATGCTGGTTTTGGGGCCTCGGTTCTCCAGTCTCTGTTTCCTAAGTAGGGGGTGTGCACCTAGCCTCCCTCCTCCCGGAGAACTGCTTGGAGTCTGCCAAGAAGTGTGGATGTGCAACATATCCACGGTCCTAGAAGAACAGGTTACTCACCTGTAACAGTAGTTCTAGGAGTGGTATATGTTGTTCATCCACAAACACCCAACCGACCTCCCTGGCTTCGGGCACACAACCTTGCTTCCAGCGGGCTAACATCTGGTGTCATGGGGCGGAGCTGAGGTATATACCACTCCGGTGGGTGGGAGGAGCCAGCGTGAAGACTTCCGGCAAGATTTAAAGTGGATGGGGACATGCCAAGAAGTGTGGATAAACAACATATACCACTCCTATAACTACTATTACAGGTGAGTAACCTGTTCATGTTTACCAAGGGTGGTGGTGGGGTTGGGGGAGAGCCGATGTGTAGCATCGGCGGGTCTCAAACAGCAGCAGTGTGTAGACCTGCTCTGTCACGACTTCAGCCATTTCAAACGTTCTCCGTACCTTTACTGAGTGGCTCCTGGTTGTGGGGGAGGGCAGTGGTAGGCCCTCGTGACCTCCTGAGATATGGTCCCAGCGCTGTGGAGAGGGAGAGGAAAGGAAACAAGATAAAATAAGGTACTGGGGGGGGCAGGACCCTGCTGGAGTGCTCCGTTAACAATTTCTTTTTTTTGTTGTTTTTTTGTTTTTCTTTCATGCCAGCCCACTATCATTTATACCTTAAAAGAAAACAGAAACATTGGTGCTTCAAGATAGGGAATATTTTCGAAGGCGTGCAGAAAGGGGTTCAGATTGAAATTCACAAAAAACTAACTCTTAAGGTGAATTCATCAAACACTTTAAAATACAGCCTGGGCTCTCTGTTTGATTTAGGAACTGCAGTCTCTGGTATAACAAGGCAGTAGAAAGCAGGTCAAATAAAATGGAGAGAATGATCACGTAAGGGAAATGACTTCAAACACTCTAAAAATACAGCCTGGATTCACTATATGATTAAGGAACTGCAGTCTCAGGTATAGCAAGGCAGCCAAAGTATGTCAAATATAGTGGAGAAAACTAACTCATAAGGTAACCACTACAAACACTCCAAAATGCAGCCTGGTTATCTATTTGTTTAAGGAACTTGCAGTCTCCAGGTTCAAGGCAGCAGAGAGCCAGGCTAAATTGAGGGGAAAAAACCTATCTCCACTGCTGAGCCGACATTTAAAATCCCAGGAGGGAAAGGTGCCAAAACTGCAAATCCCTTTGTTCAAGCAGCAGCAGTGTGTAGACCTGCTCAGTCGTGACTTCGGCCATTTCAAACATTCTCCGTACCTTTACTGAGTGGCTCCAGGTTATAGGGGTAGGGCAGTGGTAAGCTCTCACGACCTCCCGAGATATGGTCCCAGCGCTTTACTGAGCAGCTCCTGGTTGTGGGGAAGGGCAGTGGTAAGCCCTCATGACTTCCTGAGGTATGGTCCCAGCGCTTTACTGAGCAGCTCCTGGTTGTGGGAGAGGGCAGTGGTAAGCCCTCACGACCTCCCGAGATATGGTCCCAGTGCTTTACTGAGTGGCTCCTGGTTGTGGGGGAGGGCAGTGGTAAGCCCTCACAACCTCCCGAGATACAGTCCCAGTGCTTTACTGAGCAGCATATGTACAGTAAGTGCTCATGCGGAGCTCAGTCAGCGGCTGGCCATGGAAGTGAGAGGTGGGCTGTGCCAGTCGCAGGCTGGGGATGGTGTGGGGGGTGTGGTTGGACTGGCACTGCTGGGTGGGGGGCCACTAGACTGCCAGGGACATCTGGGAATTGTACTTTGTACACTATGTGGCAGTGGGGGACCTGGGTTTGAGGTCGGGGAAGCAGGTCCTTGGGGGATGAGCTGCCTACAGGGCATTACAGTGTGGGTGATTGAGGGCTGGTGGTCACAGCTGCCCTCACAGGGCATTGCAGGCCTGGATCAGGCTGGGGGCACACTGCGCCTGTGGGGTTATACTATGGTTGTGCTGGGATGGGGGAGGGCACATGTATAGTGTGCCAACCCTGTGGCAGGTCTGCACAACTCCCGGAGGGCGTAAGTACACTTACACCAGCTAAATGCTGGTGTAACTGTACTTTGATGGATGTCCTCTGGGGGTTGTTCTAGAACAGCAGATCAGGGACTTTGTTGCTGCCTTTCCAGAATAGGGCACAACAGATGCTGTAAACCCCCTAGCGCCATGTTGCAGAGGATTTAGGGCATATCTGGTGGCGTAAGTGCACTTTGGCACAAGCAGCCTGTGACATGTCACAGGCTGCTTTGCAGAATAGCAAATGTCGCAACTGCTGCCGTAACTTGCTACTTGCGCCATTCTTTTTGGCACAAGTGCGGTTACGCCAGTCGTAGCCTTTCTAGAATCGGGCCCCTGGTCTTTACACCTCATACTATCGGACAGAAAACCTAATGAGCAAATGGAAAAAGAAATATACTTTTGAAATAAAATGTAACAACTGACAAATGAATACCATTTTCAGCCTGCTATTGTTGGCACTACTAGTTCTATAATAAGCAAAAGAAATTCAGAACAGATTTTCTTTTCATAGGCTAACATGCAACACTTTTGGAAAGGCATTCTTTCTGTCTAAGAAATCTAAGCCAAACTCTTTAAATGTGAGACAACTGAGTTGCTGTGCCAATCTACACTGGATATTAAACTCGCCAGTTCTGTTTTTGTATGCTGGAACTGTGTATGAGTTTTGCATACTTTCCAGCGGTGCATAATGATGTTAGTTAAAGGATGTCTGGATTGCTTATTTTCCTGAACTTGTAATTTTCCTTCTAGTTCCTCTTCCCCCTCCCTAACCTTATGCCTCTGGTACCTTCTCCCTAATCTCCATGGGGGTCACCCTGGCAGCCCTGTATGCTCTCAACCCTGCTGAAGACCACAGGACCATTGCATGGATCCTAAATGCCATCTCTCTGTCCCCTTTATTACTGCACCTCTAACATCCATCCTCGACCTATCTTCCCAGTTTGTAACCATCTCCTGGACCTGAAAGCAGGCAGAAGTCCTCCTCTGAGTCCTCCACAAAGCCGGCAAATCCTCACCCTTAGGGAACTATTGTCCCATCTCCTTCCTCCCTATTCTGGCCAAGGTGCAGGCAAAATTAGCTTTATCTCTGCTTTCCTCCTTCTCTGATTCCTCTTCCTTCCTTTATCATTAACAGCCTGGTTTCCACATACATCACTCAACTGTCTTCTCCCTCCTCTGGGTCATGGATTTTAGCCCTTAAAGGGACAAGGCCACCCTGACGGCCCAGCAGCAGCATGTCATGCTGCCATGCAGGCAACCCATGTTCAGAAGCAAGCCCATGGAGTTTGTCAGAAGGCAGGCCAGGCCAAGACAGTTGCTGCTTGGCCAATGCACCTTGGTGGGGGGGAGGGGTTGGCTGGCGGCTCCATGACCCCTGCAGCTGGGTCAGGGAGCTTGTTTCTGCTGTGCATGAGTAACGCCAACACAAGAACTGCCCACACCAAGGAAGGACGGAGGAAGAAAAAACAAGAAAAACCTGGTAGCCATCTATCTGATGGCTGAGTATAGTCTGATCAGGATAAATCCCTGCGAACCGGGTATATCTCTGTAAAGATGTGCTACCGGCCAGCAGAAGAACCTCTAAAGAAAAAAAATCAAAGTTTATATATAAAACAAATGGCAAGGCACACAACCCCCCCAACTCACAAGAAAGGACCATGTGCCCTAGGCTTAACTTAAGTCTTTGTTCACTCCTGTGATAGGAACCTGACAATGCCTCCCTGGAAGCAGCACCCTGCAAAGCATCCCAGGAGGCAGCACCCTGCAATCTTACTGTAACCTGCACTGCTGAGTTCCTGTTAGCTACCTCTTGTATAGGCAGTCACCCTATATATGTACGTAGCACAGTTTGTAATATCTGTATGCACGTTATGCAGCCTCTGTTTAGATACCAACTGTATAGGCAATTATCTTATGTTTAGCGGCCACTTGTACAGGCAATTACCCTATGTATGTTTAATTTACTTTGTTCTACTTGCACATCCACATTTATATGACTTTGCACCATTGTTAAACTGGATTGTTGTTGTCTGTCTCATCATATTTATGTGGAGCCTTTAGAAACGAGTCTGTGACTCAAAGGGTTGTAATTCCTATGTTATACATAAATAAATAAATAAACATAGAGAGGGCTTATAAGGAGTGAAGCAGCTGAGCTTCCACAAGCAGAGTCCAGGTGGAGCAATGGAAGAAAGGTACACTTTAGACAAAGTCATGGAAGTAGAAAGCAGAAAAAAAAGTTGTTGAAAACATACTGGGGATCAAGGCAGCCCAGGGGATGGGTGTGAAGTGCTGTCAAAAAAGAAGGTAGCAGCAGCCAATGAGGCTTACCAGACTTGGAACCAAGAAGTAGGAACCAGGAAGAACATGGAGCAGTGAAAGGGAAGTGATGCCAGGTGCAAATGCAGATGGAAATGGACCAGGAAGAGGAGTGGGTAGCAAAGGACCCGGAAAAGTTGACAACAAGATGTCAACTGGCATTTAGACTAGCGTCATGGAGCATATAAGGAGGTAACATAGGAAGAAGAATGAAGGTAGACACCTTACCAGGGTGGTGCCTGCCACCAAGACAGACATGGAGCACAGACCCTGGGCAACATATATATATATTTTTTAATTCATCTTTTTTAATGCTAGGAATCCCTTGCTTGATGTTTAAGCAATAAGGCATGACCAGGGGTTATGTTAATGGTCTGTTAATCACCTTTCAGGGGTGTACTGTGGCACGAGGTGTAAACAGTGCCACATGCCCCTAGAGGTGATTAACTGACCATTAACATAACTCTGGGAGTGCCTTATTGCTATTATAATAAAAAATGTTTTTAAGCAGTGTTAAACCTTGTTCAGCATATGGCTAAGCTCTACATGTATGTTAATAAAAGATTAACATAAGGCTATTAGAATGTTTGCAGCCAATCAGGAAGCTCCATTTCTCAGACCCTTTTTATAATTACAGTAAGCATCATCTTCATGGGTGAGAAAGTTGCCCTAGAGATAGAACCCTATGCTAATAAAGGAACTTTAGAATGAAGGTTCAAACTTTTCACTGTGGTCATGCTCCACTCTGGCTTCCAAGAGCAGATTTGTTCCTCTGCCTGAAAAGAGCAGTCACTCTGAAGTACAGTTCCAGTATTCTGGTCTGTAGTAGTGATTATTTATTTTATTTTCAGTAAAGTTGTTAGTTTTTTTGATAGCTCTGCGTTAGTTTAGGGTTTTGTAGGTTTTTTTGTACGGTTTATACGTGTTCCTCCAGTTCCTGTTTGGTTCCCAGGAACCGGAGAAAGTCTAACATAGTGTAGTTCCCACCTTTAGGGAACCACATTCAAATTGATATACAGTGAAGCCTGCCAGGATGAAGTGCAGTGTCAGAGGTTTGCTGCATGACAAAAGGGATTAACTCCCACTGAAATTGCATTATTTGCTGCAGTAACTCTACTGCAGAATTCTGCAGTGCTGTGCTTCATCCTGGTGGGCTTCACTGTATTTCTTTAAAATCCCTGTAGCAGAAACCACATTTTCCTAATTTCTCAATGGTGTCTGCATGTGGCTGATCATGGGTTCCTTTCAGAAGGAACCAGACCACTTTTTCTCCTTTAGATATAAAAAGGAAACCACTACTAAACTATTACTTTTTTTAGCAGTTTCACACCTGAATATAGCAGTTCCTACTCAGGGAACTGGAAAGTACAATTTTTGCTCTCAGAACCATGTTTGTTTCCGAATAGGTTCTGCCCTTAGTGTTTTCTGTACTTCTGGAACCACATGAGTTTTCTGTCATAGAAGTCTTCAGAAATTGGCATGTCTGATAGACCTAAGAAAAATATAACAGGACCAACAGGCTTGAAAAATTGTAAAAAGTATTTCCAGCTTTATTTAAGCTGCATGGGCCCAGAGCATGATTTTTCCAATTGTGAGCTCTGTATAAAGTTTTGCCCTGAAACCCAAAAGAAAAGAACTAAAACAAGAGAAGCATTTATGACTTCTCAGTCTGCTTCCATGTCACCAAAACAAAATAAAGGCTCTGAGGCTCAGATAAGCATAGTAAAGAAGATGCAAGGGTATCCAAAAGGGGGAACCCTAAGTAACCATGGTAAAGAAGATGCCAGGGCAACCAAAAGGGGGGACCCCTAGTCCAGTGATGGCAAAAATACAAATAAGAGCCTCAAAGCAGGTACTGGAAACAGTGTCTGCTAAGAAAAAAGAAAAGAATCTCATCAGCTCTTCTTCTGAAAAGGGAAAGGAGCAGGTTCTGGACCAAAAGCAAATGCCCTCAACAGAGGACATAACAAAATGTTGCAATTTTTCCAGGCCTTCCAGGTCATGGGAAATGTTATGAATGTACCAGTCCCCCCCCCAGCTCTGGTCCAGTCTACCTGCCTGTGGAGGAGGAGGAAGAAAGGTACTATGAAGGGGAGGAGGAAAGTGAAACGATTAAACCAGATGGTTCACCTGAGCAGAAATTTGGTTCTCCTCTGAGATCTATGGAGGATTACTCATCATTTTCCTCTTTCATTAGGCAAATGGTGAGCACCCTCAGCATACCCCCCAGGAAACAAAGGAGGATGAGGAGGAAGCAGAATTTATGGATATGATGAGGTTAGCTCCCAGAAGGAGATTGCTGGTCCCCATACATAAATCATTACAAAACATAATTTAAAAATCATGTCTGCACCTGTTTCACCTGCAGCAATAGATTAAAAATTCAAAAAATGTATCAGGTGGACAGATGGGGGGTGGAATACCTGTATCTCCACCCTGATCATCACGGTGTAGTCCAAACAGCTGTCTGTGAGAGAGATAAGCTCCCTTTCTCTGCACAGCCCCCTGAAAAGAACTCCAGAAAATTGGATTCTATGGCCAAGAAAGTTTATACATCAGCTTCCTTGCTCATCAGATGGGCAGCTTACTTGGCTCATATAGCCCAGTACTAGAAGGCACTACGGAATGCAATCCTGGCACTGGCAGATAAGACAGATGGTGAATTGGCACAAGACCTGACCACCACAGCAAAGTCAGCCCTGGATGCCACCAAGTATCACTTCCACATGGCTGTGGACACTAACAACACAGCCTTAAGGGTTCTATCTCATGCAGTGTCTCCTGGCTAAGGGCAACCATGCGTTCCCAGGACACTCAGACCAAGTCCATGGATTTCCAATTTGAAGGAAATTCTCTTTTTGGCGACAAAACAGAGGCATACATGAAAAAAATTGGATGAATACAAAACTACTTACAAAAGCAACACTGAAAAAGAAAAGGCCTCCACTTCTTACAAACCTTATGGTAAAGGAGTCGGGGCAGGGGCAACTTCCCAAGAGCCTGTGCTCTCCATGCCTCCTATGTGTATCAGGCTCAAAGAGGTTACTACAGGGGCAGAGGTGGGAGGTGCTCCAGGTATGCTTTAGCAGCACCAGCCTCCAAGCTTCAGCCAAAACAAAACCCTGATAATTCTGCCCAGGTCACCCAACCTATGCCATTGGGGGGGAGGTTGGTCTACTACTTCTAGGAATGGGTAAACATTACCACAGACAAGTGAGTCCTTGCGGTAGTGGGTCAGAGATTGTTCCTGCATTTCAAAGAATTTCCAAAATTGCAGAAGCACAAATGTTTTTCAGAACACTCTCCTAGAGAAAGAGTTCTGCTGGAACTGGAAGTAAACAAACCACTGCAAACAAAGAATAATGGAATCACTCCCTGCCTCACAGTGGGGCAAGGGCCTGTTTTCAAGGTACTTCCTGATCTACAAGAAAAATGGGGAGTGGTGACCCATTTTAGACCTCAGCTACCTGAACAAACACAACAAGAAGGAAAGATTCAAGATTGCCACACTTGTCAAAGTGAACCTATCCTTACAGTCTGGGCATTGGCTAGGGTCACTGGATCTGAAAGATACCTGTGTTCCACATTCCAGTCAGACCTATCCACAGAAAATGTCTCAGGTTTAGGCTAGGAAGAAAAAATGACTTACCATAGTTATCTTATTTCTTCCCAGTGATGCTCAGGAATTCATAACTTTGTGCAGTAAGCCGGTTGGACTGCCCAGAGAGATGGAACACATGCAAATGAATGGAATTCTTTGCACGTGAGCATCTTTCAAATACTGCCTCTACCAACTGTAGTGTTCTAACCTACTCAGATTTGTGAGAAGCCTGGAAGTCAGGCATTAGGAAACTAGTGTAATTAAAATCTATAAGAGAGGGGTTTCCCTTAATCAAAGCATAAATTTAACATAAACCCCCAAAGGGAGGTTGACTCTAATAAAAAATACATCAATAAAACTGTAAAAGAGAACATTGAAAACTCCAGTTTAAAATGATTAAAACAGGAAAATGCAACATATAATGAGGCTTAATGGCACCAGCATGCGGAGTGCAGAGGCTGAAGTTCTGGAAGGGGAGGAAGGGAGGGAGTTATGAATTCCTGAGCATCACTGGGAAGAAATAAGATTACTATGGTAAGTAATTTTTTCTTCTAACCCCAGTAATGCTCAGGATATTCATAACTTTGTGCAGACTACCAAGCAGTACCACTGGAGGTGGGCACAGAACTTTATTTTGGAAACAGGCTCTGCAGGACTGCTGTGCCAAACCTAGCATCACCCCTGGATAAAATATCCAGGTTATAGTGTTTTGCAAAGGTGTGTACTGTTTTCCAGGTAGCTGCTTTGCAAATATCCACCAAGGGAACCTCTCTGATAGCTGCAAGGGTAGCAGCTGTTCCTCTTGTTGAATGTGCCCTCAATCCTGTTGGGGACTCTTTATCTGCCTTAGTGTAGCAGAACTGAATACACTGGACTATCTGCCGAGAAATGGATCTTTTTGAGGTGGGTCCCCATATGTAAGGAAAAGTTGTTTTCCATTTTTCCTAAGATCTTTTGTGGCTGCCATGCAGTAGCTGAGAGCCTTTTTCACATCCAGACTGTGCAGTCTTCTTTCACCAGAACTGGTGTGGTCTGTAGAAAAGACAGGTAGAGTGATTGACTGGTTCAGATGAAAATCTGAAACCACTTTACGGAGAAACTGTCTGTTAGTTCCGGGGACTACCTTATCTCTGTGAAATGAGAGATAATCCTGGTCAATGCAGAGTGCCTGCAGCTTGCTAATTCTCCTTGCAGAAGTAATAGCCACTAGGAAGACTGTTTTCCAAGTAAGGTATTTCAAGTGGGCAGTAGCCATAGGTTCAAAGGGAGAGCCCATTAGCTTGGCTATACACACATTCAAATCCCAAGCAGGCACTGGCGCCCTGTGAGGTGGGTGTAAATGCATTAGTCCTTTAAAAAATCTTTTGAAAAGTTTATCAGATGCCACTGACACCTTGGTGCCCGCAGAAAGGTAAGCAGATACCGCTGCTAAATGAACCTTAAGTGAACTGGGTTGCAAGCCTACTGAATGCAAATGAGTGAGATAGTCCAGGACTACTGTAACTCCAGCATTTCATGGTATAAGATTCATACTAGAACACCAGAAAGAGAATCTCTTCCATTTGGAAGAATAAGATTTCTGTGTAGAGGGTTTTCTATAACCCTTCAAAATATGTAGGACAGCTTCTGAAAGATTTAAATCTGCATACTCTAATTCTTCAAGAGCCATGCCTTGAGATGAAGAGACTTAAGATTGGGGTACAACAATGTTCTCTGATTGGAAGTCAGGAGATTGTGTCTGAGGGGCAACTGTATTGATTTGCTGACAGACATGGAGAGCAGAAGAGAGTACCTTGGCTGCCTGGGCCAATCCGGAGCTATCAAGATCAACGATGCTGAGAGGGACTTTAGCTTCAGTAACACCCTGAAGACCAGGGGAAAAGGGGGAAAAGCATACAGGTGCCTGCCTGTCCTGTCCAGAACCAGGGCATCCAGAGGAACTGTGCCCTGTGCTGGTGGTCTGCAGCAATATTGCGGGAGTTGGTGGTTCTGGTGAGATGCGAATAACTCTATCTCTGGAGTGCCCCACCTTCTGAAAATGACTTGTACCACCTGCTTGTTCAGAGTCCATTTATGATGGGCCTGGTTGATGCGAATTAGTGCATCTGCCAAAGTACTGTCCTTTCCTGGCAAGTGAATTGCCTGTAAAGAGACCCTCAGAGAGCAAGCCAGTGTCCAAATCTTCATGGACTCTGTGCAGAGGAGGCCTGACCTGGTGCCTCCCTGTTTGTTTGTGTAATACATTGTGGTGGTATTGTCTGTTCTGATCTGAACCACTCTGCCCATGATCAGTGAAGAAAAAGCCTTTAGGGCTAGTAACAATGCTCTTAGTTCCAGTAAGCTTATGTGCTGAAGGGACTCTGCTGCTGACCAGATTCCCTGGTTTGTGTGCTTTCCTAGGTGGACACCCCAGCGCAATAGGGATGCATCTGTTGTGAGTACCAGAGAGGGTCTTTCTTTCTGGAAAGGCACTCCTTGCCTTGAATTGGATTCCTGTTTCCACCACAAGAGGGCCCTTAATAGTGGGCCTGTCACGGGTATAAGCTTTGAAAAAGTGTATTTTTTCTGACTCCAGTGAGTCCTGAGGTGAAACTGGATGGCTCACATGTGGAATCTGGATCCCTGGACTGTGCCTGTGGATGCAGCCATATGACCCACTAGTTGTAGAAACTGCCGTGCAGTTTTTGAGCTGTTCAGGACAAAGGAATTTGCTACTGACTGCAGACTTTGCACCCTGTCTAAGGGTAAAAAGGCTGTGCCCTGAAGTGTGTTGATTTCTGCCCCTATAAACTGCAGAATTTGAGCAGGGGTTAGGACTGATTTCTTTTGGTTTATGATGAAACCCAGGGACTGTAAGAGGACTTGGGTTATTTTAAGGGAGTTCCTTACCTGGTCTGGTGAGTTTCCCACCACCAGCCAGTCATCTAGATAAGGGAAAACACTCACTCATTGTCTTCTTAGATATGCCACTACAGCAACTAGGCACTTTGTGAACATCCTTGGTGCTGAGGACAGACCAAAAGGAAGAGTTGAAATCTGATAGTGGCCTGAAGGGAGCCTGAATCTGAGGTATTTTCTGAAAGATACCTTTATGGGGTTATGGAAATAGGTGTCTTTCAAGTCCAGTGATGCCAGCCAGTCCCCCTTTTGGATTGTTGGCATTATTCGAGCCAAAGTGACCATTTTGAACTTTGTTTTTTTCAGATGCTTGTTCAAAGCTCTGAAATCCAGTATTGGCTGCCATTCCCCACTTTTCTTTGTTGTTAGGAAGTATCTGGAGTAAAAACCTCTTCTTCTTAGGGTGGTAGGGACTAATTCCACTGCTCTGAGATGTAGCAACTTTTGGACCTCTGCTTCTAGCAATGCCCTCTCTGCTAGAGGAGGTGAGCAGTAAACCCTGGTTTTCTGAGGAGGAAAACATTTGAAGTCCAAAGACAGACCCTGACCCACTACCTCCAGCACCCACTTGTCTGTGGTAATGCTCACCCAAGCCTGGAGGAAGTGGGATAGTCTGCCTCTGACAGGGAGGGAGGAGGCGGCCTGATCCTCAGGGGTTTTGCTTTGGTCAGGGTTGAGGTTGGGTTTGAGAACCCCTCCTGAAGCCCCTTCTACCCCTTCCCCTAGAGTATCCCTGTTGTGGATACTGCTGGTACTGGGCATGGCTACTGGCTGGAAGAAAGGTCTGGTCGTAAAAGACCCCCCCCTTCCATAGAGTCTAGTGAATGCTGAAGCATGCTCTTTAGCAGAGTTGCTTCTATAGGTTGCCTGGTATTCATCCACTTTTTTAATGTATGCAACTGTGGATTCCCCAAAGAGAGAGTTTCCCTCTAGGGGAAAATCCAGAGCCTTGGATCGAGTGTCCTGAGTAAGGTTAGTGGCCCTGAGCCAAGCAAACCTTCTCTGTGCCACAGTGTTAGCCATCCATCTGGCTGCACTGTCATTAGAATCAGCAGCCATCTGGAATTGGTACTTAGCCACCTCCAACCCAAACCTGGCAGTTTCAGCCAGGTCTTCGGACAGGGGTGAGGGGGCTTTGATGGACATGTCCAGTACTGACTGCCACAGGGATTTTTGATACTGCACAGCATAAGCTTGGAAAGTAGCCTGTCTCATGGCCAAGGAAGCTGATAAATAGCTTTTTTTGGCCATGCTGTGTATTTTTCTGGAGTCCTTGTCCGGAGGGTGGGAGGACAGGGGGACTCTGGCCTTATCACAGGCTGCTTGCTGTATGACCCCTTGATGGTCAGGATGGGAAAAAAGAAAATCAGCTTGCGTCCTGTCCAACTTTTACTTGTTATCTATTGTCCTATCAATAGGAAGAACAGAGTTAGGGGTCTGTAAAAGTTTCAGGATATCTTTCTTAAAAAATTTGTACTTGAGGGTGTTAACCCCATCATATTTAAATATTCAATCTCCTCCTCATCCTCTATCTGCTCTGTAGTAGCAATGTCCAGAGCATCTGCCGTTTTCCGTACAAATGAGAAATGGAAGGAATAATCCTCCGTCATCCTTGGGGGAGAACCAAAATCTTGTTCATGAGATACCTCTGGAGGAATTGGGTCATCGTCCTGAGAGAGTTCATCCCCCTCCTCAAAATATTGCTCTTCCTGAAAAGGAGGAAAATTACCACTACTGGCCTGGGAACCCTGAATAGGGGCAGGCTACTGTGGGACAATGTTCTGCAGTGCCTGTATAATTTAAAAAGCCTGGGCTATCTCTTGAGCTGAAGGTATAACCGGCATCTGCGCAGAAGTCCCTGGTTTAGCAGGGAAAGATTCTGCATGCTTAGTCTTTTTCAGCTTTTTTGAAGGAACTGGGGATTCAGCAGGTTCTTTCCCTCTTGTTGCCCCTTTATAGCCCATATCAGGGGCAGTGGTAGGCAAAGTTGTGGGTTCAGCCACAGTAGACTGGGGTGTCAGCTGGTTGGAGCCGGAGGGACCCCTAGGAAATTTCTTATTTAGCCTTTCAAGGCATTTTTTCCAAAGTTTTCTCAGGAAAAGTTTTGCAGACTTCACACTCCTGGTCCAAATGTTCAAATCCCAGACAAGCTACACATAAGGTGTGCTTGTCTGCCTTGGCAAAAACATCTCCACATTTTAAACAATTTTTGAAACCAGGTTCTCCGGTTCTCTTTTTGGGTTTCTCTGACATGGTAATACAAAATAAACACCAACCACTAGCAAGGCAAAATGTGGTTGTTTTTTTTAGAAATAAACGCTTTTGCGGTCAGTTCCAGAAGTGATAGGAACTGGAGGAACCGAACCGGGAGAAGCCCAAATGAACCCGTTCAGCGGTTCTGTAACTGAAGAAAGCAGTTATGAAAACTTTTAAAAAGGACCAAATTTAAAGCAAAAATAACAGGTTCTTTAATCAGAGAACCGAAAATAAACCTAAACTAACTCGGATCCCTCATGGTTATCTCGAACAGCGAGGAACCGAGAAAAAATAAGTAACTTAGGCAATAAACACGATTTTATCAATAAGGAGAAGCAGTAAAAGAAATTGAAAATACTTATGGTTTTGACGATTTTGAACTTTCTTCACATGAAAGAGGACAACAGAAAACTCAGAGCGACCAGACTTTCAAGTGGAGAGAAAAATCTGAGTAGGTTAGAACACTACAGTTGGTAGAGACAGTATTTGAAAGATGCTCACGTGCAAAGAATTCCATTCATTTGCATATGTTCCATCTCTCCGGGCAGTCCAAGCCTCCAGGCTTACTGCACAAAGTTATGAATATCCTGAGCATTACTGGGGTTAGAAACTGCCAGTACCAGTTTTTAGCCCTTCCCTTCAGCCTCACTTCAGCACCAAGGGTCTTCATAAAATGTTTAGCTGTGGTAGCAATGCACCAGAGAAGGCAAGGTTCCCACTGTGCCCATGCAAATGAGGGGATTTTCCCCTGCATACAGGCACAGTGGGATATTGAGAGGTTTGCACAGGCGGTAACTGCCACCCAAATGGGTGCAAGTTACTGCCTTTGCAAATCCCAACTTAATGGGGCGCAAGGCCCTGGTGGTGGGCAAAGGGACTGCAGCCACCCACCCTGGCCTGTTGAAGCAATAATGTCCTTTGTGTCTAGTGGCACCCCACACCCTCTGATCCCCATCCCTGTATATGTTTAAATATTCGCTGGTGTCTAGTTACATCCCCTGCCCTCAATCCCTGTTCTAGTACATATTTAAATATTCCCTGATGTCCAGTGGCAAACCTCACCATCCGATACCGGTCCCTGCACATGTTTATATATTCCCTGGTGTCTAGTGGCACTCCTCCACTCTCCAATCCCCATTTCATACATGTTTAAATATTCCCTGGTGTAGTGGCACCCCCCACCCTCCGATCCCTGTCCCCATACTCCATTAAGTATTCCCTAGTGTCTAGAGGCACCCCCATTCTGATTGCCTACTACCATGTCAAGCAAGCTGTCTAGCAGTCCCCCTGTACTGCCAGTACTAAGCAAACCACTCTGCCACCCACCTTTACCACTGTCACCAGTGCCATACAGATCCGACATGGCAACCAGCACAGCCATTCTCTCACCACCTTGACCAGTCACTGAATGGACTGACAGGGAGTGTGCATCCTGTGTACTCATGCACTCCCTTTACAATACACTGGATGCATGCTTCCTGGGATTGGAGGGCAGGGGCTGCCACTAGACACCAGAAATATGTAACCATGTACAGGGACTGGGGTCAGAGAGTGGGGGCGCCCCTAGACATGAGGGAATACTTAAACATGTATGGGGATGGAGATCAAAGAGTGGGGGGGTGCCTCTAGACACCAAGACATACTTAAACATGTATGGAGAGAGAGACTGGAGGGTTGGGGGGTGCCACTAGACACCAGGTAATATTTAATCATGTACAGGGATGGGGATTGGAGGGTGGGGGGGTGCCACTAGACACCAGAGAATGCGTATACCTGTACAGGGATGGGGATTAGAGGATGGGGGTGTCAGCAAACACCAGGGAAAAACTACACATTTATGGGGACCAGTGATCGGGGTGATGGGGTCTTGTCACCACCATGCCTGATGTGGCAGCCAGCCACAGGAGGGGCACAAACCTGCCACCACTTCCCCATGCAAATGAGCCCATAATGGGCATGCACATGGCCCCTTGATGTCTTGCATGCCCAAAGGGCTCATTTGCATGGTGCTGGCTCAATATTGCACCAGGGGCTCCCAGCACTAACAGGTCTAGGGGCACAGTTCTGTGCACTTTGGTATGGGTTGCATACTGCCCAGATCCACGTCGGGGCAGCACTACTCGACTTTGTGCTGCCCTGACAATGCCCTATATTCATTCAGATAGCACTGCTGTGCTATCCCACTGAATATAGCATCCACAGAGTGGTGGCAAAGGCAAGCAGAGCGCAAACCTTTGCACTCCACTTTTGCCCATTACTCAATATCTGGCCCCTGAAGTTTCAATTTCTGACACAAAACAATCAACACTAAAAGCCAGAACTCAGTGTGAAAGTGCTGATGCAAATTTCCAATATAAAAATAAATTATTGAATTCCTGCTCAGTTTACGTTACAGCAGTTAACCATAAGCACAGATTGTTTTTTAATTCTGCCCCCCCCCCCACATACACTCAGGCAGAGAAGTATCATTTATTTTTACTAAGCTTGAAAAAGTATGACACTTGTACATTTATGAAACATGTTATAACAGCGTCTATCCAGACATAACCATGTATGACTAAACCTTAGCTTTTCTTCTCCACTAGAACTTGGAAAATTACTGTGGTTAAGAGGCTTATTATTTGTTTATCATGTTTCAAAGCCTAGTCATTGGCAGAGTTTCAGAAAAAATACAGAGGGGCTTTAAATAACAAAAAAAGTCTGTAGTATTCATATCTACCACAGAATTAGGCATTTTATCCAATATCTGAAATGTGAAGAAATTTCCTGTCTCTTTTCAGATATCCATACAAAGGAATGAACTACTTACAATTTTAAACTAGCAGTGTGATTTATTAGGAGCTATTTAATTTAAAACTGCAACTTAATTTTTTTTTTTGCAATTACAATTTTTAATGACTTAAAAAGAGAATACAAAAATGTCAGAGATTACAATCAGATAATTTGTGGTAAATTGAAATTGCAACAATGAGAAAAAAAATGAAACAAACAATTCATAGAAATCATACAACTAGGTGCAGCTATATAACCACAGTATCTAATCCATGAGAGCAACTTAATTTTAAGGCAGCATGTTGCCTAAAACTTCCTTTGACATGAAAACAGTTTGCTATGTGTGAATAGCATTAACAAATACTGATCTTGCAAGAATCAATCTTCACCATTGATTCCCACTTATGGGTCTGGACTGGAGGCACTAGGACCCTGCAGAAGCAAAGCTTGTGACCAGGTGGCCGGCCAAGGCTACTGGACATGACACCTGCACCCCCCCCATGTGGTGCTGTGTGCTAGCCAATAACCGCTGCTGCCTCCCTCATCTGATTGAGTTCTGTTCTTCTCACTGTTGAGTTCACGCTGTGGAAGTGCAGCACCTCAGTTCGCCTCATGACTGCTATTTTTTCTTTATTTGCAGTGCTACCTGTCTTTTTTTAACACAGTGCCAATATCTGATTAAAAAGGGGGCCAAGTCATTGAGGAAAGTCTGACAGTTGCCCATTATACATCAATTGTTTTGTATGGCCTGTGTTGGACCACAGCAAGACATGGATGCATGCAATGCCTTCTTCTCAGTGGACTGCCATACCCTTGAGGCCATGTGTTGAGGTGGGGACACCTGATCCCTGCCTTCAGAGGCAGGCCTCACATGCTTGCATCCAAGACTAGGCTTGTGGGCCTTTCCCCTGGATCTCATCCTGGGACTTCTGTCATTCATCCATGGCTTACAGCCTTTGATGAGACATTCAGGGCATTGCAGAGATATCCTTTCTCCAAGCTAGCCATCCTCAGGGACCCCTTCATATGGTACAGCACACCCACAGGGTCTGCTGGTGATGTGTCTCACCCTTCCTTGGGGCTTGAAGTACTGCAGACCCCATTGGGACCATGGCGTCTCATGTGTGATTGACCTCCAGAGGCAGATTACATTCAGATGGACACTCTTGGAAAGTACATGTTTTCCTCAGCACATGCTCTAATGTGCATTTCTGCACACCAGGCACATATGGTGATATATAATCACTGCTTGTATTTGCTGGCAAGTCAAGTTAAGCTTTTAAAGTAGCTCAGATTGCCTCGAAATATGGCTAGAGGGAGAATAAATATGAAGTACTAAAGAAATGAGTTCTAAATTAGCACTATAAGCATTAACAAATATGTAGTAGGGGATATAATACTCATTAAAAAAACGTCGTGTTCATATTTAAAAGTTTATGTACTATAAAAAGTGGTATCCAAATCAACCAGTAGGCACAGTGTAGTTTAATATTTTATAACTTGGCTTCCATAGTTCTTATTTTCCAGACGTGTGTGTGTGTGTGTGTGTGTGTGTGAAGAGCTTTGTTAGTATGCATGTTTAGGAAGTACACAATATCTTCCTTTGGGATAAGGGACTTGTCATGACAATGAAGAGGAATTGGTTACCATTTAATTGCAAATTCCCAAGACAAACATAAAATCATTCCTTAGGATTGGGAATGATTTTTGCATTGCACAGAAATTCACTGGATAGGTACTGTCTTAAAATGTCCTTCACAAATAACTAGAAACACTGAGACTGTAGGCACACTCTCTGCAAGAAGACACTTTCAGTAGTGAGGCCTGCTGTCGTTACATAACCTGTTTTAGTATATTTATTGTATTAGGCTTTATATTAATATCTGATTCCAATTTCAAAATATGTTTAAATGAACAAATAACGAGACTGATCCTGTGGCACTGCAGCAAGGCACTACACTTCAATTTGGTAGATTGGGTTTCCATGTGTGATTCGTTATCCCTCTTTCTGGGATCCACAGACACATCATGGATGTACACAACAGCAGTTGAATTCTGTGGAAGAAGATCATCTGCCCTCCAATGTCTGAGCAACCTATGCTGGCCAGCCAAGGAGTGGGACTTGGCACTGCCTGTGAAGGTAGCTTCTGGCTTGCCCTCCTGGACAGAGGATGGGTGTAGTGGCTTTGACTACAATTGTCAGAGTGGGGCACAGGGGGAGAAATAATTGGTGAAAAATTAGATACATTATAATGAATAGGCAACTGTGTGTAATTGTTTTTTTTTTTATACACCTGAGGTGTGTGATAACCACACAAACCACAAGACAGAAGGTCAAGTGGTTTATTTAAGTATCACATGCCAAGGACGTGTAACAAAATGGTTTGATTGTTGCCTATGTTTTATTTTATATAATTACTGGTTTTGTGTTTCTTCATGTAGTGACATGTGACTGGCTTGCCATGCACCTCAAAACAGCTGAAGCGGAGTATGCGATAATCTCTGTTACACATGTATGGTTCTGGGTGATAATATCGCCCACAAAATAAAGCTGGACAAAATATCGCAGGCAAATCATCACAGGCAATAACATCACCTGGCAATGGTATCGTGGAAACAGAATAAATTGGGCCACCAGCCCACGGTGTGTTTCGGACACCACAGTACCTCTACAGTCATGGGAGGTGGAAGCAGATACACAGAAAGACCGACAATGCGGGCACAGTGGGAACACCCCAGGTACCAATGGAGCTGGTCCCTGTGCCTGCACCTCCCATGTGTAAGTGCCTACAGTGCTCCTGCATCCGCCTCACTGCAGCCACCTTGCTGGCCCCGGAAAAAGCCACACACAGCCACCAACCAATGGTTGGCACACACAGCATGGCTCCTTGCATTTCTCCACCCACCCCAACCCGCTGACCCAGCCCAGCTGGACAACCATCGGGCTACCGCCTGCCACACGTAGAGCATGTATGGGCTGCCACGCTTACTTGTTCCCCATCCATGGGCTGAGGCGAATGCATCCCCAGGGCAGTGTGGTATCCTGTGGAAGCCCCATGGCAGGTGGAATAACGGATGTGCATGGCAACAGGACATGGCAACATGGAGAATGGAGCAGGTGTCACTGTGCAAGAGTATGGACAGGCACAGTGCGACATTGAGAGGGGTGGTCATTTGTAGCCCCGCTGCTCCTGTAGCTGCCTCCTAGTCTGAACTGTTCTGTCATGCTCTCAGTTGCGGCAGCTTTGGTTTGCCAGGCATTATTATGCCTTGCTTTCATTTGCCCCACTTTCTTTTGCTCCCGCTTTATTTTGCCCATGATATTATGTGCAGCAATGTTGTGTTCTGCGATATTAACACCCGGAACCCACATGTACATGTGTCAGTGGGTGTGTAATGAAGATTTACATACTGATTTTAGGTTGTAATTGTACCTAACCAGTAATCATAAATATGACAGTACCTAAATACAATACTAGTTAACAATTAGAAAACAAGTTTGAAGCATGGCAGAACAGAAAAACCTGCAGCAGAAAGCTAGAACATACAATGCTCCCAACTAGTGTAAAGCAACATCCAGTGTGATATCACTTTAAAAAACATATGGTCATGGACCTTAATAAATGTTAATAGATGTAATTTGCTTTATATGAAACTTCTTGCCCTGGTGGTAGAGGAATTTTCCCACCCCATCTCTAGAATTTTTCACTTTTCGCTCTGCTACTTGCAGTGCCTCGAGAAGTGGACATCCACACTGTTTGCACCACTTTTCAGAGGTAGAGATTGCACTAGCCTTGCCAAGTTCAGACCCATTTCTATTCTCTTCCCCCTGCCCAAGGCTCTCAAGAGAATAATCTCTGGCCAACTCATCACATACCTTGAGAAATATAGTGTTCAGTGTGTACAGCAGCATGGCTTACGGAAGCTCCACAGTACCAACACGGCACTGTTGGAATACATCAACTGTGTTCATGATGCCCTTGACAATAGTGACCTCGTCAGAGCTATATATATTGAGCTTACTAAGGCCTTTGACCTGGTCAGCCATAAGCTCCTACTTAACAAGCTCCTTGGCCTGGGTTTGTCATAGAACACAGTTGACTGGTTCCAGAGCTTTCTCACCAATCACTCCCAGCGTGTGACAATCAATAAATCTTTGTCTAACACTGGGAGAGTAACTGTTGGTGTCCCCCAGGGCTTCATTTTGGGACCACGCCTATTTGGCCTCTTCATAAATCAACCGCGTGGTGCCTGTCAGACAGTCAACGTATTCCTCTGTGCTGATGATGCAGTTATCTATTCCAAAAATCCTAACCTTGAAAACCTTACCTCCACTCTCCAAAGTAATTAGGTCACTAGAAAGCTTCTCCAACAATAAACTGGTCCTCAATTACAAAACAAATGACCATGTTCTTCTCTAGCCTTCAACAGAAGAGGTAAATTTCACCTTTTGTCATCTGAAACAGCCAAGGACAAAACCTTGAACAGGTGGCGACCACTAAGTACCCTTAGAGTAAATCTGGATGACACCTTATCTTTTGCCCATATGTTGACAAGCTGGTGGCCATAGTTAACAGAAGAATGGGTACCCTTGACCATAACTGGAACCATCTCACTGAGGATGCTAGATGCTTTATTGTGTCCAGCTCCATACCGTCACTTATAGATTATGGCCTCCCTGTCTACCCAGTTGCCTGTGACATAGTGCTAAACAGAGTAAAGCTGACCTATAATAAGGCATGCCTCTTTGTACTTGGTGCAGATAACCACACTTATAGTTGTACCCTTTACACACTCACTAACTGGCTACCTCTACCCAGCAGAATAAAGCTCCAGACATGTTTGCTAGCCAAGAAGGTGCCCCTGGGCCTAACACCCCCTACTTTAACAAATTGTTTCTGCACCATCTCCAACCAGTACAACACCAGGAACAGTGCCAGGAATGCTCTTAAGCCTTGTTTCCAGTGTACTCAGCTGGAAAAGCAGTCATTTGCTGTCAGGGCCACTAACTGGTTAAATGAACTGCCTGATACACTACTGAATCTCCCCAAATGTAATCAGTTTAAGAGATATTATTTGTGGTCTTCCTTTGCAGTCCGGTATAATTAAGCAATGAGGTACAACATGGTGTGGGTTACTGGGGATTTACCCACGTCTTGTGTGGTGTGTCACGAGGTGCAGCTGAGTGACTTAATCACACAAGAAGTGGGTAAATCACCCAATAACTCACACCCTGGAGTGCCTTATTGCAATTATACAATGTACCCATGTGTAAAATAAATTTAAAACGTGTTTAATTATGTTCTTTATAAACACCATTCCTCAGCCGTGGGTTATGCAGAATTTACCCACAGTCATGTGACATGTTTTGACCAATGAGGTTACAGGATTTTTCACACACCATTGTATAATTGTAACCATTAAACTGTTTTATTTTGTTTCTATCTATATATAACCTGTGACTTTTTATACAATGATACGTGTGGATTTTTTCTAAACTGTATGTGACTGTTCTGTTTTAAATGCTTTGAGCCTGACTTGACTGCATTTCATCTGGAACTGCTTATTGTATTTGTAATGTTTTTGTGACTGTGTATTTGATGTGGAACCTTTGTAAATGAGCACTTGTGCTCAAATGTAATCTCTGAAGTTTTCAATAAATAAATAAACTGTATCTGTAAACCACCATTATGTTGTTGTAGTTCTCATAGGTAAATGTGAAGAGATCACAATTAATTATGGCAGCCTGCCTGGTCTGTCTTCTCTATGATCCATGGTCCTTTTGTAGCAGGTGCCCAGTAACAGTAGCACAGAGAACTGGGACTCAAGTACAGTGTGTAAGTAAATATGGGTGCTGAATCAAAAAAGAGGCATGAGAGAACACTCTAAGAAACACTCCAAACATGTCCCTTAGATGAAGAGGTAGCCCTGAAATGCCAGGATTTGTTTTTTTTGTGTTTCTGTGTGGCTGCCTTGGTTTAGCTTTTTACATAAATAATTTGTTTTCTTGCTGGACATTTTTGTGATTGAACTAACTTTGTGGCTCACAGCCCTTCTGTGTGGTGTGCTTCTTTGAGTGTCCTCACCAGCAGCAGAGAAAAGCCTGCACAAATCTTTCTTGCCAACATGTACAATATCAGAAAGTAAAGATGATTTATTGAACACTGCAAGAGTCTAGTTTTTGGCTGCAGACTTAGATAATTAAAAATAAAGTAATTAGATAAAGTATTGCAGTACTGGTTGTGAGTGTTATACACACAGTTAATTTGTGTTTCTAAAAGAAAATTAACTGCTACATTACATAATTAAGATATTGGGAAGAAAAACAATTAAATATAATAATTTCAAGAGAGTTTTTAAAGAAACTTTCTGATCTAAGGCTGTGTTATTTTGCAGATACAAATTTTACAGCTATCACATGAGACCCAACCGAAATGTGTTTAAACTTATTTGTACATTTATGACACTTATATGGAGGCTTTTTGTTTCAAAACATGTTCTAGAACAGATCACAAGGATGCAGTAACATACCTCTGTTTGGAAAAAGGTCCTCTGTTAAGCAATAGCAGCAGAAAGAAAAAGTACAAGTCATATTATTAGACACAGGTTGAATACATAGGCAATAATAAAATTCAGTAAAATGCATGTAAAAGTCATTTATGTTGGCTGATGAAAGTGAATCCAACGGAAATGTTCCACTTAATAAGAACTTTTTCTAAACTTTAGAGAAAATATGGCCATTGGCATGAATGGACTGTACAGTATCTCCCTTACAGTCAATCAACTCCTGGGATTTGATGTGAGCTTTCTGAATATACCATGTTCTTTTAAAATTCTGGAGGATCTTGATTTTTAACAAAGAAGACAAGAAATATCAGAAACAAAAATAGACTATTTAGCCTACTGAGCCCTGAACTCTATCACCACTTCCCTTGCAGAATCTATTTTTTCCTTGAATAACCCCCCCCCCATTTCCAGTGCCACAACCTCCCATTGTAAAGTACTCCATTCAGCATTCTGTAGATTAAAGCTGAAGATTTTCAGCAGTGCCCTTGGGTAGCTGCAGTCTCTATCATACTATAGTTGTGGACCTGACTTTGAAAGCAAGTTACTTCCTCCAAGTGCTTTTAACCACACAGGCCAGTTTTCTGCTCCATATATATTTTTTTTAATTCTGTGCATTATATTACAAAATTCTGCACAATATATTCTAAAAGTCTGCAACATTATTTCCCAATATTTACAGATTAATTTTATATTTATTGGAGGGACCTAGGGAATATGGAAGATAATTGCCTCCAATGCCAAGCATTGTAAAGGGGGTAAAGGGGGTATCTCATTGGGGTGTGTTGATAGGAGAGTTCTGGACAGGCAGCTTGTATAGAGGACCATAGGTCTGAAAGTAGCTGGGAAGGAGAATCTAGAAGAGTGGGAAGGAAGAGGCTCACATTGGAAGGAGCTTGAACAAGCTAATGCTAAAAAATATTGAAAGAGCTACCGACGCCTGAAGACAGACTTTGAAAAACATAATATTTGGATCTTGAAAATCATAATATTTGGACCCAAAGCAGGCTATATTTTTTATTAATTCTGTATTTTTTTACCTCCATTATTTGTTACTGAGATTGTATGCATGAAAACAGGATAGTTGTTCTTTGAGGGTTCATCAGCTCCATATTGCTTCTTCCCAACCTGATGTCATAATACTCTGCTTATGATGTCATAGTTATTACCATGGCAATTAACTGTGATGTCACAACAGAGCATTATAATTTCAAGTAGGGAGTAGGCTATAAAAGTAGATGAACTATAAGGGATAAAGACCTTGTTTTTATGGGAATTTCTTCTGTAGTAACTAATGGAGAGGAGAAATCTTTAGAAGATGTATCAAACTGATGCTGAATTGTGTCTAAATATTATGTTTTCCAAAGTTTTCCCTAAGGTGTCAGCTGCTCTTTAAAGTTATTTTTCCAGTTTACTGTGAAAGAATACATTTGGCAACAGCAGGACTCAGATCGCATAACATTCAAAAAATGCTGAATTTCAGGACATTTCATTCTTTATTATTACTAAAGTAATTTTTCTGAAAATGGGCTCTTTACCACTTAAACTTCATCTGTTCTTGCTAGATTTCCTAACCTGAAGTCATTCTCCTCTGCTTGTGGTGTTAGAACAATGTATGTGGCCACAGGGTGTGATGTCATATGCATAAAAGGAGTATGACTTCATGACAAGGACAATAGAAGCTAAGTGAACACATGACATAAGTCTAAGGGGCAAAGATCCTGAAATGTCTTCAGCATTAAAAAATAGAAGGTCCTGAAGTTCAAAATTTGGTGAATTTTGTGTAAATGAGTCCTGACAATGTGACTGCCATTGTCAACTGCAATTTTTTTGCTGGAAACCAGAAAAATCTCTGTAGTAGCAATTTGTGGTTGCTGTTTTCTACAGAACTAGTGCTTTTAGAGGATACCACAAGTTGAACTTTTCCCCCCAAGATTCTGTCTTTAACCTACTCCACCATTATTTTCATAGCAACTAAACAGATCTCTAGAAGAAACCATTTTCATCATGGAGCCAACCCAACAGGATGTCTTAGAAATCCAGTCAGAGTAGTAATTTGTGGGTTGTTAAGTTAACTTCAGATGAAGAAAGTGCTAGTTATATGAATTGCTGTGAGACTGTATACAAAATCTGCTTCAGAGTCTTGTCTTTACACTGCCACATTAGGAGGTGGAGTGCACTTGTTCTCATCACTCCTATACCCACTTTGCTATTCCACTGGGGTAGGCTATTTTTAGACCTATAAATCAGTGTTGTCAGATGGTTACAGAACTGAAGTGTGAAACCAGAATTCCCAAGTTCAAGTTCACCTCCAGTCACAGCATCAGATGCTGCAACAGTTAACAAATAGACCCCCAGTCCTTCCATGCTCCCAGCTGTAAAATTAGGTAAAGGAAATCAGGACCCCACTGCAAACAAGGTGATGTATCTCAGTTGTGTGCTATCTGGGTAAATTGTAAAATATAAGTCACTGAGATTTTACATGCTCTCTTAATAGTATATATAGTTATATACATTGCACTATATTACTATATATTTATATTCTTTGCAAAAAAACTGTATTAATGCATCAGTTAGGGTTTAGATTAAACTAACAAAAGCAGGGAAATGTGGTGTTAAGGTTTTGTTTCCAACCATAATTCTCTACCCCTCCAAACAGGAAAGGAAAAATCATTATGGTCTTCACTGTCCTGACTCTTGGAGAATCAGGGGTGGGGTCTTCCTTGTGGTTCTCATCCATAACGCTCTCCTCATTGTGAAATAGCCTTCAAATGTACAGAACTGTGTCTTCCCACATGTTGCCAACAGCCTGTAAGGCCTGCCTGAAGAAAACATATCACGTCACCTTATTTGGTCATGGAATGGAGTGAGCATTAGGGTTGAGAACCACAAGAAAGACCCCACCCCTGATTCACCAAGTGTCAGGACAGTGAAAAACATAATGTTTTTTCCTCTTCCTATTTTGGGGGTGGAGGTGGAGAGTTAGGGTTGGAAACCCCTAACACCACATTTCCCTACTTTTGTCAATTTAATTTGAACCCTAACTGATGCATTAATGCAGTTATTTGCAAAGAATTTTCTTACTTTTTGAGATAGTAGAATCATATCCTCATTCATGCAAGGGCCTAGAGGGCCTTGTGCTTCCATCCCTCCACAGATGCAGATATCCATCTGGCTGTGGAAGCGCAGGACCCAGAGGGCCCTGTGCTTCCATGCATCCAGAAAAGCAATATATGTGCTTGATTGTAATTGTTTTTTATAGAACTCACTTCAAAGGAAAAATATATGAAGTGTCCCTCCTAACTGCCAGTAGTTCATTGTATATGGGCAAAAATGTTGTTTTGTTTTTATAAGTTAGTACATTTTTGCTGGTTTGGTATGAAATTTGCTATGACTATAGTAGAAGATGAGATACACCTTTGGTGCATTTTTGATGATGATTGCACTTTCATTATGGATTTCATGGTGAAGACTGGTAGTCATTTGGGGATGCAGTGCATCCCCATGAATATTTAGGGAGAATTACATGCCAGCATCCTAGTTGTCATTGACACCTTTTTTGACATATACATTGTTCCTTAACTCCAGCTGTTGATAGATGTATGGCTTGTTAAAGTTGCAATGTTATCCTATAGGACTTTTCACTGATTAATGTGTATGGTTTTTTATATGGCCCCCAAACTTTGGGGGGGGGGGTATTATGTGTTAGTGTTGTAGTATGAGCCCTTATCTTCTTAGAAGGTATTATATGTTAATGTTGTAGTACTCATTGAGACCTTTTCTTTGATATAGATTCTCCCTTAACTCCACAGGGTGACGGAGCTATTGCTTATTAAAGTTGCAATGTATTATCCAATGGGAGTTTTCATTTTTTAATCTATGTTTTTTTACGTGGCCCTTCATTTTTCAGGGGGTATTATCTGTTACTGTTGTAGTACTAAATGATACCCTTTTTTATGTATAGATTGCCTCTTAACTCCACTGAAATGTGGGAAAAAAATTAAGTTCAAATTCTTTTGTCATATGAAGGAATCTTTTTTTATGAGATTGTGTCATTCTCATGAAAAAGACTCCTTCATATGAAAAAAGAATGTGAAAAAAACTAAGTTCCAAATTCTTTTTCCATATGAAGGAATCATTTTTTGTGAGATTGTGTAATTCTCATGAAAAAAGATTCCTTCATACAAAAAAAGAATGTGAAAGAAACGTAAGACCAAATTTGTTTTCATATAAAGACAATCTTGTTTTGTATGGCCGTATCCTTGTTTCATGAGGCCATACGAAATAAGAAAATCGTCTCATGAAAAAATATTTTTAAAAATATGTTAGAACACATTTCTGAGTAATTTTTCTAAAAAACTAACTGCAGAATCCAGCTAACGGGGTCCTGATTAACAAGATACATGTATTGGTGTCTCTGCAGGATATGACTTTTGTGGGTTTTCAAAAAAATGTTTTGTAAAAAAAAAAAAGAGAACAAGGTGGTGGTCATATAAAAAATATTTTTTTTCTCCCAAAACAAGACCCCCATATGAAACTTAATCTTTTTTTTTTGTATGGCCAAAATCTTTTTTTCTCATGAAACAGCTGTTCAAAGGAGCGTACTTAGCATGCCCAGAATGGAAATTTCAAATCCTTATAACTCTGGAATGGATTAATATTTTTTTTCACCAAACCAATGAAAGGCACCATTCTGGGCCAAGCCCTTTCTACTCTGAAAATCTCAGACCAAAATCACAAACCATCTGGGCGCTAGGCGATGACAAAAAAAACTCAGCAACCCCCCACAATTGTTTCACTTTTTTCGCTATCTGGATCTTGGAATCTGCACGTCCGACCAGAACAAAACTTGGCACATCAAGAGACCTTGCCCTTCAGATCATGTGTGCACAATTTTGTGCAAATGTGTTGAACAGGGGCCAAGCTATTAAGGTGAACAAGTAGGGATTTAACATTAAACAACCTACTCAACCCTAACTATAGTGGTGCTACCGTGCCACTATAATGTATTGGGTGTGATTCCACCAGGACCTGGGCAGAGGGAAGGTCAGAATCCTCTAATGCTGGTTCAGGCTGCCCTTCCTCTTCTGAGGTATTCGATTAATGGTCTTGGGTCATCCACAAAATAGACTGTTCAGATGATGTCAAATAAAAGGAGATGAACACTACTGAAAGTCCAAATTAATTTTATTTAAATCTTACTCCACACAACCTCCAGGCAACGTTTCATGGCCAAGCCCCATCAGGCCCACTGTGCTGCAGTGTCAGAGGAAATGTGTATAAAAATAGCAATTAATACATTAAATATGTACACATACGAACACATGAAGAAGCCAGCAGAGGAAGACTATGTGGTCTGTCTAGTCTGCTCGTATTGCAGGGTCCACAGCTTGAACTACTGTCCCTGCCCTCCTTCCCCACTCATCCCATCCTTCCTACCCATGATCCTTACCATGCCCCCTATGCCTATCCCAGCCTCTCTTAAAACTGTCCACTGTCTTCAATGAGACCACATCTTCTGGCAGCACATTCCAAGTGTCCACCACCCTCACTGTGAAGAAGTGTTTCCTGACCTCCATCCTCAGCCTCCCCCCTCCAGCTTAAGACTGTGCCCCCTTGTGTTATGGTTGCCACTCAGCTTAAAGAGGCCCTCCTTATCCACCCTATTTATCCATTTCAAGTACTTGAAGGTCCCAATTATGTGTCCCCCCTCTCCTTTCCTCCAGAGAGTGCATGTTCAGTGCCTTCAACCTCTCCTCGTATGCCTTACCCTGCTGAACTGCTATCATCTTTGTAGCCCTCCTCTGGACCTTCTCCAGCAGGTTAATGTCCTTTTTGAGGTGGGGGCACCAGTACTGGACTCCATACTCTAGATATGGCCTCACCAGTGACCTGTACAAAGGTAGTATAATCTCCTTTCTCCTACTACTGAGCCCCCTAGCTATACATCCCAGCATCTTGTTTGCCTTTGCTGTTGTTTTCTTGCACTGTGTGGAGTGCTTCAGGTCACTAAGAAAAAATTACTTACCACAGTAATGTTGTTTCTTCTAAAGGAGTCCTAACGTATTCTGACATATGCAGTAAGACCTTGTTGTTCTGCTGCCCCAGAGAGAAAAGAGTTAAAACCTACATTCTAAGTAGGCACGCGCTCAGTTTCAAATCCCTGTCCCCTAGTACATTCTATTCAACCTTCAAATTCTTACGAGCAACCTCAGAAAGCTTCTAAAAGACTTGAAAAACAATATCAAATGCTTATAGCATTTAAATGGAAACTTTTCCTAAAAACCTACCACCCCGACATGGGCTAAAGACTCAAGTCACAGATGCCCACTGGAAAAAAACAAACTTCCAAGTAAACACAACAAAGTGAATGGGCGGGAGTGCAGATACCCCAGGTTCTGGCAAGAGAGGCAGGCAGGCAGGGTGGGAAGTCAGAATACATTAGGATCCCTTCCGAAGAAACAACATTACTGTGGTTAAGTAATTTTTTCTTCAGACAACAAGAAATCCTAATGTATTCTGACATATGCCCACTACCAAGCAGTTCCTTTGGAGGACGGAACAGAACCTACTTAGGAAAGAGGCTCTGCAATACTGCTGTTCCAAACTGGCATCACTTCTTGCCTGCACATCCAGGCTGTAATGCTTGGTAAATGAGTGTACAGTTTTCCAGGTAGCTGATAAGGGAATGTCTCTTGCAGCTGCTATGGTGGCAGCTGTGCCCCTAGTAGAGTGATCCCTGAGGCCTACAGTGGGATCCTTCCCTAGTTTCTGGTAGTAAAACTGAGTGTAAGACACTATCCATCTTGCAATGGTCCTTTTAGTGGCAGGCTTACCCCTGCCCACTTCCCCACAGGTAAGGAACAATTGGCTATTGTCACCCCATGTCCTCTGGTCAGATCCAAATAATAGCTAATAGCCCTCTTTACATCCAGGCTATGCAGCCTATGTTCCCCTGAACTAGAGTGTTCAGTGAAGAAGACAGACAAGTTTATAGACTAGTTAAGGTGAAACTCAGAGACTACTTTAAGGAGGAACCTTCTATTTGTTATGAGAACCACTTTATCATTATGAAAGGAGATATAGTTAGGTTCCACAGATAAAGCCTGTAGTTCACTGATACGTCTTGCTGAAGTGATGGCTACTAAAAACACAGTCTTCCATGTCACAAACTGTAACTCTGCTGAGAACATAGGTTCAAAGGGGAGTTGCACTAACTGTGCTATGCATATATTTAGAGCCCATGAAGGGGTAGACTCCCTATGAGGGAGGTGTAAATGCAATAGCCCCTTAAACAATTGTTTAAATATAGAGTCAGAGGCTAAAGAAGGAGATTTACCTGCTGACAAAAAAGCAGAGACTGCTGCCAAGTGCACCCTCAAAGTAGAAGGCTTAAGGCCTAGAGAATGTAAATGAGCCAAATAATCCAATAAAAGTGGAATGCCCCCCTCTTGTGGCTCCACACCTGACTGAGTGCACCATATGGTAAACCTCTTCCATTTGGAAGAATATGTTTTCCTAGTGTGGTTTTCCAGAAACCTTTAGGATATCCAGAACTGAGTCAGAAAGTTGCAAACCAGCATATTCTAACTCTGCAAGAGCCAGGCCTGCAGCCTGAGGGACCCCAAGTTGGGGTACATGATCCTCCCCTGGGAGGAGGTCAGCAGGTCATACCTCCCAGGGAGGCAAATCGGGCTGGTTGATGCCAGAGCCACCAGTATCGAGTACCAAGGCTGCCTGGCCCAGTCTGGGGCTATCAAGATCATCAGTGCTGGCTGGCCCCTGAGTTTGGTCAGTACTCTGAGCAACAAGGGAAATGGAGGGAAGGCGTGCAGAAATTTCCCTGACCAGTCCAGAAGAAGTACATCCACTGGGACTGGAGGTCTGCAGCAATACTGAGGCAACTGGTGATTGTCTGGGCTGCAAAGAGATCTATCTCTGGAGTGCCCCACAGCTTTAAAATGTCTTTGAGAACTAGGTGATTCAGTGACCACTCGTGGTGGTTCTGGTTGATCCTGCTGAGAGAGTCTGCCAGAACATTGTCCTTCCCTGGAAGGTGAACTGCTGACAGAGTTACTTCCAGGGAGTAGGCCAGATTACAGATCTTCATAGCTTCTGTACACAACAGAGTGGACTGTGTGTCACCCTGTTTGTTGATGTAAAACATGGTTGTGGTGTTGTCTGTCCTGACCTGCAACACCTTCTCCTGAATCATGGAAGAAAAAGACTGGAGATCCAGCAAGACTGCTCTGAGTTCCAACAAATTTATGTGCAGAAGAGATTCCTGAGGAGACCATATGCCCTGAGCTGTATGTTCCTCCAGATGTGCACCCCACCCCAAGAGGGATGCATCTGTGTTGAATGGGACACCCAACCTGAGGTTGTCCCTTTTCTGCCACCACTGCAGAGCATGAAGAAAGGTGGAAGTCACTGGAATCTCTGCTCTGGGACCAAAAGGACTTCAGATCGAACTGAATGTCTCTTATCTGAAACCTTGCCCCTGGTGCCACTGGTGTTGCAGCTGCCATGTGTCCCAGCAACCGCAGAAAGTATCTGGTTGGCTTTGGGGAGTGGAGCTTGAAAGAATCCACTAACTGCACAATGTCATCCACCCTGTTTGGTGGAAGTCTTGCTTTTCCCAAAACAGTGTCCAGTTCCGCTCCTATGAACTGCAAGAGCAGGACTTGCTTCAGAACTGACTTTTTTGTATTTATTAAGAAGCCCAGCAAGTGAAGCGTAGCCTGAGTGACTGCCAGGGCTTCTACCACCTGCTATTGAGACTGGCCTACCAACAACCAGTCTTCCAAGTAGAGGAAAACTGAAATTCCTAAATGCCTTAGGTGTGCCACCACCACTGTCAGGTATTTTGTAAACACTCTGGGAGCTGAAGTCAGGCCAAAGGGGAGGGATCTGAATTGGTAGTGACCTGATGGCAGTCTGAACCTTAGGTATTTTCTGTGTGACTGCTTGATAGGGATGTGGAAATATGTATCCCTGAGGTCTATGGATGCTAGCCAGTCTCCTTGCCTGAGAGTGGGCAATATCATAGCCAGGGTGACCATCTTGAATTTTGACATTGTTAAGTATTTGTTCAGGAACCTCAAATCCAGAATGGGTTGCCAATCCCCATTTTTCTTCAAGGTCAGGAAGTGCCTAGAATACAGTCCTTTCCCCCTTTGAGACAGAGGGACATTTTCCACTGCCCTGTCATGGAGAAGAGTTGTAACTTCTGTTTCCAGCAGGGAGATTTCTGCTGGACAGGCAGACTTGAACAGCCTTGCTCTCAATCGGGGAATTGTTTGAAATTTAAAGCAAGGCCTTTGTCCACCACCTCCAGAACCCATTTGTCTGATGTTATAGACTGCCAATTCTGGAGGTAGTGGGCAAGCCTGCCCCCTACTGGAACTGGGAAGGTGACCCACGACTCTTCAGGGAGTCTGTTTAGCTGGTGTCCTGGGTTGGGAAGCTGGGCTGGAACAAGTGGCACCTCTCCTGCCCCTTCCCCTAAAGTATCTACACTGTTGCTGATAGACAGAGAAAGCCAGGACCTGGTAGAAAGGCCTCTGGTAAGGCCTGCCCCTGCCTCCCCTACCTTGCTGTTTTTGAGGTGTGGCAGCCTTTTCTTTGGCTGCACCACTCCAATAGGAAGTCCTATATTCATCCATTTTCCTCATGTAGGCCTCAGTCTGTTCTCCAAAAAGGGAATTTTGGACCAGAGGAAAATCCAAGGCCTTTGTTTGGGTGTCCTGTGACCGGTTTGTGGTTCTTAGCCATGAAAACCTTCTCAGGGATATAGAGGTGGCCAGTACCCTGGATGCCGAATCATTGGCATCCACTACCATACGAAATTGCTGCTTAGAAGCCTCAATTTCATTCCTAGCCATTTCTCCCAAATCTGCAGCCAAATCAGCAGGGATTTTAGCTGCCAGAGAACACACAGCTTCCCACAACTTCTTCTGATACCTTGCCACATAAGCCATGTAAGAGGCCTGTCTGGCAACAAGGGAGGAACCCAGGTATGACTTCTTTGCCGTAGAGTCAATCCTCCTGGAATCATGCTCAGGAGGATGGGAAGATAATGGGATGTTTGCCTTTTCACAGGCAGCAGCCTAACTACCCCTTCATGGCTGGGGTGACCAGACAGAAATTCTGTGCCATTTCTGGCCACTGGATACTTTCTATCTGTCCTCTTATCTACTGGAGGAACAGAAGTAGGGGTGCCCAAGATTTTTAGTGTCTGTCTCTTAAGCGACTTGTGGATGGGTATCACCAGCCTTTTAGTGGCAGGAACAACCATCATTTCGGCATAATCCGGTTCTTCCTCCTACTCTGAGGATTCTTGAACCGGTAACTGGAGGGTTTCAGCCACCTTTTTTATAAAAGAGAAATGAGTGAGGGCATCCTCCAACTGTTTGGGTGGAGAAATGCCCCCTCATGTTCTGGAGAAACCTCTGGTTCAGTAGGACCATAAAAGTCCTCCTCCTCCTCCTCATTATCCTGTTCAGGCTCCTGATCCCATGGGTAATCGCGTTGAGAGGGATCCAAGGGGATTTGAACTGGTAGAGGAGCAACCGTATGTACCACCGGTTCAGATGGACCGGACTGAAGGGATTGAATAATGCGCATCACATTAGCAATCGCCTCGACGGTCGGAACCGCAACCGCTCACAGCTTAGGAGCCGGTTCGGTGTGCTTTTCCTTCTTTTTCTTTTTCGTGGTAGCCGGTTCAAGGGCTGTATCCGCAGTTCGTTTTGAAGAAGAAGAAGTGTCATCTTCCCTTCTGGTTCTTTTAAACCTGAACTGGTTCGGCCATCCATGTTAGCGGATTTCTCGACCAATTTCTTGTTCAGTGCCTGTCAAGTGTCGACTGTGGGAAATTCTTACAAATGTCACAGTCTGCCTCTAGGTGTTGCAACCCTAGGCATACAACACAAGTTGTGTGGGGATCGGCCTTGGCAAAAGTATCCCCACACTCCACACATTGTTGAAACCCGGTTGGTCCAGTTTCCTTTTTGGATTTCTGTGACTCCATCTCTAGCTTATCCAAGTGGCAGTTAGGCCAGATAAGAATCCAAAGGTAGCTCTGGTTAATAGACCGGTATTATCAGTCCGGGAAAAAAAATGAGAAACTCGTTTTTTTATTAACCAAAACTAAACAACTAGAAAAAAGAAAACATAGAAAAAAGTTAGAAAAGGAGACAAGGACTCAGTACCCCAATGGCTGGACGGCAACCGCAAAAGTACTGAGACTTACCCTGTTGAAATAAACCAATGAAATGTATACTATACTGCAGGGACAGTTATGAGAAACTAAACGCTAATAAAAAATATTAATCGGTAAGGTAACCACAGCAATACACCACTAAACTGATGAGATGCTGAGGAGAAATCTCTGAAGCATCTTCATAGTAAGGTGGAGTAAAGAATCTGACGGTTGAACAGAATGTACCAGGGGACAGTGATTTGAAACCGAGCTCATGCCTTCTTAGAATGTAGGCTTTAACTCTTTCCTCTCCGGGGCAGCAGAACAACAAGGTCTTACTGCATATGTCAGAATACATTAGGACTTCTTGTTGTTTGAATGATCACCACTCCCAGGTCCTTCTCCTCTTCTGATGCAGATACCTGGACTCTGCCCCGGTAGTACTCCATCCTGGATAAAAACTGCGTAACTCCACCGCAGTGCTCCCACAAGGCAGAGCCACCATAAAAGCCCTTTTCACAAAATATAAACATTCTTATGGTTTTTCTGCACCACTGTGCTCACATATTTTGCAGTGTGCCCGATCTCCAATTAACAAGTGTTCACCCAATTATGTGCACCATTTACATACTCTAAAACTATGACATTATATCAGTTTACCACAACTTTATAAAATTTCTATATACAAACAGATTTAAAGCATTCTGTAATATCACTGTACTTCATTTCCAAAATGTTTCTCAGTTTTGTATTTTATCATCCTATGCACCACATCTGAGAAAAAACATTTTCTTGTATTAAATTTTTAACACCATAGCAAAGTAAACACCTCTAATAAATAAGCCCAAGCTTATTTTTATTTGCTTACCTCTAGCTGGTAATAATTTATTCCCATGGCTCATGCCACCTTGCTGAAATACTTCTTTATATTCAAGATGCCAAGTGTATCTAATAAGCCTGTGTGACAAATAGGGGGATTCTAAAAATCTAATGTCCACAGCGAGACAGTAATTCACTCTTAAAATTTATAAAGCATTTGTGCTCCTTATATTTAATGGGTTTACTCACTTGTTAAAATCGGGAGGGTGCCGGGAAGCCAGTCTTCCCCAAAACTACTGTACACATCTTGCTGCTGGATCCGATGATTGCTGAAAGACAGATAAAGTAACTGAGGTTCAGTTCCAATGGCAGTTACCTTACTTGTCAACAGCAGTCACCGGTTCCAGCAGCAAGACATGTCTCTGATTGGAGAGTGAATCTTCACAGTGTGAGGACATCAGGTGACTGAGGGTGTATGGGAGGGTGTAGGGGGTGCGGAGAGGTGGGTGCACAGTGGGAGGTTGGATGGAGGTGTGGATGCAAGCAGCAGTGGATTTTTTTTACAGGTTAAAAAAAAGACATTGAGGGATGGTTTTCTTATTTATAGATTAAGAGGGACATGGAATAGTGGGGGTAATCCTGGACAGCAATGATATAATAAGATTAACAGGGACATGGTCAGGTGGGAGTTACCACTGGACACCAATGATATAAAAAAAAGTATGGGAATCGGAGGGTGGGGGGTGGGGGTTGCCACTAGACACCAGAGATAAAAACAGTATTATAAAAGGGGATGGGGAAAAATTGGAGGGTGTGGGGGTCTGGATCTCATTTTCCCCCTAAAACCTACTTAGATACATTTTACAAATGTAACAAGCCCCTGCAGGGTGTGCTTCATAGGATTTTATTGCACTTTCCTGGGGTGTAAGGACACTCGGCTTTCTGCCTTGTGTCTTACTACACCCGTGGGGCATGTATTAAATATATTATCAGTATATATTAAATATAGAAAATAGGAAAACACCAATATTCAGTTTTGGGGGCTCTACCAATTTGGTTTGATTATGTGTCCCAAATTTTCTTTCAGTCATATCTAGTGCCCCTCCTTCCATCCACAGTGATAAAGAGATGACAGATATTCAACAGAAACAGGGTTGTAAGTTGCAACAAACTGCAATGTCCCCGAATAGCATATCAATTAACAATTAAGCAATAATACACAACAGGGTGTGGTATATCGTGACACCTTGGGTGCATGCAGCTTTGTGGCTCTTGCACCCAAGAAGTGATGATATCCCATGACATATCACACTCTGGAGTATATTATTGCTATTATAAACTGGATTAAAATTGATAAAAATAAAAGAAAAAAACCTATCAATATATGAACAATTATTTTTAAGGGGTAGTGTAGTAGTACAGTTTCAGAAAATAGTTCTATATGGGTTGCTGTCAGCAAGTGGTGCTGTTATAGGATTTGATAGTAGGTAATGTAGGGACATCTCCCTATGTGTACATACACATACACACACTTTGAAAAAAAGTATGCCTCCCATGGTCTATGCACCTTTTTTGTTTTTCTTGGAAAGTTGCCTACAGGAATGCACCATGGCTCCTTGCGCTGTTAATAGTTTTTCTTAAGAGCCATGGTGCACGGCATTTGTAATGCGCTGATGTAGTTTTTTTTTTAACAGTTGCGGTATCCATAGAGATCATGCTCTTTATGATCTCTATGGCAGTAATGTTTTATAGGTTTTGATTCTGTTTTTTGGTGTACAGTGAGTGCAGGAAAAATGCCAGTGTTGGCACACATTCTGGTGGCCTTGTGTGAAGTATGGTGAGAGATGAGGGGAATGCTGCCATCGGAGGAATTTCTGGTGAGTGAGGAGACTGGTGGCTTGAGGTTTTCTGAAGCTGTGATTATGTTGTAGGATTTAATCATGGCTTCAAATACCTCTCAGCTAATCAGCTTCTTTCATTTTTTTCCATCCAGTTCATAGTATAGAATAATGCATGGGGAGCTGTGTAAGACAGAGAATAATGCATGGGCAACCATGCACAACAGAGATGTGTTTCCTCAAGGGGTTCTGATGACAATTTAGGGACTGGTCCCATATGTCATCAAAACCCTGCTATGGAAGCAGAGCCGAGTCATGCATGGTTGCCCATGCCTTATTTTGCATTATACAGTATATGGTTTGAAACATCCTGTAAAATAAACAAATGCTGCTTTTTTTCCCCCAAGAAATCTTAGATTTTTTTAAATTTAAAAAAGCAAACAAGAAAACACTCTCACCCAGCTGCTGAAAACCTGAGGGTAGTTTTTTGTTTGACAAAATAATGAAACAAAAGGAATTATATTAGTGGAAGGTCTGGGTCCTATGTGTGTAGGGGAAATGAAACTAAAGTAGCAGGTAGCACAATTTTCCATTCTAAATAAAAAAATGTTATTGTACCATATAGGGTACAACAGCATTCTATGACCTTAGAAATGTGGTGCCAAACATTTTTTTAGTTATGATGGAAATCCATGCACAACAAGCGTTAACCATATGCTATAAGGTTGTTTTTTTCATGCACAAGGTTTGTGGTAACCCTTCAGCCTCTGGGTTTATTTGGTTACCACAAATTGAGTGTGTGTGTAAAAATGGGTGTTGACTGCTCCATGCTTTAGTTTTCAGAATAACCGATTTCTACGAAACAAAAAAGGGTTATGTTAAACATAAAAGCATTCTATTTGAAGAATTCACCCTGGTGTGCTGTTATGGCTACTAAGAGATTACAAGGGGAACTTGAAGAGCTGACAAAAAATAAGAGACTATCTCAAAAGTGCAGCGTATTAACAAAGTGGTATTACATAAAAACCCCTCAAAACTACTTGTGATTTGAACTACAGTTCTCAAAAAAATCTAGAGATAATTTGAAAGGTTTTTTTTAACCACTTTCCATATCTAAATCATACAGAATCCAAGGTTTTGGCTTCTTAGCAGGTGGTTATTAACTACAGTTTATTCAGTCGTGCCCTTACAGAAAGCACAGTTCAGTCCCAATAGAATTTGCAGGATGTTGCTGTCCTTGGGAGACTTTCAACTGCTGCAAGAACTGAAAACCAACTGTTCTTGGATTTGCTTCACCCCATTTAGTAGTTATGTGTTCATCTTCTGAGCTAGCAAACTGATTTAAAATCTCCCTTTGATTCCTCTCAGATAGCCCTGAATATTTACTAGCTACAGTTAATGCTTGATACATTCTTATTGCTATTGACATCAGCAGTTTAGTATGCTTGTTTTTCTCAAGCTGTGATGTGTAATTCTTTTGGACTAAAGGAGTCCAGCACAGACTATTTCTGTTTTAGCATCATGCATGCTAGTTTTTTGAAGTGCATGAAACTGTATATTACAAAACTACAGGCATTTTTTTATGTTACATTTTTTTTTTTACTGAGAATAGCCCAGCTCTGTCTCACTTCCACTGGGGTCCTACTTCGACCCATTTCAACAGCTGGGTTGAATGGAGCACTGGGAGGTTAAGAGATTTGCCCAAGGTCACAAGGTGAGTATTTACCTCTAGCTGGGTTTGAACCTAGGATCTTCCACTTCTCAAACTGATGTTCTAACCACTAGACCACTCCACCTCCATTTGCAGTAGTTTATGTAAGGATCCAGGTAGAATGGAGAATTGTTTAATTCAATTTTTCGTTCAGTTAACCTCGTAAAGATTGTATGCCCTAAGAGGACTTCTAAAATACAATGTATTTAAATTCTGTCTTGAGTGCTGTTTTTTTTTTATTTTTATTTTTTTTATTCTTTTTGGGGCCATATTTTTCCAGTCTCCAACCGCACCTACTGCTCCCCCATCTCCAGGCTTCCCCCCTGGACGGGACCACCAGGCAGGTGACCCCTCCACGAGATTGTGGGTCGTGAAGCCCTGGCTTGCCCCTCAAGGTGGGGTCATGGGAGTGGGACCCCCCTGGTGGACATCAGTCTGAGTGGGGAGCGGCGGCAGAGTGAAGTCATCATTTATGGCCAAATTTTTTCCTTGATTTTGCCTCCCTGGGCCGGGGATGTGAAATGATGCCAGTGTCTGCCCCCACCCCCTGAAGCATGAGGTGCTGGCCACGCGGGACCCCCAGCTTCTGCCAGGTGTCCTTCTTGTGCTGGACACTCTTCCCCCCGGAGAGGGACAGCAGTCCTCTGGATACTTGATCCTTCTTCCCCTGGCCGGCTCTCCAGCTCCCGGGTCCGTTCCCAAACCTGGGATGTTGGTGCCGCAGATGGACACCTTGCCGCTGCACCAGCTGGCCGACTGAGTGCTATTATCTTTATTTTCATACAAGTGTGGTTTGACTGGGTGCTGAATGGGGGGGGCACCTGTGCATGTTTTAGTCTATTGCTTATTGTACTCAAGGCAGTGGTTATCCTGGCTGTCAACTGCTTCTGTGACACCACCCCATGTCATATCAGAATGATTTTTACTGATCAAAGTGAAACGGAGACCAATGTAAAAAAAAACCCAAAAAATAAAGAAAAGCTAAGCAGCTAGATTTTTGAACTGTGGTTACTGACGATATTTATTTTTTGTTGGTTGACCAGGTAAGAGCACTAGACAAATTCTGCCTGTTTTCAGGCACGACCTGGGAAAGGGGGATACAGGTGTATGCCAACTGACCTTGAACCAGATTAAGTTGTTGGTGGTATTTTTAGTGAATGGGGGGAAATTTAGCCAGGGCACCGGGGAAATTCCCCTACTGTTTTCAAGAAGTGCCATGGGATCTTTAACATCCACCTGGACAGGCAGATGGGAACTCAGTTTAATGTCTCATCTGAAAGACAGCACCTCAGGAGTGCAGCTCCCCCCTCATGCTGCATTACAGTGTCAGTATTGGGATTTAACCCAAGTGCCTGGTGTGGGGATAGAACCCACAGCGTTTTGATCTCCCGGCCTCAGAGGCAAGTGTGCTATCTGCTGAGCCACTGATACTGACAAGATGAAACTGATAAACTGATATACTGATATCTTCATCTGTGAGAGGTTGTGCTTTCAAAAGATGACTGTCTATTACCTTTCCCCATTTTAGTTTATAATTCTGCATGGCGAGGAAGGTTTTGTTAGTATCAGGATGTCAGTTTCTAACCCATGAAAACCTGTTTGGAGATATGTGTTTATACTTATAAAGCAATCTATCATATGCTTGCAGCTCTGCAACACATAATACAAAACTCATTCAGCCACTCACTTCTTTTCAGGCAGTAGAAAAACTTAGCAAGGTGCTTACCAGTCAAGTCATACCTCTTTTCCACCGCCAAAGCCACAAATATTTTAAACACCTTCTTATACCTCTCAGTTTTGGTGGCAGAGTTGCTATTTTAGGCTTGGTGCAGAATGCACCTTTCTGAGATTTGTGCTGCACTCAACGTCACCAAAACGTCACAGTTCTAACAATGGCGGATGAGATTTCCTCCCAATGCTATTAACTTTTTTTTTTTTTGTGTGTGTTTTGGGAATAGTGCTAACCATAAATGTTGGGGAAGGGGTGAGTGGGGCAAAGTCCCCCAACTCATGAGTGCTTGATGGGGGGGGGGGCAAAGCCCCACAATCCTTTACATTGTTTTATTACTGAATGAGATTTCAGGATGAAATCTTGTCCGCCATTTCCGGAGAGGCGTGTTCTACACTACTGCTGTTATTTTCCTGCTCTGATATACACTAGATCTTTCTTTCTCATGGTCACTATACATGTTAAATCCTACTCACATTTGTTAAAGTAGTGCACAGAGAGTGGCACTGGAGGCATCTGTGATCAGCTATGTAGCTTACTCCTTACAGTTTTTATTAATCAACGTTCTTTGCTTCTAGGTTAGACACCCACTTCAGGCCTACTGGAAATCTCCCAGCCCCTATTTTGTGCTGCCTGTTGATCCATAATGCATACCCCATAGTGAGGCCCACAGGGGGCCACTGCCTCCCAACTGGAACAGAACTTGGTCAGGGAGTGGGTGGGGGAATGGGGCCCGAGAATACTGGCAGTGCTGCAGCATCCTGGTGACTCATTTTACTCCTTCTTGTGTCCTTTCCTGTTCTTATATTTCCCTCTACCCAGCAGGGCAATGCAGTCTCTAATGACCTTGCAATCATGCAGCAGACAGATCCCTTGGAGGCAGGGGATCTCTGTCCACCACAGAGGTCACTGTGATTGCAGATACAACAATCCCTGGGCAAGGACATGCTGCTATTGACAGTGCTTCCCCCAGACCAGGCTACCTGCACACCAGTGACTTGAGTCGGCTGCCGAACCCTAGTCCCAAACATGGCAGAGAGATGCATTACTGTTGGGCCAGCAGGAGGCCCTCCCTTTTAAAAGACAAACAATCTGGCACCATACACGCCTGCTTAAAAGTAGAACCAGTCTAAATTCTTTTATGGTGGGTTGCATATACTTCCCATCATGCTTTGTATTATTGAGGGGTGTGTAACTATGCACCACCTTTTTGAATACTTTTCACCCCAACTGAGAGGAAGTGACTGATTTTGAAATTTACACTGTCAGTTTTCTAGTCCAAAAATGCAGTGAAACAGTGTTCAGTGCTGCTGTCTAACTAATTTGGTCAAAGAAATCAGCAGATCGCTATTTTTTCTATCTGTGAAGCCTTGCTTATTTTAATAAACAGTATCTTTCTGCATCATTAAAAATGACTTCTCACAGTGTCAGGGATCACTGTTATACATGGATGTGACATAATACTCAAATATAATGGAGAATGACAGGTTCAGCTTTCTGTTAATAAATAAGTTTAACCAGTTAGTAATATGGAATTTGAGCACCAAGTAAACCAGTACGCAGCTGGTGAAGGATGCTATGAGCAACAAACAGAATCTCTTCAATGCCTTTTTGTGGCTGTGATGTTGCAAAATCTCACAGTAGAATTTTGTATTTCTAAATCTGCAATACATTGGTATTGTCCCTAAAAGATTTTAAGATATCATGAAACAGCCACTGTAGCTCAAAATGTTTTCTGTTGCATAAGGTTGCTATTATTCCACTCAGTTTACCTGGGGATTTAAAAAATGAACTTACCACTAAGCAGTCTCGATCCTTTACATGGACTAAAGTAAACTGCAAAAACAGTTGTAAAAAGTTTTACTAGATCCATTTCTTCATATTGCTAGCGTTTTCTCAGTTTCACGTAGGAGCTGCAGAACAGAATATCTAGGAAAGAATCCAGAGATTTTCAACCCCCTCTTAGATGCAGTTTTATCTCCAGCCAGCTCCACCACGCAGAAACTTAAAGGAGGCACCAAGCACCAAGGCAGTAGGATGCAGTTAGTGGCTTGATCTCCTCACTTAAAACAGCAGGACAACGTCATCCTTCCAGACCGCTGCAGATCTGTCAATAAAATGACTTCTGCTCAGGGGCAGATTAATGGGAGGCAATGAAGGAGGCAAGTGATCAGTTTAAAGGGACAGGCTCAGGGCACCCCTTGGAGCCAGCAGCAAGACAGAAAGGGAGCAGCCCTATGCCATGTGAGTGTTTGTTTTCTGTTTTGTAGCCCATCCCAGGCTGGCGATCAGAGAGCTGCAGACAGCTGGTCCCCAAGCCAAGCTCATGCATGAAGTTTCATCTCACTGGTCTTTTCAGGCAGTTAGGAAAAAGAAGCAAACACTGAATTTGAGACAAGATGGATCCGAGGCTCTGGGATGAATCACAACAACTTGTAAGGGCCTTTCCCGACGGATCTCTGTTTGGATGATGTCCCTCACTTCATCAGTCCTTTTGGCAAAGTTACTTTTCCTTTCCTTCCCTTCGACTTCATTCAAGCAGTGTGGTCACGGGGCTGCAGTACATGCAATCTGCTAGCTGGACTCAAAAAGCAGTCTGTATGTGCGAAAATGCCAGACTTAACAAACAGGAGGCGTGTTTTGCCTACTGCTATGCAAGAGTGTTCAGTGCAACTAAACCAGTGAGAAGAGCTAGCTGAATTCTCTATTCTACCTCCACCATGGTTTAAAATGTTTCTTCTTATTTCACAGGAACAATAATTTAGCAGAAGAAACCATCAAACAAATGCTCGTGTTCCACTCCTTTTTACAGTTTTAAGGCAATCCAAAGCAGCTGAAACTGACTTGCATATCCCATTATTTTAATTCCATGCTGCCGCCCAGGTGTCAGCAGATCTAGTCTCACCGAAGCCTGATTGCTGCTTTTAGAGACAAATCTATACTTAACTGGTCTGCTGCAGTCTGTCAGTCACGTATCTAACAAAAGTATACTGCTGTGCAGACAGTTATTGTTCCATCCACAGCAGTTCAGAAACATGTTCTAACCCCCCTATTTAGATTTCCTTTAAGTCCCTCTACTACAGTATTTAACCCTTGCTGTGCCACCATGTCCTAAAGACCTATATGTTCTAAATCTTCTGGCAACCTAAGGGTGAAAATAAACTGTTCATTTCCTACAGGGAAAAAACTTTGAAAGGCAGTTTTTTTTTCCAACTACAGCCATTGTGGCATGTACTACTGTATAATCCGGGTGTGTAATAATGTAAGGATGTGGAAAGATGAACATGAATAAACAATGACAGACGAGCTAGGAAAGGAAAAGAAAATTGCTTCTCTGCAGTTTGATAGCTGGCTTTTGGATGCAGCTGTCATGCTGCAAGTTCTGATTTGTAACCATTTCCTGGTAACATGCCAGTATGTGCAAATACAACCCCCACAGACAATATTTTAGGTAATACAGTACCTTTGCATGGCTTCAGTTAACTGTATTTGGGAGTATTTGAGTTCCAAAACTAAGGCAAAAACTTCCAAATCTAAAAAAACAAAATTGGATGACTTCCAAAACTGAAGGCATAGAAGCCAAGAAATGATGGATTTTTTCAAAAGAAATTGCATTTTACCACTGATGTTTATATTAACACCCATATGTTGAGCCTTCCTAGAATATTGTATTTCTAACTGTGAGATCTGGAAAGCATTTTGACTTCCAAAAAAATTGAATTGCCTTCCATATTTTGATTCATGGAAGTACTTCCACTAAAAATAAATGAACCGAACCCTTTGTTCACTCACAGATTTTAAGGCACAACAATTTTATTTATAAAGAGCACTGTTCTTAGAGCTCAGTGCTCTTAACAAGAGCAGTACATCCAAAAACATACAAGGTAGCATATCAAATTAATGGTAATAAATAAAACAGCAATCAGCTAAGATATTAAATATTCAGAACCCATAAAACTAAGTTTCCAGGATGTAATAAATTACCAGTTCAGTCAGCATCAAAAGCTTAGATAAAAAGATGAACTTCGGACCCTCTTAAATGCCTCAATTAAGTGATAAGGTAAGGAATTCCATAATATACAGTAATGGCCACCACCGAGAAAGGTCTGTCTTGTGATCCTTTTACACAAGACCTCGAGATGGCCAACAACCCCTTGTTAGAGCAGAGGGGGCAACTGGAAGCACGGAAGGCAGGGAGATATTTAAAGTAGCCAGGACCCAGTCCATGCAGGGGTTTATAGGTTAACAAAGCAATCCTGAAAGTGGTGAGTCACCTAATAAGAAGCTGGTAACCCATGATATGAGCTACTCAAATTGAGCGACTCAGTATGAGCCGCTTTTTAATAGGAGTTGAAGTAAATAGCGAGGTGGAAGAAGAGCTAAGGGGGAGGACGTCTATGGAGTTATTAGTGAGGGAGAGATGGTATGAGAAGGCTAAAGGGTATGATCTTCCTGGGCTAAGTCTCCATCATTCATTCACACTAGTGGGATAGCGCCGGAGGTGCTAGGACCAAGCGGGAGCCAAACATTTTCAGAAGGGTCGGCGCTGAGACAGGACCACACATGCGTGGCACCGTGAGACTAGCTCATGCCTGTGTAGGCTATCTCAGCGTTGACCCTCCAACTGCCTCAGTTCCTTTTCTCTCGTCGTTGAGTGTGCTTGGATGTCAACATTGCTTGTCTGCCAGAGTCAAAGTTTTTGTCTATACGACAGCAGCTTTTAGCGTTTAACATTTTAGTAGTAATTTCTTATTTTACAAACAAAAAAAGAAGATTATGAAGAAAAAGAAAAAGAAATTCTTTCCTGCCATCAACGGAGTCATCCTTAGACAGTAGCGGTGACCATAGGAAGACTTTGTTTTAAAGTTGTTATGGCAGAGGGGTTGTGTCTGGTCCGCTACTCTTGATAAATGGGGGGAGAGGGTCCGACTATGGACAGTCCTGTGCTTGGGGGGAGGATAGTCCACCGAAGCACGAATCTAGCGGTTCCGGAGATCCGGCTCTGCTTAACCTTGAGCTCTTCTTCCTCGTTTGGGGAAGAAGAATTGGTGCCGCTCGAGGTTGCCCTTTGGTACGTCTACACAAGGATTGTTCGTCAGGAGGGGCGATAGGCCTGAACCGACTTTGGTGGATTCCCCTTGGCACCGCTTCTAATGGCCACTTTCTCAACTCTGGACTCCATCTCCATCCTCGTTGGAGCTCTGGTGAGCAGTTTCACCTCTGGGCCATTCCTGTGGAGCAGGGGGTTTGACTTCTTCCAGTTTTCCTGGCTGTGTTCCTGATTTTGGGGCTTCCAGGTCTCGAAGCCATGGGACCAGAGCCGGGTTGATTGGATCTGGATGGCGTGGTGCCCTCTTGGTGGCTTTGCCATCATGTTGAACCCTCATACCTACCCCCCTTTCCCTTTTCTATGCAGGGGCCAGCACGAGCACCATCTGTTTCCTTCTCCTCTTCTTCTCAGGATTTCCATTGGCATTTTCCTTTGGTGCCTTGGTCAGCGCTGTGACTCGGTGCCTTGGTCGGCGCCGTGCCTTGGTGTTTGGTCACCACCGTTGGTCGGTGCTGTGGGTTGGTGCACGGTTGGCACCACATGCCTCAGTGCCTTGGTTACGCTTTGTTGGTCAGGCCATCATCTTCGCCATCGCCTGTGCGGTGCCACAGGTGTTGTTATTGCTGCCATTGGCTGCCAGCTCTGCTGGTGGTGCCATGGGTGTCTTGCAGAGCCGTGGATAGTGGCATGCACCCGTGGGTGGCACTGAGCACCCATGGGCAGTGCCGAGCACCCATGGGCCCCGTGGGTGGCATCGAGCACCTGTGGGTAATGCCAAGCACCTGCAGGTGGGGCCGAGCACCCATGGGCAGTGCAGAGCACCTGCAGGTGGTGCTGAGCACCTGCAGGTGGTGCCGAGCACCTGCAGTGCCACAGGTGGTGCTACGGGCACCCATGGGTGCCATCGGTGCCATAGCCGCCACTGGTGTCCTCGGGTGGCAAGACAGTTACACTCTGTGGAACATTCTAATTTAATCATTGGGAGCCACTTTGGCTCTTATGCTCCTTTTATAGGGGGTATATAGCCCCCTTGTGATATTGCCCCTTCGGTGGCTTCTTCGGCACAGGTGGTTAACACCTCAGATGGAGGACATCTTCATCATTTTTGCATCAGGCAATTCTTGCGAAATAGCAGCCTGAAAGCCTTGTTAGGCTCGGACTAATGGTTAAAAAATAAATAAATAAATAAATAAATAAATAAATAAATAAATAAATAAATAATAACTACATAGGGCCTAGCCAAAATTACCCGATACCACACTTTGGGATCTCGTCAGGTTCTGCCTCAGTCACCTGAGGCGCTCATCTCTAGACTATGGTAAAGTTGTACCTGACTTCTTCTACCCTTAAGGGGAGTCCGATCCAGTGGTGGTATGGGTCATCTCTTTTTCCAAGAGAGAGTTCTTTTATTCAGAGACATTTCCTAGACCTAGGCGACTGCCCAGTCTGTTAATCCCCCTTTTTTATCAGGCTTCTGCTCTTGAGCAGAGCCTTGCAGCAACAGAAGTGACTCTCCAGCGAGTCGGAACTCAGGTTCCTGCTTTCTTGCTTGCCTCCACTTAACAGATGACATACTCCTTTCTTGACCATTGGTCGAGTAGGTCTTTTTTCTGAGATGGCTTCTCAAATATTCACACCTTTGGTTCCTGCACACTAGTTCCGTGCCATTCGCTCATGAAACTATCTTCTCCGAGTGCGTGACGGAGCTGTGAGGTTTGTTTTTCAGCAAACAGTGTCCTTTCCTACTCCTTTGAAGGAGGTCGGAGTGAGTAGTTCCTCACTGCATTGAGTCACTTCTGCCGCTATTCAGTCACTTTCAACGAATGGTTAGCCCTAACTTGGTCCTGCTGCGTCCCTCCTCGATGCACATCTGCCTCTATTTGCCTTACAAATCCAGCCCGCTTTTTCTGTTGGAGTGTTTTTCCGCAGTGGACACATCCTCCTGTACACTTTTCCTCTCTTTCCTGAGTTCAGAGACTGATACTACAGTTGTACACACAGGGGCAGGATGATTCCTTTTGGAACATAAAGTGGGTAGGATCTGGTTCTACTAGACCACCGTAAGAGGCTTCTAAATTGTGCTTTAGCCTTCCATCAGGAAGGTTTCAGTGACTAAGTGAAAACCATTCTCTTTGACAGGCTAACCCCACCGGGACCTTCTTTTGTTCACCAAGTAAGGGGTTTGAGTGCTCCTGGACCTGTTGTTCACAGGTCAGCCATACCTGGTAGTGGGGGATTTCCATCTGTGCTTTTCGGTCTACCATGAACCAGTAGACTTTACCCCCGGCTTTTTCAGTCCCTGAGGCCTTTTTACATTAGATTAATATATGTCTTGGACACTATTATTTTTGGTCCTAGACCAAATTATGTGGCCGGGTTCTCGCTGCTCTCCTAGAGTGGTTGCGGTTTTCTTGCAAAATTTCATTTTGTGTCCATTGCAGTTGTCTGCAAAGTGGTGAGTTACAACTCAAACGCTTATCTTGTAAGCACTATGGTCTAGATGGTCCATCCAAGACAGTTCTTTTTATTAGAGGACAGTCCCTGGCTGTCCTTTCTGAGTGAACCCTATCCCCTACCACCCTACTCAGGGTTGTTGTTTTAGCTCAGTACTCTCCCACTAGTGTGAATGAGTGATGGAGACTTAGTCCAGGAAGACATGGAAATTACGTACTTACCGTAATTGTTGATCTTCTTGGACAGTCTCCATCACTCATTCACACGCCCACCCACCATCCCCTGGGTTCACTCATTTTCTTTCCTTGTCTTCATGGTCCTATGGTTCAGTCTGTAAAGACATTGTTCTTTGACCTTTCTGACAAAGGCCATCTGGGCCCTCTCAGGCCCAGAGAGACAGGATAAGTTATTTCATGAGTTACACTGCAGCTCCTCAGTCGAAAAGGTACTGAGGTGGTTGACGCTGAGATAGCCTACACAGGGCCAAGCTAGTCTTGTGGTGCCATGCATGCGTGGTCCTGTCTCGGCGCCGACCCTTCTGAAAATGTTTGGCTCCCACTTGGTCCTAGTGCCTCTGGCGCTATCCCACTATTTATTTATTTAGTTTTTGTTGACCGGGTAAGTGCACTAGACAAATCCTGCCTATTTTCAGGCACGACCCAGGGGAGGGGCATACAGATGAATGCCAACTGACCTTGAACCTGATTAAGCTGTTGGTGGTATTTTGAGTGAAAGAGGGAAATTTGGCCAGGACACCGGAGAAATTCCCCTACTCTTTTCGATAAGTGCCATGGGATCTTTAACATCCACCTGAACTACCACCAATCCAGGCAGATGGGACCTCAGTTTAACATCTCATCTGGAAGACGGCACCTCAGAAGTGCAGCACCCCTCTCATGCTGCACTACTGTGTCAGTACTGGGATATTACCCCAAGTGCCAGATGTGGGAACTGAACCCACAGCCCTCTGATCTCTCGGCCTCAGAGGCGAATGTGCTACCTACTGAGCCACTGACACTGCTTGTGTGAATGAGTGAAGGAGACTGTCCAAGAAGATCAATAATTACGGTGAGTACGTAATGTCCATTTTTTGAGGGCTGACTCCAGCTGGCCATTTAGCGTGGTGCATAGGGCTGTGGTCTGGGAAGCTGGTGGTTTGGGGTTTGAATCTGGCATGCAACTCTTTCTTTTATGGGTCCTGTCATGGTTTTGGTGTTAGTATTTATTTCATTTTTTTGTCCATGCTGGTTCACTGAGTTTGTTTTCCTAAGTTTCTGGTGTGGGGATGGAACTTACAGCCTTCTGACCTTTCAACCTCAGAGGAAAGTGTGCAACCTGCCGAGCTACTGGCAGTGCTAAGTACCACCTTCAAGGTAGCTGTTTTTTAAAGCTGTGTGCTGAGTAATTAATGGTGTTGTCATGACAGTAATATTAATGTATAAATTCAATTATTCAAAAAGCTAGTAAGAAAAACATTAAAAATATTAAAAAAAACAGGTTACTCACCTGTAACAGTAGTTCTAGGAGTGGTATATGTTGTTCATCCACATTTGTTGGCATGTCCCTTTCCCCTTTAAATCTTGCTGGAAAGTCTTAAAGCTGGCTCCTCCCACCCACATGGGTGGTATAACCCTTGGCTCAACCCCATGATGCCAGATCTTCCCGCTGGAAGCAGAGTGTTGTGCGTCGAAGCTGGGGAGGTCGAGTGGGTTTGTGTGGATGAACAACATATACCACTCCTAGAACTACTGTTACAGGTGAGTAACCTGTTTTTCTAGGATCATGGATTTGTTGTTCTATCCCCACTTGTTGGCAGACTCCAAGCATTTCTCTGGGAGGAGGGAGGCAAGGCACACACCCCCTACTTAAGGAACAGAGATTGGAGAACTGAGGCCCCCAAACCAGCATCCCAGCGTGACTCTAGTTCGATGTAGTAATGGGCAATGAAGGTGTTTTCTGACCTCCAGGTTGCTGCCCTGCAGATATCCTGGATAGGGACATCTCTGGAAGCAGCCACCGATGCAGCAGTATAGCGGGTGGAATGAGCCCTTAGCCCTATGGAAGGCTCCCAACCCGCCAACCTATAGAAGAGATCAATGCATGATGTTATCCATCTGCCAATCATCCACTTCACTGCAGGTCTCCCAGGTGCAGTTTCAGCATAGGTGACAAACAGCTGGCGAACCTCTCCCCGAACTTCAACTGTCCGCTCCTTATAATAAGAGACGCTCATCTCAGGTCCAAAGTATGGAGCCTCTACTTGGCCTCTGAGGTGTAATTGGGGTAGTACACCAGCAGAGTCAACACCTGGTTCAGGTGGAACTCTGACACAACCTTCAGAAGGAACTTTGGGTTGGGGCACAGGATCACCTTGTCCCTGTGGAAGACCAGATAGGGAAACTCAACAGAGCACCTGTAGCTCCCCAGTCCTTCTGGCTGACACGATAGCCACCAAGAAGGCAGTCTTCCATGACAGATGTGACATCTCACACCTGTGCATCAGTTCGAATGGCTTGCCCATGAGCTTTGCCAGTATCAGCAGCAGATCCCACGGTGGTGGTGGTGGTTCATGCACCAGAGGGGAGATATGGGCAAGGCCTTTAAACAAACACCACACCACCTTCTCCTGCACCACCGTCTGCTGACCGGCCCATGCCCCGGTAAGCAGAGATGGCTGCCAGGTGCACCTTAAGGGTCGAAGACCAAAGACCTCCTTGGAGAGAGACCAAAGGTAGTCAAGGACGCTAGCAACAGGACAGGATGAGGGGTCCAGGCCCATGCCCTAACACCAAATGGAAAATCTTTTCCACTTGAAGGCACAGCACCTCCTGGTTAACTCCTTGCTAGATGTCTCAACTACAGTGAGGACATCGTCGGAGAGACCCAAAGCCTGGAACTCTAGCCTCTCAGGAACCAGGCTGTAAGATGCAGGGATTGACAGTCTGGATGGAATACCTTCCTCTGATTGATGGATAGCAGGTCTGGGTGTGCTGGAAGATGCCTCAGTAGCCTGTTGCTGAGGCTGAGGCGATCTAGATACCAGAACTGGTGGGGCCAGTTGGGGGCTACTAGGATCATCTTTGCCCTGTCCCTCCTGACCTTGAGCAACACCTTGTGAATCAAGGGAATTGGAGGGAAGGCTTAAAAGAGGCCTGGGGTCCATGGCCTTGAGAAGGCATCCCCCTGCAGCTAGCCCTGCTGAGGGGGGTGGGCATGGAACAGCCTCAGCTTTGTGTTCTCCCTGGAGGTGAACAGGTCCACCTGAGGGGTGCCCCATTGGAAGAACGGGCTGTGTACTACCTCTGGAAGGACAGACCACTTGTGGGACTCCTTATTTATTTATTTATTTGATTTTGGTAAAAGCACATTAGACAGCCAGTGCCTATTTTCAGGTGCGACCCGGGAGAGTCACAGGGTTTGCCCACACAGCTGAGGGCATCTGGCAACTGATTTGAGGTTTCTGCCACATAGATGGCTAGGAAATCTACCTCCAGTTGGCTTACGAGGGTCCAGATGTGGCTCACTTCCCTGCACAGAGGCCAGGAGTGCATGCCACCCTGCTTGTTGAGGTAGTACATGGTTGTGGCATTGTCCATCTGGACTTGAACCACTTGCCCCCAAAGGAATGGAGCAAATGCAGCCAGTGCCATCTGGACTGCTCGAAGCTCCAGCAGGGTGATATGACATCGGGATTCCTTGGGGTTCCAGAGCCTGTGGACTCTGTGGTTCCCCATGTGGGCAACCCAGCCCATGAGAGGGCGTCAGTCATAAGAACAACTGTCAGCTCAGGGTGGACAAACAGGATCCCTTCCTGTAAATCTTCCAGATGAGATGTTAAACCGAGGTCCCATCTGCCTGTATTGGTGGTAGTTCAGGTGGATGCTAAAGATCCCATGGCACTTATCGAAAAAGAGTAGGGGAATTTCCCCGGTGTCCTGGCCAAATTTCTCCCATTCACTAAAAATACCAACAGCTTAATCTGGTTCAATTTCAGTTGCTTACTATCTGTATCTCTCCCTCCCCCCCGGTTGCCCCTGAAAAAGGGACTTCTAGTCCCAGTGGGCTTACTGGGTCAACAAAATTCAATAAATAAAAAAATAAATAAATGTTCTAGGATGGTCCACCAATGAGAGTGTCCCACATCTTCTGGGTTACCATTACCAGCTGGTCGAAGTGACCTTGGTGCTGGGACCACTGGTGAGCCAGCTCCCATTGCAGGGGGCGCATATGCCACTGGGTCTGTCAGACCACGGAGGTGCAGGCTGCCATGTAATCCAGAAGTCACAGGAAGTCCTGGGCAGGGTGCAAATTACCCAACCAGAAATGATCGTGCAAAGGAGGAGAGAACCTCCACCCTGTCCACCGGGAGCTTGGCCCTGGCTCGGCAAGAGTCAAGTTCTGCCCTGATGAAGCAGATCACCTGCGAGGGCACAAGTTCTAACTTGGCCTCATTGGTCAGGAGGCCAAGTCTGAGGCAGGTTTGGAGGGCAAGATCCCTGGACCTCTCCAGCTCCTGTCTGGAGGGACCCACTATGAGCCAATCATTGAGATAGGGGTAAATTCTGACCCCTAAATGCTGAAGATGGGCCACCACCACCACTACTATGCATTTGGTGAAGACCCTGGGGGCTGATGACAGGCCGAACGGCATGGCTTGAAACTCGTAGAGGGTTCCCTCTGCTCTGAAGTGGAGGAACCTTTGGTGTGATTGATGGATCAGGATGTGAAAAAATGCATCATGAAGATCCAGGGAGCAGAACCACAAGTCCTGCTCGAGAAATGGTATGATCTGGGACAGAGTTACCATCCTGAAGGTGCGTGACCTGAGGAACTGATTCAGCTTGTGCAGATCTAGAATGAGGCACCAGCCCCCCATCCATTTTGGGACCAGGAAGTACCTGGAAATGAACCCTGGATTGACAGAGGGATCCATGACTTGAGCCACTACCTCCTTACAGAGGAGTTAGGCAACGTTGTCTCTTAGAGCCAACTGAGAGTTCATGGATATCTTCTCTTCCCGTGGGGCACAGGCTCAGCTTGATAGGTACTGCTCAAATTCCAGAGGCAGTCCCTGGCTGACCACTTCCAAGACCCACCTGTCCATTGTGACAGCGGACCAGGTGGAAAGGAATGGTGGAGCCAGCCCCCCATGGGAGGTCCCAGAGTGCTCGTGATGGGCATGGGGTTGGCTGCCCCATCCTGTCACTGTGCAGACTTAGAAGAAGAGGAGGAGGATCCCGCAGATGGACTGCCCGAGCCCCTCCCTCTGGGCTTGCGGGCTGCCTGACCCCCTTGCTTGGACAAAGGGCACCAAGACTGAGCCTGCTGCTGCTGCTGCTGCCCAGCTTGGTACTGGGGCTGCTTGGATGCAGGGGTAGAGGGCCGAAAAGGCTTCCTCTTTTGTTCCTTGAAACCCTGGGGTTCCTTCTGGGTGGAGATAATGGAGTCCAAGGTGGCACTGGATCTCTTGATATGCTGTAGGTGACCTTCAACTCCTGGGCCAAACAGATCAGTGCCTAGGAAGGGAACATCCACCAGTTTGTGCTGGGTGTCTGCTGTAAAGGTTGAGACCCTCAGCTAGGCCCTGTGGCACATGGCGACTGCAGCTGCCACTGAATAGAAACAGAGGAACATAGAAACATAGACTTTGACGGCAGATAAGGACCACTTGGCCCACCCAGTCTGCCCATTTCCCTACCTACTGGATAAGCTGCAGATTCTAGTTAACCAACAGCCTACTTCCTGCCACTCCCCACTACAATTGCCTTGTGTCTGTCCCATGCATGTTTGAATTCCTCCACTGTTTTAGCCCCAACAACCTCCCCAGGAAGGCTGTTCCATGCATCCACCACTCTCTCCATGAAAAAGATTTCTCACATTACCCCTGAGCTGTCCCCTCTCTATCTTTAAATTGTGTCCCCTTGTTCTTACACATCTCTTTTTCTGAAGGATGCTACCCTCCTGGACTTTGTTGATTCCCTTGAGGTACTTGAACATTTCTATCATGTCCCCTGTCCCTCCTTTCATCAAGGGTATACATATTAAGCTCTTTCAGTCTCTCTTCATATGATTTCTGATGCAGACCCTGCACCATTTTAGTTGCCCTCCTCTGGACTGCTTCCATCCTGTCTATGTTCTTGTGTAGATGAGGTCTCCAAAACTGCACACAGTACTCCAGATGGGGTCTCACCAACTGTCTGTACAGAGGGATAACCACTTCCCTTTTTCTACTTGTGATGCCTCTTCCTATGCATCCCAGTGTCCCCCTGGCTCTCCTTACTGATTTCTCACATTGCTTACCAACCTTTGGATCATCTGATATGACTACCCCCAAGTCCCATTCCATTTTTGTTGTTGTTAGTACCTCCCCTGCTATTGTGGACTCTTCTCCTGGGTTTTTGTTTCCCAGGTGCATTACTTTGCACTTCTTTGCATTGAATCTAAGTTGCCATATGTCTGACCATTCCTCCAACCTCTCCGGGCAGTCCAACCCTCCAGGCTTACTGCACAAAGTTATGAATATCCTGAGCATTACTGGGGTTAGAAAGTAATCATTTCTTCATGAATAATCTTTCTGTAGAAATTGCTGTGATATAATTCTATGTATAGGTTATAGTTACCAACATTTTGTTAATCTGTAGTCAATAGTAAATATTGTATCTATGTATGTTGTTATGTTGATTTTTTATGATACTATGCTTCTTGTATTATAAATAAATATTTTTACTACAAAAAGAATGCAAACTACAGTTGCTGGGTGCTGTGTAGCTGAGCTGAGAGAATAGGAAATAGTAATACAAATATAAAAACAACTAACTCAAATGAGAAAATACTGCCAGTAAAGTTTACAGTTCTATCACACTTGCATTAATTTCCTGGAATACGATTGGTTGGTGGAGAATGCAGCCATTTCCGAGCTGTGCACAGCTGTTTCCTGACACCTACTATTGCAGATTGGAAATGTTTAAACAGATACTGTCAATCACTTTTCACCTCAGCGTGCCCTTAAAACCTAAACCAGGATCTGAATCACATTATCCTTTTCAGTTTCCTTTTTGTAATAGATCATGCTTTCTTTTGCTGAACTGCTTATTTCATATATATTACATATAATCAACTATCAGTCCCTATGACTTTAATATAGTGAGATCCACTTCATTATAGCTGGTCCCCAGCTATTTTGCAGTCATACCTGAAGTAGTTCTCAGTGTCTTTCACTGCAGCCGAGACGCTTCATGCATCTGTAGGCTCTCAGCTGCTATATTGCATTACTCTGTAAACATTCTGTAACCATTCTGTAACCATTGTCTGTAATGATTATGTTAGTTGTTACTTTGGTTACTGTTTATTTATTATTTATTTGTTTTTGTTAACCAGGTAGGCACACTAGACAACAAATGCCTATTTTCAGGTGTGACCCGGGAGGTTACAATACAGAAAACGATGTACAGAGTCAAGGTAGCAAACATACGCAATACAGAAAACAAGGTACATAGACATGGTAGAAAACAAGCCCATACAACAGGTGAGCCAGCAAAAATATTACAATACAGAGAACATGGTACACTGTCAAGGTGGCATGCAAGCCATCACACAGGGAGGGGCCGGGGTGCAGAGTAAAGACTTGTGTTCAACAACAGCTAGAAAGGAAAAAAGTAGAGAGTATAAGGCAACAGGTGCATATAATCCGAGCGAGAGGGAAGGTGGAAGTCCACAGAAGGGAGCAGGGGGAGATTAGCAGATAGATAGGGGAGGGGACAGGCAGAGCAGGGGTGAGGTGGTGGTCAGGAGAGTAGGCAAGGGGGGAAGAGTAGGCAGGGAGGAAGGTCAAACAGGGAGCAGCAGGAGGACTGCCACGATAAGATAGGCCAAGCCTGTAGGGAGAGAGAGGGGCCCTGCAGTAGCGAACCCCAGAGGGTGGGGCAAGGGAGTTGAAGGTTGGTTAAGTGCCACAAGAGAGGGAGCTAATGGGTAAGTCAGGTGAGGGGGCTCCATGCAGAGGGTAGGGGTTGAGGGTTAGTCTAAGTGTTGTGGGAGAGAACAGAAAGGGGTAGAAATGGGGCAGGGCAGCAGAGGGGAAAAGTGTGAATAGGCTAGGAGGCTCAACGGAGGAAGGAGGGGAGGTGGAAGGGAGGAGGTCGAGGGCAGTTCAGTATGTGGGGGGAGTGAGAGGGGGAGGAGGGGAGACCCAGCAACTAGTGGGCACAGAGATGGTCACCCAGCAACTAGTGGGCACACAGACAGGTGGAGGCAGCCTTGAGGAACTTCCAAAGGGACGTTTTGAAGCCAGGGTGGGAGGGGGCTACCCAGACTGAGATAGAAAGGGAGTTCCAGAGTCTCGGAGCATAGGCAGAGAAGACCCGATCGCCGGTAAGGGAGCGGGTCCTCGGAATCGTGCAGACCTGAGCTGAACTGGATCTTAGCTGATAGGTCGAGGAGCACTGCTTGAAGGGAAGGGCAAGGGCAGGGGGGGCAGGCCGTACGGACAATGTTGTTGATCATATTACCGAGGACAAAGGCACAGTGTTTTCTGGGGGGAAGCCACCCCAGTTTGGCACAGAGGTCACACCGATGCATAAGGCGGGACACAGCGAGGGCGAACCGACAAATGTTGTTATAGGCTGTATCCCATTTCGCAAGGTGTCCACTCGGGACCGGGGCAAAGGCAACCAGCCCATAGCAGAGCGTGGGTAGGAAAACCCCCCTAGCAATGGTGAGCCGGGCAGCCGGAGTGAGGCAGTCCTTGGCCCTGTAGGCTAGACCGAGCTTGCAGTTAGATGATTTGCAGATGTTCCAGAGATGCTCCGCAAGATCAAGCTGAGGATCAAGGGTCACCCCAAGGTACCTGGTGGATTTCAAGACAGGCAGGAGGGAGCCATTACCCCCGAGGATGGCAAGGGGGGAGGGGCATGACGCAGTTTTGGCCACCGACCCAAATCACATGGCGTGGGTCTTGTTTAGGTTAACTGCGAGCTTGTGACCCACGAGCCAGTTTTGGACATGCCCGAAGTCAGAGTTGAGTTGAGTGTTAATGGTTGAGATGTCCGGCGAGCTAGACAGGAGTACCAAGTCATCCGCATAGAGTGTGGTGGACCCAGAGGTAGCAATGCAGGGGAGTTCATTGATGTAAAGGGAGAACAGTGTCGGACCGAGGACGGAGCCTTGAGGGACACCGCAACTGACAGGTGAAAGGTCCGATAGGGCACGGTTGTCTCTGTTTTATGTAATGACGTGGAACCTTTGTATAGGAGTCTTTGACTCAAAGGTGTTATCTGATATTTTATCAATAAACAATAAACAAAATGCAACAGTAGCTGCAGGAAAATGATAATTGCTGATGTTCATCCATGCAGCAGGTAAAGAGGCTTCCAATGGTTTGCCATTCCCAAATTATAGGATTGTTCTACAGATGTAATGGGGATGGGAAGAACTGCAGCTTTCCCACATCACTTGCTTGCTTCTAGACTCTGCACTTAACTTGCCTGCGGGCATTGTTCATTGTATGCCAAAGTTACCTTTATGTTCTGTTGCAACTCTGCTTGTGTTATTGTATCCATGTTGCCCAATCGTTTTTGTCATGCTCTTCCCATACAATGCCTTGTATTTTGTACCATCCTCATATCTGTTACTTGCTCCCAGATGTACTGTAGCCCCTTCCTCCGGTTACACCTGGAAATGAGCTTCGGCTCAGTGTGCCCATCCCAGTTACCAACATTTTAAATAAAAAATAAATAAATATTTGGTTTTCCTTTTTTATTTCTAGTCACCCTGTAGTTTTTTTTTCAACAATAATATTTTCCTGGATAAAACATAAATAGACCTATTTTTCTTTTTGTTTTATTTCATTGCTAAACTAAGATATAAGATTTTGAAGTTTTTAAAAGTTGCCACTCCCATGCCGTTACCACCATGAACAAACTAAATATGTTAGTACAGTTCTGCGTTGTTTGCCATCAGATACACATGGTAACACCATCATTATACATCCACAGTACTACTATGTACACACAACAGGTAACCTCAACAGAAGCATTTTCTTAACACTTATGAGTGGTGACCATCTTTAATGTCTTGAGTCGTTACTCACAAAATTAGCTTTAAAAGCTGTTTAAAAGATACAGTATCTGAGAACACTTCAACTACACTGATGATGAATCACAGAATATCAGAAATGAATTTTTGCTAAATATCGAACTGTTTAAATGTTGCCAGCTAAAAAATGCTCCTGCTTTAAAAGTAGATCTGCATTTACTCCTATTGCTCCAGGACTGGGGCATCAACCTGTGACATCATTGGTTGCAATCAGTAAGCTCCAGGGTGTGAGTTACTGGGTGATTTACCCACTTCTTGTGTGGTTAAATCACTTGGCTGCACCTCATGACACACCACACAAGGCATGGGTAAATCCCCATTATACAGTGGGGTATGAAAATCCTGTAACCTCATTGGTCAAAACACATCACATGACCGTGATAAATCCTCCAGTATACCCACTGTAAAAGTTTTATATCACTATAAAAACAAAAAAACAAGTTAACATTGTATAATAGCAATATAACGTGATAGAGAGTGGGTATATTGCTGGATTTACCACGTCTGGTGTGGTTAAGTCACTCGGCTGTGCCTCGTGACCAAACCACACCAGGCATGGTAAATTCACCAATATACCCACTCTCTGTCATGGCATATTGCTTAAATAACCCACACCCTGTTGTGCCTTATTGCTTAATGCTCCCACCCTGCCTCCCCTGCTAGAACCAGTGGCCTCTGCACTCCATGCTTGTATCAGTGGTATGAGTGCCACACTCTGAAATTTTTTTGGAAACTGTGTTTACATTGGTTTTACCTTTTTCAGGTGATTCTGACATTCAAGGGGTGTTTTTTGGATGTTTCTCCCTCCTGTTGGAGGCTTTTTGGGGTGTTATTATTGTTACAGTAGTGTTTTATAAGTATTTCCTTGTGGGGTCTGTCTTGTCAGGTGTCCATGAAATCTGAAAGGTTAGAATGTAGGCAGTTGATAGAGGCAGCATTTGAAAAGTGTCACGTGCCAATGGTGTTCCATCACTAGCATAACATTCCATCTCCAGGCAGATCTGGCTTAAAGGCATGTGCATAAGAGTTATGAATGTCAGAGTATCCCCTTGAAGAAACAAGATTGTTATGGTAATTTTTTCTTCTGTGGCATTGAGGGCTGATCTTGCTGTGGCAATCAGGTCCTGTGCCAAAACATCCTCTGCTCTTTCTCCCAGTGCTGGAACAGTGTTCCAGAGTATGTTCTGGTACTGTGCTACATGTGCTGGATAAACTGCCTGCCTGATAAACTGGGAAACTACTGCATAAAGCTTTTTGACATAGTATCCAGTTTTTCAAAGTCTTTTTCAGGTTGCTGTGTAGATGGAGTGATTTTTGCTCTCTCATAAGCATCAGCTTGGACTACTCCAAGATGGTCAGGATGGGCATACAGGTTTTCCATTCCCAGTCGTCCACCGGATATTTTCTCTCAATTTGTTTTTCATCGTTGGCTGCAGCTGAAGTGGGTGCAGCCATGAATTTTGCAATGGTCTTCTTAAGTGGTTTATGTATGGGAAGGAAGACACTTGTTGGTGGAGCTACTCCCAACATGTCCATAAAATCAGCATCCTCTTCATTCCCCTCTGTCTCTAGTGGGGGGATGTTGAGTGTAGCAGGCATTTTCTAGCAAATGAGGAAAAAAGATAACTAGTCCTCAATTTGCCTTGGAGAAGGTTCAAAATCTTGCTCAGGTGTGCCCTCTAATTCCATGGGGCCACCTTCCACCATTTGCACATAATATTCTTCTTCCTCCTTCTACACAGGCTGATAGGTTGGAGTCTTAGCATGTTGGGGCAGTGGCAGCTATCTTATTAAAATTTCCTAGGACCTGGGAAAAATTGGCACATTTTTTATATGTCCTCTGATTAGGGCATTTTATCTGTGTCATCTGTTGCTCCTTTCTCCATGTAGGAGGAGTGGCAATGACATTATTTTCTTCAAATTTCTTTTTGGCAGACACTGTTTTCATTGCATGGTCTAAGGCTCTTTTATTTTCTGCCATCAACGGATGCAGAGTTTCCATTTTCAGACACCCAGATATCTGAACCATCTTCACCAAGCCTTTCTGGTGACTGTGCAGCTTTATCTTTTTTCTTGTCACCGATTACATTATTTGTTGCTGTACATGAGGAGATGGACCCTTCTGAAGCATGTTTTCCACCATCATTGAGAACACCCTCAAAGCCTTTTTTTTTTAAGTTGACACAGAGGCAGACTGAAAAGCATGTCATTTTAAATGAGGTCTGTCAGTAAAAAAAATTACAGGACTTAACAATTTAAATTTTTTGAAGGCCTACAATGTCTCTCTGACATGCTAATATGAAAGAATCTTAATTAGTTCAAAATGATTTACAAAAAAAGTGCAGGACAAGAGCCCAATAGTTAAAAAAAACAGCCCTTGTACTGAGAAAACTGCCAAAGGTTAAACTGCAGCTCCTATAACAAGAACCAATTAATTACGGTGAAATGGAACAGGCATAAATGGAAAGTGAAAGTGCATCATTTTCTGTAAATTGGAGAACTGAAAATTGCTAAACCTCTACTAATGTCGATGAAAAGTGGTTCAGTAGCTAAAAATAGACAAAGATGTAAACGGTAGTCAGCTAGGATATTTTCCGGTTCCTGAGAATCGATCAGGAACCTGAAAAATCATAAATTACTGAAAACCCTAGTTAAACATAGAGTAATCAAAAAACTAAGATACCCTTTTTAAATAAATTTTTATGACACAAGAAACCCAACTAGAGAACCAGATGATACCAGAGTTCACCATGGGTCGACTGTTCTCTTCAGGTGGAGAAACAGATCTAAGCAATGACAGAAGTGGAGCTCAGATGCAGAATTTGAACCTAGATTCTAAATTCTAAAATTTACACAGGCTCTGTCTCTGGTATGTCACTCTCAGTTGAGATGACTGCATAAAGTGTAAACATTGAGTGGTTTCTGGGGTCAGAACAGTTTTTTATTTTTTTTTATTTTTGCTTACTGTTTACTGCAGATTGAGTTTGCTAACTTCAAAGCTGACATTTTCTGTAACTACAAATTCCAGAATCCCCTGCAACTGACATCAGAGCAGTGCTGCAGTTGAGGGTGGTTCAGTAGCTTTCAATGCATACTAATGCAGTTATAAGCTCCGTCCAGATGTTTGCAGGTTCTGTTGTTCTGCTGTGGCTAAGTACAGCCCTCTGTGGCTATACTTAGCCCAGATAGGAGAGCAGGACCAGCAAACAAACATGAGATGCACTCTATGCATAATAAAATGGATGGCTAAATGGAACAGCATTGTAGCACGCATACAAAAAACACACCAAGGAAACTGTTTTTGCTCAGACAGCACAGAGCACTATTTTACTGAAATGTTAGTTATAAAATAGTCAAAATCAATTAAGGCATCATGTAATTTCATAAACAAGGAGGATTGGGGAATGTCTCCATTCCATCTGTAATTATGTCTGTTCCTAGGCCCAGTGTCTTCACAGTACAGAGAGAGAGCTCCAAAAGATGCAAAATGGCTAATTACTGAATGTCACAGCTCAACAAGAAAAGTGCTCAGACAGAAACTGCATTGGGATGCTACGCAGAGAGCAACTTTCATAATGTGATTCCCTCAGGCTCCATCAGCAAGCTGTCAGTCAAACTCTTTTAGGGCCTTCATTGTCTCCAGAGCCTCATCCTCATACTCCTTTCTTGCCTGCCTGCTAGAGGGCAAGAGACAGTATTAATTGAATAACTGTATTAGTTGAATGAAAGGAGCCCTCTGGGGGCAATGTAACTTACTGAACAGCAATTCATTATTTTGTCTCTAAGACATCTTTTGTTTTCATCTGTACTTATTAACATGCATCCTAGTATACTGTACTCATGCAGTTGAACTGCAGGCCTTTTTCAGGCCAGAACTTAAAAAGGAACAGTCAACGCCAAGGGCCCTCACACTCATGTGTGGGGCTGGTCCCAATTTGTACCTTGTGTGCAACATTACTGCAGCATAGTAGATAGTATCTGACTGATCCCGTTGAGTCCCAAGCTGACATGTGATGTAACAAGAAATCCCAGAATCCCCTGCGAGTAATGTCAAAACTGAGCTGCAGCCATAGGAGATTCAGTAGCCTGCACTGCATGCTAAAGCTTTCAGAGGTTCCAGTGAGCTGTTTGCCAGTCCTGCTGTTCTCCGGGGGCTATGTACAGTCCACTGTGACTGTACTTAGCCATAGGAGGACAGTACCCCTACAGAAATAAAAGTACACAGCATTCATGCAGCATACATGTTGCATGCTTATTAAATATGTGGTATGCATGCTGCATGCTTATTAAACATGTGGTATGCATGCTGCATGCTGCATGCTTATTAAACACGTGGTATGCATGCTGCACTAGGGTTACCACCTTTTAAGAAGCCCAAAGTGGGACATTTCTTACTGAAACAAGATTTTTCGCAGGACAGTACATAACCTCGACCAATACAACAGACCTGTTTTCTCTATATAATCAGAATTAAGACTAAGTATTGTAGTTTCTTAATTGCTTCTATTGTTTCTTATCATTTTAAGGTATTTTTGTTAAGATATGATAGCTTTCTGCAACATGTAGTGGACAATTAGAAAATATTTTTACTACTACAAAGTCAGGACATGTAGTATTTTTCATGTTTTTTTGCAGGACACAGCTGCCCAAATCAGGACTGTCCTGTGAAAATAGGGACAGGTGGTAACCCTATGCTGCACACTTGTATTTCTGTAAGGGTAGGACCAATGAACACACACACACGCACATACACCACCACCACCACCAGGATCCAAAGCAAGATACTGTATGTTGACAAAACTAAATCATGTTATATAGGCATTTGGTATGAAAAACTGTGTTTTATGTTATGTGGGAGCAACTATGTGCTGCAATGTGGGAGACCCAGGTTTATGAACAAGTGGGCCACTTGTTCACTGGACTGATGAGGTCACCATTCCTCACAGTTCTCTAACTGAGATGCATCCCTTGTTTAAGAAAGATCCACTCTGAGCTAAATATAAGCCTCACATTTGACAGTAAGTTGTGTTTGGTGTTCCAAGTGATGTGTTCAGTTTTCAGGCAGGCTCCATGGTATGCAAGTGACATCAGCCCCTCCTGTCATTCAAGAAGAGGTACGGTATTTCCTTCAGTTCTAAAGACAGCTTCCCACCAGTGTTTCATTGGTGGAAAGATGTGGCCACAAAACCTCTGGGTAATTGTGAGGCAGGTAAAAAGGGGGAGAAAATGTTAAAGAAAATTACCCTCTGGTGCAAAAGGGATTATTAGCTTCTGTTCATGTAGTATCTCTTGGTAAGAAATTTTTGGAATTTAAGTAATTTACAAAATGTCACTTTACTATGACTTTGTCAGGTGTCAGTGTGGCTCAGTTGGTAGTACATCCGCCTCTGGACCAGACGGTCATGGGTTCTCATCCCACACTGGGACTGGACTTGTATCTAAAATGCTGGCATCCGAGTGCAGTATCAGGGGGGTGCTGTACTGCTGGGGTGTGCCGTCCTTCAGATGAGACATTAAACAGAGGTGCCTTCTACCCATCCTGGTGCTGTCCTGGTGGGTGTCCAGGTGGAAGTAAAAGAACCCAGGTCACTCTTTGCAAAGAGTAGGGGACATTTCCAGTGTCCTGGCCAACATTCCCCTTCCCATAAAACCGGATCATGCAATTATCCAGGCTGTGTGTGGGTGTTGATGTGCAATATGGCCACCACTACACATTCAATCACTTCACTAGCAGTGCTTGTAAAGTGCTTTGGGATACACTGTGTATGAAAAGTACTATATAAATGCTGATTCTTCTTCTTCTACTAAAACATCTTTTTGTATATTACATAGTAAACACTTTTAACATGGTAAACAAATATTTGGAATTGAAAAGGGTACTACAACCTTCAAAAGAAAAAAAAAGAAACACAGTCTGCTTTGAATGTTCTGTTTTACAAGTTCTACCAGTTGTACATTGTATGTGAAAATACATTTTGCAATTATAGATCATGGGAGTACTTCTGACCAAGTAGAGTGCTCCTTTCTTCTGCACTTGAGACACTTTTAATGTGTGAAGAGTAACTCATGCTCAGGTGCCCTGGAAACAGGCAGTATTTTTAAAAACTGTAATACATTATTGGTTGCTGTTGATCAATAATATATTAATACTGCCACCAAGATCACTCTTACAGTTCCATGTATATCCGCTGGGTATTGGGACCATGAACTGAGCTGAACTTTGGTTTGCGGTTCTCATACCCAATGAATGCATGTGAGACCACTCTTACAACTGTAAGAGTGGTCTTGGCAGTGGTAGTAACATACAAATTAGCAGCTGGCCCGGTGGCGTGGAGGGCAGAGGCACCTATGCTTCACCTGCCATCAGGCTGGTGACCTGGGTTCAGGAATGAGCCAGGGCTGCCTGGGAGTCAGCTGGGGGGAGGAGGACTGAGCATCCTAACAGTTGCACTCCTCCTCTGGTGAAGGGAGGTCACTTGCTCCACCGTGATACCACCACCTAGGAGACCATGGGTGGTGGCACAGGCAGGACCAACAGTTTTGTGTAGGAAGATGCTTCCCGCGAAAGATGCCCACACGTTGTTTGCACTATCTGTGCATCCATCATGCCGCCTCCTTTATGGAGCATCTGAGGGCTTTCGGGGACAGAAAGCAGAAAAACCCTTGGCTGGCAGGATGATGCCTGCCTCTCCTCACAGGCTCCGCTCTCACCCACTGGTTTCTCCCAACTGGCATCTGAGCTAAACATCTCCTAGGATTAAGTGGGGAGGCTCCACCATAAGGGTTAATCCATGGGACATTGCAATGGGTCAGATGGGGTAAGTTCCAGAGATCGTGGGATGATGGGGTCGGAGGAGAGGAGGCAGATAGGGGCAGACTGGGCGTCAGAAATAAAAAGGAATTATAAAAAAAAAATACAAATAAGCATGTTATTCTTAACTTGTGATGTAGCTAATGTGAACATATTTTTCACACTATTAATGACATCACCATTTTGTTGTATACTAAACATCAGAAGATGAATGGGACTACTAATCAGCAAACTGGAGCTTTTTAAAGCTCTTAACTCTATTTACGGTATATTGAATCCCCTGCTGCTGTTCCCTCGTCATGACCTTAGCCATGGTGGATTGTGGTATGCTGCTTAGCAAATTTGTTTACATTTGGGGATCAGGTGATGGCAAGTACAACTGGATTATGAAACATGAAATAAAAAATATTTTCTGCATTAAAAGTGATAATTGAGGCCCCCCCCCCCCCATGGGGCTGGTAGATGTTCATTCCCCTTTAAACATGAGCTACAGATTTCAGATTCATGTGTAAACTTTTCTTTGAAATGGACAACAATAGCATATAATCAGACAGTTCTAAGGTAAAATGTTTATACTTAAGTCAGCTGGTAAAACAATAGATAAATCCTAGTAAATATACATAGTTCATTCAGTACATTAAAAGCAGTAAAACATTTAAAAAGAGGACAAGAATTTATTTCTAGTTGGCAGCTGATTATAATGTTCATATTTTCAGAAATGCAGTTCATACTCTAAATGACCTAAATGAACTGTACCTGAATAAAAAAGTGATGTGAAAAAACTATATTTTGCATTTTTTTCATGGGCAGTATTCTGTTGCAGTTCTGTTTATAGAGTCAGTGATCTGGAATTTGAACTATGTCAGGGTTTGTGTACAGAACACTGAGAATGGTTCTGATAGGCTAACAGCTCATGCTTGGTTAGCATTTGGTATACAAACTATAACACAGTAAAAACTCCAAGTTACAAGTTTCATAGAGAGAAATGTGCAGAATGTTGTCCATAAAAATAAAACCATTTAACACAGTTTTTCACAACAGTATTTATTAAAGTATATTTAAATCTTCACCTTTTGGAGGTAGGAATTTCAGTTCTGTAACTAGGATTGTTATTAACTGCTGCCGATTGGCATTTATTTTCTGTCCCCTTTAAAAGGTAATTACTGCATTGTGTTTGCTACTCATTACTAGCATTATTGATTAAATCATATGCTGGATAATAAAAGCTCTAGCTTTTTTTCCTAAAAAGGCATCAGACAGACATACACAGATATCAACATATTACTCTGCTGTAACACGTGCCAAGAGACCATTTAAACGAAATAAAATATAGCTGTAAAGAACATAACTAATACAATGGTGTTCTAATGAAACTGCATGAAACAAAATATTATTCGCCATAGAAATATTGTTTCTTCCAAAGGGATCCCTCACTGTGCTTAACAAAATGCAATCATTCACCTGGAATGAGCTGACACGGAGCTTTAAGAATGTATGCTAATTATGGAATTTAGAATGAAATTCAAATTCTGCTGTGTAGTCATGCTCACCCCTGCACTCTAACATCAGATTTAGTTCTAAAGCTAGGGTGAGTAGTTACTACTAAAATTAGCTAAATGACTGCCAAAAAAATATTAAACATTTCAGAATTTGAAAAATACTGTAGTTTGAACAAGACAGAACAATTTTAATTCTTATGGAAAATTAGATAATTGAGACCACTGACCAAGAATTGTAAAATCACTGTAACAAGTAATGTTCAAGCAGACAGAAAGAACTGAGTCTTGTTTGAACCTTTTACCAGGTTCTGGAAGGGAAGTCAAGGATTAGGGATTGTTAAGCATAGTGAGGGATCCTTTGGGAAGGAACAAGATTGTTCTAGTGAGTAATTTTTTCTTCAAACATCAGGAATCCCTCACTTGTGCTTTACAAATGCAGACTTCACAGCAGTACCTTGAGAGGTTCGGGTATAGAACCTACTTAGCAAAAAAGGTTCTGCAAGACAGCAGTGCCAAAGTTGGCTTTCTTTCTAGACTGTATGTCCAGACAATAGTGCTTTGTGAAAGTGTGCACTGTTTACCAGGTAGCTGCTTTACACACTTCCTGTAGGGAAGTACCCCGTGATGCTGCCACAGAGGCAGAGGTGCCCCTTGTGAAGTGTGCCTGAAGGCCTTTAGGTGGCAATCTGCCAGCTTTGTGTATGCAAGAAACTATCCAAAGGGAAATTGATCTCTTGGATGCTGGTTTACCTTTCCCAATTTTACCACAGGTGACAAATTACTGAGTGTTAGTGGACCCCTCCTGACATCCTTTGTGTGGTCCAAGTAGTAAGCTCAGTGCCCTCTTCACATTCAGACTGTGGCGCTTCAGTTCTCCTGAGATGGATTTTGCTGTAAAGAAAACTGGAAATGTAACTGACTGATTCAGATGGAATTCAGACACCACTTTGAGGAGGAATTTTCTGTTAGGTATTGGTGGCTACCTTGTCCATGTGAAAGATGATGTAGTTAGGATCTATGCAGAGGGCTTGCAGCTCACTCATTCTTCTGGCAGATGTCACTGCCACCAGGAAAACTGCTTTCCAAGTGACATAGTTCAGTGCAGCAGTTGCCATAGGCTTAAAAGGGGCCTCCATCAGCTGCACAATGTGCATATTCAAGTCCCGGGGGGGGGGGCAAGGTCCCATATTGGAGGGGCAGGTTGATAGGAGGCCTGTTAGTGAGGGACAAGAGCATGGAGTGCCAGATCTGTCTGGCCCAGTGTGAAGCTATGAAAATCATTGTTGCCAGCTCCCTTCACAGTTTGATCAGTACTCTCAGCAAAAGTGGGAAAAGTGGGAAGGTATATCAAAAACATTTTATTTATTTGAAAATTTGGTAACTGGGAAAGGCACACTGAGCCGAGGCTCATTTCCAGGTGTGACCTGGGGAAGGGAGCATACATGGTAAAACAGAGTGCAAAATATAAGGCTACATAAACAGTAAACACTTTCCTGACCAGGTGAGGACTAGAGCAACCTCTCAGACTGTACCCACCGATTGGGATCTGCAACAAAACAGTGGAGGTTGGTTGTTCTCCCAGGAAGCAACAAAACAGTTGGAGCTGGTTGTTCTCCCAGGAAGCAAACAGGTCAATTTCTGCTGTATTCCACTGTCTGAACACTGCTGCCTGCACCTGCTGGTTCAGGGTCCATTCATAATTTTCTGGCTGATTCCCCTTAGGAAATCTGCCAGCACATTGTCTTTCTCTGGCAGGTGTACTGCTGAAAGTTGAACTTCCAGGTTGTATGCTAGGTTCCAGGTCTTCACTGCTTCTGTGCACAGCCTTGAAGATCTTGTTCTTCCCTGTTTGCTTATGTAATATATTGTTGTGGTGTTGTCTGTTCTGACCAGGAAAGCCTGACCCCTGATCTGGGAGGAAAAATTCTACATTACCAGATACACTGCTCTGAGCTCCAGGAGATGTATATGCTCCTGAGTCTCCTCTGTGCTCCAAGTACCACTCACAGAGATGTCCTCCACATGGGTGCCCAGCTTAGGAGGGAGGCAACTGTTGTGAGTATAGCCATAGACAAGGCCCCTTGTTTTCCAAGATTCCACGGCCACAGAGTTTTCTTCGGAATTTAATGTAAACCATGGAATAATTATTCCTTGGTTTACATAAACTGTGGAATTATTTTCCACAGTTTACATAAACTGAGGAATTATTTTCTGCAGTTTACATAAACTGCAGAATAGTTTTCTGCAGTTTACATAAACTGAGGAATATTGTTCCACAGTTTACATAAACTGAGGGATATTATTCTGCAGTTTACATAAACGGAGGAATATTGTTTTGCAGTTTACAAAACTGAGGAATTTTGTTCCGCAGTTTACATAGCTGAGGAATACTGTTCTTCCATTTACATAAACTGAGGAATATTGTTCTGCAGTTTACATAAACTGAGGAATATTGTTCCGCAGTTTACATAGCTGAGGAATATTGTTCCGCCATTTATGTAAACTGAGGAATATTGTTCTGCAGTTTATGTAAACTGAGGAATACTGTTCCGAAGGTTACATAAATCCAGGAATATTGTTCTGCAATTTACATAAACTGAGTAATACTGTTCTGTAGTTTACATGAACTGAGGAACATTGTTCTGCAGTTTACAAAACTGAGGAATATGAGGGATACTGTTCCACAGTTTACATAAACTTAGGAATACTGTTCTGTAGTTTACAAAAACTGAGGAATATTGTTCCGCAGTTTACATAACTGAGGGATATTATTCCGCAGTTTACATAAACTGAGGGATATTATTCCACAGTTTACATAAACGGAGGAATATTGTTTTGCAGTTTACAAAACTGAGGAATATTGTTCTGTAGTTTACATAGCTGAGGAATATTGTTCCACCATTTACATAAACTGAGGAATATTGTTCCGCAGTTTACATAAACTGATGAATATTGTTCCGCCATTTACATAAACTGAGGAATATTGTTCTGCAGTTTATGTAAACTGAGGAATACTGTTCCAAAGTTAACATAAATTCAGGAATATTGTTCTGCAATTTACATAAACTAATACTGTTCCGTAGTTTACATGAACTGAGGAACATTGTTCTGCAGTTTACATAACTGAGGAATATGAGGAATACTGTTCCACAGTTTACATAAACTTAGGAATACTGTTCTGTAGTTTACATAAACTGAGGAATATTGTTCTGCAGTTTACATAACTGATGAATATGAGGAATACTGTTCCACAGTTTACATAAACTTAGGAATATTATTCCACAGTTTACATAAACTGAGGAATGCTGTTCCACAGTTTACATAAATTCAGGAAAATTGTTCCTCAATTTACATAAACTGAGTAATACTGCTCTGCAATTTACATAAACTGCGGAATACTGTTTAGCAGTTTACATAACTGAGGAATACTGTTCTGCAGTTTACATAAACTGAGGAATATTATTCTGCAGTTTACATCGACTCTTCAGTGCAAACTGAAGAAAGGTATTCCATGGTTTATAAAACATTCTGCAGAATGCTTTTTGGAATTCCGCCGTCATCATTAAACATATCCTAACTAGTTGATATACTAACTATTTCACCACTGTAGCATGCATTTTATCTATGCAGCCATCAAACAGATAAATGAAGAATCAGTATTTATATAGCACTTTTCATACACAATTAATATAGCGCTTTTCATGAGCAATGATTGCAAATGTAAAAAAACAATCAAAGCTTCATGTGCACATGGGATGTATATAGGATGGGATGTATATATCCAAAACTGATGTTCTTTTGTTAATAAAATCACATAGTACATGCCTGGCTTAAGCACACTAACAAAAACACTTTCAATTTTATATAGTTTCTATTTTTTAATTTTTCTGACAGCCTACATTTCATTCTCTGAGTCTTCTGAAACACCATGAGCATGGTGGAGGGGTGCTAGCTAAATATTTAAATAATATAATAAGCACCATGGTTTCTTGCTGTTAATTGATGGTGTACTTAAGCCAGGCATGTACCATGTGATTTTATTAATAAAAGAAAATCAGTTTTGAAACTGTATACATGCGCAAGTCACCATATTTATGTGCTGCAGAACTTTGCCCACCACTGCAGAAGTAGACCTAATGGTGTCACAGAACTTCATAATCCATGCCACAGAAGTTAGGTCTACTGTGCCACAGAGAACAGGGGGCCCTTGGCCATAGGTGATTGCTGAAGGAAGGGAATTCCCTCTCTGAGGTTGCATTCATTCCTCCACCATTCCAGTGCCCTCAGCAAAGACTTTATGACAGGCGGCAGTTTGGAAAGTGGATCCTACCTCTGAGACCAAGGGCCCCCTAGGTGATACTGGGCATCTCTCATTTTGGAACCTGGCCCCTGGTACCACAGCAGTGGATGAGCCCATGTATCTCAGTAAACACAGAAAATCCATTGCAGGTTTTGGCTTAAAGAATTCTGCAGTTGAAATCAGATTTGCCACCCTTGCTTGATGGAGGAATGCCTTCCTTTGCAGGGTATCTAGCTCTGCACCTACAGATTCCAGAACCTGAACTGGTTATGTCTGGGACTTTTGAAGAGCTATGAGGAAGCCCAGGTCCTCCAGTGTGTCTTGTGTGAGCAACAGGGAGGGCTTCGCTTCCTACTTTGTTTTTTCTTGCGACCAGCCAATCATTCATAGAGGGGGAAAAACCACCACCCCTTGCCTTCTCAAATGTGCTGCTACCACAGCTAGGCACTTCATAAACACTCTTGGAGCTGAGGTGAGGCCAAAGGGAAGGGCTATGAGCCAGTACTGTCAGTTCCCTATCCTGAACCTGAGATACTTTCTATGAGTGGGGTTGACTGATATGTGAAAGTAGACATCCTTCAGATGTAGTGCAGTAGCGTCATTTCACCAGAATCATAGGGGTTGCAAAAATTCCTCCACCCAGCATGTTTTATATCAATAAATTCTAGCAAAACCATGTTTTAGGAGTTTAAAGAGGTTGCAAGGGACAATACAGGGGTTGCAAAGAAATCACTGGGGCCTCAACTGCAACCCCTGACTACCCCTAAATGACGTCCCTGATCCAGCGGCCCTAGCCAGTCTCCTTTATGCAGAGATGCAATCACTGAGCCCAGTGTTACCATCTTGAGTTTTCCTTTCTTTTAGTGTTTGTTCAGATATCTCAGATCTAAAATGGGTCACCACTCCCCATTTTACTTGTGTGTCAGGAAGTACCTAGAATAAAGTCCCTTGCCTCACTGTGATGGAGGTACTCTTTCCACTGCATTTGCTTGCAACAATTTCCTCACTTCCATCTCTGAAAGGATTCTTTCTCTTGGGGTGTGAGGGTGGTTTGATTCTGCAGCTTTGGGAATTTTCTGAACTGCAGGGACAAACCGTGACTCATTAATTCTAGGATCCACTTGTCTGTGGTGATTTTTGTCCATTCTTGGAAACAATCAGTCAGCCTTCCTCTTAATGGCAATGGTTGTGCGACCTATGCAGACTTGTCAGGGTTTTTTCTTTGCTTGGGTTTTGGAAGCTGGCTTTGCAGCTGTATACCTGGTGCCCCTTCTACCCAGCCCCTGTAGTAGCCCCTTTGTGGAAGACACTCATAAGAGACATCAGCATGAGGGAAGTATCCCCTACCTCCCCTTCCATAAGGCCTATAGAAAGTGGAGGCTTTTTCTTTCTCAGTGTTGCTGTTGTAGGTGGTTTTGTATTCATCCACCTTTTTCATGTGAGCCTCTGTCTTGTCACCAAATGATGAATTTCCCTTGTGGGGAAAGATCCATCACTTTTGTTAGAGTGTCTTGGGATAGACTGGTAGTTCTAAGCCAGACAAACTTCCATAATAATACTGCCTGGTCCATGACTCTAGGTGAAGTGTCATTTGTGTCCACTGCCATAGGGAACTGGTACTTTGTGGCATCTATGGCTTATCTTGCTGTGTCAGACATGTCCTGTATCGCAAAAAGAGGAAGAGAAGAAGAGCTTGGTATCCCTATCAGCATGGAAGAATGGGACGACGCCTGGAAACAGACATGTCTAAGCCATAAAGAGTAACAAGGTAGGCTAATTCAGTTCAAGATACTGCATGGCTTTTATTACTCCCCTCTCAAGCTATATAAAATGGGCCTAGTGGAAGACTCTAACTGTTGGCACTGTAATCAATCCAATGCAGATCTCTCCCATACTCTCTGGTACTGTCCAGCCATTCAGGGACTCTGGACAGGAATTAATAGGATATGTAGTAAAGTCTCAGGAACTACTATCCCCAAATCCCCAGCCATTTCCTTACTAGGTAGCTTCCCCGAAGGTTGTGAGCTAGACTCTTGTGAACAAACATGGGTCTGCCTGGCATCCCTAACACTTAAAAGGATCCTACTAAGGAATTGGAAGTCTCACAAAATCCCCCAACTAGGGGAACGGTATGACAACATTGCACTCCCTGCTAACAATGAATGCATAAGTTCTAGTATTTTAGATAATTAGATCTATTTCATAGAATCTGGACACCTTTCTTAATGCAGCCCCATGAGATTAAGTCACAGTTGGGCTCAAAAAGTCTGGAGGTGCTACTTTTTTCATTATATTCATTGATCAAGGAAATGTGAAGATTTATATCCTGTACAGGAAATATATGTAAAGGTTTGGGAAACTAAGTGGTTAATTGTTTACTATTTTCGTTTAGAAACATAGAAACATAGAATTTGATGGCAGATAAGGACCGCTTGTCCCACCTAGTCTGCCCATTTCCCTACCTAACGGTTAAGCTGCAGATCCTATTTAACCAACAGCCTACTTCCTTCTACCCCCAACTAGAATTGTCTTATGTCTGTCCCATGCATTCTTGAATTCCCCCACTGTTTTTGACTCTATGACCTCCTCGGGAAGGCTGTTCCATGTATCCACAACCCTCTCTGTGAAGAAATACTTCCTCACATTACCTCTGAGCCATCCCCTCTATCTTCAAATTGTGCCCCCTTGTTTTTGCACATCTCTTTTATGAAAGATGCTATCCTCTTGGACTTTGTTGATTCCCTTGAGGTATTTGAAAGTTTCTATCATGTCCTCCCTTTCCCTCCTTTCCTCGAGGCTATACATCTTAGTTCCTTTAGTCTTTCTTCTTACATCTTCTGATGCAGACCCTGCATCATTTTGGTTGCCCTCCTCTGGACAGCCTCCACTCTGTCTATGTCTTTGAGGAGATGGGGTCTCCAGAACTGTACACAGTACTCCAGATGTGGTTTTACCAACTGTCTGTACAGAGGGCCAACAACTTCCTGTTTTCTACTAGTGGTGCCTCTCCCTATGCATGCCAGTATCCCCCCAGCCCTCCTTACTTCCTTCTTACATTGCTGGCCCACCTTTAGGTCGTCTGATATGACTACCCCCAGGTCTTTTTCCATTTTTGTTGTTGTCAGTATCTCACCCCCATTGTGTACTCTTCCCCCAGGTTTTTGTTTCCCAGGTGCATTACTTTGCAGTTTTTGTGTTGAATGTAAGCTGCCATACGTTTGACCATTCCTCCAACCTTGCCAAGTCCCTTTTCATCCTTTCCACCCCATCTTGCGTATCAACTCTGTTGCAGATCTTTGTGTAATCTGCAAAGAGACATACTTTCCTTTCCAGTCCCTCTGCAATGTCACTTATAAAGACATTAAAAAGGACCAGCCCCAGTACTGAACCCTGCGGAACACCACTAGTAACCCTCCTTTCTTCACTGGATTTGTGTTTGTTATTATTCACAGTCATTACCTGGAAACCTGAAATTCATTTTTTTCTGCTGATGTTCATATTTAGAAAACTTTCAGTAAAAACTTATGATGGTAAGAAAAGACATGTCCTGTACCAAGCCTCCAATAACCTTTTCACTCAGTGCCAGTATGGAATTTCATACGGCTTTCTGATGTTATGCTGTGTAGGCTAGGTTAGCTGTCTGCCTTAGAAGCAGGGAAACTGACAAATAAACTTTTTTTGCCTATTCTGTCCCATTTCCTGGAATCTTTTTCAGGAGACTGGGAGAAAAGGGCACTTTGACATTGTCACAGGTGGCAGCTGGACCACTCCGTCATGATGAGGGTGGGAATACAGGAACCCAAAGCCCTGTTTGTCCAGCTGATATTTTTTCTCAGTTTTTTTTTGTCTATGCCAGCAACAGAGGTATGGGCTGACATGATTGTGCAAGTGGCTTTCCTGAGGGATTTATCAATGGGCAGCATCAGCCTCTTTGTGGGAGTTAAGCCCATCATATCTATGAATTCAACCCATCCTCCTCAGTTTATTGTGAGGAGATGTTGATGGTATTTACCATATGCCTTACAAAGGTATAGTGAGAGGTATAACCATCTGAAGGCCTAGGCGGAAAGCCAAATTCTTGCTCAGGAGAACCATCTGGCTCTACAGGTTCTCCTTCCTCCTCATGTTCATAGTAAATTTCAGCCTCCTCCTCCATAGACACTGGGAATGGAACTGGAGCCTCGGGAGAGGGGACAGGCATGTTCATGAATTCCTCATAACCTGGAATGCCTGGAGGAATTGCAATGCCTTGTCATGTCCTCTGATGAGGGCATTTTATTTCTGCCCAGTGGCAGCTCCTTTCCTTCTTTAGGAGGGACAGTGACATGTTTTCCTTTTTGTTTTTTCTTGGCACGCACTGTCTCCAATGTCTGCTCTTTGGTGCTTTTATTTTCACTGGATTCATGGTTCCCCCTTTTGGACACTCTGAGTTCTGAACCATCATCTGCAGCTTTATCTTTCTTTTCTGTCCCCCTTTTACAGGGACTGCTGCTTACTTTGAGGGGTCGGACCCTCCTCTGAGCTTTAGGTGATGTGGAGGCAGACTGAGAAGCCATAATATCTTCTAATTTGTTAGCCTTTTTCTTTTGCATTTTAGGGTAAAACTTAATACAGAGCTCACAATTAGCAAAACTGTGGTCTGGACTCAAGCACTTTCAATACAACTTGTGGCCATCTGCTTTTGCTAGGAGTTGTTTACAATTTTTAAAACCTGTAAGTTCTGTCTTCTTTTTGGGTCTATCAGTCATGCATATCCCTGATGACTATGAGAAGACGTTTGCAGTTCCAAATAGAAGAAAGTTATAATTATAAAAAACAGCCCAACAAATGTTGAAAAGGAGCTCTAAGAAGAATGTGGTTTAGTTCCTCAGAAGTTAAAACTGCAAGCTGAATATACCTCAAAAGAGGTTTCTTAGTAAAATTAGTCAATTCTCATCTTGGTTCCTGAAAAAACAAGAAACCAAGAATAATCTAAAGTAAAAATGCAAAGCAGTTTAAGTAAAATATATTTTTATTCACTTTACTTGTGAAAAAACAGTGGTTCCCTAAAAGCGGGAACTGTGCCTGGGACATGATTGGGAACCAGAGAAAAAATGAAACTTACACAATACACGACAAATAACACTCTAATGAATGCAGAGTATTGAAAAATTAGCTAAAACCATGTTTTAACACAATAGAATAATAAAAATATTAAACCATTAACTGGCTAGAAGTGTGGAGAAGACTTTGGGGCAACAACTTTCTTCAGGTGGGGAAATAAATCTGACATTAGCATGCAGGGTCGAGCGTAACCACACAGCACAGCTTGAATATCATTCTAAATTCCATAATTAGCATAACACAAGTAAAGCTTCAGGTCAACTCATTCCAGGGATATGACTGCATTTGTTAAGCATAAGTGAGGGATTCCTGGTGTTTGAATCAATATGATTCCCTTGGTGGATTTAGTTAACTCAGTTCTAGTCAGGAACTTAGCACAGACAGACACCAACAAAGAGCAGATTTTAAAGATGGGATTTACAATGCAAATTTCATTTGGTTTGAAATTGTATTAAAATGTATCGCTATCTGTGCTACTATTGGATGCCAGTCAGTGTTACAATGGTTTCACCTTGATCTGCCGAAATCACATCAAACTCCATCAGGATGTGCTGGTTCCAGGAATCTGGTTTCTTTAAGGAAGCATTACTGCTTCAAGATGTTATTTCAAACTATGGTTTCCTAGTATCCCACCGACTCCATTGCCCACTGCTGAGCAGACCAGTGAGATCCCACTAAAATTGTATGGCCAGGTCTCCAGTCTGTTTTTGTAGGAGCCCAACTGAACAGAGAAACCTTCAAGATCACAGCCTGATTTCTGCTGCTGGTCATCCCATGGCACAGAAGTTGGAGAAATGCGATAAGTGATAGTGATGTGCCAATTATGAATATCATTTCCTGTCTGAAATACTATAGGCTATGTGTAATCCAGAACTGGAATAACCAATATTAGCCCTATTTGGCTGGTATACATACACAGATCTCAATCCCCTGCAGTTTAGCTACATTTGTGAACATGACCTCCAACCAGAAGGACAGGAGGGTCACTCTTTGAAGACTCATATCACTGCCACCTGGCAGGTTGGTCAGCAGAGGTCAGCATAATGCCCTCGGCAGGAGGTGCTACAGTGTGATTCAATGGGTTCCTCCCTCTCGTCTGTGGGGAACTGCATGTGTCACTTCTATAACAACATGTCTGGGGCCCAGTGCTCATCATGGACTGTTCTGCAGAACCTGTAGAGCAAAACGTCAAACTTATTTCACTCACTAGCTCCATTTTTCTCCTGCTTGATTGTGTCTTCCTCCTTACCCCTCCAGCTGCACCCGAAAAAGGCACAAGGCAGTGAATGAGGAATAGGGTGGGAGGAGACTAAGACAAAACATTGGACTTGAAAGCCCCAGCTTGGCCATAACAGGATCGTGTAAAGTGGAAGCTGAATAAATTGGTTTGTATCATGATGGACGATGAGATATATCCCCATAGATTAGATGTTTTAATAAATATTTAAAACTTTGTAATCCAGTCCCTCAGAGGGATGGCCCCCTAGTATGAGGGTAGATGAGGCAGGATTACTTGCTGTTTACCTAAGCTAAAAACAATGGGAGAACTGAGATCTAGGGACCATCTGCTGTAACATCACACAGTTGCCCTTACAACTCTGGGTGTATATGGTGCAACAACAGTTCTCATTTCCTTTAGCACTATAGGACATTAAGCAGCCACTACTGTGGAAACAATCACGTTGAAGCATATTATATATGCATTTAAACTGCAGTGCTGCACTTTTACTGTGATGTCTTAGTACCTTCAGGTTCAACATGGAATGGAGGGGCAAGCATTCTTTTGTTTGTGCCCTACGGAGGACACATGACAAATAATGAAGGCTAAATCACAGTGTACCTGATATAAAGTGGAGCCGGCCAGGATGCAACGCAATACTGCAGCATGCTGCAGATGTTACTGCAATAAACAAAGCAATTTCAATGGCAGTTAATCCCTTTTGTAATGCAGTGACTTGAGACACTGCATTGGAACCTGGTTGACTCCACTGTATCTAGCAACAATATCCAAAAGGTAATCCCAATTTCAAAGTTCCTGCTGAATGGTGTGGGGGTCCAGCCTGGGCAATCCCACCCCTTCACCCTCTGGAGCCAGCAGAGGTCTCTTCATATTCCCACTTGAGCCAATAGGGGTCCCTGCAGATTTCACTTATGACTCTCTTCAAGGTTCTTTTTTGGTACAGTGACCTAGTCAAGATTCTCTTCAACTATGCTCTGATGTGAGTCCCAGTACTTTCCTTCAGTTATCTGACTGCAGTTGTATAAGCTACAAGCTTTTTGAGTTTCACTAAGGGGCTATTTGTGACAGGGTGTTCTTGCAGGCTGCAGAAATTGTCACTGATGGTCTGGTGACACCTCAGTTATGATGTGGCAGACTGCCCTGGATCTACTAAGCTCTGGCATGGCTTGGGACCCCTGAAGACTAGAGCACAGTGGGAGAACATTGAAGAGGTGACTGGTCCCAGCCGGACCCCATTGTAACCCCTGTCCCTGATGATCCCTGGCCACACAGTAACAGCCAAAGCACCACTGACCTGCCTAGTCACTCTTCACTCCAGCCTCAGACTCTTCCTCAACTCCTGAGTGAACACTTTATGCACTAGCTAACAGCATACCACTTCTTTGCCCTGCTTGCATGTCTAGTTGAGTACTGGACATAACTAGCCCAAGGCCCCAAAATGGGGTCTGGGTTACAATATTAAAATAAAATTTCAGTTTATATAATGTCCTAGTACCAGAGTATCACACAGTGCTTAAATTAATGTGGGCACTAGTTTTATCCAAGTGAAGATCTTCCTTTTCCTTGAAGAAATTGCACCCCCCTGGAAATCATTCTAGATCCAAGTCAAGATGGCTGTGAAATGCAAGCCTGGAACAAGGGAGAAAAATATAAGGCACTGACTCCATACAGCTGCTCTCTTAATGCTGTCAGGCAAGACATCCCATGCCTGGAACACAGAGCAGTAGTCTAATAGTGCCAATGGCAACCTGCATATGCCAAACACCAAGGCAGTAGGTGTAGATGTAGATAAACATCACTCCTAGAAAGAGTGGTAATTAAGGTGTTAGAGAGCAGAAGTATGCAATCTAAAATGTGCCCAATCACATGACAGGATAGGAATTATGGTGAGTAAAAAAAAACAAAAAAATACCAAGAAATTATGCTGGAAAGACTATAGCCTTGGTAATAAGGAATACAAGTGTAGGTACTGGGCCTGTGCAACTGAAGCTCTACAGGTAATAAAAAAAGAAATTCACAACAAAACAGGATTTGTGGATTCTTTTGAAAACATTTTTTTTAAAATAGTAGGTAAAGAGATATTAATAAAAGAAAATTCTGTAGCTGGCCCAGTGATGCCAGGGCTCAGGTGTCATTCAAGTGCCTTACCTCATGTCATGCTAGTGACCGGAGTTCAGGAATGAGCTTTGGGCACCAGGGTGGGTCTGGGGGATGACTGAGTGGCTGCTAGGAAGCTCTCGTCTCCTGGGCTGGAGTGGCGAGTTTCCTCATTCTCCGCTGACCCCTGGTGGAGGCTGGGTGTCAGAGTAGAGGTCTCAGGGGCTGACGTGACATCGGGTGGGTGGATCGGGCTGTGGTTTCGGGAGTGCAAGTGCACCTTCATGTGCACGTGCCTGCCATACTGCCACAGTTCTGGGCTTGGGAGAAATGTAGAAAAATATTATGTCTCTCCACTGTCATATGTGACAGTCCCCAGTGCTTCCAGGCCCCACTCGGTGTGCATCCCCACCGGTGCAATGGTGGAGGGAACGGCAGATGGGGCTGGAAGCCACTGAGTGAAAGGGCCAGAAGACAGGAGCAGGTGGCAACAGAGGGCAATTAAAAAACAAAAGAAAAGAAAACTCTGGCCTAGCCCTAAATAGGAACAAACCAGGCACGGAAAGGTACCCCCTATGAAACAGTGTCTCTAACAGTGCTGGCAAGAAAAAAAGACATATAGGGTGTGGCAGTGTGTGACCACTTTGACACTTCCTTCAGATGGTTAAAGCAATGGTGTTATGATGTAGTGCCACACTCGGAGTTCAATCCCAGTTGATGATTGGATATGGAAATAGAGGAAAGCTGCCTTCAAGATAAGCCTGGACAAATTTCTGTTTACTAGGGGAATCAATCCCCTGCATAATAGACTTGGTAGGGAACCCTTATGAAATAGTAGGTTTTCACAGAATACTTTTTTCCTCTGTTTATGAGGCAGGGAGGCTGGACATGCTGAAGCTAGTGTTCCTTCTGACCTTAAAGGGGAACATTCATGAATCATGTCCATCATAAACTCTTTTAAATGAGGTATTGAGCTTACCTTTAGCCGGCAGCAGTCCAGAAATATTGCTGATTAAGTTTGCCCTATATTGATACTACATTGTCACCATTTTTAGAACCTTCTGATGCTTCTGACAATCAAGCTGTGGCTATGCATGCTGTAGTCAAGTACTGCTTCATGTACTGCTTGAGCATCAGTGACAAGGTTCTAAAAATGGGGGCAATGTAGTATGACAAACCCTAACATATATTTCTGACTACCCTGTGGTGCTATTTGTTTTCCATTTGCAGTGTTAATTACCTTCTCTGACCCTATGTAATTTCTAATATGTCATGTTATGATATGTTATTTGACTGTATATGTGATTGTTGATATCATGTTATGCTTCATTGGCTGTATCCTTTTAACTGACTCTGACCTATGATATGCAGTGACGCTTGGCCAGCTGTTTATGATTATTGTATGATATTTGTAATATAAAAAATATAGTATGGGATTGTCTCACATAACACAGCCTGTGCTTCCATGGTGGCCCCTTCCCGCCAGGTTTCAGTGAAGCTACAGGACATGTAAACTGACCAGGAGATCTCTGTGATGTAATTAACTTCCTTGAGAAATTGCATTTTATTTTTATGACCTCATGCTTTTGAAGTTGGAAAACTGAATATACATTTTATTACAAGACAGGACGTCATTTAGCTGATTCCTGTTGGCTATATCACACCTAGGTGACGGACTACAGGGTTGTAAACCTCAAAGGAACTTGCTGATCAAAGACTCATAATTTGGGAAATGAGTTTTTGCTGATGTCACATTATTTAATATACCTCCTGATAGGACATCATGTTTATATTTTTTTGATTCTAAAAGAAGGAGCTAGATGACTCACAGAAGGAGTATGGAGACACAGTTTAAACTGATACGTGTGTCTGAAATTAATATCATATTATTTTGGGACTCCAAGTTCTCTGATCTAACTTAAGCACTTCCAGAGGTAATACCTTAGACAGCAAAGGTCTAAATGTATTGTGGTAGGAGTTTTTGCTTTGTAATTTTCCCTTATTCTTTTATGTGAACATGAGCTCTTTGATATAGTGTTCTGCATGTACATTTTTCATATTTTTATCATCTTTTAGTAAAGTACCTTTTCTTTGAAAGACTGCCTAGGTGTCTGCCAGTTCTTTTTTTGCAAGTGACGTACAGTATTATAGATGGTTAAGTCTGACAATTGTTCAACAGCTTGATGGTGTTACTGAGCTTGAGTAAAAAGGTAAGAATATACCTAATGTCTCTTACAGAGTTAAAATGGTTCATTTTGGATACCTGGTTAGGTGCCCTTAGGCGAAAGATATATTGCATCCCCCCGAAGAGAATATTATCTGAGACAGCACATTTGGGTATGCTAGCATAAGATTCACAGTTTGAATCCCCCCAGATCTTGAAACTAAAGTTGAGTCAGACCCAAAAGCAGACAGGAGGGTTACCCTGTCTGCTACCTGTTCACACTATTGCACTCTGAGGTTGGCACTGTGGGAGCAGAGGGCCTGACCTGCTGAGTGTGTTTGTGACACTCATGCCATATATTTTGTCAAAGATTGTTTGTATTCTCCCAGGCTGTGCTTAAAAATAGTCATTTTATGGCAAGCGCACCTATTTATTTCTTTATTTATTTATTGAATTTTGTTGACCCGGTAAGCCCACTGGGCCTAGAAGTCCCTTTTTCAGGGGTGACCGGGGATACAGATGGTAAGCAACTGAAATTGAACCAGATTAAGCTGTTACCTGGTAAACAAAAACTAACTAACTAAATAAATAAATTATGGGGTAGGCATAATCATCAATATCTCTGGACCACTGCCAGCTATAGAGGAACCCAGTATCTCATTTAATATACAATTTCATGGACATTCAAACTATAATGGGCACATTCATAAATGTTCCCCTTTAAAGAAAAAACGGGAATGTATCTACCTGAGGCAGGAAAAAAATGGTATGTACTCCATCTGGAAATGAAAGGGAATAAAAAGGTCAGAAAGTTAGAAGACACAACTGGTCTTCCTCCTAAAACATTTTTATCATACTAGTTTGTGCCATGTGAGCAAACAAGTGACCAATGGGTCAAATAAGGGTATCAGCCTTGGGTCACAGGCAACAAACTGCTACAGAAAAAAGAGGCTTGCTATCCAAGAGGTTGAGCTATAGAAGCCCATAGCCCTAGCTATGACTTCCTATAGAAAGAGAGACAGAGGGATGGTGGGCAGGTGAGTGTGGCTCTATATAGAAGATATTATTGAAAATCTGGAGATACGGTAAGTAACTTTTCTATCTTCCAAGTATCAAGCTTCTCCATATAGCCCCACTCCTTGGTCAAACAGCAAGCTTCCCACTTAACAGGGAGCAGCAGGCTCACCCTTAAGGCCATAAGCCTGAGTGGAGAAAAACTGAGGTGGTGGCAATCACCAAGATCATCTTCACCTGGGGATAGGATGAGTAAGTGCAACTGTTCCTAATGGACAGGTGGTTTAGCTGGCCCCAACAGCTGCTTCTCCACTTGCTGGGAAAAGAGGAAGTTCCTCCAGAAAGGGGCATTCAGGGCCTTACTGTGGGTGACTAGACCTAATCGGGAGAGTCATAGCTGAGACATCTGCGTGATACAGATAACCAATGCTACAGAAGGAGAAGGAGAAGGCACCTCAAAAGCACAGATGTCATCTGGTGCCATGCTGCTTCCATTCCCTTAAGTAGTAAGGCCAAGTTCAGACTACGCTTTGTCATGTGCAGGCATTGCAGATATCAAACTGTACATCTGAGCCCACAGGTGTTACTGATAAGCCGGCATGTATGCCTGTTGTGACGCAATGTTCAGAAGGACTAGTGAACATCTTCCTCTCCAAATCATCCATCTACTTTGATTCCTGCAATGGGGGTACAGCCTAGTCATTGAAATGGGCCTTCTGCCCATTGGGGATCAAGTGAGATCTTAATCCCAGTGAGGGATGACTGAGATTCTCAGGAGACCTGATGGGAGCAAGATATTGAGTCTGGAGGACTCCTCGGAGCAGGGGGACTGGAGGAGCAATACCTTCAGACCACCACAGCAGCCTAAGTGCCTTGGAGGGATTTGAACCTAGGCCACCTGGAGTACCATTCCATTGTACTATAAGCTGTGCCACCAAGGCAACTGGAAACCTAGGACTCCTAGATGGTATTTTTTTCTGATTATTTCTTTATTGTTACCTTCTCGGCTGAGGGGGTGGTCCTATGGTTCCCCTCTTTCTTCAGGCATCCTCATATGCTCTCCTTTGCAGTGTTACCTGGCTCTACTGACATTGTAACTTAGAATCCACACAGTATCTACGTAAGGTCAGTGCTAGTCTGATGTCCCAGCTGCCATGCACTGACTGTTCTAGCCAGCTTAGAAATGCCAGGGTGTGTTTGACAAAGGAGTAAGTCTGAGAAAATAAAGGAATCCAATATTGAACAGCATATGAAGCCAATTTATGTTCATTACCTTAACTGTGAGTCAACCTTTAAAAAAGCTAACTTTCACTACTGCTTGAAGGAAAACAATTGGAAATAGTGTGTCATTGCTGAACAGAGCACATCGGGTTTCTGTTCCTATTTCTTGGGTCAGATTTTAAGCAAGTTTTACAAACACACACACACGTTACAATTTCCTCCCACTTTGTACGGCAGGTAGAGATGCTGTGAAGTTTTACTTTGCTGGTAAAGTTATGGTGAAGTTGCAAAATTTGCCTTCGTGAATAATTTCATGAATTACCCACTTTGCCACTTTGCACTAAGTTTTCCTTGGGAAATGGTACTTTTTGAGGTGAAGTTATGGCAGAGCTGCAACTTCACCTTAACTTTGACTGAAAAAAAGTGCCACTTTGATTGCCAAAAACTTTACAAATTTGGCACTTCACACTTTGGGAATATGGCAAGCTTCACAAATTATTTTGTAGAATGAAGTTTGCCAACTTTACACATCTCTAACTGCAGGATCATCAGTAATTTGTAACATGATAACACAGGTCATCCTGGGGTTTAAAGGAGAACTGCCTTGAATCTACAAGCCTGTGTTTTCTGCAAAAGCTGTGTTTCTAATACTGGTTCACATTCTGTTTTTGTTCCATCTGTATGGGCGGTTTATTAATTCACTGGGTGTTTCTGGTTTACACTCTGCTGGGCAGTACCATATTAGAACTGTATGATGTGCATTATATCCTTGTTATAGAACTTACAGTGTATTCACAATGCATTCATGTTCTGCTCTGGAACTCTGTGGCCCAAAAGGGACATAAACTACATCACACCATTCTAAAATGGCACTTACCAGCAGAGTGTACATCAGAAACACTCACTGTGTGTACTAAAAGGCCAGTAAAGATGGAACAATATCAGAAATGGATCAGATATATTAAAAAAAGCATCTACTGGGAAAAATGACTTACAGATTTAGCGCAGTTCTCCTTTAAGAAGGACATTTTGCTCCTTTAGTGCCTTATAGATCCAGACTGTGGTTCTGGCTGGCATTAGATGAAGATTCCTATACTGTATATCAATTTGAGTTTGAGGTGTTTAACCTGCCATTAAAAAACTGTAGCAAAAGACACACACACACACACACACACACACACACACACACACACACACACACAGCCTAGTGCTAAATGAGGGCTACAACTCCAGTATAAACTCACCACGGGTCTTGTACAGCAATCTTTGGCTTGTAAGGAATAGAAATCAATTCTTTCTGTAAACAAAAGAAAGAAAAAGATCATAAATTCCTATTATTCATACAAAAGTTGGTACTGAAAGTGGGTTTAGTGAGATTAAAATGAAATGTCCAACTTGATCTCTTACAGAAAATATGGGATACATTTTCAAATGGTGTGCAGCAGCACACACACAGCATACTTACAGCTGCAGACTTTGTGTATGGCAGGTATCTGCTGGGTCAGTTTCTAAATTAGTGAGCCAATAATGAAACAGCAGGTTATGCTGCAAAGCACTGGGGACTTGTTCCTCCATTCCTCCATGTTATGCTGGAATACCATGTCTTTGTTTAGTTTAGTTTAGTTTATTGTTCTAGGAATTATTACCTTTGAGTCAATGGCTCTTTTACAAAGGTTCCACGTCATCAATGTACAAACAAACAAGACATGTTACATAGAATGGTCAGCAAATTATAAAGGTTTCAATAAGCCAGTATAATACAGTATATCACAGGGAAAAAAAAAAAACATTGGAGGAATGGTCAAGGTAGGAAGGGTAGGAGGAGATATGGGGAGGGAAGGGGAGCAGACTTAGAGTAGTTAGAGGTACTCAGATGCCTTTGTCAAGAAAGGAGCAGAGGAGGAGGATGAAAAGCAGTAAAAACAGCCATGAGGGAAGAATCATTAGTCAAGGCAGTCACAGGAGCTAGAGGCTGAGAGGTGAGGGTAAAGCATAGATTTGAAAGCTCCTAGTGACGTGGAGGATGTAATGAGCGAGCTCAGGACATTGTACCAGCTGGGGGCACAATAGGTGAAAGATCTTTGGCTCTGTGTGGTCCGGCATCTGGGGACCTGGAGAGGCTGGTGTTCCGATCTTCTGGTGGGATGGATGCTGGTATTCGCGCAAAGTAGGTCTTGGATACACAGCGGAGAGCGGCCCAAGATGGATTTTTTTGCCATTAAGCATGTGAGGTACCTTATGCGATTTGAGAGTTGCAACCATCCTGTTTCAGTTTAGAGCTCACATGTATGAGTATGTGGGCAGGGTGGAAGGAGGGGGAAGGAGTAGGTTAACAAGCGGTAAAGGAGAATAGGGGTAAAGGGTCTCAGCGTATCGAGTGTCAACAGGGACAACAGAAAAAGACTGTTGTAGGCATAAAGGGGATTTAGTGACAATTACAACTATCTTTTATCTTGGATGCAATTAAGATTCTGAAAAAGTTGACAGGGACAGTACTAGATAGTTTTAGTATTGATTGGAGCCGATTCCACATGGACGGGAGGGTGTAAGAAATGTCATGTTTGCCAAAGGTGGTACAAGTCCTAGGTATGTCTAGCAGGACAAAGTCAGCTTTTCTAAGGGAATATGCACTGCTGGAGATGCTGATTAGCGATGTTCGGTAGCATGGTAATGTCAGTAGGAGCAATTTAAGGGTCCAAACTCCAGCATGGAGCAGACGTCTAATGGTAAGAGATGTCCAACCAACAGCTGCATACAAGTCACAGAGGTGGGTGCGGTAGGGGCAGTTGGTAATGAAGCGTGTTGCGCGATGATAAAGGACGTCCAATTTACTTAGGCTGTAGTGTAAATCAGGTCTCCATAGTCAAGTAGGGGGAGGAAAGTGGCCTGAGTAAGCCTAGTGCATCTCTCAAGTGGAAATAAAGACTTGTTTCAAAAACCGTATCCTAATCTTGCTTTGAGCCTCTTGGAGAGCTCATCAATGTGGCCATTAAATGGAAGCTTATTATCTAGCAAGATACCCAGGTGTTTGAATTTGGAAACTACTTCCAACGATTCACCTAGTGCAGTAACTATGAAATCATTTGGTTGGTCGGGGTGGGACAAGGGGAGATACTACGATTGAGGATCATTGCTTTTGTTTTCTTAGCATTAAGGAGCAGCTTGGCATTTACCAGATTGTTTTCAAGCTGAGCAAAGTCAGTTTGTAACACATTCATGACCTGTGATACTGAGGATCCAGAAGTATACAAAACAGTATCATCTGCAAAGAAGTGCGGTTTGAAGTCCGTTATATGGTAGTCAAGATTGTTAATGTACAAAGAGAACAGGATTGGGTCAAGGATGGAGCCTTGGGGGACTCCTCTGATGACAGGCAGAGGAGCAGAGAATAGGCCATCAGCTTTAACTTTCTGTGTTCTCTCTAATAAGTAGCTAGAGAACCAATTGGCAGTGCTCGGAGTAGCTCCTAGGTTGGACAGGCAGGCGACTAGAAGGTTGTGATTAACAGTATCAAATGCTTTGCTAAGGTCCAAGGAAACTGCACCAGTTACCAGCTTAGCATCGGTAGCGGTGAACCAATCATTTGTTACTTTCGCCAGAGCTGTAATTGTGCTATGATTTGTTCGGAAGCCTGACTGGGCCGGGTTAAGTAGTGAAAAGGTTTCGTTATGAGATTTTAATTGACTATAGACCAATTTTTTGAAGATTTTAGAGAGGATGGGTAAAATGGATATAGGTCTGTAATTGTTCAGGTCGCATGGATCTCCTGATTTAAAAAGGGGGAGTATGTGGGCAGATTTCCAACAGGTTGGCACTGTAGCTGAGGTGATAGAGACGTTGAAGATGTGTAGAATCAGGGCTGTGAGGTGGGCATGGCCTAGTCTTAAGAAGAAGGGTTCGAGACCATCATCCCCTGCACACTTACTGATATCTAGCTTAACTAATGCATCTTCTACTTATTTGCAGTTACATAGATGCAATTGAAAGGGACAGGATGCGTTGTCGACGGGCGGGGGGACTAGGCTGATTCATGGAATAGTTGGCATAAGGTGAGGAGTCAAACACTAGCCCGGCTGTGGCAAAATGGGAGTTGAGTTCTTCTAAGATTTGAGAATTATGTTCCACAAACCTGCCATTCATAAATATCTTGGCAGGAGCGGAGGGGGCATTAGGCCGCCCTTCAATAGATTTGAGCGTCCCCCAGATTTTACGGGAATCCCCTTTTGCCTGTTCAAGAATGGAGATGTAGTAATCGGCTTTGGCAGTGCAAACACTTTTCACACAGGTGTTCCTAGCCTCTCTAAAGGCCTGCCAGTCTGCAGGATTCTTGGATTGCCTAGCTTGGACCCAGAGCTTATTTCGCTTAGTAAGAGCTGCCTTAAGTCCTGGGGTGAACCAAGGGTGAGAATTTTTACGCACCCTGACTTTAATTAGGGGGGCATGCCTATTAATCAATGTGGAAAGGTTATCATTAAAGATAGAAACAGCTTCATCAACATTTTTGGCCAGGTAAAGATCCTGCCATCTAATCCCACCTACATCTGTGAGGAAATTAGCTGAACTGAATTTTCTAAAGGAACGTTTAGTTATGAATGTGGATTGCTGGCGGACCTTAGTTTGAGTTCTTACGCATACTACAATCCCATGGTCGCTCATGTCATTATGGAAGACTGCTGTATGTGAGATTTTATGGGGGATGAGTGGTTAAAATAACATCTAGAAGGGAGCTGTTGTCTGAGTTAATGGTATTAGTCCTTGTAGATTTGTTAACTATTTGCATAAGGCCAAGCTCATCACAGAGAGATTTAAGACAACGAGATTTAGGAGATAGCCAATCCAAATTAAGATCTCCTAGGAATATAGTTTCTGTATTAGCTGTGGAGAGTAAAGATCTGAGTGTATTTAAAATTTCTAGACCCCCCAGACGGAGGCCTATAGCCCCCAATAATGTTGATACATTCTGAAGAGGGGAGGAGGAGGAGCTTCAAGGAAAGTAATTCAAATTCCTTGGTTAACAATTTGCAGCTGACGTCTGTGACTGCGTACCTGAGTTTTGAGTAGATTACTACACCCCCACCCCAGGTTTCCCTATCTGCTCTGAATAATTTGATACCAGGAAGGATAATTTGTTGGTCGGAGTTAGCCTTTTTGAGCCATGATTCAGTAATAATAATGAGATCCGGGTTAGTATGCGCAGCCCAAGCTTGTAGCTGAGCAACTTTTCTGGTCAAACTCAGGATGTTGACTAGCATTATTTTAAGCCCTGGGGCAACTGCAAACTCCGATGGGGAGGATAGTATCAGAATCAGGCCTGGATTTAGTTCAACATTTCCTGAGCAGAGCAGGAGCAGCAGTAGAATTTACTTGAGGGATTTTATTAAGAGAGAGACCATTTTTTTCCTCTGGGACCTCCCATGACTCCTTATCAAAGGTGTATTTTTAGAGCTGAAGTCGGCGATATTGAGATGATGATTTAACATAAAGACGGAAAGTATTCTCATAGATAATGGTGAGGAGAGCAAGGGAGGGCAGAGAGAAGAATGAAAGGGGTAGTCACAATAAGGGAGGGAGAAGTGGAGGGTATCTTGCGCAGGGGTATAATAAGATGTGATATGTGGTACCAGAACTAGTTTAGCTCGTGGAACATCATATTGAGGTGAGGGATAGATTATACAATACTCGAGTAACACAAGCAAAAGAGTAAATAATGCCATGCTTCCAGGCGAGGGTGCATGGTTTTAATAAGGGATCAACGTGTGATGCCAAGTGTGACTTCGATACAGAAGCAGACCCTCAATATTTAGGAGAAGCTGGTTGCAGGATAGAGAGGCACACAGCCTTAAAAAAGTAACACTAACCAATGCAACATTAAATTTAGCACTTGGCCCTCCTATCCATATCTGCACTCAGTTCACCTATCAAAGAATGATAGGCATAACACTAAGACCAGCATTTACCAATAGCAAGGCAGGAAATCAGCGATGGGCAGAGCAGTGCTGTATTTAATGGTGGCCTGGGAGGGGGTGGTGGGGGCGGGAGAAAAAATCCAGAGTAAAGCAGTCCCCAAGAGGCACAAAGAGTTGCTTTTTAAGTCAATAGGAGGAGGCACACCAATTGTTGGACAGCAGGGAAGCAGGCGAGCCAATCAGCAGAGGCCTGCTAATGCGCTGCACCAATCGGGGATCAGCCGTCTGTGCTGGTTCTATTTCAAAAAATCAGCGGTCATTCCTTCTGAGGGGATCCGAGGTAGGCACTGCGATGTCCAGGGAAGGCTGCAGTGAGGGGTCAGGCGGCCACCGTGTGAGCGGCTGATGCTGACCACCTTGCTGTTGAAGTGCTGCTCAGGCGCAGGACCCTAGAGGAGGGAGAAGAGAACCGGAATAAATATACAGTCTAAGAGAAGGTTATGGGCTGGGAGCTGGCGGCAGACCATCAGCGGGGGGTGGGGGTGCTTTTGAGTGAAAGAATAGGGATGAATTAAGCAGACTGGGTTGGGGGGACAGTGGATAGGGTGCAAAGTAGGACAGAAAGACACAGATCAGCAATTAGCACTGGTGAGGGGCTGCCTCAGTAACAATACAAGCTCAGGCGAGCAGGGGGGTCTTGAAGTGAAAGGTAAGAGAGAGGGGAGAGAAGAGAATAAGAAGCAGGGCTTTAAGGCAGGCAGGAGGACATATAAATATATCAGCAGTAAAATAAAAAAAAATCAACTGCAATTAACAGTAACAACTTATTTGTCAGCAAATTAGTCAGGAGAAAGAATTCAACACAGGAGAAAAAATCCAGAGTAAAGCAGTCTCCGAGAGGCACAAAGAGTTTCTGTTTAAGTCAATAGGAGGAGGCGCATCAATTGTTGGACAGCAGGGAAGCAGGCGAGCCAATTGGCAGAGGCCTGCTAATGCGCCGCACCAATTGGGGATCAGCTGTCCGTGCTGGTTCTATTTCGAAAAATCAGTGGTCATACCTTCTGAGGGGATCCAAGGTAGGCGCTGCGATGTCCGCGGAAGGCTGGGGTGAGGGGTCGGGTGACGGCCATGGGAGCGGCTGATGCTGGCTGCCTTGCTATTGAAGCGCCGCTCAGGTGCAGGACCCTTCTGAGGGGATCCAAGGTAGGCGCTGCGATGTCCAGGGAAGGCTGCGGTGGGGGTCAGGCGGTGGCCGTGGGAGCAGCTGATGCTGGCCGCCTTGCTGTTGAAGTGCAGCTCAGGCACAGGACCCTTCTGAGGGGACCCCGAGGTAGGCACTGTGATGTCTGGGGAAGGCTGCGGTGAGGGGTCAGGTGGTGGTCGTGGGAGCGGCTGATGCTGGCCCCTTTGCTGTTGAAGCGCCGCTCAGGTGCAGGACCCTTCTGAGGGGATCCGAGGTAGGCACTGTGATGTCCGGGGAAGGCTGGGTGAGGGGTCAGGCGGCAGCCATCAGAGTGGCTGATGCTGGCCGCCTTGCTGTTGAAGCACTGCAGGGCAGATTGCTACCACAGGTCACAACTTCAAATGGGGTGGGGGTCGGGGTAATTTCAAGAAAGACATAAGGAAGTATTTTTTTACTTAAAGGATTATACACACAGGGAACAAGCTGCCCACAGATGTAATCAATGACAGTACAGTCTTGCAGTTCAGATCCCAATGGAATAGCTGGGGAGATTGGTAATTAAAAATCAAAGGGAACCATTTCAAAATGAGCCTAGGTAGGTTAAACTGGGCAGACTGGACAGACTCTTGACTTTATCTACCCTTAACCATCTATGTAGTATCTACTGTATGTATGAACTAAACATACCATGTTGTGATAATAGTACCACCAGCACTGTCTTAAATCTGTCAAAAAAGGACACATTCTTCACAGTGGATTTTATAAACTTCATTAAAGAACTGCTTGCTGATGTGATGTCTTGGGTACAGACTTTAAATATAACTATTTGTTCTAGTCAAGGTGTAAGTTGGCCTTGGCTGCTTATAAGCCTGTGTACAGTCAAAATACACTGAGGGCAGGATTTTCAAAAGCTTTAACAGGCATAATGCTCAATTTCTTAGCTGTGTCTGTATCTAAAGAATTGTGGCAAAATATTTATTTGCTGTTTTCAAGCATTTTGACACATTTGTAACTGTTTACCCGCTTCATGTAAAAAACCTGATGCAGAAATCATTTTTAGGTGCAATTTGTGGCACTTGTGACAAAATGTCAGACTATATTTTTGTTGGTGTGACATTCTTCCCCCAATATAGCACAATTGCCTTACAACTGTGACATAAGTCGGAATGTGTACTGTGGGGTCCTTTGAATATCTTGCCCGGAGTCTATACTGCATATCCAGAATTTACTAACACTAAGAACTGCAGAATTCCATTTATTTTCAAACAATAAACAAAGAAAAAGCATAAAGCAAAAATATTTCTCTTATTCAGCCGTTTCCACAAAGAAAGATTAAGACCAAATGTTCAAAACTGGGCTTGCCATCAGTACTTTGCCAGTGCATGCACAGAGCAGTTGCATAGCGGGCCCACTGTGCTGCTTCTAAAGATGTCTGTATAGCTGATGGGGAGGAATCCAGCATCACTTGTGCTGTCATGTAGTAAGTTCTTCAAGGTGAAGGTTCTTCTTTGTCTTTATAAGTGACATAGCAGAGGAACAAGAAGGGAAGGTCTGCCTCTTTCTAGATAATGCCAAGATCTGCAACAGAGTGGACACTCTGGCAGGGGTGGAAAGAATAGGCAGGGATCTAAAAAGACTGGAAAAGTGCTCAAGGGTATGGCGGCTGGGTTTTAATACAAAAAAGTGCAAAATAATGCACATGAACCATAGAAACCTGGGAGCAGAGTACACACTTGGTGGAGTGATACTGACAAAGCCCAAGCAGGAAAAAGACCTAGGAGTAATCATGTTGGATGATCTAAAGGTGATCAGACAGTGTGACAAGGCAGCTGGAAGGACTAGTGGGATGCTGCGGTGCATGGGAAGGGTTATCCAGCAGGAGGAGGAAGAGGAAGGTGGCACCGCCCCTACATAGATCGCTGGTAAGACTCCACCTTGAGCACTGTGTCGAGTTCTGGAGACCAAGGGCGTAGCTACCGATATGCCAGACATGCCAGGGCCTGCAGTAGTAAATGCAGGGGCAGCAGGAGCAGATGGCCGCTGGCACCCGCATTCCTTTGTTTGTGCATTTTTTTTGCAGGCTTTTCCTGGCCACTCTGAAGCCTTTCTATTTTTAAGAAAGGGGGGGTCACGTGACACAGTGGACCTGATTGAGGAATATGTGTTGCCCATCTCAATCAGGTCCGCACAAGAGAAAGGAGGCATGGCACATGACTGGTAAGGGGCGGAGCGGGGTCAAGCGGGCTTCTTAAATGCCGGTGAAATCCTTGTGTGCATTACAGTCATTTTGTGCTGTTCCCTTAGTGAGAGACTAGAGGATGTTGAGACTACCCGAGGAGCGAGCCTGCCGTGTAGAAGCGTACAACAGAAGAAGACCAGACAACCAAACCTGGAGAGCAAGTGGAGTGAGTCGGAGACTAGTCTGAGGCTGAGCCGCTGCTTGCATTCAAGGGGAACTAAGTCCTGGGCTGCTGCTGTTCCAATCTTGCCAATGGTTGCGCCGTGCCAAAAAGTTGCCCTGACTGAGCTGTTTGTCCTGATCAGTTTGTAGTTGAACTTATTAATAGTAGTCGGCGGCACAGCAGTACCTCCGTGATGACTGACGAGTCCGTGTCTCCGGGGTGTGTCCGACCATGACCGAGGAGTCAAGGAGGAGGTAAGATCTTGACTTTTAATTACTAGAACAGATTCAGAAGATACACTTGGCTCCGTCAGTTTATTCAGTGCACAAATAATTTGACAGACATCAGTGGACTGCAAATGGGTAGCTCTATTTCCAGTTCCTGCCAAATCCCTTTTTATTGTGCTCATAATAGGCCTATTGCTGATATCTATGTTCAACAATGGCTATGAAAAAAGCTGTGAGTTTAGGATTCGTTACTGAATAAAAAAAATATTTATTATATAAGCTTGAACCTTTACTGTTTCATTAAACAGTATTTTGTCCTTGAGTACCAATGTATACAGTTGTACTCTCAAAGAACAGAATAGGTTTTCATAGTTTGGGGGGAGGTGAATACATAACAAGTTTCCAGACAGTTTCAGGTGTTATCTTTGAGACATTCTCACTGATGTGATTCGAATCTAGCTCTAGTTAACATGGAGTAGTTGTGTTCCCACTGGTGCCCATTTGGGCATATGTTGCCTAGCAACAGTCTTCATATATATGGTCCTTAACAAATAAATTAAAAAGTGCAAAGGAAAGAAGGGGCTGACAAAAACAGGCTGGATTATGCAGACCAGCCATCTGCACAGCTAAAGACTTCTCTAAGAATAAAATAAGGCACTGAATCAATCACTCCCCCATTCACATGGCTGACTATATAGAGCACAATTCTAAATGGCTCTCAGGGTATCTGTGCCAACCATGCAGTACTTTTTCTGTAAAGGTGTTATTTTTTTCTTTAAGTCCCAAAGGATGTACATATATCAGTTCTGTACCCCTATCAGGGTGCACTGGAATGACTCAAAGGGACCTGGCATTGAATCACAGGGATTTTGCTGCCTAATAAATACAGGCCCTATCCATTATTAATTAATTTTGACTGAAAACTAAACACCAAACTCTTCTGAACAGTTCTGGGACCCATTAGTTTGATGAGTTTATTAGACAGTGCTCACTGAAGTTTATTAACACCAGATTAGGGAATCTGCATATTTTTTTATTGGAAAGTGTGAGCAGAGAAATATTTTGAATGGCTTCAAATAATGTGCTTCCAGCTGGTATACTTACTGCAGCCTGTTCTAGCTGACAAGCAGCAATTTTGTGGTAATAATTAGTTGTTATACTGCAGCCAACCAGTAACTTAAAATATTACTGTAGAATTAGACTGGCAATGCAATAGTAACAATTATGAAAACAAACAGCAGATTGGGTCATGCAGCGCTTGAAAGTGGGGAGAAAAATCTCATGTTCTTATTTTTAAAAGCAAAAGGACTCAGGTATTTTGCAGTTTAATTTATGTGCATGATACCCCCCCCCCCGCACCACCAGTGCTTAAGTATTTTTTTTTTAATGTTCCACATTTTCCCTCAAGAAAAAACTTCACTGTCCTTACACTACATCTTTTTTGTCTCCTTTATCTCCTGGATCTCCTGGTTCTGTGGCCTGCATGGGAATGAATTTTTCTGTGAACCGAGGAGCAGCCACATCTAGGCTCACAGCTCGAGCTGAGGGACACTCGGCCAGCGGGCGCAAGGCACTTCCACAGCCTCCGCCCGATACCAGCGCAGCAGACACTCTGTGGCTCAAGGTATTGCTGAAGCCACACCAATCGAAACACAAGCGCCTTTTAGTCTCCGTTTCTGATTGGCCCCTGCTACTCAAATTTATTTCAAGCTCTTCTTGCATTTCTACTGTTGATTGTATGGCATACTAGATAACTTCTGTTAGCCTGTTACCACTGTGATTGTAAACTTGGTCCTGATTCATGTCTTGAGAAACAAAAAGACCTTAATTAGTTGAAAAAGAGCGAGTGATCAGAGCCCCTTGTTTGCGTGCTCAAGCCAGATGGACGGACGCCAGCTGAATCTCTCTCTTCTTGTTTGTTTCCTGTGTTAATTTTGGGTTCCCCACCTGTAGTGTGTGTGTGCCTCTGTGGGACTGGCTACCTTGATGTGGTACAGAGGCTTGTCACAATGCAATATTGTAACCAACAGCCAGTTGGTTAGTTTGAAACCTGTTGGTGTGGCATGTCTGGTGTGGGAATGGACCTCTTTGGGACTGGCTACCTTGATGTGGTACAGAGGCTTGTCACAATGCAATATTGTAACCAAAAGCTAGTCTGTTACACATTTTTGTGGCGTGGCTAGTGGTGTGCTGGTATATAATACAGAAAATAACATATTGGGTGGGGGTATGGATGGGGGAGGGTAGCTCACTCTAACAGGATGGGGGGTTGACGCATTGGGTGAGGGGGTTGTGGATAGGGCAGGGGTAGCTCACCCTAATGGGGGGGTAGCAGTGACTCCACACTTGGTGTGCAGGTCAGAAATTCCTGGCTACACCCCTGCTGGAGACCACATCTCAGGAAGGACATAGACAGAGTGGAGGTGGTCCAGAGGAGGGCTGCCAAAATGGTGCAGGGTCTGCATCAAAAGCCCTATGAGGAGAAGCTAAAGGAACTAAACATGTACTCCCTGGAGGAAAGGATGAAGGGGATATGATAGGGGGAGGGATATGATAGAGACCTTTAAATACCTCATGGGGCTTAATGAGGTACAGGAGGGGGTGTTATTTTACAGAGAAAAAGGTGCACTAGAACAAGGGGTCATGCTATGAAGCCAGAGGAGGGTAAATTCAGAGGGATGTGAGAAGTACTTCTTTACAGAAAGGGTGGTGGTTACCTGGAACAGCCTTCCAGTGGAGGTGAGTGGGGTGAAAACAGTGGGGGGTTCAAAAGGTCTGGAACAGGTACAAAGGAATCATTGAGGTGGGGGTGGGAGATTGAACCGTAGGTCAAGTAGGGTCTGCAGCAAAAAGAAAGGTTAAAAAATGGGCAGACTGGGTGGGTCCAGTGGCCCTTATCTGCCATTACATTCTATGTTTCTGTAACATTGCACACTGTCAATGGGAGGTCATTACCACTGGGTATAGTTCACCCCTACCAGGGGAATGGCACAGTTCAAACTTTAGAATGTTGGGCATATGAGGATTCCAAGCAGCAGCAACTCCCCAGTTAAGCTATGCCATTCACAGGGCAAGCAGTTTGTCTACCTTCTCTCAAGGATCTCAGGATTTTAAGTTGGGGCTGCAAGTCTGCAAAGCAGGTTGGGGCTACCTGTTTTTCCGGGAGCACCCTTAAATTAAAAATGTGCCTGTTAAGCTGTGGCTTTCCAACTGACTATCCTGCCTTCCCATCTCCATTCGTGGACTGGGGGCCATAACTGCCTTGCTCTAGGTTGTTTAATGGTCTTTGTTTAAAAAAAAAAAAATAGAAAAAGGTAGGTAAATCCTTTATTAAATCTGTTATTTTTGGGTCAGCACAGGCTTCCTGGGGGGTCTCCTGTTAGCTTGTGCGCTGGTGTCCTCTCCCCCAAGTTGTCAACCGCATTGCCTTTGTGTTTAAACAAAAAAAAAAAAAAAAGGGAAAGGAGCAGTAGACTATGTTTATTTAATTTGGCTGGGATATGGTTTTTCAGAGGGCTTGCCATCTTCTCCTCAGCCCTCTGAATCCTCGTGCTACCGTCATTAGCCTTGCAACAGTTGGGCGTGCGCTTCTTCTCCATGGGTTTTTACGTCTTGCATTTCATGCACCATGCTTACAGCAAGTGTGGCTAGTTTTTGACACACTCTGCATTGTTTTCCTGATGCAGCTGCATATAGAGTGAATGCAAGTTGCGTGGTAAAATACGCGCAAGTGCGATTTGATGCTGTCTGATTTTTTTCTGTATATAAATGACGTTGCTGTGCATGCAAGGTTGCATGCATGCACTTTTGACCTCCTAGTGATTCTTGTAATTCTTTTTGGATTTTTCATCTTTACAAGGGCAATCCTTACAATCTAATTGTCATTTGGCACCATGTCTTATTAGAGACCAATAATTATGAAAAGATGTAAGACCTGCAAAAGGTGATGAGGCCCTCCCCTATGGGGTCCTATTGCCCAGCACAATATCTCTTTAACAATTCACACCAGCTGGTTCTCTGAGTTGGGGACGGGGGTACTGGGTCCTTCAGTTGGCAGTGGCAAAGCGAATTGTGTAAATCTCTTTTTCTGCTCTAGGGTGAGCTTTTGAACCCTGCTGTCCCACAGGACATCCCAGGAGATACACCCGACCCCAAACCAGGCCTCTCAGTTCGGGGGGGAGGCCTCATCCAGGCATGTCCAGGTGCATCACAGTGAGAAGAGGCTGTGGAGACAGATATGCAGGCAGACCCTGACCCTGAGCACATAGTGGGTCAGGATGAGGATTTCGGGGATCTTGGGGAAACTCCTGACCTTTATAAACTACTAAGAAGAAGAAGAGGACCTCCACTCTGAGGATGAGGAAGGAGAGTGGACTGAACCCAGATCTAGGATTCCTATACCTTCTCTGTTTGACAACAAGTCCTTGTCTTTTTAATAGCAGAGGCATGTAGATCCTTACAGCTCAAGGCAGAGCAGTCCGTAGAGACAGTGGATGTTAATCCGATTCTGTCTGCATCCTCCTCTGCTCTTAAATGTTTTCCAAGTTTTATTCACTGTGACCAGATTATTGAACAAGAATGGGCTGGTGAGCTGGCCCGGTGGCGCTGAGGGTTGAGGCACTGGGTACCACACCTCGCACTATGCCGGCGACCCGGGTTCGGGAATGGACTCGGGTCAGTGGGAGTCAGCCGGGAGAGGGGGGGATTGAGCATCCCAATGGATGCTCTCTTCCCTCTGGGGTGGGATAACAGGGGTGCTGCATACACCCGACGTCCCAAGAGAGCCAGTGAGAACATGGGTTCTTGAAGGGCTTGGTGGCTCCATTCAATGAAATTGGAATGGGGAGATGCTGTTAGGTGCTTGAGAGAGACATGCATCAGCATGTCGCCTCTCTGGGCGTACGTCCCTGTGCCGGCGTCTCAGGGGGCTGGGAATGGGAACACAGGAAAACAGGACAAAAAACCTTGGTGGTCCTAGATGATGACCGTTCTGAGCCACCAAAGACCACCAATTCTGGGACAGACCCCTGCTGTGCAGTAGGGGGGAGGAAGAGGCACTCTAGGGGCAGATCCTGAGTTTGGGGGCTGGACTGGAATGAACGGCCCGAAGCAGTGAACACCAAGGGTAGGTAGGAGGGGATAAAATGCAGTGAAAAAAAAAAGGAATGGACTGGTATGGATCAGAGAAAGTCTCTTCCAAAATAAAAACCTGGCCTTTCCCCTTTTTAGAGGAAAAATACCGCAGCTGGGAAGCAACAAAGATTGGGAACTTTGCAGCTTTTGATGGAGCCATAACCACTGAGTTATTAGGAAATGTTCAGCAATCTAATGTTTTATTTTGACTTACTTAGTTTGGCCAGGAAAAGCACACTAAGCCAAGGTTCACTTCCAGGTGCAACCTGAGGGGAAGCAGATTTGGGAGCACAATGCAACAACAAAAACATCAGCGAAGAATAAAACGTACATAAGTAGAGAGTACAAAATCATTCGGTACAAACCTCTAATAGTAATAAACACGGAAGAGTAAAGTACAAATCAAGTTCAGAATTCTATGCAAACTGCACTAAATAACATTATGTTTGGCTTGACAAGTGGGGCACAGGCTGAGGTGCAAGGTGGGGCAAGGCACAGGAGCAGGAGGAATCTATGAGATCTCAAAGCATGACCCACAGAAAGAAAAGAGGTGGAGAGGTGAAGGGAGCAGGATGGGGATAGGTTACTCCATTGACAGGGGAGTCTGGAGAAAAAGTAAGCCAGTCTGGGTGAGATTTTGCAAAAGGAGTTCAATGAGTGCATTTCAGAAGCCCTAAGAGAGTAGGAAGGGGTGTGAAAAGAGGAGAGGAGGGAGGAGAGATAGTCCTGTCACCCATGGAAGTCAACGTATACTAGCTGCAAGCACTGGCTATATCCTCACAATCATTACTGCATATGGGAGTAACCAGAGGTCACTTTTAAGTGGGAAAAATCGCTTTTAGCCATTTTGCTCCACAGTCCAAGAATTATCTTTAAAAGAATTTAAAACTTCATAAGTTAAAGTAGCAGTATTTGTTAGTAACCATAGACATTTTTCAGTAATAAGGTTTGTCTGGCACAACTATCAAGATACATATCTTTCTTTTTATTTTCTTTCATTCCTGAACCAAGGTATGGGGTATTGAAGTTTTAGAAGTTCCCACGCCCATGCCACACCCATACCCCACCCACCATGAAAAAAATTAAATATTGTGTGCTGTTTACTATCATAAACTTGCGGAAGAACCATCCTAATATAACTACAGCATGAATTTAGCATGTACATTCAACAAGTAATGCCAGGGGAAAAGATTTTTAAACAGGGCGAATGGTGGCCATCTTTAATGACACGAGTCATTAATTACAAAATCAGCTGTAAAAAAGTTTTAACAACATCTGAGAAAACAAAAAATATACTGAGCATGAATCTTAGGTTATCAGAAATACATTTTTGCTAAAAGAACTATATGATGAATTTTTTCACCGACTTAAATACTGCTGCTTTAATTAAAGAAATGTACAGCGCAACTGTTCTGTCACTTACTGGAAACCCGCACTTGTATTATACAATTAGTATCATCACTGTGCAGTGAGCATCTGTTACTGATTTTAACTACATTTTTGATCTGTTATTTTTTTTTACTGTGTATGCAATATCTGTATCTGAAATTGCTTCTTCTCTGCTTTCATGGCCCAATCTCTGTTATAAAAGAGGTTTCTGGCTCAGTGGACATTCCTGGTGAAATAATGGGTAAATAAATAAATATATAAAATAGATTTAGTTTGACTTTTGACTTACTTAAACAAAATTGAATGCTATTTTCATTAAATCCTCTGGTATTCCATAGATCAGCACAAGAGAGTGTCCCAAAGGGCTTTTAATTTCTTCCTTCACGGGACATCTAATCACAAGTATGGCAGCTCTGTCAAAGCAATCCTGACCCAGCCTGACCTCAGCCTGCAGAACTTGAAAGTGTTAGGAAACGCTTAGGTGGTAGATAATAAGTGCTGATCGAATGTATAGAGTAGCGGCACAATGATGAAGCTCTAACGATTGGATGTAAAATTCCAGCTTTAATAGATTAGGCTGTCAGTTTGATCAGTTATGTTTGATAATTTACCTAACAATTCTATATCAGAAGCTTATTAACAGTTTTGTAGTAATTGAAGAAGACATTACAATTGCTGTATTGGTACTGCAAAACTGGAAACACCAAATAGTGTTGCATGAGGCAGGAAAGTACTAAATCATTAGTACTGCTTTACCATGTCCTGTATCTGCTTATCTTTTGCTATTTGACAAGGCCTACATAGGAAATGTTACATCAGTCTTGACAAGGTATGCATTCCATGCCCATTGCAAAAAAAATGTTACGAGTTGTTTATAACAACTAAAGGATGTGAACACAGCATTCAGTATCATTCCCTTTGCCTCCTTAAACATTTAGGCTGGGATTTTAAAGGTGGCTTGATATGGATGCAGTGGTGTGATCCTCCACCACCACCAGAGTCTTGACTGAATGCATCCATTTCCGCCCACCCATTTTTTGAAGGGTCCATGGGCATTTATGACAGAAAATCACAATTAATGGCTGTTTGCATCAAAAAACTGATGCAAAGTGGGGTTTACCTATTTTTTTTGTACACAAATGTTGCAATTCTAGGGCACTGCTGTGTCTGAACAGCAGCTAATAGATGGTCTTACAGTGCAGACGAATGTCAGCATTAACAATACAGCTGATGGAACTAAAGGGAGGCCATTCGAAAAATCTCCCCTTCCTCTTTTAGAACCTCTCCATCTTTTTTAGTTGGTATGAAAGCATTTCACCTCTGCAAGGTTCATGGTTGTGAAGAGACTCTCACTCGACTACTGGAACACAGGAAAGAGGGACAACCAGCCCTCAGATTAGCGGTGTTTTGAAAGGTTGGGAGTTGCATGCTTTAGTAACCTCTGATCCCTCTTCAGTGACTTTCACTGCAGTGAGACAAGGATATTGCCCTCACTCACCAGTAACTTAAGCACTTAACATGTTAATCATTTTAATGATGCAATCAGTTAAAGGAGGTGGTTATACCTTTTATTTGATGAAGGCGACTTGTTTTACAAGCTGTACAAGCCAAGCAGGTCTCTTTTTCGGGCACTGTGACTAAACAGTTACAAGGAGAGGAATTTACACACTGAGCAGCATTTTCAAAAGGGTGAACGCAGCACTTGTATCCATATTTTGGACACGTGTTGCATCCACATCGATGCGTCTGGATGTATGCATCCAGTTCACATACATCTGAACCCATTCGTGACATTTCCTGTAGTGTATGGCAATTTCTGTTATAACTGAGGGATTTGTGTCCATAACTGCTGAACTCTGTCCCGAGTGTATTACTCAGTTTCCAAAGGTGGAAGAAGGCATTAGCCCATCAAGACCACCTTCCCCGCACCTATGGGGTGTATTTAAATTCCGTGGTTAAAGAGGTAATCATCTAAGGCATGTTTGAAAATGATGCATTATTTTTTTTCAACCAGATTTGGAGGTAGCGAGTTCCATAACCTACTTGTTCTTACTGTGAAATAATTTTTCCTTTCATTGGTTCTAAACTTAGGAACTCTAAGTTGTCTATTATGACACCTCAAGCCCTCAGGTTTTGCCACCCATTCCAACCCAGATTCTTTAATAAGATATGGGTCATTTAAGATATTGAAGAGCATTAGCAGATCTTCTCTTAATCTTCAAGCCCTTAAATCATAGAGTTTAAGCTTGCTCAACATATCAGGGTAGGTTAACTTACATAATGGGGTATTCATTTTGTGGCCTTTCTTTGTATTGATTCAATGATTTGTATAGACCAACTTTTTGGGTGGAATTCCACATGTAAAAAAAACGGATGTAGTTCTATGAAAATCTCAGCCCTCCCCATATCTGTGTTATAGTAATACTATATGCTAGGGATGGATTTTCAAAAGGTGGATGCAGCACTTGCATTCATATTTCAGAAGCGGGCTGCACCCATGCAGAAGCATCCAGATGTATGCATCTTATACACATACATCTGGATGCATATGCATGACAAGTTCCACAGTTTACAGCAATATCTGCCACAACTGCATGACTCATGTTTGTTTTTCAGACCCTACTGTGGAATTCCATCCTAGAAGTTAGGCCAACTTTTTAGGCAGGATTCTGCAATCATGTCCGAAAAACAGATGCATTTCTATAGTAAATCTCACCCTCTAAATGTTGTCTTTTTTTTAATTATAATCTTCATAGTTTTAATTCATATATAAGGTTAGAAAGCATGCATACTAATGATGGAAGCCCTCTGGGTATCCACAGGTCATTTACTAAGGGCATCTGTATGTATGGTAGTGATACTTTATTTTCTTCTCGCAAGCAAGCAAGCAGACTTTATTTTTATAGTGCCTTTCAAAATCAAGGCGCTTTGCATAATATAAAATCACAATAAAAACAAATAATATTATGAATTATTTAAAACAGTCAATTAATTAATCAGTTAATCAGGGAAGACCAAAGAAAATAAATATGTTTTCAACATAGATTTAAAACTGCAGATGGTCAGGCATTCCCTTAACCGATGAGGTATAGAATTCCACAAGGTTGGTGCTGCAAATGAAAAAGCACGAGCTCCAGATGTTTTAAGATGAACCCTGGGAATCTCTAGCAATCCCTTGTCAGTGGATCGGAGAGGGCGATTGGGTGAGTAGGGAGTCAGGAGATCTTTCAGGTAGTCAGGTCCCTGTTCGTGTAGGGCTTTAAAGGTAAGCAAGCCTGTCTTATAGGTGAGCTGCTACTGAACTGGCAGCCAGTGCAGTTCGCGCAGCAGAGGTGTAATGTGACTGGTCCTAGAGGTACCAGTCAACAGCCTGGCCTCGGCATTCTGCACCAGCTGCAAGTGGCAAATATCAACCCCAGACAGCCCTAGATAGAGGGCATTGCAGTAGTCAAGACGGGTGGTGATGAAGGCGTGGACCAGTGTTGGAAGGTCGCCCGGTGGAATCAGGTGTTTCACCCAGGTGATATTCCTCAGATGGTAAAATGAGGATTTAACCACAGCTGACACCTGAGACTTCAGGGTCAAGTTGTCATCAAAAATAACGTCCAGGTTATGCACCCAATCTGAGGTAATAAGCTGGACACCATCAAGCCATAGGCCCAACATGTGCCCAGCCCCAAAACCCGCTCCCGAGTGACCTGGATCCACAACCAACACCTCAGTCTTATCTGAATTCAGTCTCAACCAACTCGAGCTCATCCAGTCTTTAATCTCAGAGAGGCAACTATTTAGCACAGAGATCACATCAACCTGTCCGGGCACAAAGGACATATAGAGCTGAGTATCATCTGCATAACAGTAAAAACTCAAGCCGTATCACCTGATGATATCTCCCAATGGCAGCATATACACTGAGAACAACATGGGTGCCAATATGGAGCCCTGCGGCACCCCGCAGGACAGGGGGAGGGCATCAGAGGAATAAATTCCGGTGACCACCCTCTGAGACCTGCCTATGAGGAAAGATCGAAACCATTTGAGGACTGTACTCAACAGTCCACAAAGGAACCGCAGGGTCTCCAAAAGCCCCTCATGGTCCACAGTGTCAAAAGCTGCTGAGAGATCAAGAAGGACCAAGATGGTACGAGCCTTTTGATCTCTTGCCATTAGGAGGTCATTTAATACCCAAACAAGGGCAGTCTCCATGCTATGCCTCTTCCTAAAGCCAGACTGGGCAGCTTTATAGATATTGTGAGTTACAAGATGATCGTCCAGTTGCAACACAGCCACCTTCTCAATAACCTTCCCCACAAACGGAAGGTTAGAGACAGGTTGGTAGTTAGCTGGATCGTCGGGATCAAAGGAGGGCTTTTTAAGGAGTGGTCAAATGACTGCCTTCTTTGTGGGGGTCTGGAAAGACTTCCCTCTTCAAGGATCTCCATACAATTTCAGCTGGGATCGGGCAGATAGCATCTACACATTCCACTAAACGGGAGGTAGAGCCTGGATCCAAACTACAACAGGTTGGGTGCAAAGTCTGGACAATCTTAACAATGTCCATGAATTCTGGTCGGCTGAAATCCATCCAGACAGACCCGGTGCTCACCACTTCCCATCGACCTCTGCAACCCCTCATGGAGAGAGCAGGGCCGATTCCAGATCTGATGCTGGCACCCTTACCTGCGAAGAACCAAGCTAGCTCATCACACTTAATTTCTGAAAAAGCTCTTCTGGACTGGAGACAGACTGGATTGCACAATCTGTCAACAGTTCAAAAAAGCTGAGCTGGTCAGTTCTGTGCAGCAGAAATCTCCCTGGACAGGAACTCTGCCTTTTTACATGTAATTTCTGATTGATAACCCTTATAATGTTCCATCAATCTAAGCCTGTCGGCATCCAGGCCGGACTTCCGCCATGCTTTCTCCAGCCTTCGACCAACCTGCCTCAACTCCTTCAAGGCCCCATCATACCAGGGGGACCTTGGGTGAAGAGTGAGTGGTCGAACACGAACAGGAGCAATCAAATTCAAGGCATCTCCCACTGCCTTATTATAGGCTAGAACAAGATCCCCAGGACTTGTGCTTTCACCCAGCAATCCCAATAGATCCAGCACTGTCAACATACCATCCGGGGCAACTCCCCTTAAAGGGTGGTACCAGACCATCTCCGAAGGGGTAGGTCCATTTGGGGGGACCTCGAAACTGAACCCTATGGTGTGATGATCAGACCAATCGACTGGTTCCACCCCCAAGTCAATGATCTCCATCCCCAGGAAGAACAGCAGATCCAATCAGTGACCTCCTATATCAGTAGAGGAGGTAACTACCTGTGTAAGGCCCAGCATTGTCATTAGCTGGAGAGATTTTGACCAAACTGCGAGAGTTCATCGTTGACCCAAGCATTGAAGTCCCCCAGAGTTATCCATCTGGAAGACTCCAACACCATGTCGATGATGAAGTCCTCAATCTCCTGCAGGAATAAACCCTCATCACCTGGTGGATGGTAAATGAGGAGTATTCTACAGCCTACACCCTCACCCATGACACACTCAAAGGATCTAGCTGTCCCCACTAGAACATCCTCTAGGCCCAGTTTGGTCTTAAAAAAGACGGCTACACCCCCACCCCTATGATCCAACTTCAGGCAGTGAATCACTGAGAACCCAGCTGGAACTGCAGAAGCTGATACTGGGCCTGCATTTTCATCCAGTCAGGTCTCGGTGATGCATGCCAGGTCCACTGTTTGAACAAGATCAGCTATAATAGCTGTCTTGTTTTTGATGGACCTCGCATTACATAACACTGTCAGGGCTGGATGAGATGCTGGGGAAGACCTTGACTCCTGTCCAGCCTCAAGTGCTGGGCCCTTGGGTATGTGAACAAGACAGGGATTACCCCTGTCCTGACACCATTTTGCCCCAATACGTCCCCCCTTTCCAATCCCCCACCAGGCTCAGTTCCGCACCCCTTCCTGTGCCTTCTAGTAATCTTGAGGGATTGACTGTGTTTATAGATCTCTGTTGGCAAAAAAGGGCAGTCAAAGGGGTGCAATTCCCTGAGCCTGGTGGGGGAATATTGCCGACCGTCTTTTGACCTTCCCTACACATTCTATCTATACACACCCAGGAGCAAAAATACTCAAATTTCTAATACTAAATAACCAAAAACAACAACAAAAAAATATTAATAATATCTCTACCAGTCTCTCTCACAGATTGGAGGTGAGCTTAAATATAATAATACCTACACTTTAACAAAAAAATACCACCCTCTAACCCCAAAGTACCAACCCCAAATCAATAAAAAACACAAAATACTACTTAAACAAATACAACAATGAAATATAAATACCAGTCACAAAAGGCCAAATGACCACTGTTTAATATCAGTATAATAACACTGTCCACTATATGCAGCATTAAATCTTCAGCAGTTCAAAGGGGCATGCCACAACTCCACAAAAAATGTTCAGAGAAGAAAGGGAGAGCCCTCACCACCCCTTTACTAAAATTTTGTCCAGACAATGTGGCCCTCTCACTGCCACACGCAGAGTTTAATTTGAGATTAAACCAAAAAGATGCCCTCTCACTGCCTCCCGATGGATTATAAAATTGCACAGATCCAGTCAAACATTCAAATAGCCAGTTTAAATAATACTTGCGGCATCCAGCGAGCAACGGCATCCAGCAGACAATGAGCTCACATCCAGTTTCACTCAGCAGGTTCTTAAAAAGGATCTCAGCAGGATCTTCAAAAACAGGCAGAGAAACGCGAAGAAATGGGATCCAAGGCAAATGATTTAAGTTGCCTGACTCGACCCGACCCCTAATCAGACCCCAAAAATCCAGCATATCCCTTCCCCCACTTAGGCCGTCAGCAGCATGCCTAACACTAGTCAGACAAACCCAGACAGCCCCAGGAGACCTACGAAGATGCCCACCCTCCAGTCAGCACCACGAGATCACCCCGGGGAAGAGAAAAAGCTAGATCTGGGAACCACCTCAGGGCATGCCGGTTCGGCTCACCCAGTCCACCACAGCTAACAGATGGATCCTCCTCAGCTTAAGTCTCTTTCAACTCACAACTCTACCAATTTACCTCTGCCTCATATGGAGCACCACTATTTTCTTGGACACAGATATAATTTAGTCTCAGTGGTCATTCAGTCCTTGAGGGCTCTGAGACTGGCTATTTAAACTGCAAAAGTGAGGAGTACAAATTTTGATTTTTCTTTTTATCCTAACAAGGTTTACTCTGGGTTTTTTTCCACAGCCCTACGGGAGAAGCCTCCTTAAACCTGGGTCCCTAGGTCCCATTTTCCCATTGCTGGAACTCCACACTCCTGTTCTTTCTTCCGCATACTGTATCTGAGAGGCCTGGTATTAGAAGACTGGTGTCAACATTCTGTCAATAAATCCAAGGAATGGGACTGGTCCTGAGATTGGTATCGAGGGCAATGGCCTTACAGTACCTGAAGCAAATTCCTTAGCCTCAATTTCCTTGACACAGAAAGATTTGGAGTAGTTCAGGTAGCCAGGAACTATCAACTCAAGTTGGAGTCTGATGCTCTTAGCACACTATCAAACCCACTAGGAGGGTTCATCTACCAGTGGGACCCAACTGCGGGAGGGAACACTATGAGGGAAACATTTATGAAACAGATGAAAAATAGGGAAAAAATGTACATAATTCATATTTTTTAGTGTAGAGATAGCACCACAACCAAACTAGGAATGTTAGCGCATTCAGGATCTAGACAAAGCGGTATCCAGTGAACACAATGACCGCAAATGAGTGCTTTCAAAAAGGAATCGGTCACGGCACCTGTGTTCAGGGCTACCTGGCAGGGTAGTGACTGGATACCTGGGTGGGTGAGGTAGGACGACGGGAAGCATACATGCGTGTATGCATGCTCACACATGCGCGGGGGGCGAGGAAGGGGAGGTACAGGTATGTGGGAAGGGGGTGTGGTGGGCAGCTAGCGAGCTGGTCTGCTAGTGTAGTGGGGAGGGTGGTCAGTTGGGGAGTGCAGGGTGCAGGGTTGGGGTCCATCGTGGCTTGTTTTTTTTTTTGATTTCACCCCTGACATGCACCCCTGGAGCTGAGAATCCTGGCGGGGTGCGAAGGCACAGCCCCATAAATGTAGAATCTGTCACTGTCTTTTAGTTCACTGCGAGTGTACATCATCGTAATTAATTTTCAGCGAAGTACACTCGCCCAAATGGTGATCGCTATTCTGTGATCGCCATTGTCACATGGAACCAGACAAAGCCATGGACTGATTTAAAGAAGCAATGATACAAGGAGTGGATTAGATGCAACTGATCAATTCAGTGGAAAACAATGATCCAACAGTTGGAGGGAATCATGCACAAGACGTAGAGGCAGTACCACAGTTGAGAATTGAGTCTGACTGCACGGTTCTCGGTTCTAGCTCCTTGAGTCAAAATAATGCACTGCATACAGCTATGGATGAATCCTCATTCTAAGAAAAAAAAAGCTACTTTCTAAGACAGGCATTTAGAATCACAAGAGTTCAAAGCCTCATATGACAGATGAGAATTTAGAGCTAAATTAAGGTCCCATGAGGAGACCGTGCCCTGATGAAGAGGCACTTGTTTCCTTCTTTCTGTAGCAAAAGATATGCTTACTAGAGGGAGACAGGCATGAGGTGTTTTGGTATTACGTGTGTTGTAGTTCATACAAACACATGACAAGCCAGCATAAGAAGGCCTTACAGTCTCTATTGAGTCTGCTTGTATTGCAGGGTCTGCAGCTTTCAGCTAATAATCCTGCCCCCTTCCCCAATCATCACCCTTTCTTTCCACCCCTCTTTGTGAGCCTGATTTTCCCTTCAGCTCTATCCCACCTTTTCTTGAACCTATTGTTTCCAATTATATCTTTTCCTCCAACATGCCACCACCCTTTCCATGAAGAAGTGGCACCTGGTCTCTCCTACCCCCCAACTTGGGACTGATCTTGAAGAGACTGGCATTGTCCACCTTGTTTATTCCTTTCAAACTTCAGTTCCAGGGGCTGGCTCCTCAAGTTAGGATTCTGCAAGTGTGTAGCTATGGATAAATATCACTAGAAGAAACAGAAGTAAACATTTCTTTCCTGCATAGACAAGGAAGGGGCTGAATGCAAGACCTGTATAAAAATATATACTAGAAAATGACCTTACAGTGAATTAGAACTCAATGGAAATTGCAGCTTTAGTTGAGCATAACCAGTTGAGCATTCAGAAAGTTAAGCACCTCACTGGTTTTAATGTTTAAGCTCTGTCCGAAAAATATGGGGCAGCCTGATCTATGTTGCAGAGGGCTGGAGCTTAGCACTTGGGACAGATGGCCCAGAGGCCATAAATTAAGTGGCATCCATATAATGAAGCACAGTGCCTTCACCTAGCAGGAGCTAGCTGACAGGGCTGGTGCCATGGGCTTCCTACCAAGAAGCTGTAGTAGGTATTGCCCACCCTCACTCAGTACAGAGAACCATACGCTATAAACAGTAACCCCACACGTAACTGTTTCACTATGCAGTGTAACTCTATCACACAATAACTGTTAAAAGGCAATAAATGCAGAGGAAAGAGTATATGAAGGTTAAACAAGCATAGCATAATTTAATTTATGGTATAGGGACAACTACTAAGTAGTTTAGAGCAAAAGTAAAATAATGTTTAGAAATAATATGCTTACAATGTCAGCAACAGAAATAACATGTGTGGGCCCCACCACAAGGCAATCCCAACTTTTCCTGCAGTCCCACTCTACCCCCTCCCCACAGGTGAACCAGTAAACAGTCCCTCTGGGTGCTTCGAAGCAGTCTGTACATACGTGCCTGTGAGTGAGCACACTGCAGGCCTGTGATATGAATGGGTTGTAGTGCTGTGGGATGGTAGATACTGTCAAATAACACAGAGTCCCAAAGAAAAGAAAGTCACCATATACTTAACTGTGATCCCCACTAGGGGTTTGAAATAAATACTCCTTAAATATATTTTAAGTTTGGTTGCTTTCTGGGCTGCAGCCTATAATAGCACAGAACTGCAAAGAACCTATCTACAGTATCTGACCATTTAACTTATTTCCACACTGGTGCAGGGCAGTACCCCAGTCAGTAGTCATGCATTCTGATTAGGTAGCAGTTTCTGGTTAAAGGCCTCCCCTATTCAGATCTCTCAGTGTTCTCCCTCTCTAATAGGCTGTATCTGGAATGTTTAATGGGAGTAGGTACTCCATGTTGTCTTTAACCAGGGTTCCCACACTTTCCAATGGTCTTTCATGGTTCACCCACTCTGATCTCCTTCACCTCACAGAAGAACTTGCCTTCACTCCCTCGATTAGAAGGTCACCACTCAAGGCTTCTGCCATAAATCCCATAGTGGGATAGATCCCAGCAGCAGTTGTTGGGGGTAAAATGTTGTGGCTCTCCAGGATTCATAGGCATCAAGGGAACCCCACTGCTCTCTAAATATATCTTACTCAGACAAATTAGCAAGGCAATCCCACTCTGAGTCCTAGGAATGCAAGCACAAGATCCTCCAAACCAGGCCTTGTCTCAACTGTCATGAAGAGCTCATCCTACCCCTTCAGGGACAGACCTGTATCTCTTTATGTTAGCCCCTCTGGCAGAAGCTTTCCTACAACCAGCACTATAGTGTCCACTGGCCAACATCAGCAAGGTGGGGGGGGGCTTCCTGTGCTCCCTGTCAATCAATCAATCAATCAATCAATCAAACTTTAACCAGGCAGTTACATCGTTGAGAAAGCTCATTTGCAAGATGGTCCTGGGCACAGAGGACAAATTCATTTACAGTATTCAACATCATTTCATAACACAGCAGACACTGAAACAGACTATTTTTAAGTACGAGATCATTAGGTAACTGGAGCAAGACATAGATAATGAGGGCTATATACATATGCAGGCAATTCATCATATATAGGTTAGGAGACAGTGGAGGACAGAGGAAGGAGAGGATGGCAAAGACACAGTGGAGGACAGAGAGGAAATGAGGGCCGGGGGCAGCCCTGCTGAGAGAGGCCCCCAGAGTTGCCATGGGGAAGGAGGAGGGAGGAGCTGGGGGGGTAGTTACACTAAAAGGAATGCCGGCTGACAGGGGGAATAAGAAGGCCAGGGAGGTCCAGGAGCTAGGGGAATATTCAGTCCATATGCCAGTGATTACCTGATGCAATTGCACGCAGTCTTCAGGCATTGATAAAGCAGCTGCCTGAATACGTAGGGCCTAGGCAGGAGGGAAAGTTTAAATGTTTTTTGTGTGTTGTTCCAAAGTGATGGTAGGAAGGAGCTGATGGTAGTTGTGCCATGACGTGCCCTCATCCGTGGTAGCTTGAGGAGGACAAAGGAGGCGTTCCGTAGGCCATACGCACCTTTAGACCATTCAAACAGGTTGCAGATATAGGGTGGGAGTCATCAGATACCTCCATGCTTCTTGTAGTGAACTACAATATTCTTCTAGGCATACTTCCTGTGCCCTCACACAGGGCCTTCCATGCCTCTAATTGATCCTTGACAGCTTTCTGCATGACTCCATGCCTCTTCCCGGTTGCATGGAGCCAGGAAGTCCAAAGATGGCTGCACCCATATCCTAGGGAATATCTTTTTCATTTTTTGTTAACACTAATCCTTTGTTAAAGCTTCTGGATGGTGCCTTGATCCATTCTCAATAAATGCTGCCTGCCCTGAGGACAGGGAGTCATTGGGAGCTTCCACAAGTCACTTGCACTCTGCTCTGCAATCAGGCAGTGACCCCTTTGATCTGCACAGCTCTGGATGTGGGTCTTTTGTTGGGTGCTCCTGTGCCACGGATATTTGGTAATCAGAAAGAAGAAGGCATATGCCTTCACAAGGATCTTAGCAAGTCATGCTGCCCAGCCCCACGCCACTGTCTCAGGGGTCTGGGGCAGGCAAAGATGGAAGTGGCAGCTGGTGGGAAGGGAGGAGAGGAGAGAAGTGCTTCTGGTCCTGGAGTCAAACAGGTAAACCCCCATGGGGGGGGGCTATAAATATTTTGAAAGTTGTCCACTAATTGACTGCTGTTAAATATCTCTCACCAAACTAAACATGGGTTGAGAACAAGCACTTCATATTGGTGGTCTTGAGAATGAGTTGAGTGCCAGCTAAGTTCAGCAAATACATTTGCATGTTCTAATGGCAGGGAATTATTTGCTTTCAGTGTTCTTATGAATTAAAAGACCGGGGATTTTTAGGGTTTTACATTTATTTTGAAATTACATGTTTAGACAAGAGAACTAACTGTATATTATGCACATGAAATCAAGGATCGAGTATTAAGTTTAACAATTAAAGTGTTCTTCCTTTTATTGGTATAAATGGAAATCTAAACCTTTCAAGACTGTGGGAAATGAATCATGGCAAGCCTAAAGGGTAAACAGGATATAATTGAAAGCTAATTCCCATAGGACAGAAATGCGAATCTACATCCAAAATGGGCGCACAAACAAAGGGCCGGGGGCACCCCAGACAAACCAGTACCTCCAAGTAGTGCACGCCAGTGGGAAGTTAATGGCTTATTTGGGCTGAGTAACATTCACTTGGGTTGAAAAAAACACTTGTCTCCAGCCCAAAATAATGTGGCGTCAATAACTTTTTACTGAAAAAATAAGAACCACAAAGCCAAAAAACAGCACAGTCAATGACCACCCATATTCCCCAGTGCTTCAGGTCCAACTGACCCTTCCTCAGGGGGTGGAGACAAGTGTTTTTTTTTCTACCTGAGTGAATGCTGACAGCCCAAAGAAGCCGTTAACTTCTCACTGGAGTGCACTACTTGGACAGCCTGATATAACTGAAAGGTACATGTTCTCAAGTCACAGCAGCTTCCTAAACAAGGAAGCTTAGCATATAGATATACATGCAAGACCGAGAGCATTTTGATAGTGGTATTATGCAGTTAACTACTAGATCAGAGCTTGGTCTGTCATAAATCTGAACAGCTAGGCACTCCAGTCTGTTGAGTGTTAACATTTTTACTCACATTCACCTAGTGGTCAACTGAAAGCGAGTTGGCCACAAATTGAATTCACTGGTTAGGCACCATACACATTTCCCAAATGGAACCCACACTACTTCTGCTTCATGGCTGAATAATGCACACTTGATTATGCTCTGTTTTTCTTTCTTTTGCTATATAAGCATGTGCACAGTATATTTGGGTTAATGAATATACAGTAATACATACACAAAAATTATTTTTTAACATTTTCTATGCTACTTCCAACAAGAATTGCTCAGCATGTGATAGTTGTCCCAAGCAATAATATAACATAAAATGAAAATGGTTTCACCTTTATCCGTTCTTCTCTTTGCTTCTTAAGTAAAGCTATGATCTTGTCTCTCTTTGTAGCCTAAAAGACAACACAGGAAGGAAGAAAAGTTGTTTATTTCTAAGTTTCTTCTCAGACATGCCTGAAAACAGGGGCTACTAACCCAGCCCACTTTTCTGTGATAAATAAACTGAACCTGAGTAGCATTCATCCATAGCCACACACATTGAAGAGTTACTGGTTGAGGAGTTATCCAGTCAGATTCACACCATACTGCATATAATGCACTGTCCTATACCTCATGTACTGTTCCCTTCATACACCAGATTTTTCCTGCTGATAGAGAGAAACACTCTGCAAATACGTGGAACACCTACCAGGTTTGGGAAGGATGGGAGGGTGGTTTGCAGCTATGGATGACTATCACTAGAAGAAACACTGTTGTAAATACATAACCTTTTTATAAGAAATGTCAATTAATGCATGGCCACACACACTATATAGACTATTAGCAATATACTGAGAGGAAGGAACTGCTGGAGCTATTTAGGAAGTAAGCTCCTCAGAACAGCAAATCTGAGAATGTAAATCCACACACTAGTACAAGATGCAGTTAAGAATGGATGCACAAGTGGCAGCCCTGCAGATTTCTTTGAAGGGGACTGACCTAGAACTGCCCGTTTAGTTGCTACACCCCCTTGCTGAGTGGGCATACAGTCCTTCAGGGACAAAGCATGACACAAGCAAGCAGGCATGGGCAATGCGAAAAAATTACTCACCATAGTAATGTTGTTTCTTCTCAGGGATCCATCAATGATGAGCCTTTCCAATAACATTCCCAGACCTCAAAACATTGCATCTGAGGACATGGTTCTTGAAGAACTACAATTTTCTTCTGGGTCCTCCTGTTCCATTATCAAGTCACTTTCTCCAGTTTCTGGGAACTGATTGGGAACCAGGGAAACCACAAAAAGTAGCAATAAGTAAAATAAACACCCTAACTAATGCCGAGTATGCGAAAAACGAAAACGATAAATGTTAAATACAAACTGTAAAATAGTTCATCAGAAGACTGGAGCTGACTTTGAGGCAACTGCTCTCTTCAGGGAAACACAAATCTGATGTTAGAAAGCATGGGGAGTGTAACCACAGTGCACAGTTTGAAGCTGTATTCTAGATTCCACAATTTGCATAAAGTTCTAGCACTGGGGCAGCACTCTCCTGTGAACTGATACAATTTGTAAGGCATCTCATTGGTGGATTCCTGTTGTTTGAATCTGAATGTTTCTGGTGCCTCTCCCTGAAACTGGAGTTGTGGCTCTTTCCACCTGACTTAGTAGCCAAGTGAGGCCTGTCCTTTTTGGAGCTCTGGTGTTGACAATTAGCTGACAGGTCTGGAAAACCAGATCACTTTTCCCACAGCCTCAGAATGGAACCAGGAGGAATTCTCTGAAGGTGACTCCATCTTAGGGATTTCTTGCTCATCTTGATATAAATATGGACAGCCTATGATCAGAAAATCCAGACAACTGCTGTGCCCAGTTACTGCAGGCATGGGCTTCTTGCAATTTTGGCAGTGCTTGAAACTGCCCGAGGAGTTCACCATAGCGCAAGCCATGATGGAACGAGAGGCAGCTGACACAATTAAAAAAGAGAAAAGCCTAAAAATACCAAAAGTAATAAGATGGTTGACAGAACTGAACCAGAATTTAAGGTAATAACATAAGAAAAAGCAATTAAACATGGAGCAGATCTGGGTGTGACTGATCTCTCTGTCAGGAAAGAAAAACTGGATGGCAGGTAGGAACCATGCGCAACGTGGGGGCAATGTATGCAATATGGTTTGAATCCAACTGAACAGTTTCTGGGTGCGAGCTGCTAGAGACAGGATTCTGCTACTGTATGTGTGGGGTTATGAGTGAATCCATGTTGGTAGAAAACAGTTGTAACATTCGTAGCCATAGCAAATAAGGAAAATGTAAATGAAGATAGTTTTCTCATAATGGTAGGTTTTGGAGCAGAAATACCCGCTTCAACCAAATCTGTGATTTTGTTTCTGGGTACCCTGGCATGGATACAAGTCAAGAAAATGTTTTATTATATAAAAGAGTCTATGATGTGTAGAACATAATAAAAGGTTACTCACTTGTACTGTAACTGTGTTTCTTCCAAGGGATATACTATTTGTGGCACCACGAATGTGCAGGTAGGAACCAGAAAGCATGTTCCTGGAAATGTACTGTATATACTTTAAACCTAATGCAACAGGCACTCACCCATTGCACCAGGGTCAGGAGATCAGCACAGTGCAGTGAGCATTCTTTCAATTCTCTGAACATTCCATGGCGCCATGCAGACATAGGCACAAGTGTGATGCTTACATTACATTCTACTCTGAAGCGTAGGTATGGTATTTTCTGTGGTTTGCTCTTATTGGAATGTGGAACTAAGCATCCTTCAGATCCAGTGAACAAAGCCAGTTCCTTTGCTATATAGATGGAATTACTGTTTGCAAGGTGGACATTCTGAATTTTTCCTTTTTATGTGTCTATTCAGACACCTTAGCTGTTGTGAGTATGAACCAACAAGTTTCTCATTCTGAGTTAAAAAAACAGCCTAAAGTGCTCTAAAAATGTAGGCAGATGCTCTTTCATGCATTTTTGATTTAAAGTGGAACTATTAAAACGGAACCACTATACGGTTACTCTAAAATGCAAATTCCACCTCGGTCATTGTAAGCTGAATGTCTTTGTGGTTTAGGCCATGGTTCCCATAGCCATTCGGGAACTGTGTAAAAATGCTGAAAAAACACTAGTTTGCACTGACACCCAGTTGGAATGAGATAAAGCTGACATATATTAACTGAATAAACTATAAACTTTAGAAAATAACATATTTCTAGGACATAGCCATCAGCTTAGCTGGGAGCACATTTGAGGCAAATGCTGTCTTCAGCAAAAACTGAAGATTTACCATTGGAATGCTGGGAGGCTGGAGACTAGTAAAGTGAGAGAGAGCATCTTTGAAAAAAGATTCTAAGCTCTGGGGCACCAGGTAACTTGCAGAGCAGAGACACACGTTTGACTAGGCTATTCCAATTGAAGTAGTTAGACATATGGTGTTGTGTTTAGAGCACTTGTAAACCAAGTAATTCTGAACCAAGACATCACAAGTTTGAACCCCCAGTGGAGACAAATATTCACTGCCACTGTGTGACCTTTAGAAAGTCTCTTACTCTCCCAGTGCTCCAATCCACCCAGCCACAGAAATGGATAAAAGCAGGACTTCACTGAAAATGAGATGTTGCATCTCATCTGAGCTATTCTGGGTAAAAACAAAACTTAGATAGAGAGAGAGACAGACAGATACATAGTGGAGTGTTGTTCTGTATAGAACCCCATCCCTTTCAAAATGCTGTTGTACCACAGTTCAAAGGTTATAGAATGTGATTCTACCCTACTGTGGTAGAACAGCATTCTAGAGCCTCTAGAGACTGCGTGAGTCAATTTCATTTTGAAAGCAAAAGAACTCACAAACACATATTTCACACAGTACTATACACTATAAAAAATACAGGATGAGCAACTCTATGCACAACCAGTGTGTTTTGCCACCTTGGGGTTCTGATTCCCATGGACCTCTCGAGCTTCACTCTCGAGGTCAGAGGGAATCAGAACCCCTCTGTGGTAGAACACACTGGTTCTGCACAGTTGCCCATCCAGTATTCTCTGTATAGTGGCACAGTAGTGCCACTATAGTTAGGGTTGAGTACCTCATTCAAGGTTAAATCTGAAATTTGGCAGCTTAATAACTTTGCAACCATATGACAGATTTGCCTGAATGCATGGTCTGGTACCATAGATCTCTGGACCTGCCAAGTTTGATTATGGTCTGATGTACGGTTGCGGAACTACAGAGCACCACAAAACACATAAATTACGCCTTTTTGCATGTTTCTTTGCTCATGCCTACAGCCCGTATGGTTTGCACGATCAGTCCAAAACCTTCAGGAAACATGCAGCCGAAGTCCCCAATGTGCCTTTCAAAGATTTCATGAAAAAATATTAAACAGTTCAAAAGTTATTAAAATAAACTATTCCCCATTATAGTCTATGGGAAAAGTTAACAAAATATCCGAAAGTGTCACAAATGCAGTTTTTACTTTCGCAAATGACCCTTTTACTTTTGCAAATTGGCCATTTTGTTTTCAGTTGATGGTCAGATAAATGCTTGGCGTTTAAATTTGGGACCCTTTAGGGACAAAATTCTTGTTGTGTTCACCTAGTCGAGCCCTGAGAATGCTAGCCATGTCTTTTTTTTGGGGTAAAACACCCCAGAAATAAGTTTTTAAAAGTTTTGTAAAAAGTAGTGTTGCAAAGTACTTTCACAAATGTGACACTTTTGTGATTTTCTTTGCGAAAGTGTCGTGATTTGCAAAAGTACTTTACGACACTATGCCCAAAACAATAGGGAATCTTTGCCACCCTGCTGCAAAAGAACAGTTTGGTCTTTTGGGCTGAAATTTGCAGGGAAGAAAGCTAAGATCCCACATATGTGCCTTTTCATGGTTTGGTGACAAAATATTAGAGGGTTGCAAAGGTACGGCACTCTGAAGTTGACGATTTTTCCCACAGGATAATATTATGGCTTCCGCTGCATCTTTTGGGGCCCGTATCTCGAAAACGGTTTGAGATATGGACTTTTCATCAGAAAAATGCTTAGTCCCCACTAGAGGGCTAAGCTCAAAACTAGCCTGGAAAGTCATAAATAATATGAGATTTTAATTTTTTTCTACGTCGTACGGTTCCTGAGATATAAGCAATTTAATATTCCAAGTGCTCATTTTTGGCTCCGAGGGCCATTATTATGGCCATGTTCTTTGTATTATAAGGAAACAGAGAAGGAGCAGGACAGAGAACTGTACCAGTTAAAACAGAAGGAAGCGGGGAGGGCAGTCAGAATAGCAATGCCCAAACCGAGGAAAAGATAGCCAACTCGGTTAAGAAGGGGGATAAGACCTTTTATAGGTACATTAGGGAGCAAAGAAAGATGAAGGCAGGGATACTGAGGCTGAATAAAGAGGAAGGTGGTTGGGCAGAGAACGACAGTGAAAAAGCAGGGATACTGAACGAATATTTCTGCTCAGTATTCACAATGGAAAAGCAGGGGGCGATACCTAATCCAGTCAATAGAAGCACTCTGGATAGGGGGGTTGATATTAGTCCTTTCACAGAAGAAAGGGTTCTGAAAGAACTCTTAAAACTGAAAGTGGATAAAGCAATGGTGCCTGATGGAATTCACCCCAGAATTCTAAAAGAATTAAGGGAAGAACTAGTAACACCACTGACTACCCTTTTTAATAAATCATGGGAGGATGGTGTGGTACCTGAGGACTGGAGAAGGGCAGATGTTATTTCCCTTCACAAAAGTGGGAGCAAGACAGAGGCAGGAAACTACAGACCTGTCAGTTTGACCTCAGTGGTAGGGAAAATGATGGAATCACTTCTGAAGGAAAGAATTGTTGAGTACCTAGAGGCCAGTGGGTCACAGGGCCCAAGGCAGCATGGATTCACAGCAGGAAGGTCATGTCAAACAAATCTAATTGATTTCTTTGACTGGGTGACCAAAGTACTGTAGTAGACCAGAGAGGAGCTGTGGACATGGCCTACCTAGACTTTAGCAAGGCATTTGACACAGTCCCGCACAAAGATTAATAAACAAATTAGCCAGCTTGGGAGTGGGTCCCAGGGTGGTAGCCTGCGTAAAACACTGGCTGGACAACAGGACACAGTGGGTAGTACTAAATGGAGTCCACAGTGAAGAAAGGAGGGTTACTAGTGGGGTACCGAAGGGTTCAGTACTGGGGCCGGTCCTTTTTAATGTCTTTATAAGTGACATTGCAGAGGGACTGGAAGGGAAAGTATGTCTCTTTGCAGATGACAAAAAGATCTGCAACAGGGTTGATACACAAGGTGGGGTGGAATGGATGAAAAGGGACTTGGCAATGTTGGAGGAATGGTCAAATGTATGGCAGCTTAGATTCAACGCAAAGAATTGCAAAGTAATGCACCTGGGAAACAAATACCCACGGTAAGAGTACACAATGGGGGGTGAGATACTAACAACAACAAAAATGGAAAGGGACCTGGGGGTACTCATATCAGACAACCTAAAGGTGGGCCAGCAATGTGAGAAGGCAGTAAGGAGGGCTGGGGGATACTGGGATGCATGGGGAGTGGCATCACCAGTAAAAAACAGGAAGTTGTTGACCCTCTGTACAGACAGTTGGTAAGACCACATCTGGAGTACTGTGTGTACAGTTCTGGAGACCCCATCTCCGCAAAGACATAGGGTGGAGGCTGTCCAGAGGAGGGCAACCAAAATGGTGCAGGATCTGCACCAGAAGATATATGAAGAAAGACTAAAGGAGCTTAAGATGTATAGCCTCGAGGAAAGAAGGGAAAGGGGGGACATGATGGAAACTTTCAAATACCTCAAGGGAATGAACAAAGTCCAAGAGGGTAGCATCTTTCAGAAAAAGAGATGCGTAAGAACAAGGGGGCATAATTTGAAGATAGAGGGGGGATGGCTCAGAGGTAATGTGAAGAAGTATTTATTCACAGAGAGGGTTGTAGATGCATGGAACAGCCTTCCTGAGGAGGTCATAGAGTCAAAAATGGTGGGGGAATTCAAGAATGCATGAGACAGGCATAAAGCAATTCTAGTGGGAAGGGGGGTAAGAGGAAGTAGGCTGTTGGTTAACTAGGATCCGCAGTGTATCCGTTAGGTAGGGAAATGGGCAGACTAGGTAGGCCAAGCGGTCCTTATCTGCCACCAAATTCTATGTTTCTATGTATTCACTGTGCTTCTGAATGCACCTTCTGGAGAAAAAAGTTTGTACGTTTGTGGTACTGTGGCCGTTAGCATTTCTGCTTGCATTTACGTTACCGTTTGCATTTCCGTTTATGTCACCATGTGCGTTACCCTTTGTGTTTGCGTTACTGTTACCATTTGCATTTCTGTTAGCATTTGCGTCACAGTGTGTGTTACCATTTGCGTTTCTGTTTGCATTACTGTTTGCTTTGGCATCATTGTTGGTGTTACCATTTGCGTTTGCACTGGCGTTAGCGTTTGCATTTCCAGCTGCATTTCCATTGTCAACTGCATTACGGTTTCCTTCTGTCGCTGTTACCATTACTGTTTGCGTTTCTGTTTGTATTAGTGTTACTGTTTGCATTTTCGTTACCATTTGCATTTGCGTTTCCATTGCCATTACCGTTCGCGTTACCATCTGTGTTTGCATTTACATTTGTGCTTGCATTTATCTTACCATTTGCATTATCGTTGCCATTTGCGTCACTGTCTGCGTTACTGTTTGCGCTTGCGTTTGTGTTACCATTAGCCTTACTATTTTCTTTTACCTCACTGTTGCCATTACCGTTTGCGTTTATGTTACCATTTGTGTTTTTGCATTTTCGTAACTGTTTGCATCACCATTTGTGCCTGCGTTAATGTTTGCGCTTGTGTTTATGTTACCGGTTGTATGACTGTTTTTGTTTGCATTAACATTTGCGTTTCTGTGGATTTCTGTGACATTTGTAATACTCGGTCTACTATGTTACTTCTGTGCATTTACCAGTTTTCATTTGACATCTGCATATGTTTTTTTCAGAATGAAGCGCCAAAAAAATGTATGTTTTTGCCACTCGTGCGCAGTTTTATGCTTGTGCTGCTCTGCAACAGTTTAAGAGATTTGGATAAAATTTTGTATACATGGAGTGGAATGGTCCATCTATTTATTGACCAATTTATATTTCACTGCTGCATACAATTTTTGCATATTGCACTGCAAAACATTTAGTTTTTGACATTTTTCTGCACTGACTTGCACAATGCATAGCACAGCCACTGTGTGGTTTATTGGTCTGACACTTGGCATATAGAAAGCCCTTTCTTCAAGGAATATGTCAGTTTTTGTTTGGTGAAAAAATTTTGTTCTGTTCCAGAGTTATAATCATTTGACGTTGCCCCCCTCGCAGTCAGAGTTTTTTGGTCACGAGTTCCGCCATTTTACCGCATTTTCAGCCGCGATGTCCGCCATTTTGTGGTGGAAGACTTCTTAAAGGTGCAGAAACTTAAAAATGTAATATCTCTGGAATGGTGTGATCTTTTCACATGAAATGTGGAGGGTGTTGAGTGGATGTCCTGGAGATGTGAATTATGATATTTACATGTTGGGAAAATAATTTGCTGTGGAGATACTGTGTGACGCACTTATTGTTTTACGCATAGCATTATGCATGGTGCTAGTGGCTTGAAATTTATAACATAGGTAACCCTTGTGATATGGAGGTGCCTTTCAGTGGTTTGGTTCACATTAGCCTTTGTGCTGTTATCTTGGAAATGAAGCGATATACGGACTTTTTGCTACTGTTGGATCACATCGCCTTTATGCCATTATCTTGGAAACGAAGCCAGTTACAGACTTTTCACTACTGTTGCCTCAGATCAATTTTGCACTGTTATCTCGGAAACGAAGCGAGATACAGACTTTTCGCTACTGTTGTCTCACAATGTCTTTGTGCCATTATCTCAGAAGCGAAGCGAGATACAGACTTTTCGCTACTGTTGGATCACATCGCCTTTGTGCCGTTATCTCGGAAACAAAGCGAGATACAGACTTTTCGCTACTGTTGGATCACTTCACCTTTGTGCCATTATCTCGGCAATGAAGCCAGATACAGACTTTTCGCTGCTGTTGGATCACATCGCCTTTGTGCCGTTATCTCTGAAACGAAGCGAGATACAGACTTTTCGCTACTGTTGGATCACTTCGCCTTTGTGCCATTATCTCGGCAACGAAGCCAGATACAGACTTTTCGCTGCTGTTGCCTCAGATCAGCTTTGCAACGTTATCTCAGAAATGAAGCGAGATACAGACTTTCCCTACTATTGTCTCACGTTGCCTTTGTGCTGTTATCTCGGAAACAAAGCCAGATACAGACTTTTCGCTACTGTTAGATCACATCGCCTTTGCGCCGTTATCTTGGAAACTAAGCCAGATACAGACTTTTCACTACTGTTGCCTTACATCAGCTTACTGTTACTGTTTCCGTGTGCGTTACCATTTGCATTTACGTTTTCCTCACCATTTGCACTATGGTTAGCATTTGCATTCCATTTCCATAACCATTTCTGTTTCTATTTACATGTGCGTCACTTTTACTATGACTGTTAGCATTTGCGGTTACATTTACCGTCACCATTACTGTTGCCTTTTGCGTTTGCATTTGTGTCACCATTACCATTACCGTTTGCGATACCATTTGCGTTACCACTTGAGTTTGCATTCCATTTGCATTACCATAACACTTAGAGCTTGTATTTGTATTCAATTTCTGTTGCTGTTACACTTACCATTGGAGTTTGCGTTTCACTCACCGTTACCGTTACTGTTACGGTTATTACGCAGACATGGGCAGCATGGAGCCCCATGCTCCCACCACCACATACCATTCACTATTTATAGTGCCCATTCTGAAAAAAAGGGAAACTAATTGCAAAACAATCCATTTAATGCATCAGTTAGGGTTGTTGCACAGCGACAAAAGCAAGGAAATTCGGTGTTAGGGTTGCCACCTCTTACACCCCACCCCCCCCTGCCCCACCAAGAGGCATCAGGGTGTGCATTGGGGTTGTCAGTCCTAACTCTCACCCTATTCTCCTATACTGTACCACCTCAGCTTATTTACACGTGGAATGGGGTGAGAGTTAGGGCTGACGACCCCAACGCATACCCCAATGCCTGTTGGTGGGGGCAGGGTGGACATGGGGTGCAAGGGGTGGCAACCCTAACATTGAATTCCCTCACTTTAGTCACTGTGGAACAACCCTAACTGATGTATTAAATGACATTTTTTGCCATATATATATATATATATATATATATATATACACACACACACACACACATACATACACACACACACACACACACACACACACACATATGATCAGCTGGTTTTAATATACAGAGTGAGCAAGTGCACACTTCCATTCAGAAGAAGGCAGTCAGCTATGGAGGAGGGTGGACTGTCTGTGCCAGTAGCCTTCTTCTTGGTGATAGGTGGCTTGTCATAAAAGGGAAAAGGAGCTGGGGAGTGGGAAAGGGGTGCTGTCATAGTGGAGGACATATCTGTTTTAGAGCAAATGAGCACTGAAAAATGGCAACCAGCTGTGGAGGTGGGCAGTTGTGGTAGTCACCCCTCACGGGAGTTTAAAAAAATCTCTTTTAAAATAAAGAACTTTTGGTGCTGGAGGGGAGAAGGGTGGAATCGGTATTCTAACAGAGGGTGGGGTTGGGGGTTATATTTAAGGATTTGGGCCGGGGGCTGTTTCCTTTTTTTATTTTACCTCACACATATACGAATACCAAATACCCAAATATTTGGGCCTGAATATAACATTCATCCCTAATATTCAGGATAAAATGTCCTCACGCACTCCTAATGGGTATAAAGAATGAGAAAACAGTTTAAAATAAGACCTCGTTTACCAGGTAAAGGTAGACATTTTTCAGAAATGGGCATCTACGAAATGTAACCTGATTTTGAAAATGTAGCTAAATACTTTATCTGGTGAAACATGCCATCAAATGAGAGTAGTGATAAAAATCATGTGTACTAAGAGAGAGGAATGTCCAGATCTGGATGAAAACAAATGCCCATTCCTAAGGAAAAATCTGACTTGATACCTTTATGCATTTAAATGGCTAAACTATTATTCTAAAGCATTAAAACAGAGGAGCATATAAAACTGAATATTTTTTTTTCCAATTGTTTAACCAGGAGTAACACAATATGCTGAAAGCTTGTTTCTAGGTGCGACCTGGGAGCACAGGGAAGTTAAGTGATTTGCTCAAGGTCACACAGTATGCAAGTGGGGGCTGTGGGATTCAAACCCAAGTCTCCATATTTGCAGCTCGGAGCCTTAAACCATTGTACTATACTGCCTCCCTTTTCTCTCTTTACTATAACCCTAGCTATATGTAAACAGCTGTGAAGTATTTGATGGAGTTGGGTATTACTGAGTGCCAAAGCTGTGCTGGACTGAGTTTCTTAACATGCCTGTCTCTGGAGAGATGGGGATTACCTCAAGTGTCCTTAAATGAAGTGATCAACCATAGAGTCTGAAAAGGTTAATTAGTTAAGAGGCTTTAATAAAAAAGATTGACCCTATATCCCTGAAGACCAATACTTAGTAATCACATTTCCTGGCAGTTTGTCCCCTGAGCATGGCATATAAGTACAGCAACATAAATTCACAAAATTGCTACAGTCTGCTTAACTAATTCTCAAAATAGGATTTTAAAATAAACAGTTTATTTGCTGTTATAGAACGATATTCTACAACTGTTTAAATGTTACAAAGCATATTTTAAGGGCAGATTTTATTTTTATAACAAGTATTTATATTTTTTATGTTTTGTATCAGTTTCCCTTTTTGGTTTTTTTACAGGAAGATATATTCTTGCCAATAAGTTAAAATATGAATTGTATCAGAATTCTCCATCAAAGCCAGTAAATACAAAACAAGGAAACAGAGAATATTTTTGGGTCATCACAGTCTTTCTCTCATCTTAGTGGACATAACCAATGATTCCTTTCTTCTTTAATTTACCACAAATTCAGTACTTACTTTGTGAAACAATATTTCCAAATAATCTTTCTAAATCTTCCTCCCTTAATTGCAACTTATGTTTTCTAGTTGTCTAATCATTTGCTTTATTTTGTAGCTTTATCTGATCAGGAGCTGATCATTTCACCAGCTTGAACATTTTCATCATATATCTGCTTTTTTCGTTCTCTTTTTTCCCCCCAGAGAGAGCTGCTTTCTTCAGTAACTCCATTCCATCTCCTACTGTATCCTGATACCAGTGGGCCAACATTGCTCACCCATCTGATAGCACCATAAGAAAAAATGACTCCCTGCAGTAATCTTCTTCCTTCCAAGGGGTCCTTTAGCATCAGTAACTTTTTTGTACTTAGCTGGCTAGGTGCAACTGCCCCGGAGGTGTGCCTTTAATAGATATTTAAATGAGCTCAGGGCCAAGCCAATCAAAAGACAGGAGGGTGTGTGAGCTGAGTGAGAGCTGTTGAAGGCTTCAGAATTTTCTGAGGAAAAACGAAGGCACATGCCCTGAAAAACAATCAACATGATTCAAAAAACATGCAAATGACCACAAAAGTGGAAAAAGAAACAACAGCAACATGAGCTAAAAACTCACCAATAAGAAATTCAAATTTGGTAAAAGGTGACATAAAGAGCCCTTCTCTGACAGGTGAACCGGGGAGGAAAGGTAGGAGTTTACTGATGCTAAAGGACCCCTTGGAAGAAAGAAGATTACTGCAGTGAGTAATTTTTTCTTCTTACCCCAGGAGTCCTTTAGCATCAGTAACTTTTTGCAGACTACTGAGCAGTACCTAGTGGGAGGTGGGAAGAGAATCTATTTAGGAAAGAGGGTCTACAGAACCGTCCTTCCAAATTTGGCATCAGATCTGGTCTGCACATCCAGACTGTAGTGTTTCACAAAGGTGTGCACAAATTTCCAGGTAATTGCTTTGCAGACATCCAGTAGGGGAAGGTCCCTTGCTGCTACAAGCGAGGCTGCAGTGCCCCTGGTAGAGTGGGCCCTGAGCCCCACTGGAGGTTAGTGACCAGCTTTCTCATAGCAGAATCTAATACAAGAGACCAACCAATGAGAAATAGTTCTCTTGGTAGCTGGTCTTCCTCTGCCTACATTCCTGTAGGTGAGGAACAACTGAGTGGAAGAGCCTCTGGACTGTCTAGTATGCTCTAGCTAGTGAAAGATGGCTCTTTTGACATACACACTGTGGAGCTTCTGATCACCAGGAGTGGATGGCTCAGTAAAGAAGACAGGCAGAGTAATGGACTGGTTCAAGTGAAACTCTGAAACCACCTTTGGCAGAAATCTCCTATTTGTCCTGAGCTCAACTTTATCGTTGTGAGGGATGATGTAATTTGGCTCAGTGCACAGGGCCTGTAGCTCTGAAATCCTCCTGCCAGAGGTAATGGCTACCAGGAAGACGGTCTTCCAAGTTACAAACTTGATGTGGGCAGTGGACATAGGCTCAATGGTGGATTCATGAGCCCATATGTGCAAATGTTCAGGCTCCAAGAAGGAACGAGCTCCCTGGTTGGAGGCTGGAGGTGCAAGAGGCCTTTGAAAAACTGTTTAAAAATGTTGTGGGGAAAAAACTGATTTTTCCTTTCCCACCCAAAAGTAGGCTGAAATTGTTGCCAGGTGTAGCTTGAGTGAAGATGGTTTCAAGCTTGACACCTGTAGGTGTACCAGGTAGTCTAGCAGCTGTGGTTCTGAAGATGATAGGGGTTCAACCTTTTCACTCTTGCACCAGCGGGAAAACCTTTTCCATTTGGCTGCATAAGTCTTCTTATAAAATGGGCTTAAGAAATCCAAGTCTCTGATTGGCTACTACATCGTCTGAGCTGTGTCCTTATCAGATGATATAGTAGCCACCCGGGACTACTGCCCACCAAGAAGCCACATGACAACAAAAATCAATGAGCTCTGCCAAGCATCAACAGAAACGCTGACTGGCAGAGCTCACTGAAGCGGCAGCACAACAGCACTTGCGGGCAGCACAGTAACGGAACAGTGGTATTCACGTCCATGTCCAAAAGCGTGACAGCACAAAATAAAAGATATATGCCCCCCCCTTGCAGGACAACACATTTACAAATTTAGTAACTTGCATTTAGATTTTTCACTGTCCATCTGTACCTATCAAGTGGTGCTCTCACTCGGGCTGCCACTTCTGCTCCCGCTCTTTGAAACCACGGCCATAAATGGTAGCAGAATATGTGGTGTCTCTGCACATGTCCTGTATCTCAATTAATAAAACTTTGTACCTTTTGTTATCTTTTTCACTGCTTGTCTGCCTCCTGCCACCAGTGTATACCTGTCATTGCCAGCATTTTCAAACAGCGCGAGAAATCCGCCAAGAAAACAGAAACAGTAAGTTTTTTCATCATCAACAAATCGCTGTCAGCTAACGCCATCTACCCGACGCATCCATCGCCACCATCAGCTTAGCAGTTTCTCAGTGCCTCCAAAAGAACATGCTCACTTTTAAACCAGGCACTCGCTTTCCTTTTTAAACAAAATAATCACCAAAATCTACCTGTCAGAACGAAAGCAGGAAACAGGAAGAAGGATTCTCTCTGCTCTCTATGGTGTCTGGTGAGGACAGGCTCAAGCCCCAGTCAACACAGCCGCTCCTCTGTTAACAGTGCAATTCCTAACTAAACACAGCCAAAGAAAGAAATGTAAAAGACCCAATAAAGTAAAAGGCATATTCTGAATGGATTCATAACTTTTGTGTGAGGGGGGGACAATAAATACATTCCAAATAAACTTAATAGGAGGGACTATTTTTTACTGTTTTCACTATTTGAAACCTTTTCTTATGTTTCACTTTTTTGTATTTTTTTTACATTAAAAATTATTTTGGTAGACCTATTTATAACTTTAATAACACACTCCGGTGTGGGTTACGTGCTGATAAAGACTGCGCCCTAGTGGCATAAGGCACTCGGCTCAAGCGCCTCTTGCCTTAGTACACCCCTAGGCGTGCTCTTATCAGCACGTAACCCACACCTCGTCGTGTGTTATTGCTTACTTAGTGTTCATTTTTTTAGCCATCTTCAGTATCTTAAGGACCTGTTCAGAGTACTGTGAGGATGGAAACTCCAGCTCCTCAAGAACCATGCCTTGGGGTGAAGAGAGTGTATGTCTGGGTACTGCACTCTTGTCTGAGGAAGAGTAAGCAGGAAGTGAGATGGAGGCAGGTGACTGGACCTGTTGCAGGACATTGAGAGAAGGAGAGGCATGCCTGAGCCAGTCCAGAGCCACTAGGATCATCGATGCAGGCTGCTATCTGAGTTTCAGCAAACCCTTGAATATCAGGGGGAAGGGAGAAAACGCATATAGGAATCTCCCTGACCAGTCCAGGATCAGGGCATTCAGAGGAAATGTTCCCGGAACTTGGGGCCTGCAACAATACTGAGGAAGCTGAAAATTGAGAGGAGAGGCAAACAGATCCACGTCTGGTGTGCCCCACCACCTGAACACTGTGGCTAGTACTTGCCTGTTCAGTGTTCAGTCACTCTGGCCTTGACTGATGCAGCTTAGAGCATCCGCCACAGTATTGAGTTTGCCTGGGAGGTGAATAGCCAAGAGGCTGACTCCCAGGAAGAATGCTACTAGAGACCAGAGCTTCCAAACAGAGTATTCCTGATCTGGTACCACCTTGCTTGTTTATGTAGAACACTGCAGAGGTGTTGTCCGTTTGAATTTGAACCGCCTGCCCTTCTATGCTGGGAACGAAAGCTTTGACAGCTAGTAAAACTGCTCTGAGTTCCAAAAGATTTATATGCAACTGTGGCTCTTTGGGAGTCCAGCTGCCGCTTACTGAGGCACTGTCCAAATGAGCTCCCCAGTCCAAAAGGGACCCATCTGTGGTGATCACCTTTGTGGGAAGAGGAGCTTGAAAGGGAACCCTGCCTGCAAATTTACACGGTTCTTCCACCACAGCAAGTTTTGGAGGAACTGCTCTGACACAGTTATCAACTTTGAAAATGTGTTGCTTCTCTGAGATCAGTGAGCCCTGACGTAGGCTTGCAAGAGTCTCATTCTGTACCTAACCCCTGGGATTACTGTAGTCATAGAGGCCATATGTCCCAGAAGTTTAAGGAAATGTGTGGCTGGTCTTGGCTATCCCTGGGCGAAAGAATCTGCCACTGAAAGAAAACTCTGAATTCTTTCCTGCAAAATGAAAACGTATCCTTTTTGAGTGTTCATCTGGGCCCATATGAAGGTGAGCAGCTGGGTGGGTTCCGGGTGAGATTTCTTTAGACTTTCCAGGAAACCTAGAGACTCCAGTGTGTATTCTGTGAGGGAAAGAGATTCCTTGACCTGGCAAGGAGACTTTGCTACTATGAGCCAGTCATCCAGATAGGGGTAGAGAGTGACACCCAGTCTCCTGAGATGTGCTGCTACCATTGCAAGACACTTGGTAAATATTCCTGGGGCCAAGGACAGACCAAAGGACACTGCTGTGAACTGACAGTGACCCAAAGGAAGTTTGAACCTGAGAAACTTCCTGTGAGATCTCCTTATGGCTATGTGGAAGTAGGCATCCTTTAAGTCTAGGGAGGCTAGCCAGTCTCCTTGCTGTAAGGACTGTATGACCAGTGACAGAGTGACCATTTTGAATTTGTTTCTTTTCAGATGTTTGTTTAAATATCTGCGATCTAAGATAGGTTGCCACTCCCCAGTTTTCTTTTGTGTCAGAAAATACCTGGAGTAGAGGCCCTTGCCCTTCTCATGAGCGGGGACCCTCTCCACTGCTCATAATGCCAGATGGTTTTGTACCTCCATTTCCAAAAGTGGTATCTGTGTTGGGGACAGAGATCTTGACATCTGGCTACGCTTGAGGTCTGGCAGCTGCTTGAACTGTAATGACGGACCCTTCTCCACTATCTCAAGTACCCACTTGTCCGACGTGATGAGGACCAATGCTGAAGAGAGTGGGAGAGTCTGCCTCTAACCGGAAATGGGGAGGTGAACCTGGACACTCATATCAGGACTTAGACTGAGAGGCAGATGGCTGGGTAGAGGTGGCTCTTCTTTAGCCCCTTCTGCCCCTGCCTCTGAAAGACCCCTGTACTGGCCGAAGTAAGATTGGGGATAGAGACTGTAAGGCCTGGGAACAAAACTTCTGCCCCTACCACCCCTGGAATGGGATCTCTGAGGGGTGGCAGGCTTAGGCTTGAATGAGTGGCTCTGCCAGGAGGCCTTGTACTCAACTTTTTTCATGTAGTTAGTGGTTCTGTAATCAAACAACATATTTTGATCACAGGGAAAATCCATGGTCTTGTTCTGAGTGTCTGTGGTCAGCCTGGTTGTTCTAAGCCAGGCAAAGCATCTCAGAGAGATGGCAAGGGCCACCGCCCTAGAGGCTGCATCATCATTGTCTGCCATGTGGAATTGGTACATAGTAGCTTCCAGGGCAGTTTTTGATGTATCCACCAGCTCCTGCACCACAGCATCTGATCCATTGCTGGCGGTAGCCTGGACAGCTTTCCAAAGGGCTTTCTGATATTTGGCTGTGAATGCCATGTAAGAAGAAAGTCTGAGAAGCAGGGAAGCTATGGCATACATTTTCTTAGCTATAAAGTCAATTTTCTTGGAATCCTTGTCTGGGGGAGAGAGGGACAAGGAGACTCCAGCTTTCTCATAAGCTGTCTGCTGCACTATACTCTCATGGCTAGGGTGTGCAAACAGGAACTCGGTACCATTTTTAGACAATCTAAATTTTCTCTCAAGCCACTTATCAACCTGATACCGAAGTGGAGTGTTAAGACACCTTCATGGTATTTTTTCTGAATGCATTATAGATAAGGATGACCAGGGTCTTTGGGTTGAACAACCTCTCATCTCCCTATAATCTTCATTTTCATCGACATGCTGGTTGGGCTCCTGTGAAGGAAGGTCCAGGGTGTCCAGCATATTTTGTATAAAAGTAAACATAGAGGAGAGATCCTTCTGGTCATCTGGGGGTCCCCAAGATGAGGGTCTGGGGACTCCTGGGGCTCAAGGCCCTCAAACTCCATGTCAGGGGCATCATAAAATTGTTCTCTATCATCTGCATGACCCTCACAGTCTACAGAAGAGAGAACTGTGGAAGAGTGCTTGCCAGCACCAGTAAACAGAGGACCCATTTTTGAAAGGTCTGAAACAGTTGCCATGCTTTTTCAATATCTTGCACTGACAGAAAACCTGCACAGACTTAGTTTGTAAGTGTTTTGTTTTTTTCTGTATGCTTTAAGCTGCCTGTTATCTCATTATTGGGTTTCCCAGGAGCAACAGGAGCATTTCTGTCTTGACAGTTTCTTTTTAGCCACTTCATCAGAGGCTTGATCAAGCTTCCTTTTTTTGTCACTTCTATTATTTTTTTATTTGTAAGGAACTTCATTTTTGAAAACTTTATATTTTGGCTGGGATCTGAAGGGTTCCTCAGCATCTCTGCTTTTAGTATTAGTACTTTTGGATGGCCCCTCGCCGGAAGCCTTTGATTTATCCTGAGCCATAATAATCAAAGGTTTGTCTGCTATGTTTGCCAATTTAAGCAAAACAAATCAGTCCTGGACTTATGAACTGAGTGCAGATGTCTGTGAAAAGGCCACCGGCCAGTCCTGCCCCAGTTAATGAACTCTGTCTATTACTAGTGCCTATTTTTGGTTGGAGAACTGTGATCTATACCAGTGCCGATATTAACAGAAACCCAGTAGTACTGGTCAATTACACACAGGTGGCTGCTGGACCCTTACGGACAGTCATGTGATGGATGATAACAAGGTCTAGTAATATAATACAAAAGGTTCCTCATAATTGCCAATCTAGAGAGAAACACCCAGGCACTGTGTAGATTTGAATTCCACTGCAGATGCCTTGCAATAAACCCCGTGAGGTCTGAGGTAAAAAAACAAGGCAACTATCCCTAATTCAACGGTTCCCACAAGAATTTGCCCCAAAAAAGAATGGAACCATTGAAAACAAGCACCAGCGATAAAATTAGACTTTGAAATGAATAGTCATGGTAAAAATAAAGTCAAAATAGTGCGATCGCACTAAAATTAAAAAATTAGCACGGCACTAATGAAAATGTCAAACTTTCACTCAGCACACTAATAGAAATGAAAATATGAGGAAAATTTTACCCAGATAAGTACTATGAGGCTGTCAACAAGGAAAGTTGAAAGACACCTCAGGGACAATGTTGCTCAGTACAGCAGAGAAAAAGTTCTGAAGCCTTCAACAGGTCTCACTCAGCTCACCCCCCTTTCCTGTCTTCTGATTGGCTTGGCCCTAAGCTCATTTAAATATCTCTTAAAGGCACACCTCTGGGGCAGTTGCACCTAGCCTGCTAAGTGCAAAAAAGTTTCTGATGCTAAAGGACTCCTAGGGTAAGAAAACTATTCCATTATTTTTTTTCCTTTTAAATGTGGCTCATTTTCACACCGAACCCAAACTGTTGGCAAAACTGTCTTTGCACATTTTGTTAAAATGTGGTGGTGTACTTAAACTGCTGAAAACTCCATTTTTTTTTACTAAGGCACAGTTTTGAGGTTTAGGTAACAAAATTAAGAAGGTTGACAGTTTGTGATGTCGATTTGTTTATTGGTGATATCCTGATTGATTATTCGTACAGTGATACAGATGGATGATGTCATATTCACAGCTATATAATTTGTAATGCTGAACCTTCCCCATGGGGGAACCGAACCACATCGTATATCTATAGCTCACTCTTTCTATTCTCTGTACAGAATGTGAACTCAACATGGAGCATCTCCCAAAAAAAGTCTACAGAAAAAAGAATAGAAAGAATGCTAATATTACCTGACAGGATGTAAATAGCTATGAGACAGTGAGATAGTCAGATGAATGCAATGAATATTAGTAGGCAGCTTGGACTAATGGTTAGACCAAAAGCTTGGGAAACAGGAGACTGATGTTTAAATCCCACTAGAGTAACTTATGTGCTGTGTGACATGAGCAAGACACACACCCTCCACATGCTTCGGTTCACTCAAATGTAAAACTGAGAAAAAGATGCCACTAAGAATGAGATACTACATCTCAGCTGGGCTATCCTGGGTAAATAAGCTTTAAAGAACCCCTGACACTGTTATGACAACTTTGAGAAAATGTAATATTTAGACACAATTCAGCTTATATTTAATATTTTTTCTGTAATTCTCACCCTTACTACTTTACTATTAAAGGCATTTGCAAGTAAACAGTATCGCTGCCCTATCTGTTCTGGCTGTCTGCTGACATTTGACATCACAGTTCTGTTTATATCACATCACAATATGTTGCTGTGAAGGTAATTTATGATATTGTAAACAGGGGATTATGATGTCAGGTGTAGGCAAGCAGAAAGAGCAGATAACGTCTAAGGGATAGTAATTCTGTTTCATACAACTATCCTCAGTAAAAAAAAAAGGGAAAGAATTATAGAAAATATATGAAATATAAACTGAATTGTGTCTAAATTGCACATATTTTTCAGGTTTTTTCTAATGGTATCAAGGGCTGTTTAAATAATGCTACCGTGCTATTGTATATAATGTACTGAGCAATGTATTACCAAAAGAAAGCCTTTGAAAGGAACAATGTATTGGATTAGAAAATGGACTATAGAAATCCTGACATTTTTACTTCTTTGTCAATAGAGCTTTATTTTATCCATGAACTATCATGGCCTCTAGACAACTTGACAGCAGTCCCATAGCGCAGAAGAATCATCTCCTTTCCCACAGCGGCTTCTACACTTTATTTAGAAATAAAAGCATGCTCACCTCATTATCATTTTGTAAGAGGTCCCTTTATTCAGCTGCACATTTTTCTAATGGCACCTACATCAAAATCTGTACATTATCTGTGCTTTATTTTACACTGCAACAATTATTTGTATTTTATTCTGTTTTTGTTTGTTTACCTGTATCAATTTATTTTGTTGTATTCGACCCCACTTGTGTCTCCCTACCTCTCTGTCCCTGAGGCATACCTGGAAACAAGCTTCAGCTAAGTGTGACTTTTTCAGTCAGTAACTTGTAAACAAATAAATGTTTTTTTTTCCATATTTTCCTTTTTCTTCTTCAGGCAGACTGGGTGGCTGTATCAGCCCATCCCTTGTTGGCACCACGGCTGTCCTGAATCTTTGACCTCCTTCATCTCTGCAAGCAGGTGGGCCACCAGTGCCTCCTAGGGAGGCTTCATTGAGCCTTCAACCTTCAGTTTTTTCTCCCTGTATCTCCCTGGAGCCCCAAGTACAACGTTGTGCATGTGCATGGAGGCATGCATGTACATCTTGGCCTAAACCCACCCTGCTCCTCCCACCCGACCTAGTACCTAGCCTCTCTTGATGTCCACACCACCATCACACCTCCACATGGTGGAAGTCAAAGGCTGGAAAAGCTAACCTTCCTGATCCAGGAGAGGAGAGCTGCCTGGCAGTTGCTTGATTCTCACACAACCCACACACCCCTAGCTGAACCCCAGCAACCAATGCTCATCACCGAACACGGGTTGCCGGTCTAGCAGGAGGTAAGGCTCAAGCACCTCAGCCCTCCATACCACTGGGCCAGCTTAAACAAATAAACGTTCACTACTGGTGGGTATCGAGAGAAAAATCAAAGACGCGACATACAGTGCATCATGTTTCCATTTTTTACCATATTGTAAATGCTGACATCTGTATCTGGATTATATTTAGTTACTAAAGTTTCAAAAAGGAATAAAATAATTATTTAAAACATCCTTGACTCGTTTGATTCCTTTATCTTTCCAAACCAAGTTATTTGAAAGAGACCTATTACGGGTAAAGTTGGGATTATTCTAGATAGGTTGAAACCTTGATTGGTTGATAAGTTTTAGCAGGGAGCTTAACTGTCTTAATTGTTTTAAGGAATTGGCAATTATTTTATTACCTATTGTTTTATGAGGTCTAGTAAAAATCAGCAATTTCAAATCTGCACCTTGACTCCAAAGAATCTCTTTGTCAATCTCCACCCATTTATTTATTTATCGAAGTCTAGGATAACACCACTTGAGTTCAAAGCTCTTTACATACAGTAGGTTACGTCATGATAACAATACAAAACTGGGTTGTACAAATTACAAAGATTGTGGATACAGCAGATGCAACAGAGATTGAACATGTTACAGAGGAAGTTAGGATATTGGAAGCAGGGTTAACAAAAAAGACACTTAAGGGTATAAGATGCCGGAAAGGGAAAAAAAAACAATCAATTGTCTGCGGGGACATAGAGTTAGCAGAAGAAGAAGTGCTAGAAGAGGTGAGGAGGAGCCCCAAGTGCCATCAAGGAGGCGATATTGGGAAGGAAGTCTGGCAGGGGGAGGGGTGGAGGATAGCAGAAAAAGGGGAAGGGGAAGAGATAAGGAGGGGAAACATAACTCAGGAGAGGAGCCAGGGGTGAGGGTGAGAGGGAGGAGCATAACTCAGGCGAGGAGTCGAGGGTGAGGAGAGAGTAAGGAGGAGGGATCAAGGGAGAGTTTAGGAGGGTGTGGGTGTGGGAAAAGGATGGGGTGACAAGGCATGGGGGGGTAGAGAGGCAGGGAGGGAGGTGGGGAGGGGCGGGAGAGAGCAGGGAAATACCAGTGAGGAGAAGGGAGTGAAGCGATGGGTGACAGTCCCGTTCTGGAACATAGTAACCCTCAGCATTTTCTTAAAGTCAATTAAAAATCTGTAACATTCTAGATGATAAATAATTTAGGTATATGTCTGGAGCCTTTAAACCTCCCTGGTTTTTGGTCCAAGATAGTTTTAGATAAGCCATTCTATTCTTTTTATAACTCCAAATGAATCTGGCCATCTGAACATTCAGTCCATCAATACATTTTTTGTTTATATAACAAGGGAGCTTGTGGAATTGCAATCTCATAGAAATACTTAGAGCTGAGGAATTAGCCCTTTACATTAGGGACCAAGGTTACAAATTTGATAAAAGATGGGGAATCGTTTTTAAAACTATTTGTTCCTTTGCAACTAATGTGGGTCAACAACATTCTCACTAGTACATTATATTTAGATATCTTAGACAATCCTTTCTGACTCTGGATATATACACCTACCTTTCTTTTTCTTACTTCCTTTGTCAAACTGTTCTCTCCCTCCCTCCTTTCCTTTTCTTCATTATGCTCAGTATTTCTTTTAGTTAAATTTTTCTATGCTTTTTTTTTCTTTGCACTATACATTTATGCTGTTTTGATTTGCAGTCCTTATAGGAAATTTAGGTATTTAATTTAAATGTAGCTTCTTACTATGACCATGTGATATTAATCATTGTCTCCTTTTAAAGGGTATTTTTTCAATATCAGTCTTATTTCAATGACAGTAATGATGTTTAGAGGAAATATGTTTTATCTTACAAAGGTTTCTAAATTTGCAATCTAATTTTAGTTGGTTTTCTATGTTTATTAATTGTTATTCTAACTGTTAAGTTTGTATTATTGGTATATACTTAATACAATCTTATTGACAAAACAAAAATCATGTTCCATGAAGGCAGACTTAAATGAGTGATTATGTTTACAGTCCATGTATGCTGAGAAAGCAAGTTTAAAAGCACAAGCATTCAGCAACAGTGTGGCAAAATCATAAGTCACATGGACAACTTGAAATAAGGATGTAACTTATCTCAGCAAGGATAAAGTTTATTAGCAGAAGACACAAACTGGTGCAGATGACATGGGATGTACCTGAAGCATTCAGTACAAGAGGTACAGACTGCAAGATGCAAGTGAAAATAGATAAAATCACATGGACAAATTCATATATAGTTATACAATGTAGGTGAGAATGAAACCTTACAGATGAATGATTTGTTTCTATAGCCTGAGGACCTACAATAATGCTAAATAATTTATCATCGCTCTAGGTGGGTCATCGCCATTTATAATCACTCGAGGGTGGTCACCAAGGAGGTCTTCTCAAATGGGAGCGGAGCATGAACAATTCCCAATGACATCACAACGACCTCTGTTGCACTTAGAACAGAGCTGTGAAATCATACAGAATCAGTTTATTTTCATTAGCTGAACTAATCAGAAAGATGTACAATTTACAATACATTGTATAAACTGAACACAGAATGGCCTCACTCAGAATATGACATTTATCATCACTTGTGAGGGAGCAGGACTTTTATAAGTCACTCGTCACTCTGCCACTTGAGGGTTATAGTCCTGCCCCTCACTCATAATGATAAATGGAATATTCTGTGTCTGGTGACTGCGTATCTCATGTATAGATATATACCCTGAGGGAAGGAGACACATACGAAACAGCTCCATGGATTTCAGTGGGCTGTTTAGTAACTCTTGTTTTCAGTTAGAAATGTGTTTCCTGTTTCACCTGACCTGGAGCTCCCATCTGGATCAGCCCTCTCCAGCCACATCACCTGTCCTCTCTGTTTACGTTTGTGCTCTTGTCTGCTCTCTGCCACAGGATGTGTGGAGGTGCCCAGTCATGTGGTGCCTGCAAGGGACTGGGCCATTATCCAGCCACAGTTAGTCTCCCCCCCTCCCATTTTCTTCCCTAATGCCCGCAGCCTGTGCAATGATGTGCTGTGCTTGCTTCTTCGGAGAGGAGACACCCGCCGGTATCCTGCAGGTGGGATCTTCTTACGTTGCATCCCACTGTACTGCAACCCAGATTCATAATGGTGCACAACTAGATGTATATCATCTACAAGTGAATTTACAGTAAGTGACAGGTACATTCCTTAATCAAATGTGCAAGTTATTGTTAATGTTGCAAAAGTGATCTCTGGTGTAAACTGAGTGTGTGATGCCACGGAACTTACTGGTTTTAAATGTTGAGACCTGTCAAGTTTTCTGAAACTCATTTTAATAAGCCTTACAACAGTTTTTTTTTAAATGTTTTACCCTTTATGTAACAACAAGAAAACAACCAAATGGATTTGCAACTAATGCCATGTTATGTTAGTGTGCCAAATTTCAAACAGCAGAGTTAAAGACATGAATCTGAGACAATGAACAAAACACCACATTCTTCAGCAGGCATCTTAGTTTAACTCTAACAGACCACCTAGCATCTGCAACACTGCAGTGTTGTGTTCCCTATTGGCCTTTCAAAAATTACTTGCCAGAGTTTCTGAAAAACATTATAAATATCTTTCTTTCCTAGTAATATGATACAGACGGCATGGTGAAATGAACCAGTCTTGCTTATTACAATATGATTTGTGTAATTAAACCACATTGCTGTCATACATAGCTGAATAATTTGTAAAAATGAAAAGCATAATCAGAGAAAATGATTGCCTCTTGCTAATCAGATTTAGAGAAGTAGACGTAATGGATGCTAATGGATGAAATGCACTATAGTGTTCTTAATCGGTGTGAGAAGGACTGCTGACAGAGCTGCAGTCCTCAGCTCCTTTTAAAGTCCTATCAACGATTATTTTCCTCCTTGGCTGGCTTCCTGTGCTTCAGGCAATAGCACCTTGTCCTTTTACATGCTTTCCTTGTTTTCCTATTTTCAGGGGGCCTCGCTGATTTTGCAGATTTCTAACATTGCCCACTTCTTATGGCGTTGTTCCAATTTACAAAAATGATCAGATTCAAAGAACAAACTGTTCTTGTCTTTTAATGTGTTAAGTATCGTAACTGCCTGGGATTTAAACATAATTCCAACAATGATTAGGACAGGAGGGGTTTCCACTGACTAGACTGTCAGGGAATTTTCATTTAGTATACGGCATTCAGATGAGGGTACTGGCCCGAGCTCTGCACAGTGCCTTCTTGCATACATACTGTATGCATGGGGGCACTGCCTAGAGCTGATAATGGCCTCATAATGGCATACAAATGACTGCTTAGTGCCTTGCAAGTCATACATGGTCCTTGGTATACTGGCCACTGAATATGGTACCCCAGAAGCAAAGGCACTATCTCACCTAGAATGCACTGTACCCCTTTGCCCAGGTGTCTGTTGCCAGCAGTGGGTGTGGCAGCACTGTGCACATCCGCTTTGAGTGGTGTTATCACAGCCCAATATTCATACAGCTAGCAAGCACCAGGAAGAGTGCACTACCTGTATGAATATGGCTCCTTGATGTCCACGCACTACGGTTTATGTGACAGTACGTAATTGTGCTGTGCAAATGGCCACGGCTGAATATAGGGGCCTATGTGAATTGTGAACAACTGAACTGAAGCACTGTAAATTCTTTCCTTAACCCACAGCATCTAATAGTCAAAATAAGTAACTTAATGTATACATGGCACACTTCCTATAGAAAATCATACTCCCTTTAATATTCCCCAACAAGTTCCGACCCGAATAGATAGTCACTATGACAGTGCCTCAAACACCTTTTTTCTTTGGCTAGAGTCATTACCATGGCTCTTGATCTATCTATCAGTCATCTGTCTGTCTGTCTGTGTCTATCTGACATACAATGATACCTATAGTTCTGCCTATATCCTTAGTGGCCACACATAAGGTGTACAGAATTAAAATAAATATTTCTTCCCCCCAGTGAGTACAACGATAATATCCACATAAATCTCTTGTGCTTTTACCACCCTTAAATTTTGGGTCTCGGTCTCACATATGAGAATAAATACTGTTGTGTCATTTTAGTCCATCTTGTAACCGATATACTGTACATCTCAACCAAGGCTTCTGTTGGCATAAAAGGGAAAGAATTTTAAATCTAAATAATGGAAATAAAAGTCTAAAATTGACCCTGCTGAATTATTTACTTTCCCTTCTCCACTTTAAAATTGTGGATTTAGAACTACTTTACTTTAAAGAGCTAGTATACTGCCTAAAATTAATATTAACTTTTAAAAGTAGTTAACTATAATTTCTTATAGCTGAATTATTTTTTCCCCTTTTGCTAATTAGATTTTCTACCCGACTGTACTTGGTGTGTTTTTTGTAACAGTACTCTACCAGGAGGCTGACGTCTCTAGTTACAGCCCTCTTCATACCTCATCAGACCTGTGACCTCACTGTCTGTGGCATCACAACTAACCAAGAAGGGCCAATCACATGCTGCCAAACTGGTCACTTATGATGTCACAATAAGTGAGGTCACAAAGTTGATGAGGTATGAAGAGGAATAGGACTAGTTAGAGTAAGTATGTCAGTCTTCAGCTAAAGTACTGGTCTTCACATCACAACTAGTAAGTAGAAACCCTTCTAACGACCACACTGGAAAAAAAATGCATCCGTAAGAAAAAGTTGCAATCATCTTCTTTACAAAAAAATGTTTTTTTAAACATTTTCTGACTACTTTTAGTTCTGATGCTACTAGCGTATTAAACAGCTCTATAATGTAGCCAGATTTGGACAATGGCATTATTTTACTTTCAATTAAATGATGCATTTTAAGCTCTAATCTCAGCTAGCAAGAACAGATACTGGACCCTACACATAGCGTATCCCCTTTGACTGAACATGGATCATACAGAGTTAAAGTCTGTGAGAAAATAATGGCACAAGGTTAAGCATTTTTTTATCCAAGCAAATAGTCCATAGGAAGTGATCTAAAAAAACTACATAGTATTGTCTTATCCTTGCTACAGTATTCTAGTCCTAAACAATGAGGTTTTCTGCCACATCCCTTTCCTCCGGGATCCTGTTTGAAGGTTCTGCACATTTCCTGCCAGGGGGCAGATGGCTGCTTGCTAGTGCCTGAACATAATAAGATAAGAGATGTCCATTTATATCTATGTGTGCTGGACTAGTAAGTGCACTGTGAAAAGGTTTTCTGACATTTTTAAAGCAGAATGTTTATTTTTTGAAAGAAATACCCAGAACATCTAAAGATTGTCCTATGTTTGCAACATTTATTTTGGAGGAAAACGTGAACAAATTTTGTTAGTGTTGTGAACATACTGATGAGTCACCAATGATGACCTTGTTACAGCACAAATGCTGAACTGTGTTTTTTCTGTGATTTGTTTTGGTGTTCCAGTAAGGGTGTACTCAAAGAACTGTAGTGCGTCATATGTAATATATAAAGGTGTTTTTTTTTTCACTCTTTTTCTGGAGAGGCCCACCTTTGCACCGGCTCCCCCAGCACTGTCACCCAGCTTTTCATGGACCTACCATTTACTCCATCTTCCACTTGTCTCTCCTCCCCAGCCAGGCGGGCAGCAGGCTGAGCCTCTCACTGCACAGACCAGGTCCCAGACTGGAGGAACATCATTTCACTGCTGCAGGACCTGCAGAGAGCTAGTGTTCATCCTGCCTGGCCGGGGCATTTCTGTGTTCTGGTTCCCTTCCCATATGATGCAGGCAGGAGGGGTGCTTGTGCTTATACACACACACACACACACACACACACACGCATGACCGTGCATAGTAGCACGGCATCTGCCTGCATCCTTTCCTCCCCCATGCCACGCTGACTGCACTACCAGCTGTGGTCACCTAGATGGCAGTAGAGCAGCAGAGCTGGTGACCATCCCTCCCTGGTGGAGGAGCGACTTCTGGGATGCTCAGTCCTCCTCCCTCTGCCCGGCCCCCGGCGCCCTGTGCTCATTCCTGAATACAGATCACCACCATAGATATGGATTTAATATACAAAAGTGATGCTAGTTAGCTCCCACAAAGAAATTTTTTTTCCTATGAACTTTTATATTTACAACATTTAACCAAGAAATGTACGCTGAGCAAACTGAAGTGCATGGGAGAACACAGAACAATAGCAGCTATGCACAGAAAACAGCAGAATGAGATAATTACAAGTTTCCAAGGAACCGAAAATAAATTGGGAAAAATTTTCTTGTGAAAAATCAATGTTACAATACCACAGACCCTGAAAAGGTGACACATGAAGCCACAAAACATTGGTTCATACTGTGTGTGGATAGAAATATAAAATAAATAGTTTATGCAACTTTTGGGGTGAGTGCTGTGGTTCTTACACACTGTTTTGATACTGACTGACATAAAGAACCTTCACCTGGCCCAAATGCAGCCCCACTCCATCAGGCTCTCATGCCGGCCTCCTGTACTCGCCAGGTGAACCGCTCCCATATATCACCCATCTGGGGCTCATCGAGCTACTGACCCTTCATGTACAACCTGAATTGCCGATTGCCAGGGTGGTCAGGTGGGAGAAGGGGCAATAACAGTGCCCTGTGTGGCTAGGAGGCTTAGGGAAGTCTACCAGAGGCCATCACCTGATGCTACTGGCAGTCATTTTCCACTTTTTTGGGGCTCAATCCACCTCCCACCTCCCTCTTTCATGTGGCCACAATGGTGTCCTGGTGGTGTGGGCATTCAGTAGCATATGGCCACCCACGATGCCAAGAATACCTCCACCAAGATGCCATCAGGAGCCGCTAGTGCAGCAGCACACAACAACCCCCCCCCCGGAGAGAAGCATCCAAGGGATGCTCTTAGCTTCCTCCCTGCTGGCCTCTGCTCCTGACATCCAGGATTGGGGTGCAATCCCAGATTGCCAGCATGCCAAAGCGATGCCCCATCGTTCGACACCATGAAGCCAGCAATCAAATCTTTCTTTTAAAAGAGAATCATGTGTCATCTTGGGATTCCTTTCTTTAAACAGAATGAATCCAATACAGTTACAGACAATAATAAGTAACAATATAGTGTAAATCTTGATCCTATACTTAGGCATTAGTCTACTTTTTGATGATAAAATAGGCCCCCTAGAAGGGGGACTCGACTTACCTGCAAGGTTGACCTATCTGTGGGATTTATAATGTTAAACCATTTTTTCAACTGAGTAACCTAATGTTGTGTCCAGATCTGGTTACAAAGGCAGATTCCATGCCTGATGTTGGTCACAAAAATTTAATTTTGGCAGCAAAATAAAATCTGTAATTTTGCTAAAATTGATAAAGTAAAGCAGGTCAACTTATAGTGAGGTTGACTTATAGGCAAGTATATAAGGCATATCACAGGAAACCCTACAGAAATGAGAAAGGATTTCACACGGATATACCATATGTATCTAAACATATCACAACTTTTCACTGGCCACAACTGTAATTATTAAGGGAACATGTTCAAATTAAGTACAGTTTAGTTGACTAGCTAAATTAAAATGATCACTTAACAATGGAATTGACATGGTAATACACAAATCAGATTAAAATACATCAGATCATGCAATTAATTATTATTTGGCTTAGTCAATGATGATATAAGATAAAATATGACAAGCTAATGACTATACAAAATATACGTATGAACTATATGTATTTAATTACCTGTTTTAACATTCAAAACTATATTATGGAATAAAAAATACTGCAAACCAGAGAACTCTTACTTGGTTACAGTAAAAAAATATATTATGTGTCCTCTCACTCTGACAAACATGACTGAAGGATCTTGAAAAACAGAACTCATAAATCTAGCCTAAGCTAGTCTGTATCTTTTCTCTTCTAGATTTACAATGAGGTATAATTAAATGAACCTCTACATCTTAAATAGGCCATCTGGCACAAAAATCTTTGAAGTGATCATTCTCAAAAGCTGATTCTATTGATTCAAATAGACTAGTATACAGGCTGCACTTAATGTAATTACTGAAACACTAACCCTCATGTGTTTACACGAACACTGTTCCTTGGGGTACCATAACGCTGCCACTATGTGCTTATTAGGTTTATGTCGGTAGACCAAGGTTCTGGGGTTAAAACTATATACACTAGTTCCTCCATTCCAAAGTAATGCTTTATGATGCTGATAAAGTGGCAAAAGTCCTAAGGAGTGTTAGCTTTTGTGTTCTCACTGGGAATCAAACCTCTGAACCACTGTTTGCAAAGCCAAGACACATCTGGTGTGCCACCTGAGGCCCTTACAGTACGCTTGGGTGCAGTTGCAAGCATTGGCTATTTTGGAGTCCATTTGCAATGGGGAAAAACTCACAGATGTGATAATCACTGGAAACTAAAACTACTAGATAAAGAGAATATTGGGTGGACAACCATGCATAACTAGCCTGTGCTGCCACAGAGGGTTCTGATTATCTTTACTCCAGAGCAAAGCTCTAGAGGTCCGAGGTAATAAGAACCCACGGTGGCAACACAGGCTGGTTGGGCATGTGGTTGCCCATTCAGAATTTTTTTATAGTGTACAGCTGGGTGGTCAGGTTGTTCTTGGAGTTTAATAAACTCCAGGCAGTTGTCTGAAATGTGAAAAAAATGCTGTGGCCATCATAGCATTTCACTCTCATTTTCAACTGCTTGATGTGTGCACAGCGGTTCTTTTCATTTAAAAAGGAAACTGGTGCAGTCTCTTGAGGGTTTTAGAATGCTGTTGTACTACAGAAGAAAACAAGCATTTGTCAGTGCCGAATGTTGCTTGCTTATATGTGCTGTTTAGATATCTGGAAGTGAAAGTACCATGCCTAAGAACTGTAAGTAGGGGTCGGAAGCTCATGCTGCCTGACCATAGCCCATTTTTCACTTTTCCTCCCCTTTGCAGAGTGCGGGCAAGCAAAGATGCTTAGGCACAGTGTGCCAACGTCCGCCATGCTCCGCTCCCTTTACTACACCGTTCTATTAGCACCCCCGGTTGTCAGCAGGGGCTGCTACAGAGCGGTGGGTACCTGGGTCCCACCCGGGATAGGAGAGGAGTCCTCCAAATGCTCAATCCTATCCCTCCCCTGCCAACCCCTGGTGGCCTGGGCTCGCATCCGAACCCGGTCACCAGCATGGTGCGAGGTGTGGTGTCCAGTACCTCAACCCTCAGCGCCAGTGGGCTGGCAGTAATCCTGCCTTTAGTACTCCCCCCTCCCGTCCTGCTCCAGTATACCCTGTCCCCCGCGTATAAGTCACTATTCCCCCAGACCCTACCCCAGTTAATCCCTAACCCATAATGTTTGGTGTGGCACCAATCCCTTGCTGGACTCCTCAAGCCTACCCTTTCTCCCCACGCTTGCACATGGTACCAGCAGTACCTCCAAGAATGCCACCAACTTCCCCACCCCCTCACACTGCCTGCCCAACTACTCGAACCTCCCCCTCACTACTTCCACAGCATCTCCCGCCAAGTCATTTGTACACACATGCAACAATAAATGAGGTTTCTTCCTCTCCCTCGCTGCACGCTTCAGCAGTGCCTGCCCTGCCCCTCCTGCAGTCAACCTGGGGACTGCTTCAACCCAAATACGACTGTGCCTTCCCCCCCCCCATCTCACCCATTTCAGTATAGAATGCCCCAGGATGAGTACCCCCAGTCCCTTACCCCCTTTCCCTTCTATTGTCCCTTTCACCACCCCCAGTATTCGTTCTTCTCTGCCCCTTACCCCTTCCAGGTGCACCCTCTGTGACTTCTGTATCTGTACCCCCTACTTTTGCCTCACCCCTTTTCTCTGCCTCATTCCTCCCATTCCCCTTGAACCCCTTCCCAGCCTGACTACTTCCTACTGGGCTTCCCATGTCGATCTCTCCTCCTTCCCTGCTGATTCCAACCCCTCTCCTATCCCCGCTATTGTCGATTTAGGGCCCCCATTCCCTTCTACCTAGATAGTGATGCCTCTCCCATCCTCCCCCTTCCCGTAGCCTTCTCTCCTGCAGTCACCACCCCCTCCTTCCTTACTAGCCCCCTTCTACTCTTTCGTCCTCACTATCTCTTCCCCTACCTGTTGCCATCCCTCTCATGCCCCGCTTTTCCTCCCCCTTCAGTATGTTCCTGCTCCCCATCTCTCTCCCAGAGCAGAGGTTCGAATCTATTCCTAGTCGATATCCCTCCTACATCTCTTCCCCTATCAATTCCCCCCTTCTACTTGTTCCCCTCCATGCCACCCCTGCTCCCTCTCTACCAGGAGCCATTTGCTCTCTCCCCTGGTACTCCTCGTGGTCTCTGCCTCCCCCATCAGGAGGCCCCCCCTTGCCTCGGGCACCCCCTCTGTTCTCCTGTCTTTTCTGTTGGTGCCTCTGATACTGGGGTCGGTTTCACTGCCTAGTTGTTGTTCTTGCGTCCCCCTTTGCCATCCCCTATCCCCCCCCAGGATGCCTACCATACTCATCTGCCCTGCCACTTAAGACTCCTCCCTAACCTCCACAGTTCCTCCCTCAAACTAGCCAGCCATCTATAGACCATACACCCCCCCCCATCCTCCAAGCCCAGTCCAGGATCATGGCGTACCTACACCCTGTACAGCCCACCACCCTTCCAAAGAAGCCCGCCCTATTGACATGTGGTACCTGCCCCATTTTGGCCCCTATCTTATGTTACGGGCTCTTACTCCCAGGCTCTGTACCCTACTACAACTGTTAGGCCCCTATTTACTCAATTTCCTGTTCCCTTCCCACATTAGTCCTCCTACTGCCCCCTTCCCAACCGGGTTAATTCAGCCTCAAATCTCATCCATTAGATACTGTATTACTGTAGCAATCCTAAAGCCTCCTTGTCCATTTTTCACCCCTCAGCTACCATACTTTTTGTTCTCAGCTCTCATATAGTTTCACTTAGCCCAGTTAGAAGTCCTAGTGCACTCCAAGTATTACTCAGCTCAGTTAGAGAAAAAAACAGAACAAATAAATATGTATTATTACAGCAATCATAACAGTATAGCTCAGTTAGAGAAATAAACAGAACAACTAAATCTGTATTATTACAGCAATCCTCAAAGTATCCAATCATTGCTTTGTCTCCCTCCAGAGACCCTGCTGTAATATAGGAACACAGAGGACCCTGGGCGGAGGTGGGCAACTGAAAGTCAGCAGAGCTCCACTGAGCTCGCTCACTCCCCTCTCTCACTTTCGCTCATTCTATTTCTCCCGGCCTGAAGGCTGCCTTTTGTGACTGGGCTTCTGCTTGCATTGGCGTCTTTTTCTGCCCACAAAGAAATCCACAGCAGTCCTGACAGAGCTCCATTGAGCTCACTCACTCCCCTCTCTCACTCATTCATTTTGTTTCTCCCAGAGCTGCAGGCTGCCCTTTTGTACTGGGCTCCTGCCTGCGTTGGCACCTTTCTCCTGCCACAAAGAAATCTGCAGCAGTCCTGACACAGCTCTGTTGAGCTCACTCACCCCCCTCACTCCTCATTCTGTTTCTCCAGGCTGCAGGCTGCCCTTTGGTACTGAGCTCCTACCTGCGTTAGTGCCATTTTCTGCCCACAAAGAAATACACAGCAGTCCTGACAGAGCTCCGTTGAGCTCGCTCCTTCCCCTTTCTCACTCCTCCTTCTATTTCTCCCAGCGCTGCAGGCTGCCCTTTTGTACTGGGCTCCTGCCTGTGTTGGCACCTTTTTCTGCCCACAAAGAAATACATAACAGTCCCAACAGAGCTCCGCTGAGCTCACTCACTCCTCCTCTCTCACTTGCTTGTTCTGTTTTTTCCGGCGCTGTAGGCTGTGCTTTTGTACTGGGCCCCTGCCTGCGTTGATGCCTTTTTCTGCCCACAAAGAAATCTGCAGCAGTCTCAAAAGAGCTCCGCTGAGCTCACTCACTCCCCCTCTCTCAATCACTCATTCTGTTTCTCCCGGCGCTGCAGGCTGCCCTTTTGTACTGGGCTCCTGCCTGCATTGGCGCCTTCTTCTGCCCACAAAGAAATCTGCAGCAGTCCTGACAGAGCTCCATTGAGCATGCTTACTCCCCCTCTCTCATTTGCTCATTCTGTTTCTCCCAGCACTGCAGGCTGTGCTTTTGTACTGGGCCCCTGCCTGCGTTGATGCCTTTTTCTGCCCACAAAGAAATCTGCAGCAGTCCCAACGGAGCTCTGTTGAGCTTGCTCATTCCCCCTTCCTCACTCGCTCGTTCAGTTTCTCCTGGCACTGCAGGCTGCCCTTCTATACTGACTCCTGCCTGCATTGGTGCCTTTTTCTGCCCACAAAGAAATCCGCAGCAGTCCCAACAGAGCTCAGTTGAGCTCATTCACTCTCTCATTCGCTCGATCTTAATCTGTCCCAAACACTGATTACCCACAGCGACCATGCTATTCTGCGCCAGAAGTACAAAAACATATTTTGGCCCGGATGTGAAAAATGACAGCTGTACTGTTCATAAAGAGGTGTGAAAAAATGGCAGTGTTGAAAATCTGGTGTGAAAATATTACAAATTTGTGAAGTCACAAGGTTGCGTGGAAACAGTGCAACGCACACCTGTAACACAGTCATCTTATGGACCATCATCACCAAATTTTCAACATAGGCATGTTTGGACCTCTGCTTATGAACAGTGTCACTGTCATTTTTTATTAATCTGTCCCAAACACTGATTTCCCACAGTGACCGTGCTATTCTGCGCCGGAACTGCGAAAACACATTTTGGCCAGGATGTGAAAAATGACAGCTGTACTGTTCATAAGGAGGTGTGAAAAAATGCTTATGTTGAAAATCTGGCATGAAAAAATTGCAAATTCGCGAAGTTACAAGCGTGCGTAGCAACTGTGCAATGCACACTCATAAAACTGTCATCTTTTGAATTTTTTTCCACCAAATTTGCAACATAGGCTTTTTGAGAGCCCACCACATGAACACTGGCACTGTTTCATTAATCGGTCCCATAAGGTGATTCTGCGCAGTGACCGAGAAATCACCTTTCGGGACTGAATAACGCAATCACAGTGGCTGAATTCATGAGAAGAGGTCCCAATAACCCCATGTTGAAAATCTGGTGCCTAAATTCCCCAAAATGCCTGAGATATGCACCAAAGTTGAAAAAAAACTATTTATGTCATTATACAGCTTACTGGCATTTCTTCAATTTACGGTCAGCTTTGAAGAGTGCAGATATGTTCCTGGTCCACCGAAGATTGTCGCGCTGGGCTCCAGAGGTAAGTATGGGGTGGGGGAGGTGTGGGGAGGCAGGGTGCCAGAAGGTGGGTGCAGGTTGGGGCAGGGCCATGGACTCAACAGGGACCGTTTTCTGTTTTACAGGTTTAAAAAAGGAAAAACATTAGGGACGGTTTTCTTTTACAGGGACATTGGCATGCTGGGGTGGGCTCCCAGTGTGCCACCTGAGTGTTTTGAGGGCTGTAGCCAAGGGATTAGGCACCCTCTACGCCTACAATTCATTTGGGGGCATTATGCTGCTAGGAGTGGGCTCCCATTGGCAAATTCATGTGAGAAAGGGGACTGAAGCCGGGCGGGATGGGTGCCCTGTCAGCAAAGAAGGGGGGGGACATGATGCCGAGGGGGATTGGGCACCCCCTTGGCAGACAACAGAAACTTCCCAGTGGTAATATTATGCCAATCGTGACTGGGCTCCCAGTCGGCAAACTGGGTCAGGGGCATGCAAGGGACAACCCTGCAATGATGGGTCACTCCCTCATTGCAGTGGAATGGCTGATGCTGCAATGACGAGGCGGTCCCTGATTGCAGCGGCTAAAACTTTTCAAGGTGGTGACGCGCTGGCTGAACTAGTATCACCAGCAGTGTGCCACCCCATTGGGGAAAGCGGGGCAAGCTTCAAAAGGCAGTGGGGGCACTGGCCACAACAGTGCCGCACCTCCACAACCTGCTTCTGCAGCAAGCTGCCTCAACATGTTTCCTGTACGTGCGTGTAAGCAACATAAAAATTACTCACCATAGTAATGCTGTTTCTTCTTATGGCAACAATCAGTACTATTCACAATGTGCAATCATTCCCCATGAATGAGTAGCACTGGAGATTTGGAACATTATGCGAATTACGGAACTTCAGGATGCAGTTCAAACTCTGCCACGTGGCCAAGCTCCACCTTGCTTTCTAATGTCAGATTTCTAGAGCTAGGGTGAGCTGTGACAACTAAAACTAGCTAAATGGCTACCAAAATATTTTAAACATTTTTCCACAAACATTTTTGAAAAATGTTTAGTCAAGGCAAAACAAACTTATCTAGTTTGAAAAAGAATTTAGCTCAGACCACTGGACAATAATTGTAAAGGCACTATAATAAGTAACGCTCAATTAAATAGAAAATAACTGATTTTTCTCTGGACCTTTTAACTGGTTCTGGAAGTAAAGGCAAGGTAAGGGATTGTGAATGTTACTGATGGATCCCTTAAGAAGAAACAACATTACTACAGTAAGTAATTTTTTTCTTCTAACCCCAGGATTATATCGGTATATGTTAACAATGTGCAGACTCTATAGCAGTACCTTGGTCAGGTGGGCACATAACCTATTAAGGAAAATGTTCTGACAGACAGCAGTGCCAAAGCTGGCAGTTGTGTTTTGTGAATGTGTGTACTGCCTTCCAAGTATCTGCTTTGCAAATATCTTCCAGGGGGATACTCCTTGATGCTGCCACAGAGGCAGAGGTGCCTCTTGTAGAGCATGCCCTAAGGCCTCTGGGTGACAGTTTACCAGCTTTCTCATAACAGAACTGTATACAGGAAACCACTGTATCTAACAAATTATCTAACAAGAAATGGATCTCCTGGATGTTGTTTGCCTTTGCCCACTTTACCATACAGTAAATAAGAAACAATTGAGGGCTAGTGTGCCTGATATCTTTTGTGTTGTCCAGGTAGTAACTCAGTGCCCTTCTGACATCCAGGCACTAGAGCTTTTGTTGTTCAGCTGGATTTTTCTGTAAAGAAAACAGTAAGGGCAACTGACTGATTCAGATGACTCCCACCACCACTTTGGGAAGCAATTTCCTGTTTGTCCTCAGGCCAATTTTGTCTCTATGGAAAAGTATGTGGTTTGGATCTGTGCAGAGGGCTTGTAGCTCACCTGGCCTTCTATCAGACACCATTGCCACTAGGCAAATTGTTTTCCAGATAACATACTTTAGTGCAACAGTGGCCACGGGCTCTGAAGGAGTCTCTATCAGCTGGGCGCTACACATATTTAAGTCCCAGGGTGGGACAGAGTCCCTCACTAGAGGGTACATGTGATTTAGGCCTTTGAAGAACTTTTTAGAAATGGGTTGAGAAGCCACCGACCTGTCATTGCCAGCTAGTGTGAAAGCTGACACTACTGCCAAATGCACCTTCAGGGCTGATGGCCTCAGGCCTAGCGACTGGAGGTGAACTTAGGAGTCTCTGTCTTTCAAAACTTGTATATGTCAGCTCTTTGGAGGGGAGATTTGCATTTGCAGATCTCGACTGTGGAACCAAACCACATTTTTCAACCCAGCCCCTTTTTTAACATAATTTGCACTTGTTGTCATTGTAATATGGGAACCGGTAACATCTTTTTTAAGGTCTCCAATGTTTGGCATGATTGACAGACCTAAAAAGAAGTCAGGACATACAGTCCAGGCTTTAAAATTTGTACTATTTGTTTTCAGCTCCTGGCAAAGGCACACTGCCATGAGCTTTGTTTAAGATGCCTGGGTCCAGAGTACGATTTTTTAAATTGTGAACTCTGCAAAACGTTTTGCCCTATGGTCACGTTTCATGACCTTCGAACTGTGGCACAACAGTGTTTTGAAAGGGATGGAAAATCATACACAAAAACACTCCACTATACACTATAAAGTAATACACTATCTTGTATTGGACCAACATATTGTACAGTAGACACAGCACATAAGTGTCATTACATGAGCTTTCAAGGCCACAGAGTTTGCTATGTCAGATAGAAACACAGAAAGTGTCTTCAGAAAAGGAAGAGTGGTGTTGGACTCTGGTGTCACAGCGCCCCCTGCAGGGGGCTAAGGGAGCATGCTGTACCTGCAGGATAGGCTGGGGACAAAAAAACAAAAAGATTCTTTGAAGGTAATGCACTGGTGAAAACTCAAATAGCTAGCTTTTAGTAAAAAAAATATATACATACATATATATATATATATATATATATATATAAATATTTACACACACACAGATATATATATATATATATATGTATTTAGCTCCCAACCCCCCCCAAAGCTTTACCCCCTGATTTTTTTCTGTGAAAAAGTCTAAACATTTTTATGCGATTTTACTTACTTTATTTTACTGTTGTAAAAGTCTGGGATTTCGCAACATGGTGGACACAGTGCAGTTCTATTTCATCTGAAAGTGTGGTGTTGCACCACTCACCTCAGTACATTTGTACTGAGGAGAGTGGTGCAGCACCGCACTTTCAGATGAAATGGTGCCACGCAGTGCCTGCCATGTTGCAGAATCCCAGACTTCACAACAGTGAAATAAAGAAAGTAGAAACGCGTAAAAAAATGTTTTTTCTGTGTGAAAAGCCTAATCGGGGGTAAAGCTTTGGGAGGTGGGGAGCTGAAAATAATGACTGCTTTCCTTTAACAAGCAAACTTTATGAAGCTGAATGTTCATTTCTACTTGAAAATGCATATGTTTTATTATACTTTACTCATGAATCTTCGGTTAACATCATTAAGAAACATGACAGACATAACATAAAAAAACTGTCACGACAGCCCCCTACAACATTCAGTGGAGATGGATTGACATAAACATCTACCTCAAATGCTAAGTCCTGTAATTTATGTCTACTTCCAGATAAACCTTTCAGGGTCTGCCAATAACCACAGTGATTAAAGACACACACAATTGAGAAAGACCACTCCATCATTTCTCCCCAATGTCCAGTGCAGGATTGAAACTGTCTGTAGCAAAAACAAAGTGCTGGCATTAATCTCTGTATTGACTGCTGCATTGAGATGACATGATTTTTTTTTTTTTAAACTGCAGCTTTCCATTGGGGAGTGTTAAAGGTGATTCTTTGATGCGTTGGTTAAAGGGAAAATGATAATCAAACAGCATCTTACTGTCACGTAAATACTGCATAGGCTTATCTCTAAGCAGGAGAATAAAACACTTCAGATTTTTGTTTTATATGATGAAATTCCCCCCAACAGAAATTTACTCTACTCTTTTGGATAGGCAAAACAATTATAGAAGAGATCATTTTCTGCCTGTGCGTCACCCAGTATTTCTGTACTGTTGTCCTCAGCCTATACAGAATTAAATGTACAGAACAAGCCTGTTTAAAGGAGAACTGCACTGAATCCATAAGTCATTTCCCTAATAGAAGCTGTTTCTTAAATATTGGCTCACATTTGGTTATTGATCTAGCTACAGACACTTTCTGGTTATCCTAGTGTGTTTCTGATTTACATGCTGCTGTTAAAGGAGAATTCAAAAATACATGAGACAGGCATAAAGGAACTCTAGTGATAGGAAAAGAGGGTAAGCTGCAGATCATTTAGGATCTGTGGTCTATGAAACAGAGAAAATGGGAAGACTAGGTGGGCCAAGCGGTCCTTATCTGCCATCAAATTCTATATTTCTATGTAGCACTGCATTGAACATGTAAGCCATTTTTTCCAGTAGAAGCTGTTTTAAATACTAGTTAAAATTCTGTTTTTGTTCCATTTATACAGCCTTTTAGTAACCTCAGTGGGTATTTCTGCTTTACAATCTGGTGGTAAGCGCCATTTTGGAACTGTGTGGCATAGTTCATGTCCCTCTCAGTCACAGAGTTCTATAGCAGAACATGGGTGCATTGTGCCAACAATAGAAGAGCAGAACAGGGACATAAACTATATAATGAAATGGGTAGAAAGAATGCTGGCTCCTTATTGGCCAAGAGCAGCTTTCAGCTGGGCCGTTATCACAGCACAACAGCCCAGCTGAAAGTAATAGGTTTAAAAAAGGCATAAAAATTTACTGAAAATGACCCAGGTGGGGCAGAGGGATAGCAGGGTGCAACTTCCTCAACTGTGGAGGCATGCAACAGGGTGCAGCAAATGCCCTGAATCTTGTGGCAAGTGGCAGCATGGTGCAGCAACCCAAACTGCAGAGGCATGGGGCTCTAGGGCACAGCAGGCCATAGCAACCCCAACTGTGTAGAAAGGAGCAGGGTGTAGCAGCCCTGTCTCTTGTGACAGGAGATAGAGGACAGCATGATGCAGATGTCTCGACTGTGGTGCAGAACACATGGAGCATCAGGGTACAGCAGCCCTGACTGTGAGATGGGGTACAGGTGGTGCAGCAACTCTGCCCATTTGGGGCAATGAAAGTGGGTAGAAGGGTGTTGCAAAAGCCCCACCTCTGGTGGCTAGGGCAGCATGGTTCAACAACCTCAGCTGTGGAGGCAGGGAACCTGGCACTCTAGGGCTTACCACAGCAAAGCAGCCTTGCCTGTGGAGACAGGAACAGGCAACAGGTGCAGAATCCCTAACTGTGAGGGTGGGGGAGAGAGGGCAGCAGGGTGCAACCCCAACTGTTTGGGCAGGGGGTGGCAGGGTGCAACAGCTGTGATTCTTTAGGCAGGGAATGAAGGCAGCAGGGTGCACAATCCCTGACTGTGTGGGAGAAGACAGTGGACAGCAGGATGCAGCAGCCTCAAATGTGGAGCAGAAGGCAGGGGGCTTATGGGGCAGGGACAAGTGGCAGTAGACTGCAGCTGCTTCAACTGTGGGGCAGAGACACAATGCATCAGGATGCCACGTAGTGGTTCTAGTTATACACGTACCTGATTTTCACACAGAAACCACCAAAGAACTGACATTTGTGAGTTCAGACAGGTGCCTGTCACACTCTGCTGCAGTATTTAAAGGACATGCACTATTTGTCAATCTGACATGAAAAAAATGTTCTTATATGAATGCATTGATGAAAGATACATCAAAGACAAACTGTTTCTGTGAATGAACAAAATTTAGATTTATTTTATATTCATTAAATAGCCCTGTGTTATATAGTTGGAAAAAAAAATCAGAATTTTGATTAGAAATACATGAGAGTTGTGATACAGACAAGCTGATTTCTCACAGAGAAAGATTTCCACTACTTCAGTTCAGCAATGAAACTGAAATGATCAGCTTTTTATGAAGATCTATCTAAACACAAACCAGAGACTGGATTTGTAAGAAACTTGGAGAGCTCAGCAAACCATTAACTCTACAAACTGCTGTGCTGATTGTTAATCTGAAACAGCAAGCTACTCCAAACTGATGTCATCACACTCTAAATTTGACTGAGAGGACAGATATAACTCCACTGCTTTCAGCCACAGTAGAGCAAGTTAACAAATGCTGATTTAAAGAAAACTACAAAACCAAACAGCATGACATTTTCAGGAAACACTAATCATGACACAGGGACTTGAATTTCAGCTTTTCAGGCTTTTATAAAAAATATGTAAAAACCGTTGCACGTGATCTTTAAGTATGCTCACTCAGACCGGTCTAAATGTCCGCTGCCTTAAAGTAGCAGGGCAATGAAAATGGGCTAAAATTTGACCCCACATTTTTTCTTCCTAATTGATGCCAGATGTCTTCCAGTTTATTTCGGTGGTGAAATTTTCAGTTTCTGTTATCATTTAAGAATTTTACAAAAGTTTTAAAATAATTATTTCTCAAGAAAAAAAAAGATGGCCACCTCATATTTGCATAGAAATTATATTGAGGATCTGAGGAGGGTAAGAATCCAGACAAAAATGCAAGCGTACAGTACACAGCCTAGGAAGCATCCAGAAAACCCAAATCAACAGTTCCGCTAATATTTTTCATGACCATAGCAGAAAATTAGCTTTTTAGAATAACTTTTTTCATTGCTCTGCTGCTTTAAGGTTTTGACTAGGTAGCTGGCTGAGGGAACAACTGCAGTACAATGAGGAATCCCAGCAGGTCGAAACATATGTCTGTATTACATCAGGGGCCCAATATTCACAAATGGGCAAAGCAAAGCACGACATTTTTTGCTGTGCTTGCCCAGTAAGCCCATGACCCCAATCATGCCATACTCAGTCAGATAGTGCACCGGCACTACCTGACTGAATACAGGGGCAAGTCAAATTGAACAGCACTGCCCCAACATGAATATCTGCAGTGTAGGAAATAGCGCCCCCAGACCCGAGAGTACCGGTGGCTCCTGGCATGATATTTAGACAGCCCCATGCAAATGAGCCCACTGGGCATGCAAGGTGCTACGGGGCCATTTGCATGCCCATTATAGGCTCATCTGCATGGGAAGCGGCAGCAGATTTGCGCCCTTGTGACTGGCTCCGCCCCTACTCTGAGCGCCAGTCCCCATAAAAGAAAAAAGTCTCTGATGTCTAGCGGTCCCCCCACCCTCTGATTGCTGTCCTGTATATCCCATATATTTGTACATAGTTCCTTGGTGTCAGTGGTCCCTCCTCTGTCCCAGATTCCTGGCCCAATACAAATAATGTCATGCCCTGGTGTCCAGTGGTCCTTCCCCAGTCCCTGATCCCCAATCCCCAGCCCCGTACAAACAGTCACATACCCAGGTATTCAGTGGTCCCTCCCTGGTCTTCAGTCCCTGTCCCCGTACAAATAATCACATCCCCTGGTGTCAGTGGTCCCTCCCCGGTCCCTGATCACCGTCCACATACAAATAATCACATGCCCTGGTGTCCAGTTGTCCCTCCTTAGTCCCTGATCCTCGGCCCCATACAAATAATCACATAACCTGGTGTCCGGTGGTCCCTCCTTTGTCTCCAATCACTGGCCCTGTACAAATAATCACATGTCTTGGTGTCCAGAGGTCCTTCCTTGTTCCTGATCACCAGACACATACAAATAATCACATGCCTTGGTGTGCAGTGGTCCCTCCCCAGTCCCTGATCCCGCCCCCTTACACATAATCACATGCCTTGGTGTCCAGTGGTCCCTCCCCAGTCCCTGATCCCCGGCCCCATACAAATAATCACATGTCCTGGTGTTCAGTGGTTCTTCCATGGTCCCTGATCTCCAGCCCCATACAAACAATCACATGCTTTGGGGTCCAATGATCCCTGGTCCCCTACAACTAAGCACATTCCCTGGTGCCTAGTGGACCGTCCCCAGTCCCCGATCCCTGGCCCCATAAAAATAGTTGTAGTTACTGGCACCCAGTGGTTTGCCCCTGTCTCCGATCACCAACCCCATTGTAATAATCATATTCCCTGGTGTCTAGTGGCACCCCCCACCCACCGATCCCCAGCCCCATACCAACATAAAGAACACTGGTCAAGCACTCCCTGTACAGTACAGAGGATGCACACCCTGTACCATACATAGAACTTGCACTCCCTAACGTTCTATACAGCAGCCAGCCGAGGAGGTGTGAGGAGGGCTGTGCTGGTCGCCATATGAGATTTACAATGCCAACACTTTAGGTAAGGGGGGGTTGGCAGGGTGGGTTGCCAGTGCCTGAGGTATGGGGGGCTGCTAGACATCAGGGACAGGTACGTTGGTATGGGGCTGGGGATTGGTGACTGGGGAGGGACCACTGAACCAGGGAATGTGCTTAGTTGTATGGGGCTGGGGATTGGTGACTGGGGAGGGACCACTGAACCAGGGAATGTGCTTAGTTGTATGGGGCTGGGGATTGGTGACTGGGGAGGGACCACTGAACCAGGGAATGTGCTTAGTTGTATGGGGCTGGGGATTGGTGACTGGGGAGGGACCACTGAACCAGGGAATGTGCTTAGTTGTATGGGGCTGGGGATTGGTGACTGGGGAGGGACCACTGAACCAGGGAATGTGCTTAGTTGTATGGGGCTGGGGATTGGTGACTGGGGAGGGACCACTGAACCAGGGAATGTGCTTAGTTGTATGGGGCTGGGGAATGGGGACTGGTGTGGGACCACTGGACACCAGGGCATGTGATTATTTATATGGTGCCAGGGATCTGGGACTGGGAAAGACCATTGGACAACCAGGGAACTATACACAAATATACAGGATGGTGATTGGAGGGTGGGAGGACCACTGTACATCAGGGAAATATTTCCAACTTTATGGGATGTAGATCAGAGGATGGGGGACCACTAGCCACCAGAGCGCAAGTGTGCTCTACCAACTTGGTAGTTGGCTGCAGTTGCTCCAGCAGCTGCTGGGGTTGTCCAGAGTAAGTCAGGCTTCTGATCTACAATATTTGCTGCACAAAGTGGCCTGCTCTAACCCCTTTGTGCAGCACAAATGCACTGAATCTCACACGGCACCAGTATTCCTGTCCCTGCCCCTCCCTTTGCCCACGGCATATATTATTTTTTTTTTTTGCATACAGTAACCCTGTTGGCACACGCAAAAGTCCTCTTTGAATACTGCGACCGGGTGCAAAGCCCGGGCAAACTATGGGAAATCACTTTGTTCACTGGGTAAACATTTGAATATCAGGCCCCAGATGTACAATATAAGCTTGTTTGAAAGGGGATTGCTGTTTTGGTGAAGGAGTGTCAACCTGACTTGCACAAAGATTTGCAAACTCATGTTGCTTTCCACTGGTATTGCACTTCAAAACTATGTATGTGTGGTATAGAGAGATGCACAACAAACAATATTTCTACCAACATCAGGGATCGTCACTGACTGTAATTGTTACACAACATGGAAACCATACAGTTTTTTCCAAACACAAATCAGGAATAATAGCATTGTCTTGTAAATCTAGCCACAAACATCATATTTGCCATAAATAATGGATTTGTCTTAATCATGTCCCAGCTCTGGGTCTATGATGTCAAGGATAAAGAAGATTAAAGAACTTCAAGAATTACACAAATACTATTTAAAACAAAGATGTCATAAGGTAATTTGGATTGCATATAATACAAGATTTTACCATTTATTTTTGTATAGTGATTGTTATAAACATTATTTTACTGTTTACTTTTTGTTGATTGTATGATTGTTATAAACATTATTTTACTGTATAAGAAAAAAATCCACTATAAACATTATAATAATCATACATAATAATGGCATACCTCTATTAAGAGGTTATAGAAACATTCTGAAACCATGACATGAGACTCAGAATTAAAATGTATTTGTCTCCAGAATGGGACCCTAGCAATACATCCTTATTTTGTAGGGGTTCAATGAACTTTATTTGTCAATATATGGTCCTTACAGAAACACTGAACAAATACAGGTTTACCTGCGTGAACTTTCAGTGCCACATCCTATCTGATGATTATTTGGTGCTGTCAAAAGCACCGAATGGTTATAAGACTATGAATTCCTCTTTTTTTAATATTATAAAACAAAGTATTTTCACTGTAATTTTATTTTCACAAGTTTCACTCAATGGGGCTGTTCATGAAGGTGGGCCGGGTATGCTTGAGAGGCATGTACTCGACTTATGCAGTTCCACACCTGTAGATGGGCATGCGGGGCATGACATGCATTAAAGCATGCCATTATGCAGTGCCTATCCACAGCCTTGTCCCCACAGTGCATTGCTGTGCAGGGGCAGATCGGAGGACATAGGCGGGCATCCAATCAGATGTTGACCTGGTCCCATAGTGGATCCCCTGCTCCATGTAGATGCAGGGGATCCTGGGATAAAACGAATTGTGCAAAGATGGGGGAGTGCCTGAATGGCTGCCCTCCCAGTCAGCCCAGAGGGCTAGGGCAGCACTATGGGTGTTTTCCTCTTCCCACTGCAGCCAGTGGGTGTAAACTGAGGGGGGTATGCAAAAGATCCGGCAAGGTCCCTGCTGCCATACCCTGCACCTCACTTGCCTGGCACTCTCTGCTTCCATGAATGAAGTGGAGTGTGCACACACACCCCAAACACCCCCCAAACTGGACACATGCATAGCTGCGCAACCAGCCAGGGGATCCTGTACAGAAGAGACATGTGTCCCCTCCGTGAATGCATGCAGGGGTCTGTGGGACCCCTGGTTCATGGCATGCAGACGTAGGGTCACCTAAGTGCCATGGATCCACAGCATGTAGGCAAACCACCCCTTAAAGCATAATGGCCAATGTGATGATTGCATGAAAATAAAATGATGCTAACAGGTTGAAATAGAGCATTTTCAATAGAACTGAATTAAGCGTCAGTCACTTTGCGCTGCATTAAATTTGCTCAATTTTGGTCACTTAGTGCCATATACTAAATATAACTAATGTAAAAATAACCCAATTAATAGTGTATGGTATTATAGTTCATCATATAGTATAACAAAATTATCATTTGTTATACCTTTTTAGAGCAGATTTCACTAAATACTGTGCTAAAGATTTAATGTCACACCCTTCTCTTACTTGGCAATTCCAAAGGCCTAAAATGGTACGTGCTTCACAAAGAGCAGATATCATGTAAAGGGGTATTGTTTTGAGGAAGAGAGCAGAGGGTTAGGGACAAAGATGTGCAAGGATGATGAGACACACTAGTCTAGTAGTTAAAGAGCTAACCTGGAAACCAGGAGATCACTGGTTCAAACGCAACCAGAGCCAAATATTCCCTGGGTGACCTTAGGCATGTCAATTAACCTCCCAGTGCTCCAGTCCACCCAACTGTGGGAATGGGTAAAAGCAGGACCCCACTAGAACCAATGTTGCATCTTAGCTGGGCTATCCATGGTAAACTGCAAACTCCAGATCCACATAAACTGGTCTGTGAACATGTCTAAGGTGGGGGTGCTGAACAAGGGCAGCTAGCCCTGTCTATGAACAGCCAATCCAAGGTAAAACACTCCAGAAGTACCCCAAAAATACTCACCCCACTCGATAAATTACAGTTTAAGTAGCTTTATTGCTAGATTACTGCCAAGTGTGCGAGGTCGGAACACACCACACTCCACTTGCCCCGGCGCTTTGGGTATAAACCCTTTGTCAGGGCCTCACCCTGCCGACCTTTACTGACGACTGAGTTTTCCATGTGTAGTATCCTTTCCTTCAGATTCCACTGATTCTTACGACAAATATCCCCTTCTGCACCACTACACTATGGAAATGTGTATGACAGAGCTAGCGATTGGGGCAGGGGCAGGCACCTCTACAATATGGAAAGGGGATATTTGTTATGGGGTCAGTGATCAGTCACCGGGGAGGGATCACTACACTATGGAAAGGCAACATTTGTCATGGGGTTCACGATCGGGAAGGGGGGAAGGGACCACTACACTATGGAAAGGGTTTTTTTTTTTATTATGAAGTCGGCAATCGGGAAGGGGGAGGGACCCTAGACTACCAGGGAATGCATTTATTTCTTTGGAGAGGGGATCGCAAACCAGGGAGGGGCCACTACACCATGGAAACATTTATTTTTTGTATGAGTAGCTGATCAGGGAGGGAGGAGGCACCCTAGACTACCAGGCAATAATTTTATTTAGTTATTGGTTGTATATGTCATGATGTATCTGTTTGCACTTTCGGGTCAGGCCTGAAAAAGAGATTTAATTGCCCAGTGCTCTCACCTGGTTAACAAATTTAAAATAAATAAAAAATAAATAAACAGTTTTTGTTTACTGGGTACGTGCACTAGACAAGAACTTTGCCTATTTCCAGGCACGACCCAGGAGAGTTACATACAGAGGAAATAGCAATTCAGGAGACAAATACATTACACAATTTAGCGCAAGGAACGTAAACTAAATAAATATTTCAGGCATTTCAGCAGCATGGGTGACGAGCAGTTACAGACAGGGGAAAAAACAGATGAAGGTGAAATCATACAAAACATGTTTTAGTGCAAGGCTTAGCAAAATTTGAGAATATGGCATCTGATAAAGTAGTGTAAGACCCCCCCCCCCCAGAAACTATAGTCACAACCAGAGAGAATTTACCATCCCACGGTAACGCATGACATACAGATAAGGAAAGTGCATTAGATTTGGGAGGGCCATACTAGGCAGGTGCTCCAGTGATTAGGGTGCATGTGCATCTGTCAGTGCCCAAGAGAGGGACGTAGCTCATTTTTGAACACCTGGTGCTATTTGGAGTGCTTTACAGATGAGGGCAGGGTGTTCTAAAGCTTGGGGGCAGACGCCGTGAAGGCTTGTTCACTCACTGTATTGGGGATGGCACTCGGAGACTGGGGAGGGGGGAAACACTAAACTACGGACACATTATTGTTCCTGTGAGACAGCGATTGGGGAGAGGGCAGGGACCCTAGACTACTGGGGTAAATTACTTACATTGAGGATGGTGATCGGAGGACAGAGAGGGGGGTACTACACTATAGGACTGCAGCTGCGGGGGGCATGGGCTGGTGGGGGGGGGCACGCTAGGCCAGACAAGGTTCATGCAGATGGGCCCATAATGGGCATGCTAATGGCCTATTTCACCTTGCATGCCCAATGGGCTCATTTGCATGGCCACTTTCATGAATAGGGCCTTAGCGCATGTGCGCTATTGTTGCCGGCCCATTCTCCTGGCTGGCTGTGGGGGCAGCGCTACTGGGGTTCCTGGTGGTTTTCCTGGGTTAGCACTGCCCCCACCTGCCTCACTTCACAGTCGGATAGCGCATCGCGCTATCCGACTGCGAACAGCCCCATTGGCCACCAGCACAAATGCAGGGTGCAGCACAAACTTTTGCGTGGCACTTTGCCTCTCTTTGTGAGTCCTGGCCCATCTCTCTGGTCATCGATTGTTCAGAAACTGTCATGGCTTTATATTATTGTACATACCTTTTCAAGGTACCGTGATTTTTCTTCTGTTTTCTGCTTTCTGTGGGCTTCCAGCAGCAATTGTGCAGTTTCTAAATAAACAAAAATGCTGTATATAACAATTAAACAATATATACTTTGCATTAACAGTTATTGTTTTCCTTATCTTTGATTTGATCTTTCCAATAGCTACTTTGTGACGTAATACAACACAGTATGGTCTTCTTTTTGATTTTATTGGCAAACATATACTATAAATGAAAAATGCACAATTTTCTATAAACAGAAATGCATGTTTTTGTTATACTTACTGATATCTATAGTTGGAATTTCATGGGCAAAATTCTTCTCTGCAAATACAGAAAGACAGCAAAATCTCAACATTTAAACTAATATTTTTGGAAAATATGTCACGCTCTACCATACAGTGATTATTCCAATGGTATGGTTTTCTTGAGGGAAGATATTTGCTTTCATCACAAACAAAACTGAGAAAATAAATATTTCCCCATTACTAATGTTCCTTATTGTTAGGGAGCATTCAGATACACTATTTAAAATGATATTGTAGCATAGTTTTCCTTTCTTGCATATCCCTTTCTAGATCACTCAGTATTAATTAAAGAGCTAATAGCATAAAAGATAACAACGAGAGAATAATAATGTTTAAAAAAATAGACAATTGTTAATTTTTATTTCTGATCTCATTCTCTTTTCCTATGTGTGCATTAGAAGGCTTTCTACTTAATAGTATTACATGTGATGTAAGTAGAGTACTTTATTTGGAGAGCGGCATGTTTAGTTTTATAATATGGGTAGGGAAATCCTGCATTCTGATTGGTTGGCACTTGTGTCTTGGAGCTGTTTTATGCTCAGGTAACAAAGTGATAGCAGTCAGGATACAGCACACTAACAAAAAAATATCCCAATACTGACACTGTAGTGCAGTATGAGGGGGATGCTGCACTCCTGAGGTGCCGTCTTTCAGATGAGACGTTAAACCGAGGTCCCATCTGCCTGTTCAGGTGGATGTTGAAGATCCCATGGCACTTCTAGAAAACAGTAGGGGAATTTCCCCAGGCCAGATTTCCCCCCATTCACTAAAATACCAACACCTTCGTCTGGCTCAAAGTCAGCTGGCATTCATCTGTATCCCCCTCCCCTGGGTTGTGCCTGAAAATAGGCAGAATTTGTCTAGTGCACTTACCCGGTCAACAAAAACTAAATAAATAATAATAAATAAATATGTCCAAACAGTAGTACTCTGTGATGGTGTGCACTGTTTTCCAGGTACCTGCTTTATGAATGTCTGACAGTGGGATGCCGCAGAGGCAGAGGTACCTCTTGTGAAGTGTAATCTTAAGCCTCTTGATTGCATACTGACAGCTTTTTCTTTTTTTTAATAGACATTTTAGCCCGCTGGCAGCCAGGGCTCAGTGGTGGCGTACCGCCGATCTGTGGCACCCATTCCCTTTGCGGGGATCACGCTGCCGGAAATGGGGTTGGGATTTTGCATGGTTGCATATGTAATTGCGTGGTTGGATATGTAACTGCGTAGTTCCTTAATCTCAGCCCCAGAGGACACCGGTGCGAAGGACCAAAGTCCAGGCAGGGAGCCATGCTCAGACACGGCTTCCGCCAAGCACCTAATGGCGTCCTTTCCCTCCTGACACCATCCGCTAATCGGAACGGCACCTAGCCCACCCCAGGAGAGAAGAGCTGCCAAACAGCGGCTCGACTTGAACTTCCCCTTCCCCTCCCAGCCAACCCCTGATGACCCGGGCTCATTCTCGAACCCGGGTCGTCAGTGTAGCACAAGGTGTGGCATCCAGTGCCTCAAACCTCAGGGCCACCGGGTTGGCACACTGCCAGCTTTTTCATAGCAGAACTGTATGCAAGAGACTATCTGGTTTGCCTTTGCCAACCTCACCATAGGTAATGAAAAGATTGGTACTCTAGGACCTGACCTCTTTTGCCCGGTCTATATAGATAATCAGGACTCACTTTAGGTCCAGGCTATGCAACTTTTCCTCATCTGGACTGGAATGCACTGGAAAGAGCACAGGGAAGGTTACTGACTGATTCAGGAGGAATTCAGACACCACCATAAGCAGGAATTTTCTGTTGGTTCTAAGAACTACCTGATCCCTTTGGAGATTATGTAATTTGGCTCTGTGTAGAGGGCTTGCAATTCACTTACCCACCTAGCAGAGGTCACTGAAACCAGCTGGTTTTCCATGTGACATACTTAAGGTCAGCAGTTTCCATAGGCTCAAAGGGAGCCTCCATGAGCTGGGCAAGGCATATATTGAGGTCCCAAGGTGGGACAGGGTGCCTCACTGATGAGTACAAATGACTGAAGCCTTTAAAAACTTTTTGAAAATGGGTTGTGAGGCCAAAGACTTTACCTTACCAACTGATATATACTGATACTGCTGTTAAGTGCACCCCCATAGCTGAAGGCCATAGGCTTAATGATTTGTAGGTGTATTAGGTATTCCAGAATTATGGACAGTCCTGCCTATACTGGCTTTATTTCTCTGGGGAAACACCAGTCAGAAAACATTTTCCACTTAGAGGCGTACACTTTCCTGATAGCTGGTTTCCTTGATATCATGAACACCTTCAGGACTTCCTCTGAAAGATCCAGTCCTGAAAATTCAAACTCCTCAAGAACCATGCCTTCAGGCACAAGGTGCTGGGGCTTGAGAATGTTATTCTGCCATGAGATAACGTCAACAGACTGTGACTGAGTGGCAGGCTGATTGCATTCTTGCTGGACAGGACCAGGGGCACCGAGCACCAGGCCTGTCTGGCCCGGTCTGGAACTATCGGATCATTGTTGCAGGTTCCCTCCTGAGTTTCAGGAGTACTTTCTGAATGAGTGGGAATGGTGGGAAGGCATACAGAAACTTCCCTGACCAATCCAGCACCAGGGCACCCTCTAGAACTGTCTGAGGGATCTGGCTAGTGATCTACAACAAAACTGTGATCGTTCTCCCAAGATGTGAACAGGTCTATATTGGGAGTGAAACAGCAAAGGAACTGCACTCAGCACAACTATATGAACACACCAAAGCTTCTACTGCAGATAAATGGGGTTTATTTCAGGCTCTGATCATTGAGGACTAATCCCAGCACTTCAACCATAAATTAATCTTTGTCAGGAGGTCAAAGTGCTGGGGTTAGTCCTCAATAATCAGAGCTTGAAATAAACCCCATTTATCTGCAATAGAAGCTTTGGTGTGTCCATATAGTTGTGCTGAGTGCAGTTCATAGATACATAGATACATAGACAGTGTCGGCAGATAAGGGCCTATAGCCCACCCAGTCTGCCCATTTAAGTCTGTAAGTTCAGTTTATGTTTTCCAAGAAGTCTGTTGCCCCTTACCCCTGACCTCCAGAATTCCTTTATGTCTATCCCATGCATTCTTAAATCCCGTGATTGTTTCAGCCCCCCCACTTCCTCTGGCAGGGTGTTCCACTTGTCCACCACTCGTTCTGTGAAGAAATTCTTCCTCACGCTTCCTCTGAATCGCCCTCCCTCCAACTTCATCCCATGCCCTCTAGTCCTGGAACATCTTTTCACTTAAAAATAGTGCATTCCTGCACCCTGTTCCTCCCTGTAAGATACTTGTATGTCTCTATCATATCCCCTCTCCTTCCTCTCCTCCAGGGATACATGTTCAGTGCCTTCAACCTGTCCTCATGGGACTTGTGCTGCAATCCATGCACCATCTTTGTTGCCCTCCTCTGAACCTTCTCTACCTGTCTATGTCCTCACGTAGGTAGGTCTCCAGAACTGCACAGTGTACTCCAGGTGCGGCCTCACTAGTGTCTTGTATAGTGGAATTATGACTCTTTCCTGCTTGGTGATGCCCTGCCTATGCATCCCAGCATCCTATTTGCTTTACCTGCTGCCTTGTCACACTGTTTCCCTGCCTTGAGGTCATCAGAGATGATAACCCCAAGATCCTTTCCTGCTTGGTGCGTGCTATATAGCCTCTACCCCCAACTGATATATTGTGCCAGGGTTTTGTGCCCATATGCATTATCTTGCACTTCCTTGCATTGAATTTCAGCTGCCAAACCCTGACCATTCTTCAAGTTTCTGCAGGTCCTTCTCATTCTGTCTACCCCTCTGGTGTGTCTCTCTGTTACAGAGCTTTGTGTCATCAGCGAACAGTGAAATTCTGCCTTCTAGGTCCTGCGCAATGTCACTGATGAAGATATTGAATAGTACCGGTCCCAGCACTGATCCCTGTGGTACCCCACTGGTCACTCTTCCCTCTGTGGAGTGACAGCCATTTACCACCACCCTCTGTGTCCTGCTGCCCAGCCAGTTTCCTACCCACCGCACTACTGTCCTGCCCACACCCATATTCCCCGGTTTATGCAATAGTCTTCTATGTGGCACAGTGTCAAAGGCCTTGCTGAAGTTCCTTTTCTGTTTTGTTTGAGATTTCAGCTAGTCGTTCTGAAATGCACCACCTCATCTTCTCTGAGATGCAATGTGTTTTTTTGTTTGTTTTACTATATTGGGAGTGCCCCACCTTCTGAACACTAGGGCCAGAACCTGCTGGTTTAAGGGTGACCTGCTAACTTAGCTGCAGCCTGCCCCCATCCCCACATATCTTGCCATGCTGCCACGGGAGTCAGTGGCTACTATGACCAACATTATCAGAACAATATTTGTATTTTAAATCACTTCTGAAATAGATCACTGAACCCAGCAACACCGCGTGAGTCCCAGTAGAGCGCATGCAAGGTCTCATGGGTATTCCACCCATTTAGTGACGTAAATAACACTACTGCCGTGATTGTAACAGCAGTGGCTGGAACTTAATAAACTTACAGTGGTCTTTAAGCCTAAAATAATACTTACAGTAGCTGAGTTCTATATCATTTTTAGTAGCTTTATCTTTCTTTTCTTTCCCCTTTGATATGGACTGCTACTTACTCTGAGGGACTGGACCCTCATCTGAGCCTTTTGGTGATGCAGAGGTAGACTAAGAATCTATAAAATCTCTTTTTTTAGCCCTTTTGCTTTGTATTTTAGGATAATCATAGATCAAAAAGTCATGGTCTGCACCACAGCACATTAAGCAAAGTTTGTGGCAGTCTGCCTTTGCCAGGAGATGAAAACAAACTGTACAGTTTTTAAAGCCTGTAGGTCCTGTCTTCCTTTTGGTTCCATCAGTCAAGCCAAATGCTGATGACCCTGAAGACATTTCCAGTTCCCAGATTAAAAGGAACTTGACAGTAAAACTAAAATAATATTAACATAGGGCTTATTAAAACAAATTGGGCTGGATATTCAAACTGCGCCATTCAAAGGCACAAGCCCTTGCGCTGCGCAAAATAGTTGCGCAGGGGTGTGGCACAGGCGATATTCAAAGGAGTTGCGCTATTGAGCAACTCGTCGTCGGCGGGCGGCGGGCGGCAGGCGGGTGGATGCTGCCGCCCGCCGGCTGCCGGGGGAGCGGGTGGTGGGCTTCGTGGGTGGGTGGGTGGGGACACTAGACACCAGGAAATGTTTTGGTGGGGGATGTCAATATACATTCTGCCCGCGATCGGGCATTACGTCCACTGGACCACCAGGGAGATATTCAGGTTGGGGGATTTATTTACTGCCCGCGATCGGGCACTGGGGGTTCTTATTACATTCTGCCCGCGATCGGGCATTACGGTCCACTGGACCACCAGGGAGATATTCGGGTTGGGGGAACTTTACTTACTGCCCGCGATCGGGCACTGGGGTTCTTATTACATTCTGCCCAGCGATCGGGCATTACGGCCCACTGGACCACCAGGGATGTGAACGGGAGGGGGGCCACACTGATGCCCGCATTGGGCTGGTGGGGGCACAGGGACTGAGTTGGGGGCCAGCCACGGGTGGCAGCTGCTGTGTTAGCCCTGCAATACAGCAGCTCACCTTATGGTTAGCCCTCAACTTAAGCCTTTTTGGCTCAAAGTTGTGTAGGCGCAGGTTGGGGTTGCGCCAGTATAGTTCTGCACAGCCCGACCTGAATATCGGGCTGTGCAGTTTATGCATGGTTCCTTCCCCTCCAGTTGAGCATGCATTCATTTGCATTGCGCTGTTGCTCAGCCTGTTTTCAGTGGCGCAACTGCCTCCTGCTGAATATCGCAGAATGGAGCAAGTTTGGACTTGAGCATGGCGCAACCCTTTTGAATATCTGGCCCATTGTGTTTTGTTTTCTCAATCAATAACCGCAGTGTAAATGTTATTTTAAAGGATGGTGAAGAATAGAAAATATAGCAGTTTTTACCTGTCCCCCACCCAAAAAAAAACCAAAAAACCCAGAACCGAGTGTAATTTGGATTATAACTGCAAAGTGGTTACTTCAAAAAGCATTTTTTAATATTTTTTTTTTGTTGCTCCTCCCTTGCACCCTCTGATCTGCCACCACTTCTGGATGCCTATCATATCATTCTGCCCACTAGTCACACCCTTCGCTGCCATTTCCTGCCACCTGGCTCCCCAGGCTACTGCTACATCTCTGTGGGTCTGGCTTATCCCTGCTGGGGGGCCCCCTCCCTGGTGGTAAGGGAGGTGAGGGTAGTAGCATTCCTGTGGAGATCTCTGATGAGTGCAAGGCAGGGGGACTGGAGTGGTGCACTAGGGAGACTGTGGCATGAGGAGACTAAGCTGCTGTAACCCAGCAGGCCAAGATGGGCACTGTTTTCATTTTCTGGGCTGCATCATACACCCCAGTGGCATGCACCATGGTAAAACACTGAAGGTGGCACCCACACTGCCAAGGTTGCTGCACAACACAAAGTCTCACTTCCCCAGGAGGAGAGAATCCATGCAGATGCTCTATCATCCTTCCTGCTGGCCTTCACTCCTGATGTCCTGGGCTCAGGGCTTGAACCCCAGTCACCAGCATCCCAAGCAGGTGCCCCACCTCACATTTTAATAGGTTTTAAAGCAAAATATTGCAGTTCCCTAAAAGTGGGAACTATGCTGAGAAATGACTTTCTCCGGTTCCTGGGATCCAATCAGGAACCGGAGAATTAGCCGAGAAATACACAATTTAAATACAAAATCCTCCCACCACCCTAAAACTAACACAGAGTATCGTGAAATTAACTAAAATACTCAAAACACTTTAAATAATCAAAATACTAAACTGTAAACCAGCCAGAAGTGTGGAGATGACTTTGAGGTGACTGCTCTCTTCAGCAGAGGAAATAAATCTGATGTTAGAAGGCAGGGGTAAGCATGACCACACAGCAGAGTTTGAATTTCATTCTAAAGTTTTTATCGTTAGTGTAAAAGTCTAAATCTTCAGGGTTGCTCGTTCCAGGGGAATGATTGTTGTTGTTCAACATAAGTGAGGGATTCCTGAGGTTTGAAGTAGGGAAGTTCTTCTTTACAGAATGAGTTGTGGAGAAGTGGAATGTGTTGCCAAAGAAAGTGGTTGATGTGGAGTCTGTTGCCAGTATCAAACATGTGGGATTGGCACAGGGAAATGGTCCAAACCTAAGGGGAAGGGAGAGAGGGCAGTCAAGAGAAGGGGACGAGTGACCCATGGAGGTGGCATCAAAATACAATCAGGGCCCTTGGTAATAGTACACTAGGTCTGATCCAGCATTAGGCTGGGTGTAGATGCAGGCATGTACTGGGCAGACTTGATGGGCCTTTGTGCCATTTTCTGCCATCAACAGCTATATTTCTGTACCCATGAAGTCACAAATTGTAGTGAGAAAGAAATAATGTGATCTAGTGGGAACTGAATTCAGACCTGTGAACTACTGTCTCGGTGCTCCAACCACCAAACTACAGACTCACATGGTTAGAGCACTGGGATGGCAATCCAGGGGCGTAGGTTCAATTCCCAGTAGGGTACATTATTTCTTTCTCACTACAATTTGTGATTTAAATTTCTTAAAAGTGGCTAATATTGCACCTAAAACATCTAGTTGTCATCTTGTATACCTATAAAGTGCAAAGCATTATGCATAGCACTATGAATTTTCCACTTATTACAAATTTACCTTTACTCTGCAGAAATGTACTGATGCTATACATAATGCTGGCACTATTTTGGACATACAAACCATTTAGAAATAAAAAACCTTTTTTTTTCTAGAAACATATTGTTCACACTATTTTTATTCTTACTATTCTTTAAAGACAGAACTTGCTACACTTTCTGGCCATTTGCTACACTAAACATGCAGTGCAGGGCAGACACTCACAAACTTGCAAATGTTACACCTTGGTCATTTCGGGGTCATCAGCACCACATCTATCCAACACTTTGTGCATACAATATTAAAGAGTGAATTTTGTAAAATCCTGTTTTTTAATATTTTTAGAAGTTCTAATTAAAATGTACTGGTTCTTTTTGCACTAGTTATGGATCGTGAGCCTTCATACCTTCAAAATTCTGATCCATACCTATTCCATGGAGAGTTGTACCTACTCCTAGATTTCAGCATTGATGCTGGTGTCCCGACTGGAACAACCATATGCTTTTATCATTTTATATTTTGCTTTTGTTCTGAATATCTTACTTGACTCACCAGCATACCTCTCAACTTTCTGTCCCCCAAATGTGGAACATTGCCTGTCAGAATGTGGAACAAATGGGCAAAATGTGGAACACTTAACAAATCTTTACCCAAGATGCTCAAAACACGGCTAAAATGTTGCATTTATGTTCAGAACGTCTGTTATTATTGAATAATATATTTTTTGCATTATTTACTATGGATTTTTGCTTTAAAATTTTGACTTTGACTGTGGAACAAGTCCTCACAATGTGGAAGAGGGAGCATTTGTGAAGTAAAATGAGGAACCTTCCTCCTAACGTGTTACAGTTGAGAGGTATGCTCACCGGACTATACACTGCACGTACTGTGTTATATTCCTCACCCTGTGTACTTGCAATGGCTGTACTTTTACTGTACTGCCCTGACCAGCACCTCCTTGCAAATGAGTTTTGCTCCGTTGACCTTTTCCTGCTAAAACAACTAAAATGAAACAACTTTTCTTCGAGGAAAAAACTCTAACTCCGCACAGTTTAACTGGAAAACACATGACAGTTTATTTATTAAAAAGTACTAATACTGTCCCTAACAGTCGCACAGAAAAAACAGTGTATGATGTGCTAGCCGGAATCAGGCATGCGCGAACGTTGGAAGGGATAAGCATGCATGTGTTTCTGTCTTCTGGCCAACACTGTCCTGGTATTGTTGAGGTTATAAGGCCGCGCCATTCCGACAGCGTCTCTGTCGCTTTATTCAGACTCTAGCGAGCAAGTTTTATGACAACCAAGCGGCTACTACAGTCCCACCCCCTCGCCACCCTCCTTACTTACGGGGCTGAGTGGCAGGGCCCTGCGCCACCCGGAGCCGCTGCCTGATGTCAGCCGAAACGAGCCTGGATTCCAAGGGCGGGTGCAAGGCCACCGAGCTCCAGAATATCTTGGCAAAGACTACATCCTCTTCGGAAGAGCCGGCGAACACAGTGAAATATTTGTCAAAGTCCGACAGCTCGCCCCCTCTCTCTGTTGCGGACTGAGGCTCTGCCATCGCTTTGCAGTTCACTACTCGGAGAATGTTTAGGGTGCAGAAGCCTGGTTGCCATGGAGACGTGAACACAACGGTTCCCAGAGCGCTTGCCACCCAGCTGACGTCACGAGTCCTGGCTAGGACACATACATTTATTGAATGTTTTCATGCAGTACAGCTATACATAGACATTAAAGAGCAGCTGACACCTTTGTGAAAACTTTGGGAAACATAATATTTGGACACAAGTCAGCTTACATTTCATATACCTTGTATATATTTTTCCTCTCCATTATTTATTACTGAAGAAGTTCCCACAAAAGCAAGATCTTTATCCCTCAGAGTTCATCTGCCTCTATAGCTTATTCCCTACTAGAAATCATAATGCTCTGTTGTGACATAACAGTATGTTGCCATGGGAATGACTATGATGTCACAAGCAAAGTATTATGACATCAGGTTGGGAAGAAGCAATAGGAGTAGATGAACCCTCAAGAAACAAGTATCCTGTTTTTGAGGAAAATAATCTCAGTAATAAGTAATGGAGATAAGAAATACACAGTCGATGAGAAATGTAAGCTGCTTTGTGCCCAAATATTACGTCTTTGAAAGTCCTTCTCAAGGCGTTGGTGGCTCCTTACAGGACAGAAAAAAGAACAACATAGTACACACTGAGAATTATATGGCAGTATATGCGTTATTACAACATGCGGTCAAGATATGAATTCATTATCTGTTACATATGAACTAACAGAGCAACTTGCACTTGTCTGAACTATGTATTTTTTTTTGTTCCAAGTTCAAATCCTGCGATCTGAGGTAGAGGCGGTTCGCATTAAACAGGCAGCCAGCCCAATATTTGTAAAGTTCCACAGGTAAATGTGCTCCAAAATTAACTACAAGGCCACAAGATATTTAATGTTCAACCAGTGTGAGCCCCTAGCCTCAGCTACAAGCCTTCCCATTGAATGCTGAATCCAGGCTGGGATTATGTTCTTTCGATTTAAACTTCTATTCTCTTTTTATCTTAATGCAAATGTTTGATTTAATTTTGGGAATAAATAATTCTCCTATGTAAACTAAATGTGCTTACCAATAAGTTTTCTTAAAGAACAGCATGTGTACTAATCTAAATGACTACATGGTGTATGCCTTTTAAGAGATCCCTGTAATGACATATGTTGAAATGTAACCATTGAAGTGTACTAAAGTATGTTCAAGTAACTATGGTTATGCACTCCCTTTCTTTTTTCCCTTCTTCCCCCAAAACTCCCCCATTCCAGCTGCTACAACTGATTTATTTTACATTGTTTTTTTATATGTAACTAAAATAAGTATTTTAAAACATGACATGTTTCCTTTGAATTATTTTTTCTACGTTTTCTTTAAATAGCTTAAATTGGTATTTAATCAATTAATGTGTCACTATGATGTCATTGTTTTCTTGTATAAATTGCACTTTGAATCATGTATGGTATACGCCCCCTTGAAGGCTTGTAGCTAAGGCACTAGGGGCTCACACTGATGGAACATTAAATACAACAAATTTATTATTAAATCTTGTGGCGTTGTGGTTAATTGTGGAGCACATTTACCTTTGGAACTTTATGTATTCTTTTTGACAGCTAAATTCCTTCACCTACGTATTTTATTCTAATGCCACGCTGTCATGGGCCACCACTCAAGTGAAATTTGCCGGAGGAAGCAGAGGAGCCAAGAAAAGAACCATGCCCTGTCTGGGGTGCAGAAGCACCATCTAGGGTAGTGCTGCCTCAAAGGTTTGCACGCCGATTCAAAATCGGCCATTTGAAACACACTCACACTCATTAGGACCCAGAGTGGATCAGTGGGTACCTTTACCATAAGTCAGAAGTACATACCCCTCTATCCTTGTTGTTACCCATTCCCTTTGTTAGTGCCCATTCCCTTGTGCCCCTTTCATCTCTTGTTGCTCCTGACCCTTCCCTTGTGCCCCCTTCTTGCTATCCCCCTCGTGTTGCCCCTCAACAGCTTTGTGGCATCTCCCTTTGTTGCGCCCTCCATCCCTCCCATAAAGATCATGCCCTCAGCCTGCATCTGGTGTAAGTCCATCTTTTCCATAGACCCCTGCAGCATTTGGAGAAGTCGCTCGGTATGGGACGGACTGTGGACATGCTGGTACATTAAGAAGCACTGGTAAAAATCCATTATACATTTGTGAGAAACAGTGTTGAAAAACAAGCTTACATTATATTATACATAATAACATAACCCCCTTCAGTTGAGAACTCACTGGTTCTCAACACATCGTTAGATTGTTGACATCAGGAAGACACTTGAGCTTCACTCCTGCGTCCCTGATGTCAATGATCTAACTCAGTGTTCAGAATTAGCTTGTTCCCAGCAAAGGGGGGGTTCATTTTTTATATGTACAGTAACAACATATATACAATAATAGCTGGGTAGGGGTTATAATGAGATTTTATATACACCCCGAGGGGTGGGATGCCACATAAACCCCGAGAGCAAAGCTTGGGGGGTTTATTAAGGCATCCCACCCTGAAGGTGTTTGTAAAATTTGAGTTTTACACCCCCATCCAGTCTTTACTTTATATAATTGCTGGGGAGCATTTTCTCAATACAGCAATTATATAAAATAAATGGACAACCCCATGGAGTCGCACCATGGACCAGTGGGGTTTTGGCATAGTCGTCCGTCCATAGTGGCTCTTGAAGAAATACAGCATTTACTTTTTTTGTTTAATCCCCAATGTGTACAGCCAGTAAAAATGTTAAAAAAAGAACAAAAAGAACTTACCACCAACTGGGAGTGTTGGTGATGTGCAGCGGTGAAGTGCCGGGCTGGTGGCACACAGAAAGAGAAGAGCGAGACTGGTGCACGTGCAGAGTGAACGAAACCTGGCATATGTTCACCATTATAACCTGTGGGTTATAATGATGAATTATAACCTGGGTTTCCTATGGGAGAAAATGCTCCCCAGGTATTATAATTGCATAATGGTCAAGGTCAGATATGGGGTGTTTTAACAAGTGTGATTAAAAAAATAAAGTGCATTTAGAAATAATTGTCAGAAGTAGTTTAATAAAAAATCAGTATGTCATTGTTTTTAATTTGGAGATGCAGCGTGGTGAGGGACCTCTCTGGTACGCAGCCACTGGAGACGTGGGTTCACACTCCAAGCCTGATGAGAGCAGAGGCTGACAAGGAGGGTTAAAAGCACCTGAGCGGACACTCCTCCTGGGTGCAATGGGCCTCAGGCACTGCTTACATTAGTGATACCTAGCAGAAGCATACATTGTGTCTTTGATGCTGTGAGTAATCATGCAATTGCAAGTACGCCCTACCCCCAGGCAGTTGTGAGCAAGCACATTACCCTTCAGGGGTAGAAGGTGGGCCACAGTGGGAGAAAAATCCCTGCCCACTGGATGCTTGATGTTCACTATTGAGGGCTGCCCACTTCCAATGCATGCAGCTGTCTCCTTCCCATCCTGCCCACATGCCATCAGCAGGACATGGCTCATTTGCATTTGTGACTGTGGCCTCAGCAATGCACCATGGGAGAATCCACCCCAGTAGTCAAACACCCCATTTTTGAATCATAGGTGCATTTGAAGCACTTGGGCATGCTCTGTGGCATTGTGCATCTGTATTTAGATGCAAGTGGCCACAAAATGCACGTACATTTTCCCAACAATGATGCACACTAGGCCACAGAGACATAGTCCAGCGGGCATCCTTTTGATGCCAGGATGGAAAATTCTAATTATTTAATGCTATTTCCCTGTTTCCAGTATCTGATGCAATTGGGACTTGCATCAAAATATAGCTTCAACAATCCTAACCACATCTGTTAGAATAGAATAACAGTGAACCTGTTTGTTACAAACAAAAACCAGGATGTAAAGCACAGAATTCCAGAGCATATTTACTCATGTTCCTCTTGTGCAATGCAATATGAACATTATACTGTATGGAAATTATTATGGAAGAAATTAGGTTGACTAACCATTAACATTACCATAGGGCATAGAAAAATCAGAAAAACTATCTACATAAAGAGAAAAAAACAGGGTTTTAAATAATTGATTAGCAGTTTTTTTCCTTGGGACAATACTAACTGTTCATAAAGTATTTATATAGGTTTTCTAGAAGTGTTATGTTTGTTAAACAAAGTGAGGCAGGTGCTATGCATTTTCACAATGTCTCAGCACTTTTATGAGCAAAACACTAATCAATTTTAGAGTTAAATAAAACCCTGAAAAACTAACAACGGATACCTTTCAAGAGAGGGGTTCATTCTGGATATAGTCCACACAAATAGTTTTAGCAACAGGAAACTATAGACCAATAAGTCTAACCCCTACATTGTGTAAGGTGGCAGAAACAATTCTAAAAAATAGAATAGAAAAAAAATTTGAATTGCAAGGGTTTAACGACAGTTGTCAACATGTCTTTAAGCAAAACAGAAGTTGCAATACTAATCTGGTAAGCTTTTATGAGTGTATCTGGGAGGATATAAATAATATACCAATGGATATGATATATCTGGACTTCGAAAAGGCATTCGATAAAGTCCCCCATAATGGTTTAATAAAGAAAATGAGTGACTTGGATACCGATAGTAGAATAATTATGTGGATAAACAACTGGCCGGACAGAAGAAGTCAAAGGGTGAGAGTGGTGGGACAATTATCTGATCCAATAAATGTGACCAGTGGCGTGCCTTAGGGATCGGTGTTGGGACCCGGTCCTATTCTATATTTACATAAGTGATGTAAATAATAACATAACAAATAGATTAGTGAAATTCATTGATGACATTAAATTTGGTGGACCAGTATCTACAACTGAACAACAAAATACAATGAAAAGATATCTGGAAATAATTGAGAGATGGTCAAAAGAAAATAGTATGCCTTTGAGTGTGAATAAATGTAAAGTGGTACATATGGGAAAGACAACTAAAAAATGCAAATATACTTTACATGATAAAGTTTTAGAGACCTCCAAGTTGAAGAATAATTGTGGGATATGGGTGGACGAACATCTAAACTTCTAAACTTTAAAACCCATACAGCATCTGTCATACAGAAAACAAATTGCATGATAAGGAATATAAGGAGGGGGTTTATCAATAAAAGTTTGCAGTGTCTTATACCATTGTATAAAATGTTTATTAGACCACACTTAGACTATGGTTCACACTTATGGCACCCACATAAACAGGGAGATATATACAAAACTGAGTGGATACAAAGAAAATATACAACACTGATAAAATCAATCGCTGCACAAGACTATAAAGAAAGACGTAGGATAACGGGACTGTTCACACTACAGGAAAGGAGAAAACGAGGTGATCTGTTGATGTATAGAGTTATGAAAGACGAAAAATTAAGAATGGAAATGGGGATAGAGTTACAAACAGAACCTATAGGACTAAGGACACATAAACGACAAATAAAACCATGTACAGCAAAAAATAATATAAGTCATTTTTCCTTTATAAATAGGACTGGTAGAATCTGGAATGCACTGCCGTCTACTACAATAGGAAAATTTTCCTTGGCAAAGTTTAAATAACATCTTGATGAGTTAAACAAGTATAACCAGGGAACTGTGTACCACTGATGTGGAGAACGGTGTATATGGGCTAAAGCTTCCTACTTTTCTGAGACCCAGTATAAGAACCCACATTATGCAGTGGTCAAAATGAGGGAGTCGCTGAGAACCAATGATCATCTGACTGTATGGTTTGACATAAAACTAGAGCCAGAAAGCAAGCATTAGCATTCTCAAGTTTTGGACTTTAAAAAGGCAGTTGGGAAAATGTGGAAACTAGTTAGGGAGAAGCAGGCGGGGGTGGGGCAGCTGTGGGGTGGATGGTAAATGGGAGCTGATTAAAAAAAGGATTGTTTAAAGAAACAAGTCTCAGTATTAGGGCAGTAGCAGAAACTGGAGGAAGATAACCATTCTGATACATGTAACGCCTTCCCAAGTCACTTCCAAGTAAGGAGGTGGAGGAGGTAGTGAGAGAGAAAAGGAAGGCCTTCAAGAATACAAGGCCAACCAGCCAAAAGAAAGCATGGAAGTTTATCAAACCAAGATGAGAGACACCAACAAAAAGGCTAGGAAGGCAATGTTGAAGGTGGAGGTGAAGACAGAAGAGGGGTGAGGGGGATAAGGACTTCGCCCACTACACTGAGGAGAAGCACAAACTCAAGGGTGATATATTTGAATAAGGAGGGGCAGGGTGGGTGAGTGGAGGAGGATATGAGTAAGGTGGAAATATACCTGTCAGCTGCTATGAATTTTGCATAACGTTGATTTTTACACTTAAATTTACCCTTGTTCCGCAAAGGTTTGCTGATGTTCTTAAAAACGTTAGAGCTATTTCTGGACACACAAATTATTAAACCATTGAACTAAACTTGATAGAAACACTCCTTAAAACTAAATGTATGCGGCCCACTATGTGAAGCCATATTATTCTTTAAAATTAGAAAGTGCTGCACATTCTATGAATTCTGAAGGCCAGTGCTATGATTTTAAATGCTGAGAGGTTGAGAGGTACAGTAACAAATACTAAATGAATATTTTTGCTGCATATTCATGGCAGAGGACAAGCGGCCACTACCAGAATGTGGTCTCATGGCCAAAAGGGCTTGGGGGAATGTAAAATTTAACATGGAGCCGATCACTGAGGAGAGGGTTCTGAGGGATATAAGCACTCATTAGATTGAAACATCAAGGGTCTGGATGTATTGCACCCTAAAGTGCTGTGTTGTCCTTAACATAGAAACATAGAATCTGACAGCAGATAAGGACCACTTGGCCCACCTACTCTGCCCATTTCCCTACCTGATGGGTAGGCTGCAGAGTCAAGTTAATCAACAGCTTACTTCCTCCTATCCCCCACTAGAATTGCCTTATGTCTGTCCCATGCATTCTTGAATGGTCCCACTGTTTCTGACTCCACAACCTCCTCAGGAAGGCTGTTCCATGCATCCACAACCCTCTCTGTGAAAAAATACCTTCTAACATTACCTCTGAGCTGTCCCCCCTCTATCTTCAAATTGTGCCCCCTTGTTCTTGCACATCTCCTCTTCTGAAAGATGCTACCCTCTTGTACTTTGTTAATTCCCTTGAGATACTTGAAAGTTTCTATCATGTCCCCCTCTCCCTCCTTTCCTCAAGAGTATACATATTAAGCTGCTTTAGTCTTTCCTCGTATGTCTTCTGGTGCAGACCCTGCACCATTTTGGTTGCCCTCCTCTGAACAGCCTCCACTCTGTCTATGTCTTTGCGGAGATGGGGTCTCCAGAACTGTACGCAGTACTCCAGATGGGGTCTTACCAACTGTCTGTGTAGAGGGATAACAACTTCCTGTTTTCTACTGTTGATGCCTCTCCCTATGCATCCCAGTATCCCCCCAGCCCTCCTTACTGCCTTCTCACATTGCTTGCCCACCTTTAGGTCATCTGAAATAATTACTCCTAGGTCTCTTTCGATTTTTGTTGTTGTTATTAACTCACCCCCCATTGTGTACTCTTCCCCTGGGTTTTTGTTTCCCAGATGCATTACCTTGCACTTCTTTGCATTGAATCTGAGCTGCCATGTATTTGACCATTCCTCCAACCTTGTCAAGTCCCTTTTATCCTTTCCACCCAACCTTGTGTATCAACCCTGTTGCAGATCTTTGTGTCATCTGCAAAGAGGCATATTTTCCTTCCAGGTGCTCTCAATGTCACTTATAGACATTAAAGAGGACCGGTCCCAGTACCTACCCCGGCAGTACCCTGCTAGTTACCCTCCTTTCTTCACTGTGGACTCTGTTTACTATTACCCTTTGCGTCCTGTTGTCCAGACAGTTTTTTATCCAGGCTACCACATTGGGACCCACTCCAAGGCTAGCTAACTTGTATATTAATCTTTTATGTGAGACTGTGTCAAATGCCTTGCTAAAATCTAGGTAGGCCATATCCATAGCTCCTCCCTGGTCTACTACTTTGGTCACCCAGTCAAAGAAATCTATTAGGTTCATTTGACATGACCTTCCTGCTGTGAAACCATGCTGCCTTGGGTCCTGTGCCCCACTGGCCTCTGGGTACTCAACAATTCTTTCCTTCAGAAGTGATTCCATCATTTTCCATACCACTGAGGTCAAACTAACTGGTCTGTAGTTTCCTGCCTCTGCCCTGCTCCCACTTCTGTGAAGTGGAATCACATTTGCCCTCCTCCAGTCCTCAGGTACCACTCCATCCTCCCATAATTTGTTAAAGAGAGTAGTCCGTGGCATTACTAGTTCTACCCTTAGTTCTTTTAGAATTTTTGGGTGAATCCCGTCAGTCCCCATTGCTTTGTCCACCCTCAGTTTCAAGAGTTCTTTCAAAACCCTTTCTTCTGTGAATGGACTGGTATCGACCCCCCTATTCAGAGTGTTTCTCTTGTTTGGTTTGGGTAACTCCCCCTTCTCTTCTGTTGTGAATACTGAGCAGAAATATTTGTTCAGTATTCCTGCTTTTTCACTGTCACCCTCTGCCCACATTCCCTCCCCTTTATTAAGTCTCTGCATCCCTCCCTTGGTCTTTCTTTGCTCTCTAATGTACCTACAAAAGGTTTTATCCCCCTTCTTAACAGTGTTGGCTATCTTTTCCTCAGTTTGTGCCTTTGCTATTCTGACTGCCTTCCTTGCCTCCTTCTGCTTTAACTGATAAAGTTCTCTGTCCTGCTTCTTCTGTGTTTCCTTTTATTTCCTGAATGCTATCCTTTTCTCCTTAACCTTCCCTTCCACCTCTTTTGAGAACCGTAGTGTTTTTTCCTTCATTTTGTTTTGTTGATTTGCTTCACACAAAGGCTTGTTGTTTCATGGCCGTTTGATTATTCCCCATTGTTCCTCCACCCCTCCTTCTTGCCGTTTGCATAGTGCTTTTCTGAGGCACTCTCATTTTCCCAAAGTCAGCCTTCCTAAAGTCCAGTACTCTTGTTTTTGTATGGCTTGATTCTATGGCTATGTTTATTGTGAACCACACTGCTTGGTGGTCACTTGTTCCTAGATGGCTACCCACTTCTAAATCTGAGATCCTTTCTCCTTCCCCATTTGAGAGTACCAGGTCTAAGATTGCTCCCTCTTGAGTGGGTTCCAACACTAGCTGTGTGAGGTATGCCCCCTGTAGGGCATCAAGCATGACCCTGCTCTTGGATGTGCCTGCAGCAAAGATACTCCAGTTAATGTCTGGCATATTCAGGTCTCCCGTCAACAATATCTCCCCTTTTTCCGCAATTTTAAGGATGCCTTCTGTCATTTTCTTGTCCATTTCCTCCCCCTGCAATGGGGGCCTGTACACAACCCCCATAAGGATTTTGGTGCCATTTCCTGTCTCCAGGGTGACCCACAGTGACTCATCAACTTCCTGTTTACTCTTTAGTTATGTTGCTTTAATCCCTTCCCTTATATAGAGAGCTACTCCTCCTCCTCCTCTTTTACCCACCCTGTCCCTCCTGTAGATTGTGTATCCTGGTATGTTGACATCCCAGTCATGGTTCTCTGTGTACCATGTTTCAGTGACTGCCACAATATCCAGGCATCCCTCTTCCATCAAGGCCACTAGTTCAGGGAGCTTGTTACACAGACTGCTGGCATTGGTACTCATCACGTTCCATTTTTTTATGGCCTTACCCCTTTTTGCCCCAAGCCTGTCCTTACTGCCTTTTTCTGCATTTACCCCTGTTCTGCTCCCTACTGACTTCTCTAACTTGGTGTTTACCTCACTAACTACTGTGTTTTTTGGGGGAAGGCTGGGATTTCCCTGCTCCTTTTCAGTGCCTCCCTGCTTGGCTAGTTTAATTGCTTGCCAATGAAGCATTTAAACCTATCACCTAGGATCCTGGTTCCCACCTGGACAGATGCAGACCATCGTGCCAGTATAGGCCTTCATCTCTCCAGGTGGCTCCCCAGTTCCCAGTGAAGCCAAAACCCTGAGCTCCACACCAGGTTTTCAACCATTCATTGAGTCCCATGGTACAGAATACCCTAGCATCATCCTTACCATAGACAGGCAGCACCTCCAAGAAGGTTACAGTACATACTACTTGTCTAAGGCCCCTCCCCAACTCTACAAACTCCTCTTGCACAGCTCTAATCACATTCACAGCCAGGTCATTTGTCCCTAGGTGGATGATGACATCCAGCTCCCTCCCTTGTGCAGCTGCTCCCGCGATGCTTAGGATTCGCTTCCTGTCCCTCCGAGCCATGGCACCAGGCAGGCACCTTACTTCCCTGTCTCTTTCCTCCCCCACTTCTACCCTCCTAATGATCGAGTCCCCCATCAGGAGTTGTTTCCTTCCCCTGTGGGGTCTTGTGCCACCCTCCTGTGGGTCTCCTTTGTGGAGGTTCCCAGCATCCTCCTTGGACTCCACTGCAGGTGCCTCCATAGAGGAACCCCTCTTCACCTGAACAGCATATGAATTGTGGAGAGGTACAATTGGAGGGATGCACCTCTGTTCCACCACCCTCTCCCTCTCTGAGCCCACGTGGGAAGGAGGGCAATTAGTAAAAGAGCTGTAGTTCTAGACTGCTGTTACTTGCTCTGACAGCAAAGTTCTCTGTGAAGAACAGCAGGAAGCTGTAATTGGAGACACCTGCTTTTGTACTCCTAAACTCCTAAGCCACACCACCAATTAGCCTCAGCCTTAGTTCATAATTGGTAGTTAATTGCATACTTAAAAAGTTTCTCAATAAAAATTCAAGTTAAAAAAAATGCAGCAGGAGCTGGCCGTCTCACGGGCAGACCTCTTCAGCTGTTTTCTAGAAACAGAATTGGTGCTAATGGATTAGAACACAGCTGATGTTGTACCTCTGCAAAAGGGTGAAAGCAGGGAATAACTAGGGAATTATAGACCAGTCAGTCTGATGTCTATATTGGGCAAATTACTTGAAGGAGTTATTAAAGAGAGGATTGTAGAGTTTCTGGAGACCAGTGGATTCCAGGACAAAAGGCAGCATGGATTCACAATGGGGAGGTTGTGTCAGATAAACCTGATCAACCTCTTTGACTGGGTGATGAAGGCAGTGGACAATAGATGAGCAGCAGATATACTGCATCTGAACTTTAGTAACACCTTTGAGTCAGTCCTACATGGGAGAATGGTTAAGAAATTTGAAGATCAGATGGCCAAGTGGCATGGAGGACTGAGGTGTTGAATGCCTTACCTCCAGTCACACCAGCAAGCCATGTTCAGGAATGAACATGGGTTGCCTGGGGTTGGCAAGGGTGGAGAGGATTGAGCATCCCAGGGACTTCTTTCTTCTCCCAGGAAGGGATGGCCATCCATCTCAGACTATGACTGCCACTGGGTGCACAGTGCTAGTGCAGGTTACAATGGCTCAAAGGGTGGGGTAGTGGTTCTGGAGGGCATGTGTGCTGTCACAAGCATATCCTGATGTGTTGCCATGGCAGGGGGGTGGGAGAGCAAGGAATATTGGTGAAGATGGCTTCATGAAGCCCTGCCCGCTACCCCATGACCCGCACAACTGCCAGACTACTGGAGCACTCTGGATTGTGCACTGAGAGGAAAGTACAGCCCTCCCCCTCCTGGCCCCACAAAGGGGGAAAATCCATGTGTGACTTAGCTCCATGATTCTGGAGAGGCATGTGTCAATTTTGGAGAGTAGGGACAGGGCTTATAGCCCCTTCAGGGAGAAAAAACTGTATGGAAAAAAAATAAATTTGCAGATCTAGAGACGGGGATAAGATTACAGTTTCAGTCCGGAACTGGCTGGGAGGGAGAACACATACAGCAGTATTAAATGGGAAATTCTCAGAAGCAAGGAAAGTCACCAGTGGGTTTCCCCAGTCTTAGGCCCAGTACTTTTCAATGTATTTATTTGCAACATTGAGGAAGGGATCCAAGGGAAGATGTGCCTATTTGCAGAGACACAAAAATCTATCTTAGAGTGGGCAGTGATGAGGGGATCAAGAAACTGAGGGAAGATCTGAAGAGACTAAAGAAATGGTCTCGGGCATGGCAACTAAAACGTAATGCAAAGAAGTGCAATGTTAGGATGCAACATAGTGTCTTGATCTACTCCCATGACAAAAGGAATTAACTTCCATTGTGATTACCTTGTTTATTGCAATAAATCTGCTGCAATATGCTGTAGTATTGCATTGTATCTTGGCCAGCACCACTGTACACATATGGGTCAGGAACCTGAAGATACAAAAGGGAATAGAAAATGTAATGTTACAAAAAAAAATAGAGGAGGAAGGATCGTGGAGTCTTAACAGAATATAACTTAAAGCTGTCAGTGCAGTGCAACAGAGTAGTAGGGGAAGCAAATAGGATACATGGATGCATAGGCAGTGTGAAAAGCAGCAGAGTGAAGAATGTGATCCTGCCTCTTAACAGATCCCTGGTGGGGCCACATTTGGAGTACTACATGCAGTTCTGGAGTCTGCAATCAAAACAAGGCCAGGGATAGGTCTGAGGCAGTGCAGAGGATGGCAAAAATTGATTCAGGAGCAGCAAGAGGAGTCCCACATGAAGAAATTCAAGGACTCAATGTGTATACACTGGAGATGAGAAGGGAGCAGGGGACACAACTGAAACTTTCAAGCTTCTTCATGTAATAAACATGGTAGGTAGTGGGGAACTGTTTACAATGAAAAGAAACATGGGCACAAAGGGGAATGCAAAGAGGCTGGCAGAAGGGAAATTCAGGAAGGATGTCAGAAAGTATTTCTTTCTAGACAGGTAGTGGACCAGGGGAACAGGCTGCCAGAGGAGTTGGTCTGTGTCAAATCAGTGGAGAAATTTAAGCAAGGGTGGTGCAGACATATGGGGGAGGTGAGGATAGCAGGGAAGGAAGACATAGGTGAGGGCGAGTGAGTGACCATAAGGGCATTTCCATCATACTTTAAGTAGGGCTAGCCAGATTAGATGGGTTAGTGGGCTCTTTTCTGCCATTATCATGTTTCTATGAGCCCAGATGACTACATTATTGGGCATCAAAAATGTAGTGCAAAAAGGAGTGGGGGCAGAGGTTTGCAAAGAGTATTTTGTCAAAAGTCATTTGATGTTCCACAGCAAAGTGTTAACTTACCTCAAAGAAAAGGCAAAATGTTCATATCTATAACAGTTTTCATGCTCTGTATGTATTTCTGAAGTTGTACCATTTTATATTATATATACTGTTATTGATTGGATACTCTTTATATCCTTGTACTGATGGATATACTATGGTATCCCTAAACTCAGTATCCTGAGTCTTGGGATACCGACCCCACTGGCCTAAAATCCATGCTCCTGAGTCAAGCAGATGCCCAAAAATATGATTTTGGCCATCTGGTTGAAAAATAGAAAATGCAATTCACCCCCCAAACCCGCCATGTGGTGGGCTCTGCCCCCCCCACATCCCCTGTAACTAAAATAACTAACTCTGAGGGGGAGCGGACCTCAGGGTTACAAAAAATTAGTTACAGGGTTTTGAACTTTTAAAATGTTGCAGGACGCAGCATGGTATAGAACCCGTGCCTCCTAGAGCACACTAGCTGAGTTGCCAGTGGTTTAGTCCTCAACACCACCAGAGCAGCTCAGCCAGCCTCCCGATTTCTCCAGTATTTAGATCTGATCAACAGGGGTATGGTAGCAAGCCATTGCATCTGCTACCTTATCCCTGTAAATGTCCGTTGGGTTTTCTACTGCCAGAATACTCACTATCTGGATACTGAACCTGTCAGGCAATACTGCCCAGGCAGGTCAGTGTTGGGATAGTGAGTCTCGGCAAACCATAAGGGTACTGTACTGACTTGGTCTGAGTCATTTCTGAAAATGGGCAGAACTGCTCAGTGTACTTATCTGGTTACGTTAATAATAATATTTGTAACCCCACTGTTACCTGGGGTTACTAGAATCCCAGTAAGACCTAGTGGTAGGCAGGGAAGGCAGCTTGTGAAACTCCAGTTAAATGGATTTCACACTGTCTCACTCTGTTCTCAGTCTCAGCTGAGACTGAGGGATGACATCAATTTAGAACTGTTGCAGCTGCATAAGCCACACTGGAATGTTGCAGTTGGAGGTTAGAGTAGAATGTTGGGGAATTTGAAGTCAGTCTGTATGCAGTCTGAGTGAGAGACTGTAGTGCAGCAGAGTGTGTGCAGGCTGTCAGAGCTTTAAGCTCTGTTTCAGAGCTACTTTGATTAAGGTGTGTGTTTCCACCTGAAGAGGAACACAGGAACTGGTAATTGAAGTGGTGTAGACTGCTCTCAATGGTTCTGAGCTTCATCGCTGAGGGGATGGGGGGAAGGTGTCTGCCTTTTTTCTAGGGGCAACCCCCCTGGTTCTGGCTAAGGGAAAGAAGCTGCCTGTTCAAGTTGTGTTGAGGCACTAGAAGCTCTGAGAGGAAGATTCCTTGTGGAGGAAACGCCTGAGGGGCACCTGCAACCAAAGGGTGAGTTCGCTCTAAAAAAGGGCCAAGTGTTTTCACCTGAATAGAAGGAAACTAAAGGGACTGTTACTGTGGGGTCAGGAAAAGACAGCCAAGTACAGTTGGAAGATGTGGGGATTGGACTGCTTAACTCTGGGGGGGGTTCTATAGTAATGGACAAAGCCACTTATAAGTATGTTCAAGTCCAGCACAAATGGAAAGAAAGAATGTGGGGACTGGACTGCTTAGCCTGTGGGGGGTCTAGAGTAATGGACAATGCCACTTAATTTAAGTATGTTCAAGTCCAGCACAAATGGGAAGCAAGACAAGTAGATGGAATGTGAAATACATTTAGCAGGAATCTACACAGCAAAATGTTAAAGGATGAGGTGTTTATGTCCAGAGAAATGGCCAGGTATGAAGTGTGGGAGTGAGAGGTGGGAGACCCCCCCCATCAGTAGTAACCAAATTCACCTCTACAGATTTGCTCTGAGACACCTTTTGCTTTCTCTCAGGTACTTGGCCAGTGCCTGAGGAAAGTACCCAGACGTGGGATTAAGAGGAAGATTCCCTGATGGAGCTGAGGTGCTCTTAGGTGGTTTAAGGAGCCACCAGAAAGTGTTTCCATGAAGTATAGAAGGTGTCCAAGATGCTGGCAAGGGAGCCAAGCCAGGGAAAACCCAGAGCTGTGTACAAGTTTGGGCTGTGTAACCCAGAGCCATGGTATAAGTCTGGGCTGTGTGCCAGTGTGTTCAGAGCCTGAGGGCTAAAGTGATGAGGATGTGTTCTGGTCTCCTTTAATCTACATTACCAGGAGTGTAGCTCCATGGGGGTCCATCTATGCTTTGTTTATTCTGTTTGGATGTGAATAAAAGCCACACTTTAGAATCCCACTTCTGGTATTGGACATTACAGTTATTGCTTCCTGTGTTCGGAGTTACTTGGGTGCCCCTGTGCAGAGTAGCCAACCCTAGCCTATGTGCCGAGTTACCTATTCCTCCCTGAACCCAGCCCACCTGGTAGAGCTGTCAGATACAAATGGCATACCAGACTGGGGTTACATAATAATAATAATAATAAACTTTATTTAATATAGCGCCTTTCAAAAATCAAGGTGCTGCATAATTAGATAAAATCAGAAAATACAGTAAATGCCAATAAAATCAAAGAAATTTGGGATAGGCTTTACCCCATGGAAAGGTCTTCCATGCCTGCTTAAAGCACCCCACAGTCCTGCACTCCCATAGCTGACGGGGCAGAGAATTTCAGAGGGTAGGGGCAACAAACCCAAAGGCGTGAGCACCAGATGACTTTTGATTAACCCTCGGAATCTCCAGCAACCCCTCGCCAGCCGAGCGGAGCTGTCACAAGGGGGTGTAGGGAACCAGAAGCTCTTTCAAGTAGTCAGGACCCTGTCCATGTAGGTCTTTGGAAGTTAATAAACCTACCTTAAAGGTGATCCGCCACTGAACAGGCAGCCAGTGCAGATCGCACTGTGGTCTTAAAACCTTTAGCCTCATGTGTAGGTCATCTCTGAGACCTGACTCTCACCCAGGACCTGCAATGTGGACATCTCCCTTCCTGGTTAAACTGTCTCTGAACACGACTGAGACGAGAGAGATAGTGGAGTTGTTACGCTTGAGTTATGCCCCCTATTGTCCCACATACACCTCACATACACCTCACACTGTATTCCTGGTCTGTTGTACTATGATACTGCTATTTTGCACTTATGTATAAATATGAGTGCTAGAAATATGCTTTGCTGCTAAGATATGCTAATATTGTCATGCATGATTTATTATACCTCACTATAATACATTTATCTAGATTATGTTTGTCTTTTACATATATTCCATATATAATCTATCTAATCACTGATAAGATGGTTCAGAGGGATCATCAGTGATTATTGTATACTTATATTCTCATAATGATATGTAATGTGTTTTACACTCAGATATGCCATGTAATAGGCCTGTCAGCAGTTCTTTTTGTCTAAGCAAGCTGACAGAGAGAGAGAGACAGCTTTTGTTATGTCTCTATGTTTTATATTGTACATAAGTAAGAAATGTGCATGTAGTTTAAACTGTCAGCATTTCTTTGGTCTAAGCTATAATGCTAATGGAAGCATATTCTCTCTCATATGATACTCATTAGTAATTCTGTCTCTCTTGCCATTATCCAATGGAAAATGACTTAGGACCAATACAAATTGTTTCTCATATCTGTAACTATGTTGTAATCTCTGTTGCTATGCTGTTATGTGTAGTATTTAACTGTCCGCAACTCATTGTAGCTCTCTCGAGACACTACTGTAACTTCTCTAGAAGGACAGAGAGCTGGAGCATGGGGCTAGATAAAACAAGATCTTAGAGAACCTAAGATCTACAATTCTGAAGATTATATACATTCTTCAGAAGTTGTGAGAAACCCATCTCCCTTGTGATTTTCTTTGTCACATGCTTGGCGTAAGTAGCATAATAAACTTTATTAGTACTTCTTACTTGTTTACAAATGTTTCTTGGCAGACTCCGAGACACAAGAATCTGTATTATTATGATTATTTTTATTGTTTACCCTACACACAAAAAGTGTTTAGACAATAGAGTAGCTGTGTATGTTTCCTTCAGCCATTAGTTTTAGGTTGAACACTGCACTTCCATTCCTTCTTCCCATAAACAAATGTTTAAGTAAAATAAAAGGCCTCTCAAACAATAAGCAAAGGCTAAAACAACAAACCACATTAATGTATTTCATCCTGTTTCTGTCTTATCTGCATGTGGTATCGCCATTGTCCCAGTCCAGCAAAGGAGATTAGCAAGCCAATGAAACGGAACATTTAGCTATTGTTTACTGTTTCTTTTAAGTGCCTGTCTTTTCAGGGGTGACACTGGAGCACAGGGGAGGTTAAGTGACATGCTCAGAGTCACACACTATACAAGTGGAGGTTGTGGGAATCAAACCCAGGTCTGCTAGATGTACCAAGCTGATTCACAGATTACTCTAACCTCTAGGCTATACTACCAGCCCAGTTTCAGAGCCCAATCCACAAAAGCTCAAAGTGCCTTACACGGCAACATAGCAGTCGTTCATTGGCACTTCCATCCCAAAACCACTGAAGTCAGCCAGACATCATTACAGTGTGCACTGTGGACATGGACAGTGTTCTCCTTTCCCTTCCCATCCCTCATATATCTTCTGGACCATCTGCATCTACCTTCTCATGCACCATTGACTCAACCTCAAAAAACACTGGAGGAGTCTCCATCATGCTCCTTCTTATCTCTCTTGCACCTGTCACCTTCAACAGTCAACACAGCATGAAAAAAGTTCCTGTGGGCTAATCATTGTTCTGCTACTCCTGGTGGCAGGGGATGTTGAGCCTAACCCCAGCATCCCCCTTCCTCTCTCCTGACCTTTTCCCTTCCAAATGGCTCTGAGTAATGTCCACAGTCTCCTTCCTAAAATGTACCATTTAGGACTGTGGTCTTAAAGCCTTTAGCCTCATGTGTAGGTCATCTCTGAGACCTGACTCTCACCCAGGACCTGCAATGTGGACCTCTCCCTCCCTGGTTAAACTGTCTCTGAACATGACTGAGACAAGAGAGATAGTGGAGTGGCTGTGTATGTTTCCTTCAGCCATTAGTTTTAGATTGAACACTGCTCCTCCATTCCTTCTTCCCATAAGCTCCAAGTTGGCAGACATTTTCAAAAGGTTTTTTAAAGGTCTTAATCAGCTCTACCCTTCAATAAGGGGTCCTGTCCCTCCATGGGACCTGAATATGTGCACTGTCTAGTTGACGGAGGCTCCTTTTGAGCCTATGGCAACTGCTGCTTTGACGTATGTCACCTGTAAAGCAGTCTTCCTGGTGGCAGTGATATCTACCAGAAGGGTGAGCAAGCTGCAAGCCCTCTGCACAGAGCCTACCTACATCAAATTTCACAAGGGCAAGGCAGTCCTAAGAACTAACAGAAAACTCTTCCCCAAAGTGGCATCTGAATTCTATTTGAATCAGTCAATTACTCTTTTAGTATTCTTTACAGCAAAATCCAGCTCAGGAGAACAGAAGCTCCACAGTTTGGATGTTAACTGAGCTCTGAGCTATTACTTGGACCACACAAAGGATATAAGGTCCACTAAGACTCCGTTATTTGTCACCCATGGTGAAGTGGAGAAGGGGAAACTAGCATCCAAGAGAACCATTTCTCAATGGATAGTTTCTGGCATGCAGTTATGTTATGACAAAGCTGGTGGGATACCACTTGAAGGCCTTAGGGCTCACTCAACAAGGGGCACCTCTGCCTCTGTGGCAGCATAAAGGGGTGTTTCACTGCAGGAAATCTGTAAAACAGTTACTGGGAAAACAGTACACACTCTCACAAAGCACTGCTTTCTGGATATGCAGTCCAGAAGGGATGCCAGCTTTGGCACTGCTGTATTGCAGAACCTTTTCCCTAAATAGGTTCTGTACCCAGCCTCCCAAGGGACTGCTATGGAGTCTGCAGTTCTTTAATGTGAGTAATGGATTCCTGGGGTTTGAAGAATAAATTACTCACCAGAGTAAAGTTGCTTCTTCCAAAGCGATCCCTCACTATACTTAATCCCTAATCCCTACCTACCACCCCTTTCAGAAAGGTTCACACAAGAATCAGTTATTTCAGTTTGCTTGAAGATTACTCATTACAGTGCCATTACAATTGATACTCAGTGGCCTCAGTTATTTTACTTTTCATAGTATTTAAAATTGTTCGGGCTTGCTTAGTTTCCACAAACTTTCTGAAATGTATTTTGGTATTTTTAGTAGCCATTTAGCTAGTTATAGTGGTCACTGTTTACCCTAGCTTTAGAAATAAATCTGACATAGAGTACAGGGGTGAGTGTGACCTCATATCAGAGTCTGAATTTCACTCTAAGTACCATAATTAGCATAACATTCTAAAAGCTCTGGGGTGGCTCATTCCAGGGGAATGATTGCAGTTGTTAATCATAGTGAGGGATGCCTTTGGAAGAAACATCATTACTACAGTGAGTAATTCCTCTCCTCTCCTCTCCTCTCCTCTCCTCTCCTCTCCTCCCTCCCTGTTTTTATTGCTGACATCTACTTCTAACCTGGATCAAAGCCAGAGTCTGTTCTTGAACTTCTGTCATCAGTTTCACTTCTTGCAGTCTTTGGTGAACCCCTAGTTCTATGTGATTTCATAGACCCCTCCTCGTAAGAAATAAACAAGTCTAGAACATTCAGTTCTTCTTCCTCATACAGTATACCTTGGAGTCTAACTTACTCAAACCCTCAAATTCAAACTGCTTTCTAACCGACTGAAGACTTCCCTCTCACCCCCAACTCCAACAGTGAAGCGTACGTCCTCTCTGACATGTTCGGTGATCATTGTATGGCTTATGTGTAAAGTTCATCGACCCAAAAGCCCTCTCCCCCAGATTATTTAGCAATGTTTTTTAGGTTGCTAGACTTGTCCACCCCTGTCGAATAACCTCTGTACCACCAATCAGTCCTTCATACCGATGTCTGCTGATATAGATGATGCCTTCAGTAAATGTCATTCTAAATTCATTGCTGTCAGTGGCAGACATACCCCTCTTCATAAAGTTCATGTGAAAGACCCCCATATTTCCTGGGTCTCAGCTGAACTTTTTTTTTTTATTGAAATTTCGGACAACACCTTTGAGAACAAGCTCATTTCATAGGTTCCATGTCAGAAGAACAATAAATAATGGAAAAGTATGAGATGAGAACAAACAAAACAAGGAATTATACAAGGCATTACAAGAGCGTATAACTAGAGAAGTTCTAATACATGTGGCATTGTACAATGTATGCCACAGTGCATATTTGATTAAAACCTGGAATACAAAGGGTCAGATTAGAGGGGATGGGGTCTTATGAAATGACCCTTTACAGGACAATGAGAACAGACTCAGCCTAATATCTAATAATCAACAAGGTAAGGGATGGCATCAGCCCAGGGGCCTCGTCAGAGGTGAGAAGGTATGGGATAAAGCATTTTAAAGTGAGCAAGGGAGCTCAGGAGATATAATGGGGGAAGGGGATAGGGGAAAACCATAGGGGTGAGGGGAAAGAGTGGAAGGGATCAAGAGGAAATGTGAAGGAGAATGGTTAGCAACTTAGAGCAGTTATTTACATGCTGAGAACAGTTATGCATAAGGTCAGGATAGTATAAGGTTAGAATAAGTGCACAACTCATTACCTGTTGAGCATTTCTAGATTCTATTACTTTCACAAGACATCTGGCCCTTCTGAGGACATAGAGCTCTGTGCACTAATGTGCCGGATGCCTACACGCTGTGTATGCGAGGCTTATAAGCTACCTTAAGTTGGAATGTTTCACAGTGGGGGTCCAGCGTACCCCCAATAGCATTCACGGCAAGTGTGTGAGCCCCTTGTGCACACAATCCCCTGGCCATCTGTGCAGCTGCATGCCATGGGCTGTCCGGGAAAGTGTTGGAGGCATCCCCACACTCCACGCCATTCACTATAGCATGCAATGCCAGGCATGGGGGCATGAGATACGGCAGGGGGGACCTTTCTGTAACCAGTGTGTGTGCCCACCAATGACACCCGCTGATTCTAGCAGGACATGCAATCCTCCCACTGTGATACCCCAGACCACCTAGCTGCATGGTAGGGCTGGGGGCATCCATTGCAGCACTCACCATACATTAAAAATTCCTGAAATCTGCACCTACCCACACTGCCCTACTCGCATGGAGCAGAAGCTCCTCCATGGGACACAGGATGGGCATCTGATTGGATGCCCACCTATGTGTCATGATCTGCCCTCATGCAGCTGCGCGCTAGGAGACAGGACTCCATAGAGCTGTCCAGCTTTATTGAATGGCCACTGGCTACCTGTCTGCAGGCATGTAGCCATGTGGGCTGGGTACACGTGCATCACGCATACCCGGCCTGCTAATGCAGATAGCCCCTTGTAAGTTACAAACATTTGCACAAAAGTGAGTAGGCTGGCCATGTCATACTACTGTAATTTGTTTCCAACCTCTGAAACATCCTTAATTGACCATCTCTGTTCTAGAAGATCATGCACACCCTTTTTGATCCCCACCCCAACCAAGTCATTCATTCCAGTCCTTAAGCTAAAGAGTTCCACTGTTTCTGATCCTGCTGAGGTTGTCTTGACTTTTAATAATGTTTTCCACACGTGCTTTCTCATGCACATCCCAATAGTTCTCTTTCTCCCAAACATGTCTGGGGCTATCATTTCTGCTCTGCTGGACCTTGGCCCCACTACATGCAACAGTCCCAATGGGCTTGATCCCAAACTCCTCTATCTGTCTGCTCCCACTGTGGCTTCTCCCATCTGGTACAGTTGTTGGTGTTTGGAAGAAGACTAAAGTTATCTCCCTTCATAATGGTGTTGATGAGTCACAGGATGGTGCAGAGGTAGCATGATGTGCCAACATGTGGGTGACCCGATTTCATGAAACGAACCCATGTTCCAGGCACTTCAATAACCAAAAGGGACTATGACGCTCATGGTAGTGCTTTTCTTCCTATGGGACAGGAGTAGGATTGTCCGTACCTGCAGTGCCACCTGGAGATGGTCTGTGAACTATTTGACATAGTATGTGTTGATTTTCATTTCACAGGGAGGGGGCCAAGATGCAGACAAACTAGAAATGGGGTTGGGTTGTAACATGATGATGCATGCATGTCAGTAACCAGATGTGTGCACACTACTTCTAAGGAGTTGGAGAGAGTGGTAAAACTAGAAAATGGCTTCCAGACCTCAGCACTCAGCAGCAATGCTGCCTCCCCATGTCTTTGATTCTGCTCAGTCACTGGAATGCCACATGACATTTGTCTACCCGTTTAGGGGTTCGGTAAGTAGCCCTGCCATGGGTGGGTGAGCTAAGGAGCACCATAGGGACAGGGATGGGATTGAGTTATTTTGGATGTGTGGAATGGTGGAGTCAGGTGCTGGACCCCAGTGGAGGAAGATGAAGAGAAAAAAATTAAGGTGATGACAACTCTACCCGAGGTAACTTCAGCTGCATATCTTACTCTTGCTCTAGCTAAACTCCAGGTGCATCTAATACTCTCCCAGCTGTCTTGCTTCCTTGACTCCTCCTCCTTCTTATGCCTTAGAGTCCCCAAATTAGACAGGCTTGAGCAGACTGGATAGGCTGCCTGACTTTTATTTGCCATCATAGTTTATGTTTCTGTTTCTCTTCTGGTATGACTTTAGGAAGCTCTACTCCACTGTGACATTCCTCCTCAGGCTCACTGACATCATCCTGAATGGGATGGACTAGGGCCTGATTACATCTGCAATCTTTGTCGACTTGGCTAAAGCCTTTGATTCAGTTGCCCACCCCCTTCTAATGGAAAAACATGCTGGGACTGGACTATCAGACCGGAACACCAAATGGCTAAGCTACTACCTGATGGACAGGTCTCAAGTGGCTCCATGTGAATACAGCGAAAGCAATTGGGCGAGAGTCGAAACGGCAAATTTGTCTTAGTGACTCCAATAAGGGTGATACAACAATACAGCGCTATGCATTAAACAGCTAATGCAATTACAGCGCATGGAAGGTTTTGCCGACAATTATATGTGGAGCTGAACACTATAAGCTTAAGGATAAAGGCTTAAATCCTCCACAGGTGTCTCCCATTCACATGAGGGGTGCTCTGCCCCCGCACCCCCGTACCCCCATCTTAAGGATTACCACACCAAGGTGCACATTGATCATGGGGGTAAGTCACTATTTCCTTCCATGCACTCATGTGTACTGGGCACTATTCTGCACACATGTAGCCAAGGAATGCTTAGTGGTATGCAAGCGCTGTTTCCGTCCAATCGCTATAAAATACCACTCGCTATACTTGTGGTCACCATTTCGGGTTAGCCCAAATTGGTTTGCTGCTTACACATTGCTGTTTTCACATGATACCATCTCAGGCAGTTCTCATAAGTTACTTCCTTCCATTCCCACCCACTGAACTATTGGCATCCGGCAGTGACTGGCCCATATACCCATAGTCTTCATAACCATGGGCGACTTCCAGTTGGACAAAGTTTCCACTTTTAAACACCCAGCTGTCATGTTGGACCATCATGTTAACATCTCCTTGAATGTAGGTGCCATCCAGAAGAATCTTGTTTCAAAACTCCATGCACTTAACTGGAACAAAGCCAGTTCACCCTTCTCCGCCTGCCAAGAACTTGTTGTGAATATGATCCTCACGGCCTCTGTCTGTGGAAATGTGGTGTTTACTGCCGCCATAAATCAACCCTAGCCAGATGGAATCCCCTTTTCCACCCTGTTGCTTTGCTGTTGACTGCCCTCCCCATATCCATTACCATTCCTATTACTACTCCATTTTTTTTTTTTTTTAGTCTTTGGTAACTGGGTAAGGCCCTCTAGGCACAAGTGCCTGTTTTCAGGGGCAACCTTGGAGCACTAGGGAGGTTAAGTGACTTGCTCAGAGTCACACCATATGCAAATTAAGTTGTGGGAATCAAACCCAGGTCTGCTGGATGTACCAAGCTCATTCACAGCTCCTTACTCTAACCTCTAAGCTATACTGCCAGCCCCAAGATGCACCCTTATTGTGTCTCTCTTATTGCCAAATTCTAGTTTGGGTCCCTCCCCGCCTATTTTTTTTTCTCCATAGAGCTTTTTGGCCTTCAGTCACTACCTTGCTCCTGTCTTTGGGTCCCCAGCCTACCCCCAGCCCTGACTACAACACTCCTCACCTTCATGTCTGGCAGGGATCTATACGGAGCAAGGTCGGAGGATTGGGAGAGACCACCATTAATGGCGATCGAGGAACATATTTTTTTATGGTTTCTCCCTTCTTCCCCTGGTTCCTTCCATGACCCCATGATGGCATGCTAAACCTCTGATGACCCTGACTGACTCCACCTCCTGCAGGGCAACCAGCGTCTGGCTCACTGTGGGGGTCAGCTGCTGTGCCGGCATCCAGCCATCTCCCTCTCCAGCTGGCTCTTGCTCCCCTTGGGAGCACTGCCCAGCTTTGGCTGCCCAATTACAGTAACCCTGGGCTCATAACAATACCGAGGTCACAAGCATGGAAGCGCGATGCACTTTCACTCATTCATCAGGCGGCCCTCTCCCTTCCTATATTTGCTCCTTCCTTTCCTGTCCTCTTCCTGCCTCCTACCACCTCAGTAATGGATACCTACTCCTCTCTTCCCTATGCTGTACCCTTTGTCAGTCAGGCAGCCTTCTCTTATTGGCTCTCCCAGCTCTGGTCTATTCCCCCACCCCATCCATGCCACCACATCACTCTCTACTCTACCCTGAAGCCTATGCTCTCTGACCTCTCATGTCTGCTTCTGCAATTGATCCTCCCCTTCACTACCCTCCAAAATAATCCCCTGTAACCTTCACTCCTTGTAGCACTTTTCCTCCTTATGGACCTAATTTATTAATCCCTGCCATTACTGCCTCATCCACTCTGGCCTGGCTGTTTTGGCTTCTCACTTCTAATCTTCTCAGCATGCAATATATTACTCTATTTACCTTCTGTAGCACTGTGTTTTTGCACAGTCTTACTTTATATATTATGCCTTACTTTAAGACACTTTGTGCCTCCAGTTTAATTTGCGTTATTGTACTAAAATCCTGTTACTGTATCCCTCCGACATACCCTTCCCTGGCCTAGGACACACCTGGAAATTGGCTGTGTGCAGCTCAGTATGAATGACAACAATAAAATAAATTCATTTCGACATTCTCTTCTTCCTCTTCCTTCATATTTTTGCTCTTTGGAGTTCTTGTTTTAGTCCTGCTCCTGTGACTACTAAACCTTCCTTCCTTCCTTCTTTCCATGTTTACCACCACCCCCCATACAGTTAACTTATAAATCTGTGTTGCCCATTCTGTTGCTGCACCTGGCCTTGCCAAGTACAGCATATTCACTAAACTCAATTATATTGCACTGTATTTATTGTATGATGTATTGTGATATTATCTATTGTATATACTGTATGCTTGCTGGTAATTTTTTAATTGTATGATACGCTGTACTCCCTTGCTTTCACTGTATTTCTGATTCACCTACCCATCCCCTGCCCCCAGGATGCACCTAGAAAGGAGTTTCTGCTCAGTTTGTCTTTCCAGAACAAAAACTTTTAATACGTGAATCAGTTAGTAAAATCTCACCAAGTTTCAGTGATAAGAACGATGGCAACCCTGCCTACCCCAGCAATGGCTTCTACCTCACACATTTTTTTTGCAAGGACTCCTGACATTCATGCTGCACATTTCCAATATCATCACCACCCCTTTTATTTCTTTGGATGTGTTATCTGATTTACTGTCCTGCACTGGAGCGTAACTTGCTGCATTTTCTTGTCTTCTCATTGCCTAAATCAGTTTTCCAATCCTGTTGGCTTGGGTACCTTTTAGAGTCAGTGGAATCATTATTCTGCTTCCAAAAAGCTTGGTGGAATTTTGTGGTGAATTTTGACGACTTCCACGTAGTGTGAATTCCACCCATGTGAATACTGATTTTTTTTAAGTAAACCCCGGGTTTTAATGTGAACCATGTTTTTGTTTTCAAATTGCTGAAATGTGTTCTATGAGAAACTGTTGAAACTCTGTTATTTTGCTATTTTCTGTGGATCTTTTTTAATCAGTCAGTGAAATTCAGCATCTTGACACAATTGTTATCAACAGAAAAGGCCTATTCTGTCTCATGTCACAGAACTCCAGCAGAAGTGGAATTTCACACTTGTGTACAGCACTAGTACTTTTCATTATCTGCCCTACCCACCCACTCATCTAGTTTAAAGTTTCTTTCAGCAGTCTTTCTAGCTTACTTTCCAGGACATCTACCCCTTTTATTCAGGTAGAATCCTACTCCTCCTATATAAGTAGGGCTCTGTCTTATATAAAATGTTTCCGAGTGACTTAGGGTCTGAAACCATAGCTCCTTGCAGCATACTCATAGCCACATGGTTGAATGATGATACTTTTCCCTTCCTGCACAGTGCACGGTGTACTATTTCTGAGACTAGTACCTGAGACACCCTGCTCCTCAGCTTTCTTCCCAGCTTCCTAAATGTTGATTGAGGACCTCTGGTCTGCACTTTCCTTTGTTGTTTGGGTCAGCATGGATTGCAACTACAGCTTCCTCCACACTCACATTAGCAGTCTATTCATCTGGGTGAGATATTTTCTATCCTAGCATGTGGTATGTATCCAACCATCCAGTTTTCATAATCCCAGCTACAAACAGCCCTATCTGTGACTCTACTGTGACACTGTATTCTTTATTTTATTTTTATTTATTTAGTTTTTGTTGACCGGGTAAGTGCACTAGACAAATCCTGCCTATTTTCAGGCACGACCTGGGGGAAGGGGATACAGATGAATGCCAACTGACCTTGAACCACATTAAGCTGTTGGTGGTATTTTTAGTGAATGAGGGAAATTTGGCCAGGACACCGGGGAAATTCCCCTACTCTTCCATCAGGGGGCTTGACTTCCTGAGAGCAGAGTGGAGGAGCACAGTTTGGAGTCAGACAGCAGAGGAGGAGGAAGTGCTGATGTGGCAGGGGAGAGGGCCTCCTCCCCTGTCTTGTATACCACTAGAGGCCTGAAAATGAGTTCAGACACTTTTATGGATCAAGAAGATCAAAGTGAGGAGCTGGAAAGGAAAAAGAAGGAATTAAGAGAGAAAACTTCTTCCGTGGAGATGGAGGGAGGAGATGTTGCAAGCGTGAGTAAAAAAAATGTTTTGGAAAATAATCAGCAAAACAGTAAAGAAACAGGAGCTCTTATAGAGCCAGATATTTCTGTTGTGGAAAGCAAAGAAAGTAGGCCAGACTCATATCAGGCTAAATTGAGAAGCAATGATGTGGCAGTATCAAAGCAAGCTGCACCTGCTGAGATGGGGAAAAACAAGTGAAAGTGTCAGCATAGAAAGGTAAGGCAAAAGTAAGTCGGAAATGGCTTGGCCTGAAAAGGATTGTAGAAAGCAAGACAGAAAGTAAAGAAAGAGCTAAAACAAATTAGAAAACACAGATTTTGAAGATATTGAGGAGGTCACAGGAAAAAAGGGCCCATTAGGAAACAGTAAAGGAGAAAAAAAGGAGGTTTCAGATTCAGAAGAGACAACTTTTAGAGACTTTGCAGACATACCAGAATGGGTAACAGAAGCCTTATTGCAAGCAGGTTGGAAAAGTAAGGATGATGGGTCTGGGTGGGATCCAAACAGGCCCAGTACATCAGGAATTAGTGAAAAACATAAAGAAGACACAAAGGATGTAGAAAGTAAATTTGGGGGAAAAGTGGATGAAGCCGAAAAACAGAAAGATGTAACATCAGAGGCAGATAAAACAAAAGAGATAATTTTTGATGGACTTGATAGCAATAATGAAGATGGAGCTTGAGCAGAAAATGATATTAACAGACAAAGAAACGCAGGAGGAAGGGGAAGGCCAGAAGGAGAAACCCTGGGGTGGGAATACTAAAGAAAGATTATTTCCTAAAGATATAAAACCACAGCAAGCTAAAAGAAGAAACGTGGTATGCCTGAGATTTAGAGGGCCCTCTGAGGATGTGCCCAACAGATTTTTTTATTGGGAAAGAACTCAATGAATAAAATGAAGTTTTATTCATGTGAAATATATGCCCTTATTCATGTACCAGGAAGTACAGAATTTGACATAAGTTTTAAACATGGAGGAGGGTTGGACTACTTTTGGAAATTATATTAGCAAATGAAATATACAGACTTATGGAAGGATTTCTCAGTTATTGCCTAATCAAAACCTGCTTTTAAGATAGTGACTGTGTTATTTTGAAATGAAGGCGTCAATGTGGTCGACATTAATTTCTGGATCAAGCAGAGGGGTGCAATGCATAGGCCACTGGAACCAATATTGGATGAAAATGGTCTGTGGACAGGTGGATGGAAATATAAACTAACACTTAAACAAGTAGATGGGGAAATTCAACATTTGCCGAACTGTTTCTTTCTAGGCCAAGATAGAGGCATTGTTTTTTATGCAGGCCAAGTGGCGGGCCTGCTACAAATGTGGAGAGTGAAGTCACTTAAGTAATGTCTGTAGTAAAGTCAAGTGTGGCCTATGTGGGGTTGTTGGGCATTTTGGGTCAGAATGCACAAACCAAGTTAAATGTAGTTTGTGTGAAGAGGAAGGGCACACCTTTGCAAAATATCCCTTGGCTTCCCATAACTGCCCAGAAACTAGAGAAAGAGCAGAGCAAGATGTCTACCTGGCTGTGGTGCAGAAAGAGAAGGAGAAGCAAGATAAGGTAATAAGGGAAGCTATTATCAGAGAGGACATGGAAAAAGGAATAAAGGTACAACCTCAGACTAAAGGGTTGGTAATACCAGAGCAAAAAGAATAAAAAAAAGGACTTTTAAAATGGAAGGGAAGACAGAAAAAGAAACTGGATTTACTATGGTTACAAGATCTAAAAACAAAAAGAAGAGTACAGCAAAACAGATAATTTCATTGGAAAAAGATCATGAAGGTGTAGAGTTAACAAATAAATACACCTTATTACAAGACAAGGAATGGTCCACTATGGAGGAGGGCTCTGATTGGTCCAACACGGATCTTTTTGAAGGTGCAGGAGAGGAAGATGGAGACACAACAGACATGCAGGTGTCAACGAAAAGGAAAAAAAACAAAGAGGCAGTGTAAAAGTGAGGAGAAATCAAAATTGGAAGTTTAAAATGCCTCATTCATAATACAAATAGTATTAAAAATAGAAGGAAGAGGCTGGTAACTTTATAAATACTATATGACTTGAAAAGTGACTTATATGTATTCCAAGACACAAGGTTACACACTATAGATGAAATTCAACAAACTCAGAAAGACTGGACATGGGGACCATCCTTATGGTCCTTTGGGATAGATAGATGTACAGGGGTGGTGGTAGCTTTCTCTTCTCATGATGTTCAAATTTTAAAAGTAATAGATTTGGTACCTGGAAGAGCTATGATTATTAATGTTATCTTAAAAAAGAATTCTGTGAGAATTATTGTAGTTTATAATCCACAAAGGAAAAAAGAAAGGAATATGCTACTAGATCATCAAATAGAGGCTTATTTGCATACTTCAAAACTTGTGGTGTGGGGGGAGACTTTAACTGTGGGTTATCTAGAGTAGATTGGGGGAGGGCAACATCAAAACATTTTTGTGATACGACTTACTTGAAAAGAATGTTAGATAAAGCTGGGATGGAGGATGGATATAAGTTAAAAGGGAAAAAAGGAGAACACACATATTTCAATGGTTCACGTTCTACTCGTATAGATTTCTGGATGGTACAAAAAAGTGGAGGTAGTTGCTATTAGGAGTATACCGATTGAGACATCAGATCTTATGGCAGTAGAAGTTGAAATGAACTTGGGGAATAGGAAAAGTCTATTGGAGGATGAATACAGCTAAGCTGCAAGAAGATACTTGTATAGAAAAGATTAAAATAATACTGGAAGATAAGTTAACAGTTATGGAATGATATGATAGTGGAACAGAATGGTGGTAAGATGCTAAAAATGAAATCAAACTATATATGATCGAAGAAGGACAGAAAGTATAGGCAACATATTATGGGAAGTATTTAAAATTAAGGGCTAGATTATATAAATTTATGACAAGGCAGTTTAAAGATAAGGTGGATGAATCTAAACAAACTGAAGAAATTAAGGTTAAAATGAAAGAATACCAATATAATAGGGTCACGTCTTTAATTATGGAACAAAAAAGTGGTACACAGGGAACAAAATATCATACAAATCCTTATGACAGTAGTAAAGAAAGAATAGAAAATCAAGTTATGTGCAAATTACAGGATGGAAAAGGGAGGATACATACAGATACAGAAAATATTAAATGTACAGTACAAGAGTTTTTGAAGGAAAAATACCAGCAACAAAAAAGTAGGAAAAGTGAGGATTTTTTTCTGACAATTGAGATGCCAGAGTTGGAGGAAGATGAGGCAGAGGTGATAAAGGGGGAAATTAAAGAAGAAGAAGTGAAAGAGGCAATAAAATTTTTCTCAAATAACACGGCACCTGGGGTGGATGGGATTCCGAATATGTTCTACAAAATTTTGGAAAAACAAATAGCTCCCATTTTAACAAGAGTATACAATGGTATAATGAATGGAAACAATTTGGCAGAAAGCATGAAAAAAGGAATAATGATTTTTTTGCATAAAAAAGGAGAAAAAAAACACAACTTAAAAATTGGAGGCCCATTAGTTTATTGCCTTCAGATTACAAACTTTTATCCAAGGTAATAAATAACAGGTTAAGGACTTTTTCAGAGAAATTGATAATGCAGTCTCAAACATGTGCTATTCCTGGACGGAGCATACAACAAAATTTAATTTATATTAGAGAAGTCATAAATAAAGGACAGGAGGATTCTTTGCAAGGGTATTTGTATGCCTTGGATCAAGAAACGGCATTTGATGTTGTAAAGCATCAGTATGTACGGGATACCTTAGAAAAGTTTAAAATTCCAACAGAATTAATTAGTTTAATAAAAGCAATATATATGGAAGTGCAAATTTGTTCTATGGTTAACGGGCATCTATGGACTTCAATATATATAAGGAATGGGGTTCAGCAAGGGTGCCCATTATGTCCTCTACTATATGTATTTTGTCTAGACCCACTTCTGAGAAGAACAGAGGTGGAAAAAGAGGTTAAAAGTATTGTATGGCAAACTAGGGAACTGAATAAAACAAGTGCTTATGCAGATGATTGCTTAGTTTTAGTAAAAAATCAGAGTTCATGGCATAAGTTAATAGAGTCAGTAGAGAAGTATAGCCAATATACAGAGATTAAGATAAATAAAGGGAAAAGTAGAATGTATCCGTTGGGGGCAGTGGAGAAAAAGAAAAGAGGAGATTTGGAGATAGCAGAAGGAAGCATTAAGGTGCTGGGAATAAGATGTGGAGGGGATGATGCAATACAACAAAACTGGTAAGAAAAGTATCAAATAGCCCAAACGAAAGTACATAAATGGAAACAATGGAGTATGACACAAGAGAAAAGAATGTACTTATTAAAAACGTTTATTGTCCCAATATATTTATTTTTAGCATACATTTTTCCAGTACCATTTCAAATGCAATCCAAAATTCAAAGTCTTTTTTTTCAGTTATTGTGGGGTAGCAAGTTAAATCCTATTAAAAGGGGGATAATGTATAGAACCATAAAAGATGGGTGTTTAAACATGATAAATACAATTGTTTTTTATATTAATATTTTTGTGTTTTCAAATATTGTACCATTAGTAGAAGGTGAGAACAAAGCTTGGTCTTGGTTAACACAGCAATGGAATCTACCATTCATTAAATGTATTGGGAAGAAAGGGAATATAGTAGGAGGTAAAGTGTGGCCAATACATATGGAAATTGGAAGGAAGTATTTAACCCGGGGGGGGGGTAACAGTGGATGCTCTAATTAGGGGTAACAGAAAACGGATGTATGAAGAAGTTATGGTGAGACATTTCTGGGAAAAACAAGTTTTTAAGGTAGAAAAGGGAATAAAAGAGCAGGAAATTTTAGCTGTTACATTAGAAAAAAGAATTCTGGGAAAAATGAAACATGTAGTATGGATGTGTAGTCATGGGAAGTTAAACATCAGAGGTAACCATAAACATAAAAGAATGGAGGAAAGAATATGTGTAGAAAGAGATTGTGGGACAAAAGAGGAAAGCATGCAGCATTTATTTTTTGATTGTGATTTTATTAAACCTTTTTGGGTATGGTAGCCAGTTATTGGGGGATGCAAGCTTTTAAAAATATGACATACGAGATTTTGATCTATGGTCAGTTAACAAAAGAATGGGAAAAAGTTAATAAAAATACAGTCTATGTTATTTTGACAGTTTTGAAATGGTCTATATGGCAAAACAGATGCTCAAGATTTTTGCAGAATAAGGATTTGACTGTACAGGATTTTTTTTTAAGTTTCAAGATGAAGTAGATAAAATTTTTCAAGATGAATGTAAATTATGGGGAGAAGAGAAAACAAGAGAGCTGTGGAAAAATGTTACTGGAATTGGGTAGATAATATGGCTATCATAATGACTGTGTGATTTGTTTTTGTTTTGGAAAAAAGTGTGTTTTTGTTTTAATAAAAACTTCCCCTACTCTTTTCGATAAGTGCCATTGGATCTTTAACATCCACCTGAACTACCACCAATCCAGGCAGATGGGACCTCGGTTTAACATCTCATCCGAAAGACAGCACCTCAGAAGTGCAGCACCCCAGTGTCAGTACTGGGATATTAACCCAAGTGCCAGATGTGGGAACTGAACCCACTGCCCTCTGATCTCCCGGCCTCAGAGGTGAGTGTGCTACCTACTAAGCCATTCTCCTACCAACCTTCTATGCTAGCAATTTCTCCTCGCCTATCCTCTCCTCCTGGTTGGCTGAAGGGCTGGCCTAGTGTATGACATGTCCCTTTTTATCCCAGATAACCTCTGTACTTGCACAACATTTCTGTCCTGTGGACAATATCTATTCTGGAAAACCAGGTGTCACTACTCCACCTATCACCTCCCATCTTTTATTGCCTCTTCAGTTCTTGCCATGGGCAAGCAATGCGAATTCTCAGACCATTCAGATGCATCCCATGTCCACAGCTGCTCTTCGTTCGGCATTCAGTGAACTTGAGCCCACATAAGATGCTGACCAGAGAGTGTATACTCACACCTTGAATACCCCTCTCACCTTCAGTATGCTGCCACTAGCTGGGATATGAATCTCCTGGACTGTCTCATGAATGTAGTCTCATTAGGTTCATCTGTATAGATCAGTGTCCTAGCTAGCAAATACATTGACACATGATGTGTGATGGAACTGGAATGCCATAGATTTATTAATGAAGTACTTAAAGATCAGTGCTTTTCATATTCTATCAATACAGAACATGTACCCCCTACTTTCAGTTCAAATAATATTTCATTTCAATTCATACATATTTTCAGCCCTTACTCCTGCTTCAGAGACCTTAGGTAGCGTGTCTAATTCTGCATCCCTTTGCATATATGATGGCACACTCAGGGCTAAACAAAAAATTAAAATGGAGTTTTATTTGTTTTCAGTTCAGTAGGAGCTCTGCTTGCTACCTGTAACCTGACCACAGGCCCTAGAAAACATCTTACATTCTGGTCTGGATGTGACTATTGCACTTAACTCATGCACCAGACCTTTAAGATACTTTCTGTTAATACCCAGTCATACACCTTGCTTGAATGCCCAAAGTTTTCTTTAACCCTTTGGTTGTTAACAGACCTCCCTGATGTTATAGTATTTCTACTTCAAAGCCTTCAGTTTAAAGCAGCAGTGCACTTTAGTGTCAACATTTTGCCTATACTTTTTATTACATTTAAGATTGTTCCTTGCCTTCTGTCTCATGTGATACCCTTCCTTCCCCATTTTGAGTCTGCTTTAGCAGCTTTTTTTTACATCTGAAATAACAAAAGGCATGCTTCTTTTAATATATCTATGACATGGTTTTCATCAGTATTCCCATCTGTTATAATACATCTATTATTCCATACGGTCAGGGAGCAGTGTCTGCTGTATCTTAGTTTATTTTAGCCACAAGAAAAGTAATGTTAAACAATGGGTGTTCCAAAACAGCAGAGAATACTTATGAAAACCTGGACTTAGCACTTCTTTTATTATTTCAAGTGTGAAAAGAAAGTTCTAAAGCACATTCAAAATGGGGAAAGATGAGTATTACACAAGGCAGGAGACAAGGGGCAAAATAAAAAACATTAAAAAAAAAAAAAAGGTCCATCACTGCTAATATACACTGATGCTTTAACTCCTTTACCCTAAACCCTTTTCTGTCTATGATACAAAACACAGACTCCTTTCTGAATAGGAAATATTATATTCTGTCACACCCAGTATGGCTGCTTCTGCTCCCTACCTGTTTTTTTTTTCATTTTTATTTTGTTTCCCAGGTCAGAATGTTGGGATAAAAACCATGTTTAAAAGTGCAATGAGGGCAGATCATTGCATACAAATAATAAAACTATGTATTCTGTGCTAATAATACCTTAATGAAATGCAAGCTTGAAAATAAGGCAGACAGACAATCTAATTGAAATGAATAGGCAGGAAGAAGCAGAGACTGACTTGCTAGGACTGCCTCTAGTGCTCATCTGTGTGTTGTGTTTTCCAAGAACTGGACAAGAATCTCAATAAACAGCATGCTTTTCTTTTTTTCCTCCTTGACTGGAACCCAGATCTCCTTCAGTGGACCACAGACCTTGTGCCCATGGAGGAAACTGCATCCATCTGGGCACATTGCTTACTGACCAGAGCTGGGAAGGACTTACTCCCCTCCCATCAGCAGCACTAACTCCCTCCACACATTATCCAACACCCAATCTATCACTGAGCAAGAGGAAGAGAGAGAGAGAGAGAGAAAGAAAGATACTCTAGCAAATGTGTTCCCACTCCCAAACTGATGGGTTGGATAAGCGCAGCCCTGGGCACTGCTGTGTCAATGAGAATGAACTCATCCAGACCTGGTGATGGGGTAAAGTGCCAGAGTAGCCCTTGCTGGTGAGATGGCAGATAGCCACATCAGCTACCAAGCCCTTCCTATTTTCACCCCAGGCCTTCTCACCTCCCAGTTGATTAGAGGATGCCTCCAGTACCAGTTGCACATGCAGGGTCTAGCAGACTGCATGTGGTCACCCACAGCTCATGTAATGGATACCATGTTGGAGTAGGTTATGTTTTGCTGTGAGAAGCTGTTCTGCAGTGTTCTAATTCAGGGTTGCCACGTGCCACCCCAGAGATGTGCTGTACATCAATGTTCAGCATGGAGTTGTATGCTGATTGTGAAGAGCTTTGAGATGCTTGCATGAAGGTGTTATATCAATGCAAATGGCAAATGGTTTGCTATGGTACGGCATGGTATGCGATAGAATGGCTTCACACTTGGTTGGTAACTGTAGGGCTTAATTTATATTAATCAAAACTGCCCCTAAAATGTAGATACCCTGATGCAGTTATGCCTGACTGTGTACATTCCTTCATGAACACTAGTAAGTTATTTGGTAAGTAATTATGTTTGCTATAAAAATGGTAAAACATTTAATATACGAACTATGTTTTAGAATAGTGTAGTTTACCTTATCTGCCCCTTTCCTATAATGACACCTGACTTTGGCATATGTGACTGTTAGTTATTAGCTGATAGAATCTCACCTAATTAAGGTCCTGTCCACACTGGCATTTAGCATTCTGTAATGTTTTACTAATGTTACAGCACTTACCATGTTAACCGCATCCACACCAAGTCAAAACCATATTTACACATCGTAGCCATCCATTCAGACATCCTTTAGTTCGTGTGTCCTGGAAAACATGTAGTACACCACGTGTCTTCCATGCTGACACTCCCATCCCAGAATGCCCTCTGTTTTAGGGAGAGTCTACCACAGTTTAGAAGCATTCCATTACATATTTAAACAATATAGGGAATCAAGATAGAAAAACATTGGCCAGGAAAGTGGCAATAAACTGTAGGGCAGGGAGAAAATATTTAAAAAAGGGGAAGTTGAAAGGAAAAAGATGATAAAATGAAAAGGAAAATAAGGGCAACAATATTCATATGAGTAACCAAATTTTAAAACAACACAATACTGTTTTTAATATTTCGGCATAGTTTTGCTGCAGACATTTTAGCAATGGTTGTTTGGGGACTTAATATTCTTAGAGGTGGAGCCCTCACATCACCCTCAGCACCGTGGGCACTTGGAGGACAAGGAAACTTCCAACACGGTATGAACTGCTGTGCACAGAGGTGAGTTAACCATGCTACATTGTAAACCGTTTTCAAAACTGAGCTAAAACCCTTGTTTCTACTGGGTTTAATCATGGTTTTGACACCTGGTTTAAAAATGTTTTTAGTGCAAATGCAATCCGTGTTTGCCATTCTTATAACACTACAGACTGCTGGTAACATTACAAGAACACCAGTGTGGACAGGGCCTGAGGCATCACTGCTAACATTAACCCCTACCAGTAGTAGCAAGCAATAACTCAGGCTCCTACTTCCCTACACCAGAATCACACGTTCATGACAGTCATTAATGAAGAACAGCATACCTAATCAATCTGTGCTAATAGGCCCACAGACCCCCATTTCTTGGGACAAACATTCTGGAAAGTGATCCTGAATCACCACTCCATGCATGTAAATTGGGAAACTGTCTCTCTCCCTCATTCTCCTCTCTTAAGTGCACACTCAGATCACCTCCTGTCACCTGCTGTCCCTCCTAATCCTCTACTAAACACTCATTGTTGCTACCCCCCCCCATGGTTTTGTAGCCACAGTTTTTTTTTTTTATTATTTGTTAGCCTGTTTGTTTATTTGGATACATTGTATATAGTTTCCTCACTTGCATCTTGCTATACATTGTTACCTAGTTGCTTTTGTTAGGGCCGCAGTAATGGGGAAAAGTGGGGATGTTGTCCGGGGCCCTCGAGCTCAGGAGGGGCCCACCTGAGGAGCTGGCATTACCCCTGGCATTAGGTGGTTTGGGAAACAGGGGCCCATTTCAAATGATTTGTCCGGGGCCCCAAAATTCATAGCTGCAGCCCTTGTTCTTTAATATTTTGCATACTTAATTTTGTACTGTCTGCCTCCTGTACCCACTTTCCCCCGGGTCGCACCTGGAAACGAGCTTCTGCTCATGGTGTCTTTCCTGGCTACCAACTTTTAAATAAATAAATAAATAAATAACTAAATAAATACATAGCCTGTAACAATGGTACAGTATCAGACTAATCATCATTGACTTAAACTTCAATATACCTATGACCATATCATGATCTATCTTTTGTACTGAAAATGTCCATGTCACTTCAATTTGTATTGTGATATCATTTATACATACCTACATGAATACATATTTAGAGTGGAAAGAGGATCAGCAGTCCCGCAAGTTCCTCCCTTCGACCAGCTCAGTAGGAATACACAGTCACTCCATTTCCTTCAATGTACTTGTGAAGTCTGAGACTATCCATTTGCTTTAAGGTACAGTAGACCACAGACAGTGATGTACAAGACACCTGTTTACCTGGCTGTGTAGTTAGTGATTATTGTTGTTAGCAATCAGCTAACTACACTGCCTGGTAACTAGGCTGGAAACAATCTCGGTCTTCCAGCACAATTATGCAGAATAGCTGAACAATTTGATGAGACTCTCTTCCAGTAGATAACAACATTGTGTTTAAATGGATTAAGTAAGTGTGGTACTGGAAACTGCAAGTTCTCATAAGAAATAAACAGAACTCCCCTTGATACATGAACTGTTCCCTACATCAGATTGTATCACAGACATGAATATGAAAATAACTGTGTTTAGATGTCTTCTTTATTGTCTTAAAGTAGCAGTGCAACTAAATTGGACAAAAAAATGTGACCCTATATTTTTTTACTGAAACATATTGTAGGCATATACCAGCTTTATTTAGTGGCAAAATGTTTCAGTTCCACCAAAATCTGAGTATTTTGTTAATGCTTCAGTTTAGTTTTTCTCAAGGAAAAAAAAAAGATGTCCATCACAGTTGGCTTAGAAAAAAACATTGTAAAACTGGTAAGGATTGGAATTGAGAAAAACAAACAAACAGAAAAAAACTCATGATGCGCAACATAGGAGGTACCAAGAAAATCAGATTTAGTGAGATGCTGGGATGCATGGGGAAGGGTATCACCAGTAGAAAGAGGGAGGCTGTGTTACCTCTGTATAGATCGCTGGTAAAACCCCACCTGGAGTACCGTGTCCAGTTCTGGAGACCACATCTTCAGATGGACACAGACAGAGTGGAGGTGTTCCAGAAAAGGACAACTAAAATGGTGCAGGGTCTCATCAAAAGCCCTATGAGGAGAGTCTAAAGGACTTCAGTATGTACATTCTGGAACAGAGGAGGGAGAGTGGGGATATGATAGAGACCTTTAAATACCTCACTGGGTAAATAAGGTATAGGAGGGAAGTATTTTTCTGAAGAAAAGGTGCACAAAAACAAGGGAACATGCTATGAAGGTGTGTGTGTGGGGGGGGAAGGGGTACATTCAGGTGGGATGTGAGGAAGGATTCCTGGCACAGCCTTTCAGTGGAGGTGGTGGGGTCAAAACAGTGGTGGGGTTTAGGAATGCATGGGATATGCAACGGAATCATAGTGGAAAGGAAGGGTGACGAGAGAACGAGTGGTCCTTATTTGCCCTCAGATTCATATTATCTGGTTCTATGACAGGTATGTTAATATTTGTATTAATTGTTGCAGAAATTTGCCTTTTTTGTAACTGCAACTTGCTTTCTAGGAAGAAGAAGAAAATAGTACAAAATTTCCGTTGCACTGCTGTTCCCCTAGATTATTCGTTTTCATTTTTTCAGTACATGATTTGAATGGCAGCATGGGATAATGCTCAGAGCAGAGAATTGTGGAACCTGCTCAAACCTCGCCACACTCATGGTTCAACTACTGGAGGCCACTTGATGTACATATTTGTGCCACTAGGTACTGTGCGGTACTGGGGCTATAAAACTGATCAGTAGAAGCAGTGGATGTCCGCGCTGTCTGACGCAAGGCAGGGTGCAGGCCAGGGGTTGCTGGCCCCAAAACTTGAACAGGACACCTCAAGTGGTGGTCTGCACTCCTGCCGTCATATTTCCCTGTTCAGGAAAGTAAGTGGGCACGATGTAAAATCAACCTTGTCAAGAAAAGTAGAAATGTACTGCTCAACCTGACAACTGAAAAAAATGACTGTGAACCCAACAAAAGATCCTAATAGTAATACGAACAATCCAGGGGGCTCGGCGACTTTATTGACAACAGCGCTATTTTGACATTTTGGCCACTTACTTTTCTGAGCTGGGAAATATGACCGTGCGAGTGCAGACCAACATTTGGGGGTGTCTTGCTATAGAACTAATGCAGGATCCTACACCGCAGGCTGCACCTTTACCTACTTTTATGGTATGAAATTACTGTACATATTGCCCCAGGATTTTTTGAAACCAGTCCCTGGTTTAGATTTTTTTAACTTCAAGTGTTTAATAAAACCGATTTGTTTATCATTAGTTTACTAGAAAAGAAGCGCTAGTCAATTACACACTAAAAATGTTGCTACTGTGCAGGCACTTCTGAAAAAAAAACTTACTAAGGCGTGACAGAATAGTTAATTAACACGGACAAAAGCTACAAAGCTTTCTAAAAAAATTATTTTATTAAAATAAATTACGATTTACACTCTGCTTCTCAAAACAGAGTCACAAGGCTATTTACTGAAGTTGTCTGGAAAAAACATATTTTTTGGTTTTTTAAAGGAAGGAACGAACACCAATCGAATGGGTCACTTGGGTTATCTCATAGTTTCCAAATCTATCAATGCAGGTCCTTTCCAGAATGCACACAGCAGATTTATTTACAGCAAAGCGCACTTACTATAAACAGCAAGCGATTGAACAAAGAATTGATACTGTACGCTGAATAAAACGCCTTTCAGTTCTCAACTAACAGGCATATTACACCTTGAGGTGGTTAAGGCTGCGTCCCACGGAGGTTCTTCGCATGCTATCTGTGCACCTGTTTTGATGGTAGTGAGGTTAGTGATTGTAAGGCTGCAGCACAATCAGCTAACTACACTGCCTGCAAACCAAGCACAGGGGTCTGCAGAAAATTGACATACCTAAGGGAGAAATAACAAAGCAAAACATAGAAGGGTTACCTTGTTAAACATTACTTGGAATTTTACAAAATTATTTCTAAATCCCTGATCGGTAGATATGAACGTAACCCTGAGCTGAAAAAGACGACCTGTATACTGCAGGAACACACTGTACACTGATTTAGGAAAAACTCTTCATATGATAAATATTTTGGGAAATATACAGCCTCATTGCAATGGTGTTGCTTTTGGTTTGTAATTCTACTCAATAATGTTAGGTAATTTTATAACGAAAAGTTATTTCATCAGCATTTTGCTTTCTTATTCATATTCTCTACCAAACATAATTGTTTTTTGATTTGTGTAAAAGGACTGTTGTCATTTATTGTCGTACTCTCCCCCCCCCCATGCACCTGGAAATTAGCTATTTTAACTCAATATGTCTTTCCTGGTAAATATTTGAAATAAACAAACACATAAATAACATTCTTAAAAAAGTAAACTCACAATTATGTTAACTTACTGTGCATAGTTGTGTAATTAATAACTATGTTTAAATGCAGAATATCTAACAAAGCTAAAACCTGTTCATGGTATACTGTATACAGTATGTACTTGTTTTGTAGAGTGTCCAAACTGCTTACCTTATTATACTGCTGCAGTATTTCAAAATATTAGGAATTTCCTTCTTGCTACTAACAACTTTTTAAGAAATAGTATTTTGAAGGCGAGCACCCAAAAGCGAATTGGACAAGACCTGATCTCCTTTCCCTGGTACCCTAGTCTTGTGTAGCTTCCTTTGGACCGTCTCAGGTCAGCCTTGGGTGTCTTCAACTTTTTGTATACACTGTAACCATGGACATCGGAATGTGACGTTATGACAACCAGGTGAGGGTTCCTTATGGTTTGGGACTACAGTATATACCTGCACTTTAAATGGAGTTGCTGGGTGTTTTACAGGTGTGATGGCATTGTGCAATAGGTTACCATGGGCAGCAGCAAGCAGGAATCAACAACATAGAAAGCCAGGTGTATACGATAGTAAAAAGCTATAAGGGCAATCAGAAAAGGGATGACATGATGACTTTCAGATAATTGTCATGGTTTAGCATGTGTTGTCTATCCCAGTATCCAACTCCAACTGTGTTTAACATAATGTTTTCAACTGTTTCTCATTAATGGAATACTGCAGGACAGGGTGTGTGTAGTGCTGAGATGGGTGGGGGGCATGAAGCCGCGTGCTTCCAATGCCCCAGGCTGGTTATCCCAGCATGACACACACTCTGGAGTGCATTATTCCTATTATACAAGGGCTTGTTGTTATATACAGAATAAAAAATATATATATTTTTAAAGAATGTTTTTGTTAGTGTGGAAAAATATTTTTGTTTCTTAACTATTTTTTTTTTTTATTTAGTTGTTTAACCAGGTATAGCACACTAAGCTGAAAGCTTTTTCACAGGAGCGACCTGGGAGCACAAAGAGGTTAAGTGACTTGCAAGAGAAGATGCTAATAATGTAAAAGCAAACAATCACTCAAGAGGTTCATAGTGCTGAGATTAGACTTCTGATGTTATGCTGGGATAACACCAGGGGTCCAGCCCCAGACTGACCAATCACAGTTCAAGATTCTTTCTTGTCATTGTATAATAGGAGATATGTTACCCATTTTGCCTCTCAGAAACCCTCTGCCCCAGGAGGAGAAGACAATATTCCTCATTGCCCACTGATACTTTGAAACATAAATTTATAATAATCTATTATATTCAGTTATCAGCAATCATCATAAACATCAGTGCATTGATATCCAGTGGTCTGAGCTTGCAATGTCACGTTTGATAATATTTACACATGGGACATACATCGTGTCACGCATTTGGGTGATGAAAGCATTACACCTAATCCTAAATACACCAGGTATCCCTTTTTGTTCTTTTTTTCATTTGTGTACTTTTTATTTATAGACTTTCATCATATTACATGGCAAATTCAGAAACTGAGAGAAATACAAGTCATCTTGTACACAATAAAGTCAAGCAACCTTTCATGTGGCTTTTACGATACAATTTGTGAACATTCATTAGTTTGACTTTCGTACAGTACTTTCTTTTGATGACTTTTAACTCCAGTCTCACAGTTTCACCATATAAACGCCTAGTTATCCCTATCGTGTTGCTGAGCTGACGTGTTACCATTGTTTCTCTAGTACACATTTTTACAAGTTGTGCACCTTTTTCTCTCAGTACAGTTATGCGTTAGAATGTTATAATAGTTGTATTTCGGAAATAACACCTGTGAATGACAGCCCTCCAAAACAGTTCTGAAACAAAATTCCTTTACGCTACCTGTCCGCACTTAGCAAATCGTTCCGGCTGCATACTTTCCCCATAGTCCATTCCCAGGAGAGAACGACGCGACCAGGTTCTCCTGACTTCTCTTGGTAAGCAGTCTGTACCTACCAACTGACTGTTTGGCAGTCCTGGCCAGATTTTATAAGCTGGGCTACCGCGTCTCTTTGCAACTGAAGTTTGAATTTAGCGCCTAGATGGGGCGGGCAGACCCAGCGGGAACGGTGTAAGGGAGCCGCAGGCGGGCTCGGGACCAGGCGGCAGACTTGGTGCGATGCGGACTCCAGAGTTGAGAAAGCTCGGCGGGGCCGGCGTGGCGCAAGATTATAGCGGGCTATCGGACGCCGGAAACGCGGGGAATTACAAAGGCAGTTGCTGATGCTCTGAAAGTCAGTTCTTACACGCATACGGGCATTCCATTGCTATTCACGAACTTGGACTGTCTAACATAAATCATTTCCAAAGTGAAGTTATTACATTTTTTAACAATTTTTGGACAGGAAAGACACACTAAGCCGATGCTTGTTTCCAGGTGCGCACTCAGCAGGGGCTCTAGCCAGGACTGGTTACCAGGGCACATTTAAACTAAATGGGTGGGGCAAAAAGCCCTGCACACACAGCAAAAGGGCAAAGGAGACAAACATTATAGGGAAGGAGGAGCGAGGGGCATGGAGGGTTATGTGCAGGAATGCCAGAAGTCTGGGTAGAAAAATCCCTGATCTAACAGCAATAATGGCAGAGGAGGGCCTTGACATAGTGGGGGTAACACAAACGTGGTGCCACCAGGAGCAGGGATGGGAAATGGAGATACCAGGGTACAAATTGTTCAGGAAGGGAAGGGGGGTTGACCTATGTGAAGGAAGGTATCAGGGTATCAGTATTGCAGGGTAAGTGGGGAGAGGCAGAAGGACTCTGGGTCTCGTTGGCAGTGGGGAAAGGGGAGTCAGTGCATATGGGGGTGGTGTATAGACCCCTAGCACAGCACGAAACTGTGGATAGAAGTATGGCTGACGAGTTCGTGAGAATGGCGGCAAGCGGGGAGGTGGTGCTGAAGGGGGACCTGAGTCTGCCGGACGTGGACTGGAACACCCTTTTGGCTGCTTCAACCAGCAGCAGGGAAATGTTGGACTCCCTGCAGTTGGCCCTCCTAAATCAACTTGTCAGGGAGCAACCAGGGCAGGAGATACTCTTGATCTGGTCCTGACGATTGGGGGAAGGTTGGAAGAGGTATCGGTGGGGGAACATCTCGGTACAAGTGACCACAACACGGTCAGGTTTAAAATGAGAAACACTGCAGAGGTTCGCCAGTCTAGGTTAAAGGTCCTGGATTTCAGGAGGACGGACTTCAGGAGAATGGGGGAAATAGTGGAGAGGGCATTACAAGGAGTGGAGGAGTTGATGGAGGTGGAGGCAAGGTGGGGGAAGATCAAGGAAGCTATTATAGGGGCCACTGACATATGTGCTAAGAGAGAGAGAGTAAAAATAAGAGGAGGAGAAAACCGCTGTGGTATATGAGGGTAGTAGCAAAAAAGGTAAGGACAAAAAGGAAAGCCTTTAGGAGGTTCAAGACAACTCAGACGGAAGCAAACTGGGTAAAATACCAGGAGAGCCAGAGGGAAGCAGGGGTGGAGGTAAGGAGGGCAAAGGCACAGAACGAGGAGTGAATAGCGAGAGGGGTCAAAAAAGGGGATAAGACCTTCTTTCGATATGTGAGTGAAAAAAGGAAGACTAGGCAGGGGATTCTCCAGTTAAGAACAAAAGAGGGGGTGGCAATATGAGGAGACAGAGAAAAGGCAGATCTACTAAACACCTACTTTTGCTCAGTGTTCAAGGGGGAGGAAGAAAGGGAAGAAGGCAGCAGAGCAGGTAATGAAATGGCTGGGGAAGGGGGGGTGGAGATGAGGCCATTTCGTAGAGGAAATATTGGAAGAACTGGGCTGCATGAAGGTGGACAGGGCAATGGGGCCAGATGGGGTGCAGCCAAGGGTGTTAAGGGAGCTAAAGGAGGTATTGGCAGGACCCTTGACTGCACTTTTCAATCGGTCCCTGAAAATGGGGGTGGTGCCGGAAGACTGGAGGCAGGCAAATGTGGTCCTTCTGCATGGGGGGGGGGAAGAAGTGGGAAGTTACAGGCCGTGAGCTTGACATCAGTGGTAGGCAAGCTCATGGAGACGCTAGTAAAAGGCAGGATCACCAGCTACCTGGAGGCAAACAGCCTGATGAATCCAAGACAACATGGTCTTACTAGGGGCAGATCCTGTCAAACAAATTTGGTAGAGTTTTTTGACAGGGTCACCAAGGAAATAGATCAAAGTAGAGTGGTAGATGTAGCTTATTTGGATTTCAGAAAGGCATTTGACTCAGTGCCTCATGGGGGGTTGCTATGTAAAATGGCAGGTCTGGGGATGGGGCGGGGCAGTCAAATGGGTGGGAAACTGGCTGGAAAAAAGGAGACGGAGGGTCATAATAAATGTGGTGGCATCTGGGGAAGGCAAGGTCACGAGTGAGGTCCCCCAGGGATTAGTGCTGGGGCCCCTACTGTTCAATATATTTGTAGGAGACATCATGGAGGGCCTTGAGGGGGGGTATGAATATGCTTGCGGATTATATCAAAATCTACAATAGGGTGGACATGGAGGAAGGGGTGGAACAAATGCAGAGAGATTTGGGAAGACTTTAGGCATGGTCAAAAAGGTGGCAGCTTGAATTCAATGCAGAAAAATGTAAAATAATGCATCTGGGCTACAGAAATCAGAAGGCAGGATACCGTATGGGGGGCAGAGAGCTGGAGGAGACGGAGCAAGACAGGGACCTGGGCATCATTATATCCAGGGACCTGAAGGTGGAAGGGTAGTGCGGGAGAGCAATGGCCAGAGGGAGTGGAATGCTGGGATGCATCGGAAGGGGGAGCACCAGTAGGAAAAGGGAGGTCATAGTACCCTTGTATACGCATTTGGTTAGACCACTCTTGGAGTATGGAGTCCAGTTCTGGAGGCCATAGCTCAGGAAGGATGTAAGGAGGATAGAGAGGGTTCAGAGGAGAGTGACAAAAATGGTAAAAGGGTTAAGCCACCTATCCTATGAAGAAGAGGAGGGAGAGGGAGGGGGACATGATCGAGACCTTCAAATACCTTAAGGGTATAAACAGGGTGCCAGGGGGAGCATCTTCAAGATGAAAGGAAGTAATAGGACGAAGGGGTATGTCCTGCAGGTGGAGGGAGGACAGTTCAGGAGTAACATTAGAAAATACTATTACTCAGAGAGAGTCATGGAAAAGTGGAACAGACTCCCAGAAGCAGTCGTTGGAGAGGAAACAGTGGAGGGATTCAAAAGGGCATGGGAAAATCACATGGGAGTGTTAAAGGGGGAGGCATAGGTCCAAGCAGATAGCTGGACAAATGGGCAGACTTGGAGGGCCTAGTTCAGTCCTTTTCTGCCATCACACTTCTATGAATCAATGAATCTGGGGCACAACAGATGGCAGCCAGGGCACTGATATATTGTTATTATGGGGGAAGTTCTGGACTATATGGGGCATCAACCAGGACACAGCATTTGTTTACCAGGGCATGTGTCCTGGTGGGCCCTGGTGTAGAGCCACCACTGTGCGCACTGGGAGCATAGGAAAGTTAAGTGGCTTGCTCGAGGTCGCACAGCATGCAAGGGGTGGCTGTGGGATTCAAACCAAGTTCTCCAGGTTTGCAGCTCAGTGCTCTTATCTATTAGCTAAATGGACTCAAACCTTGTTTTTTTTTTATTTTACCGAACAATAACGTAATTGAAGTGAAACCCTTGCAGACAATCTTTACTCAGGGCAATGTGTGGGGGGATGTTGGCCCTGATAACATGAATAGCACTATGATAAGTAGGTTTTGCCCTTTTAGATAGGGCGAGACCATATTCAGACTGACCAGGTGAACAGTGCTGAGTGGATAGCACCATCACACTTACTACACTGCGCCCATGCCAATGAAGTACAGTACCTATCCAGCACACAGGGCGCATGCTTCCAAAGCCCTGCCATTTACATCGTGCACACCCACCACTCTTCCTGTCCAGTTGTCTTGTACTCAGTTGACAGCATGAGCTGTCATGTTCAGGCAGTCTAGTGGTTGCCTTCCTCCCAAGGCCCATCCAATCATACAAATATGTCTCTTTACCCTGTCTGGTTATCTAGGGGTTCCCCTCCCTTCATGATATCCATTGGACTATGGTATAGATTATATTGTAATACCCATCCCAGGTGGTCTAGTGACCCCTCTGCCTTGGCACTATTACATTAGCTGTAATCCTAGCCACTCAACACCCACTACCCATACCCCTATCCATACCTGACTCCTCTACATAGGTGAAATTGTCACCATTAGTACTGCAATGATGGCGACCTGCACAGACCATCCACTCATTACCTTGACCAGACATCTGCATGACAGGGAGCGGGCATTCATGTACAGTAGAATTCTACTAGATGACTAGATATGGATAGTTAAGCAATAAGGAATGACAGGGAGTGGGTTATTAGGGGATTTACCCAGGCCATGTGTGGTGTGTCATGAGGCACAGCTGAGTGACTTAACCACACAAGAAGTGGGTAATCCTCCAGTTACCAACATCCTGGAATGCCTTATTGAAATTGTACAGTGAACCCATGTGTAAAATAAATTTGCATTTGATTATGCATTTTTAGAAATTCCTTTCCTCACCTCTGGGTTATTGCATGCTTTACCCATGGCTAAAGACCTAATTTGAGCAATCGGGTTACAGGATTTTTTATGTCCATTGTATAATATAACATGATACATATTCTAATGTGATCAGGGAGGAAGGTGGGTCACTAATCAACCAGGGACTGTAAAGAGACATATTTCTATAATTGGATGGGCATGGGGGGGGGCAATAGACTGCCAGGGCAAAACAGCTCATGCTGGCAATATTATACATGATGATGGGGGGGCGCTGAGGCACTGCACAATGCCTGCACTCGTGCATGCTGAGGCATTCTGCAGAGCTACGTAAGGCCACATAAAGACATTCAATTAGATCCTTAGTGCCTTGCATGCTGTATAGTATGTGGACTTTAGCATGCAGGTGGCTGAATGATGCCCACTGTCATTGTGTGTGTCACCAAGAAACAACGAGAGGAAAGTAATATGTCGTAAAACTTAAGTTGAATAAGAAAATATCAGACATTAAGGCTCCCTACCATCTTTGACCTTGGCATGCAAGTGACTCACATGGGGCCTAGAAATATATCCCTGGTCTGCACAACTAGTGGCTAATTTTCTTTAAAAATCTGCTGATTTTGCTTGGAAGGGGGTCATGTACTGTGTGCTGCTGTTAACAAATTGTACTGAGTAATTAATTCAGAGTGAGAACTTAAATTATGACAAAGCCAACACCCCCCCCCAAAAAAAAACAAAAAACAATGTAGCTGAAAGCACTGGAAAGAACAAATATGTTTTAAGAAGATAGATTATTCAGTAGGATGACCTCTATTTAGGAAAATAACAGGCCAATATTATTTATTTATTTATTTATTTAAAATTGGCAACCGGGAAAGGCACACTGAACCAAGGCTCGTTTTCAGGTGCGACCTGGATGCATAGGAAATAAACATTGTTACCAAAAAGTAATTACAAAAATTTACAAGAACTTAGTGTGGTTCAGGCACAAAGTATACAAAGTGAGAACAACTAAAATAGGTGAGATTACATATGCATGGCTAAACAGTTTTGTACTGGGACACTTAGAGGCGCCTCATTGGGAAATCTGGCACAGGCAGTGGTTTAGTCAAAATCAGGGGGTGGCCAGAACTTAGGTTAGCAGAGGGACTAACTTAGGAACATGGAGCTGGAGGCTTGAAAGGGGAAGCATGGTAAATACAAGGGCTAGTAGGGGGAGGGAGAAATCCCTCAGGGATTGAGAAGGAGAATGATGGGGGGATTAGAAGCAATTGGGGCACTGAGGTGGGGGGAGGAGTCTTAGGATTCTTTTTAAAGACAAGACTGTGATGGCAAGGTGCAGGTCAGAGGGTAGGTTATTCCAGAGGAGAGGGAGATGGTACGAGAAAGTAGACTGGCCTGCAGCAGAGTGAGGACGAAGGATGGAGACGGTGCGTGAGTCTCTGTGGTGAAGAGAATAGGTTGTTGATTTGGCTGGTGTAAGGCAGGATGAGAGACAGGTGGGGAGGGAACCAAATCAAAATTTAGCAACGAGGGAGGTGCAGTGAATGATTTTCCTATTAGTGGAGCAAGGGAGAGAGCAGCATAGAGGAGACAGTGGTGGGTAAGGGGGGAGGCTGTGGCAAAGTGGCAGAAGGAGTTGATTAGGGTGTCTAATTTGGAGAGGGAAGAGGCTAGGGCAGTGCCATAGATCACATCAGCATAATCCAGCACTGGCAAAATTGTTTTGCGTACCAGTTCATGTCGAGTGGGGAGTGGGAGGCTGGCTTTGTGGTGGTAGAGGACTGCAAGTTTGGGCCAGAGTTTGGCACAAACTGTGTCAATGTGAGTAGAGAAATCGAGGTGATTGTCCAGCCAGACACCCAGGTATTTGAAGGCGGGGATCATTTCAAGGGGTGAGCCATCCAGGGTGGTGACCGCTGGGGGGGGGGAGGCCAGCTTCTGTCTGGAACCAAAAAACACGGTACTGTAACTGTTTTTTTGGCATTGAGTTTTAGCTGGTTTTAAAGGAACCAGGACTGGACTCTGTTGAAATCATTTTGGAGATTGGGGAGGACACTATCATGTGAGGGGCCGGAGGTGTAGATGACAGTGTCATCTGCATACATATGCAAGTTTGAGCAGTGACAGACTGAGATGAGGTCATTTATGAAAAGAGAGAAGAGGATGAGGCCAAGGATGCAGCCTTGAGGAACACCAGAGAGGACAGTGGGAGGAGAAGAGAGTGTGTCACCTATAAGGACCGACTGTTGTCTGTTTTGGAGGTAGGAGTGGAACCAGTCAACTGTAGGTTTAGCAATGCCGAGTGAGTAAAGGAATAATGCCTGACAGCATGAGTGTTATGCTGGGATAACATCCCACCTCGGGTGGTTGGGCCCGAGGCCACTGGCCGAGGGCATCCAACACCTGAGAAGGGATGTTATCCCAGCATAACACCCACCCTGGAGGGCATTATTCCTATTATACAATGGCTTGTTGTTATATATAGAATTAAAAAAAGAATTAAAGAATGATATGTTAGTCTAGAAAAATATTTTTGTTTCTTAAGAGAAGATGGCTAAGGATAATGCTGCAAGCAGCAACAAACAATCAGCAGGGATGTTATGCCAGGATAACATCCCTGTTGTGATGGCCAACTGACCAATCAGGAGCCAGGATTCTTTCTTGCCATTGTATAATTAAGTATATCCTGTAGCTTAAATACACAGACAGGCAGATAGGCAATGGGGGATGTAATGGATTACACTGGATATTTAGTCTCATATGTGAGGACAATACCACAGCTAGAGATGCTGAAAAGTTTTAATTCGCTGGCAATGTTGGTGCGAAGTCAGGAAACTCACAGTTCACTTTAGAAGCAATAAGAGACTAGTAGTGAAGTGCGTGTAAACCTGTAGTGGCAGCCTATTTGTACATCAACACCCACACACAATCTTGGACAATTGCATGGACCAGTTTTATGGGAAGGGGAACGCTGACCAGGACACCAGGTCAAATCCTTTACTCTTGCAGACACTTTACTGAATGCCTTTTTTCAGGCTCGCTGGGGGAGTAGACCCCATAAAAACAAAATATCACACATAGCCCAATTAAACATGGATGATTAAATGTGGCTAATACAGTAGTTTATTTTTAGTTTTTATTTTTCATTTTAACCCTTGACCTCTGATTTTGAATCTTGAGACATCCTGGATAAAGTGGATGTCCAGCTTCATTCCCAATACATTGAGGGGATGGGAAACAGGGACACTGACGATGACATGGCCTTTGTGGATACTGCAGGTCGACTTTAAGGAGGCCATTAATAAACTCAAAGCTTGGGATATTTCCTATGCTCAGCTTATGAATTCACCCAGGAAAGCTTTATACTGTCATGTAATAGACACTACATTTTCTGAAACACCCATTTTCAGCCATGTAACAGAAGTAATAAGTCACTGTTTAACACGTCAATTGATTAATAAAAGAGTTCTCCCTAAAATGTGGGACACTATTTGGTTATGTAGTCATACAGATTGGATGTTAAGAGCAACCAGAAGCATAAACAGAGGAAAGAAATGTGTACTAGGTCAGAATGCACAAATACATTGAAAATGATGGAGCATTTGCTTTTCTCTTGCTCCTTTATTACAGGTTTTTGGTACTTGGTGGCTTATCAAGGGGCTGGACCTCTGGCAAATTCACTTGTGATGTACTGGTATACGAACATTATGGCTCCTCCTGAAGTAAATGGGACTGTAGTACACACTAGATGTCACTTTCACATGTTTTACATGACAAATATGGCTGAAGTGGTGCCAGTATGCTCTGCAGCAGAAACTGCATCCTCAGAATGATGTATTTAGACAAGTGATTGCACAGATTTGTGCTCTTTATTGTCTTGATTGTGATCATAGTTCTGCACAACTACTGAAGGACAGATGGAAAAAAGTGCATTGGTTGCCCAGAATTGTGCAAATCCAAGACTATTTCTCATTTATTTTCTGCAAATTATTTGGACTTGCATGCTTGATTTCTAGATGGGGGTGCAGGTATTAAATATCAGTCTTCTTTTGATTAATTTGTTATGATTTTTTTTTCTGTTGTTAGTAATATTTTGTGTATATTCCTGTATATTTGTGTTCTGATAACAATTCCCCTAGTGTTGCAGAAAGTGCTTTGGGTTCTTTTACTTCCACCAGAACAGCATCAGAGATCAGCAGGAGGGACCTCAGTTTAAAGTCACATCTGAAGGATGGCATACCCCCTTGAACTGCACTTGGGTGCCTGCAGTGTTGATTTGAGTCTATCCTGGTATGGAACTAGAACCCATGACCTTCTGGCCCAGAGGCAGATGTGCTGCCAACTGGGACATGCTGACACCAGGTCTTATCTGAGCTAGTGGGAATAAATATAGTTCAGTGGGTGCATGCAGCTTAGTGAGGGTTTCTGCCTGCACAATGTTTTTCATAGTCTGAAGGTACATTTGACTGTTATATGTGGATACTGTTGCCATTCTTACTCTTTGTCCCATGGGGGCTACCACCCTGTTGGGGTATCATGAAGGCAAAATAACCCCCACTTGAGGAGAGTTCCACCCCTTTAAGTGCCATGGGAACATTATTCCTTTAGGCTACAGGTATCTTTGGAAGGAGCCCAAAAGTACTATGTAGTAGGGGGTGAACACAGACACTGAGTGGAGTACTGACTGACAGCAAATAGTGATGACTAATAACAGATAGAGACTGATTTGTACAATGACTGACAGTAACTTGTAACTGATAGCAGACAGAGGCATGACATCCATACGGAGAGAGGGAATGGCAGGACTGAAGTATAAGACAGCCATCATCCAATCCCAACTACAGGAGAAACCTACTACTAAGGTAAATGGCATACTTAAATGCATATACTACATAACTGCTTTTCGCATTCAAGAGAGAAAAAAAACTCCCTATGGAAGAAATCTCTAGAGATCCATGGCCTCGGCCACCATCTGTCCTGGCATAGGTGCTTATTGTTGTGACAGCTGAGAATGCTAATTTGGAGTTTGTAATTCAGGGGAAGTTTATTTGAGGGATAACTCTAGCCCTCTAATGGGATAATGTTGTGGGGTGCCATGAGTCAATCTCTGCAGCTAAAGGAAATTCCCATGAAGGTGGCCCACCCTTCAAAACATGGAATGAGGAGAACAGGGACTGCCGAATGGCTGTCACCCACCCTTGAGACTGTCAGGAGGTGCATTCTTCAATGGAAATTAGAGGAAGGGGATATGGAATGATACTAGGCAGATCTTAGGCAGACACAGGGAGACTAGCTTTCAGAGGTATTGCTGACATGTTAAAGCAAAAATGGGCGTCTTGCGATACAACTACCAGGGCTGGTGCATGCTGGAATGAGGGCTGCCAGACCCACATATAAGGAACATCAAAAGAAAAGCAGCATCAACAGTGTGTTTTATCCACAAAATGTTTACTTAATTACTGAGTGATACACAGATAATTACAGAAATAAAAACACACAATAGCAGCACAGTCAACCTAGACACCCAGCACTTCGACTCTTAACGAGTCTTCATCAGGGGGTGGTGCTAGTGGGAAGACTCACTCATTTTATACCCCAAAAAATCAAATAATTCATTAGTGCACCAATTAAGAAAAAGTGAAAAAGGAACCAGAACAAACATTATGACAATCACTTAGATGTAAACAATCATTATTACTACAAAACCTAGTTCACACCGATATATATGTTACATTCTCAATATCTTGTACAAAAATAAATGGATAACGCAGTCAAGAATTCTGCTATTGTGTGTTTTTTATTTCTGTAATATCTTTGTATCACTCAGTAAACACTGTTGGTGATGCCTTTCTTTTGGTATTGCTGACGTGGTCTGCACAGCTAAAGGAACCACTGTTGGCTTAGGGCTCCACCATTTGGCAGCTGAATTCTTAAATACTACATTTTGAGATGCCACTAACCTAAGGGTGGCAAGGCTAAAGCTTCCCCCAAAGTATTGGACCTTATCACCTGGAGGGACTGCTGAGAGGCACCGCACAGTGGCCTACAGAAGGACCCTCATCCAAGATGAGGGACTCACCCTCAAGATATTGACCTCAAGGGGAACAAGCTGTCTAGCCACAAGAAGAACCCTGAAGGCAAGAGTCTAACTGAATAATGACTGCTGAACAGAATGACTGACATCGATGGAAATACAGTGACTGAAAGGTACTGAAATTTGAATATACATCAAGGTCAACATGAGAGGTAAAACACAGTCTCAGCAGGAAGGGCTGGAAGCTGTATGCACACTAAAGGCTCGTTCACATGGCCGACTTTTATTTTGGCACCCTGTGATGCACTGTGGCTATGCTTGCTGAAACGCTGTGCATCAGCGTTCAGACGGCATGGCCAGGGGACCGCTGCACAGACCCCCACTGAAGTTCCAACAATTCGAGGAGGGTTCCGGCAGGTAAGAGGGCATGGGTGTGGGTTCAGCAAACCTTTTTTTCTGGGTCTGTGAATAAAGTAGAACTCGGGGAAGTGTTTTCAATTATAAACTGAGGGCTAAAAAGTGGGAAAAAAACCCCCATAGAATCCGACTTGAGTCATGACACTGGGCATGTGCGTATGCATATAGGCATACAAAATCACACATGCCTCCACAATGCAAAGCATCATGGGCTGCATATGCAAATCACCACAGAATATTATGCTGGTTTAACTCATAGGCATGCCCAGTGTCGTGACTCGACCCTGAGTCTGTGTCTTATTTTTCACTTTTTGGCCCTCAGTTTACAATGAAAAACACTACCCCAAGTTCAACTTTATTCACAGAGCCAGGACAAAAGTTTTGCTGAACTCGGGGTCACTAAAATACATGTAAATGCTGCCATGACAACCTGAAGTGCAGGCTGGGAAAAGCCTGTCATGAGGTTGTGGGTGGTGCAGGCGGTTCACACGGCAAAGTAAATCTTCACAAAACCCCCGCACCACTACGCGACCCCAGGAAAAGAAGGATCACAGCCACAATGAAACAAAACCCAAAGTGCTGCTTTCAGATGGGCACAGCAGCAACGTTCTTGCTCCTGTGCACCTCTAATAATGCCGCAGAACTGGCCATGTGAACGAGCCTAAAAAGACTAGGCTGGTCAGTGCTGAAGCAGACTGACTGTGTAAACCAATTAAACTAACAGAAGAAAAATGGGAGTGGCTGTCTTGCCAGGAAGCCAGGTGAAAGCAATTAAGGAATGCACTTGAACTGAGAGATTTGCAAGTAGTCTGCTGTGAACAGCAAAATGGAAAGCATGAAATACCACAAGCCAAAACAGCAGAATGACATAGGCAGGACATGCTGTGGAAACTAGTAAGCACACCAAAAATCAAAACAGAAAGAAACACAGGAGTTACATGAGGAAGAGAGTACAGCAGGAGTAGCTGACCGAGAGAAAGACGGAAGTACAAGCTGCAGCCAGGAAAGATAGAAAAAAGCAAAATACTGACCTAGAAAGTTGCTGAAGGCACAAACCAAACAGAAAGCCCAAAAACACAAAGGGAAAGTAGCAGACAAACATGGGGGGGAGCCTCTGGCTGCAGCAAAGGAACAGTGCTTCCAAATGGGGCTAGAGGAAGCTAGTTTAAATAGCTCAGGAAGGGATGTATGGCTGGTAGCCTATGCACATGAAACTGCAGGCATAGCTTTTGTGTTACACAAAATGGCACATACAGCCCTAATGCAAGGTATGATGGATAATATATATATATATATATATATATATATATACACTCACCATGAAAAATTTGGGAAGGCTATGCTTAAGCAGAAATTTAAGTGCTAAAAGGCCTCACCTCAACATAAAGAAAGGAACAGAGGCAAACCACAAGGGACGCTGGCCATGGCCTTTTGGAGGGTGGATTTTAAAGAAGCAGAAGACTGCCATAGAAACTGCCTTGGTGGGGGGGGAATTGCCAGGGAGGGGTAGAGGCACAAAGGAGAAAATAAGGGCGGGCATAATTAAAGCAACCAACCTCTGCATGAAGGAAGTGAGTAAAAGCAGAAGTAAATAGGGACTGGTATGGTTCTCTAAGAAAGTGGCCAAGGCAGTGAAGGAAAAAAGGGTGGCTCTCAGGAGGTATAAGGAAACACAAAGGGAGGTATACCAGGTAAAGCAGAGGGAAGCAGGAAAGGCAGTGAGGGGAGCAAAGTTGCAGACAGAGGAAAGGAGAGCCAAAGGGGTCGCTAAAGGGAATACGACTTTCTTCTGGTTGATAAGTGACAAGAGGAAAGCAAGAGGAGGGATAATGAGGATTAGAATGGTGGAAGGGAAGAACATGCAGAACAGGCCCAAGAAAAAACTGCTGTCCTTAACAGGTACGTCTGCTCAGTCTTCACAGAGGAGGTGGGGTCGGACCACTGGGGAGTAGCAGGAATGGAGGTGGGGGGTGGACACAAGTCCATTTTCATTGGAAAGAGTCCTGAAGGGATTTTCAGCTCTGAAGGTGGACAAGGCTATGGGATGGGGCAGCATACCCTTAAGAATACTAAAATAACTCAGCAACGTGCTAACTGTCCCATGGATAGCCTTATTCAACAGTTCACTAGAAACAGGCGTGGTGCCTGAGGACTGGAGAAAATCTGATGTGGTCCCTGTACATAAGAGCAGCAGCAAAAAGCAGGCTATCAACTATATGCCCATCAGTCATATGGGAAACTAATAGAAATCCTCCTAAAAGAAAGACTGGTAGAGTACCTTGAGAAATTGTTTAACCAGGAAAGGCACGCTAAGTCAGAGCTTGTTTCCAGGTGCAACCTGGGAGCACAAGGAAGTTAAGTGACTTGCTCAGGGTCACAATGGGCTGCAAGAAATCAGGCAGCATGAACTCATGTGGGGGTGGACAAAATGCCAAACCTAATTTCTTTGACTGGGTGACCAGGGAAATAGATCAGGGGAGGGCAGTGGACATGAGCTATCTAGATGTTAGGAAGACCTTCAACACTGTGCTGCAGAGGAGGCTGATGAAGAAATTAGACAGCCTAGGGGAGGGATCCAAATTGGTTAACTGGGTTAAGAACTGGTTAACAGATAGGAGACAGAGGGTGGTGGTTAATGGTACTTACTCTAATGATGGGAGAGTGATCACTGTCTGCCACAGGGCTCAGTACTGGGATCAGTCCTCTTCAGTGTCTTCATAAGTGACATTGCAGAAGAACTGGAAAGGAAGGGATGCCTTTTTGCAGATGATACCAAAATCTGCAATAGGATGGATACTCAGGAAGGGTAGGAGAGAATTCATAGGGATCTTGGGAAGCTTGAGGAATGGTGAAGAGCATAGCAGTTGGGGTTTTATGCCAAAAAATGCAAAATCAAGCACTTAGGGCATAGGAACCCAGGAGGGTGACAGGAGGATGGGTGGAAGTTACTGGCAGCCACTAAACAGGAAACAGACCCTGGGGTTATCATGTCTGATGACCTCAAAGTGGCAGAGTAGCATGACAAAGCAGTGTGTAGGGCTAGTGGAATGCTGGGGTGTATAGGGAGGGGTTTCTTCAGCAGGAGGAGTGAGGTGGCGTTGCCACTCTGTCGCTCACTGGTGAGACCCCATGTGGAATACTGTGTGCAGTTTTCGAGGCAGCACCTCAGGAAGGACATAGAAAGAGTGAAGGAAGTCCAGAGAAGGGCAACGGAAATGGTGCAGGGGTTGCATGAGAACCTCTACAAGGAGAAACTAAGGGATCTCAACATGTACACTCTAGAAGAGAAGACAGGAGAGCAAGAGGGGACATGATGGGGACCTATAAGTACCTCACAAGGGTGAACAGGTTGCAGGAGGGGAATCTCTTTCAAATAAGAAAGAGCACCAGGACCAGGGGGTATGTGATGAAGCTGGGGGTGGAGGAATTTAAGAGAATGTGAGGAAGTACTACTTAACTGAAAGGGTGGTAGGTGCCTGGAGCAGAGTATCAGCAGAAGTGGCGAAGGCAAAAACAGTGTGGGCTTCAAGCATGTGTAGGATAGACATATTAGAAAATAGGCAGGGATGAGGGTGGGTCACTGGGGACCAGTTAGGGTCTGCGGAGACAGATTAGGCAGGGACCATCTGGACAGACTGGGTAGGCCAAGTGGTCCTTTTCTGATGATGAATTCTATGTTTCGCAGTCTGTAATGGTTGAAAACAGAGAACCCTAGAGATGTATTTCATCCCAGTTTAAGACAAGGAAATATAACTGTTGTCTAAACCCAGGACAAAAGGCGAGTCAACCAATGTTGACATTTTGTGGGTCATGGAGAGTTCAAAGCAGAAAAGTACTTTAAAAGTCAAAAACCTCAATGCAAAAGCAATGAAACAAGGTCTACACGCAAAACTCAAAAGCCACGTTTTAAAGAAACACAGAAATGCAACTACACCCTTAATTGATTGCCAGTGTACTGTTTGTGTTCCCTTGATTTAATGTTTTTTCATTCATGTGTTCTTGCCTTTTGAATTATTTTAGTACGCTAGACTCACCATGACCAAATAAGTTGTTAAGATTGACTGGCCAATCCCTTCTTGTTGTCTGAGAAAATGGCTGTATCACATTGCTAAGTCCCCAAAAGATTTAACTTTCACAAATTGTTTGTGAGGGTGTTCAGCAGTTACTGCCCTGCTGAAAGCATAGCCAGCCTAAATTCCATCATAGTGATTTGTATATAACACCTGTGATGTCTTAAATTATGGGCGTGTGGACAATTTTGTGCTTTTTTTTAGCTTCAAAGTACTTCAAACCCTAGTTACTATGAAGTGATGCTTTTTAATTCACAATTTATCTCACTTCCCCGCTTGGTGTCTGGTCTGTGGCTTTTCTGGTGCCTTCTCACCCTGTATCTCCTCTACTGGTCTTGGAGTTCCTCTAATGTCTGTCATTGCCATCCATGCCTGCCAAGATCCCTCACATTGACTCCCGAGGTGGGGTTTCCCCTTCCTGTGTGGTCACTGCAGTCAGGGAGATCTTGTGGTGGCATGTTGATGCGCAAGGGGGAAGATGTTCATATGTCCATATGGTGTGGTCTGCAGTAGAAGCTGACCATCACTGTATTCCAATGAGGGTAGGTTTTACCACCTTTTCAGCCCACCTCCCTGTATTGTGTGTGTTGGGAGATGGGGGAGTTCCAGGTGGTGCAGCTAAGCAGTTGTTTCTGCTGTCCTCCCTGGGATCCCCATGAAAGTGAGATACTGCATCTCATGGGAGTAGTCTGATAAGAGAGATTTCAAATAAATGAGAAATAACCCATAACAGGGCATGCATTTCTAGAAAATGAATGCATGTCCCAGGTGTACTAGAAGGCACAATGCCAATAGCTGATTGCCTTTCAACGCACTCAGGAAGTGCATCAGTTCTCAAAGCAGGCACATCATGACATGGGCTACTGTGCTTATAAAGTGGAAAAAGTTTTATTTATGAGAGAAAATTGTCTCGTTTTTGTGTAATTAGGCTGTTGCTAGGTAGATTATGCTAGGCCGGTGACAAATCATGCATTTACTGGGATTTAGTGAATGGACAGGTAATGGGTGGCTTTGTGACGTCTAACACACTCCAGAAGTACATTTATTCTCATGAAATGCATGCTTTGAAATGGGTTATTGTGCTTTTAAAATGGAAAACTTCTTTTTTAAAGGAAAAAAGGCTTTATTTTTGTGTAGTTAGGCTGTTGCTAGGTAGATCATGTTATGATTCCATGAATTCTAAAGTCCATTTTATAAAAGCAATTATACATGTAGATGGTTGTGTTTTAAGCATTTTTTTTTCATATTTGGTGACAGATCATTATCTTTCTTTTATTTTCATCGGGACAGTCATGTATTCTGCAGTATTATTGCCAGAATACTAAACCAAGAGCTGTTTTCTGTGATGTAAGTTAACACAAAATGTTGGGAGGGCTGCAGGTGAAGTCATACGGGGAGAGACAAGGTGAGCTGGGCCTGTACACACTGGAGGAGAGGAGAGGAGGGAGAGAGGGGGTACATGGTTGGAACGTTCAAGTATTTGAAAAGCATAAACAGGGTGAAGGTTGACCGCATCTTCTCATTAAGTGAGAACAAATCCACTAGGGGCATTCATTCAAACTGGAAGGGGCAGATTTAGAGGTGACATCAGGGGGAAATTCTTTACTGAACAGGTGGTGGGGCCGTGGAACGGACTGCTGGGATGGGTGGTGGAGGTTGATTCAGTGAACAAATTTAAAAGAGCTTGGGATATATACATGGGCCTAACCAACAGGGAACAGACAGGGAATGGGGGCCAGGGGTCTTCCTAGAAGGAGGGAATTGAGCAGACTAGACGGTCCATGGGGTCTTTTTCTGCCGACAAATTTCTTTGTTTCTATGTTTAATATGCTGGAAAAGACTAAAAAATAAATAATTGCGCAATTACGGCAAGTGTCATAGTACAAGGTCAGATTGTGTAACAACTGTGTTCCAGTCACTGAGCGGTCCAATATTGATCCATAAGTTACAGAAAGACAGTTAAATTCAGTAACAGCACTGACTTCCCTGCTTAACTCGCAAACTATTGATACAGCTCTGACAGGACACTATGAACAATGCAGGGTAAGTAACCAAAAGAAACACATTTGATTTTTTTCTATACCTTTTGGTGCATAGTGTCAAAGATACAGTACATACAGCTACATGGAATGTTCTGACAGAAAAAGACCCAGCGTGTCACCCAGTCTTCCTATTTTCCTGCCTAGCTCCATGCTCAGTCTAACGATCCAGTAGAACTACGGTCTGCCAGGTATACTGTATAAGTGAACAAATGAGCTCACTTTTCCCACTCTGGAGGTTCTGTTTAACTGGACAGAAACAGCAGTTAGTTAAAGAGCAGTCGGCAGACATCAAAACATTCTGAGGTACTTTTTCCTTTGGGTGCTTAGAAGATTGTTTACCTAATGTTAGTAGGTGTGATGTGTGGAACAGCTGTTAGCCTGGCAGCTGATGTATCTATTTCCTTACCCCTTCCCACACTACATCACCAGCTTTATGACCTCACTGACTGTGACATCACTGCTGCTTTAAAAACAGCCACTCAGTGACTGCCAGCTCAATCAGCTGTGATGTCACTGTCAGTGAGATCGCAATGCTGATGATGTAGTGTGTGTGTCTGTGTGTGTGTGGGGGGGGGGATTGAGATAGATATGTCAGCTGCCAGACTGAGAGCTATTCCATACATCCAGCACAATATTATCACGTAGAACACCTTCTAAAGAGCATAAAGAGACAGAGACATACTTCAGAAATAAAAAAGTTATAACTGACTACTTCTTAACATTTTTATTATTTTCCTATCTGCCTGTTTTGGCTGCACTAGCTCTTTAAGGATGCATAGTTTCTCTTGTGCAGGTCAAAGTTTTGTTGAAATAGGGAGACAAACTTATGAGTATTCCACAGTGATGTGGACTGACAGTAGTTATACAACTATTTTCAAACAGGCTCTCAGTCCCTTTGAAATAGGAAAGTGTGAAGGTTTGGTTACTGTGATAAGGCAAACTCATGAAGAGAATATTTAAACATCACTGGAAATTTGAAATAAAGATCATTCATTCTGATTTATTTTTACTGATTACACATGAAGGGTCCTCAGACACAGCATGTGGTTGCAACCATATTGTCTTTTTCAGTGGTGCTCCTTTCCTGATCTCTTGGATCTATAGTAGTTTGACAGTCATTTTAGTCTTTAGGGCCCATATACAGAATGCACTGCAGATACCCGTAAGCTGGGTGTATCTGGATGTTTACCTCTGTATCCCCCCAATGCCAGTGCACACTTTGGCATTCAAACTCGCACTGCCTAAGGTACCTGCCCCAGTAGCACAACTGCCTCATGTTTCAAACAAGTATTGTCCTCACAGAAAAGCAGCTGAATTTTTACAGTTTAAGGACAGGTAAGTTAAAAGAAACAGTTCGTAACACATTAAGTGCAGCAGCTGCTACAGAAGTGTCAAATTAGGGCTTTTAGCAATGACAGCAATTTTTAAAATACCTTTTACATCTGTTGTTTTACTGCAAAAGAACTGCATCAACCACCCTTTCAGCAGACTTACCCACAGCCATCTTGTATACATCAGGCAGCTTCCATGCATAGGTTATGTTAATGGGTGTTACTTCTGCCAAGGCTTAAACTGGAGCTGAAGTCATAATGCCCTGCTAGTGACATCCACAATTTCCACAGGAACAGGCTGTGTAATGTCACAAAGAGGGCTTTCTGATTTTGGCTGCAGAATAAGCCTCAGTGGTGAGTAAAACGTAAGGACAAAGCTCTAGTTTTCACATAGATGTCAATAGTAATAATAATAATAATAATGATTATAATAATAATCATAATAATAAATACTATGGGATAAAAGGCACATTTTTTTGTCTGATTTATTTATTCTTCTCCAGACCACTGGCACCCCACTTCTTTGGGCACCCTACACTGCCACTACCTAGCAGACTCACCCCTCATTGCTAACCATTTGAAGACTGATCCAGATTACAGCCTCATGGCTTAGGGCCAGCTTGTCCCTGCCAGGGGCCTTCTTTGGTTGTCATTGAGGGAGCTTTCTCCTAGACTCCACATCCTCGGTCCTCATTGGCCAGCTTGTCCCAGCCGGGGGCCACTCTACAATAACAAGAAGGATAACACACTGTGCGTGATGCTGCTGATGTCTCCAAGGCTGATGCAATGGGGTTTCTTTGGTGGGAATGGCTGAGAGGCCATCATCCAGTGTATCAGTATGGCATTTCTACTGGTTTTTTTTCACCTCACCCTTTCATACGCTCATGTAAGCTGAGGTACGCCTGGGGCTGGGTGCCTGTCAGCATGTGGTCACCCACGCTGTCAAAAGCATCTCCCCCGCACCACCACCAGGAGCTGCTACAGAGTGGTCCACCAAGTACCTTACATGGGGAGAGCATTCAACAGATGCTTCTTAGCCATACCTGCTGGCTTCCATTCCTGACATTCCGGGCTTAAAACACAAATACAAGTCACCAGCATATCACAGTTATCACCCAGTGCTCGGTGCCACAGAGCAGGCACACAATATTTTTTATGTATTTGGGTTCTGCTGATACCAATTGTGGTTTTTCTTTGGTAGTGACCAGAGTTTCTCTTTACAACCTGCATACACTCTTGAAAACATTTGGGATACAACCGTGCTAAGGTCAGGTGTACATAGGCACTACACACCATTCTAGAGTGCTTTGTTTTGAGATGATCCCTCTCCCTGGGGAAATAAATAGTACAACCCATCACCATAACCTGGCCAATTTCAACGTTAGTGCAAGAAAAAACAAATGTATGGTGAAAAAAAGAAAATGTCTAAATATTGCCTTTGCAAATCAGTTGTCTGTTCTGAGTGACCCACCACTACTGATCAGAAAATCTGACTGACTAGAGCATGTCCAAGTGGTAGGCATTTTTAATAATGCTACAGAGATCACTTTTACAGTTATAAGAGTGGTCTCTTGCACATTCATAGAGTGTAAGTATCACAAATTGAATTAGAGCAGGTCTGATACCCACAGTATGTAGGTGAGACCCCTATTATAACCATTGGAGTGGTCTACATGGCAGTAGTTATAAATTATTGTTCTAGGTCAATACATACAGTATAATCATATATATATATATATATATATATATATATATATATATATATATATATTATTGATTAATGTTTCTCAGTACTTTGATTACAACACATGTAATAATGCGTTACTAGAAGACAGTATTGATTAATTAATAAATTAAAAATTTAAAAAAGCTCCCTGAAATAGCCCATTCCCAAAACTCTAACATGTGAGCTGCTTGTTACAGAATAAGAATGTCCCATACAAGGGGAAAGAAGTGCTCCACATGGTTGGGAGTTCTCCCTCAATCTATAATATAAAACCAAGCAGATGTGAAAGCTCCTGTTGCTTGTGATTGAAGCAGGTGTAGTTATACACAAAGCTGGTGCTAGCAAGGGCATATCTAGGGTCTTTTCAAGGAGCAAGGTGGCAGAACATTGTTAAAAAGCCATCAGTCAACACACTCATCAGGGAAAAAGAATGACATTTAAATGGGTAGCTATTTCTGGTTATTTACCACTCAACCATCTTCTGATTTGGATTTTCTTGTCCATTGTTTTTGAATATGCATGTTTTTGTGCCAACCTTAGTGTTTAAAGATATGGGGCTTGATTCTTGAAGGTTGATGCAAGGCTTACATCAAGCCTGCATGAACCCCAGTACTGCGCCTAACACTATGATGCACCTTCAACCCGATTCTCAAAGGTCATGTGCATTTGTGACACTTCACCCTCTTTATGGAGGTTTGCACCACATATGTGGTGCAAACCCCATAAAAAGGTCCCCCGACAGACGCAATGTTAGACCAGCAAGAAGCTGATCTAACTGGCTGCGTGTGACACATGGAATTGAGAATCCCAGTTGCCAGCCTGCAGGGCTCATTCTCAAAGATTGACATGGCTTGCACAAGCACTGCATCAAACCCTGTGCTACACTGAACACATCCGTATACCATGCACCCAATTTTACAAGGTCACGCATATTTGTGACACTATAGCCTTTTTGCGGTGGCTTGCACCAACTATATGGTACAAAAACCCCGTAAAAAGGTTGGCAAAGTTAGACTAGAAAAAGCTGGTCTATCTTGGTGCAAGTAGCACACAGGCTTGAGAATCCCGATTGCTGGCTGGGGAATGCAGCAAGCCCCATGTTCCGTGTGTTCAGTGCACACAGAGCTTGTGGCATTCTAAAGCTTTTGAGAATCAAGCCCTGGTAATGCTGCAAGTTCTGTGCTCCATCTGTTTGGTGCACAAGGGGCTGGCGGCATTCCTGAACATTTGAGAATTGAGTCCATGCATTTTTTGTGCGTGTGAATTTTACCACCAGTGACTGCCATGCAATAAAACACATTTTAGTCTTTTTCTTATTGTTTTCTGTTGTGCAATTGTAAAGACAAAATTAATCTAACTTAAAATGCAGTAGTCAGAAATATAAAATTCTATAAGTTTAGGGATCACTTGGTGTAGACTGCCTTTATATAATAATTGGTTTTCAACCCATTCTTACTGATAGCGCCATATGGCATTGAAACCATCCATCACTTAAACCAAACCACATTGACCGCACAAGATAGACTTAGTTAAGGTGAAGTAACATACTGACCACTATTGTACTTTGTGATTAAGTTACTATGACACCATTCTTGCTGGTGATCTTCAAAAATCAAGGATTCACAGTTCTTATGACTGACAGTGCAACAAATAGCTATGTATAATATAAAACTGCAATTATCATTGAAACAGTCATTTATTCATTACAGCGATTTTCCAGTTTTAAGCAAAAAATCACAGTTGACATTGACAGAACTCAGTTACACAAAATTGCCCTGAAATCCAATTTTCAGGATCTTTTGTATTGTGCTAATGAATATATTGCCATTAACACATGAATTTTTCCCCTTAAACTTCATCCATTCACATTGCTTATACCTGCTGTGAAGTCATAATCCTGTGTTTATGACATCACAATCTGTTGCACAGGAAATTATTCTGTTGTTGCATGCAGAGGGTTATGACTTCAGGGCAGGAAAAAGCAGCAGGAACAGATCAAGTCTAAGGGACAAAGATACTGTTTTATATTAATATCTTTAGTAATAAAGAAAAGGATGTCATGAAATGTACATATTTTGGAATGTTGTGAGATTTGAGTCCCACTAACTATGACTGCAATATTATTCTGGAAATGGAAAACCATTTTATAGCAACATCTATTATTGCCATCAGTAGAAGGATGCTGCTTTTGGTCAGCGGACAAACAATTTATTCATGTGATTTTCAATGTATTTTGGAGAAAAGGGGCAAATTACTCATATTTCATATACATTTTTGTATTCGCAGTCTGAAGCAATCTAACAAAAATGTGTCATGGAAAGCTATTTAATTAGTAATTGGCATGGTTTACTGTAAGTGGGACTTTTTTTGGGTGTCCAAGAGAGCAAAACTGATGTAACAGAACTGTTCTAAGCTAGCAAGCTTATTTATTACTTCCATAATTTTGTAACATAATGTTCCTGACATTAGTTTCAGACAGCACACATACGAAACAAATTGCATTAGTCATATGTATGTGACTATTGTGGCATCAAGTAATATGCTCAGCACAGTGATTACCCAGTAATAAGGTACAGTTTAGGTGAACCTATTACATCAACAGTATATACTGTATCACATGCCTTATAATTGAGGCAAATAAAGTAACTCATCATCTTTAGAAATCTAAATATTATATCCTTTGAGGAACAGATGACAGGTCACATACATATATTCATTGTGGCACTGTGATATTCTGGTATAATAAAGCCAGGTTTACTCAGAAAAAATTGCACCATGCTAGGAGCTTCTCCACATTAGGAGACGATGTAGGTTAGTTTCTATTGGTTGGGACATATGAAACGCATCACCACAAATCAAAATTCTTTATATCAGGTTACTATATGAAGATTCTAATGCATATATGAATATATACTGTAAATTGTTCATAGTTCCGGGCGTGTTACAAAGTAAAACGAGAGTCTTCATGAAGTGTATTGACTACATAACGGTTTAACGGCACTCTCGTGTACAGTTGAAGAACACCTTACCTGCAGAGGGCATCAAGCATGCATTATCCATGGCACTTGTATTGTAAAAGCCTTGACAGATATCAAACCATTCTCACAAAATTTGCCTCAATTACTTATTGGGTAGATACGCTATATAAAATAAAAATAAGCTATAGTACAATAGAGTACCTTGCATACACAGGGTTTCATTTACTGCATGTCAAGCAATAAATGCAAAATATAGTTTAAATCTCAGAACAAGCATTTAAGTAGACCAAAAGTGAACACTACTGAAGCTCCTGGCTTGCTGTTTGGTTGGCCCACAGTTACTAGAGAAACCCTGTGACAGAATGCTTTCCTGCCTTTGCAGTTCATGTCTGGGCATGCCCAGAGATCTAGGAGACCCATAATTTAATCCTTTTAAAAATGCTTGAGTTCTGATTTCCTGAGAAATGACACATTTTACAGGCAGTATCTTGAAGGACCTAGGGCACATTTTCTTCATTATATATGGTAAATATACAATATGTGTACTTTTTCATTTGAGGACATCCTGATATGAAGACATTATTTATAAAAAAGTCTAAGAAGTGCAGGAGGTATTTCATGATGGCCCTAGTGGTGGTACATTGTCCTAACTGTATGACCATATAAAACTTTCCTAGAATGGGAACAGAATTCTCATTTTAGGAAACAAATATAAACTCCACATAAGGGTTGAATGCATTTTTTTTTCTAATTATAGAGTAGCAGGAATATCCTTGATTATACATTCTGCATATTTTCAAGTCCTTGGTTTCCACTTTGTGATAAAATGGTTATCTTGTTTTACAGTAAGAATCACTGCCCATGCTCAATGTGTTATAATAGTCTTTGAAAAATTATTTGTACAAACAAGATACAGAAAATATTAGTAGATGCAGTATACATTCAGTATTGTATTTTCTTTATTACATAAATAGATTCTTGGCAAAGATATTTTAGTTGGCCTAATCACCCATGTTTTGTGTAAGAAGCACCAGTTCCTTTAATCTGAGAAATGCCCCAAACCTGACAATCTTATCTGGGAGCCCAATCTATTCCACTTTGCAGTATGCTGCCCCATCCCTCAAGTCCAGACATTTTCTTACATCTGCGTTTGGAGCATGTGAACTCTCTGTGCAATTCAATGGAACATCAGTTTGGATAATTATAAACATTTTTTTTTGTAGTGCATTATATTTTTTTAAATCGAAGCCACCACTTAACGATAGCGGTAACCAAAGAGAAGTGAGAGAAAATATCTAGCTTTATACAAGAGGAGTGGGAGTAAGAATGACAAGATAAAAGGTATATCGTGGCTGATGACAACAGTAACAGCAATATATCAAGGTTAGACTGTTGTCACTGTTACAGTGGATATCTTGATTGTTAGTATCATCACAATGAAATACTAAACCAATGCGAGAGAGAGAGAGAGAGCTTTAATAAGGCTGCTGACATTACAATTGTCTAGTACTGTATCAAAGCTAGAAGCTGAAATCAAAGAGAAAGTTAAATCTTCAAATAAACAGCAGACTTAAAAAGTACAGGAGATTTGTACTAAGTGGAGGCAGTTAGTAAAGTTCCTAGTTACAGAAGTAAAATGCACACCTCCAAACTGTTCTTATTTAACACTACCAACCTGAATAAACACTAATGTGAAAACTGTATTTTCAATTCTTTCCTTTTTATGAGCAACATTCTGCACAGTTCTTTTTATGGGACCAGTAAATTGGTGTGTTGCTACTGTACGTCATGGTTTGTGTACAGAATGTTAAGCATAAGTTGTTGACCTATCAGAGCCATGCTATGAGTTCTGTACCCAAACCGTGAACATACAGTAGTTATACTTCAGTTGCACATTCCCTAAACTGTATATCCAGATGCATAACAGGAAATCTCATTGAAATGCATGGGGCTTTCCTTTGATATACTGCACTGAGCTATATTTAGATATACTGGGACTATCTTTGCATGCCAGTGTAACAAAAGCCTTCTTAGCTGAGCAATGGCTTGGATTTTGCTAATGATACTGACTTACTGCAACACATATTCCCTGATAATGAATGCATACCCAAAACATAATTTTCAATTTGAAAAGTCTATTTTCAACAGACATATAGCCATAATATCTCATTCCAGTATGCAGCTTCTCTATTATTCAAATGTAATACTTTGCTTCAAGATTAGCATACTTGTGATGCAGTGTTCACTATTCATTGTGTTAATGCAGTGGGCTACCACCCTATAATTTTTAACACCACTCTATGTTTTGTACCACCACTCTATATTTTCGGCCTTTTTCCTAATTTGTATTTATAAAACAATCCAAAAATGTATTTTATAATCATCCCTTATTGAACTACTACACCCAACTGATGCCAGTGTCCTGTACCTTACTTAAAACACACTTATGCACATGTACTGTGCAAATAGGAGGTCCAACAAATGATGTACATATGTGTGGAGGGGTTGTGGGATAACAGATGGACCAGACACATAACTTCAGGTTCAACTCATAATCTCTGTGTGATGTTTATTTATTACACAGGGAGTAACCGTAAGCAATGGCTTATCCCTTCTTCAATACATCAGTTCAATACATCAGTTTGCAGCAACAGACTATGCATGTCCGTCCTCTGCACTTAGTTAGCACCTACTGACCTACTGATCTGCTGATCTGTCTCTTTAGTGAAAATTATTTCATTCCCTATGTTGGTCTTGTGTGTTTGGGTGATGGGGAGCTCAAAAATGAAAACCATCCAAACAAGCTAAAGACAAAGAACCTCAGTGCAGAAGCACTGAAACAAGGATTACTCCAAAGGGCATTGGCAATAAAGCCAAGTTTCAAAGAAACACAACATCACACATACCCCCATAATGCAAAGCATCATGGGATGTATATGCAAATCACCATGACATTTTAGGCTGGTTCAGCTTAAAGCAGGAATGCATGGTGGCAAAGGGCCTCTCAAACAATCTGTAATTTACATGCATTTTAAATAACACATTGCGGTTTTGCTGATATCTCTACCCCGGTAACTTAATTTTTACAATATAGTCACCTAGTAACTTTTTATCTTTATCAAAAACACCTAGTGCCATTGTATTTTCAACATTTACAGGTTTCATACACATAAGGCATATACATCAAGGTATTTTATGACATAGTGCTATTGCATACTGAATCCAACAATGAGGAACACAGCCTATTGTTTTACATCAGCTTGGAGGTCACCACAATAACCTCCCTGTACGAGAACCTGAAAGGGAAAAGGAAAAATTAAAGAGGACACTATAGCATAGTCAAACAAGCATTTGTCAATGCTGAATGTTGTCTCACTGGCATTGGCATTGGTAGTGCAGGAGTTAGAGATGCATAATAGGAATGACAGTGAAGTATTGAAGTGACACGATCCCCACCCCCACCCTGCAGAGACCAACAGGCATTGGAGTGTGCCTTTGGGTCGTCAGCTATAACGCTCATGGCATTTTACCCCACCCTACCCTTTAGACACTAACAAGTATCGTGGGTGTGCTTTAGTCTTTTGGTGTTATATACTTACCCCATTCCATAAGGAAATATGCTGAGGTGGGTGCAGTATAGGAAAATGGGGTGAACTTTGTGGACAAACACTCCAAGGCACACCACAATGTCTGTCACTGGCTGCAGGGTGGGGGTGGGGCTGGAATAGGAAGCATTACAGCTGATGATTCCAAGTCACACCCCTGACACCTGTCAGTCTGCACAGGGTGGGGTGCTACAGTTGGAAACCCTAACGCTGTAGGCGTGTGTTGATATTTTCACTCAACAATTTTCAACATGGGCTTTTTGCGACCCCACCTCATGAAGAGTGGCACTGTCTGTTAGCTGAAAGGTGGTTTTGCACAGCGGCTATGCCATTTGGTGACACAAGTCTGAAAACACATTTTGGGCAGTATGTAAAAAATGACAACTGTATTGTTCATGAGGAGGTGTAAAAAAATGGCAAAGTTGAAAATCTGGAGTGAAAATATGAAAAATTGGTGAAGCCATGAGCATGCACAGAAACTGTGCAACACACGTCCGTAAGCCAATTATTTTTGGGATTTTTTTAACCACATTTTCAACATAGGCATTTTAGGACCTCCCCTCATGAACAGTGGCACTGTGATTTTGTTAATTTGTCCCAAAAGTTGATTTCCCACAGCGACCACGCCATTGTGTGCAACAGGTGCAAAAACACATTTTGGGTAGGATGTGAAAAATGACAGCTGTACCATTCATAAGGAGGTGTGAAAAAATGCCGGTGTTGAAAATCTGGCGTGAAAATATTGCAAATTTGTGAAAGTACAAGGCTGCATGGGAACTGCGCAATGTACGTTTGTAACACAGTCATTTTATAGACTTTCGTCACCAAATTTTAAACATAGGCATTTTAGGACCTCTGCTCATGAAAAGTGTCACCGTCATCTCCTCAAACTGTCCCAAAAACTGATTTAGTGTAGTGACCATGCTATTCTGTGCTGGACATGCGAAAACACATTTGGCAAGGATAGGTAAAGTGACAGCTGTATAAGGAGGTGTGAAAAAAAAAACTTTGAAAATCTGGAGTGAAAATATTACAAATTCATGAAGTTATGAGCGTGCATGGAAACTGTGCAATGCACGCTTATAAAACAGCCATTTTTTGGATTTCTTCCACCAAATTTGAAACATAGGCTTTTTGAGAGCCCCTCTCATGAACCGTGGTACTGTTGTTTTGTTACTCTGTCCTGAAAGGTGATTCCACACAGTGACTGCAAAATCACCTTTTGGGACTGAATAATGCCATGACAGTGACAAAATTCATGGGGGTGCCAATAACCCCATGTTGAAAATTTGGTGCCAAAATTCCCCAAAATCCTGAGATATGCACCAAAGTTGGAAAAACCCTATTTATGCCATTATACAGCTTACTGGCATTTCTTCAGTTCACGGTCAGTTTTGAAGAGTGCAGACGTATTCCCAGTCCACTGAAGATCGTCGCGCCAGACTCCAGAGGTAAGTATGGGGTGAGGGTGTGTGTGTGTGGGGGAGGCAGTGTGCAGAGGGTGGGCATGGGTTGGGGGGCAGGAGACTGCGATGCACTGTTTCTGTTTAACAGGTGAAAAAAGGGAATGTCATGGGACTTTTTTTCAGGATACTTTGGCATGCTGGAATGGGCCCCAGCATGCCACCTTGGATTGTTTTGGGGGATGTAGCTGATGGGGATCGGGTACTCCGTCGGCACACACGAAAGGGAAGGAAGAGCCGAGGGATTGGGCACCCCTCTGCACACACACAACAGATGGGAAGGCATTATGTCAATGGGGGAGGGCTCCCCATTGGCAAAATAAACAGGGAAGGGGGACTGTAGCCAATGGGGATTGGGCTCCCTGTCAGCAAAGAAAGACTGTTGGGGGGAGCGCATGATGCCGAGGGGGATTGGGCACCCACTCAGCACACACTTGGGGGGGTCATTATGCCGACAGGGAGTGGACTCCCCCGTTGGCAAATGAAGTAGGTTGGGGCATGCGACAGGGGATTTGGCACCCCTGAAGTGGGGTGGCGGCAGTCAGTGCTGCCATGTTTACGTCGGAAAGCGTGTTATTGTGCTGCTGCAATGAGAAGCTTGCTTCTCATTGCAATGGACCTTTTCTTAGATCTGGTGGCCACATTCCGTCTTGCTGATGTGGCGCTTGCATGCTTCCTTATTGGGGAATGAGGGACGCACCTGCTGATGCATGCCCTGCATTCTCCCACAGTGACCACACTCCAAATCTGCTACTACTGCAATATGTTGACTCATGCGCAAGTGCGAGCCAACATAATAAAAAGGGAAAGGGGTGCCCATAGATGGCCAACCTTATGGACTAGAAATTGTAAAGGATGGATTAGGCTAAGAAATAGAAGAACTGTTGCAACAGATTTAAGAAAAGGTCCGTCCTTAAGAGTGGTAGGATCTCCCTGTCACAATGTGGCCCCAATCATCGCTAGTACCACTCTATATTTCTAGGCAACGAGGAACCCTATGATGATTTTGAAAAGTTGTCAGGGCTTTCTATTGTTTATTTCCTTGAGGAAAAATACATTTGTCTTCTGAAAAATAAAATCAGGTTGAGATTGGATTAGCTGGTTAAGACACATACCAACAGGTCTGTTTGCAGTTGCTTTAGGCTTGTTTTCTGCAATGCTTGTGTCAATCAACATGAATTACCTGACTAAATTTGCAGTTGCAGGAAAGAACTGCATGTCTATTGTTCCTGGATGGAGTCATGGCACCTTATTGTTCTGTTGTATAATTTGATATTTCTTGGGCATGCCTAGGCCTGTCAGAGAGTGTTTAATGTACCAGAACAGTTCAAAGTCCTCCCTGCTTATGTGCTTCATCAACTGAAAACCGTATTAGTAATGTTGTATTTGGCAAAGTCTTGGAAAATAGTTCAAACATTATTTAATTCATTGTTGTGTACAAAATCAGTTTTTTCTGGGTTACACTTCCTTCTCTTAGAGACTATCGGTTATGGTAGCTGCTAGAGCATATGTTGTGGTCATACTTGTTACGTATGTATGGACATTACAGTACATCACAATTTAAATAACTGCCACAGTAAAGTAATGGAAAGCATTTGGATGCTACTTGCATGCTACACAGAGCTACAATACACCATAAATAGTCTGAATATATGTTAACAATTAATAAAATTAAAGAGTAGTACTTTCAACTGATCAACAGGGCATATATTTTGGATTGGAAACTATTGCACTGATCAAAAATATTCAGTCTTTGGTATTAAAATACTAGTATTTTGATAGCCAGTACTCAAAGAGTGGTGCCTACGATATGACAAGCCCTTGGTTCTGGATATACTGCCAATACAGAATATAAATTATTGGTAAAATAAACAGATACTCCCTTTGATGATCATGACCTGGAGAATATATTTTTTTCATTTTGATCAACATGAGATACAGTACAACAGTGCTAGAACACATAAATGCCATTAAATTCCTTCAGTTTCATACCAACATTGCTCAGTGCTTCTTTGGCTTTAGTTCTTTCTTCTGTGAGGAACGTGCTTCATTGTGCCTAAAATCTCATAATAACTTAATGCACTTTAAAGCCAATTTGAAATCATGTGCATCTGAAACACTGAACTGTGACTATAACCTGTGAGTGATACATGTAATTTACTCATACTAAGTCATCTACTGTATTTGGCTGAGTAATTGTTCTCCCTGTTGTCATGCCTCTGATATGTAATCTATCTAATGTGTCCCAGGCCATTCCTGTAAAAGAAATATATATTCCAGTGAGCTAACCAGGTTAACAAAATAAATGAAATAAAGTCAGCCTTATTTACTATAATGAAGAATTTGCAGATTTTTGAGATCAGTGATGGTGAGGTACTAGTACCAAGAGAAAATTATGAACAGTCATCACACAGCTCCATTGAGTCAGTTGGGCAAGTTGAACTCCTTCCTTTTTGTCATCAGTTTCAGTCAACTATGATGTACCCTCAACATCTGAAAAGTATAACCGTGAACTATTTATATCACATGACTAGTAAACAGTGGACCCATGTTATAACATTTTAGTCATCATAATTTGCCATGCATGTTTTTTGCAGTTGAGTCTTTTATACATTTTGTAACAACTGATTTACTTTGATTATAACTCATTTTTCATAGCACCAGATTGCCGTCATACACAGGTATGATGTCATACCCATTCATTATGGAAATGGCTTGTGTACCTACCCCAGCCTTACTGGTGCAGTAGTGCTAATTACATCTTTTGTTTATGATTTCATATACTGCTAGCAAGATGTAATTGTATTGAAATATTTCTGCTGATGTCATAGTCACTGTACTTAAATGGATATGTTGCAGAGAAAATAAAATATAAATAAAAAAATAAGAACTATTAATGTGTTTCTGCTAAATCCCCATTTTCACTCCTGGGTCAGGACCAGAATATCTTGTGTTCCACAGGCTATATCTGCCATCGGTAAACATTCTGTCCAGGTGTTTTACTGACACCAGGCTTCTGTGGACCTACTTACCTGCCTTTCCATTGATCAGGGCTCCCCCTCTGCTTATAATACCCCTCTGGACAGGCACAGCACACGTCAGGTGACCTCCACGGGGGGAATTCCCACGGACGACTAACTCCCCTCCCAGCATCCAATCAGGCTTCTCTGAGGATGGGTGGATCAATGGCAGACCAGCTCCTCTAGTACAGGGGATGGGGCGAGAGGCCAGGATAGTCCCTTAGAATTCTGGTGGCAGGCATCACTTCATGCACCTGATCCTGTTTATTGTCTCCCTAGGGCCACACTCCATGCTCCTAGGGACAGCACCCATTTGGGTTGAGGTAGAAGGGGCTGAGTGACCTCTGAACTGATTCTGGTCCATTTTGCCATTTTGGGGATAGGTTGAAAGAGATGTGTGTTGCAGCAAATTTTAGATTTTTGTCAGGGAAAGAGAAATGTCATTGAGATTGTGAAGGTGTTAACGTTCTGTTTAGGCTCTACAGCCATTACCTTAGTAACTGATAGAGCCACTGCTGAAGTAAAAAGTAGTATATACAGTACACAGATAGCTAAATAAATCTGCTTTACTGGAAAGACATTTTCACCTCTGTGGTAATTCCTATAGCACTATTATTTATGAGTTGTATTCCTTAACCCATATAAATATCTGCCAGCCCTTGTAACTAACCTTCCTCACAGTTAGCCAGACACCATCACCCAGGTAGGCGAAAGCAGGGTGCAGGCAGATGTCTTACTATGGCTACACTCTGTGCTCCTTCCATAATCCCAAAGACAGTTCCTAGCATACTTTCTGTAGATGAGCCAGGCTAGCTATGTAAGGCCAACCATGCAGCCAGGGCCACAGTGTTGAGCCACCATAGTGAACTCATGAATTGGGTGCCCATGAATCCTCCCCAAAGTCTGACTGAGCTACTTCTACAGCACATCCCAGACTCCATCAGGTTAGCAAGGGGGTCTTATACCAACATGGTAGAGCAACTGCCAGTGCCACCATAATGAGCAGTTGTGTATGCTAAAAAATAGAGGATAATGTATGGTCCACAACTGATAACAAACATGTGTAGCTATAGAGAGGTTACCATGGCAATAATTTAAACCTCAAGAGCAAAGCTCAATAGCTTTTGGTCATCCTTGCAACCCTGAGATGGCAACACACACTTTGTTGATGATTGTGGACCATACATTGTCTTTTATAATGTAATGTCCACATATAGAACAAAGAGAACAGTATCCTTACCTTTTATTTTCTTGTTAGTCACCGCTGCTCCATTCTGGGTCCTGTTCTCATTGCCATGTCCGGTTCAGGAAGACCGGATGTTCAAGCACCGCACATGTGAGAACATGTTCTATGTTTTTGTACCATCGACGTGATGTACCCATGATGCTATAACAACACTGTAACATCACATCGAAGGTACAACAACCCTGTAAAATAATGGCTTTGTGGTGTTAATGTGCAATCATATGTTATAAAAAGTTATTTCATAAAATAAGGGGTACTGTGTGAACATTCATTTTTTACATTCCACTCCACTTGGAATAAACTTGCAACCACTTTGCTTTTGCAGTCTCTAAACTCAGAATGTAAAAAAACCCAAGTGGTCACACAGTCTACCATAAATTGTTGCCATCCTCCCCCCCCCCCAATATTAGTAATACTAACACACCAGCTGTACTGGAGTTAGCTAATTTTGTGTAAATATTATGTATGTCCATCTCCTTAAATGACCTCCCCTCCACCAGTGTACTGTATCTTCATGGATACATATGCATGTGGATGACACCATTAGTTTTCCATCTGGCCCTTGTGCTGCTGAACTTTTCACCAACAAAAGGATTTTGTTGAGGTTCAACACTGTTTCAACATCAACTCTTAATGGTATGCACAGATGAAAGAAAAAAGAGGTGGTTAAGCACAGAGAAGTTAAATGACTTGATCAGGGTCACTTGAGTATGGGATAGTTGTAGGATTCAAACATTGATCTCCGGGTTTAAGGCTGTGTGTCCCAACTACTTTAAACACTTTTAAATGAATATATAACATGTCCTTAAGTGGAAGCTCAGTTTGGTCTGCAGCACATGCTACTCTGTCTATAAAACTGTTCCCAAGAGCTGAGGATTTGTGGGTTAGAATGTGTGTGAATACAGTAGACTTTGAGTAAGTGCAGCTGGGAGCCAATATATAGTAGGAAGTAGCCTTTATTTTAGAAACACAGAAACATAGACAATGACGGCAGAAAAAGGCCAGTGGTCCATACAGTCTGTCCAAGTTCCCTATGATCCCTGGAACCTACTGTTCCTCCAGGGTACTAACTCTCTCCGTCCTCTCTCCATTCTCCTCCTTCTTTGTTCTGTCACCCTGGACAACCACTGCTCCCTTTATTCTGTCCCAGTCCTGCCGGAATCCCCTCACTGTTTGCACACCCGCCATCCTGGCCAACAGACTGTTCTAAGGTTCCACCACCCTTTCTGTAAAGTAATACTTCCTCACACCCCTCCTGACCTCTCTCCTGTTAATTTCCACTCATGTCCGTGTGACTGTGAGTTGGTATTCAGGTTAAATAGTTCTCCACAGTTCACTTTGTTAATTCCTTTAAGGAACTTGAAGGTCTCTATCATATCACCCCTTCCCCTTCTGGTTTTCAGTGAGTACATATTTTATTTATTTGAGTTTTGGTGACCGGGTAAGTCCACTGAGACAAGTACAGTCCCTTTTTCAGGGTCGACCCGGGTATCAAGAGTTACAGAGAGCATTAAACATCGTAACAAATAAGAGAGATACAAAAAAAAAAACAGTGTGACCACATCTTACACAAAACTAGGTTGACAGAAAGTATATATACATATTATGTACAATTGGCAAGGAATATGCAGATAGTCAGTACAATGCAACAAACGTTAATAGCAGTTTGTACGGTATACATAGGACATGTAATGCATACAAACAGATAGGTACTGTAGCCTGAGACACACTGGGGCAGAGTAGCAGGACTTTAACCAGAGTAAGAGCATGCTGCAGAGGCAGTAAGGGAGGCCAGCAAGGAGGACTGGAACTTATGGAGAGTGGAGCAAGACAGGACAGCGGGAGGGAGCGAGTGAGTTCCAATCAGAAGGACCAGCATAGGAGAAGGACTTACAAGGAGTGGCAAGATGCAGGCTAGGCTTGATAAGAAGGGGAAGTGATACTGAACGGAGAGAATGTGGGGCTTGTTTTAGATGGATTAGCCCAACTAGGGTAGATATATTTACCAGTTTAAACAAGAGGCTAAGAGAGTAGTACCTCAATCTGGACAAATAAGGTAACCATCCCAAGGAGGAGAGGACATCAAAGTGATGTTGCCAGGAGTCGACCCCCCCAGAGCAAACCTACTGATCCTGTGGTAGGCCTGGGAGAGTATGGATAGGGTTGAAGAATTTGCAGGGGCCAGCAAAGGAGCTCCATAAGTTAGAAGAGATATAAGGTAACAGGTTGCAATCTTGCAGCAGGAGGTCAAGGATAGGAATGGATGGATCCTATATAGGAGGCCAAGCCGCTGGTTGAGCACTTTAGATACATTGGAGGCATGTAACTTAAAGGAGAGAGAAGGGTCCAGTGTGATGCCTAGGTATTTAAAGGTGTGGACGCACTCCAAGATATCACCACTAAGGGAGGTGATAGTGAGGGGCAGGTGGGAGCGCTTGGCTGGTGAGAGATGGGAGAGGAGCATACACTTTGTTTTTTTCAAATTCAGGACAAGGTGCTTACCATGCAACCAACCCTCTAGGGAGGAGAAGTCATAAGACAAGGCACTGTTAATCCAACCAGTGCCAGGGGAGAAGCGGTAGATGATTGCATCATTTGCATATAAGTGAACTGAAGCCCCTCCAGAGGAGTTGGGTAGGTCGTTGAAAAACAATGAAAATAGTATAGGACCGAGGATGGAGCCTTGGGGGACTCCATGAATTATTGGTTTAGGATTAGAGACAGAGCCAGACCATTTGACACTTTGTGAGCAGCAGGAGAGTAGTTTTCAATCCAGGTTAATGCACTGCAGTTGAAACCAAGAGCACGGAGCTGATGAAGTAGAAGGCCAGAATTCACCAGGTCAAACACTTTAGTAAAGTCCACAAAGATGGCTTCAGTGGTGGACCCATGGTCCATAGCCTGGTAAATGTCAGAGGTAACTTTTATCAGTGCAGTAAGGGTACTGTGATGCCTCCTAAATCCATGCTAAAAGGAGGATAACAGCATGGAGTTCCAGGTAGTCTTACAGGTTATTACATACATATTTAGTGCCTTGACGCACTTCTTACAGGATTTGCCCTGCTGGCTGTGAATCATTTCTGTTACTCTGTGCTGCACTGACTCAATCCTATCCTTATCCTTTCTGAGATGAGGACTCCAGAACTGGCTACATTACTCCAGGTAAGGTCTCACCAGGGATCTGTAGAGAGAAAGTATTATCTCTTTTCTTTTGCTATCAGTACCCCTCCTGATACTCCCAGAATCTTGGTCAGCACTCCCGAGGCACTTCCAATAGTGTTTATTCTATGTGCAAAATTTCATTATAGCGTTTAAAGCAGCAAATGGCAAATTACAGCAGCGAGTAAACAGGCGTAGTTCATTACGCTGAAATGTAAACGGTTCTGTGCTGGCATTTTGAGGCTCTAATTTTCCAAGGTTGAGTCGGCAGATTAAATATTTTGGTACCGTTTATAGACTCCTATGGACCTGATGCTATGAATTTTTCATGGATTACCCTATGCCTGTTTACTCGCTGCTGTAATTTGCCATGTGCTGCTTTAAAGGCTATAATGAAGTTTTGCACATGCAATAAACATTATTGGAAGTGCCTCGGGAGTGCTGACCATTTTTCTGATCTCAGAAAGTGTTGTTTTCTACAAGATGTCCAGGTAAAGTGCACCCCCTTTTCTTTCTATCCATACCAGTATCAGTCTGGAACTCTGACTGGGTGAGCAGTGCAATTTCTTGTATATTTACTCCCAGAATCTTGTTAGCCTTGCTATAGGCCCTGTTGCATAGACTTGTTTGCATGAGTTACTGATGATAACTCCTGGATCTCATTCATCAGTTGTAGTGTAAGTCTCTCCCCTCCCATCCAATACTCCATCCTGGGGTCCTTTTTCCGTAGGTGCATTACCTTGCACTTTTTGGCACTGAATTTTAACTGCCAGATCTTTGACCACCCCTCTAGCTTTTGTAGGTGTCTCTGCATTTCCCTTATTCCCTCTTCACTATCCACCCTCCCACACAGTTATGAGTCATCTGCAAAGAGACACAGCCTGCCCTGGATTCCATCTCCAATGTCACTAATGAACATGTTGAAGAGGACTACACCCAGGACAGAGCCCTGTGGATTCTCACTGGTAACCTCCTCCTCATCCAATTTCACCCCATTGCCCACCACCCTCTGCAGTTGTCCCTCTAGCCACCCACCCAGTTCACTGTGGGTTTAGCTGCACTCAGATGTTCCATCTTCTTGAGCAATCATTTGTGAGGTACTGAGTCAAATGCCTTGCTGAAGTTAAAGTACAGCAGATCCACAGCATGGCCCTTGTATAATTTCTGTGTTACCCAATGAAAGAAAACTATCAGGTTAGTCTGACAAGACCTTCCTGCCATGCAACTGTGCTGTTTACTATCCTGAGACTGTTGCTGTCCACATAGTCTATGGGGTTCTCTTTGATCAGTAACTCTATCAGCTTCCCCAGGATAGAGGTTAGACTGACAGGCCTGTAGTTCCCTGATTGGTCCTTATCCCCCCCCCAGTATGTGGGAGTGTACTGTCTAGGATCTCCTTCTGATCACCATCCACAATGGTTCCCCTAGAGATGTCCTTAGTTATAACAGAGAACTTAAGCATGAGGGCTCGACATATAGATAGAGTGAGAAGGGATCTTTGAAATTGCATGTTATGTTTGGCTTTCTAGAACTGGCCAGAAGGCCACAATAATAAGTGAGAAGCAAAATGAAAGTCGGCTGTTACCAAATGCAGAATGAGGGAGTCTAAGATGATGCTACTGAGTGAGCAGTATTTGCTAGTACTTCTAGTCTTGCCTTCTAATGTAAGTTTGGAATAGAAATGAGGTGCCCCTACCAGTGCCAGGGGTTCAGATTTGGGGAAAACTGGAGGATGCTCTAATTACATGTTAGAGACAGATGTGGGCACATAGGGGCTGGAAGAAGCATTTAAAAGTGCCGATATGCACTACCCCTGCATACTCCCTCAGTCTGAGCCCTGATCAACAACCATGAAAACAAGTAAAATGGATGTTAAAAGTATCTGCATCAACTGAAGAGGCTGTTACTCTGGTCGAAGAGCCAGTGTGGATTGCTTTGTCCTGCAATTCCTTAAACTGAGGGCTGCAGGCTCATTACTCCAGTCCAATCCAATCTATTTATATAGCAACTCTCCCAACAGGCTCAAACCACTTTACCAAAAATACAGCTGTGGTTTGGACCAGAGCACTCACCTCCCCAGCTCATCGTTTACTCACCCTAAAGCTACCCTGAGTGATCTTCTAGAGCATGGCTCTTGGCAGGGAGCCAAGAATGACATAGTGGTGAGGCATTCGGTCACCTGTGGAGGGACTGCGTGGGCTTCCTTCCAGGTGTTTGGCTGTTTCTGAACACTCATTGCCTCATGAAGTTAGGTAGCAGTGTCTGTTGCATGCTAGTTCACCTGAGTCCCATGAAATGTGTGTCTGTGTTATGTATTTTGTATTCCCTGTCCCCTTCCTCCTGGGCCACACCTAGAAACAAGCCTCAGTTCAATGTACCTTTCCCAGCCAACAATTTTCAAATAAATAAATAATAAATAAATAAAAGAGATGTTCAACAGCAGCTGAGAATTATAATAAATATCTAAAGGGTAGCCATATTTAAAGGCATTCACCTTTAATTATGTTAGATCTTTTAAAAAATGCTAACTGATTCAAAATGGGGAAAAAAGGGCATCTCACAAGACAGAAGCAAAAAGGCATACCACTAAGCAGTAACAAGGTTTTTTATTTCTATTTGTGTTGTATTTATTTATTTTACCAGGAAAAATGCTCCACTGAGCAATTCTCATTTACATGGAGGTTCTGGTTGGGACAGATAGCATAACAGAAGATAAGGACCCAGGTAACATAATACAGAGAATAACGAACATGGGTACAGCAATTTTACATGCAAGAACTAAAACAAGCATTAAGAAACAATAGAAGAAAAACACAAAATACAAAAAGCATGCACTGCTGCTTTACAACAGGTACAAATAGACATAATAAAGGCCAATCTGATGCAAATCCTTAAAAATTATAAAAAAGGAAGAAATATTTATCTAGTTAGCAAATGCTATATAAGACTTGCAAGTGCATAGTATATATCAGTTTTAGAACTTTTGTTATCAACATGAAGCTGTTCTTCCACGCCAGCCGTTGCCATAACAACATGATCTAACTACTGTACTATGTTGCAACATTCAAACATGGTAACTCCTTCTTATCAGTTAGCTTATCGTTTCTGACCAGGACATTGCCACTGTGGCTGATGAGAGTAAATAAACTACAATACTTGATAGAATCAGTGAAAACAGAGCATAGGCAGCAGACTTTTGGTGCTCTAGAGTATATTAGTTTTGAAGTGGTAAATTTGTCACCAGCCTGGTTTTAGCTTTCTGTCCACTATTACCCCTAGATCCAGGGGGCATGATCTAGGGGTAATTATGGATCGTATGTGGAAGCCAGTGCTATACTTGTTAGCACAATGCTAACTTGCTGAATATGAGGGGATAGTGCTATACAAACAAAAACTCAAATTCATCATAACTTTCAGACTTAACTTCCAATTCATTTTCTTGTTTTTTTAAAGAGATTCTCCAAGTTAATGCTTTGCACCACATGTTGTGGTGCCTTACCTTTACTTAAACCGATCCAGATATCTATGGCCAACATTTGTTTCATAATTTAGTAGTGGAAGGAATAGTAAATTTCTTCCCAGCCAAATCTTTCCACTTCCTGGTTCTGGGAGCTGCTGAAGTTCCACCCCTGTGCTCAGCAAAATGATAACGTATGCCCAGGGAGAGCACGGGGACGCGCTCCATTATAGGCTATGGTGGCATTTTTATGATCATTCATTTATATTAAAATGGTCACTTGGTGATGAAATATGGGCACTGATTGACTAACAAGGGCCTTGTTAGTTGACCAGTGCCCACATTTCATCACCAAGTGACCATTTTAATATAAAAAAATGATCAGAAAGATGCCACCATAGCCTATAATGAAGCACATCCCTGCGCTCTCCCTGGGCACATGCCATAATTTTGCTGAGTGCGGGGGTGGCGAGACTTCAGCAGCTCCCAGAACTGGGAAGTGGAAGGGATTGACTGCAGAAATTTACGATCCTTTCCACTACTGAATTAAAAAACAAAGTTTGGCCATAGATATGTAGTTTGGTTTTGGTAAAGGCAAGGCACTATGACAGGTGGTCCAAAGCATTAACTTGGTGATTCTCGTTAATGCAAAGGTTTCTCTTCTTTTCTCCAGACTGAAGAATACTAAGGCTCACAAAAGCAGGGGTCTTATAGGATCTCATGAAAGTGGGTTCCTACTCATGAAAGTTACAGGTGTCAGTTTTGCAAAAATCCACTTTGGAAAAATTCATGACAAAATGAACTTGTGTATGTACAAAAATGGTTACTTATTTACTTAATCATTTAAAACTACAAATTTCCCCAAAAAACAATTATTTAAAGATACCTTCTTGGGCCAAATGCTAACGAACCTGAAAGTTTCAAGTTTAAATTTGCATCCATTTTTGTGCTATTGGTAAGCACAAAAACAAAATCTTTACAAAACAGTATTTTAATGTATTTTTCAACCTTCTAGTACTTTCAAACCACAGAACTGACCGTTATCAAATTTATGGCATCCAGTGATCCCAACACCAACTACGCATATGCCAAAGTTCAGGTAATTTCATCCAGGGATGGCCACTTAATTTTTTTCACACAGATTTTTTGTCACCTTATTTAACTTTGTCAGCCCCTGCATGCCTGATGACCCCCAGCCCCCTTACCCACCATCCCCGGGACATCCCACTCCCTCTTACCTCCATGGGTGAATGGGTCCCAGTAGGTAGTGTGGGGCCTGCAGAGTTGACAGTATGATCCTGCTTGCTGGTGTGTTTTTTTTGCTCTGTTTTTTTCCTGATGGGTCAGGCATGCATGCTATGATACACATGCACAGCATAAAGATTCTGTAGTCTTCAGTATTTGTATCCTGCCAACAAACTGGTGACTACCTGATGTGGCACCTGCCTCCACTGGGTAGTAGTCAAGCAGTGGTATGTGCTGCCTCCACTCTCTGAAGGAGGACAGCCATCACTGGATGCATAATCCTCCTTCCCCGGCCGACCCATGAGTGACTGGTCCATTTCCAAACCCCCGGTCACCAGTGTGGCAGTGATGACCTCTCTATTAAGGTGCACAGTTTGGGGTCTAACATAGAAATGCATACTCAAGCCTAATATGGGGAGCTACTGTGCCCCATAATGTGTAGAATAATGACTGGGCAGTGATACTCAACAAGGCTCTGTTGCCATCGAGGGGTTGAGATGACAGCACATGAACCTCCAGAGTAAAGCTCAGGAGGTCCATGCTATTATCTCAATCCCGAGATGGAAACACATGTTTAGTTGTATTTAGTTGCCCATATTTTATTTTATATTGCTTACATTTTTTTGCCTTTTACATAGGAGTCACAGAAGCATCCTCCCACAAGTAAAAATTGTGCCATTTCTTTGTTATCTTCTACCATTGAAATAATTAACTAATTCATGGCTTTGTTCCTCATAAGTTACAGGTCTTACCACTCTCTAGTGGAAATCAGTGTGTTATTCCACTGCAGCCCATCATGTAATCATAGAAAGATAGGTCCTGTTGACAGAGTCTTCCCAGTATTCAATACACTGTACACACACATGCACACACACACACACACACACACGCACACACACTTACTTCTACTTTCTTTTGTGGTTGGGTGAATAACAATCATGCCTGCCTTTTAACAGGGAGAAATTCTTTTCATTTAATATGTTTCCAAATGCAGGATTTGTAGTATGTGAATGTATGGCAGGTGTTCTCTGGAAGTGCAGACCATGCTGTTGGGTTGATAGTGCAGCAGACAGTGCATCTAGATGGTGTCCAGGGAGCAGCATTCAGTACCCAGTTGGATCCCATTGTTTTATTCCATCTACAGCTTCTGTTTCCATTGCCTGCTGCTGGATACTGCCACACAAAACAACTCATTTCCATCTATAAGTAGGAGGGGCTTGCTGAAGTTTTATCCACTAAAGGCTTCATTGTATTTTCGAAGATAAAACAGCAGCATATAATTTTATATAAGAAAAATAACCACCTATCCCTTATACTTACAGTATATTGGGAACTTTGCTAAGTTAATGATAGATTCACTGAGCTGCTATGAACACCTGCTGATACCAAATGCCCCCGTATAGTATCTGAGAATATTACTAAGAGATCTCATTGGAGGCTGTCCTGTGTGATGATGTGTGTGTCTTATACTGCTCACTCATGCATATACTGAATGAGGACTCATTAAACTATATACACATATATTACAGCCATGGACAGCATATATGGCAGACAAGTCAGATAGATTATTTAATTTCTTGTTTCAGTCACATTTTCAGTGATTGAATGTACCCCGAACTAAATTATACTTGCAGTTTGGTGCCCTCTTGTGACATCATTAAGACATCACATGAGGCAAGAATTTCTCAAGCAGCAACCTGTCAATGTAATTTTAATAATTATCCATCTAGGCAGCAGTTTACAGGCTTTTTTCTGTACGACAGCAGCACATTCTGTACAACACAGGTAAATTTTACTGAAAGTGGGTGACATGGAATAGCTACACTTGTATGTGTTTATAACTTTCTTTTTACACTTGTTTTTATACTTCAAAGGCTTTTCATGTGAGTGAAAATAAAGATAAAAGCAGGCTAGTAACCATTCTTGATATGTGAAGGACTTTGAATGTCTTTGACTTGGTGTTATAATATGTAAAACAGATGAAACTATAGTAGTTTGATGCAATACTTCATGTAAGTATTGAATGCTAGCAAAATAAAAAAATATAATGGCGGGGGGGGGAGGAGGGCACTGCATATATACAGCCAATAGTCTTACACTGCAGGTGTAGGTTTAAAAAGTCCCTACAATGAGTCACATAGGTGGCTCTTATAACTTGCTCATAAAGTTAATTATTGAAAAAATATCCCATTGATGTTTACAATACTACTGCATTTCTTACATTAATGCTGTATGCCATCTACTGCCAATGCTAATATGACATATTATAAAAAGGGTCTGAGAATTGGAGCTTTCTGATTGGCTGCAAACATTCTAACAGCCTTATGTTAATCTTTTATTAACATACATGTAGAGCTTAGCCATATGCTGAACAAGGTTTAACACTGTTTAAAAACATGTTTTATTATAATAGCAATAAGGCACTCCCAGGGATTATGTTAATGGTCAGTTAATCACCCTCTAGGGGCATGTAGCACTCAGCTACACCTCATGCCACAGTACACCCCCTAGAAGGTGATTAACAGACCATTAACATAACCCTTGGTCATGCCTTATTGCTTAACTGAAGGAATTGTAGTTTGAGTGATATTCTTATTTTTTATATATCATAGGTAATGTGTAACCTTATACTCTGTGTAGCATTGTGCACTTTTGTGTAACCTTTCGTACCTAAATAACAGCTACAATGCAGGGCAGCATTGAAAATGAGCCTCATCTCAATGGCTGTAACATCTTTCCGTGTCTTGAAAATAAACATGAAAACTCAAGGAAACATAACTGATGATGGCATGATATATCGTATATAGCTACTGTATACCTGCTATCCATTTAGTTCTTGATTTTCAAAGCGAGCAAGATACAGTTGCATGAAACGTATAATAAAACCTTAAGTGCCAACTAAAGGGTTAGATTGTTTCAATGTTTCTATAAAACTTCATTTCAGGGAAACTGAAAAATGAATGGGAGCACTACTAGAGAAATACTGTGTCAGAATGCTGGCCCAAACATGAGAACGGAGGTCCAAAGCACTTCTTTATGTTCCTCCATGCACGTAAATGGGGACTCAAGCCAAAAAGAAAGAGGCGAAAAACAAAAATACCTTCAGGAAAATTGTAAGTAATCGACAGGACATATGGTGAACACGGCTGACTACACAAATAATGACAAATGATTCATTTCACAACTACCCAATTAAATTTGTTATTACCTCAGTGAAAAAATCTGGTATGCAGATGTCCTTAAGAGGGACAAGGGAGTCTCTTCAGGGCATCAGTGTCCAATTAGTTATTTATTTTTTGGGTGAAAGAACTGTGAAACAATAATGAGAATCCCAGTTTCAGTCAGAAGGGGATGCCACCATGTGGTCAAAAATACTGTTTAGATACTCATGACTATGTAGCCCTCTTGTGCAGGGCACAATGGGTGTCACAAGCTTCCCTAAGTGATCACTAACTACACTGTGACTGTGCAGGGAATGGGGTGTGATCATCATGCAAGTGGCCCATGTTACCATTAACACAGCATGGCCACAGACCCTCACAAATGCAGTTACAGAGTTTTGTGACACCCCCTGCCTGTAGAGCTGTTACAGACAGGCGGAGAGAGTGTTTCAGCTCTATGAACATGTACTGAGGAGCTGGCAGGGGGTATAAATTTCATGGGATACAGTTGGTAACACCATGGTGCAGGGGAACAGGCCTTGCAAGACAGGGATTTCCATGGAATGCCAGGGAATGATCTGGGAATAAAAGTGGGAGGAGGAGCCTCTGGGCCATCAGGGAACATCACTGGCAACAAGGACATTTTGAGGAACCACTTGCACTGAGCCTAATGTTAATGGATGAACATGGGTGGGAGGAGACTGACGGTACCCCAAAATAATTTGCAGCATGACACAGTACCATTTGACTGGTGCTAACCAGCATGTTAGCGGGCAGCCCCATTTGCACTGCAACTTAATAGCACAGAGGACTACTCCCTCCTGCATCTGTGAACAAGCACTGTGTATAGTCACAAAAGATAGGGGCATCATGGGGCTACAACTTGAACCCCATTCTGCACCCCTTCTGGCCATCAGGATGCCAGTGGCAGTGCACCCATCATTAGGGTGCTAAATAATGGAATTCACCACCCCTCTCTGAGGTCCACCCCCCAGAGTTAGAATATTTAGAAAGAGGGGGTATGGGGATCATGGGGGGCATAGCCCCCCACAAAAAGAGGGGACAGTGACTTACAAACTTGGTGCCCTAATGACCAGGCACACTGCCACCAGCACCCTAAATGGGTGGAACTGTAATATAAAAAGTTACTTCATTATTTCAAAACATGGTTCCCCTAGTGATTGAGATGGAGTGCGACACTTGCTCAAACCATTTGCAGGAGGCTCTCATATGGCTTAATTAGTCTCCATAATCAAGGCAATCCCAAGTCATAGCTTATAATTAGATGAGGGAGCAGCTTCTGAGAGGGGTTGGTACTCTTCACAGCTGCCCCTAAAGTGTCACAAGGTCTAGCATGCATCATTTTCAGATTTCCCCACTGTGGCACAGCTGCAGCACTTCACTGATACATTCCATGGCTCTTTGGTGCTGGCAGATGTGTATTACACATGTCTTCCTTCTGTGCTGTTTGCAGTTACTTGCACAAAGAGTGAAGTTTGGTCACTTTGTGGAAAAAAGTGCCACTTCTCCTGAAAAAAACATTGCAAAGTCAGCAAAATTGAAGTTGGTAATGCCAACAGGAACTTTATGATGCTTGTCCAAGTCGAAGTTTAGCAATTTTTTGGCAGCTTCACTGATGAAGTTTAACTTTGTTGTACCTCTAGAGTTGAGACAGTGGATATGAAGACAGTTCAGACATTCAGGGTGACGCTGGAAAAATGTTGCTCACCAAGGGAATGACAAGGTACTCTGGGAAGTAGGAGGGATGGGGAAATCCCTATAAATTAGTAAATGGTTATTCATCCCTTATGAAAGTGGTGTGGTGGTTTTGGTGGTGGTGGAGGGGGCAGTGGAGAGGATGCCTTCCACCTGTAAATGACTATGCTACTATTGTACTTCATGAGATCACCATGTTTGGCACATGGCATTTACTGCATAAAACTACTTACTGTAGTAATTGGAAAGGCTGCAAGAAATCAATAAGATTTATAACACTGTACTATTAGGATCTTGCTTTCTTAAACAATAGAACTTTTCTCACCTTTTCCAATGCCACTGGGCATCTTAAATGCCCAATAATCCACTCCAGCTTGTGCAGTAAGCTTGATCTTACCACACCTTAAGCAACGGAAAGTGCCTGATGTTGCCTCATGCCTCATCATGCCCCCCCCGGGTTTGTAGTAAGATCTGTCTTGATACACATCACTCTGTGGGTTATTGCAGACTTAATTCTCCATTAAGTAGAAGCCAAAGGCAGCAAGCACACTTACCCTGCTTTCATATAAATGTGTATGCAAAATAAAAATATATTTTGCCATCAGGTACAAAGGATTAGTCTTTTATGTGTTAATCATGATAGCACAATAGACAGAATAAGTAAAAAGTTAGTGTGGTGTAGAGTAGTGGAGTGATATGTAGATTCATGTAGTGTAGTGATGTGTAGAGTAGTGTAGTGTAGTGCAATGTAGAGTAATGTTGTGTAGTGTTGTGTAGAATAGTGTTATGTAGTGTAGAGTAGTGTAGTATAGGGTAATCTGGCATACAGTAGTGTTGTGTAGTGTAGTGTTGCATAGAGTAGTGTGGTGCGGTGTCAAGTAGTGTAGTACAGTGCAGTGTATTTTAGAGTAGAGTAGTGTAGTGTACTGTTGTCTAGTGTAAAATAGTGTAGAGTAGTGCTATGTAGAGTAGTGTAGTGTAAAGTAGTGTAGTGTAGTGTAGTATAGTGTAGTCTAGTGTAGAATAGGGTAGGGTAGTATAGAGTAGTGTTGTGTAGAGTAGTGTAGGGTACAACAGTGTAGTATAATGAAGTCTAGAGTAGAGTAGTGTAGGGTAGTGTAGAGTAGTGTTGTGTTGTGTAGAGTAGTGTAGGGTACAGTAGTGTAGTACAGTGTAGTACTCTCATTCCCTACCACAGTTTTAATTTTTTCATCATTGAATTTCTCTGGTTTATTCAAATTTACAATCAAGTTATTGTTCACTGCTCTACTTTTAAGTAGGTCATGTGATTGCTTATGTTATTTTGTTTCCTTGTAATTTGTACCTTGACATGGAACCTTTGTAAAAGAGCCCTGGGCTCAAAGGTATTGTAATTCTGAGAAATAAATAAATAGTTTAATATAGAGTAGTCTTGTATAGAGTAGTATAGTGTAGAGCAGAGTAGAGTAATGTTCAGTAGAACAGTGTAGTGTAGAGTAGTGTTGTTTAGAGTAGTGTAGGGTACAAGTACAGTGTAGTCTAATGTAGAGTGGTCTTGTATAGAGTAGTGTATAGGAGTAATGTTCAGTAGAACAGTATAGTGTAGAGTAGTGTTGTGTAGAGTAGTGTAGGGTACAAGTATGGTGTAGTCTACTGTAGAGTAGTCTTGTATAGAGTAGTGTAGAGGAGTAATGTTCAGTAGGACAGTGTAGTGTAGAGTAGTGAAGTGTAGTGTAGAGTAGTGGAGTTTAGTGCAGAGTACTGGCATAGGTGTCGACTCCATGGTTTGCTCAACTTAAAATTGCAATCGAAAAAGAGATTGCTGTTTAATATGCACTTTTATCTCAAATGTTCAGATGGTTATACCACATTATCATCATAAATTAAGGATGAAATACCTGTTTGTTTTTGTGATGACAAATAACAGTTTGAATAACTATGTAACTCGATTTTTCTTTAGTGCTGGTAATGTCTAAAGTGCAGCTGCAAACCTGCATTAAGGAACTCCAGGCTCAAATGCAAGGTACATTCAATTTTTGAATTTATTGTATTCAGGTTTCTTTATACTTCCCAAATTGTATCTGAGGAAATATGTTTTGTCTGAAACATAATACCAATGCGTTGTTTTGACACCAGAAAAAAAACATTGACTGCCAACCCTGTACTGTATGTTTCATTACTGTATATAAAATACAAAATCACACATGACCCCATAATGCAAAGCATCATGGGCTACATATGCAAATCACCACAGAATATTATGCTGGTTCAACTTTAAGCAGAAATGCATGGTGCCGAGAATGCCTGCATTTCTGCTTAAAGTTGAACCAGCATAATATTCTGTGGTGATTTGCATATGCAGCCCATGATGCTTTGCATTGTGGGGTCATGTGTGATTTTGTATTTTGTTTGAAACTTGGTTTCCCAGCCAAATGCCCTTTGGGGTAACCATTGCCTCAGTGCTTGCGCACAGAGGTTCTTTGTCTTTTATTATTGTATATAGCCTCTCAAACCGGGGGAATTTTAGCAAATGTTTCAGGACAAGCACATGTGCAGATACCCTATGGATATACTTCTGATAGCATAAACTACAGTATCAAATGAGTTCCTCTGGGAAGCAAAAAAGACCCCCATTATTTGGTGATTCAGGTCTTTTAATTATTGGGATATGTTTCATATATACCACAGGAAACCTATTATGCATTTTGCATTTGCTATAGGTAATTTTCTCATCAAACGTCTTCACTGAATATTTGTTAATCTTTTGAAATCTAACACACGTATGGGAATTTGAGTGAATTATGACATGAGGAAACCAAGATTATCAAGCTAGTCCTATGCTCTGCTTGTGCTTCAATCTTCTCAGATGTACAGTTGGGTTGGAGTGGAACATCATTAACACTACACTACACTACAAGGCTCAATAGTTTAAATCTTCAAAGTCTGGAAACAAGGCGTAAAAGGGGTGACATGCTCTTTTACTATAAAATAATGTATGATGATACTTTAATAACAGTATTACAGATAGAATATAAAAAATCTGGCTCCATCACAAGAGGACATCCATTGCAAGTCAGAATAAACAAATTCAGTGGTAATAGGTGGAAATATATTTACACACTAAGAGCTGCCAACTTGTGGAATCAACTCCCTGAAAATATAATTATTAGTGAAAATATATTAGTGTTTAAAAAAAGATTGGACACATACATAGCAAATGGAGGGGGTCTGGATTATTACTGTTTCACTTAGATAGGAGCTTATCTTGGGCCCTGTCCTTTTTTGCTCCTTACTTTATAAGTGTTCATAAGTGTTGCATCTGTACAGGGCTAATCTGTGTAAAATTGCAAAAAGAAAAGAAAAATATATAACAGGTGATATCATAACAAGTCTTTTTGCACGTGTGGGAATTTTTAGCAACAACTAGCAACACAGATAGGTGGAAGGCATTTATTTTTCTTTTGGTAACCAGGTAAGTCCCACTAGGCACAAGTGCCTGTTTTCAGGGTGACCTGGGAGCACTGGGGAGGTTAAGTGACTTGCTCAGTCACACAGTATGCAAGTGGAGGTTGTGGGAATCAAACCCAAGTCTGTTGGATGTACCAAGCTCATTCACAGCTCATTACTCTAACCTCTAAGCTAATCTGCCACATACTAGTAGCAATACTTAAATAAACTGGAGCAACTCATAAAGATTGTAAATACACAACTTTAAAAACTACCTGGTATTTCTCTGAGATTACATGAAATGGAATTCTGCTTTATGAAACAGAGGAGAATTTTTTTGTCAGAAAAGAACCATTTGGCCCACCCAGTCTGCCCAGGTGGTCCCTGCTTAGTTTATCACCAGAGACCATAACTGGTCTGTGGCAACCTTCCCTCCTCCTTATTTGCTAATATTCCGCTATGTCTGTCCCATGCATGCTTTAAGCCCCCTACTGTATTCACCTCCACCACTTAATTTGGTAGTCTATTCCAGGCATCTACCATTCCTTCAGTGAAGCAGTACTTCCTCAGCTCCCTCTTAGAAACATAGAAGTTGACGGCAGATAAGGACCGCAAGGCCCATCCAGTCTGCCCATTTCTTTTTCTACCTTATAAATGTGCCTTCAGCCTTTGCTCTGTCAATGACCTATCTATTCATAGTCATTTGTGTTGCTCCCTTATGCTTATCCCATGCCTGTTTGAAGCCCTGCACTATATTCATAGCCACCACTTCTTGTGGTAAGCCATTCCATGCATCCACCACCCTTTCTGTGAAAAAGAATTTCCTCACATTCCCCTTAATCGGCCTCCCTCTAATCTCATGCTGTGTCCTCTTGTCCTGCTATTTTTCTTATATTTAAACATGTTAGACTCTTTCACCTTGTTTATGCCCTTAAGGTGTTTGAATGCCTCGATCATATCACCTCTCTCCTCCTTTGCTCAAGGGTATACATATTGAGCTCCGTTAATCTGTCCTCATATGTCTTCTGATGCAGTCCCTGCACCATTTGGTTGCCCTTCTCTGGACTGCCTCAATTTGTTAATGTCCTTGTGAAGGTGTGGCCTCCAATACTGCACGCAGTACTCCAGATGGGGCCTAACCAGTGTCTTGTACAGAGGGATTATTACCTCCTCTTACGACTTGTGATACCCCTACTAATACACCCTAACACCCCCTAGCCTTACCTACTGCTTTAGGTCTGCTTGGATGATTTTAGGTCATCAGTGATGATGATGCCCAAGTCTCTTTCTTCCTTTGTGACTGCTAGCAACTCCCTCCCAGCCTATAGGTGGCTTCAGGTTTCTCTTCCTATGTGCATGATTTTGCATCTTTGCATTAAATCCCAGTTGCCACTCTTCTGACCATTCTGCTAGTTTATCCAGATCTCTTCTCATTCTGCCCACCCCATCTGGATCATCTACTCTGTTGCAGATCTTGGTGTCATCTGCAAACAGACAAGCCTTACCCTCTAGTCCATCTGCAAGGTCACTAATGAAGATGTTGAAGAGGACTGGCCCCAGGACTGATCCCTGAGGTACCCCACTTGTGACTTGCATCTCTTCTGACTGTATACCATTTACCACCACTCTCTGTTTTCTGCCCGTCAACCAGTTTGCCACCCAGTTGACCAACTTCTGACCCACCCGAGCCTACCCAGCTTATTTATCAATCTTCTATGTGGAACAGTGTCAAAAGCTTTGCTGAAGTCAAGGTAGGCGACATCAACTGCTCCCCCTTAGTCCACCACTCTGGTTACCCAGTCAAAGAAATCTATGAGATTAGTTTGACAGGACCTTCCTTTTGTAAACCCATGCTGTCTTGGATCCTGTGCCCCTATGGATTCCAGGTGTTGCACTATCCTTTCCTTAAGGAGTGCCTCCATAATCTTGCCCACTACTGAGGTAAGACTGACGGTCTGTAGTTCCCCGCCTCCTCCTGCTACCACTCTTGTGGAGGCGGGATCACATGAGCCCTTCTCCAGTCTTCTGGGACCTCTCCTGTGCTCAGAGACTCACTAAACAATTCTGCTAATGGCTCTGCTGTTCCTCCTTTAGCTCCTTAAGTACCCTGGGATGATGCCATCAGGTCCCATTGCCTTATCCACCTGAGCTTAGCAAGCTCTTGTAGGACCCTTTCTTTTGTGAAGGGAGTAGGCTCACCTCCCTCCCCTGTGTCCATGATGCTGAGCTGTGGGCCCTGTCCTACCTTCTCTTCAGTAAATACTGAGCAAAAGTTTCTATTTAGGATAGATGCCTTTACAGGGTCCTCCTCCTCACATGCTCCTTTTCCCCATTAGCTAGCAATACCCCTCTGGACTTTCTCCTTTCACTAATGTATCTATAGAAAGTCTTGTCACCTTCTTTACTGTTCGTGCTAGTGTTTCCTCAGTTTGGGACTTTGCCTGCCTTACTGCCTTACCTGCTTCCCTTAGGGCAGTTTGGTATGCCTCCCTATCTTCATCCCTGTGTTCCTTATATTTCCTGAAGGCCAGCCTTTTGGCTCTGACCTTTTCTGCTACTGTATTTGAGAAGCAAAGTGGTTTCCTTCTTTTTGCACTTCCTTTTCTGTCTAACACAATGGGATGTTGCTTCAGCATTGCATCCTTAATGCTTGCCCACTTTGCCTGTACCCCTCACCTGTGTTTCTTTTGCCAGGGCTAGCTTAACTCTGTAGGCCATCTTATCAAAGTCAGCTCCTCTGAAGTCCCATATTTTGCCTTGGAATGGGATGATTTAGATGTAGTAGCCAAACTGAACCATACCATGTGATGGTCACTGGCCCCCAGGTGACCTTCTACCTGGAGATCTGTGATCCCTTCTTTGTTAGTCAGTACTAGATCTAGGATAGCCTGTCTCTTGTGGGTTGCTGTACCAGTTGTTTGAGGCCCTCACCCTGCAGGGAATCCACTATGAGTCTAGTTCTGGCAGATGTTCCTGCTGGTATTGACCAATCTGTATCTGGCATGTTGAAGTCTCCCATTATCAGAACCTCCCCTTTAGCTGTCATGTTTTGTATATCTTCTAACAGTAATGTGTCTATGTCCTCCCTCTGGTCTGGGGGCCTGTAGACAACCCCAGTTCTTATGGCTGTCCCATTTTCTGTTTCCAGGGTGACCCACAGTTCTTCTGGCTCCTTATGTGTATTCTGAATTTCTGTAGCTTTGATATTTTCATTAACATACAAGGCCCTCCTCCCCCCTTTTTGCACCTCGGTCTCTTCCAGAACAATACATAGCCAGGTACTGAAGTCTCCCAAGTGTGGTTACTGGTAAACCACGTCTCACTAATTGCTACTATGTCCAGTTTAGCCTCTGACATTATTGCCTGCAGGTCTGGGATCTTATTTCCCAGGCTGTGAGCATTTGTGTACATGATTTTCCATTGGCCAGATTTTGGTGGGTTAGTTGTTGGGTGAAGTTTGGCATTACCCCTGTGCATCGTATGGGGAGACAAACCTTTTTTCTTACCTGGTGATGCAAATGAACGGCAAACATGCTGAATTCCTGTTTGACCACTAGCTGAGGGGGGAAGGGTGTTCTTCCCATTCGACGTATGGGGTGCTGCACCCCTCTCCCCATTTGCTAGTTTAAATATTCTGCAAAGACGTCAAACTTCTGCCCCAATGCACTGACTCCTCTTTAGTCAGATGCAGTCCATCAAATTTAAAGAACTTTCGCTCCCAGAACTGTTGCCAGTTCCCTACAAATCTGTGTCCTTTTTCCTGGCACCAGTCCTTGAGCCACGTGTTTAGCTCCCTGTCTCCCTTCTCTGACCTTCCGTCCATCTGCTCCCTCTCCCAGACTGGCAGGATCTCAGAGAAGGAGATGCCGATGAAATAGATGACAGTTTGTCACCCAGCCTAGTCAGGTGTTCCTTGGTCTCACAACTGACCGGCTGGCGAGATCATTAGTCCCTATGTGTACTAGGACATCAATGTTTTCTCCTGCCTTGTGAACAATTTTAGCAATGCGGTCAGTGTCTCTCCATGCTGATGTACCTGGGAGACATCTGACCAGCACCCCTGGCTGGAGATGGGTATCAACTCCCCGAATCATGGAGTCTCCTATGATCAGAAGTTTTTTGGATTTCCTTTGTGCTTGTTTAGTTTTGGTTCCTGATTTGGGTGAGTTTTGTTGTGCTAGCTCCTGTGCGCAGTGTCTTCTGCCTCTTTATTTGATTTCAGAGATAGAGGCAGATACCTGTTTGTAGTGTTTATATGGTTTTGGAGGTAATGTGTTGGAGAGCAGAGAGTGATGGGGCACCTGATTTGCTCCTCCTAACCACCTACCAACCTCCTGGACCAACTACCCTCTGCGGTCGAGGTTTTTCTGTTGGATGCTGGGGAAATGGCAGGTGGTTCTTATAATGTATTTCCTCTTCAATATGAAATTTGAGGCGTGCAATCTCTGCCCATGCTGCCCGGAGCTGAGCCCTAAGATCTCCAAAGGCCCAGCATGTAGGACAGTGTCCTAAATCCTGTAAGACTGTCCTTCTGAAAATTGTTCCACAGTACCTGCAGTTAATGAAATCCATTCCAAATAAGTTGCTGGGTTTGTAACCTAGTCAGAGTAATTAGAAGGAAAAAAATGCAAGTAATGGTTCTAATTGTGCTTTGTTTTAACTTGTTATAACAAGTTAAATTACTAGTGCCCTGTAAATGATATCACCTTGTGGAGGCCCCACTGATCCACCCTTCCTGCTCTGCCACAGGATATGTCACAACTGTGGTACCCTATAAAGGAGTGTAGCGTGGGGTGGTTGGGGATGGGGTGGGTGGCTGGGCCCTTCCCTGCCTAAAAGAAGAACCACGGACGAAAGAACAAGGAGGTAAGAGCAGAAACAATCAGTCAACAACAAATGCAGTAACCCTGAAAGCTTATCCTAATGTTAGATAAAACTGTAAAACCTGTAAAGCACCACCTGTAATAATTTCAGAGAAGATATACCCTGTAAGAAACACTTTGCTCCAGAGAAAATAAAGCAGTAACAGAAGATATACCTTGCAAAAGACACTTGAATCAGAAGATTACAGCAGTAATCTGTTAGCACACACCTGTAGGCACACCTTGTAATAATGCAGAAGAAGGTATACCAGCAACAACAATTTGAATCAGAGAAAAAATAAAGCAATGAAATGTTAGCAACAAACAGTAGCAATCCCTGTGAGTAAAAAATAAAACCACCACCACACAGTAAATCTGCTTAGCCAAACTAAGTCTTAATCCTTCTCCCTTGCTCTGGTAAGTTTCTCTACTCTGCCTTTCAAGCAGTCTTAGAAGGAAAGAGCTCAGGTGAAGCTAGGTGCCTTGGCCAGCAAACCAAGTCTTCTACCCTCCTCCAGCTTCATCATATGCCCTCTGGTCCTGGTGCTCTTCCTTATTAGAAAGAGACTCCTGTACCCTGTTCACTCTCATGAGGTACTTGTAGGTCTCTATCATGTCCCCTCTCACTCTCCTCTCTTCCAGGGCGTACATGTTGAGATCCCCAAGTCTCTTGTCATAGGATTTTTGGTGCAATCCTTGCACCATTTTAGTTGCCCTCCCCTGGACTGCCTCCACCCTATTTCTTTTCTGAGGTGCAGCCTCCAGAGCTGGACATAATACTCCAGGTGAGGTCTCACCAGCAAGTGATACAGTGGCAACAATGCCTTCCTCCCTCCCTCCCTCCTCCTTCTGGAGATACCTCTCCCTGTGTCGCACTTTCAATGCATAAAATACCTCAGAGAGCTTTATAACTCAATGAGTTATTTATACCAAATATACCAATAGAGCAATGACTACATGCCAGTAAGTGAGACTACTCACAATGTAAATGTGAAGCATGATGTACTCTGGCAACTCAATTTGAAAGCCTGTCCCCTGCAGTAAATCAATTTACAGCTGAGTCTTTTGCCATTTAGGGGGTCACGCTTCAAACAACACATCCAGCAGAAATGGATGGACCCAAAAAGGATAAAATGCTGTCATATATCAAATGTTTTGTTTTCCAAACTTCTTCAAATCACATATGCCTGCTCCATCAGTCCACTACCCCCTCAAACCAGCCTCCCTCTGGAGGGTTAGTTTTCTGCACAAACTACTTGATTCCTGCCACCTTGTCCTTTGGGTGCTTCCTAGCTCCTGTCAGGTCTCTCCTTTCAGTTCCTGCTGGGTAAATACCATCAAACCAGTGGGAAAAGATGGTATGGGGGCCAGGGATGTTGAGCTGTCCAAAGGGGAGGAAGGAGGTGTCCAGTGAAGGAGTGCCTTTTGCCAAGGCCCTGCCCCATATTTCAATATTCTTCCCTACCATCCCTGTGCGGGAAAGGTCTGAAGGGGGCAGTGCTAAGCTACACCTCTGACTCTCCTCAACCCATCCCTGAATGCATGCTTCCTTTAGCTGCCAATATTGTCCAGGCTACCACTAGGTTGTGGAGCAGTGGGGGACTCTACAGACTCGCACTTCAGAGCAGAGCCCTATCACCGGGATGTGTATTGCCCTTCTGCTGCCCTGCAGCAATGCTGTAGACTCATGATGCACACCTGCTCCAGGGGCTCTGTTGGTGGCACTCTTCTCCTATCCTCTGTGTGAATAAATGAACTTAAAGAGCCCCTTGACAAAGAGACATAGGTTTCAAAACACTGGGGATTGTTGTTTTTCCATCTTTGGAGCTTTTTCAATAAAGCGAAATACTTACTTTTTGGATTATATCTCTGTCTTTATTTATAGATTGCAGCCTCTGCCCGGAGTGCCAGTCTCTTCCTTATTTCTCTAGTCCTTGCTTGCTGACTACTGCCACCTGCTTTACTGGGTTAGTGGGCTTCAACTTTTATGTTTCTTTGAACCCAATCAATGACTTGGCTTCAACCACCTGCTTGGGTAAACTGTTCCATTCCTCCACCACCTGCTCCTTGCAACTTCTTTGCATGCGTTTTGAATCGCCCTGACAACAAACTTCCATCTGTGCCACCTGATTATAGTGCTTTCTTACCTCAGGAATAGATCACTGCTGTCTGTCCATATTTCTATTTAAAAGGAAACTAAAATCTTTTTTCTTTCAACAAGTCTTTGGGGAGTAAGAAGTTATTGAATGTGACAAGCAGTTTTGTGTTTGATTGATTGGAATTATTTACATATTAGTGGGTGCTATTTATTCTTATTTGTATGGTTGGTTGTCAGTTTTTATATTATGTAAGGGTACCGTGAGCCTTTGGGGAAGGGTGCCCAAAAGAAATAAGATCATCTACCATTACTACTATCCTGTTTATTCCCATCAAGAACTTGTACATCTCTCGTCTCTACCATTTCCATCCTCCTCTTTCTCTCCTGGACTCCAGAGAGTACATGTTGAGACACACCAGCCTCCCCCCCATAAGCCTTGTCTTGCTGTTCCTGGATCACTTTTGTAGCCCCTCACTGGCTGCTCTTCAAGTGGTCCCTATCTTTCTTTAGGTGGGGACTCCAGAACTGCACACAGTACTCCAGGTATGGCCTGACCGGGGACCAGCAGGGGGGGCAGTATCACCTCTTTCCTTCTGCTAGTGAAAGCCCTACCAATATGCCCCGGCATCCTACTTACCTCCCCATATGCCATACTACACAGCCATAGATTTGAGGTTGTCACTAACAATGATTCCCAGGTCCCTTTCCTCAGAGCTCTGAACCACCCTCATTCCCCTCATCCAGTAGTCTGTTCTAGGCATTTTATTGCCAGTATGCATAATCTTACTCTTCTTGGCATTAAATTTAAGCTGCCAAAACTTTGATTACCTCTTCAGCTTTTCTAGGGCCCTTTTCATGTCCCTCCTCTGTGCCCACTTCACTTTAGATTTTGGTGCCATTTACAAAGAGACAGATATTGCTCTGAATATCTTCACATATGTAATAAATGAAAATACCGAACAGCAGAGGTACCAAGACCACTCTCTTTGCACCCCAGTTGTGACTTCTCAGACACCAGAGAATTAGCCATTAATGACCACCCTCTGAGTCCTGCCCCACCAGGCATTTCCTTTTAACCAACCTTCTGTGTGGTACAGAATCAAAGGCTTTGCTGAAATCCAGATACAGCACATCCACTGCCTAACCCCCTGTTCAGTGCCGTAGTAACTTAATCAAAAAAGTCACTCAGATTAGTCTGGCACAATCTGCTTGTTAAGAATCCATGTTGCCTCTTGTCCAGTAGCCCATTTGCTTCCAGGAATTCTACTGGGTGCTGTGTTATGATGATCTCCAGCAGCTTCCTTACACTCGAGAAAACAGATTACATAATATAGGGAGGGTAATACAGTAATGTAGTACATGAGTAAGGGCTACTGTGTATGGAATTTAGTGAATTCCCCGTGTTGTTGTACCCTAGTAGTGACATCAGTCTGCTGTTGTACCATCTTGAGTACGTTGCTACTAGGGTACAACAACAAAGAATGCCTATACACTCCACTTTTCCTTTCAGCATCTCTGACGGGCTCTTCAATTGCTTGTTTTTTCCCTTGTTAGTTTCAGCTGTCAATTGTAATAAGAAAAATGAGTGATTAGTGATGGTTCCACTGTGTTTTCTAAACCTTAATAGTAGTGGCCACCTGCAGTTCATACGTGAGCAAGAGAATCGGTGCACGATAAAGAAAACTGAGACCAATTTAAACATACTTCAGAATTACCTGGCAGACATAGGAGAGCTATGTGAGACTGACAAGGGCTCATGAACATGGGTCAGAAAGGGACAAATCTTCAGCTAGCAAGTAAGGTACAAATACAGAGTACTACAAATTGTTACACTCGCCGTTGTTGTTCAAAGGTGCCCATATACTATAAAAGATGATGGATGGGCAACAGTGAACAACAACGCTGAGTTAAGTTTTCAAGGTCATAATGAAAACCAAAGACCTCTTGAACTTCACTGTCACGGTCTAATGGTAGTCATGACAACCTCTCGAAGCAAATAAAACTTTGTTGTTCATTGTTGCCCATCCATGATCCTCTATATTTAAGTTTTAAATTGAATTCTTGCTAAATAGTATGTTTTTGAATGTTTTTCCTGCTGCAATATTAGTGGCTCTTCAAAAGCGGGTATCTACTAAAACAGAAACACTTAAATATATATACCACTATATAATTTACCCAAATTATGTTTAATTTTAATGTTTTTAAAGTTTTTTTACTTTCTCCTGTTGGTGTATTTCTGATAATGCTTTACTTATATCAATGTGTCTTTCGAAAAGCATCAGGCTGTCCCCAACTGCCTTCGCAAATGCAGAGCGTTTGACATCACAGACTGCTGCCACGAAGAGTACTATGATGTCATAACATATGCTCAAAGAAGCCAGTTTGGGACATGTCAAAAGCTTGTTCTGCTATGCAAATTAACTGGATAGGCTACAAATATGTGTTCATAACCCTGGAAGAGAAACTGGATAATTAACAAAATATGTGATCGCTAGTAAATCAAAGTAGATGACACATTATGTTTATGAAAGTACATACTAAAGGGGATTAGTTAATGTATGTGCTCAGACAGTAAAATTAAAAAAAAAATATTTATTACAACATTGCTGGCACTAGTCTACATTTTTGACATGTAAATATAATTCAGATAGGTTTCTACTTTAAGTATTAACTAGGGTTGCTCAGATAATCCATTTTAAAAATGGATAGTTAGGATTTTGGGTGGTTTTTAGGATATTAGGATTTTAGGATGTTGGTCCGTAAAATCCAGTATTCTAAAAGCCACCTCGGATGTTCGGATGTCAGATTATCTGACATCTGAAATCTGAAATTCGGTGGCCTAATGCTGCAAGCAGGAAGTACATATGTTCTCCCTTGCGGATGACAGTGGTTTCCTCGTGGTGAAGGATTTATGCAAAGTCTAGTCTGCAACTTTATCAAATTTCTAAGTCTCAGGACCTTGAACTCCCTGATAAAGTGCCTCAGTTTGTGTCTACTGTTATATTATACTGTCCAAGTTCAGATAAGACAAATAGTGTGCAGTGTCAGCAGAAAAAATAACTTGTATACAGCGAGGCCTACTGTGTTTAATGTGGCAGCAGACCCAAAGGGAGAGTGACAGTCCTCAGTAGTCAGTCACACAAACACTTAGATAGATGAGAACAAACTTTGCTTCTATGCGTGACAGTTTAGGATTTTTTTTGTGTTTGGTAGTGTTTTAAAAACTAATATTTGGGGGTGTGACTCTTAAAAAAAATGTTTGTGTATTAAGAAATACCACAATTTTTTCAGTGTTTCTAAAACGGCATCTGCTGCTGACAAGGCAGGTTCTGGATCCACAGGATGTGGCAGTGATGGTGGCTACAGGGCCTGTAAACACAGCTATGCAGACGTGCTGCTGGGGACTCCCAGCAACTACCAGAAAAGTGTATTAAGGGCAAGGTTGCTCTTGACAAGGGCCACAGAAGTGCAGGTAGCAGTGTTGGAGGGAAAGAATCAGTGCCACCCTTGTGGGAGGGGCATGGAACTGTGAGTGAGGGTATGACTGTTTCCCAAGGAGGTGCCGAACATCCAAGTGCACAAAGTGTTGATCGGAAAAACATTTTGTGCACAACATTATGTTGTCAGGGAGTCCGGACAGGGGGTAGGTTCAGATGGGAGTGGCACCGGTAGTTCAGCAGCTACCATCTGTGCCACTACCATCAAGTCTAGGGGACCCACTCCCAAAGCTTCATTAATTGAATCTGGGAGGCAGGTGTCGAGGACCACCTGATTGTCATATTCCTCCTCCAGGAATATTCCTGCAGACTCTTCTTCAATTGCACCCCCAATTGGCACCAGCTTCATCCACCCAAACTGCAAGGGAGGAGCAGTTTGTGCTGTAGAAACTGAGGAAGCCGGCCACTGTCACCTGCACTGGGTGGACATAATTCAGCACTCATGTTGTGCATGTCTGTGTTTTGCCCAGTGCAGGTGATAAGTCTAAAGCAATTCATGCTGAGTCACAGGTTGACAGCCACTCTGACCCAACCAAGTTCTCAGAGGAGGAAGGCACTGACATAGGTCAGGGTGGCCAACACGAAGCAGTTCAGCCTGTGCTGGCACAAGACATACCAGAAAGAGGTACAGGTGAGGAGGAGGAGGACATCGAAGAGGAGGAGGAGGAGGACATTCAAATTCCACTGATTCAAGCTGAAGAGGAATGGAATCACTCTGTTGATGACCCCTCATAAACACCCCCAAATTGCCTTCTGATGATGATGGAGAAGAGGAGGAGACCCGTAGTCATCAGAAGGCAAAGAAGGCTGTTGGTACTTCTAAGGGGAAAACTCCTGCAGTGTCTGTTAAGGCATGAGGGACGAAGGCTTCCAAGAGACCATTGGCTGCTGTTATGAGGAAAGGTGGCGTGGCTGAACATGATGGCAAAACAAATACAGGAGATAATGGGGATGGCAGCAGTGAATCTGGCTGGGAGTGTGGTTCTGGTGGGCAGCCCAGGTTCCAAATGGTTAAGGGCTGTGGTATCTGGATGTATTAAGAGGTCTTTTCATCTGACCCCAAATATGCCTGTTGCCTGATCTGCCTTGTGCAGATAAGCCAGGGAGGGCACCATCATATGGGACTTCCAGACTTTGCAACTACTTGTATAGTCACCATTAGTGACCATGGTTCCAGTGCATGAGGCAGGTCTGGCATGGCAAACATCAGTAAGAAGCTTTTTGTGTATCCAGACACCATCACCAGCTTCCGAATGAGAGAAGGGGCTGCCAACTCCTCAGGTTCCTGTTGTGCCATGGTGGCAACTGACAGTGCCGCAGTGTGCAGAACATTCGTTGAAATTCCCATCCACTCTCTTGAAGGACAAGGAGATAAACTGAGCACTGGTGGAATTGCTGGTCTGGAGTGTACTGCCATTCTCCCTGATCTCAAAATGAGGCATTCCGCACATTTGTGCATGCATTAGAATCTTGGTACACAGTTCTCTCCAGGCATTTTATTTTACTCATGTTGCATTGCAACTGTACAAAAGTATGTGTGCTGAGGTTTCAAGCAGCCTTAAGGAGTCTGCTATTCCACATGTCCATATCACGACGGACATATGGACAAGTGGACAGGTGGTTGACTCTATGACAGTGACAACACACTGGGTGTTTCTTTCACCATAGCATGTTGGCAGTAAGTCAGCAGGATTCAGCTGCCATGCAGCACTCTGGGTGATGGGTTTTGACAGCATGCACACCTCCCTAAACCTGCCTCTCAAACCTGAGGAAGTGTCTGAACAATAGTTACGAGGGTGTGGCTTGGAGCCTGGCATGCTGGTGACTGACAACACTGCCAGCATCCTGAAGGCTGTTGATGAATGTGGGTACAACCATGTGCCCTGTCTAGCTCACTGTCCTGTGCTGTGGTCTCTACTGAAAAAGATCTGGGTGGTGCAAGATGTTGTGGGTACAGTGAAGAAAATCCATATGCAATTTCCAATTCAGTTAAGGCCCAGCGTGAGCTTAGGCATCTTCAGTGAGAAAAGAGTCTGCCAGAACACATTCTGATTTAAGACTGCCCCATGAAGTGGAACTTGACTTTCCATATGCTCCATCAGTTCCAAGAACAGCAACTGACAGTTCATGAATGCCTGTTCTGCAGTAAGATTGGCGGAGCAGATGTCATGGTGTCTGCCAGTAATTGGAGGGCTGTGCAGACACTATTGACAATCTCGGAGCTATTTGAAGCAGTGACCAGGGAAGGCAGTTCTCACTCATCATGCATGTGCCTGATCTTGCCACAGGTCTGGTTCCTTCATGTCTTCTTGGAGCAGAAGAGCACCCAGTACAGGTGAGATCTCAGGGCGAGAGAGGGTGCAAAGCACATGATTGAGTCACATCTGCAGTTCCTCAGCACAAATGACCACATCCAATGGATGTTTAATGAGGACCAGTATGTCCTTTCTTCCTTGCTGGATCCTTGTTTTAATGGTCAGTTGGGGAACATTCTACCCTCCCCAAAGTGATGTAGGCTACTGGAAAGATGTCATCAGGGACAGGCTGCTGAGGTTCAGTGATGAGGGGAGTCAGTCTACAGAGCTTGAGAAGGCGAATCTGCCAAGACATCACAGTGCAGACGTTGAGTTAGTTGGGTAGGAGGATAAGGACAAACACCAAGGGGCATCCATGCTGGAGAGGATGCGCTTCATGACCACCACTGTTAAAGCTGAAGGTCTCAATTAGGTTTGCATGGTCCACCTGCATAGTGATTGGCTGTGGCATCTGGTAGGGGGTGTGGCAAGTCTTGAGTGGAGAGTTTAAATTCCCCAGCAAAATTAGAAGCCATACTATTAGTTTAATTGTACTGGGAGCGAGAGAAGCAGTAAACGAACTGAGGAGCAGCAGATGGAAGAACAGACTCGGGGCCAGCTAAAAGGATGAAGACTTCATGTGGAGTGGCAAGTGGAGCAAATCTGCCTATCTGCAGGGGAGAGAGAAGAAATTTCTGCCGTGGTCTTGGACTCATGGTGCAGTCAGTGGTGTTTAGCAGCGAGCAGCAAGCACCACACTAGTAGCACAGACAGATGGCAGGTCTAATATAGGAATTATCTGACTGGAGTCATGAATCTTGGACTCAAGTCATTTGGGGGGCAGGCATGAACAACAGTGGGGGAAGGGGTAGCAGTGTGGCAGGTTGGTGTACAAATCTGAAATGTCTGGCTACACCCCTGATGTGACATTGCTGAAGGTTATCTCCTGTGTTTTGAATAACCATCACACAGAGATTGTGTGTTGAATCTGAAGTTTGGTGTCTGGTCTATCTGTTATCCCACAACTCCCCCCCCCACATGGGGAAACAAAACCTGAAACCCCACAGGTGTGGCTCAGTCGACCTGACTAGCTGTGTTGCCTCCCATACATGATCAACTGGACGGGGCCGCTGGACAATCCCCCCAAAAGGCAACTGCCATGGTGCAGGAGCTGCACTAGGGACCCCCTGGAGCAACAGTAAGCACCAGGGAAGGGATAGTGGGGGCTGGGGGCTGGCAAGGCGAAGGTGGGCCATACTAGTGATGGGGAAATAAACAATGAAAAAGAAGAAATAGTAACAGCATACTAGGGGGTACATCCACTCAAATAAATTTTTTACAGAACGTAATACAAAGACAAATTTTACATTGTGATTAGTTCCCTTAGCTGCCAATTAAAGCGTTGTAATTCATCAATTGCTGCATCTCAAATACTGTTGTCATTTTTTATATTGAAAAATGTGATTTTTTAAAAATCTGAAAGCCTTTTAATGTAAGCTATGGATTTGTTTTTCTGTGGAATGCTAATCCATGGTTTATGGAAACAGCAAATTACTAATCTGTGGTTTAATACTGCTTTTGGGATTCCTGAATTCTGCTTCTGATGGAATTTTGCTGAATTTCCAAAATTTCTGTGGAATTCTGTCAGAAGTGGGATTTGAAAATTCCATATGACACTAGTCGGCAGGCAAGGCTGGACAGAGATTTAGTTAGTTATCGTACAAAATAGGGCTATGAAGCTGATTCTGGGGGCAGCAGAACAGGTCTTTTTTGGAAAGGTTAGCAGGCCATAACCTGTATACACTGGAGCCCGGGAAGAAAAGATGGGGCATGATGGAGACATGCATGTTATTGCAAAGAATGAACAGGGTGCATTGTAAGGACTTGTTCAAGAGGGATGAGGCACAGTAAATTAGACGCATGGATGGAAATCAAGGGGGAAGGAGATGTGGGGCATGAGGAAGTTCTTCATGGAGTGAGTGGTGGATGAACAGAATAGAGTTCTCAGTGTTGGTTGAAGCCAAAACTGTGACAGAGCTTAAACCTGGGTGAAACAGATATCTGTGAGAAGTGGGACTCACAGGCAGAAGAGCAGAAGGGATACCAAGGGGGGGGGGGCAACAGCCACTAGGGGTTATTGTCTCTAAATCCATCTGGCATTTGGCCAAGCATGGAGCTAAGCAGGAAAATGGTCAGACTGCATGAACCTTTGTGTCGTTTTCTGCCAACACAATCAGTGTTTCTGTGTCACATAAATGAATGTTCTATTGCCTGTTTTAAAAGCAAATTGAAAACATGGTTGTTTTTTTCTAATGGGTCTACGTCAATTTGCTCCTGTGAATTCACACCCGGTCAACTCGCTCCCGACAACTCGCTCCCTTGTCAATTGGCTCCCGCAAAATTCACTCCTTGTCAACCCGCTCCCGCTCTCCCACACCAGACTTTACTGTTACTGTCAATCACTAATTCAATTAGTTCAATTAATGCGTTCAACCTGTTACTATGGAAAGTTATAAAGCTGCACTGTGGAAATCGATTCTGTTGCTACAGTTCTTGTTCACAGTCTGCAGAATGGAAGCTAAGTTTATCCTGTCCGAGCAAAAGAAAAAGAAACTAGTGGACCATAACAACTTTATATATACACACTACAAACGGGGGCATAATGGGAAGTCTATTTGGCAGTGCGAAAGAGCTGTTAAAAAAGACAAAACATGCAATACCAGGGTTCACACTGCCAGTTACGAGGACCCAACTATAATCGCAACATTTAGTGAGCACTCACACGCTCCTTACTCGACTGCAGTTGAGAGATGTGAAGCCATAAATCGAGCTAAAAACCATGCTGCAAGTAGTCAGGATACGACTGTTTTTTTACTGTTCTGAGTATTGGTTTTTAAAAACAAAGAAAAGCATCATGATTTTACTTATTTACCTTAAATAAAGTTGTGCTTTTTAGCTGGATATTAACTGGATGAATGTATGAACTTCTGCACTAAGATTGACGCCAACGTCACTGCATCACATGACTAGGCATATGTCACATGACAAATGGCGTGTACTGCACTGGTGATGGGCTTGGTGATGGGTTCCGGATTGCTGTTGTCCAAAGCTGCCTTTGTTTTTGCTTGGTGAGCACAGGGAGTGAAACAACGTGGAGCAAAAAAGGGATGGGTGCAAATTAGTTGGGAGTGAACTGTCGGGAGCGGGTTGTCCGGGACCGAACATGCAGGAGCGAATTGACGTGCTCCCATTTTGAATGTATGTAAATGTTTTTAAATATGTTTTATTTGGTTGTATATATTTTTTTGTCTGTATTATTGCTGTAATTTGTCTTGTTTCAGGTCAGACATGAAAAAGGGCTTGTCCCATGTCTTTACCCAGTTAACAAATTAAAAACAAACAAAGAAACAAATAAAAACACTCAACTGACTCTGGGCAGTATAGCCTAGAGGTTAGAATAACAAGCTGTGAATGAGCTTGGTGCATCCGGCAGCCCTGGGTTTGATTCCCACAATCTCCACTTGCATACTGTATGACCCTAAACAAGTCAGTTAACCTTCCCAGTGATCCAGAGTCACCCCTGAAAACAGGCATTTTATAGCTAGTGGGCTCACCTGGTTACCAAAGAATAAAAAAAAAGTTGCAGAACTGATTGAAAACTCAGCCTCTGATTTTGCAGCTTAAGGCAGTGGTGCCTCTGAATGCAAATCAGGTGCAGTAAGTTAAAGCTCAGGGAGTCTTTTTACTTTCATATGCATACTTTTTACTAGAGAATTACAATAATGTGTGCAAAGCACATGTTAAACACTGCTCCTCCACAACTCATTACGTCTGAACAGAAGTACTGTAAACCCCCTCTTCCTGACGGAGCACATTATTTACTTTATTGAGGAAGGAAATGTTACATGTGGGGATCTGCACTGAAGTTCATATCCTGGTAAGCTTTTGTCCTTTATTTTTTTATTTTCCACACCAAACAAAAGACATCGGTGAGCTTTAGGATTTTGGAGCCTTCCAATATGATAACCCATGGCCCCCCACCCAACCCACCTTGATCAAATCATTTTATTTTGCCTACAAACCAGATACATATTTATTTTAAACAAGGTGGAAGTAATGTTAGTTCCTGTGGCCAGTCTCTGCCTACCTTGCCAATTGCTGTTCATCTGTCTGATTGGCTGGGCCATATATTGGTGAGTAATTTCGTGACACTATGATGCAAAGTCTAGAGGATCTATACAAATAAAAATAACATTTCAAAATAAAGCATGTATGCTGGCTCAGGCTGCTTGCTCCCCTTACAAGCAGAGGGTAGTAGTGACTGTAGGAGTCACGGGTGCTTAAAACCGAATCATTTACTTACCCATCCCATGATGTTACAATCGAGCCATTCCTGATAAACATGTCTAATTAAACTCTAAACACAGTTCTCAGAAAGGATTATGTTCTTTGGATACCATGGTAAGAGAAGTGGTGAAATCAGAGCTCAGAATGAAAATGACTAGTTGTTATCACTAGGTGGCGGTATCTCCCTTTGTCGAATCTTTCTGTTGCTTGTTTGTGGTGCTATGTTAGTCTTAACAGTCCAGTGTGGTTCATATTTTTGGTTAATACCTTTCATTATACACACTGAAGAAGTTTTACACATGCTTTTGGGCTCTCTAAGTTCTTTTCATTAGGTGTAGGGAAAACCAGTCAACATTTCAGAACATACTGTGTACAGGAGTAAGGATAATTTGATGCTAATCTTGAATTCAGTGAATATGCTGAACTCTGGCATTTTAGATGCCAGCAAGGCAGGCCCGAAGGAACTGGTTCCCTTTGGCTTTTCAGCAATTCAACATTATGGCACAACACTTTTTACAGGGAGCACACACCATGCATGTCCAAGTTGTTGGCAAGCCACATGACTTGTCACAGCCAATCAGCTGTGCTGGAGATCGGGATCTCCTCACACTGCACACAGCTCAGTGCCCTATGCAGCTCTCTCTCTCACAGGAGAAGCATGGCTACGAAAATAATTTATGTGAAAAAAAAAATGATCTTCTGTCATGAACAAAAATGAAAATTATGATGGAATTATGCATCATCATTCCAGTTACCTTATTATTACTGCTACGTTTAACTTTAGCTTCACATAAGCAATCTAGCGAAATCTTGTTGCAGAGGAGAGCAAGAGCGAGTGAGCGAGCGAGTGAGAGAGAGAGAGAGAGAGAGAGAGAGAGTGCAGGTATAGATGTAGGGCAGAGTTAAAGTAACAGAATGGCAAAGGTGTAGGGGGACATTGTGAAAGATTTTGTTTGACAAATATAATCTTGACTGACTGCTGGTGGTGTAGAGAGCATAGAAATTCATATTTGATTTTTTCCCCCCTACTGCTGGAGAAGAGCAAAATTAAGTCTAGGAGACTGGGAAAGGTGCAGGGGGAGTCTGAACAAACGACTTGACAAATAATTTGACTGCTGGTGCAGGGCACACAAATCTCTCTTTATTTCTATATTTATTACTTTTGTGTCTGTGAGTGAAAACTGAGTAGAGCAGGTTGCCACAGTAAGACCCAATGTCTCTAAGTGAGGGTGAGGGTATCCCATGTGGAAAATAACTATATTTAAATAAATGTATTAATATATATATATATATATATATATATATATATATATTTCAAATATATTTGCAGATAAACATTTCAAATATATTTTTATCACATGTCTGACGTATATGCAAAATATCTTAAATAGGATGATCTGAGATATAGGCATCTAATTTATGTGCAGAATAAATGCAACACATCTATTTAAAGCAGCAGGGCAACGAACCTGGGAAAAAAATGTGACTAACTTGTTTCCACTCTAAAAGATTCCAGGCATCTTCCAGTTTTCTTTAATGGTACCATTTTTTAATTCCACAAAAATCTGAGTATTTTATTAATGCTTTAATTGAGTTTGTTTTTTCAAGAAAAAAAAGATGGCTGCCACATTTTACATAGAAGCAGCATTGTAGACATGCCAAGGGTTAGGATAGAAAAAAAAAAAGACTCATGGGGCACATCATGCAAAGTACCTAGATAAGTAATAATAATGATAACCTTATTTATATAAAGCGCAATTCAAAGAATATCAAAGTGCTTTTACAAACAACTAAAAAACATAAAATTTTAAACCAGTTAAAACATCCAAATCCATAAATTTAAAACTCAGGGTACGCCAGAGAGAATAAATAAGTTTTAAGAGCAGATTTAAAGCTCTCCACAGTCAGGCCCCCACTTATCTGGGGAGGTAGAGAATTCCACGGGGTAGGAGCCGCAAAAGCAAATGCACGGGCTCTAGAGTTTTTCAAATGAACTCTGGGAATCTCTAGCAATCCTTCCTCAGCAGAGCAGAGCAGTCGGAGGGGGCGGTAGGGACAGAGGAGCTCTTGCAGATAACTCTGTCCCTGACCGTGTAGGGCCTTGTAGGTTAGCAAGCCAACCTTGAAGGTGATCCGCCACTGAACAGGCAGCCGGTGCAGCTCGCGCAGCACAGGTGTGACAAGGTCAGATCTAGAGATCCTGGTCAACAACCTGGCCGCAGTGTTCTGCACCAACTACAAGCGGCAGATATCAACCCCCAGAAATCCTAGGTACAGGGCATTGCAGTAATCAAGGTGGGAGGTCACAAAGGCATGAACCAAAGTTGAAAGATCACTGGGTGTAATTAGTGCTTAATCCGGGTAATATTTCTCATATGGTAAAATGAGATCTTGACAACGGATGACACCTGAGACTTCAGGGTCAGCCCCTCATCAAAAATAACATCCAGACTCTGCACCCGTTCAGAGGATGTCAGCTGGCAGCCCCCGAGCATATGACAGCATTTGGGAATACAGACACAAATGCCTTTGCAGTAGCAAGCTCAAAATCTGTCATGATGCTTTGTGGTGCTAATTCAGTGCATAATAATTTTATTTGAGATAGAACCCTGGAATAGCTCAGTAAAGTGCGTTTTGCCATAAGAACAAACACTGATGGGATTACTGCTGTAAATTGAACACCATGTATTGTGTACAACTGGGAAAATAATATTGGGGTGGCCTTAAATGTTCCATCAGCATACCAGTGCGGTGAGCATTTCATGTACTGCAAATTCTGGTGTGTGGAAAATATAATGAAACACTCAGAGCATTATTCGGTCCGGAGTCATACTGCATAAAAATATCCCCCCTATCTGATTTACAGTACTCAGGTGGTATTATTAGCTCACTGAGTGCTGCAGGCTGAGTATGAGCAACTGAAGCAGTCTGATGTGCCCTTTGGGCAGTTCATTTTAAACTAAAAAAAGAAGACAACTTGCCACTGATGGAATGGCTAATGCCAGTGGTAGCACTGGCGAGTACCTGTTGAGTAGTCTCTTGGGACGTTGCTGCCTTCTCTTTCATTTGATTCACAACTTGCCTAACAGCTGCATCAGCAGGGTTTGGCACATGATTGTGTTTCTGGATGAATTTGATTATTTCATCGTTCTCGGTGTGCAACCTTGCAGTACACTTCATCATATTGGATGCATTTCCAATATTCCTTTTGCCCATATTTTCTCTCCTTGCGGTAGAGGTATCCTTCGTGACTGAGGAGCGGCTGCCCTCTGGTGCTCAGAATGAAATGCAGCGGCATGATTTCTCTATGTCGGCTACCGTGACAAACACAGACAATTTTATTTAAAAAAATTAGCATACAATTAATTATGCAGAGACAGGACTTCTAAAGGGTGTGTAACTAATTGGATATGCCGAGACTCGGCATATAGATTCGGGATCATCGCACTGAGATACAGTAGCACTGATAAATCAATTCAGTGAAGTTTATCGCGCTGTATTGCAAACGCTGTGTTGACCGCACTGAATTATTTTGCACGCAAATGACATGGAACCGGGTCAAAGAAGTTTTGGTTCACTAGTCCACAGAAGTCCACTGGTTGCACGCCCACTGCAGGCAGCTTTCCTTCTGGTTACCCTGTGCATCTGGCGAGGAAATCACCTTAAACAATTCAGAAGCACACTGATCTAACCCTCTTCCTTCCTGAAGTGCCTCCAGTTTGAGAGACATCTCCAGTCCTCATGGGCCATTAATCCCACTTCATGTAAAATGAGGTAACAACCACAAAACAGGAAAGGGATGCGGGGGTCATCATATCTGATGATCTGAAGGTAGCAAAGCAGTGTGATAAGGCAGTGGGAAAGTCTAATAGAATGCTGGTGTGCATAGGGAGGGGTATCACCAGCAGAAAGAGGGAGGTAGTGTTACCTCTTTACATATTAATAGTGAGGCCTCACTTGGAGTACCGTGTCCAGTTCTGGAGGCCCCATCTCAACAAAGACATAGAACGGGTGGAGACAGTGCAGAGAAGGGCAACTAAAATGATGCATGGCCTGCATCAGAAGCCCTATGAGGAAAGACTCAGGGAATTAAATATGTATTCTCTGGGGGAAAGGAGAAAAAGGGGAAACATGATAGAAACACTCAAATATCTCAGAGGTATCAATAAGGTACAGGAGGGTAGCATTTTTAACAGAAAGAGATGCTCAAGGACAAGGGGGCATGATGAAGTTGGAAGGGGGGAGTGTTAGAGGGGATGTGAGGAAATACTTCCTTACCAAAAGGGTGGTGTATGTCTTGAACAGCCTCCCAGCAGAGGTGGTGGGTACCAAAATGGTAACAGGCTTCAAACATGCATGGTATTGACACAAAGGGACCTTAGAAACAGGGCAGGGGAGGTAAGGCCAGAGATCAATTAGGGTCTGCGGTAGTACAGTAGGCAAGGATCCAGGGCCACCTTTCGCTCCTGTGTAGCTATGCATGGGGTTCTGTTCCTTAAACCCAGACTAATTAGAACTAATAAGAATTCTGTCCTGGAAATGGGTCCAGATAATAATAATAATAATTTTATTTATAAGGTGCCTTTCGATTACCAAGGCACCGTACATAAATAACAAATCAGAACAGTAAAAGAAAAAATCATTAAAACATGCAATTAAAACAAAACAATCATAACAGTCAGTGTTCTAAAAATGCAGTATAATAAGGATAATTTCTAGTGTCCAGGGCCTGCTGAAGGTCTATTAAGGGCTGGAAGCTTGCTGACCTAGTCAAGGCAGCTATTACCTTTCTGGGGAAGAGGAATGCCACATTTCACCCCCTACAGAGGACAGGTTCTCAACAAAACATAGGACAACTTCAACATTTAACAAACATTAAAATAAACTTTAATTTTAGAAAAGTCACACTTTTAGAGAAGATTTCATGCAGCCCATATAAAAAGGAACTTCCCCCACTCTGACAGAGAAGTAAAACATTAAAATAATATAAAACCTTTACATGTATTTATGCTGTGTATGTACCATTATTGTCTATATTATTGCAAAAGTGCTATCTCATGCCCTTTGGGACGAGAAACTAGAAGCATAAGTAGGAGCCAAATTTCCATAGCATTCCAAAACAGTTTGAATTTCAGGACATTCTGTTCTTTATTACTAAAGATATTTGCATGAAAATAGTCCTTTGCCCTTCAGGTATCCTCTACTCCTATTGCTTATACCCACCCTAAAATCACAATACTCTGCTTTTTACATCAGACTCATTTTTTTGTGCGAACAGGTTGTGATGTAATCAACACAGAAGTATGACTTTGAGGTATGTAATAGAAATGGGAGCAGATGGGGTATAAGGGGCAATTATTTTGTTACAATAAAAATGTCTTCATTGATAACAGATGGAATGTTCTGAAACTGAAATTTTGGGAGAATTTTTTTTATCTGTGTTTTGCTAAAGCCAACTGTGAACTTTCTGTTGGAAATTGGAAAATCTCCTTAAACAAGTTTTTAAGTGGATTCAGCAGGAGAAATGAGAATGTTTTAAATTAAAGAACAGCTACAGTTTACCTAATCCTGCATAATTTCCTCCATAAAAGGATATGAAAGACTGAAGGGGGGGAAGGGGTCTTGTTATCCCACCAATGACTTAGATTTAATTTTTTTTTTATTTTAGTCTTTGGTAACCAGGTAAGGCCCACTAGGCATACGTGCCTGTTTTCAGGGGTGACCTGGGAGCACTGGGTGGTTAAGTGACTTGCTCAGAATCACACAGTATGCAAGTGGAGGTTGTGAGAATCAAACTCAGGTCTGGTCTGCTGGATGTATCAAGCTTGTTTATACCTCGTTCCTCTAACCTCTATGCTCTAGGTTCTTGGTCTCAATTACCCAATTTGAGTAGGGAAAAAAAAACAGAAAATAGTACGAGTCAGTGCTTTAAGCTTACATACAGTAATTGTTTAGTGAATCCTATATATTGAGCATTGTATTTATTTCAAAGGGACCATAAACCCTGCTGTTTACATTTTTTATATAATTGTTAATCTGGACATGTGTGAAGTCTGTTTAACCACCACAATATATTGTATTGCACGTTTGTTTTTAAATAATCCTATTTTGTCCTTATTTAGGTCTCTTGTGAATTCTACCCATTTTCCAGCCCAATATTCAGTTTTTTTAATTATTTAGCAATTCCAGAGCACAATGACATCAGTCGAGCCAAAGATCACAATAAGGCAGAACCCAATGACATCAGTTGAGATGAAGATTAAAATAAGGCAGAACTCAACGATCATCAGATGAGAGGAAGGTTACAGTCAAGCAGAACCCAATGACATTAGTCGAGCAAAAGATTACAATAAAGCAGAACCCAGTGACATCAGTCAAGCTGAAGATTGCAGTAAGGCAAAACCCAGTGACAGCTTAGCTGATGTTGTTGGATTCCAGAACTGCTAAATAATTAACAAAAAAAAAACAACTAAATATTGGGCAGAGAAAAGGCAGCAGTACTATGGGGCCCTACTAAGGAAAAAAAATATGACTATTTTGTATCAAAGAAAACAATATACTAGGGTGAGTAAATAGACTTCACACATGCCCAGATTAATTATAATAATAAATAAAAATTAATTATATTTAAACTGTAAATAACAGAGTTTATTTTTCCTTTTGGCTAAGAGGGCTCACTGATTTGCAAGCGACTAACTTCCAGGTGCAACCTGGGGTTGAGGGGTACACTGTAGAATAAAATAATACAACAGCAAGTTGTAAACAGGTAAAGCAGCACATCAATGGTACAAGTTCAACAAGGTAATATAAAGTTGAAATAAAATTAATTGTGGTCTGGATTTCAACAGTAACAAAGGAGGGATGGAGCAGGAGTAGTACTGGGTGAAAATGATAATATACTAGTGAAACAGCGTGGAATTCTAATTTCATATTCATTACATTTTTGTGAAATTGTGCAAAAATCTGGCATAATTTCTTAAATACTTTTTTATTCAGATAGCACCATATACCCCCAATTTGTGATTTTTTTTAAATGAGAGTTCTTAAAAATGTTCAATTTCTGCAATTAGCATCATTTTTACAAACTGTACATTTTTAAAGATGTTAATATATAGAATCTATCTATCTATCTATAAAATATATAACTGATTATTTAATGAGTGGTCTTATGATATCACTGTGAAGTTAGGTGTAGCCTAATTGCTATGGTGCTTACTTTATCCTTGATGCTTCACCATCTTGTTACTATGGTTACACAGTCTCACAAATGCATATCTCTGGGTAGAAAACAGCTTCTTCCTAGCCACTGAAATGCTAAGTATGTCCACCCGCTAGCATTCTTTTATATGCATCTCTATGGTCCATTTGGGTTGGCAGCAGGAATTGAGCATTGACTTGCTATATGGAGTACCGTGTGAATAATTACAGTGAGTTGTTTTTAATGCTTTTTTTCAGACATTTTTGAAGAACTGATCCAAGAGTTGCAATTGAAAGACACTCTTCTAAGGGAACTCCATTGTCGATACATCACTATCGAACAGCTGTTCAAAAACCAGGGAAAACTGCCATGGCTACAGGCTGGGCCTGCAGGAATCAAAATGGGAGTTGCTCTCAAGAAAAAAATGGAGAAATTCAAAATTTAGCAAACCTTAAAATAAACTGCCATTTGTTTTACCATTGAGCATTTCAAAAAAGAATTACACTACAAGTGTCATTTTCATCATGCTCATATTGAGCAGAACTTTTTGATCAAAGAATAACATTTAAAACTTGTTATTTCACAGTGCAGTTGAAAGAAAGGCTGCAATACTTTTATAATGATAATTTTAGGCTTGACGATTTGTTGGACACTTTTTTGGAAACATAGAAAATGTCGGCAGAAACAGACCAAGGGTCCATCTAGTATGACTGTTGTTCCCTATCTACTCCAGGATCTATTGCCCATATGGGATTCTATCCTTCCCTGTCAACCCCCTTGGCTCCCCTCCCTACTGTAACCAACCTGGGTAAGCACATAATCCTTCAGTCTATCCCAACCAGGCTGAAATCATTTATGGACTTGCTGCCCAAAACATCCACTGGAAGACTGTTCCATGTCTCCATCACCCTTTCTATAAAATTTAACTTCCTCACATCCCTCTAGACCTTCCACCACCAGTTTCCACTAATGACTTCAGGTTCCTGAATATTACTTTCTGCTAAACAGTTCCCCGCAGTTCACATTGTTTATTCCCTTTAGGAACTTGAAGGAATCTATCATATCCCCCCAGTCTGGTCTCCAGTGAGAACATGTTCAGTGCCTTGTGACAATCTTTGTAAGATGTGTCTTATTGGCCCCAAATCATCTTAGTCACCCTGATTGCACCATCTCCAGTCTCTCCCTGTTCTTCCTTAGGTGAGGAGTCCAGGACTGAGCACAGTATTTCCATTGTGCTCTCTCCAGTGGCCCATATAGAGATACAATTCCTCCCTTTTCTTGCTGTCAATACAGCATCCAATATAACCACATATCCTATTAGCTTTACTGTAGGTCTTGTTACACTGGCTTGATTGTTTGAGGGCATCACTAATGATGACTCACAGGTCCCTTTCTTCTGCCGTAGTGCTCAATTTTATTTTCTCAAGTACTCTGTCCTGGGAAATTTATTCCCTAGTTGGTTAACCTTGCACTTTGTAGTGTTGCATGTCAACTGCCCAACTTTAGACCACCTCTCTAGCCTTTGTAGAACCCTCTGTATCCCCCTGATCTTCCCATTGCTGTCTACCCTAACACAGAGCTTTGTGTAATCTGTGAAGAGACACAACTTGCTCTGGAAGTCCTCTCCTATGTCACTGATAAACATTTTGAAGAGGACAGTACTAGGACAGATCTCTGTGGTACCCTGCTCATAGAAACATAGATGTTGATGGTAGATAAGGACCACAAGACCCATCCAGTCTGCCCATTTTTCTATCTTATGAATGTGCCATAAGCCTTTACTCTGTCATGACCTCCCTCTCTTCTGATTTGACCCCCTTTACCACCATCCTCTGCTGCCTCTCCCTTAAACAATTTCCCACCCATCTAACTGCGCCTCTAGCTATGCCTAGGTCCTCCAGCTTTCTCGGCAATCTTCTATGTGGCATTCAGTCGAAAGCCTTGCTAAAATCGAAGTAGAGTAAATCCACGGCATGGCCCTCATCTACCAGCTTTTTACCCAGTCAAAGAAAACTATTAGGTTGGTCTGACAAGACCCCCCTGCCACAAACTCATGCTGTTTATTATCCTGCAGAATGCTGCTCTCTAGGTAGTCCTCAATGTCCTTTCTGACCAGTGACTTCATCAGTTTACCTGCTATAGAGGTAAGGTTGACATGTTTGTAATTCCCTGGTTGTTTCTTGTCCCCCCTGTGCTACCCTCTAGTCTTTCAGAACTACCCCTGTCTGAAATGAGCTATTGCATAGTTTGACTAGGGATTCTGTCAGTTTCACTAACAATTCTTTGAGCACCTTGGGTGCATCTCATCCGGTTCGGGGCCTTATCTACCTTTATGGCTTCTAGCCTCTTCTGAACCCTTTCTCTGGTAAAGACTGGCTGCCTCATTTCCAGAATGCCCCTGACAGCTGCACCAATACCACTTTCAGGCAGACACCCACTGTCTTCCCTAGGGAAGATGGAGCAGAAGTAATCATTAAGGATGGCAGATTTTTATCAACCTTCTTCTATAACCCTCCCCACTTCCTGTAGCCTAACAATACCCCATCCCTGCTCCTTTATTTCATTAATGTATCAGAATAATTTTTCCTCTACTGTTGACCTGTCCACAATACACAGCTCCATGTCTGCCTTTGCCTTCCTGACCATCCTGTTAGCATCCCTAGTTCCTCCCTCCCACACACATCCTTTTCCTAAACCTGGTGAAAGCTTGTTTCTTGTCCCTCACTGCTTTTCTGGCCATTTCCAAGAACCATATTGGTCTCTCATACTAGTTTTGTTTTGTAACAATTGTCATGCATGATTTTGTTGCCTTGAGAATGGTCCCCTTAATTGCCTTCCATCTTTCCTCGACACCTACGATGCTGTCCACCCCGGTCAGTTTGCTTCAGACCAGCTCCCTCATCCAGTTCAAGTTTGCTCTTCATAAATCTAGGACTTCAGTTTTTGGTAGGGGCATTCTGGTCCTAAGGGACAGTCTGAACCAAATGGAGTTATGGTCCCTGGACCACAGTGGTCTCTACCCTCACTTCACTCACCATCTTCAAGTTGGTGAGTACCAAATCAAGAATGGCTGCCTGTCCAGTAGGTTCCTTAACCAGCTGCATCAGCAGGCAGTCCTGCAATGTATCTAACAGGGCCTGATTTCTGGTGCACCTGGCAGTGGGAATGTCCCAGTCAGTATCTGGCAGGTTCAGATCACCCACCACCACCACCACTTCCCCCTTCTACATTCCCATTGCCAGCTCTTCCCTGAGCTCCCCATCTCTCTCTCTCTCTCTCTCTTCCCTTGTCCTGGTGGTCTATAGATCAGCCTCACATATATTTTTTTGTCTGAGGGCACTGTGAGGTGAACCTACAGTGGCCAAGTTTCCCCCTTGCTTCTCCTGATGTGTCTGTCCTCCAGAGCATCCTTGCCCTCAGTGACTGCTTTCCCCTATCCTGTCTCAATATTGTGTAACCTGGGACTGACAAGTCCCAGTCACTATTCTCTGTGGCCCAACGTTCTGTAATGGCTACTGTGTCCAGGCTACTGTGTCCACCTCAGTGTCTGCAACCAATGCCTGCAGCTCACTGATTTTATTATTTAGACTCCTGGCATTAAGCAGACCCCCTTTCAAGTAGCTCCAGATTACCTTTTGCTGTTGTGTGATCCTACTCCTGCATTCTTTCCCATTCTCCTTAACTTCTTATTTTTCCTGTTTCATACACCCCTTCACAGCCTTCCACCCTTAGCCTCTTCCACTACTCCTGTTTGTACCTTAACCTTATTTTTACTCACCTTACTGCTACCAGTTCCCTCTATAGGGGGAGCACTAGTTAGGTTCTCCTCCCTCACTCTCTTTACCATGGTTCCCCTTGCCTCTGTGTCCCCTGAATCAGTTTAACTGTCTAATGTAGACATCAAACCTCTGCCCCAGAGCACTGGTCCCTCTCTTGTCAGGGGAGGGCTGTCACCTTTGAAGAACCTCCTGTCTGAGAAGTCTTCCTAGTCCCCCACAAAGTGGTACCCTTTCTCCAGACACCATCCCTTTAGCCATGCATTTAACTCCTCAACCTCTTCCCTCTTTACTCTATCTTTACCTAACCCCCTACTCCACACAGGGAGGACATTGGAAAAGGTCAGGAAGGCTGACTGTGCCTGCAGTCTGTCCCCCACCCTCTGAAAGTTCCTCTTCACATATCCACAAGCTTTTGGTACCTAAGTGTGCAAACATGTTGATACTGACATTTAAAAAAAAAGTAAAAAAGCAAGCCGACGTTAAAAAAAAACAAAAAAACATGTTGACCTTTATAAATAAATGTTGGCACGAAAAATTATGTTGGAAGTAATATAAAACAGTATGACAACAAAATAAAACTAAGACTTTTTAAATCCTAGCATTTTTGGTATTTTTCTAATTCTCGTATCAAGTTTAAAACTAAAGAGGTTTTGAGTAGAAATTGTGCAATTTGTGCATTACCATGTAACAACCCCCTCCTACCACTAGGGGATGTGTGGTTGATTACCAGACTCAGATCATACTTTCCAGTTGGGACTCTAACCTAGATAGCCCTGTGGGAGTTGTTTTAGTGATAGCAAAGAGGATGCCCTCGGAAGCTTTGCCCTGAGGTGGCAAGAACCTTTTCCCTACCAGCTGTCATTGTATCCAGACTTCTGAGGCCAGAAGTATCCATTGTATCCAGACTTCTGAGACCAGATCCACTAGATGCTTAGTGGCCTGGGAGCCTACAGGGGCAGGCCAAAGACAGCAGTGCAAATCTAGGGGATGGATCAGTGGCATTTAAAGTAGAATGTTATTAATTAAAGGGGCCATGTCAGGGGACACACCAGGAGGGTGTGGGGGCCCTGAGGAGTTTCTCCTCATATGCAGTTCCTGGCAGCCTTGTAGTGCAGGAGGGGTCACCCAGAGAAGAGGGTGTCACCTTTGCGGGGAATTTTGAGGTCCTCTGCTGAATGATGCTGCCAGCTGAACAGCTGATAGGGAGACCTGGTGAGAGATACTAAGGTAGAAGATATACCATTTCACAAAAGGAGATCCCAAGATGGGGTGGGTGCTGGAGCTGCTGCTGTTGATGCACTGGCAGAGGATATGCAGTGTTGGCCACCCACTGTAAGTGGGCAGGCTTGAGTACGTAGTGCTGTGCTATGCCCACCACACCATCTGGTGAGTAGCAGGGCTATGAAGTGAGTCACCCTGCCCAACAGGGGTGACCTCTTGTCTCCAGACTGGGAGAATGACCATGCATGGACTGGCAGCTCTCATGATTTGGGAATACATGGATGCCACATCTGCAACATCATCCTTGTTCCTGGATGAGTAAGCCATTACATCACATAGCTGTAAATAAATGACCCCTCCAGCAGTGGATGCCTCCTTCACCATTCGCTGTCCCAGCACCAAGATGCCAAATAAGTGTAACCTCGCAAAGCAGTGAAGTTGTTGCACTGTGGGAGCACTAGTGAACTGTGCAGACTAGTAGATTAGGCTCTGACCCAAGTTATAACCTCCCCAACTGGTGTGTGCAGATTTGTGTGTAAAAAATTAATAGAGAGGGTTGTGTTGCATCATATGTGTGTATGGCACAACCTTTTGTAAGGGATCCCAAGGGTCTCTTGTCAAGGGTCAGGATTATACCTGCTGAGACATTGCCAATGTGGAGAATAAAATAAAGAAAAAATGTCACACTCAACAGATCAGGCTATAAATTTATTGCAGTATGAATACACCGATGCAGAGCTGTCTCCACTCTGTATCAGCCTACATACGAGGCTTCAACAAGGGGGTCAAGACAAAGTGCCAAACATGATGTAAAAATAGTGCATATTAATAAATATTTGTGGCCCAGTTAGAATATTAGAAAAATAACCATGTGCAAAGAGTGTCTCTCAAGTGCAGAATTGTTATCAAAGTTGCATACTAACATACTAAGAAGCCTGCAGATTAGGCCCTATAGTCTGCTGAGTCTGCTCGATGATCAGTGCCTTCCCAGGTCACCGTTTTTAGCCCCCCCCCTTACAAGTTATTTAACAATTTAGTACTAATTATAATTAAAACATCATAAGATTTTATCATGTGTATTACAAAAACACAGGTTAAAAATGAAGAATGTGAACATCAAATCACTGAGCCACAAAAGCCAATTATACCCATTGGGAGCTACTGACGACACAGCTGATTGTCTGGCTGGAAACCCTTCTGAAAATACAGATGGGAGTGACCAAGTTTTAGATTTTTATTTCATCCATTTCAAAACTCCTGTGGAATATAGTACAGTTTAGTTCAAAGTATTTAACTAAAAAATAAACAATATATCCATTGACAGATTGCCATTCTTGGCTAGTAAAATAAAATTTACTTTAAATTGGCAGTATTACATTTATAGACTATTATATATATACGGGTACACTTGATAGACCTAGACTTTTTTGCAATCTCAAATTACTATGCTACCATGTAACTGCCTCCCAGTGTATGCACTCCACTTAAGGCTAAGACAGCGTGCATGGCCCCAGCCAATTAGGAGGCCGGACTACTGTGTGCTCTGTAATCATACATTTTGTGCTTGGTTTATGTGAACAGCTTTGATCACTAAAAGTTTTAGTCTAGTGGCCACAAGGCCAAAATTAATGTTTTTTTTTGTTTGTTATTTATTTGAAAATGATTAACCAGGAAAGGCACAACCGACAAAGCTCGCTTCCAGGTGTGACCCGGGGGGGGGGGGGAGGAGGGGGCAGGGGAGAACATATTACAAAATTACAGCAAGTCATACAATATGGTTACAATGACAGTGTACAAAAGTGCAATAATACAGAATAATCAGGTGATCAAAGTTAAGATAAATTGAAGAAGCCATAAAGTTAGCTTACAAATTCGCTATCAATTTAAGCAAGAGCAAAAGTGCTTGATACCTGCAGGAAAAGGTGATGGTGCTTGTACTGTGAGCAAAGACAAAAATAGGCAGCTATATATTTTATACAGAAAAGCCAAAATCATAAGGTGGGGAGGGTCAAGTAAGAGGGGGTCATTGGGAAGGGGGCAGGTAGAAGGTTGGCAGAGGCAGGAGGGTGCAGGGAGAAGTTTTAGCTGGTTTCTAACAGAGGAAGTGAGGGGGAGGAATGAAGGAAAAAGGGAGCAGTTTCAAGAGGGAGAGGAGGTGACAGAAGAAGGCAGACTGCCCAGCTGAGGAGTGTGGGTGGAGAAGGGAGAAAGTGTGAGGGTCCCTGGAGTGAAGGGAGTAGGAAGTGGAGGGAGATAGTATAGAGGAGTGAGGATAGGTATGAAGGGAGGGACCCAAGCCAGTACTGGATGGTAGCGCAGTGGGACTGCAATGTGAAGGGAGAGGGAGGATGGATAGGAAGGTGTAAAGAAAACAGTGGTGGGTACAACAGGGTGAGTTAGTAGCAAAGTGACAGAAAATATTGCAGAGGGTGTCCAGTTTGGCAAGGAAAGAGGAGGGACGGTGCCATAGACCACATCTGCATAGCAGAAAATGTGGAGAACCATTCTGGTGACCAGCTCCCGATAGACTGGAGACAAAGGCGATCCTTACTGTGGTACAGGGCACCAAGTTTGGGGCAGAGCTTGGCATGAATGGCATCAATGTGGGTAGAGAAGCCAAGCCTGCTATCTAGCCATACAGCAAGGTTCTTGAAAGCAGGGACTATGTTTCTATGATTACTTCAGCGGGGAGAAGACAGGGAGTGGGGAAAGCCTCACCAGTTTCTGGCTGGTGCCAAAGATCATGGACACTGTTTTCTTAGTGTTGAACCAGAGTTGGTTGGTGTGGAACCAGCATAGGACATTATGGAAGCCTCATTGGAGCGGGCCTTCCACAGCTATAGCTGAGGGGCCTGAGGTGTAAATGAGTATGTCCTTTGCATACATATGGATATGTAAATTGACACAGGCAGAGGGCAGTCACTGACGAGAACTGAGAAGAGGATAGGACCCAGAATGGAGCCATGTGGGACCCCAGCTTGGATGGGTAGGGAAGGAATGGAACAGGGTACCTTCACCTTGTACTGACTGTTGGCATCCCATGAGGTAGGAGTGGAACCAGTCAACAGCAGGAGCTGAGTTGCAAGCAGAACTCAACTTGTGCAAGGGGAGAGGGTGGGACACCAAATGAAGGCCTTGGCCAGCTCAATGATGATGGCCACAATAATGCGAGCCTGATGCTTCCCAGTAAGGATGGAGTCAGTGAGATGCAGCAAGAAGGAACACTGGAATGGTACTTCTGAAAACCACACTGGAATGGGGAGAGGTAGTTGAATTAGTAGAGGAAGTCTGCAAGCCTAGAGTAGACAAATTTCTCCTGAAGTGCAGCCATAGAGGGGAGGAGGGATATAGGCCAGAAGTTACCAAGGGAGGAAAGGTCACCCCCTTTGTACAGAGAAAGAGCTTTGGCAACCTTCCAGGACTGAGCAACTGTACAGAGTGATTAGGAGAGGTTCAGAAGGTAAGTGAGAGGAGAGGCAATGGCAGGTGCTGAGAGGCAGAGGAGTTTAGGGTCCAGCCTATCAGGGCTAGACTTCGCAGGGTTAAGCAAAGAAAGGGCAAGCATGGTTTCCTGAGGAGGGGTGGGAGGAAAGTGAAAGCCCTTGGCTGAGTGGGGCAGAGAAAAGACAGGAGGGGAAGGGAGGGGAGAAGGACATGGAGGAGAGGGAGAGGGGAGGGCACACATGATAAAAAAAATCATTTTTAAACTGAGCGGTGACAGAGGAAAGGTCAGAGACTGGTGAACCATTCACAAGAAGGTCTGGGGGAGCAGACCAGCCTGGGGGATCAAAGAGGAGTGGATAACTTTTTAGAATTTAGCTGGGGAGTTGAAGTTTTTTGGGAGGTTTTCTTTGAAATAATGAGCTTTTGCGGTGTGGATAGCCTTCGTAAAGGAGTTTCTGAGTGACCTGTAGGACAAGGGGTCAGGCAGAGAGCAGAAGAATTTGAAAAGGGCCCATGCTTGGTCTTGGAGCTTACACTGGTCGATGAGGTCTGGTGTAATCCAGAGGTGGTGTGAACTTTTACTCTGGATTTTCTAAGGGGAGCGTGCTTGTGCCAGATGAGAGTAAATTTAGAGCTGAATAGTGAGAGGGCCACATCAGTGTTAGGGGTAGAGTAGATTGGGGATCAATCGGTTACTGCAAGATCGTTGAAGGGCACTACTGTTTAGAGACCCGAGGAACCTAGACCAAATTTATTTTGTGGTGGATGGAGGGGGCCTGATGTTCTTGACAGAGAAGGTCATGCAATGGTCATTGAAGGCATCTGGAATAGTACCTGCTGCAACAATACAGTGGTGGTGTGAGGAGAGCACCCGGTCCAGATGCGTGTGGTTGGGGGAGTGAGGATTGGGTTGAGTGGGTTTAGCATTTAGTTGGGTAGGGTTTAGGGAGTTAATTCTGTGGAAGTGAGCTTGGTGGCCAGGGAAAGTCAATTAATATTGAAGTCCCAGAAGTTCCTTGGAGGAAGCGTGGGAGATAAGAGCAGAGATGGAGTCAACTAGAAAAGGAGAGATTTTTTGAGAGGCATAGAAAAGAACAATGAAGATTGGAAGGGTAGAAGGAAGGGAGAACTTGGCTAGAAGGAGCTCTTGAAAGGAGGGCACAGACTCCCTGAGGGCAATGGAACAGGTCAGAAACAGAAACATAAGAATGTATTTTCAGAAAAGGACTGGTAGGCCCATCCAGTCTGCCCTATTTTCCCTATCACTACACTGTAGACTCTATTTGGTCACAGGTGTCCCTCCCCACTCCCTTACCTCTGTTTATTATACCCATGTGCCTATCCCATGCATGTTTGAAGTTCTGCACTGTCTTTGCCTCTACCATCTATTCTGGCAGGCTGTTCCAAGCATTCACTACCCTTTCTGTGAATAAGTATTTCCTCACATCCCTCTTAAACTTCCTGCCCAAGCTTCAAAGCTTGACTCCATGTTCTGGTGCTCCTCCTGTGAAAGAAACTCCCCTTCTGTACCTTGTTCACCCACAGGAGGTAGTTATAGGTCTCAATCACGTCTCCGCTCACTCTCTTCTCCTCTGGGGAGTACATGCTGAGCTCCCACCCACAGCCTCTTTTAGTATGGTTTCTCATGCACACCCACATCGTTTTAGCAGCCTTCCTCTGGACCGCTTCCAGCCTGTTGATGTCCTTGGGAAGGTGCGGCCTCCAGAATTGGACACAGTACTCCAGGTGGGGTCTTTCAAGTGAGCACTACAGAGGCAACACCACCTCCCTTCCCCTGCTAGAAATCCCTCTCTGTATGCTCCCCAGTATCCAACTCACCTTGCCTACTACCTTGTGACACTGCCCTGCCACCTTGAGATCAGTTATGATCACCCAAAGGTCCCTATCTTGCTTGATAACTGTAAGTACCCCCCCCCATCTTATACACAGCCCCTGGGTTTTATTTCCCTAGAATGCATGACTTTGCACTTTTTGGTACTGAAACTCAGCTGCTACTCCCTAGACCACTTCTCTAGTTTCCCCAGATCCCTTTGCATTCTCTTCATCCACTTCTTGGTGTTCACTCTGTTGCAGATTTTTGTGTCATCTGCACAGGAACACACCTTCCACTACAGTTCCTTAGCAATGTCACTTGTGAAGACATTGAAGAGGATAGGGTCCAGTACCAATCCTTGTGATACTCCACCAGTCTCTCTCTCTCTCATCTTATAAGTGACTGCCTCCTGTCTTTCAACAGTTAAATACCTGGCTCACCACCTTCTCCCCACCCCAGGCTGCTAAGTTTCTTTATCAGCCTCCTGTGTGGTACAGTGTCAAAGGCCCCATCATGGCTTGTGGCCCCCTGCTTCATGCTACTGGTCCTGGCAAGCGTGCTGTTGCCCTCTGGCCCTGGGCTGGCCCTGCTGAGCCCTAGCGTCTGTTGAGGAGGACAGTGGAGATGTAAACAATAGCATACAGCAGAACACATGGCACAGTACCATAACCCCTACACAATACACATGCCTATATACTGGCACAGTGCCCTACAGCCACATGTGCATGTTTTGAATGAACAGGACTGTGCAGGGCAATGGCCTACCAATGTGCAGAGCTGTGGTATCACACACAGCAGTGCCATGGCACCGTCACAGCAGGAATGATATGTCCTACTGTTGTAGGTATGGCCTGGCATAGTATATGCTGACCCATGTAGTGCCCATATCTTGCTGTCCTCCCTGCCCCGGTACAACATACCCAGACATGACGGCTACAGGCCCTGCACACCTCATAGTACTGTATACATGAGGATGCATGGAGTACCAGGTCACACACAGCAGAGGTACAAGAGGCATACTAGTGCATCTTTAGGGGAGTGCAGGGTACCATAGGTGTAGCCCATCACACTGGCTGGTACATGCCTGGCATACCCTGTGCAATATAATAGTGCCCCATGCATTACCTGGCATATGCATGCTGGCACCCATGCGGCATAATATGAACAGTGCACACTACACAGAAAGTGGCCACATTCATGTGTCACTGGGTGCATCTACAGCACAGCTACAGGTAGAACACATGTGACATTCTCCCCGGTCATACCGGTCAAAAGGCATTAACATGTTCTGTGTGCTATACCTGGCAACCAAACCCTGAATGTCAGTCAATGAAATTAAACATTTCCCTGTCATCCACCCTGACACTGCAGCCACTTCACTGTGGTAGCTCGCAACTGTATTGCCATGGCAGGTACATGCCTCAGGGATCCACAGCAGGTCCTGTAATGTACAGGGCAACAGAGATGTCCATTGGGACAGTGGGCCCATACACCTGCATTTGTATGATCAGGCCATAATGTGGAGCAGATCCCAAAGGACAAAGGGGACCCAACAGGGACACACAGGTACAACAGTACCCCAGAGGTGTATTATCATGGCACAGTACTGCACACAGGACACCACTCAAGCCATACATAGAGCCATCTGTACTCAACTGGCCTTGGCATGGTGCCACTCTTCACCATCGCCCACAGTTGTTGCAGGCGGCATGTCTCCCTCCTCTGTAGGTTGTTGTACTGGTGCTGACATTGTACCATGAGCATGTGTCAGGCATGGAGTGGCACGTGTGCAGGGCATGCGTGCATGTTGTGTGCTCAGACATTGTGCAATGGCATGGCTTACAGGGCTGCCCTATGTGATGATGTCATATGCAGCATGTGACATCATGTCTGCACCATGGACCAAGGTTACACAAGTGCAGGCACCATGCAGGTGAGCGCACTAGTACAACCACATTAGCGCATGGGCAAATGTGCAGTAATCAACCAATGTATGCAAATAAGCCAATTTTGCAGTCTGAGGGCAAACACTGACATTTGTACGTCATTACTGGAATTATGTCTGGAGCATATAAAGGTGCACAGTGCATCCCCTATATTCCACAGCTGAACTGCAGCCAGCTAAATGCAGTTGTCTTTTGGAAGGGCCTAGAAAGGTGTATGAGAATTCTTTGAACTGTGTGCATGATGTATGCAGTGGTACATTGGACATGCTGAGGTGGTGGAATTATCATGCCTGCATCTCCTGGTGGTGATGTTGTCCTGACTAGGTGGGGGAGCCCTCCTATAGTAGTCACTGGTGCATGATAACAGAGGATGTGGCACACTCACATTCTTACCTAGGAGATGCTGGCTCTGATTCAACCCCATCTGCCTGTGACCTTAAGTATGACTGTGTCTGTGCATGGGCAGGCCTGTGTCATGTAGGCCACCGGCTGTGGTAGGACATACTTTGCCAGGACACCTATATGTCCCTGACAGGAAGCAAGGGCTTCACCCCAATGTACCTTCTTTCATCTGTGTTCCCCTGTGTGTATTACCTGGTCAGTTGTATTCCGCTCTCCTGTCTGGCAGGTACCATGGATGGATGACGTGGACAGACTACTGGCCTCCCACATCTCTGCAGAGGAACTGCAGCTGCTGGCAGAGGCCCACATGACCAGACAGGAGATCTGGTCCTGGGGGCTGGCCACAAATGCCCAGGTATGGCAGGCCTGGGTTGAGATCACTGACATGGTCAATGCTGTCAGTGGAAGTAACAGGCCCATGGAGGCTGTGCTGAGGCACTCCAAGGACATGAGGAGGCAGACAAAGACGGTTCTCTCGCCGCAACACAGGGAGATGCACATGACAGGTGGGGACCCAGAAGCATTGGTGGCCGCATGTACCCTGGATACTGCAGAGGAGGCAACAGCCTCCACCCTACGCCCTGTGGAGGTGATGGGATTGCCAGGAGGTGGCTATGAGAGTCAATTGGGACTGGCCTAGCCACATGAGTGACTGACTGTAGAGTGAGTCCCATTGACCATGTGTGTATATGCATGTCAGAGTGCATGCACATGACAATGCTGTGTGACACATTGGATGTAGGCCTCACTACTGTTTCCATGTTCCGTGGTGTTCAGCCACCTGTGTGATGCTCCACTACTATGTCCATTTGTAGTTGTCTGTGTGCTCACTGATGCTGGGATGTGTGCTTCTTGGTGGTGTGTGCTCAATGGTGCTGGTATGTGTGCTCGCTGGTGATGGGTTGTGTGCTCACTGGTGATGGGGTGTGTGCTCGCTGGTGATGGGTTGTGTGCTCACTGGTGATGGGGTGTGTACTCACTGGTGCTGGTATGTGTGCTTGCTGGTGATGGGTTGTGTGCTCACTGGTGATGGGGTGTGTACTCACTGGTGCTGGTATGTGTGCTCACTGGTGATGGGTTGTGTGCTCACTGGTGATGGGGTGTGTACTCACTGGTGCTAGTATGTGTGCTCGCTGGTGATGGGTTGTGTGCTCACTGGTGATGGGGTGTGTACTCACTGGTGCTGGTATGTGTGCTCGCTGGTGATGGGTTGTGTGCTCACTGGTGATGGGGTGTGTACTCACTGGTGCTGGTATGTGTGCTTGCTGGTGATGGTGTGTGTGCTCACCAGTGTAGGGGTGTGTGGTGTGTATGGCCATGGGGGTATAGGTGGTACACTGCATAATCAGCCATGGGTGTTGTGTCACTGTACACCGGCCATGCAGGCTGCCTTGGCCAGCATGCAGTTTTGTATGGTACGTTGGTACATAGCTCTCCTTTCCTCGCTCACCAGCTCACCATGTTATGCCGGACATGGTGGAGGATGCTCCAGGACCATCTCAGCAGCAGCTGCCCCAGCATAGGGTGAATTGGATGATGACACTGAGATGGCCATCAGGGGCTGGGGACAACTGGGGCCTGCCCAAGACCAGGAGGGTTGTTGGCCCCTGCCTGCCCACATAACACTGGGGCCCAGCCACTGTCCCCACATGGCACTGTGGTCACAGCGGTATGGCCCACCACAGCCCTTGGCACAGCTACTGTTGTGCCACCCCATGACCTAACCTCTGGCATGGCCATCGCCTTGCCACCCCCCAGCTGATACAACAGTGCCAGCCACCATTGTGCCTCCCCATGATCCATCCTCCAGCACGTCCACAGCTCTACCACCCCCAGGCCCATACCCCTGAACCAGCTACAATCATCCTGCAACACCCACAACAAACCTCACACTGACTGCAGTACAGTCCCGGGGTCATATATTGGCCAAGGATGCAGCCTGACCATGTCCTAGTTGACAGTCCCTAGCGAGAGGGAGCTGTGGCTGCCAACTAGCAGCTGCTGCACTCAGCCATGGAGGCACAGAGTGTCGTACAGCAAGAACTGACACGCATCCACCACATGCTGCATGATACCATGCAGTGTGCTGAAGAGTGGGCAGAGGCACATCATGTTGAGCACATGGTGGCCATCTGCGACCTGTGTCAGGTATTGTCACCAGCATTTGATCACCTGTGTGCCACTGTGCTTGAGGCTGCAGCCATGGTGGCAGGCACTGTGGGGACTGGCCAAAGCCCTGGCCTGTCCAGTGGGAGTAGTGTCACCCCACAGTGGACAACATGGCATACGCCCACGGATGCTGTACTGGAATGAGAATGCCCAGCACACCTGGGAGTCCCAGGGCATCTAAGACACTGTGCACACCAAGACAGCGCCTGCTTCTTGATGCAGTCAGTGTTCCATGGGGCCATGGTCAGGGGCAGCTAATACCATCCCCACACTCATCTCCCATATCGTGGATGAGGACCCCCCCAACCAGATTGAGTGCAGTGCAGTGCACACATACTGCCCATACCTGGGGAGGTGTAGGGAATGCACAAAGGGTGCAAATCGCCAGCTCGCACCCAAATGTGCTCCCTCAATCCCCCACCTCACATTACCCATGTGTCACCACCCCTGCCCCTGTGGTCCATCCCATTCATGTACCCCCACCTGGATGGTCTGTATTTCTGTCAACCACCCTTTTGCCCCCACCAGGCTGGCATGTATTTATGTTACCACCCTTTGCAACCCCCCTGCCAGACTGTACTGTATATATGTGTGCACCCTATTTGCTACCCTTTCCCTGGATGGACTGTATTTCTGTTAACACCCCCCCCCATTTGATACCCCTTCTTGGATTGCCTCCATGTATATACTAATATTGTTATGTGATAATACATTCACTAAACACATTACAGTCTCTTGTGTGGTCTGTACTCACCCTCTGTGTCCAAAGAGGTCTGTTAGGAGGTGGGCTCTGTACTCCTGAGCCCTCCTGGCCATCTTGGGGTCACACCTGTTGAACTGCTCCAGTATTATTTCATCCTCTGGCTCTGAATCCACTACAGTTTGGTTATCTGGGACTGGCATACATATCCCACGGTTGAGTGCCTTGTTGTGTAGTATACAACAAGCAAGAAATAAGGCACAGGCCTTTGGAGCGGTGTACTGTAGGGCACCACCAGAACAATCAAGGCACCTAAATTGCATCTTCAGCATTCCATAGATATACTTGATGATGATGTGCATGGCACTATGTGCTTCATTGTACCTGTCCTCTGCAATGGATGTGGGCTGTAGGACAGGTGTAAGGAGCCAGGGATGCATGGGATATGCACTGTCCTCTGTGTAGGTAAAGGGCATTGGTTAGTGTCATCATCTGAAACATGGGGATGGGGGTTGAGGCCTTTGGGGTATACTCATTGACAATGTGGCCACTACCAATATCACCACTTTCAAACCTAGCACAGAATGGCATTTTGCCAGATGAAGGTGTGGTGGGTGCTACAGGGGTACCATGCCAGGACACTGATGATACACCCTATCGTATCACACAACACCTGTCAACTGATGGAGTGGTAACCCTTCCTATTCGAATAGGCCTCCACGCCATCATCAGTGAGTGCCCAGATGGCAGCATGGGCACAGTCAATGGCACCGAGTACAACTGGTAGGTGTGTGACTCAAAAGAACTGCTGCATGGCTGCTGTTTGCTTTGCTGGTGTGCTGGGGAATATGATGAACTCCCCAGCTTGGGCCAGCAGGGCATCTAGGAACTGGTGGCCGGAAAGCTCAGTGCAGCTATCACCTTGAGCTCTTTGGACATTGCATGGCCTCACTGGGTGTCTATCCAGATCTGGTCATACAGCAGTTCACACAGCTGCCTGAGCATGGGCCTGCTGATCCCATATTGTCCCATGATCTGGTCATTGCTAGGACTTCGAATGTGACTTGTGGAAGGTACTATATGTTTGCAGCACAGCGCCTCCATGGCCTACGTCTGGGCCCAGGGTGGCCATTGTCCCTCTCCTCATCCTCCGTGATCTGCTGTGTCAGGTAAATGATATGAGCTGCCACGTGAAGCATCTTGGTGTGTGCCTGCAATGTCTCCCTCCACCTCTGGGGTTTGTCCTGGTTGAAGGCAACCTTCTTAAAGGTGGTATTTGTGTACCTGTGAACTGTACAATTCCATTTGCACAATGCTATCATGCTGAATACCACGCTGTGCATGTCATGCAAGGTACTGCCCCCCTCCCCAGTTTGAACACTACATACATTATCTCTACGTTAGTGCACTGGCACTAATAGCACATGCAGCGATGCTCTCTGAATATGGGATTTTGGCATAATTACATGCGCAGTGTGAGAGCAAATACTTTGCACCTGTCTCAAAGCTTTGAATATCTGAGCCCACATGTCTAAAGGTTAAATAATTTTCAGTTATAAAATTAATCAAATGGCTGTCACAAATATTGCTTTCGGACTGGACAAACTTGGTCACATGCCATGCCTATTTATACTCACAAATGCATAGTGCCACATTTTCTAAGTCAAACATTTAACCCTTAAACAGACAGTAGATTTTGAATGTACTGGAATTCAGAATGTGGATAGATTATGTAAGTCTGCAGTACAACTGGGGGGTACAGCAAGGTTTTATAATACTAGATCATTTTATAAGTACAATAACACTCTCCAGGGTGTTGCACTTGATGGGAAATATAAGTACTCTACCAGCGTGTGCTGAGGAGCACTTGGCCTATGGCCTTGTGCCTCAGCACATGCCAGATATGTGCATACTGTACTGTGTATTGCCTAATGAACACATACCCTGTCATGTTTCATTGCCCACATAATCACATGTAAAATGATATGGAGATGCATACGGAGCAACTCTAGCTAAAAAGTTTCCCTTGCCTATGGGTAGACTATAAATGGAAGGTGCATAAAACCTGCAGTTCTGATTTGGGGCCACCTTTTAATCTGTTTTCATACAGCAATCTGCAAGACAGTTGCTCACGATGGAACCATTAGCCTCCTGCATTTAATTGCTGTTATTTAGGCAGGCAGTGTAGCCTAATGGTTAGAGATGAACCTGGGACACAGTTTTCTTTAAGAGGCAGGGTGGTAAAGTGGCTAGAACATAGGTGTGGGAACCCAGAAGATCCAATTTCAAATCCCTCCAGAGCCACTTAACATTCTGCGTGACCCTGAGTGAACTATTTAACCCTCAGTACTTCAGTCCATGTAGCTGTAAAATGGGTTAAAGGAAGACCCCACTGAAAATGAGATGTTATATCTCAGTTGAGATATCCTGGGTAAATACATTGCACAAAATAATCTCACCACTGCCACTTGCCCTTTGTGTGACTCAAATCTTTCCTTCCTTTTTCCTACTGAAACTGAAATCAGAATCCAGTGAGCATGGATAGGAAATGGTACCTTATGTGTTTCTTTGCACTTAACCCATGGAGCTTTGCTTAATCTCCATCTATCTTACTTTGCCTTGCTGTGCACACCTTATGAAAGCTGCCAACTGTTCATAGATTGGGAAGTGCTTTGGGAGACAGTGTATACAAAAGGCGCTATAAAAGAAAGGTATATCTTTTCCCTTTTTAAAATAATTAAACATTCCATTCATGCTAGCTCTGTGGCCCTGAGCAGTAGGGAACCTCTTCAGCACAACGGCAATCCAGAATCCTGTTCCAAGCCTAGGACATCAGCAGTAGAGGCCAACTGGGAGGGTAGAGAATATATGCTGGATACTTTCCTCCAAGGTGGGGGATGAGGGATTTGGTGTGCAGCTTTTATAGTGACATCTAGGGGTGATCTTGTGGAGGTACCTTTGGTGGTGTGGGTGACTGGGTGTAGGTAAACATGGAAAGTTCAGAACAGGAAAGTTCCCCCACAAGAAAGTTGGGTACAGGAAAGTATGTCACAGAAAAATTAAACAACCAGAAATTTGGTCTGCGCCGCCATGGATCACCACTCCAGTGAAATCTGAGGTACGAGCATAGATTTACTATTGCAACACCACGCTGTGATGGATTACCATTCCAGTGAAATGTGTGACCAAATTTCCAGCTGTTTAATTTCTCTGTGGCAAACTTTCTTGTACCAAACTTTCCTGTGGCGAACCTGTTGTTCTGAACTTGCCAGTGCTGTATTTGCCATGCTTTGAGTAACTACACACTGCTGGGTACCCCGTCCCCTGGGGCAGTCCCAGCCAGTGCTAGCAACCAGCTGGGAGGGGGGTGGGCTCCAAACAGTGACATAAATACCATTTGCTTGGTGGCAGCATGAAGGCTAGCCAGTTGCCACACACACCTTGTGCAGCAACATCACTTCAGAACAGATTTTCCCAGCTGCTGTAGCTACGCTATAAGGTGAAAAGGGGGAAGCCCAGCTGCAAGGTAGAAACTGTTCATCTGACAAGATTGCATCAGCTAAGGTTAGAGGAGTCTGCTCCAACTAGTAGGATACCTGGTAACTGGTGAATGCTGGAGACCGATGAGAGAACAAGGAGGGGAACTGAGCAGGACCAGAACAAAATACAGAAATTAAGCAAACAAAATACCTTTTATGTACTGTACCAGATGTATTAAAATAATGATAACCACAACATGAAGTGTTACTTAGCAAACATTCGATGGGGATCCTGCTGTGGGCTTCAGTCCCAAAGCACTTTGTTTCTGGAGAATATGGAAATATTCATGGATCCATCCTCAAGATGCTGAAAGTTGTGCCTGATTTACATGATTTAGAGTACCTCTAAGTATAGTGGGACTGCTTTAATAACATCGTTTCTTGGGTGTTGCCTTTCACTAGCTTTTAAATATATAAAAAAAAATGATAACTAACATTTGCAGAATGCTTTCATTTTGTTTAAAACAGTCTTTGCATACTATGAGGCATTAGTGGTGAGAAGAGCCTTCCAAAAGGGATTTCCTTTTAACATGGTGCCTCTTTAACATTGATTGGCTAGTTTTCCGCTAATGTAACACACCTGAGGAATATATCTGCAGCCTCAGCTCCCCAGCAACCCCCCCAAGTCTATAAAAACAGAGAAAGCAAAAGCATTGAGCTAGTTTGTGGGAAGGGAAAAGAATCTTATAGTGGCCCTTTTTAAACTTGTGAGTGGTGCTACAGTTTTGTGTGGGAATTTCTAACTTCAAAGCCTTTTATAATTAAATCTAATTAGTTAATCTGTAAGGCATACAAAATGTATTTGAAAGAATAATTGACAAAAATGTGTAACTGTTTTACGTGTTTAGGTGCTTGAACTAAGGAAAAGAAGCTTGTCTCTCTTTTTTGTAGTTAAGAGGACTCTAGTAATCCAGTTATAATTTAAGCTGCAACCTTTTTCTAAAATATTCTCTATTTTTACAAGGCCATTTGTAAAATATTATGTTACTTTCTGTAGCATGTTGTTGTCCAGCAGTTAACCATGCTGCTATTTTCTTTAGGACAGTGCTTGGCTAAAATAGTTTATGGCTGTTTATTCAGTGCTGTTACTCTAGACCAGAAGTAATGGTCTATATTCCTTGACTAGATACACCCAGGTCGCTGAGTATCTAGAAACCTAAAAACATAGAAACATTGAAGTCTATGGCAGAAGGAGACCGCTAGGTCCATCTAGTCTGCCCTTTTGTTTTAGACCTATTTTGACACTCTAGTTGCCCTTTGTAATCCGGGCTCCCTTGTGTCTATCCCATGCATCATTTACTGCTTAACCAAACACATGATGGTCCTTAAAACTTGATTACTCTAGATTCACCTATTTTTCTGGGATGTAAATGACATTTCAGTTTTGCCATTTTGCACATCATACAAAGTGTAATTCAAAGAGAAATCTAGATTTGGTTTCCTACACGGTTAGTAAATTTGCAGGAAAGCTTCCCAGAACAGCAGTTTTTGTATGTGTCTGTCTTCAGGTGGAACTAGTAAATTTCTGGTTGCTCCCAAGCACCTACCTCACCTTTTTCTGTTCCATATTTGCAGCCCGGGGGAGGTGGGGGGATGGATGGGTAGCAGGCAGGAGCATAACAATAACTTTACCTCCAAAAAAGGAAAAAATCTGTATATTGATGGTTCTAATTCTTCATGCCAGCTGTAATGCTGCTTTTAAGTACAGCATTCTGAGATGGGCCTATTGTGCAGTTTAAAGGAATGGAGAAAATAATTGGCAATGTCTGAATTTTTCAAAACAGGGATGCACTGTCTCATTTTACCATGAAAGAAGAAATTGCTGCAACAGTCTTCTTTATTACAAAACTTGTGAAAAAACATGAGAAGCTGAGGAGACAGACGACAGAAACATTTGCATCCAAGCTGACATCCATTTTATTTGAGCGATACAAAGGTCACTGGTACCCTGAGAACCCAGTTAAAGGACAGGCTTACAGGTGATAAAGATTGTTTTCCCCATTGTTGGCTTGAAGTTTAATGTAAAACAATGAGTTTTACACTAACTGCTCAACAGTACCAGAATGAACAAGTTTTAAAACCGTAGCATTTAATCACAAGATTTGCCAACTTTTATTGGACTTGATGAAGTTTGTGTAAAATTGAGTTTTTAAATCTGCAGTGACCTAGACAAAATGGGGGCATGGTGGTCTTGATGTTGTCGTTGTGTTCCAAAACAGAATGCTAGAGTAGCTCACCTTTGCAGTAGTTTAAAAGATCTGGGCCACTGGCTTCTAGAAATGGGGAAGGCTGACTGGTACATAAACTAAATGGTGGGTGACTCCTGGAACTGACTGCAGATATAGATTGCATGTGCAGTCTGTGTTCAAGAACTGTGCATAGTATTCCAGGTGTGGTTGCAACATGGATCTGTACTGGGGCAGTAGGACTTTTTTTTTTTTTTTTCCTTCTGCTTCTGAACCTCCTTATACAGCTGAGCATCTGTTCACCTTTGCCACTTTACTGCATTTTCACAAAGGGCTTCAGGGAAACAGTAATTGCAATTACTAGGTCTTTCTGTTTGGACATTGAGACACCCCACACACCCTGGATCCTTTACCTCACATGCTTTTTTTTTTTTTTTGCACTTTTAATGTCTTTATGCCCCTGGGGCCTTGGCCAGAACTGCTTTCCACCACCCACTATGGTCTGCTTTCTATCCCCAGAGACCTTGCCAGTAGAGCTTTGGAGACTCCTAGGCCCACCCATAGCACATTGCTGTACTGCCTCGCTTGCTTTACCCTGGGGATGGGTCACCTTCTGTACCTTGGCTTACTACCATACCCAATGGGGATACCCATGGTGGAGATGAAGGCCAAGAGTATTCGCCCCCCCCCCAAAATATCACTGAGGCTTGGGCTGGATGGGGTAACTGGTGAAGGCTTCATTCTCCTTAGCCAGGCTCATTTATTTCCTGTCAAAACACCACTTGACATCGGATGTGCCAGAGGCACCTGCCAACAGCTGTGCTCCCACCCTGAGTTCCACACTACACCCTTGCACCTCCACCTGTAGTTCCCTACATGGCAGTATAGCAGTGAATGTGGCTCCCTCCTTCCAAAGGACAGGTGTCCACTGGAATGTTCAGTCCTCCTCCTCCATGGCTAGCCCTCTTGACAGGTGCGGGGGCAGGGGTGTGTGTGTGTGCGCATGCTCGCTCGCTCGCTCATGTCCACTTTGCTTACATGTATTTGCTTTGCGGTACTGTGCAACAGTGGTGGTGCTCAGCTTTCCTGCAGCCTTGTTGACTCTCTAGTGTGAGCAGGCCAAGCAGTGGGGTGGGCTTCCCTGTTTAGTGTATACTAAACCCCAGTTGCCAGATTCTGGGCAGTCTTTCAAGGTCTTCCATGTCTTTGGCCCTTTTCATGTCCTTGATCCCGTTTATCAGTGTCTGCCCTCTCACAAAGACTATCTGCAGAAAGGCACATTTTGACCTTTATACCATCCCCTATCTTTTTATGAACATTGAACAGTACTGGCCCCAAACACCTACTCGTGGTATCCCCACATGTTACCTCACATTCCTGATGGTTCCTCACCAACAGTTACTCTGTTATCCCTCTAACCAGTTTTGTATGCACCTAGTAAACTTTCCCCACCCCTAGGCTGTCTTATCAGCACTTCATGGGACTGGGTCAAATATCTTTTCTGAAATCTGGTACAGTATGTCTGCTGGCTTGCCCTTAACCACTGGCTTTGTGAAACGGTCACATTTTATCCAGGTGGTTGGACATGACCTTACTGCCACAAACCCTTGCTGTCTTGTCTTGAAACCCATTTTCCTTAAGCATTCCACCAACCTTTCCTTTTGGAATGGTGTTCAACTTTTTTTCCCCAATTGTTTAACCAGGTGAGACGCACACTAAGCTGAAAGCTTGTTTACAGGTGTAACCTGGGAGCACAGGGAAATTAAGTGATTTGCTCAGGGTCACACAGCATGCAAGCGGGGGCTGTGGAATTCAAACCCTAGGTCTCCAGATTTGCAGCTTGGAGCCTTAAACCACTGCGCTGTACTGCCTCCCTAACTTTTGGAACCTGAAACAAAGAAAATGGTCCCTCGCTGTTGGTGGGCCCCCTTCCCCTAACCTGCATCTCCCCCACCCCATACTTGCCTTTGGAGGTCTGGTGCCGTGATCTTAGGTGGAGTGGGAACATGTTTGCACTCTTCAAAGTCTACCGCAAACTGAAGAAATGCTGGTAAGCTGTATAATGACATCAATGGGGAAGGTTTCAACTTGGGTGGATAGCTTGCCCATTTTTTTTGACTTGGCTCCAAATTTTCAACATGGGGTTCTTGGGGACCCTCCCATGAAATGTCACTGTCATTTCATTATTCGACCCCAAAAAGTTATTTCAGTCACTATGTGGCTCGCATTTCGGGACTGATTAATGAAATGATGGTGCCACTGTTCATGAGGTGGGCTCCCAAAAAGCTTACGCTGAAAATTTGGTGAAAGAATTCCAAAAAATGACTTACGAGCATGCATTGCACAGTTTTCACGCACGCTCAACTTCGAGATTTTTTTTAATATTTTCACTTCAGATTTTCATCATTGCCATTTCTTCGCACCTCCTTATGAAGCTGTCATTTTTTTTACATCCTGTCTGAAATGTGTTTTTGCACATCTGGCGCAGAATGGTATGGTTGCTGTGGAAAATCAATGTTCAGAACACATTAACAAAATCACAGTGCCACTGTTAATCAGTGGACATCCTAAAATGCCTAGGTTAAAAAAAATCCCTAAAATAACTGTGTTATGGGCATCTGTTGTCCAGTTTCTACGCATGCTCGTTACTTCACCAATTTTCCATATTTTTACACCAGATTTTCAACATAACCATTTTTTTACACCTCCTCATGAACAGTACAGCTGTAACTTTTCACATCTTGCCCAAAATGTGTTTTCACACCCGTGGCACCAAATGGTGCAGTCACTGTGCAAAATCACCTTTCAGCTAATGAACTGATAGTGCCACTGTTCATGAGGTGAGGTCACAAAAAAGCCATGTTGAAAATTTGGAGTGAAAATAACCAATATACACCTGGGGCATTAGGGTTTCCAACTGTAATGCCCCCATTCTGTAGACTGACAGACATTGGGGTGTGACTTGGGATTTTTGGCTGTAATGCTCATGCCATTCCACCCTCAGCCTGCAGCCACTGACCGGCATCGAGGTGTGCCTTGGACTATTCGGCCCCAAAGTTCTCCCCATTCTCCTATAGTGCACCCATCTCGGCACATTTCCTTATGGAATGGGGGTGAGCATAAATCCCGAAGACCCCAGGGCACACCACTACATTCTGTGTCTGCAGGGTAGGGTGAGGTAAAATGGCATGAGCATTATGGCAGACGACCCAAAGGCACACCTCAGCGCCTGTCTGTCTCTGCAGGGTGGGGTTGGCATCTGTTCAGTACTTCACTGCCATTCCTATTATGCATCTCTCTAACTTCTGCACTACCAATACCAGCAAGACATTCAGCATTGACAAATGCTTGTTACATCCTCTGTATCTGAGGGATTCCTGGATTTGTGTTTGGGGTGTTTTTTTTTGTTTTTGTTTTTTTTGTTTTACCCTTCTGCTTGAAACAGACATTAGTGACTGAGTACCTTTCTGCATGATGGACCATTTCTTCCCTATTCCCTTGCCTCCATGAGTTCAGCCAGATACTTTTTAACCAGGAGAGACACTAAGCTGAAGCTTGTTCATAGGTATGTTATGGGAGCACAAGGAAGCTAAGTGACTTGCTCAGGGTTGCACAGTATGCAAATGGGGTCTGCGGGATCCAAACCCAGGTCTCTAGGTTTGCAGCTCTGAGCCTTAAACCACTGTGCTATACTGAGCACTTTTCTTAACTGTGCTCATCTTGTTGACCTCTTCATTATCTAAATCAAAAACACATGTTCTGGTGGTCAGAATCTCTTCTCTCCGCCCCCCCCATGCTAGAAACCAGAGGGATTGCTACTTCCCAGGGGCTCTGCTACACAGATGTCCCTGACATAGTTGCAGGTTGTCAATAGCAGGTCCAGGATTGCCAGTCCCTTGTTGGGACTCTTCAGTCTAAGTCCTTCTTGACTGCATCCAGGAGTGACTGGCTTGCACTGTTGGACTTTGGGATCTGCCAATCTGCATCAGATTGGGTGAACGTCACCACTACCACCATGCATAGAAACATTTCTGATCTCCTTTTCTAGCTCTTTGTACCTTTGCTCTGACTTTTGGAGGTGTGTAGACTACCCCATCTTTAATCCTTCACCCTGCCTCTGGTTGATCTGTACCTGCCCCGCCCATAGCCTCCTTAGTGGATGTAATTCAAAGGGCCACACCTTTCCCCTTCCCCCTTATCTAGCCTTCCTGAAGAGAGTAAACCCCAGGATGGAGAAATGTCATGATTTGGGGATGTCTGGGTTTCTATAGTGGTTACCTAATCTAAGAATCGCTCTATCAATGCTTGGAGATCATCCAGTTTGTTCCCTAGGCTCCTAGCATTAAATCTACCCTGCATGTCATTTCCCCTCCTCCACCTTTTACCTTCTCCTCTTCATGTCAATCAACTACTGAACTGATTTTCTTTTGCATGAAGACTGTTCATTTTTTCCCACTGCCTCCCTATACTACCCTTACTCCGTCCCTGTATCTCACTTCATCATTTCTATTGGTACTCCTCTTTCCCTTCCCTCTGTCAAGACATTCATGTCAAGAGGATCGGATTTACCTTCACTGCACCATCAAACCTGGGGAACCCTGCCAGCCCCCACCTCTAGGAAACTTAAGGTCATTTGCCCCTCCAGTGTGCCCCCCCATTAGTTAAAATGTTACTTAATGTATATTTCCAGCTTGAGGCTAAATATCCTAATTCCCCTGCTGCTAACGTGTTTCCTGCTATTCCCCACCATTTTCTCAGCCATACTATGCCTTCCTTCCAATACATCCAGGGGAAATGTCAACTCTAGAACATCTTGCATCCCCACCCCCACTGCATCCCATTTGGTATTCTTGGCTCCCATGGTACTGGCATTTGTGACCATCCTGCTGATCTCTCGGGTTGCCCATGGATATGCCTCCCTACATTCCTCAATTTGGCTTCCTTTGTAAAAAATTTTTTTATATAAATACCTTTCTGTTCCTTTCACTGCATCCTTCGCTTATAGCATGAACCACATCAACCCTCTTGCCCTCTTCCCTTGTTTATCCTCCAGTAAAACTGTCCACAGCTTCTGACACCTGATTTGAATGCCTCCTTTTCACTAGAAGGTCTGTTACCATAAATAAATGAACTTTCCCCTGTTCTCAAAGAACTGCTGCACAGAAGCCTAATTTTCAGAACCATTCAGGTGAGGTTGTTCTCTTCTGTCCCTTCCTTATTCCTCAAGAATAGGTTCTTTGTCCCATAGGTGGAGTTCGTATGCCCCTCATGTCTCATAACACTCTAACAAGTTATGATTTAGATAACTGCAGAAGCTGTATTAAAATGGGGAATGTTGGCTAGGCCTCTGTAGCAATTTGATCACTGACTTCAGCAATGGGCAGAAGAGAACATGGCTCATCTGAAGGATAGCAGCACCTCCCAATAGTGTACTGCAGTGTTGGTGGAAGTGGAAGGCTCCAGTGTTACTGGAAAACATGCTAATGCATGTCTTGCTGCAGTTACAACACTTTTAACAGTACATTCCTACTGACTACTCTGGCAGAGGTATGGTTTTCATTTACTAGGTATTTACAGCCCTAGTTTCTTGGAAAACTAGGGACCGTTAACTTCATGAATTATGTGAATTTGAAAAATGAGTGGCGGTTAAATAGATAATACAGTATTTGGCCTCATTAAATTTTGTTTTCTCTTTGTGACTCAATATAATTTTTTTGTTTTACTTTAGATGCATAAGGGTAAATAAATACCATACTATGGACCCTTTACTGGAAAGGGCCTGTAATGAATGTAAAGTGGACTATGATGACCTTGGATTACCAAAAGAATTGACCATCTGGGTAGATCCATTTGAAGTGTCTTGCAGGTAAGTGTGTTTTAATGCACTTCTGATTTTCAGTGAAGTCATTTGCAAGCCTCCCCCTCACTGTCGGATCAAGTACCTCCTTCAGTCTTCACTAGTACCTGCTGCTCAACTACAGAGTCCTTGCCTGGCACCCTTCTTCCCTGGTGCCCTCCAACTTGACCCTTCAGGTAAAGGTTCTGCCCAAATCCAGTTCTGTGACAGGAGATGAGCGAGTTGCAGCTGGGATACTTCCATTCAGCTAGAGGGAGCGCCTCTGGCAAATTCCTTAATTTCTGCCCATTTCTTAAGAGTTGTCGGGAGGTCTAAACCTCCCTTTCAGCTTCTTGGCAATATTGGGAATGCAAGTAATCAGACACATTGCATAGTAGTAAACTTGTTTACTACCAAAGGATAAAATCAGTTTTCCCTAAGCAGTTCTTACCAATACGAACTGGGAGCCAGTGCTAAGCATTCCCTATACCTCTGTTTTTTGTCTCTTGGGATCTTCGAGGTAAAAGACTAGTGTGTTACATTATATACATATGATAATTACTATGGTTACTGTAAGATAGAAACATTTCTAGTTACAGAGATGAGCCCTATTGGCTAAATAAGAGGTGGCTCCACGGTCCAAGATAACATTATACAATTTTGTGCAGCCATCAGTTTGTGAACAAGAGTTCTTATACAGAGTCTTGCATAACTCTGTGTAATAGTACAGATCACCAAAAGGTGGCAATGCTGACTTGCATATCATAATTACTCCAAGGACACAGGTGCCTTGGCATCTTAAAGTAAGAAATGCACAGAAAATACATAGAAGAACATATGTATTAGCAAGCAGTGTGTTAACAATATGCATACATATCCTGACATCTACTCTTGTACGGTAGATGCCCTTAGCCCTATATGTTAGTATAACATACTTAAGTGCTAGCTGTCTATGGTGTACCTCTGAGGGTACCAATTAGGGTGCAGGGACCTCATGTAACATCCCCCCCCCTTGTTGCCTCCAAGGGCAACATGGGCAAATCTAGGGAAAGGCCAGAGAGCAATGGTAGTTTACAAACTCAACGCACAAGCTTTGTAAAGGAACTCTAGCTGCTCATGGTGCTGGTGCAGTGTGCACCGTAGGCAGCAGAGCATAATCAAAATAGATTAAGGTTTTGTTATACAAGCATTTTTAAAGTAATTTCTAACCAGGTGTTGGTCAATGCGTCATTCTTGTCACCATCATTAATCAAGAGGAGGATGACTTCATTGGCCTTGGTCATATTATTGCTGATGTGGATGAGGTGTGTCTTTCCTGTCTAAAAGTGATTTTTAATGTAAGTGTCAGTGGGTCTATGTGTACATTAACGTATGGTAAGTATTCGGACAGTGTGAGCAGATAATCGGGGTTACCATCAATGATGTCTGCATCCAGGAGGGGGACGGGGGTTATGACAGTATGTCCAATCAGTTTTCTGGTGGGGGACAAAACAAAAATTGGGGTTATCAATAGCACATGTCACAGATCCATAAGTATAGCTTTTAAAGTTGGTTACCACACAGTACTCCCCATCAGAATTATACTGACAGCAAACAGTAGGGAGTCTCCACTCTTACAACTGGACAGGGCAGGTGTAGACTGTCTTTGAAATCCGTGTTGACAGGCGATGAACCTCCTCACGATATGATCAATGGAGTGTATCCAGAGCCAGTCGAATCCAAGGAATCTGTGCCATTCTTGGTGATGTTGTCATCCATGGTAAAGGTCCAATCAATGCTATCTGGAGAATAACCACAAACAGGTTGAATAACATCAAATACATCACATCGGCAAAGTAAATGTATTGCTTCTTCGCACAGCAGTCCATGTGCGGAGCCACCCAAGCGTCCAGGAAAGGATGGAAAACCAGTAGAGGTGGTAGATCCAGGCATTCTCTGTAGATGTCTTTGTCCAAATGCCCAATGGAGTGAACCAGTGCAAGCTTGTCTAACAAAGCTGTAGTGGGATCAAAATGTGGTAGAGACAGTAAAAGAAACAAACATGGTATCTGTTATGGAACACTTCATAGTAGTGAAACTACCAGTATTAGGGTGTCTGGTCACAAACCCCAAATTCCTAACTGTGGAGAGTGGAATGGTTATTTTTTTGCATACACATAGCAATAAAGCCAGGGGTTTTACATCATGGACAATACCATTTGGAAATGTCTGTCATGTATATCGGGGATTCTTCCAGATTCTAGATCATGGATGAGATTTATGGTAGTGGTGATGTATGAGCCATAGGCAGAGCGAAGGATTTCTCTAGCAATGTATTGTTTTATCTGATTCCTTATTTTGTTGTATGAGTGCGTTGATCTATCTCTTGAATCAATGAATGCCTTGGCAATGTCGTGCATGTTGTATACGGTGTATCTTTCTTCCTGACTAAGGCAATCCACACCATGCAATAATAGGGTAGTATATTGTTAACCAGGCCAGTGGAGAATTTGGTAGAATGAGCTTTGATAGCAGCAATGTCTGCTTTATTCCAAATAGACATAGCCATACCAAAAAAGTCTGTGACAGTACCTGTTGCACCTGTGACATCAGAACTGTCAACTTCACGTGCCTTTCATTTGAGTTTGATCAGCAAGAGTGGGTTTTCTTCTGAAGTTGCCTCTATGTTCAGTAGAATGGACCCCGGCAATAGGGTCTCGAGTACGAATCTGAAATGCAGCTAAACTATCAAGCAATAATGAACTATAAAATGCTGATATATTAGTATTGACACATGCTAAATTATTTCATATTCAAGTAAGATTAAACAAAATGGGTATATGCATAAACTAAATTATTAATAAATGAACCTGGGAGGGCAGTGGCTGTTAGACCACTACAGGGACCAGAGGTATGCTTTGGACATTCCAAAAGCTGTTTATTGGTGGGTGGTAACACAGAGAGATGCATGGCTACAGAAGCCATGTGGTGTACAGTGCAAAATTTTCAAGCAGAATCCTTGGACAAAATTACAGTAGGAAGGATCAATTAAGGCAGTAATATTGTACAAACCAGAATGTCTTAATGCAGTTTGTAACAAGGATGGAGAACCATTTGGGGATAATTTAGCATTGGGCCAACACTGGAAAGTTCCTTTGGAGAGTTTGGCCACAGGGAGAATTCGTCCTTGGGATATGGTTTGCCACTCAATTTGTAGGGTAGATTTATCAGGAGCAACAACCGAGGCAGTGAGGTAAGCATCGGAACCTTCCTGGACAGTGATCAGACTATCTGGTATATTGATGGATACTCCCTCTGGAGGTGCTGGAGGATTGAGGTGTAGTAGGAGGTTCGGTACCATGCCTTGTATGCAGGGGATAAATCCTGAGATGAGGAAATAATGGAACAAGATAGTCATCTTGTCAGTGTATCTGAAAAGCAAGATCAATTAGTAAGTTAGTACTATTCCGCCCAATGGGGTGAGGAAAAATAAGCTCCTTCATACAGTTTCAGCTGGTTTGCATGTAACCATTTGTTAGTCAACTTATTATTATTATGCAGGAGTCTAACCTGATAGACTGCTGGACTGAGCTTGTTGACAATGGGGTATGGGCCTTTCACTTATTGGAGAAGGAATGGGTGGGATGTGCAAATCGGACTACCATTACCTGATCTCCAACCTGCCAATCCACTTCTTGTGCATGTTTGTCCAACTGTATTTTGGATTGTTGCTGGGCCTTGCCCATGCAGTTGGCAGCGTGTGTGTGTGTGTGTGTGTGTGCTCTTGAGTTTTTTTCCACATATTGGTCTACAGACAGTCTGCAGTGGGAGTGTGCAGGTCAAACAGGTGTTCAGGTAATCTCATCTGTCTTCCAGTCATCACGTCAAAGGATGTGAGCTGGGTAGTGGCTGAAGGTGTACCCCTAATTGCCTTAAGGAGTAACGGCAGTAGGGAATCCCAGGTTTTGGAATTGTCCTCAATGAATTTGGAAAGCATTTGCTTAATCCATCTGTTGGCTCCTTCTACTTGACCTGAGGATTGGGGGTGGTAAGGTATGTGGAACTTCTGTTAACTCCAAGGAGTTCAGGTATTTCAACTCGCCTGTAAAACTGGTTCCTTTGTCGGAGCCTACCTTGAGAGGTAGGCCTCACCTGGAGAAAATCTGTTCCACCAGGATTTTGGCAGTGGATTTTGCAGTTCTTGTTTTAGTGGGGAAAGCTTCAACCCACTTGGAGAAGAGATCAGTTGCAACAAGAGCATACTTGTTGTTTCTGCTGGTGTTGGTCAGTGGACCAATAAAATCAATCTGTAGGGCCAGAGTGTCATGGTAAGAGTTTGGCATTTCATTTGGTAGGGATGGGGTTGTTTTGTGCACAAACGAGGCAATTGTTTATGTACTGTTTAGCATCTTTGACACCAGGTGGTGGTCTTAAGCTTTTGGAGGGTATTTTCCACTCCCTGGCGTCCACCAGTGGGTGTATCATGCACTTGGTGCAAGAATTCGGGTCTCGGATGTCTGGGGACCACCCACAACTTGGTGGTGGAATCATCTGGTGGTACCAGATGAGCTTGTCATCTGGTGACAAGTGTAACTTACCTTCATGCCTCCGATAGGGGTTGTGTGTGGGAAGTTTTCTCTTCAGTACTCTTGTCAAGGAATCTGAACACTTCTTTGAGTTCAGTATCAACATGTTGGGCTGCTGAGAGGTCCAAGGGGGAGAAGGGTTCAGGTTTCTTCCTGAGTGCTGCAATCTGTACAGCCGCATTGGCCTCTGGATGGTCCATCATACAGATGTTCTCCCCCCCCCCAAGGCCCCTTCCTTGGCAAGGGTGTCTGCAGTATCATTGAAGGCATGGTAGGGGTCATGGAGAGAATGAGCTTTGACTTTATGTACATAGTTTGTGTGCATATTTTTGTTGCAGTGAATGTATGTATGTATATTACCAATTCCTTGTACTTTACTGGACTGCCATCGGAGGAGAGGAAGGAGTTTTTCTGCCAGAAAGGAAGAAATTCTGTAAGAGAACAAACCCAGTTAGTCTGTAAAAATGATAGTATCCTTGGTACCATGCTGGATGAACTTGAGGGCACAGGCCACCGCTGCCATCTCTGCATATTGTGGTGATGCTACACTACAGTGCTTAGATATTTTAAGTGTTCCCATAAGGGTAAAACACTAGAATGCCCATCACTGCAGTTTGTTCTCCCTGATAGTAGGGTGCTGAACCATCAGTAAAGATGCGACACAGAGGTGTTATCAAGTATTTGTGGCGTGGCAGGGAGGAAAGGACCTGGATCTGGAAGATCAGGTGACTGTAGTGTACAGTCATGGGGTTCTCCTTGGAAAAGGAGTCCATGAACTAGCATACATGGAATTTTTGTTGGGTGTACCTGTATGTCCCTATCCTGGAGAAGTGACCAGTGTGTCAGTCTGGTGTTGGAGACTGACCTATCCTGCACTCTGAGAGCAGAAAGGTAGTTGGGGTGTGGTTGGTGGTGGTCAATGGGAGAGTACCCAATGATATACAGGAAGTGCTTGACCACCCAGTAGGTGGCCAGAAGGTTCCTTTCACAAAGGCTGTACTTCTGTTCCACTGGGGTCAAGAGCTGTGATGCATATGCAATGGGTCTCAGGGTGCCATGAACCTTCTGGGCCAGCACTGCTGACATGGCTATGTCAGAGGTGGCACATTCCAGATGGAATGGTAGCGCTGGATTGGGGTTGACCAGAGCTGGGGCAGAGGCCAAGGCCTGCTTCAGTGATGTTAAGCCTGGGTGTGTATGGGGCTCCAAGTCTATGGGATGTCCTTTTTGAGTAGCTCATACAGAGGAGCAGCTTTCTGAGCAAAATCACAAATAAAATCTCTTGAATAATTCACCATACCTAGAAACCTTCGAAGAGTTGCCACGCTGGTGGGCATTGGCAAGTCTTGCAACCCCCTGTACCTTCTTCCAGGTAGGGCTTCGACCTTGGTCAGTTATTTTCAGACCTAGAGTACTTCTTTCTGACATAATTGTGCTTTTGCTGGATTGCATTTCGGGCCTGCTCTCTGGATGAGTCAGTAGTTCGCCCAAGAGATCCAGATGTTGTTCCTGTGTGGCTGTTGCCAGCAACAGGTCATCCACATATTGCAAGAGACATTGGGGAGTAGAGAAACTCTCGAGGGCATCCATCATATGCAGATGGAACAGGGACTGGCTATTATGGAATCCTTGTGGCAAGCAAGTCCATGTGTACTGTCTTCCTTCAAAGGTGAAGGCAAACTTATATTAACTTTTAAGGGCCAATGGTAATAACCAAAAATCATTGGAAATATCCAGGGCACTGGACATTTTGGGTCAGGGGTCAAGAGTCGTAGCACATCAGGTGCTGATGCCACAGTTTGAGAACAACTGGGGGTGACCTGACTCTGTTTCCTGTAGTCAATAGTAAGTCTCCAGGCACCTGTGGTGTTTTTTTTTTTTTTTGTTTGTCCCCCCCCCCCCACCGGCCACACTGGGAGTTAGCTGTGGAAACGCAAGTTCTGATTTACTCCTTGCGTGAGGAGAGACTTCATCTAAGAGGGCAAGGCCTCAGTTGGAAAAGGGTATTGCCTTTGCCTCGTGTGTGCTGGACCTGGCACTTTGACAGTGTGCAGTCATGTTTGCAATTAACAAACGCTCTCAAATGTCATTGCAAAATGGGGAGATGTTTCTGGAAAAGTGCATGAGCTTTGAAGAAATGACGTCATACTCCTTGTCATTGGCAGATATTGTTGCCACAAAGTGTGAATCAGGAATCAAAATGGTATGATATTGACCCTTAACCTGTATCAGTAGCATGTTGGCTAGATCCACCACAGAGCAGTGTGGCGTAAGGAAATCAATTCCTATGAATCGTCCTAGGCTGCTGCAGGGGCATCTGGCCAAACAGCCCTGGAGCATGTGGCTACACACAGGCCACCAGATTTCGGCTCCATGTCTGACCAATTGCGGGCCTGACTAACTCCCCGCTGCATCATCACGACCGCTGCAACAAGTGGAGACAAAATGGCGGCCAAAGGCACACATGTGGACTACATGCATGGGATGTGTGCCTTGGGGCATGCACTGTCTGCCAATTGTACATTGGTGGAGATGCATCAAATGGGCGTGGCCTGACAGGCACATGGCGGGGTAGTACCAAGGGGTCAAAGGGTCATGGTAGGGGTCAGTTTGCGTTGCACACTGTGACAGTGTGCAATAAAGGCCATGGTGCACAGTGCACCATGGCCCCTAGTGCACAGTGCACACAGTGTGCCATAGGTAGCAGCACACCACATGATGCATGCACACTGCAGTCCTGTGCACCATGCAGGTGTGGACATTGCACAGTGACTTGCTCCGGAGCAATTCCATTGTGCACGGAGCAAGTTTGCGATATTCAGCTGCCATATGCAAATGAGCTCATCAGCCAATGCATGGTGCACTGGTGGAATTAGCATGTCATTACCATTTGTGCCAATGCTCATTTGCATGGGTTGTGCTATATAAGTGCCTCTGAACAGCTCAGGCCATGGACCAGTATTGCAACCAGCTGAGGTAAGTTGTGCATGCTACTGAACACAGCAGAGTGGATGGGGTAGGCTGCAGCTGACCGTGACACACCTATGTCCACAGGTAGCACAATGTCTGAGCATGAAGGGAGTGAGGAACATGGGCCTGCTCACAAGTGCAGGCAGATGCCGTGTTCGAGGCCTACCTCGATAGGGAGTCACTGCTTGAGTGGTGCCACAGGCCAGGGCTGTGGCCTGGGAAGAAGTGGCAGCACATGTGAACCAGCAGGGTAGCCACCAGCGGTTGGTGCAGAAGTGCTGGAAGAAGGTGGGCACTGAAACACCACATAAAGGAGAAGGTGGTGGCCATACATGCAGCTCAGACAGCCACTGGAGGGGGGGGCCTGCTGATGTGCCGCAGCTCACAGTGCAGGAGGAGCTGGTGGCGGCCACCATGTACCGCAGCACTGTATGCCGGGTGGAGGGTTCCAGACAGGTGGAAGCCCATCACTGCATGGTACGTATGATGGGCACACACAGCAAGCAAGGGGGGGTGGTTGGGCCGGGGGACATGCATCACTGACTCATCTGTTTTCTTTTTCAGCACCAGCATACTTGCATGCAGTGGACGGGATGCCAGCAGCAGCCGTGAAGGTGGGCCCAGCCCCAGAGGACCAGCCATACACCTCCACAGGCATCCGGGGGCCTGATTGGCTACAGCACACCACTGCTGTCCAGTCGGATGTCCTGGGCATGGGGTCGGATGAGACCCTAGCTGTGTTTCAGCAGGATGCCAGCCATGGTGTCCTCTGCAGGGAGACACAGATCAGGGTGGGGTCCAACACCGATAACATGACCATGATCCTGGACTGCATGGGAGGTGTTGTGGGGGTGACGCCCATACCAAGTATCAACACAGGCAGCATGCCCAGTGGCCTGCCAACAGTGGGACAGCTGCCCACTGCCACTGCAGGTGCTGCCTTGTGCATTGCTGTGGCAGTGCCATGTGGTGGTAGTGGTGCAGCTGTGCAGCATGCAGGGACTGGGGGGCAGCAGCGGCAGGCAGCAGGGGACAGAAGGCAGCCAGATGCAGTGTCCACTGCTGGGGCACCTGATGGGAACCAACCCCATGGGCACCCTGCTGTGCAGTGTCCACCGGAGCTGGGGGCTGTGCAGCATGGTCATACACCACCGGTTGGATGGCACCCTGCCCAGGTTTTCCTGGGTGCTGACCCATTGTTGAAGCACACCAGATTGTTGCGGGCCTCCATGGAGCAATGGGTGCTGCTGGTAGCTGGGGTGCATGCTCTGCATGCAGAGATGCACCAGGTGGCCGAGCAGCGTGAGAGGCACTGCGCAGCTCCTGGAGGCTATTCAGTGCTTGCTGGAGGACATGACCGCATCCCAGGATCACATTGCCAGTGCGATCAGGGATGGCCTTGCACTGCTGGCTGCCACATGGCATGGCTGGCCACCTCACACTGCATAGTGCACTGTCCACCCCACGAACCCAGTGTCTAGCGACACTCCCTGTCGCTGCCGGGTTCTGCTGTTGGCATCCCAGGCATACTTGGGGCGGGCCTGTTTTGGTGCCTACACACCCCTGCGAAGATCCAGTCGTGGTCTCGCAGTTCAGCCCCTTGGGAGCTGTTGCAGACACACCCTGTGGCAGATGGTAGCCACAGGCTGCACAATCAGCCCCGGTATGGCCGCCCCCATGGCTGCAGTGGCCATGGTGGTGCGTGTGTGCGTGCGTGTGTGCGTGTGTGCGTGCGTGCGCATGTTACCAGTGCGCAGGTGTGGCGCAACCTACCTGCACCATAGTGCTCCTGTGCAATGATGTCCCTGTGTTGGTGCGCCATGCGCTGGAGCCAGGGGTCCCTCCATGGGGGGGGGCTGTCCACCACCCTCCAGCCCATTACCCTCATCGTCCCCAGTACTGTCCCCCTCTACCTTGACAACTATCCCACGGTCAATGGCTATGTTATGCAGTATGCAACAGGCCAGGAATAGGCCACAGGCTTTCGAGGGGCTGTACTGCAGGGCACTGCCAGATCTGTCTAGGCAATGGAAACATGCCTTTAGCATCCCAAACACATGCTCAGTAATGATCCATGTGCTGGTGTGTGCCTCGTTGTACCATTCTTCTGCTGGCAATGACTAGTGCCGGTAGGGGGTGAGCAGCCATGGCCTGAGTGGATATCCACTGTCACCTGTATGGAAACTGACATGGTTAGCCCAGTGTACTCTGTTGCTGTGCCCCATGCTCATCCCTGGCGCCCTCACCAGTGCACCACCCTGCCTTCCCATGCTCTGCCCAGCCCCCTTGCCCATCCCATACTAACCCACTAGGTGGCCTGTGGGGATATACCCACACTCAAACCTGTGGCACAGCACAGTGCTGTGTCAGATGAATGCATCATGTGCACTCCCAAGGTGTGTGCTGCAGACATTGTTGATGCACCCATTGGCATCGCACACCATCTGGCAGTTGACACTGGGGAACCCCTTCCTGTTTACGTATGCCACACCCTCGGGGCCAGGTGGCATGCAGATGCCCACGTGGGTGCAGTCAATGGCCCCAAGCATGCCAGGTATGCATGCTACCCTGTGGAAGTCCTGCATGGTTGCTGTAAGCACTGCCTGTGTGCTGGGGAACAGGATATATTCTGAAGCACGTGGCAGCAGGGCATTCAGGAATTGTATGAGGAGGGACGTGGACTACTCTTATGCCTGTCGTGTCCCCTGTTGGTCTCTGGAAGGTGCCCGTGGCGAGCAGGCACATGACAGCTGTTGCCTTCATCTCCACTGTCAGAGCATGACTCGTCTAGTGGGTGCCTGCATCTCCTCACTGCACAGCTCACAGAGCTGCCTCAGAATAGCCTAGTTCAGGTGATACTGGCCCACAATCTCCATATCAGTGTAGCTCTCGAAGGTGGTGTCGGCACAGTACCACCTGTTCTGGGCATGCCACTGATGTGGGGGGGGTGCTTCCACAGCCACATCGCTGCTCCTCCTGCTTCCTCACACCCCTCATTCTGGCCTCCATTAGGAAGGATGCACTGGCCATGGCCCCTGCTGTCCTGTCTCCCCCTGGGTGGTCTGTTGCTGTGAGCTGTATGCCACACTGGTGCGGTGCATAGCACTTGACTGCCTCTCCCTCCCTCTGCCCCAGGCTTACTCTCCACTTCCACCTCTGTCCCCTGCCCCTGTGGCTGCCTGTGCAGGCCACCCTGTCCCTCACTCTGTCTCCCTTGCTCTTATGGGTTTTCTGTGTCTGTCACAAGTGCCATCTGTGTGTTTGCACCCTGTATTTATAGACTCAAGTCTGCTTCACACATCTGGGACTTGCTCTGCACTTACACCATGGTTCAGCAGTTGAATATCTCACTGCACTGCATATTCATGGGCACGCCCTCTGCTCTTGTGCATGCATTCATTAGGGGTTGCGCATTGGTGCAGTGGGACTTGCACTACGCATTGGCTCCTGCTGAATCACTCCTTGGCACATTTCTGCACTTGCGCCGGTGCAACTCGCTTTGAATATCCCACTCTCTAGTTTCTAGTTGCTGAGGAAGCATGTAAACAGTACTCGGATGAAGAAACATGTGTAATAAAATGTTTTGATCAAGTATACCCTTTTCTTTTTGGATAAACATTTATTCCATTTAGTAACTTTATGTTGGGCCTCTGTTAAGATAATATCCCAATTAAAAAAAAAACAAACACATATCACAAGCTCCAAAATATATCCCTAATATTTTACATGAAGAACTAGACAATGGCACTCCTAAAAGTGTTCCTGTAGGAGTGCCACTGTATCAGAGTACCAGTCACCTATTGGAAGACACTTACTTTTCTGTAGATTTATCTGCCAGCCTGTTCCTAGAGTGAAGTCACTTAACATCACTGCTAGTACTCCACCAGAGGTCAGGTCCGCTAAAAATAAAACCTAAATCATCAGCGTAAGCTACACATTTTACTTCAGTATCATCACTAGAAAGAGAAACACATAATATTATCCTGAAAAGAAACTTTGTAATAAAGGTTCTAAGGATAGAATGTGCAAAATAGGGCTTAAAGGACACCCTTGTCGTACTCCTCTTGCAATTCTGCAAGACTTACCTATATATCTATTAATATATGGGGCTGTATAAGCTGTCATAAGTTTGTAACCATTCTATAAAAAGTTTGGAAATTAAAATTTTTGTAAACATGTCCAGAGATATGAATGTGCCTCTCTGTAAAAATCCTGGTACCTCCCCAGTATTGCCTCTCTCCATTACTTCTCTCAATAATATTAAGCCATCTTTAATCCATCTACAGGGGACAGAACAAAATTGTGCAGGAGAAATATCTAAGAACTGCTGCCATCCTATTACCAATAACCCAAACGCCTGGATTTCCATTTTTTTCCTAGCCCAAGGGTCTTTAACCTGGTACTCTGTGCACCAAAGTCTGCAGCCCTACCACTACTCCAAAGTGGCAGTCGCCCTCTTAGAAGCACAGCCGAGACCTTTGTACAATCCATCACTATTATAAATATAGGCATCATGCATGCATATCGCCTTCTACAGTGCCTCACTATATTAGCCACCCTGGTGCTTGCATTTCTCCAGCCAGATCAGTCCCAGCCCTCAGAGAGCAGCAACCCTAGACCACCCTATCTTATCCAGATTTTTTTACCCCCCCACCCCACTCTTGCCTCACACCCTAGGCCCCAGCACTCACCCTGCAGCTCTCCCAACTCCTCTGCCTACCTGGACCCACCTCCTCACTGCCATTCCTACCTTTCATGCACTACCTATTCCCTGCACCCCTGCCACTTCACCCTTATCTCATAGTCCAGCTAAGGATGCCTATGGCTACCACCCCCTGGTTAGAATTATTACTCTGCCACTGCTACTCTCTGAAAATGTCCACCCCAGTCCAGGCCCTATTCCCACCAGCCCACCCAAGACATTGTCCTCTGGATTCTGCATTGCCTCCATGAATATCTGCAGCTTGCAGAAAAAATCTGCTGCACTCCAGTGCTGGGTCATTCTACACCAGCCTGACGACATTGCCCTTGTGGAGACATGGCTTTCCAAATCCACCCCCGACTCCTTTCTCACTCCCTGGGTACACCCTCTACCAAAAGGATCGAGTAGGCAAATGCTGGGGTGGTTGTGCTGTCTTCATACGTGCTTAGTGAGGGGGATCACCTTAAAAGGTGTCCATAAGGGGTTCATTTTCAGCAGAGCATTTGGCACAGAAACATTCCAAAAGATCAGGGGTCCTAAAGCTAACATTGAAGGAATGTTCCCTGTGATGTGAATTAAAGCATACACATCCCCAGGCATGAAGCCCAAGGATTGTTTTAGTAATATTTGCCCCACATACTGTCTGGAGGGTTCCTCCAACCCTCCCAGGTAATGCAATCTGATGGCTTTTCTGTGTTTAGCAAGTTTGATTATTTTACTGAAGTGGTTGGCAGCTTGTGGGATGTTCCTCCCCATTGTTAAAAGGGGGAGCATTCTCAGGAACATTTTATCTTCAACTGTTTGAATAGGCATCTCTTGGTCCTTTAAAATATCCTCAAGTGGTCAAGCCATCCTTATCCTTCAAAGAAGTGCCAAAAATGAATGAAGGTGAAACTGGTTCTGTGGAAATAGAAGCAGACTCCTCAGGCATGCTGCTCGGTTATAGTCTGTCTCTTCGAGTAGTTTTTTTTTTTTTCACTCTGGCATAGTCTTTCTGCCCGATGTAGGTTCTCCACCAATTTCCACTTCTGATCTGACACACAAATGGGTGCGTCTTCTGGCAAAAGTTCATTATTCCTGGGGTTTACGGAGACTATCTCTGAAACTGGCAACACTTTTGGTGGAAGTACTTCCTGCATTGTAACTTCAGCATTCTCCGAGGTGCTTCCAAAGCAACCTGTAGCTCCATAGCCGACAGCATTCTGAAGCCAAGCTCTCTGCTGTGTCGACAGTGCCCCCTACCGAAAAGAGTAGGGGAAATTCCCTGCTGTCCTGGCCAAATTTCCCCCATTCACTAAATGCCACCAACAGCTTAATCTGGTTCAATGTCCATTGGCATCAATCTCTATCCCCCCCCCCCCCACCTCCAGGACAAGGCTGAAAAAAAGCAGAATTGTCTAGTACTCCTTTCACAGTCAACAAAAAACTCAAATCTCCAAAACCTCCTGTCCTAGGGAGGGGAGTGGAGTATACTCCTATTGGACTTTTTTTTTTTTTTCCCCCACTGTACATTGACTAGCTGCTTTAGAATTATTTAATGTGTGGCTCTGAGAGACATGTCCACCAAAATAATTTACCAATAATGGTAAAAATCTTTGACCATCTCCTCCATATAGCCACATCTTTGCCTCCCACCTACCCCCTTCCTGTATATTAGGTGAAATATCCTTGTAAACATGCTGACTGGTGTATGCCTTCTCCTTTCTATATCCCTTAATCAGGTCTTTGCATACTCCCAGTCTCTCCTCACTGCTTGGTCAGGGTTTGGTCTCCCATATAATCAATCCAGTGGGGAACAGAGAAGATATCAGGCTGCCCACAATATACATGTGCCAATGTGTACAGTGCTAGATGCACAACAGTTGACCACTATTGTAGTATAATGTGTGGTACAGCATTAGTGGTTCAGTAACATGGTTTGTGATACTGCAGACCCCATGTTTACGTAAACAGTAACCCGATAGGCGTGGGTCTTCTAGAGATGTGTAGCTGGCTGGAGCTGGGGGTAGGATCATTAAGCCAAAGGTAGAGTGGTTCTAACCACCCAGTCATACATTATACCTGGAGACCCACGCTCTGTCATGGGTTAATCTCTTGTAAAATGGGAAAGAAAGGGTTCGGTGCTCTTTATGCTTTCTCTTCCTCATGTTACATTTGCATAAAGTAATTTTAAAGTGCAAAATTACAAAGGTTCCAGGAGTATATTAAGGTTCCTACCATGGGGAAGAGAAAGGGGGTTGTACCTGACTGGAGAAAGTACATGCTGAACTGTTTTTTTGTATTGTGATTGCAATGGTGAACAATCACTGATTACATGCAGATGTGATCAACATTTTAGAATATGATCATTTTGATTTAGTTTTGGAAACTGTGGAATCGTGTCTGAGCTGCTTTACATTATGGGAAATGCATATATGTAAATGTAGAGAAGATTTGAGATCTGATAGTTGTTGCTGCAATTCCCTTGGCTGACCTACAGATAGTAGTGAACTGAGGCTTGCATCTTTTTTATCTGAATTTTAGTGCCAACGTTGCACATTAATAACTTTGTCCCCTTTCAACTGATTTACATGAAAATTAGAAAGCACAAATTTAGAAAGCACAATCTCTCAGAACTCTTGATCCTGTAAATTCTATGTAGATTGGTTCAGGGGAGGCAAAGTTACAGAGATGCAAAACAATGCAACGGTCTCAGTTCAGCCTTTTTTTGCCACCCGATTTTAATAAACTTATTACATAGTCACATAGATGTTTTCAAGTTACTTATGGCAGAACTACCACAAATTCACTTAAGCATATCTATTTTTGTTTGACACCTATCTATTGGCCGGCTGTGAATTGCAGGCTAAGACTGAATGGTACTACTGTACCTTAGAGGTTCTTGTTTTGGGGGGGGGGGGGGAGAAGACCATGTCAGTGGACACAACCATACATTGATTGAGGTTTAATGTATAGTTAGCTGATACAAGCTGACCAATCCAGTGGAACACTCTCTTCCCCATGTTACAAACCAAAATACTGGTCAGCTTGTGCTCAGCTGCAATTGTAAGTCATTGTGAGCAGGCCCCAGTTAGGCAAAAGTTGAGCTGTCCTGATGCTGATGGCTCATTATTCAAGCTCTATTCAAGATCAACTGTTACTATAGCAGTATCGCCTAGAGGATAGAGTAATGAACTGTGAATGAGCTTGGTACATCCAACAGACCTGGGTTTGATTCCCACAACCTCTACTTGCATACTGAGACTCTAGGAAAGTCCGTTAACCACCCAAATGCTCCTGGGTCACCCCTGGAAAAAGGCATGTGTTTCCCTGACTTATTCTTTTTAGTTAACTGTAATATAATTGATTATTTTGATATTTATAATTGGTTATGTTGTATTGTATTCCAATTGATGTGTTTTATTATTATACAGCGCCCAGAGCCCCCGGGATTGGGCATCTTTTTGAATAAACTTTGCCTTGCCTAGTGGGCCTTGCCTGGTTACCAAAAGAATAAAATAAAAAATAAAAATCTAGCAACATGGCATGATCCTAGGAGTGATCTACTGGTATTCTTAACATGCTTCCCCCCCAAAAAGTGTAGAGGACCTCTTTAAATGTCTTCTTCACTGGGAGGGAGATTATTAATACAATAGTTCCAACTGTGTAATAATGCTGGTTTGGAATCGGAACACATTCAAGCAGTGCTAGAGGATGGAATGCTGACTGGATGAATTCGGGTGATCAGACTGCACATTAGTGTAAAAAGATGGATGTAAGGGTCTTGGAATGCTGACAGTCTGATTGCAGCATCGGAGACCCTTTTTATAATGGGTAAATAACTGAACTGGCTTGATACAAAACTGGGAAAGTGCCAGTCCCTTGTGATTTTTATAATTAAATGGATAATTCAAGATATCCAGCTAAGTTGCTAGACAGTGGCCACAATGCTGGCACAGTAGTAGTGATACTCTATGCAGTGCTGACTACTTGAGTTTGAGGAATGAGCCCAAATGTTGAAGGGTCAGCGGGGGGAGATTGGGTGTCTAGACAGTTACCACCTCCAGGGAGGGTTCAGCACTCTGGCAGTACTCTGACCCCTAGCGATGGCTGGGGTCCAGTGTGCTGAGTGGCAGCGGCTGCAGCAGGATTGGTAGTGGAAAACTGCACATTGGACATGGGAGCACATCTGATAACTGTCCTTGCATGTCCACTTTACCAGAGGAGTAGTCCACCAGATGTCGGTTCTGGTCTCCAAGTCCAGAAGTTGATGGGGTGGCTGGGGGACAGAAAAGCCTGACTATGGGGTACATCCCTGCATGAATCCTGGAGCTGAAAATAGTTAATGTATTTAACACTATTCAATTTAGCATTAAAAGATTATACTTTTTACTGCTCGTTCCTTTTCTTCAATTGTTTCGGCCATTAAGTATGATTTTGGATAGGTCTTGAACAAGTGCCCCCTTGCTTATGCCCTGGTTGGGGTCCTGTTTCCATCTGCCTCCCTTAATGTGTATTCGGAGTGAACGCAGATTGCTGTGATCTGGTTCCCCAGATGGCCATCCTTTCAGAGTGCCAGATGGATAGGAACAGTGCTTGGCCCTACTCATTGTCCTCCTATTTTCACACACACACACACACACACACACACACACACACACACACACACACACACACACACACACACACACACACACACTGAGTCATCTTGCTTGCTGGTGAGGGTTCCTGTGGGACACCCAGATGCATGTAGTTGCCCACACTGCCAACAGCACGTCCACCAAGCCTCTACCTGTTGTCTCTGAGTGGTGCTGCATTGAAACCTTCTAGAATATCTGAGTGGATTTCTTGGGTCTTCTGCTAGCCTACGCTCCTGACAACTGGGATCAGAGTGCAAACTCAAGTTGCCAGAGCATTCCCCCACAGATCACCACCATGGTCGGATATGATAAGGAACTTTTGACTGCAAAAATAAAGCCCTTTTTTCCTTGTCTCTTGAGGGCCAAAAGAGAGGATTGTACTGCATTTCAATATCCCCAGGTTACATAAATTTTCAGATTTATTTCAAGACTCTGATTTTACAGATTTCCTCAGACTTGTACAATGATAATGCAGAGTTTCTTTTGGTAACAGACTTTACAAATGGTGCCATAACTCGGTTATACAAATTTTTTTCTTCCCCCTCATTTGATAAGACTACAACACCTAAGTGTTTGTATTTTTGAGGCATTTAAGAGCCTCCATTTCATGTTGAAAGGGAAATAGCATGGAGGAAAGTACAGCACAATATATTTGTTGAGTTCTGTCTCCGCTATTAATCCTCTAATGCCAATATCAAGCTGACTCTAATGAATCTGTTTGAGGCTATTTTAGAATCCAATTTCCCCATAAATGAGGCACCAACTTAAAACATTTTGGTAATATGCTGACCATCTCTATTTTTAAAAGCCTAGCTGGGCTCTTTCAAACTAATTTCATTGCATTTTCTTGGTGACCTTTGACGGCTGACACTTCAGCCATTGAGCTAGTGTTTCTCTGCACAGTCTGAGCTTCAGTCAAGATGCCATACCACCACTATAGCCAATGGAGTCACCGAGGCTGAATGAGTCTTAACAATTCTTCCAGTTTTACTGGACAAATGAGTCAAACAATCTTTCGTTTTTTTAACAGAGTATCTTCCATAGCAGATGACCTCCTCTTTTCAGTCTATTCAACTGGTTTTGATGCCTTTCACTCAGTTTTGCAAAGTTTCAAGGATTTTTGATGCAGCAGATCTGAACAGATGGGGCTTGCTGGTCCCTCCAATTTGTCCCCCTCGCTCTGTTGCTTTCCTTGGTACACCACTCATGGGCCCATATTCGAACATTACTTCCAGAGTTAGAACCATGTTACTTACAATAACTGTTCCTACCTCACTTTGAACAACATGGGAGATGGCTGAATTGGGTTACTATAGTGGAGCTAACACTGGGGTTAATGTTCATCAATATAGGCTATGCTCTAGAGACCTCCCTTGCTGGGGGAAGTTTGTGATGCAATTGAAAGCTTTTGCACAAATACAGATTGTAATTTTTATCCAGCCCAAGTAGAAATGGGGCTAGTGTACTTGTACCACCCAAGAGTAACTTCAGCACAACTTCCGGTTTTGCAAGACTGGATGTGAATCAAAGCATTGTTGTGTGCATTGCATAACCGTGTGCATATCGTTGGTATTGTAGGTATGGAGAGAAGAATCCACCCTTTACTGTTGCTAGATTTGAAGGGGGTGATGACCGGGAAATATCTAAAATGATTAACGGTGCTGTGGACAGAGTGACTTCTGACTATCAGTCGGGAACCTCCTCTGATGAAGAGAGCTGTAGTAAGGAACCTAAAACCATTCCTACAGTCAGCAATCCAAACAGTGTTTATCAGGTAAGAGAAAAATCTCAGTTGTCCATTAGTTTTCCCACCCCTTGCCTGCACCTGGTGTAGTGCAGCTTAAGGGTTTGGGTGTGCTGCATTGCATAGGATTCCTAACTTTGTACATAATTCACATTCTAGGGGTCACATGTCACCAAAGACTAGGAAGTCTCCATGACCACATACAGAGAAGTGCCTCAGCTGGGACTTGACAGGGCACCCAGAATACCGTTCTGTTTGCACTACCAGCTGTGCCACCAAGGCAACTGGAAACTGGGCTGTCACCGAGAGCATACTATTCCCCAATGCACAACCTGGCGCTACACAGATAATTACATTTTCAATCACAAGAGTGCAGTGTGCATATTTATGAAACCCATACAAAAGGAAGTACCTCGGCTGGGACCTGGGCAGCCTGGCTTAATACCAGCTGAGATGCTTGCTTTCTCTTCTGTTTTTGTATGCAACCAATATGTACATTGCACTCTTGTGACTGAGTCTCCATGATCACTTGGCTAGTGTTCCTGTTCTTGATGCCATTCACAATGGGATCACAAGACAAGTCTTCCTGGAGTGGTCAGGGAAAGGAGCAAGGGTTGCCATGCAAGTGGCTTGCAGGGCTATCGTAGAGCATAGTGACCCTCAACAGTGGTCACACTAATTTAGTAGCACCACCTAGCTTTTAAAGCAGATGGTAGGAGCTGGCAGGGAATTGATGTACTGTTGGACCACTCATGGAATCGATGGGGCATGCGGGGGGGGAAGGGATGAGGAGAGAACACTGGACCATATAGGACTCTTAATTGCTGGATAAATCCGAAACGTTTTGGAAGTGGGTCCAAAGGCATGGGAACAGTGACTATAGTGGTGGTGCCAGTCATTGTGTTATGTGACTGGTTCTTTCTCATGCTCGGACTCGGGGCAGTACCCTTCCTAATGGATAGAGAAGAGCCTCAGTGTACTGTGTAGTCAGGATTGGCAGTCTAGCCTAGAGGTTAGAGCAACAAGCTGTGTGAATGAACATCGTACATCCAGCAGACCTGTTTGATTCTCACAACCTCCACTTGTGTACTGTGACTCTGACCAAGTTGCTTAATGTCCCCAGTACTCCATGATTGCCACTGTAAATGGGCCTTGTGCCCAGTAGGCCTTACCGGTTTACAAAACATAAGTTGTAAATACCAAAATTTTAAATAAGCAGTGCTAGTTCATACTTCAACATGTACAAAATGCTACTGTTCTTCTGGCTGACTGTTCCAATGCAGTAGTTTACTATCTGCAGCTAATACTCAAAAACCGGCTCCTTTACACATCAGAGGCAGACAGTAAATGACTGCATCTGAACTTGAAAGGTTGAAGATTTGAGAACCATAACACTGGACCACCTCATGACTAAGTACCTGCTGTGCAAAACGGTGAGCTTTAGTGGGGGGGAGATGCAATATGTTCATGTATCTGGACTCTGTCTGCATGGACAAGGCTCTGGCTGCAGAGCACAGAATTATTCCAAGAAGGGAATTTGAGACCTCCTGGTATGTTTGGAGGGAATCTTCCTCCCCAGTGATGTGGCACAAGTTGGTGTCGCAATATGGTGTGTCTGCACCCTGCTTTTTGGGCTGCCACCAATTGACTGAATGCAGCCCCAGTAGTATTGTCACAGAATGTCTGGAGTTTTGCTAAGTGTTCTAGTAAGGTGTGGTTCTGGGACAGACTGTAATGCAGGTGTGATGATGGTGGTGGTGGTTGGATCAGACAGCCTAGAATAGGGTAGCTGTACTCGTGTTGAGGGGGGAAAAGCAAAATTGAGTGTTTATATGCAGTACATGTGAAATGTATTCCTGGCCACCATTCTCTTCTCTTCCCCAATTTGTTAGTAATGAATGCATGCACTTGGTACTGGATTTCTCCAATATAATGTTCAGTATTGTAAACTAAATGAAGAGGATTGTGGCTGTCCTGCATCTAAAATGCTGTACTTCTAGACCAAACTGGAACATCCACTGTTGTTTTTTTTCCATTACTTATGATAGATTCTCCTCCCCCAACCCCCAAATATATGGTTTGCCAGCTTGTCCTCATTACCCATCATCTCTGGGACTTGGTCACCTCCAAATATCCTATGATTTACCCCTGGTAGTGTGTCTGAGGGGATTCCCTATTCTCCCCTCTGAGCAAGATGCAATTTTGGGGGGGGGTGCCTTGTCAGTGGTACTGGGTCCAGCATCAAGCTGCATATGTGCAGGCTTAAGTTTAAGTCTTGCCGAGTAATGCCTTCCCACCCTCGGAGTGGCTCCAACTACAGTATCCCCACGGATTCTCTGGTAGCAGTTGTGCAATGGAGACCACTGGTTTCCCTCCCTGGAGAAAGTGTCCTTGGAATCTGCGGTCCTCCTTCTGGTCCTGCCTGGATATCCAAGGCTCATCCCCTAAATGCAGGTTTCCAGCTCACCCTATTGGACTGTCCCATTGATTTGATTTTTAATCTTGCATATTAACTTGGATTAGTATGGAATCCTTCTACATGTTTTGAGAGAGCTACTACTTGACGACAAGCACAAATAGCCATAGGTAGCGGTGTAGACAATCATAAGCAAAGTGTGATGAACCCTCGCTTTTTTCAGTTTACAGAGTTTTTCCACCAACCTGCTCCAGCATGGTCCCAGTATCCACGGAGGAAGACCTTTGCCAATGATCATCTGTCAGCTGGACACTACCCACCACCTAAAATGACTAGAACATACAGGCCTTCAGCAGCCTTTGTTGGACCTCGTGTGGACCGGTACCACTGGGTCAATGCCAAACGCTAAACTGAATGGGTTATTGAATTACTATTTTAAACCTTCATTTTTATTTTATTTTAAGATTAATTCTTGCAGGTTTTTAAAGAGGTGTTCATTTTATAAGTATATTGACATGAACTAACACAATAGCACTTAAATGTTACCTAGACTATAAGCCCTTTCCCACTTGCTGAAGAAAAATGTATATACAATTCTTAAATTTTTATTGCAAAAATTCTATAAGATGCTCTTTTATATATGTATATTGTGTAACCGAGCAGTTGAAAATGAGTCCTGTGGATTAAAAATCTTAATTTTAATTATACTGTCTCTTAAAAATAAATATCTTAATTTTAAGTGTACGGTCTCTCTTGGTTTGTGTGTAGCTGGTTTATATAAACTAGGATTGCAAATGCTTTTGTCATTATTTAAGGCTAAGTGTTAAATTGGCACTTTTTTTTTTGAAAACCCATGCAGCATTTTGAACCTGTGTGCATTTTATGTTGGGGTGTTTTCTTGTTTGAACAAGAAAAATCGGCATTTCCAGTATATAGTGCTTTTCATACACAGTATCCCAAAGCGCTTTACAAGCAATGCTAGACTGGTAGTGAAGTGACTGAATGTGTGGTGGTGGCCATATCTCACATAGTCACCCACACACAGCCTGGATAATTGCATGAACCAGTTTATGGGGAGGGAATGTTGGCCAGGACACCGGGAATGCTCCCTACTCTTTTGCAAAGAGTGCCCTGGGTTCTTTTACTTCCACCTGGACACCCACCAGGATGAGCAGAAGGGACCTCTGACAAACATCTCATCCGAAGGATGGCACACCCCAGCAGTACAGTTTCCCCAATACTGCACTCTGATGCCCCACGACCTTCTGGTCCAGAGACTGATGTGCTACCAACAGCCATGCTGACACCTATTGGTGGGATGGCAGAATGAGATGGCATGTTTTTCACAAGGAGTAGGAGCTCTTTCAGGCAAGTGGTGCAAGAGTCTCCACCACCTCCCCCAAAAAAATCTGGTCCCCGGGCCAGCATTATTGAGAACTGAAAATCCTTGACTGGACTAATCCCATCCAGTAGGAATTGCTGCCTGAGAACTACTAATGACCTAAATAATTCAGTTGGGGATATACTTTACACTCCCACAATACTGTTGGTTTGATGTTTCATGGTACTGTACTTGTGTTGCTTTACAGGGACTTTTGGGTACAAATCTTTCTCAATATGGACATGTTGCTGTGCCCCTGTTATGCACTAGACATTTGATTACTGCCAGTTATGGGACAGCTGTATATTTTTTTTTTTTTTTTGAGACTTTGACCCTATTGGATACAGTCCTGTTAACAGTTTAACACTGTTGGTTTGATTACTGTCTTAATATTTGAACATGTCATGGCTCTGGGGGTTGACTGCACAACTTCTATATATAACCCCTAATGGACTGCTGCTGTCCCCTCTACTAACATAAGTGACACTGAGCACTGCGCTAGCTGCTGGTGCTGACATGTCTCCTCGGTCCTTTATTTGAAGAAATGCTTCCTCCATGCTGTGGCATGGCAGGAAGCTTGAAAAAATGCCTTGCATGGCATCCTCAAGTGGGGCAGTGACTTCTTCCCACTACCCTCTTTTCCAAGTCACAACCAGCAGGAGGCCTCTCTGGGAGGATTTGCCTCTAGACAGGCACTTGTCTGTCACAGGAGCCCACCAGAGGGCTCCAGTGTTGGAAGCCACATACAGTAGCCCAGTTGGCTACCATCCTGTTCCTGTTAGAATCTGCTCAATGTGGTGTTTTGTATTTTACTATCTGGTAGCTTGCCCCCAGGGTACCACATGTTATACTTGAGGAAAGGCTGAGTTTCCTGAAAGAGAATGGCTTGCAGGATGATGGGCAGCATGGGTTTGCATCTGGAAGATCAATGTCGGTCCAACCTTGTTTACGTTTTTGACTTGATGTCCCTGGATAGCCATGCAGTGGATGTCCTTTACCTGGATTTCAGTAAGGCATTTGACTCTGTGCCCAACAGAAGGCTGATCAGCAAGCTGAATAGCCTGGGAGCAGGGAGGAAGCTGGTTGGGTGGATCAAGAACTGGTTGCAGGGCAGGCAGCAGAGGGGTGGCAGTTGGGGGGTGGGGAACTCTCAGCACCCTGGGCAGTAACCAGTGATGTCCTGCAGGGGTCTGCTAGGACTGGTTCTATTCAACATATTCATAACTGACATCAATTGGCATAAGGAGTAATCTCTCTGCAGGTGGCAATAAGATCAGAGTGGAGGTAGATTGTGAGGAAGGGGTAAAGTTGACCCTCTGGTGCTAGTCAGCCACATGGCAGCTGGGGTTCAATGCCAAAAAATGCAAGGTCTAGCACTTGGAGGTAAAAAACCCAAGGAATAGCAAATGATTTGTGGGGGGGGGGGAGAGAGTGCAGTTCTCCACTTCGGGGAGAATGATCTGCAAGTGCTGGTGACAAGGGACACCAACATTTGGTGCAGTGCAAGAAGACAGTTGTGAAGGCGAACAGAATGCTGGGATACATAGCCAGGGGAATCTCCTCTAGGATGGAGGAAGTAATTTTGCCCCTGTAGAGGCCGTACTTAGGAGTACTGTGTGCAGTATTGGTGTCTCTATTTGAAAAATGGACAGCAGGCTACTGGAGGGGGTTAAGCATAGTGACTAAAATGATCCTTGGGATGGGGACTATGAGGAGAAATTTGAAGGACTTCTACATGTACACCCTAGGAGCTAGAAGGAGCAGCGGGGATATAATTTGAGACCTTCAAATACCTAAAGGGCAAATTTAATTCAGAGGGCTTGTTTAAGTTAAAGGGAGGGACACCAGGGAACAGTCTGAAGTTGTAGGGAGGAAGATTCAAGAGAGATGAGGCACTAGTTTACGGAGAGGGTGGTGGCTGGTTGGAATGTGCTGCCAGAGAAAGTGGAGTAGCATTGAAGATGGTGGGCAGCATCAAGAGAGGGTGGGATAGGGTCTAAATTGGGGGGAGGCGAAGTCTGAAGGGGGGCATTAAGATGGAAGGGTGTGTAAGGGGAGGGGGGCAGCTGCAGTCTAACAGACCGACTGGCCGGTTTCAGCTGACAGTTTCATATGTTTGTACATGTTACCCACCCCAGATGGGAATGTGAACTCTCCATTTGCCCTGCCCTATGTACCCCACAGTTAAATGGTCTACAGATGGGAATGGTTGATGCAGCATGGGGGGCACCTAATGGTGGGTGAAGGTTCTCATTCTAGCTTTCTCTCCCTTATGCTGTTGAGAGGAGCACCCAGAACTTCCATTCATATTGGACTTGCCAGTCTGAACTGCATAAAAATCTTGGCTCAGTAGAAGGGCCCAGACAGATCTCATGTACCTACAGGAGAGCCACCCCTCTCCAAATGAATATGAAACATTGGCTAAATATGGCTACTCTGCAGTTTCTTTCCTCCACCCTCAACGAAGAGGGACAGAGGTGAAGAGCAGTAATTATGGCATCCAAAAGCACCCCCTTCCAAGAACAGTCCACATAGTCTGAGTGGTAACTGGTGCTTGTCCATGGCCTCTGTATGGCTGGAAACTTACCTTGGCCAATCTGTACCCCCTCCCCCCCCAGATTAAAAACTATCAAACAATTGCTGTATCAGATGGTAACTAACATCTAGGGGACACTAGTTCTGATTGGGGGCCTCTATATAGCTGGGGCTCTTCAAACGCCAACCCACCCTGGCAGCATGCTGTTCACATTTAGGTTTGTACAGGAAGTGGGCTGGGCCAACATCTGGAGAATCCTCATCACATGACCTGCAAATTCTCCTTTTACTCTTTGGTACACAGGACCTTATTCCTGCAATGACCACCTACTACACATGTTGAATCTCTTTCCCAGGTCTCTGCCTGCACTACGTGGGATATACATCTCTCTCTGATCATTTCTGATGAGCAGTTTCTGGGAATGGGTTCTTGAGTGCCATGACACTAGATGGCACCTAAACCCATTACTTGATCACTTGAATTTCAGGCATTTGTGTAAGAGAAGGCAAAGGAGATCCTATAGAATAATCCTGCATTGGACACAACATACTCAATATGATGGCACACTGTGAAGGCAGTCTTATGAGGCAATGTCATCCAGTAAACTGTTGATCAAACCCAGCTGGAGGATAACCTGTATTTTCTCCAGATTGCCAATCAATAAGGAGATGCATCAGGCCTACTGCAGTTGGAGAATGTTAAGGTAAACCTAAATACAGTCTTCTGCTTATCTTTTAAAAGATAAGTGTATGGTTCTCATGCCTCCTAGCTTACCAGCTTAGAGGACAAAGACAGGTGACCATATCTGTGTTTGTACATTCCACAACAAGTGCTCGGTGTACAACATTCAGAGAAATTGCTGATGCTTTCCACACCTATTGCACTGCTCTGTGCACTCCAGAGACTGACTCTTGCCTAGAGAAGGTAAATGCTCTCATGGATACCATGTCCCTCCCTACAGTTCCACCTGGAAGAAGTGCACAGCTGGTATTCCTGATCAGTCTGGATGAACTGGAGGTAGTTCTCCAGAAGGCTAAAACAATAAAAGCCCCAGGTCCAGATGGATACGGTGCCAAGTTCTATAAATACACCTGGGAGTTTGTCTCTCAATAACTACTTGCAGTTTTCAAAAACCTCTGACTAATGGTGGGTGCCCCCTTTCCTGGACTTGAGCAACTACATTGGCCCTATTGAAATGGGATAAAAACCCTTGGCAATGTCCATCCTGTTGCCCTATTTTGGAACTGAACAGTCTTGGCTGGAAGACTGGATAAATTTGCTCTTTTCTAATTAATAAAGAACCTAATAGGTTTTGTCCATTCTAGAACTGTGATGGACAATTCCTGGTGAACCTTGCACTTGCTGTACTGAACGAATAACACAATATCCCCATCCCTTCTCGGCTTTGATGCTGAGAACTTGCTTGGCTAGGTGTTCTGGCCATTCCTATATTCACTGCTGGGGCTTTGATCCATTTCATACACATGCTCCAATGGGTTTGTTTCCACTCAGGCTTGGGTTAAATACAGTGCTCATCATTCAAAATAATTTATCCTGTGTAGGCACGTGGCCCGGTTGCCTACTCTTTGCTTCTTACATTGAGTCATTGGCACAAGGTAGCCATGGATCAGTGTTTTGAAAGGGTGTGGGTGGCAGAGGAGGAACACGCATTGCCTCATATGCAGATGATGTGCTACTTTAACTCGGAAGAGGATTTTCCACTGGCGTTTGCCCTCCTGCAGATGTTTGGAGAGCTCTTGGGATACCAAGTTAACACCAGTAAAATGGAAATGCTCAGCTTCTATTATTCCCCATCTCCTGAAATAAGGTGCAGATTCTCCTTCCACTGGGAATTACTTGAGATATTTAGGACTACCTGTCTCTTGATACCATTATTACTGCATACGGGGGACAATCACTGCACCTTCACACAACAGATGATTCAAGAGTTCGCTTGATGGGGAACACTAGAGCTGAACTCAACTGAGAGTGGAGGAGGTCTGTATAGTGACTCTCCTGAGACTAGTATACCTACCTTTTTAGTATCCCATTATGCATCTCATAGGCTAGGTAACATCAAAGGAGTAGAGAAATGTCCTGCTTCATTTAGGTAGGAAAGAAACAGCTGATAAATTCTCACCCTCCTGAAACTGGGAGGGGGGGACTTGTGCTCCCAAATCTGTTCCTTTACTATTGAGCCACACAGACTATGTAGACACCTAGCGTCCTTGCTCACCACCTGACTGGTACTAGAAAGAGAATTGCTCTTGAATACAAACTGGGTCTCGAATATGTGCTACTCTAACTGCCCATTAGACCAGTTCAGTGAAGGCAGCTCTTTGCTGCTTCACCAGTACAAGATCTGATAGTCTGTCTGGAAAACTTTACACCTGACTCTGTTTCTTTATGCTGCTATGTCCCATTCTGCGGCTAGAAAATGTCTCCATCTCAACTGGACAGAGGCTCCCATATATGGTGGACGTGCTCCCTGCAATACCTTTGACAAATCCTCTCCACTATGGGGAGTCTGTCTTTTGAGGAGGTACAAGTCAAATTTGGCCTGTGACACATGGAATTTTACAGATTTCTCCAAATCAGAGACTACATTCTGGCCCTACCAGTATTTGCCCGGAATTCGTCATCTGACGTGGCGATCATTCAGCATTTTCTCTCCTTTTTCACACATGATCTCTCACATATATAAAACCTCACAGGAGAATACTTCTTAGACACTGCTCGCAGATGGGAGGAGGAACTTGGCTGTCCCCGGAGGACTGGAGCTGGTCCTGTCTAGCATCTTCAAAAGTCATGCGCTCACATCAATGGAGGGAGTATGGGTGGAAGAACATAATTAGATACTTCAGGACCCTTGCAATTACAACACATTACCTAGCCTCCTGCTGGTGTAACTGCTGTGAGATACTGGTGACCCATACTCACGTTATGTGGGCAAGTCCAGTGCTTCAACCCTTCTTTGTAGAGCTGCAAGTAGAACATTCTGAGCTCTTTGGTAGACCTTTTCCCTTGACTTTTGAATTGTACTTACTCAGTGTGATTTAGGGATCCAAATAGCTGGTGGCTATCCTACTTACAGCGGCCAGGAAAATAACAAATAGACTAGGGTTAATGCACTACAAATCCTGGATATCCCATCCTGATGGACATTTCTAGGCCAAATCCATACAGTGGAGAAAATTACTTTCTCAATGATCACACAGACAGCCGTCCATTCCATCTGGAGTTAATGCTGTTATTCACTATGGGTAAAGACCCAACACTGGATCCCACCTGCATTCCATACTAGAGACCACAGGCTCCTGAGTGAAAATGACTGTTTAGGCTACTCTATCCTCCACAACTCCTTCCCTGGAGTGCCCCCCCAAAACCACAGAACTTCTGGACTGAGGGATCTTAGCATGTACACCAAGGAAGAGATGAGAGAGGACATGATGGAGACCTACAAATACCACACAGGGGTGAACAGTGTGCATGAGGGCATTCTCTTCAAATGAAAACAAGCACAAGATCCAGAGGGCATGCGAGTGAAGCTGGGGGAGAGAGAGTTTAAGAGGGATGTGAGGAAGTACTATGTTACTGAAAGAGTGGTGGATGCCTGGAACAGACTGCCAGTGGAAGTGGCAGAGTTGAAAACAGTAGAGGGTTTCAAACATGTATGGGCTAAACATAGGGGAATATTAGTAAGGAAGCAGGAATGAAGGAGGGTCTTCAGAGACCAGATAAAGTCTGTGGAGAAAGACTAGGCAGGGACCATCGGGGCAAAGTGGGTGGGCCAAACAGTCCTTTTCTGCCAACGAATTCTAGGGTTCTGTGTTAGTAGGTTACTGACTGTAAAATGACAGCATTCAGGCAAATGCTGTGAGCATTACTTGTTAAATACCAATCCACACACAGCCCTGGACAGTTGACTCTTTTCTTTGAGAGTGGGAATATTGGACAGAATACCAAGGATAACCAATACTCGGTAGCAGAAACATTTTCAACTTCAAGACAATCTTAAGTTCCCTGAACAGCAGTTCAGCTAGTTAAAAGGAACTCTCTGCTACCCTAAAGTGCAACTTTCTCTCTGTCTTGCTTTCCATAGATTATATTGCAGAAGAACTGGAAAGGAAGATATGCCTTTTTGCATGTGACATCAAAATCTGTAATAGGATGGATACTTGGGAGGGGGTGGAAACAATGTACAGGGATTGTGGGAAGCTTGAATGTTCAAAAACATGGCAACTGGAGTTGCACCCAGGAGCATAGAAATCCCAGTGCTGAGTATAGGATGTGAGGGAGGCACTGGCAGTCTCTAGACAGGAAAGGGACCATGGGGTTATCATATCTGAGGACCTCAAGCTGACATCACAGTGTGACAAGTCAGTGGGTAGGGCTGCTGGGGTGCATAGAGAGGGGTATCTCTAGGAGAAGAAGGGGGTGGTGTTGTCATTATATTGCTCATCGGAGGGACCACAGCTGAAGCACTGTGGTCAGTTTTAAAGATCTTGTCTCAGAAAGGACATAGATAGGGTGGAGGTGATCTGGAGTAGGGCAACTAAAATGGTGCATGGTTTACACAAAAAGACCTATGCAGAGAAGCTGAGGGATTCCAACATATACATCCTGGAAAAGAGGAGAGAGCAAGAGAGAAGTGACCTGATACCTCTGAGGTGTGAACAGAGTGCAAGTGAGTAGTCTTGAGAACAAGCACCAGGTCTATGGGGCATGAAGTGAAGCTGAGGGTGGAAGCTCAAGGATGATGTAGGAAAATACTTCTTCACTGGAAGGGTGGTGGACTGCCAGGGAAAGTGATGGAGGCTAAAACAGGGGCATGAAGCATGCATGGGATAGACATTGAGGTTTATTAGAAGGGAAGCAGGAGGGTTGCCAGAGACCAAATAGGGGCTGCAGAGACAGAATAGGTAGGGAACATCTGGGCAGACTGGGTGGACCCAAGTGATCCTTTTCTGCCCTCATTTTCTGTTTGTATGTTATTGTATGGAATAGTTTTGCAGCTCAGTTGGAGTGAATCTGCATGCAATGCAAAAATGAGCTGCAACTCTAAGACAACAGTTGTTGCAAGCCTTTGTGCTGGATCCAGCAACACTTAGCTTATGGGTGGACAGTGATGGTTAAACCACCTTTTGTACATTAAGGTTCTGAGAGTTCTGAGAGGGCTTGCTCGGATAGCTATCAGAACATTTTATGGCTTATCAGAACCTCTTAGAACTGCATGTGGATCTCCTTTCCTTAATATTTTCTGTATTTTATTCCCATTGTCATTACTAGTGTTATTACATATAAACATGACTTGTACCTTCTAGAGTTCATCTGCTCTTGAATAATACTACACCAAAGTAATTTTCTATCTAAGATCAGCACAGACTGAAGACTGTAACTTCAGCAAAGGATTAAATCAGAGTAGATCAACTCTAGGCAACAAGAATTCTCTCTATGTAGTGACCCTAATAACGAGGAATAGAAATACAAATAACTTATCAAATATGGGGTTTGTATATCACAGTTTCCTTTTACCCAAAAGTGCCGACCTCACAATAGGAGCAGGGAGATGAAGAATATTTCAATAAATATTATTGGGAAGAACAGTATTGGAAGAGTGACTGCTAAATTACATCCAACTGCAGCTTTGGCAAGGAGCAGGGCAATCCTTGACTCCTTACAAGATTTTTTTCTTCAGGCAGCTAGTCAATGAAACCACTAGGGGTGGGGCAGAACAGTGCTGGGCCTGGTGCTTACAAACAGGGATGGTTTTGCAGACATCAGTGGGCAGTCCAGTAAGTACCAACGATCACCGTACAACGTATTTTAACAGTAAGACAGGAACAGAGGCAAATCTCATGAGGATGATGGTCTTGGACGTCAGGAGTTTGGATGTTAAAGAAATGGGAGACTGACTCAAACTGCCTCATGGGGGGAGAGGTTGTCAGGGAGGGTTAGAGATACAGTGGGAAAAATAAGGGAAGGCAACCAGCATCTGCATGAAGGAAGTGATTAAAAGCAGAAGGAAACCGAGACCTTATGGTTCTCTAGGAGCAGGGATAAAAATGGGAAGGGATAGGGCAGACTAGATGGGCCGATGGGGTCCTTTTCTGTCGACACATGTCTATGTTCTGAGTTCTTTGTAAGTGTCCAAGGTGTTGAAGGAAAAAAGTATGGCATTCAGGAAGTATAAGGAAATGCAGAGTGAGAAGGACAGGGAGGTGTGCCAAGTTAAATAGAGGGAAGCAGGAAAGGCAGTGAGGGGAGTAAAGATGCAGATAGAGGAAAGGTAGCCAAAGGGGTAGCTAAAGGGGATAAAACTTTATTCAGGTACATAAGAAAGAAGAAGAGAGCAAGGTAAAGGGCAGTAAGGATAAAGAGGGTGGTGGTGGGGGGGGGAACTACACAAAAAAGACCAGGAAAAAGCAGACATCCTGAAAAGGTACTTCTGCTCAGTCTTCACGGGTGGGGGGGGGATGATTCACTAGGGAGCAGCAGGAAGAAAGGGGGAGGTGAACACAAGTCCATTTTCAGAGAAAACAGTCCTGAAAGGGACTTGCAGCTCTGAAGGTAGACAAGGCTATGAGATCAGGTGGGATGCACCCAGGCATACTAATGGAACTAAGGGAGGTGCTAACTGCCCTACTGATAACCTTATTCAGCAGCTTTCTGGAAACAGGCACAGTTCTGGAGGAATGGAGGAGGGCAGGCATGGTCCCTCTACATAAGAGTGGCAGCGGGAAGGGGGAGGTTAATAACTGTAGGCTGGTCAGTCTCACCTCGGTGGTGGGGAAATTAATGGAAACCCTGTTAAAGGAAAGGTTGATAGAGTATCTTGAATCCAGTGGGCTGCAGGATCATAGGCAGCATGGATTCATTGAGGGGATGTCATGCCAGATGAATTTGATTGGTTTCTTTGACTGAGTGACCAGGGAAATAGATCAGAAGAGGGAAGTAGATGTGGCTTGTCTGGACATTAGCAAGGCCTTCAACACTGTGCCATACATGAGTCCAATAAAGAAACTGAGCAGCCTAGGGGCGGGATCCAAAGTGGTGAATCGGGTTAGAAACTGGTAAATGGATAAGAGACAGAGGATGGTGATTAACAGCACTCACTCTAATGAGGGGAGCTTGGGCAGCAGGGTGCTGCAGGAGTCAGTACTGGGACCGATCCTATTCAATATCTTTATAAGTGACATTGCAAAAAAAAAAACTGGAAAGGAAGGCAAGCCTATGTGCAGATGACACCAAAATATGTAATGGGGTGGAAACTCAGGAGGGGGTAGAGAAATATTTAGGGATCTTGGGAAACTTGAGGAGTAGACAAGAGCATGGCAGTTGGGGTTAAATGCCAAAAAGTACAAAATCATGCACCTAGGGTATAGAAGCCCAGGGCTGAGTATAGGATGAGAGGGGGCTACCGACAGCCATTAAGCATTAAAGGGACCTCAGTGTTATCATATTTGATAATGTTGAAGTGGCAATGCAGTATGACAAAGCAGTGGGATGCTTGGATGCATAGGAAAGGTCTGTCCAGCAGAAGGATGGAGGTGTGTGGTGTTTCCACTATATTACTTGCTGGTGAGACCCCACCTGGAGTATTGTGTCCAGTTTTGGAGGCTGCACCATAGAAAGGACATGCATAGGGTGGAGGCAGCCAGAGGAGGGCAACTAAAATGGTGCAGGGGTTGCACCAAAAGCCCTATGAGGAGAGACTGGGGGATCTCAACATGTACACTCTGGAAGAGAGCAGAGCAAGGTAGGAACATGATAGAGACCAACTTGTACCTCTGAGGGGTAAACAGGGTGCAGGAGGGGAGTCTCTTTCAAATGAGAATGAGCACCAGAACCAGAGGTCATGCTGTAAACTGGGGGGTTAAGAGGGATGTGAGGAAGTACTACTTCAATGAAATAGTGGAAGATGTCTGGAACAGGCTACCAGCAGAAGTGCTGGAAGTGAAAACAATAGGTGGCTTCAAGCATGCATGGAACAGACATAGGGGAATATTAATAAATAGTATGGGAGGAGGAAGGGAGGGTTGCTGGAGTCTAGTTAGGATCTGTGGAGATGGACTAGGCAGGGAGCATCTGGGTAGACTGGGTAGGCTAACAGGTCCTTTTCTGCCCACAAATTATCTTTTTCTATCATTCAATTTCATTTTTCCTGATAATCATATGACTTAAAGAGGCTGACCCACATAAAGACCAGAACTTGCTACATGGACTGTGATAAGGAATAGGGAATTTAAATGGACAGTGGAAAAATAAAGCATGTCCTCACCAACAGAATGTTGCGTGGCATTTGTGCCACTATTTTCTGTACTGGACTGATGTAAATGGGATAATTTGGATATTTATTTAAACAGTATACACACAACAATGACTGCCACTTGAAGAGCACAAGCATGCTCCTACCTCATTTTGATGTTAACTTGTACTGTTATTGCCTAAAACAATAGGCACTTTTTAATTATTTGGTAACCAGGTAAGACCCACTGAGCACAAGTGCCCGTATTCAGGGGTGACCCAAGAGCACTGGGGAGATTACACGAGTTGCTTAGAGTCACACAGTATTGAAGAGGCAGTTGGAAAAATCAAACCCAGGTCTGCTGCTGGATGTACCAAGTCCATTCACAGCTCATTACTCTAACCTTTAGGCTATACTTCTGAGCAGTATCTACATTAGCAAAGGAAATCTTTCAAGACCAAGGAAAAGGGCAGGTGAAACTGAATGAGTTCTTGTCTGTTGCACAATGCTTGCATTGGAAGTGGAAACACAAAATAGGGATGAACATCTAAGCTGAATGACCTCCTTTTACTAACTGCAAATTTTCTGAGCATTCATCGGAGAGTACATTCTTCCAAAGTCTGCACTGAATAAATGTGACAGAACAGCTTATATTTTGTTAAGGAATCTGAAGCAAATGGTAAAGCAAAGATTCTTAGAATAGATACAGTACAGGAACTTAAACAGCCAGTTTGAAAATGGCTTTCAAACAGTACTGGCAACACATCTCCATCCTTCTTGCCATTGCTTTTTATTGACATTTTTGAAAGTGATCAATTCATAGACGCAAAGCAGTGATACAAAAACTCTCTCGTTTGCTGCTGTGCACTGGACGAGATGGTTTGAAAGACGTGGATAGCAGGACCAGTGCAATAAAGTAGATAAAGTAAAAATACAATGGTCAATAATGTACAAAGTATTGAATTGCAGTTGGAATAAAATTATAAGTGATATAAGAATAATTCATTATACAGTATGCAGACCTGGAGAGGATGGGCAGGGGTGCATATTGTAACAGACCTGACAGAAGGGTGGGAAATAAATAACAGGTACAGCGTGAATAGAGACATAATTGCGAAAGACAGAAATTACAGCTTGCTGCAAGTTACTACAAATAACAGGTACAGCAAGAATACAGACGTAATTGTGAAGAACAGAAATTACAGCTTACTGTAAGTTACTATGTGACTCTAAAGGAGTATAAATGCCAGGATGTGATACATAAGCAAAATTAATAATCAGAGACATTATACATCAAGGAACAATTGTTGGTGTAGCTGAGGCTTTGTGACATGACTGTAGGAATGCACCTCTGGTAGAAACTAGATGGAGTCTCCAAAATGAACTACTAAAGGGCAATGCCAGTGGTGCTATCTAGGGTATTTTAGCTTGTGCGTTGTGTCATGCAGTTTTCAACTACTGATATTCTTACTTCCCTTTCATACTAGTATGTAGAGGACTGTTTTATGTTACTGTATATGTGTATTTCTGTAAACAGTATCTACTGCTTCTCTAGAACCTATATGCAAATGAGGTGTCATAGCTTAAAGTATGACTATCCCTGTAGAAAAAATCGAACAAAAATGCAGCATGTAATTCCAGGGAACTGTACTGAACCGTACTGAACCAAAGTTGCAGATATGGTTAATTGCCTAAACAAAATGGAAGACAGTGAATTATGATATTTATTTAAAATATTTACCAAGGAAGGCACATATAGCTGAAGAGATCATTTCCAGATGCATCCTGGTAAGAGGGAATTGGGATGCATTTGACACAGAAATCATTTGCAGGTTGTATAAGAGGCCCTTTGGCACCATGCATTCCTACTTAAAGCAGAACCAGCTGAGATGTTCATAGTAATTTGCATATATATCCCATGATGCATTGCATAATGGGGGTATGTGTGATTTGGTATTTCTTATTACATTGAACTGTTTGTTTTAGGTTATTTGACATAATAACCTTCGGACTCTTCTCTTTTGTCTGCTGCACTGTCAATCCACTCATCTTGTATTCACTTCTCAGATTATTTACACCTATGTGCACAACTTTGCATTTCTTTGCATTGAACTTCAGTTGCCATACCTTGGACCATCTCCTCAACATCTTCAAATACTTCTTCATTAACCTTACTCCATCCTTGCCATCTATTCTCTTGTGGATTTTTTTGTCCTCCCTGAAAAGGCAAATCTTGCCTTTGATATCTTTCTCTACAGTGCAGACATCTAGGATGCAACCCCTTTTATCACCGTTTCTGCCAGTGACATGCTACAGAATACTGCAGAAACACAGTGTAATCCAATGGTCATTACTCCAATTTGTCATGGAAGAATGTGTGTCATGCTTATCACAGAGCACTGCATCCTGGCTGACTCAGTAATATGCCAGAAATGAAGACATTAAAAAGCATCGACCCAGGACCAACCCCTGAGGCACCCCCCCCCCCGTAACTGCTCTTATGTCTGAAAATTCCCTGTTGAGCACTGCTATTTGTGTTTTTCCCCCAAAACAGTTAGCCCCCAACACCCAGGTCCATCAGTTTTTAACTAGTCTTTTAGGTGGGATGGAGTCAAACACTTTACTAAAAACAGGTACAATACATCCACAGCCTGGCTTCTGTCAGCAGCCTTTGTTACCCAATCAAAAAAGTCAAGTCAGGTTCATCTGACAATAGCTACCCACCATGAACATGTGTTGCTGAATGTCCTGTAATCCATTTACTTCCAGGAACTCCACCAGCTTTACCTTAACCATTTTATTTATTTGTATGTTTTGACCAGGAAAGGCACACTAAGCTGTGATAGCTTCTTTCCAGATGCATCGGGGTGTGTGTGTGTGTGTGTGTGTGTGGGGGGGGTTACATGGACATGTATTATTGACTGGGGAATGTTGGCTAAGACACTGGGAAAACTCCTCATTTGTAACAAAATTAAAAACATAAACATGTTGAGGAACATTATTGCCCCAGAGAAGAATGTCCGAAAGAAAAATAAACCCAGTTTCATCTATTGATTTATTAAAGGCTTCTGGATGAAGTGGCACAGGACTTGGGGGCATCTTTATTGTTGTCACCATCTTATGAAGAACTAGTATTTGGACTCCTTAGAACATAAAGATGGTTTGGGTAAAAGTCAACTTTCTATTTGTTTCTTGTGACTTTTTGTTCAGATGTGTATTGGATTGATCTTCAAAATTAATTATGATTTTCTTTTTGTTTTATCAGTAAAATTTCCCTGCTTTTCTTTAATAAGTGCCATGGGATGTTTCACATCAACATAGGCAATGGCAACAGATGGGAGGAAAGAACCTTAGTTTGAAATCTTATCTGAAGGATAGTACCTCAACAGTGTAGCACCCCCTTGGACTTAGAGGTGGGCAAACCAAGTTTTTTTTTACCTAGAGCCAATCAAGAGCCAAGCCAGGGGTCTGGCTTTACTCTGTGAGCCAAAATGTGAGCCAATCCCTGACTACTACAGGCTGTTTTATGCATAGGAGTTGAATGTTTCAGACATTACACTGAATGCTCAGGCTGACAAAAATTCTTACTTTGACCATAACTAGCTTGATTTGACCTTGGCTTTCAGTTGCTTCTAGAGGTCAAGCTTAGCTGGGCCAGGCACTAAGCCTGAGCCAGGCTTGAGTCTTCTCTAACTTGCCCAGCTCTACTCAGGCTGCACTACCTATTAGGGAATTACCCCAGGTATCTGGTGTGGGGCTCGAACCCAGAACCCACACCTTCCAAAAGTGAGTATGCTATGTACTGAGCCACATTAATAATGGATTCTGGCATCTTTCCCACCACTGAAGCCAAGCTGACCTGCCAGAAGTTACCCCAGTCATTCCTACTGCCACTGTTGTGCAATAGCACCACATCAGGTACAGTACCTTTCAATCAGGTGGTACTGCTCCTGTCTCCAGTGAGCAGTTGAGGATGTCTGTCAGTGTTGCCAAGAGCAGTTGTCCCATCTGTTATAGCACCCACAGGGGCAGACCATCTGGACCTGGAGATGTGTTTACCCTGTGTGACTGTAACCCTTTAATTAGTCTTCCTTACAGCCCCGATGTTAATGCCCCAACCCTTCTCCTGATTCAGCCTAATTGTTTTAATAATATTTGATAGTGCTATGTCTGATAACAAGATGACATTCATTTTGTTTCTTTCAAGATTTAAGTTTTCCCCAATCTAAGCTCCGCAAAACAGGAGAGAAGAAACTGTTTATTTTTTTTCCATAATAGTTTTTACTAAGGTTTCCAATATATAGCATACCATAACGTACATTTATGCTCCAACATGTAGATTCAAACAAAAAAGAACTAAAATGGTATATGATTCATGCAGTTCATACAGTAATAAGTAAACATATTTTTCAACAATGGGTATGATAACATTTGTTATAGTCTGTCAAACTTTGTGTGAAGGTGGCCAGTATTACTTGCACAATGTACAGTAGATGAGGCCAGTGAATGTTAAGATTTACAGTTCTATACACAAGTGTAACTGAGGACACTTGTGTGCTAAAGGTACTATTGACCAAGTCTTGCACCAAATAACATATATTCTGGTGGTGACTACTGGTAGATAGTTGGCAAAGGAGAAAGGTTAACCATACAATGCTTTTTTGGTATGGTGCATAACACTTTTTTTCTCTCACTAGCAGGTAATTCCTGATATTATCAACATGGTTGCAATTTAAGAGGTGACATACAGTACCTGACAATACATTCATCATTCACTGTACCGGAAGTTTTCGGTTTTTTTATTGACATTTCTTTAAGCCTTTATGAGACTGGAATTCACAATTATAACAGTACTTAATGACAAAATTTACCTAGCCTTTTATAGTGTTGCATGTGTGTTAATGTTTTTTTCTCTGATCAAGTTACTATATTATTTCTTACTTTTGATATTCTTGCCATTAAATAGTGGGTGATTAATGTATTTATCTTTTTATATTGTATTGCAGTTAATGTGCTTCATCCCAATCATTGTAAAGTGATACATCACATATGAAACCATGTTCTTTTCAGTAAGAATCCACAGATTGAAAATGCTTCACTTTCTGAACAAATGTATGTATTCATAAAAGACAATACATGATGTGTATGCCTGACACCTGAGTAAAACCAGAAGATATCAAGGGCACTAAAATAATATAAAATAAATAATGAGGAAGTAATATGGTCAACAAAATGAGGATTGCAGCTTTGTTAAAAATGTAATAGAGATAGAAAAGAAAGGATATGGATGGCAGGAACGGTTTATCAGGGACAGCATGGATTGAAATATGCAACAAAAGATCAAAAAAAGGCCAAAGAAAGCAGTAATAGAAAACCTGGACAGAGATATCAAACAGGTTTAGAAATAATGAAACCAATGAGGCATCAAAGGAGTTTCAGACTGTTGCCTGCATCTAACAATGGGGTGGGAACCTGTAAAATGCAGACTGGTAGTAAGTACTGATTGGATGTTTCAGCTGCCTAGGTACAGTAGTAGGAGGCAAACACAGTGGCCCCTTGGTCCTTTTTCATTTCCTATTCTTAAGCATTTGTGGTATTATGTACAATACATTTTAGGGCAATGGTCATATCAGTTCTGGCAATGAGGCAGGAAGACGTGTGCAGTACTTACAGAAACAGATAAAGTTGGAAATTTATCAGGTTTCTCTCTACAACGAAAGACAAATGTCTGCTGGCCATGGGATACTGTCACTACATATTTAGGAGGCTGAAGAGGTCTGGTTGCCAAGTTGGCATCTATTCATCTTAGAGCTACTATGGAACAAAGATGGCTGTTCTTTTACAGAACAAATACACACAGAGTAGCAATGCAGAATCACTCACTCACTGACTGCCCAATTATTTCTAATAGGAAAGGAGGCACATACATTGCCCATGTTTCTGGAAAAGGATCCACAATTTTCAGACACTGTTCCTGCAAAACAGAACCTAATAAAATGCAACATGATAGCCATTTGAAAGACTTTTATTTATGTGACAGCTGTTCCATTCTCTGCTGAACTGAACTAGGAGAATCCAGAGCCATTGGCTGTTGGAGAACACATTCTGAAAGTTACCATGCAATCTTTTATTTGATATATATCAAGCACATTAAGTCAAGAATTACTGTGTAATTAGCCACAACTGAGTACTGTGGGTGGAGGTACAATGCAAATCATTGTTCCTGATGCCACCTCCAAATACACCCATATGGTCCTGTGACTAAGTTACAGCATGAATTGCACTAGAAACATAGCACAGTACTATGCCCAGTCATTAGATGCACAAGTATCCCTCATTTAAGTGTATCCCCCTTAATCTATCCATGTTTATTGGACTCTTGTGGTTCAGTGGTTCCCATGGCAGTGGACTGGTGGCTACAGAAGGTGTGGAGACCACTGGATCTCCAGTGGATCTCCATCTGCTCACCCTAAAGTTCCAAGCCCTGGTAATCCAGTGGTTAACCCTTCCTAACACCATCATCCCCATGTACTGTATCTGGTGGTCAAATGCACCCCACCAAATATAACCCACACCACTGAGCTTGTGTGGTCAGCCACAGTGATGATCCCTTTCAGTGGGCGGTAACCAGGTGGAGACACAGGTGTGGGAAGCAGGGCCTGTGTGGACTGCTATGCCTCTGTGCATGGCTTCGTGTGTCATGTGATGGGCAACCCCACCTCTTTCCTAATCCCAACCACATGACATGACCTGGGGATGCTTGGGAAAAGGCTGCACCCTCATTTTACATGGCTTGAGGGGGTCATTCTCCGTGTTTGTACTGAGTGTTCAAGATAATCACTTAGCATTAGCTTTGATGCTAAGAAAGGTCATGAGTCAAAAGTCTATTAGATTCTTTAACGGCAAACTGGATAAGCTCCTGCAGAGGAATATAAACCTACATTAATTCAATGGATGCAAATAGGTTATAAGATATTTTGTAGATTTGCATAATTGTATAGAATTCACAAGATAGGATCATAAACAAGTTGTAAGTGAAAGGAGCTAGTGGCCTGTTTGTCACTTGTTATATAAAAAATGTCATTTGCCACCAAACTAATATTTGACCAAAGGGCCACTAATATTAAATTGTCTCAGGTAGGCTAGTTTTACATTTTGTCCATAATGCAGTTAATTTTGATTGCGTCCTCCAGACATTTTACCTTTGTGGGTAGTTGACCATTAAGTATGAAATTGTTTTTTGACACCCTTCAAAAATATAAGAATTCGATTTTTAAAATGATCAGATACAGACACAAACAAGCAACCTGCCTGTGTCTGTCTAGCAACTTCTGTCTGAACCACGTCACTGCTATGCTGGAAAGATCCACCCGTTTGTGACAAAACATTATGATTTGTGGTACAAAATTGGTGCAAATGTGGTGTGAACTGTTTCTCAATACAACTGTATCATTTGTGTAGAGGCAAATGCATCTAAAATTCATATGGTTACTCATCTGATAGATGGTCTAACAGTTTGGACTGATGTCTATGATTGAAACCAGAGGTCTGTGGATCCCAAATGGATCCTTTTGACAATCCCTTTCCAAAGAGTGTTAGAACATTAAGGAAAGGAGAAAAAAAACTGGCATGCATTGCCAGTAATAACATAAAAAAAATTATGAATGGTAAATCCCTGCCCTATGGAATACCCCCAAAGAATATTAAAGATGATAGGAGACCTCTGGTTGTTCTTACAAATGTTTTGCACTTCTTATTATGTTTCTTTTCATTAGAACTAGGAGAGCTACTCGAGTACTGAAAAGAAGTAAATATGATACTGCTGTTTTTGAAGAAGTGTGGCGATGATCCTGTGAATCAGTAGCGAACTCTCACAACTTCAGGAGTTGCAAAATGTCACAGATTGCTAGTAGGGATTTGGCCCAGGGTTAATTATTCTGGTTTAGTGAAACTACAAAGTGTGACAGTAGGTTTGCAAAAAGGAGATCATGCTTCACAAAGGGTTTGCAAATAGTTCTTTACTAATTTAACCCCTTCACCCCTGAATCAAACAGAAGCCAAAGCAATGTTTTTAACTACTATTGGTAGATTGTGGGGAGCATAGGTAAAATGCAGGACTGGAAAAGCAAACACACAGTGAAGGTGCCACAAAAGGTAAAATTGGGAGATGAATAAAAAGTAAAATGAGTTGGTGAACGGAAGACACAGAACAGAGGTAATCAGAAAACATTGTATCTGAAGCAGAATATTGTCACTTGTAGGGATCCACAGGGATACATTTTAAGCTTGTTATTCTCTCATACAAATAAATGATCTGTGAAGCACTCTATTTAAAGAGAATGTTGCATACCAATTGGGCGATCTTGGGTAAATACATTTTTAATGAAAACTCTCTTGGACCCCACTCTATGGGCTCTGGGTATGGTGCACCCAGAGCCTTTGGGATTAGTGGCCTTACATAAAAAATTGCCTTGGTTTGTGTTGCACTGCCGTATGGGGGGCCTAGGTTTGTGTCATTTGCTTTGTAAATATAAACACATTTTATTGAACAGTTCTCTATGTCTGTGACATCCATCTTTGTACAGAATAAAGACAACATGCTGATGCAATAAGTGGGCTTCTGAGTCATCATCACAGTTACACTTTCTGGGGGACAGGAGTGATAGCAGTGGTGTCACCTCCACCCCCCTAAATTACAGCACGAGGGAAGAGGAAGTCAGTTATACATTGCTTTAGCTAGACATTCTTCACCCAAGTCAGCATTAGGTGCATAATAAATCTGGTTGGACTCTTGAGTGAGGTTATGGGGGCAGGCTGGAGAGAGCCTTGTTCTCCCTCCCTGAAATGAAAAAGGGGGAGCTGGAACATAGGGGGTGGATCAGTCCAGTATGATGTAATGTTTTAATGTTTAGATGGTTTACGAGGGGGATTTCTAGACTGTGGGAAGGTACAGGGCTCACATAGCTGAAGGGGGTGTATTGCTAAATTGCAGCGCAGGGTTTTATAAAACAAAATCACTATCTCTATGCATTTTGTGTAGCAGCCACCCATTCCATCTTGAGGAGCATAGCTCTCTGACTCATCATTCAGTGAGTGTATAATTTTCTCCATTCCATGGATTTGACTGACTGTGGTATGCCATGCTGAAATGGTAGGGGGGTTGGGAGTTAGCCATGCCCTTGTGATGGTTTTCTTGGCTGCTGTGAGTAATATGCCAATGCGGTATCTTGAGTTTATGTCCCACAGACCCCTGGGGATCTGGGATAGTAGAAACAGTCCTCCTGCTAAGGAACATGGCTTTCCAAACTGTTCATCCAACTCCTCTTGCAGTGACTAGAACAAGGGGTGAAGGACAGGGCGGGTCCACATGATGTGGATGTAGTGGACCTGTGTTTCTCCACAGAGTCTCCAGCAAGAGGTAATCTCTGGGGGCTAGGAAGTATGTGGTAAATAATGATTGAAGTGCAGAAGTATCTGATTTGATGCTACAGATCTGTCTGTCTCACCTCTATCATAGGGAAGCTGATGGAGTCACTGGTCATAGAACACCTTGCAGACTACTTGAAGAGCAACAGTCTCCAGGATAGTAAACAGCATGGGTTTGTGGCAGGGAAGCCTTGCCAGACTAACCTGATAGTTTTCTTTCATTAGGTGATGAGGGAATTGAATAGGGGCCATACTGTGGATTTTCTCTATTTCAACTTCAGCAAGGCTTTCAACTCGGCACCCTGCTGAAGAAGAAGGAGGAGGGTCTGGGTGTGTCTAAGGACATAATTAACTGGATAGGTAACTGGTTAAAGGGGAGGCAGCAGAGGGTTGTGGTTAATGGGGTCAAATCAGAAGAGAAGAAGGTCATGAGGAGAGTGCCACAGGTATCTGTACTGAGCCCCGTCCTCTTCAGTAGGTTCATCAGTGACATTGGGTATGGTGTCCAGGGGAGGCTGTGTCTCTTCACAGATGACATTAAAATCTGTGGGAGGGTGGATAGCAACCAGGGAATCAGGGAAATGCAGAGTGACTTACAAATGTGAGAGTGGTGGTCTAAGGTTTGGCAGTTAAAATTCAATGCCAAAAAGTGCAGGGTAATGCACCTAGGGAATAAGAACCCCAGGACAGAGTACTGGATGGGTGGGCTGAGACTTAGCACTATGGCGGAGGAATGGGACCTTAGAGTTACCATCAATGGCACCCTCAAGCAATTGAACCAGTGCATCAAGGCCTATGGTAAGGTAAGTAGGATGCTGAGGTGTATCAGGAGGGGTATTGATAGCTGGAGGAAGGAATTACTACTACCACTCTGTAGAGCTTTAGCGAAGTCACACCTGGAGTACTGCACCCAGTTCTGAGCCCTCACCTCAGGAAAGATAGGGACAGGCTGCAGCTGGTGCAAAAAGGATTCAGGGTCAACAAGGCAGGTATTACAAGGAGCGCCTCAAGGCACTGAACATGTACTTACTGGAGACCAGAAGGGAAAGGGGAGATATGATAGAGTCTGAGACCTTCAGGTTCCTAAAAGAAATAAGGTGAACTGGGAGGATCTATTTAGCTTGAATACTAGTTAAAGGTCACTAGGACATGAGTGGAAACTAACAGAAGGGTGGTTCAGGAGGGACATAAGGCAGTATTATTTTACAGAAAGAGTGGTGAAGCTGTGGAACAGTCTACCAGCTGAAGTGGTGAGCATTAAAACAGTTGATGGTTTCAACACAGTTGGGATGGAATGAAGGGTATAGTGGTCACTCAGAGTGACAGAATCTGGAAGGAGAAGAGGGGACAGGAGGGGGAGGGCTGGGACCCTGGATGAACAGTAGATCTCAGGGTTAGCTAGGGAATTTGAGAAGACTGAATGGACAATTGATAATTTTCTGCTGACATTTTCTATGTTTCTATGATGCTTCCAGGAGTATTCTCTCTGCTGGTGTGAACTAGTGACTCTGCCGGATAGTTGTCACAATGTGTACCAGTCTTCAAAGGATATTGGTATTATTATTTTTTTTTTGGCCAGTGCTAGACAATGTTCTGCATGGAACTCTGCAATGGATTTGGTGAGAGCCTTGTGTAGGTGGTATATCATATGCTCAGTAATGCCTGTTCTCATTAAAGAGATTAGGGAGGTGATGGTGACTGGCAGGGCATCAGGGTTGTGCAGATTCAGAGTGAGAGAGGTGCAGAAATGCCTCAGCTGAGAATTTTATAGAAATCCTCCTGTTTGGGACCAAATTCTGTTTGGGCTTCAGAAAAGGATTTTAGGGCCACCCAATACATCAGTTAGTATAGGTAGTGTAAGGCATGGTGTTCCCAGTTCCTGAAGGCTGGATCTATACATGCAGGGTGCAAGTGCTCCAGCAGTGCATTAGGGCACAGGAGAGAATATAAAAGGGACTAGGTGCAATGCTTTATCGACAGAGATCCAGGTCAAGACCTGATAATTGAGCCACTGGTTCAGGTTGATTAATATTTCAGGATGAGGGTCTGTGTGGTGCATAACAGTGACAAATTCATTATTAGGGAAGAGTGAGGATTCCAACCTTTGCCAGAGGGTTTGTTGGAGGTCAGGGTGATGCATGATATGTATGGGAGGTGTGCCGGCCCGGAGTATAACACTAGGTTTGGGAGAGAAATACCACCTTTTGCTTTGGGGAGGAACAGTGTTTTCAGTTTGATTTGGGGGTGTTGCCCTGCCCAGATAAATTAAGAGATTACTTTGTTCCAATGCTGAAGAGTGGAGAGTGGAATGTAAAGTGGGACATTCTGGAACAAGTATAGTGTCCTGGGGAAGGTAACTATGCATATCACCTCTACTCTCCTGGAGAAGATAAAGGGCAATGTGATCCAGTGCACTGTGTTCTGAGTTTGTTGTGAGGAGAAGGGAGCTTACTTATTTCAGAATGCAGAGTCTGGGATTCTGGAGAGAAAGATGGCCAAGTATTTGAATTTTTACAGATCCCAGTTGAAAGGGTATTTTGGTCCTCACTCCTGAGGAGGAAGATAGTGGAAGTTCAGGGCTTTGGTTTAGGCAGTATTCACTTTGTACCCTGAGATCATCCCATAGGCATCCAGGATCTTGAAGACAACTGGGAGAGACCTATCTGGGTCATCTAAGAACACCATCGGCATTAAGAGAAATATGGTACTCTTCTTCACCTAGCTGTATGCCTGAATACTAGTGGCCTCATGGATAGTTTGGATCAGGGATTCTGTATATATCATGATGAGCAGAGGAGAGCAAGTGGCACTCCTGTCTGATGCCCATATGTAGGGGGAACATGTCAGAGTGGTGCCCTGAGACCTTCATGCACACCTAGAGGGCTTAGTAAATGTTTTTCAGAAGTTGGACCGGGGGGGAACGGGAAACCTAGCCTACTCATGACTGCTAAAGGAAAGGTAATGAGACCAGATCAAATGCTTTCTTAGCATCAAGGCTAAGTAAAACTAAGGGTTAGTGGTGGCTCTGCATCTCTTGGATAATGTGTAGTGCCAGCCTAGCATTGTCAGCCACTGTTCTGGAGTGGAAAAACCCAGTTTGGTCCAGTTCCATCAAGGTAGGGAGGCCTGTGGGCCTAGGTTTGCGTCTTAAATCCATTACCCCACCCTGCACCCTATTAGACCTGAATGCAAATGGCAGCAGCTCATTCAAATTCAAGGAGAGGGTATTGTGCAGTCTGTACTGCAGTTCCAATGCCTTCTGTGGACAGTGGGGTGGCCTTCTATTAAGCAGCCATGACAAAACAACCAGTCATTTCCTGTGGATTAATGATGGGCTGGCTGGAAGATGGCCCAAGGCATAACTGACGGCCTGCCTCTCCAGTCAGTCGTTAATCTCTAGGAACTGACATACTGTGCAGTTATTAATCTAACTGCATTAGTAAGGGGAGAAAACATTTTTTTAAATAAAATTTACAAATGCACGTGCTTCTCTGAGCTGTACAGAGCATTTCTAAGAGATCAGTGCACAGTACAACAGCCAATCATTAATAATTAATTAAACTTATTTGTGGATGACTACGTGATGTTGGACCTCCTGTCCCCTCCACAGGCCAGCACTAGCAGTCAGACCATAGCGCAATGTGCTCAGAAGAGGAGGGTCCTTCTAAAGAGTGATAAAAATGTCCCCTGATCCCCACAAATGAAGTCCAGACCAGGTTTCTGTGTTAAAGGGCCCAGTAATTCCTCCAGATCCTCCTGTCCCTGGCGGAATGAGTTGCAGACTTCACAACTGTTGGGGTCCCAGTCTGGGCCTAGCTTATGGGGAGAGGGTCACTCAAGGTACAATGGTGAGGGACACTGGTCAGGGAGGAGATGGAGGAGGCCTGAATCCTGTGGCAGCAACCAAGTACAGCAGGAGGAGGAGGAGGTACTGTATGTGACCAGGGGACTGGGGAATGAACCACAAAAAAGTCACGTCTTGGTTAGACAAAACAAAACAATTATATACTGCATTACAAAAGCATTCTAAACAAGTATTGTACTGGTTTCCATTGGACAATTTGCTGGTTACTTTAGATGTGCCTGTGATAGAAATATGATTCGGTGATATATTCTGAATGGGAAAATGGTGGTCTAATCATTATCAGTGTTCTGTGCCCACAAAGATCAACCTGTGGAAAAAGAGATCAATGGCTTAATGTTTAGGGAGTTAGCCGAGCCTTGTGCTGAGAGAGCAGAGCAATGTATCTGGGGGCCCAGGTTTCGATTCTACAACTGCTACTTAAGTCACTGTGGACTCAAAGCACGTCACTTAATCTCCATTTGTTTAACCTATCTCTATGTTCTTTCTAATCCACCTCAGTGCTTTTTGATGCCCCCTTTATGCTAAAAATGGTAGAAATATTCTCTACCCTTCCTTTCCTATATTGTGAGGTTCTCTAGGATATAACTTGTATGAAAAGGACTATATAGTAGAAAACAAAATTCCTTTCCTTGCTTCAAAGGACTTGGATCTTGCAGCCTGTTTTATAATATTGTATCCAACTTTTTAATTACTTTGTCAGAAGGATAAACCCTCCTTCCACCACACAAAGGAATCATACAAATGTATAACTGCCTTGTTGCTCGTTGGTATAATTTTAGTATTTTTGATGCATTTTTCCTAAAGATGACATTTTAAAATATAGATGCAGTTGTTACAGTCAGTTCAGAGAAGTAACGGGGGAGAGAGAGAGAGATGCTTAGGGCATTGACTCAAAATCACACAACGATGATGGTGGGATTCAAACCTGTGTCTTCAGTACCACAGTTCTGCAATTTAACCACAGGGCTGTACTGCTGCTTTAAGAGCACTGTCTGTAATCCAGAGTTAATTTCAAAGGATGAGTTATCTTGCACATAATGCAGCATTACTATACTTTGCAATTTCACAATGAACGGTTGAATACATTTATCATGGTTGCGTACAGAGCAATAAAAAAATGATATTAAATCGTAATACAGTGCGATCATGTTTTACAGTCTGAATTACTATTTTTTTTTAACTAGGACCATCATTTTTTTACAATTGAAAACAATTATCATTCAGAGACATTAAATGCCAGTGTGTTCAACACCATTTATACAAACCGGAATTATCAGCATGTCATTACCATTTGCTTATGTATCATAATGGTGCTCTACTAGTGGGAGAAGCTTTATTCATGGAGCTCAGTATCTGCTCCATATACATTTAAACTAAACAACAGTCCTTGTCAGAGCAATTTGCTCTGAACACACTAGATTGTGAGACCCTCTTCTCTTGCGAACTGTCAATTTCTTGTTTTTTTAACATCATTTATTTTCAACTAATATGAACGTTTATAAAAGTAGTACCAAACACTTCTTGTTTATCCTCATGCCAGTTTTGGGCCCAACTCCTTCTTCAGCCAAAGCCCAGTTGCACTCAATGTCTATGAATCACAGTGCCCCCTAATTCACCCTACCTGCTACATAGATTGCAGGTTTACCTGTATACTTGTTCACTGGCTAAAACAGAATGCCTCAACAACCTAAATGGGGCAGGAAAAGTGTATTCACCTTTTATTTCCAGTTACTATACGAAGTGCAATTAGGTGCTGTCAGACAAAGAATAAGGCCCCCCTTCTTGGTACTTTACTTTTGTTGAAATATAAAAATGAAAATTACTTTTAATATGTTATAAATTAGTCATGAAATGTAATATCATTAAGTAATTCTTTGAAAGCTAGTATTACCCAGGACACCGTGTTGGAACACGTCATTCTTGAAGAGCTCTTGTAAGATCTTGTAAAAGATCATTAATTCACAGATGAAGGCAGAGTATCTGATATGACAATATGTTTTTAGGGAAATATTGGAAAGACTGGGTGCCTCATGTTAATAAAGGCTTGCATTGCAGGTTATTTTTGTAACTAGAGAAAGGCAGAAACGGTTGTAATCTGCTGGCAATTAGTAAAGGAACAGTATATCTTTAGGTAATTCCTTACACAGCTAATATTACTTTGTGTATCAACTGGGAACACATTGTCTTTGGAGGGTCCTTGTATTATTTTATAAAAAGGTCACTAGTAATCTGATAAAGACAGAGTACATAATACGACACATTTTTTTTAGAAAAAGTGAAAAAAGCAGGTGCTTCATTATTAATAGCAGATTGTATTGTAAGGTATGAAATATAATATATAATTAAATTTAAGCAGTAGCCTATAACCATGTAGAGAACACAATACACGAAGCAGTATACATAACATGACTAATGTAACAAAAGGCCTGGGTTTGCATGCAACAATTTCAGCTTTATTTTGGCCAGAGATCGACAATTAGCATTATATCAACGTACTATGTGACAGGTATTGTAATGCTGTTTTTGGGGTGTATGCAAACCTTCAATCTTGTTCACAAAACAATAATAACAGTCCTTATTGACACTACCTACCCCTGTTTGGATTTACTGTGTATTGCCTTTCAGGGTAAATGCTATATTTCTCTTACTAAATAAGTAGGTAAAGTTACTTACATAAATTAAAAATGGATCTTTATGAGAATATTTGGTAAATGCGTTCAATCTTCATAGGATTTATTACTTGACATTATCTTAAGCTTGACTAGATTAGTTTGTGTGAGCTGGAGTTACACATGCCTTACAGAAAGAAAGAATCCAGAATAAACAAAGTAATTTATAAACAGAATTATAAATCATAACATCATTCTATAAATCACAACATCATTCTTAGCCAGTTTGATTGTTAATTACTAAATATTGCCAGTACTCTTATAAACGTAAGATGGTGTCTCATGATAATAATTGTAAAATCCTGAAGTTCTAAGTTAAGTTGACATAGTCCATTTCCCACAGCAGGAGTTTCTCTAGATTCCTGCAAAGTTAAAATATTGTTTGATGTTTTTTTTTGTTTGCTCCCAAGCAGACCAGCCCCCATCAACCCTGCTGTGCACCCTGGCCCATCCTCCCAGGACATACCACCACCACTGTGTTCCTCCCTGGCTGATCCCCCAGAGGCTGGGCAGGGACAATCCCGGAGGACGTTGTCTACTCAGTTTCCATGGGGAGTACCTCAGGTTAGGCTGCGTGGGTCTTCAGTACACAGTGGGTGGCATACTGTCTCTGTCTGGCATTTTCCACTTTTCAGGGCTCCCACCCACCTCCCACATGTGTGGTCATGAGCAGTCAGCAACAGACCACCCCCCCTTGGAGAGAAGCATCCAAGAGACACCCTTAACTCCCTCCCTGCTGTCTCTGCTTCCGTCACCCAGGCTTGGGGCACAAAAAATTCAAGTTCTATTTTATAAAGATAGAAATCTTTAACATGATTTACATTATGTTTATTTGTACAGTTCCTGTGTCTCTTATGAAAGTTTCTTCTCAAGTGCTTTGTCAGCCAGAATTACTCAGCTTCACTTAGCTGTTACCTCACCCAAAGAACTTGAGCATGCACACTTAAAACCATAAGAGACACATTACCTGTACATATAAACATGAATAATAACTGGTGACCCCCTATAATGACTGGATATCCAGTCTTGACAAAACACTGTAATAACCTGCTGAATTCCATAATAACTCACTAGCAGGTTATTACAGGATTTTCTTCCTCACGCTCTCAAGTCACTGTATTTGTGCAAGTATGGAGGCTGCTCAGGGACACACTCATTTGCAGAAATACAGCTCAGTTTTTCTTTCTGTTGAAACCTAGCACCAGTTATTACATGTAGGATAAGATATGGGGCGCAGAGTGTAATGAGAATTTTACATACACCCGAGTTGTTGGATGGCATAAAAGCAGCCATCCAACAATGAAATAATGTAAAGTCGGATACACTGTGCCCGATACTTTATTTATTTAATTGAGGGTCGTGTTGTTTCACCGCTTTCTCTCACACAAAGAGCCGTGTATTAAATGCAGTAATTAACACTCATTTATTATGGAATTTAATACATGGTCCTGCATATGGGAAAAATGTGACCCATTAATTAAATATAGAATAATACATTGGGGTAGTGTGTATAAAAGAATTGTACACACACCCGAGGTGTTGGATGCTACATAAATGCCGAGAGCAAAGCTCAAGGGGTTTATACAAGCATCCAACACAGAGACTGTGTATTATATTTGAGTCTTACACACTACCCTATGTTTTGTTTTATATTATTGCTGGGTAGTATTTTATTACCTTGCAAACACTACCCACCAATTATAGAAATTGGTGGTTCCGGTAGTGCAGTCTGCCCTGGAGCATGGCTTAAGTAACAGTTTACTTTTTTTTTTTGTTTTGCATAATTGCCCAAAACTAGCCATTTAGGGACTGAACAACAACTATATTTATTAAGAAGCCTGTAAAAACACTTACTCTGAGACAAGACTGTGTGGTGATCAAAGTGTGTGCACACGGGGGACATGCATATGGGAAGAGCAAGGGAAACCCAGCGCACGTTTGGCATTATAACCAGCGGGTTATAATGACAAAATATAACTGGGTTTCTCTATGTAAGGAAAATACTCCCCAGGTATTATAGAGCTACAATTCCAACAAAAGGGCCTGGTGACATGATAACAGTAAGAGTAAAACACAAGGGGTTCTATCATGTCCCCTGAACTCCAATAGCTGAGTAAAACATTGTTCCCTATTCATTTTTTGTAACCTATATATTTGCACATGTTTTAAAAAGGTGTACTTAATGCACATTTGCCATGCATTGAGTAAGAGTTGGTTCTTACTGTAAAAGCCAGTTACAGTAAAAAAACAAATTACACTGCACGCAAGGAATTTGATTAATGTTCGATCTTGTAATAGCAGAACACAATGTCATATTATTGGTATTACTAGGTATGGCTGTCACTGTTTTACTATGGGTGACCATCCATATATTATGTTGTATTATATTTCATTCAACATTTTGGCGTCCCATTAACAGTTTTATTATTATTCATTTTATGTTATCATTTGTGGGGTAGTTTTTGTAATGTAACTGAGAGAATGATGTAACCAAAGATCAATTGAACTAGTGTCAATGGTTTTCGCTCAATATTCTGGATAGTGAAAAAATATTGCCATTGGTAAAAACCAGGATAAAAATATGGTGACAATCATTTTTTTTGTGATATGTCTTAAGAAATGAAAAGATGCAAATTGGCAGGGGTGGGGTGGGGGCTAGAAGTCTTGTAGCTAGAAATAGGTGATTGTATCTGGTAGCCTGTGACATGGGCACCTGAATTAAGGCACCGTCTGAAATGGTGACATGATGTGGGTGAAAGCCTGAAAGGCAAGGGGCAGGGAGGTGACGGATGTGGTGGGTGGGCGACCCTAGCGACAGGATGTCTCTATATGTACACACGCGTGGGGGGGGAATGAGCACGGCGAGCGTGGCCTGGGAGGGGGCAGAGGGGATGTAGGGGGTGGTGCTGCGGTCGGCTGCCAAGCTGCACCATGGTGTCAGGGGTTGGCCTCCACTTACGGTGCGTGGCATTCTGGGTTCGGGTCTGAGTCAGGGCACTACTACAGTTTTGTTGCACCTGGCCCAAAACTTGATATTTTTTTTGCTTTCACCCCCTCCTGACATGCACCCCTCTGGAGCTGAGAATCCTTAAGTAGGGGGGTGCAAGGGGGGAAAGTCCCTGGTGCCATTCTTCTCTGTTCCGAGGATGTCAGGGTGGCGAAATGGTTTTTGCTTCCCTGACATCGTGATAATGCGGGTCGCCGTTCGACGCACACCATTATCACATAGAACTATTGTATCTTTGCTTTGTTGTGTTTTCTTGAGCTAGTCTTTCCTGCACCCACACAGTACCTTTATCTCTCACTCAAGCTTGTACTTCTTTAGAACACTGATCATGCTGCACCACAGTATCTGCACATGTAGTCTCCTCCTCTTCTTTTATTATCAGGATATTGTACAGTGCATAGTACTACCAGCTACTAGGTGTGTGTCCCTCCCAGTGGCCTGGATCCAATCTCCCCCACCCACCCTTCAGAGTCTGCCCAGCTGACTACATTCCTCCCTGTGTCCTCAGGGTCCCACCAGTTGCCATTCATAGCTGGCAGTATGCCTCTCCAGAGCAGCAACCTGCTCACAGCAGCTGCAGATGTAACTCCCTCTGCCATCTACAGGCAGATTGGCATATGGCATGTAGCTCTGGCAACACATTAGTTCTACTTCCATCTTCCATGATACAGTTATCATAATTATTATTAATTTCCTATACTTAAGCTATGTGCATCAATACATATGATTTTTACCAAAAACAAATATAAATAAATAGATAGATAATATTAAAAAATTAAATACAGAGAGGCCCAAACCTCTTCTCCCATGTAAACAACTGAGTCGTTACTGACAAAATGTAATCACGATTACGGACTGGTTTCTTGTTAGCCACTCTTGTTATGGGTGGAAACTTTTTGAAAATACAGAAACTGTTTGGAAAAGGTTTGAACATAGACAGTGAATTTGGGTCCATCTTGCCAGCCCTTCCTGTCGTAAAGTAGTGACTTGGACACCACAAGAGAGGGATATAGACTGTTTAGAAGTAGTAGTAAAATTTATATTGGACTGGCCCACCTGGATACCTGGAAATTTCCAGGTGGGTCCCCCCTTGCTAGGGCTCTTACCCAATTTCCAAACTTTGAAAAGCCATACATTTATCAACTATTTTAGATTTAAATGGTTGCTCTGATCACTGCAGGAAGATATAAAGTGCAAAAATGGAGCCTTTGTACCAAATTGAAGTGTAACGCTGATATGAAAATTACCCTTGTGGGCCCCTTTATTCATTTTCCAGGTGGGCCCTCAGTCCAAATTTCCCAAGTGGCCCCTCTGTACCCCAGTCTGACCCTGAGTAAAATCTTTATTTTTAGTCAAGATCAGATGTCAAGTACTGCACCATTAGGACATTATCCTATTTACAAGGCACTCCTGAATTGAGCAATACAATACAGTTTCATATTACAAGTCCACAGTACAATACAATAGCATAACAAAAATACAATAACTTGACAAAGAAGAGATAGGCCTGACAGGAAAGGGGATGGGCTGCTGTCTTTGTGTAGGAAGGAGTCGCTGTAGAAGACAAAGAGGAGGGAGGTGGGAAAGTCTCACAGAATACATTTGGGTCAAATAGGGCAACTGAGTCACTCTAAGAATGTGTGAATTGCCCCAGAGAGCTCATCATGCCAAGCTGGTTAGGGAAGTTATGAAAGCAGCCAAATCAGGTGCAGTGGTGACCCTGGGGGATTTTAATCTCCTGGGAATAGATTGGTGTCTCGAGAGGGCAAATGGCAGGGCTGAGAAAGGGTTCCTTTCCACTTTCAAGGATTTCTTCCTTTAGCAGCATGTTGAACTGGAGACTAGGTTTGAGACAACCCTTCACCTTGTTCTCAGTAGTAGGGTGGGGTCATCTCCAGTGTGAATGCCATTGAACTGATGGGAGGCAAAACCTGCTGCTGGATAAACTTTTTCTTGGTGACAGGATTAAAGCATTGATCACCCAGAAGACTTGCCCTCACTGGTACATGCTTTTGTTATGTTCAGACTCGATTATTGTAATGCTGTATATCTCAGGGTGAGTGGAGGTGTACTACAACTCTTGCAGCTGGTATAGAATGCTGCAGCCAGGTTTTTGATGGGCCTACCTAGGTCTTGTCATGTAACCCCAGTTTTGCGCAAACCACACTGGCTGCCAGGGAAGTGGTTGGTCACCTCAAGGTTGATTTGCTGACCTACAAGGCCCTATGTGGACTAAGTCCTAGGTACTCAAGTGGCCCTCTTACCCCTTATTAGATTTCTAGTTCCCTCTGTTCCTTCAGGGTGGTCTTGCTAGCCATTCCCAGGGCCAGGCTTAAAACATCTGGCGACCAAGTGTTTGCACACGTGAGACGGGCTCTGTGGAGCAGCCTTTTCGTTTTCTTCAGGAGGTCCCCTCAGTGGAGGCCTTTAAGAGGGGCCTAAAATCCTCCTTGTTTCAGGAAGCTTTTAGCTTAATATAATAAGCTCTTGGATTGATGCTACTGAATGTCATGCTGAAATTGTGTTATCAGGATGCACCTCTTGAGCCTGTTTATGTTGGACTGTACTGTTTGTTATGTATTTTTTTTATTTCGTGTTTTAATATATCATTTTATTATACAGTGTTCTGAGCCTCTGGAGGTGGGTGCTTAACAAATAAATCTTTACTTACTTACTAGCCATGACCCAGTCAACAGGACCCAGAAGTTTAGAAAGGTAGACTGTGCCAAGGTGGAGGACCTGGTGTCCAAGGGTTAGCAGAATCAGTATGAGGGAGGTAATACAGAGTAAATATTTTTTGAAGAGGCTACCTGAAACAGTCTCAGAGGCCAACATCACTGTAAGCAATACAGGTAAGAAGGCCAAATGTGTCCCTTCTGGCTCAACAGAAACATAAGGAAAGTGATCCCAAATAAAAGAAGGTCTTTGACAGCTGCACAGAGACATGATGCCTCTAGGCCAGAAAGGGGTACAGAGCAGCACCAGGGGACTGCAAGACAAGAGTTCAGAAAGACAAGAAGCGACTGAAAGCCTGGATAGCTGTTGAATCTGCAAACAACATCAAAGCCTTCTCCCAGTATATAAATGGAAAGCGGAACATGAAGAAGGGGGCTGGGCCTCTGAAAACAGGTCAACGAGGGAGCACCAGTGAAAGAGCCAAGGGTGAGGGCTGAGATGCTAAATGGATGCAGGTTTTGCCTAACTTACATTTTTTACAGTGTATTGCCATAAACCTAGGGTGAGTGGCCAATTGTGACCCCGCAGCCCTCAAGAGTACCCATCTGAGTGCCCCCAAGGAGTCTGATCCTTCAGCAAGAAGTGCTGCCAGCAGGATCCCATTGCAGCCATCAACCAGGAACTGAGGCCCCTTTGAGACCAGTTGCAGATCCTGATGATGTGAAGTAGTTGCTGCCATTACAGGTGGGCATCAGTTGGAGCGATGAGTGGAACAGCAACAGCCACGTGGGTCCTGATGGACATGAGTGGGATGGTGCAGCAGACTGGCAAGTATGTTTACATCTGCCATCAGTGCACTTTTTCTGTGCCTCCTGTCTTATACACTGCTACCAGTGACATGTGCATACAGTAACTTGGTACTGTGGGGACGTAAGAGAATGAAATGTACATCAAGACCCAAGTTCCCTTCTGTCCACACAGTACAAGGGTACTATGTCATGTGAGCACATGCCACTGGGGCAGCTTTGTTCTGCTTGTCCCTTTTGGCACATCCCCAGAAGCACAGATAGAGCAGTTGCTGGCAGTGCAGGCAAAGTAGGTGTCAGTGTTGTGCAGATCTGCCTGGATACAGCTGACTTTGTTGTCACTGGCCAAATGCCCAGCTTTGAACATACCTTCTGGGCATATAGGGCCTGTCATGGCCCCTTTGAAAATACACATGGGTGAAAGGTTGATACATGGCTTTGAAAGTCCAGCCCCCTGACTTCAAAAGTGGTTTGTCTGACTGCTTTACACATCCCTGTATGTGCTATACCCCTCTATTGTGGTTCTTGAATACATATTTTTTTTAATCTTTTTTGCTGTTTGACGATACAAAAAAAATGAATATGTAAGGTTTATTTATGCAACTGCTGTCCTCCAAGGACCCTTATAAAATGTTATGCTGCATATCACAAGACTATACTGGTGAGCAAAACTTTAAATTTAGATGGGACTAGAGCTGTGTGTAAATAAAATGTGTCCAGTGAACTTACAGCAAAATTTTTAATTTCGTTCAGCAAAATTTTGGAATCCATTCTGGCAACTTTCATGAATTCTAATGTAGGACCGTGGCATGAATGTATGTACTGCAGACCAATGTAGTAAAGTGCAGATTGGAATTCTGAAAAAATTGACCACTCTGTTATCTACAGAACTGCAAAATGATTGACTGTATTACAGATTGATATATTAAATTGAGGAATGGAATTCGCAAAAGTGTCATTCTGCTGCTCATGTGCAGCATTCTACAATTCAGCCAAAAAATACTGTGAAACAAAAAGAGGAATCATTGCTTATAAAAGTAGAAATGAATGAGAGATTCCTAAAAGTGCCTGTTTTCAATATATCATGTTAAGCTAAGCCCAACAGTTAGAGTTTGAGGATCTATTAGTCGTTTAATTAAATCTTTAAAAAGAAACATACTGCAAGTAACCACCTACTTTTCTATACATTATTTTCTTCCCTATCTCTAGTGATGCCCCCTAATGCTCACAGATCCCGCCGCCTCAGCCTCACTGTCCCTCATACTTATATATTCGACTTGAGTCCACAACTCACTGTTCCTGTGGCCATAGTTGAGTAAGTGTGGAGTGACAGGAATGCCCTTCTGGTTTGTCAAGTATGGGGTGAGTACCGGCCATTGGATTTGGCCAGGCCCGAGGGTTGTCATCATCCTGCACACTCTGGGGTACTTATCATGGGTTTCTCCCTGTCCCGTTGGATACTGGCAACACGGGCACCATATGTGCATGCTCATTTATGTGGCAGAGCATGGAAACTCCGACTAACTGAATATAGAGCGCTCACCTCCCAGAAGTAGATGGCCCTGACAATAGGAATTCCCTACAAAAAGACACTGCTTTATTAAGGTACATTAATACCATCAAACTTGTACAGGTACAGCCTCACTAGGCCACCTGCAGCTGACCTAATGAGGCTGTACCGGTGCATGTTTGACGGTATTAATGCACCTTAATAATGCAGAACCTTTTTGCATGGAATTCCTGTTGTTGGTGCCATCTACTTCTGGGAGGTGAGTGCTCTGTTTTCTGTTTGTCCATGGTTTTACAGTAGAGCCGGGCAGGCTTTTGCAGAAGTGCACCTGCACTGCTGCAGTGCAGAGTTTCCTTTGGACTGTGAGCATGGCAAGAGCCAGCATCCTCCCACCTGCCAACTACTTCTGACTGCACTGCTAGCTGTTGTCCCCCAGGTGGCAGTATCGCAGCACAGCCTGCTCCTCCTACCCCAGAGGAGAACATCCTCTTTGGCAGTCCTTCTCTCCAGGCTAGCCCCACTGGTCCAGGTACATTTCTGTACCGGGTCACTGGTGTCGTAACTGGTAGACTTACTGCTGCACAGACGGGCCAGCATATTACCAGCCACTTTTTGGAAAAAACACAACAATTTTGTTGTTGGTCAGAACTGGGGCTGTAACCATTTGGTTGGAGCCTAGTGACTGGATTTTCAAAAATGATTCTGAAGACTCAGTTCCCAGTTTTGGTCTGTGTCTGCATCATCACAAATGTGGCAAAATTAATGCTATTTTCAAATGTTTTGATGCATTTGTGGTGGGTTTTTTTCTGCATTACTGCAGCTTGCACTAAGCAAATGTCAAATGTGTCTTTTTTATGTATGCGGTATTTTATTTGCACAAATATCAGCAATTGTGGCAAAAAGATTATGTTTTATATGGTCCAACTTCTTTGATGCAAGTTTTGCACTTGCACAAAATGCACCCACCTTTGAAAATGCAGCCGTAACTGCTTAATATCACATTTAACGACAGTGATTTACTTCCCTCTCAGATTTTTAATATTTAGAGAGTCCCAGAAGATAGTTATCCCCTTTTATATTACTACAGTGCTTCTTGACAGAAATAGATTAAACATTCCCCTTATTTAGAAGCCTCACTAAAGTAAAAAGTTGAGAATGGATATTGCAGGATTGATGGTAGCAGAGACTAGCACAGATCAAGCTGATCAGTAACCTTGCTGTCATTGTTTCCTTTACACACAGTTGGAGCACACTATGGGGTGGCTTGAACACTTCACTCATGAAAAATCCACCTTCTGCAAACAGACTAAGGTGAGCACTAGCAGACTTACCCTCACTCTTTCTGGACATGGGAGATAGTTCAGTAGGGTGCTGTACTTTTTCACGCCCTCACTACTACTACCGGGTGCCTCCACTGCTTCTCTCCATCAAATCTGTTCCCTGCAAACATATAAGGCTAAGCAGCCTTATCTATTGTTTTCCCATTGTCTTCACTATTGGATAGAAGCAACTGCTTCCCTCTGGTAAATGTGGCAAATCTCTTGTTTCCTACTGCTATCACTGCTCCCAGTAATCTTCATCAGCTTAGCAACTGAAGCTACCCCCATTTTGACGGTGCACCTGTTTTGAAGCATAAACTGATAACAGAAATATGTAGTTGTAGCTGTGGCTTGAAAACATGAAAATGTGGAATATAGCATTGGTGCTAAACATTGTTTCTCAGCATTTAGTAAACTGTGGAAAACTACATACATACTTTAAAGGAATCTTCCAATTAGGGAAATGTGCTTTTTTTTGTCAGAAAATGGTCAGGTATGGTTTACAGTTTAGCATTTTGGTTTTCACTTGTGTGACTCAAGCATTCATTATTCTGTGATGAGAGAGATAGCAATCAAAATCAGTCATCAGACCTGGCAGAGTAAGAGTAAACACATTACACAACATCCTTATACTGCTCCATTTATGTGCCTCCACCCTGTTCCATCAATGAGGCTTGCATCAAAAAGAATACTCTCCAAGGAACACTTTTCAGCAAACAATGCCATCTGTGTAGAATGATTCTAGACTGCCTTGATGTGACATTGGCTCCGGCCCACTGGGAACAGTTTACTGCCAGTAATCACTTTACTGCCACTTAAAGTGAGCATCAAACATTAACAAATATGGGAGAGACAAACAAGCTTTGTTTACCGCACCATCCAATCCTTATGTTTAAGCTGTCTTGCTGGCAGGTCTGCTCTGTTGTAATGCAAAACAGAGATGGAGGGACAATTGATTGTCATGTCACTCCACAAACAGTACTTCAGTACAGGGCCCTAGAAGGTCTACAGTTGAGAAAAAGGAAAAATAGGGAAGTAAGAGGTACAGCATGAGTAATTTTTGTGTTTGTTAAACGAGAGGGATGTTGACTGTAACACATTGCACTACCATGAAGGCAATGCGACTTCCTGCTCTGGCGAGTGGTGTCTGGGATGTGCAGCAAAGGTAGCATGTTCTGACTCTGGGGGAGAAGGGAGCCAGCATGTCCTATGAGTGCTGGGTATCGTGGTCTTGTCTGCATTGGTGACCATATTCAGCCAGCTAAAGGCCAATGCTTGCTTTGTGCCCTGCATCAGTGGGAGGGGGGGGTAGAGGAAAAGCAAGGAGAAAAAGGCTGCATTGGGTAAATAAAATTACAATCTCCACCACACCCAAGAAGGGTCTGTTCTGGACCATACCCCATGGATCACAGTATTTCACCACCTGTTGCTCTGCCAATCCATGGAAGAGGAGTTGTCCCACTCTCCTTGGACATAAGAAGGGAAGTACTTGCTTTGGGGGTGTTCCCTCTTGGTAACTCTCCTGGTATGTGAAGTACAGACTGGTAGAGGGGGCAAAAGCTGAGGTACAGCTTAAGACCATGGGAAGAAGAAGGAGTAACTCTTCTAGGCTATGTATAGGTGAGTCAGAGTATTTGCCTAATTCAACCATGACTTGCAGACCAGGGAAGGAGGTCCAAGTCTCTGTCCGAGAGAGAGAGAGGAGGAAGAAGCTATATAGACATTTCTGATTGTTAAGGTTTCTACCCTCCCAATCAAGGATGTGAATTGGTAGCCATGGCATTTTGTGCCTTTGTGATGCATATGTGCATATGGGATATCTGTATTATGGATTGCACTATGAGCGTGCAGCTTACCAAACTGACATTTGCATGTCTCACTAGTAGTACTGTAGGTTTAGAAACTGTGCAGCATGAAAGAGGTTGGTAGTACTGTAGGCTTTGATGCTGTGTAGGCTGGTGGAGGTTGCATGTCATGTTTCTACAGTATCAAGCTAACTTAAGCAATAATGCCCTCCAGGGTGTGTGACGTGCAGGGATAACGTCACGCCTCAGGTGGTTGGGCACGAGGCCGCAGGCCGAGTGCATCCAATGACTGAGGCGTGATGTTATCCCAAATGACACACACCCTGGAGGGCATTATTGCTATTATACAATGGCTTGTTGTTATGCAGAATAAAAAAATAATTTTCTAGATGTTTTTGTGTGGAAAAATACTTTAGTTTTTTAGGAGAAGATGAAACAATCAAGCAAAAGCTCCATAAAGTGCTCATCTGCAGGTTGACAGTGAGGCTGAGGCTAGAGCCGTGATGTTGTACTGGGATAACATCATGGGTCCAGCCCAAGACTGACCAATCAGAGTCCAGGATTTTTTTTTGCCATTGTATAATTGACATTAATACTGCATTTTTTTTATTAAGGTTGTTTTCTTCTGATTGAGCTTCTTTATCTCTGCATTTGGTCTTACTCTTGGTGCAGGCCGCCTTTGCTCCAGTCCTCCATTCCAGCTACCCATCTGACAGCACCCCTGTGGTTTAACCTCTGCAGTGCGGCACACTACTTAGCTCCCCATGATCTAGCATGTCAGATGGGGGAACCTATGGTATGATGACTGGCCATTGGAGCTTGTGAAGATCATGGTTATCCTCTAGCCAGTTAGCCACCTTTTTACTAGTCCCTACATACAATACAGTATGACAAGCCCTGCACTATTACATATTCCAGCTTGCATGCACCATGCCTTTGAAAGGGGAGGACAAGGTGCCATGTGGTCACACACAAATTCCTGTATCACTCCACTTCCTTCTGAAGGATCTGCTGTGGCAGTGTGACAGGCTGAGCCCTCCCACAGGAGTCAGCGCGCAGGGCCTCTGCTGCCCACCTCAGACTCCACCCACTTAGTAGACAGAATTAAGATCCCATCATGAACCTTGGTCTCCAGCAAGGTAGGCTTTTAGAGGTTTAAAAAGCCAAAGTGGAGCAGGTTTGGCCTAGTCTGAACCATGGAGAGAAAACAGCCAGAATCAGAATTCTAGGTAGAATATATAAAGAGTATCCTTGAGAGGAATGAATACACTATACAGTACAACCTCAATTACCCAAATGCTCTGGGAGACATCAGATTTGTTTGGATAATCAATAGGTCTGATAATGATTAACATTAGGCAAACCAGAGTTGGGGACAATGTCAGAGTTTGGATAATCAAGAGATCTGGATAATTGGGGTTCGGATAATCGAGATTGTACTGTATTTATTTATTTATTTAATTATTGAAATTTGGTAATCAGGAAAAGCACACAAAATCAAGACTCATTTCCAGGTATGAGCTGAGGGAAAAGGGATTGAGAAGAAAAAGTAAATTCAAAAGTTACAATGCAGTTACTGTAAAAAATGCAGTATACATGCATATGTGAATTACCAAGATTATTGAGCAATAGTAAACGGTCTATATCACAGGGAATTAAAGAGTCAAACATAAATTTACACAATTAAGCAAAATAACAATGACTAAAACTATTATATAGAATCATAGACTCTGTTGGCAGATAAGGACCGCTTGGCCCAACCAGTCTGCCCATTTTTCCCTTGCCTGTATACTGTCATGGCAGACCCTTCCAGATCTCTGGCTACTCCCCCTCCTCACTTTCCCACAAGATTCCTTTGTGCCTGTATCATGCATGCACGAAGCCTACCACTGTTTCCCCCCACCTCCTATGTTAGACAGATGGAGTAATATTGGGGGTACAATAAAGTGATTAGCAGGAAGAGACAAAAGAAGGAGAATGGAGGAGGAGACAGGAAGTACACATAGTAATAGAGACAAGGCAGAAGGGATAAATTAGGCAGAACAAGTAAGTTAGGTAAGGGGCGAACTAGACAATCCCAAAGCAAGAGCAGGAGGGAGCAAAAAGAAGTTTGTGATAGTATTTGAGTGACAACCTAGAAGGAGACAAGCTTAGTGTAGGGGAGAGGGAGTTGTAAATGGAAAGAAGATGAGAGGAGAAAGCGGAATGCCCAAAATATTTTAAATAAGTGATAAAGAAAGTGTGAGAGTTGCTACAGGGAAATGCATAAGAAGAAGAGGGGTTCGGAGAGGGGAGAAGTAAGTAAGGAGCGATGGATACCAGTGTTGAGAAATGAATGAAGCATTGTGAATAAGGTGATGGGAGGCAAGAGAAGATATTGAGAGGGCAGTATAAAGGGAACAGTGATGAATAAGAAAGGGATCATGAGTAGCAAAATGGCAAAAGGCAGTGTAAAGAATATTTAGTCTTGTAAGAGATGTGGAAGGGGCAGCACCATAAACCACATCTGCACAGTCAAACACTGGAAGTACCATCTTAGTGAATAATTCACAGCAAACTGGGAGTGGTAGATAATTTTTGATGTGATAAAGGGCACTGCATTTGGGGTGAAGCTTTCTGAGGATGGAATCAATGTGTGTGGAGAAGTCAAGTCTACTATCTAGCCACACACTTAGGTATTTCAAATAGAGAACAGAATCAAGAGAAGTACCATCCACGGTGAAAAAGACTATAAGGGAGGGGAGCTTAGCAAGTTTATGACTTGCGCTAAAGGTCATGGATTCAGTCTTCTTGGTATTGACCCAGGCTGTGTGTTTGGAACCAGCATAGGACATGATCAAAGTCACATTGAAATGATTTTCTCATAGCAGAGATTGAGGCACTTGAAACTAAGAGTACAGTGTCATCCACATACATGTAAATATGCAAGGTGGTACAGACAGAGGAAGGTCATTAAGAAAGATTGAAGAGAGTATGGAACCCAGTAGTCAGTCTTGAGGAACCCCAGACTATATGCAGGGGAAGGGGGAGTAAAAGCATCACCAAACTGCACCAACTGGAGGGGTCCAGAGAGGTAAGATCTGAACCAGCTGACAGCTGGAACAGAAAGATCAGTGACACACAACTTATTCAGAAGGAAGGAGTGGGTTACTGAATCAAAACCCTTGGCAAGGTCAACAAAAATAGTAGTAGGGTTGTGTCCCTGGTCCATACTGTTGAAGACAGAGTCAATAACACGCAGTAGAGAAGGAACGGTAGAGTGATTTTCACAGAAGTCAGAGTGGAATGGAGTGAAGAAAGAAGGAAATCCACAAGTTGAGAGTACTCAAGTTTTTCTTGCAGCTGGCAAACATAGGAAGATGGGAGAAGGACCAAAAGTTGCCAGGAGAGCAAGGGTCTGCACCTTTAAAAGGAGGAGGAACCTTGGCAAACTTCCAGGACTGAGGTACAGAACCGAGACAGAAAGAGAAGTTAAATAGGTGGGTTTAATAATTCTCCACTGAACTTTGATACATAAAGGGAATTTATACTCTGGGTAATTACAAAGGGTTCTTCCAAGTTTGCAAGTGATTTTGATTCATTTGCATTTTTGTGCAGCGTTTGTTCCTGAGCAGTAAAAGCATTCCACATACTATGATGCCAGTTTCATATACATTCATGGGATATAGGGGTTTGTGTCTTTGGAGAGCTCTTCAATGCTCAGGAAAGTTTTTTTTTTTTTTAAAATGTCTATTTCTTGAAGGTATTGTCTGCCATACCTTGCAGAAAATGTTGTGTGACATTTTGTTTCAAGTAGATCTCAATAATAATTAAAAACGTTGATAGTCTCTGATTGAATTGTCATAGATTGTCGGAGCAATCCTGACCAATCAGAGCAGACCTTTTCCCTATGTGAGTGACACTCTTATTTTTGTAACTAATGTTTCACCTGTAGGTGCTCTGAAAATGGACATGTTCAGGGAGGATTTTTAAATTTCAATATAGTATTGATCAGCCTTGATCAATAAAATATTATAACTGCTGTGAAGTCTGCTCATACAGTTATAAAAGTTGTCTCACTTACATCAGGGTGTCAGAACTACTCACCTATGGTATGTAGTTGTCATACCGTAAGGATGCACATGAGAAACATAGAAACATAGACTCTAACAGCAGATAAGGACTGCTTGGCCCACCCAGTCTGCCAATTTCCCTACTTATTGAATACGTTGCAGATCCTAGTTAACCAATAGCCCATTTCCTCTTACCCCCACTATAATGGCCTTATGTCTATCTCATGCATTCTTGAATTCTCCCACTGTTTTTGACCCCATGACCTCCTCAGGGAGGCCATTCCATATGTCCACCACTCTCTCTGTGAAAAAATACTTCCTCACCTTGCCCCCGAGCTGTTCCCCCTCTATCTTCAAATTGTGCTCCCTTGTTCTTGCACATTTCTTTTTCTGAAAGATGCTACTCTCTTGGACTTTGTTGATTCACTTGAGGTACTTGAAAGTTTCTATCATGTCCCCCCTCTCCCTCCTTTCCTCGAAGGTATACATATTAAGCTTCTTTAGTCTCTCGTTGTATGGTTTCCGGTGCAGACCTGCACCATTTAAGTTGCCCTCCTCTGGACTGCCTCTATCTCATCTATGTCCTTGCGGAGACGGGGTCTCCAGAACTTCACGCAGTACTCCAGATGGGGTCTCACCAACTGTCTGTACAGAGGGATGACAACTTCCAGTTTTCTACTGGTGATGCCTCTCTCTCTCTCTCTCTCTATGCACCCAGTATCCCCCAGCCCTCCTTACTGCCTTTTTAGATTGTCTGCCTACCTTTAGGTCATCTGATATGACTACCCCCAGGTCCCTTTCCTTTTTGTTGTTGTTAGTACCCCCCCCCATTGTGTACTCTTCCTCTGGGTTTTTGTTTCCTAGGTGCATTACTTTGCACTTCTTTGCAATGAATCTAAGCTGCCATACTTTTGACCATTCCTCCAACCTTGCCAAGTCTCTTCTCATCCTTTCCACCCCCCCTTGTGTATCAACCCTGTTGCATATCTTTGCGTCATCTGCAAAGAGGCATACTTTTCCTTCCAGTCCATCTGCAGTGTCACTTATAAAGACATTAGAGAGGACTGGCCCCAGTAATGAACCCTGTGGTACCCTGCTAGTAACCCCCTTTCTTCAGAGTGGACTCTGTTTACTATTACCCTCTGTGTCCTGTTGTCCAGCCAATTTTTTGCCCAGGCTACCTCCTGGGACCCACTCCCAGGCTGGCTAACTTGTTTAATAATCTTTTGTGTGGGACTGTATCAAATGCTTTGCTAAAGTCTAGGTAGGCCATGTTCATAGCCCCTCCCTGGTCTACTACTTTGGTCACCCAGTCAAAGAAATCTATTAGATTTGGCTGACATGACCTTCCCACTGTGAATCCATGCTGCCTTGTGTCCTCTGCCCCACTGGCCTCTAGGTGCTTAACTATTCTTTCTTTCAGAAGTGATTCCATCATTTTTCCTACCATTGAGGTCAAACTAACAGGTCTGATGTTTTCTGCTTCTGCCTTGCTCCCACTTTTGTGAAGGGGAATCACATTCACCCTCCTCTAGTCCTCAGGTACCATGCCCTTCTCCCATGCTTTGTTAAAAAGGGTAGTCAGTGGTGCCACTTGTTCTCCCCTTAATTCTTTTAGAATTCTGGGGTGAACCCCATCAGGCCCCATTGCTGTGTCCACCTTGTGTTTTAGGAATTCTTTCAGGACTCTTTCTTCTGTGAATGGACTGGTATTGACCCTCCTATCCAGAGTGCTTGTATTCTTTGGTTTAGGTATGTCTCTTTCTCTTCTTTTGTGAATACTGAACAAAAGTATTCATTCAGTATCTCTTCCTTTTCACTATTACCCTCTGCCCATCCCCCCTTTATTAAGCCTCACTATCCCTCCCTTCATATTTCTTTGCTCACAAACGTACCTATAAAAGATTTTATCCCCCTTCTTAACGTGAGTTGGCTATCTTTTCCTCGGTTTCGGCCTTTGCTATTCTGACTGCCTTCCCTGCTTCCTTCTGCTTTAACTGGTACAGTTCTTTGTCCTGCACCTTGTGTGATTCCTTATACTTTCTGAGTGCTATCTTTTTCTCCCTAACCTTCCCCACCACCTCTTTTGAGAACCATAGTGTTTTTTCCTTTGTTTTTGTTTTGTTTATTTGCTTCACACAAAGGGCTTGTTGCCTCTGTGATGGCAGTTTTGATTTTTCCCCATTGTTCCTCCACTCCTCCTTCCTGCCCTTTTCCTAGTGCATTCCTTAAGCACGCTCCCATTCTGCCAAAGTCAGCCCTCTGAAAGTCCAGTACCCTTGCTTTTGTATGGCCTAACTCTATGGCTGTGTTTATTGTGAACCACACTGTCTGGTGGTCGCTTGTTCCCAGATGGCTATCCACTTCAAAATCCGAGATCCTCTCACTGTCCCCATTTGAGAGTACCAGGTCAAAGACTGCTCCCTTCCAAGTGGGTTCCAACACTAGCTGCCTGAGGCATGCCCCTTGTAGGGCATCAAGAATGACTCTGCTCTTGGATGTGGCTGCAGTTAACATTTGGCATGTTCAGGTCCCCTAGCAACACTATCTCCCCTTTCTCTGCCATTCTAAGGATGCCTCCTATCATTTTCTTGTCCATTTCCTCCCCCTGAGATGGGGGGTCTGTATACAACCCCTGTGCAGATTGTGGTGCCATTTCCTTTCTCCAAGGTGACCCACAGTGCCTCCTCTCCTCCCTGTTTACCCTTTAGTTCCATTGCTTTGATTACTTCCCTTATGTAGAGCGCTCCTCCTCCTCCTCCTCCTCTTTTACCCTCCCTGTCCTGCCTGTAGATTGTGTACCCTGGAATGTTGACACCCCAGTCATGGTTTTCTGTGAACCAAGTTTCTATGACTGCCACAATATCCAGGCATCCCTCTTCCATTAAGGCCACTAGTTCAGGAATCTTGTTACCCAGACTATGGGCATTGGTACTCAATGCCTTCCATTTTTTTTTGGCCTTAGCCCTATCCCTGTACTTACTGCCTTTGCCTTTTTCTCCATTTACCCATGCTCCCTATTGGCCTCTCTACCTTGGTGTTAACCTCGCTGACTACCCTGTTTTTTGGGGGGAGGTTGGGAATTTCCTGCTCCTTTTCAGTGCCCCCCCCCCGGCTAGTTTGAAAGCTTGCCAATGAAGCATTTAAACCTGTCACCTAGGATCCTGGTTCCCCTTCCGGACAGATGCAGACCATCATGCCAGTATAGGCCTGCATCCCTCCAGGTGAATCCCCAGTCCCCAATGAAGTCAAAACCCTGAGCTCTGCACCAATCTTTCAACCATTCATTGAATCCCATGGTGTGGAGTACCCTAGCCTCACCCATGCCATAGACAGGTAGCACCTCCAAGAAGGTTACCGTGTGTTTTACTTGTCTAAGGCCCCTCCTCAGCTTCACAAACTCCTCCTGCACAGCTCTGATCCCAACTCCAGCTAGGTGGGTGACCAAAGTAGTAGACCAGGGAGGGGCTGTGGACATGGCCTACCTAGACTTTAGCAAATCATTTGACATAGTCCCACACAAAAGATTAATAATCAAATTAACCAGCCTGGGAGTAGGTACCAGGGTGGTAGCCTGGGTAAAACATTGGCTGGACAACAGGACACAGAAGATAATTGTAAATGAAGTCCACTCTGAAGAAAGAGGGGTTACTAGTGTGGTACCACAGGGTTCAGTACTGGGTCCAGTCCTTTTTAATGTCTTTATAAGTGACATTGCAGAGGAACTGGAAGGAAAAGTATGCCTCTTTGCAGATGACACAAAGATCTGAAACAGGGTTGATACACAAGAAGGCATGGAAAGGATGAGAAGGGACTTGGCAAGGTTTGAGGAATGGTCAGAAGTATGGCAGCTTGGATTTAATGCAAAGAAGTGCAAAATAATGCACCTGAGAAACAAAAACCCAAGGGAAGATTACACAATGGGAGCGGGGGGGTGGTGGTAGTAACAACAACAAAAATGGAAAGAGACCTGGGGGTAATCATATCAGATGACCTTAAGTTTGGCATGCAATGTGAGAAGGCAGCAGGGAGGGCTGGGGGGATACTGGGATGTATAGGCAGAGGCATCACCAGCAGAAAACAGGCAGTTGTTTTCCCTCTGTACAGACAGTTGGTGAGACCCCATCAGAAGTACTGCGTCCAGTTCTGGAGATCCCATCTCCGCAAGGACATAGACAGGATGGAGGCAGTCCAGAGGAGGGCACCTAAAATGGTGCAGGGTCTGCAAAAAGCCATATGAGGAGAGACTAAAGGAGCTTAATATGTATACCCTTGAGGAAGGGGGGACATGATAGAAATTTTAAGTCCCTCAGTGGAATCAACAAAGTCCAAGAGGGTAGCATCTTTCAGAAAAACAGATGTGCAAGAACAAGGGGACACAATTTGAAGATAGAGGGGATGGCTCAGGGGCAATGTGAGGAAGTATTTTTTCACAGATAGGGTGGTGGATACATGGAACAGCCTTCCTGAGGAGGTCATGGGGTCTAAAACAGTGGGAGAATTCAAGAATGCATGGGACAGACATAAGGCAATTCTTGTGGGGGGGGGGGTAGGAAGAAACAGGCTGTTGGTTAACTAGAATCTGCAGCTTATCCTGTAGGTAGGGAAATGGGCAGACTAGGCAGGCCAAGTGGTCCTTATCTGCCTTCAAAGTCTATGTTTCTATGTCATTTGACCCTAGGTGGACAATGACATCCAGCTCCCTCTCCCATGAAGTTGCTCCTGCGATCCTTAAGATTCGCTTCCTGGCCCTCCATGCCATGGTGCCAGGCAGGCATCTTACCTCCCTCCCCTCCCTCCCTCCCTCCCTCCTCCTCCAGTTCTACTCCCTAATAATTGGAGTTCCCCACCAGGAGATGTTTCCTTCCCCTGTGGGATCCTATGCCAGCCTCCTGTGGGTCTCCTTTGTGGAGATGCCCAGCATCCTCCTTGGTCTCCACTGCAGGTGCCTCCATAGAGGAACAACGCTCCACTAGAAAGGCATATGAATTGTGGAGAGGTACAACTGGAGAGGTGCATCTCTGTTCCACCACCCTCACCCTCCCTGAGCCCATTCATACAACTGTAACAGTGATCTCCGGGCCCTATTATTGGAAGGCTATGCCTGTAGTTCAGTGGGGTGAGCAACCAGCCACTCCTCCTTCCTGAGCTGTATAAGCAGTTCCTCCCAGCCTCCTTCTGAAGCACTTTTTCTTTGCCCCGCCATCCTCCCCTCCTCCTCCAGCAGCACACCTCTCTCCTCTAGGGGCTTCTTCCTAAGGTACCTATAGCCAAGGGAATCTTCCTAGAGCACCTCTGGGGTGGTACCCTCTTTGAGGGTTCCTTGCCTTCAGTATCCCTGCAGGGTGGTAATTTCCTGTAGAATAGAGAGTGTGAACGGCCAAACAGTTATCACAGTTGCACGAGCATAACACTACTCTGGTTGCATAGGCCTGCTGAATCATATATTAAGTACTTTCAAGGAAGTTTCCTTTGTGTGACAGTTGATTGCAGACTAAGTAAATCTGCACTGTAGATTTTGCCTCTGTTTTGTTGTATGTGGGAAGGATCCTCTTATCAATCAATTTTTTTTTAATTTGACAAATCTTTAAATGGATGGGATGTTTGGTAAGAAGAAATAGTAGACTAAGGGCTGCCATATATTTTCTTTTTGTATAACACATGTCTACTTACCGTACTGCTGAAACTTATTTTAATTGCATCTGTTGTGATACTATGTGTTAAACCGCAATTTGCAAAAAAAAAATAATCTTTCTATAATCTTCCCATGTCAAAAATAAAGATTTGAATACTTTTGAAAGCTTAACAGTGTGAAGACTTGCATGAAAAGCACAAACACAATTTTCTCTGTACTAACTGATACATATAAATAGAGAATAATGGATAGCTCACAGGGTATTACTGGTGAGTAATACCATTGAGAGGTTCTGGGCACGTAGGAACCTCGAGAGTGAAGTTCCAGTGTCCAGAACCTCGAGATGGTATCTCACTGGTAATACCCTGTGAGATATCCATTATTTTTTTTTAATATTTGGATGCAAGTATTTTTTCCTGCTTTCACAAAGAAGTGTCCGACTCTTAGGTGACTGCTATACTTTCTGTGAGACTCTCGCTGTGCCGCTGTGTTCCTGCTGCCCCAATGCTCACACACATACACCCACAGTACCGGAAAGTTTTGTCTCACTCCTACATTTTGGTTTTTTGGGGGGAGGGAACACAGGATCAGACATCTAAATCCTTGGTGTGGTATGAATTAAAAAAAAGAAACAAACTGAGGAATCACTACAGACGGTTTATGCTCTCGCTAAGCAAGAGATCGACGCCTTGTTTTTAAAACTGTTTTGGACATCCACTGAGAGAAACCGTCCAATGATGAGCCACACTGTAAATATCCACTCTTGATTGATGTTTGCCAGCTTTACCAGTTTTTTGAATTGTACGCTTGTGCTTTTGAACTGCAGCGATAATACTATCGTTCCGGTCCCGAATGATACTATTATGGGACCTGAACGATAGTATTATCACTGTCAAAGTGTGGTATTATCACTTTGGGAGTGATAATATTACCGCAAAAAAATTGTATGCTTTACTATACTATTAAATTGACCATCCATATATTAAAACATGATACCAAGGATCTGATTAGAAAACTCTACTAGGAATGGTATGTTATCCTGAGGTAGTCCAAGAGTATTCCAGAACAGGATGGGAATATGCTGTAATCACTGTGGGTTTTCTGGATCTATAACACATAGTAAGTAGCATTAGAAATACCAAAAAATTGCATCAGTTTATCTGAACTAATTCCCTGGGTATTTTTTAAATATGTTATAGTGTATGGCCCAGTATTGTAGTCTTCGGGAATCCATACACTTCCAGATCTTTTTGTGCCACTGTAGTGATATCAGATGGCTATTATATCACAATACAGTAGTAGCCACAGACACTGCAAGCTATTTTCCGAAATTTCTGTGATATTTCCAGAAATATCTAATGCTTTTTTTTTCATTTAAAGAGTAGGGGCAGCAGAGAGAAACTCTTCAGAAATGTTTGTGAAATATCTGGAAATAGCTTGCAATGTCTGTGGCTACCACTGTAGTTACAGTGGAGCCAGCCAGAATGCAATGCTGTACCTTGCATTATCACTGCAGAGTGCTGCAGTTTGCTGCAGAGAACTATGCAAGTCTATGACAATTTAGCCCTTTTGCCATGCAGTATTTTGTGACATGTCATTTACTGTGAGGCACTGCTTTGCATCATGGTTGACTCTGCTGTATGTCACTACCATGGTAAAACAACATAGAATCTTGTGGTTATTAACTCATTCTCTCCCGGTGAGCATTTTGGGTCGGGCTGAGCAATGGATGGTTCCGACTGCATATGGCGGCTATGGGATGGAAAGATTGCTTAGGCTTGCCTACACTGCAGATTCCTCATAACAAAAGATATCAGCAAGCCTGAAAATGCCACACATAAACTGTTAATTATGAACTACTAGAAATGTTGCCAGCTCAGGCAGCTATTACGTACACATTAGTCCTGTTGTCTGCTGCATTTCTGTTTATCTGACCACCGTTCATCAAGACAGAGTTAGAAAGAAAGTAAATGAATTAAAACAAACATATATAATACAAAATGAAGTATGGGAAACCATACACAACAAGGCTGATGCCTCCATCTTGGGCTGAGACAACATCATAGGGACTTCTTGATCTTTGCTCTTGAGGTTTATGATGTCATCTAACCCCTTGATGGAAACACTGATTTGTGGTATACAGTTGAACATACTGTTCATACTGTCTACAATTACTGGTTAAGGTTGCTATCAGCCTAAAACAAGTTGCTGTCAAACCCCATCATTCCTCCCAACCTCTCAGCATTAACATGCATAGCACTGGTCTTTATAATTCAGATTAAATTGCCAGGATGTTTAGCACTTTCTTATTTTAAAGAAGAGCATGCCTGAGAATAGTCAGCCCAATATGTTTAGGGATAGCTAGTTCAGCTAGTTCAATGTTTTATTATACAATGGCAAGCAAGAATCCTGTCTTCTGATTGGTCAGTTGGCCATCACAGCAGGGATGTTATCCTGGCATAACCCCTGCTGATAGTTTGTTGGATTTGGATGATATACCTCCTCTTTCTCTTAAGAAACAAAAATATGTTTACACACTAACAAAAACATTCTTTAAAATAATTTTTTTATTATAAAACAACAAGCCATTGTATAATAGGAATAATGCCCTCTAGGGTGGGTGTTATGCTGGGATAGCATCCCTTCTCAGGTGTTGGATGCCCTCGGCTGGTGGCCTCTGGCCCAACCACTCGAGGTGGGATGTTATCCCAGCATAACACCCTCCCTGTCAGGCATTATTCCTTTAAATAGTTTGCGTGTCCATAAATAGTGGTAACAGTATGAGGAATATCAGTAAACCTTCACAGCATGGGTAAATTTGAGTGTAGAATTCATTGCACTGTGCGAAATTCATAGCAGTTGAGAGGCTTGAATGCCATAATACATTTTTGCGATTATCTTGAACACGTATTACAGACTTCAGCCCTGTGAGCTGTTCACCTGCACTTATCAAAATATCTCCTTTCTCAGGTTTAGGGTCGCACAGTGTCCAAGTGGGAACTGATGGGAGTCAAACCTAGGCCCCCAGGTTTGCAGCTCAGTGCCCTTAACCACTATGCTCTACTGCCTCCTAGGCAACAAAAGTAGAGGAATTATGTGAATGAAACATTGATATGTTAAACACACACACACACACACACACACACACACACACACACACAGATGCTATGTAATGGTATGAGATGCACAAATATAATGTACATTCCCAAGAGTTGCACCTAAGTAGTTTTCACCCTGAGGTCCATAATTTCGTGAACAATGAATACTTATTATGCATATACTGTATTTTTTTTTAAGAGAATCATTCTGACTACATCTGAAACAGACAATCTAGAACAACAAAACTTGATGCAGAGATTTATAAGAACAGTCAGAGTTTACTTCTACATTCAGTGTGCCCATTATCCTCTTTAGGTCATTCTGTTTTAGTGACAGGGGAAGGGCTGGGTCTACATTTGAAATTCAAACCATTGCCCTCCAGTTAGATATCAATTCCCATTCATTGCTTTTTTGACGTCATTTCACCAATATAAATATCTGTAACAAAATTACAATTCTAACTACACAACAATAGCCACAGAGACGGACCAAAGACTTTATAAGGTGAATGTATTTATAGTCTATATAGTCATCTAGCAACATACTGTAAGTTTATGCTTTGTTACATGAAGAAACAATGCACAAATAGAGTATCTGTATAGAATATATGTATATATACAGGTTAAAAGGTTCAATATAGTATGAAATGTAACGTAACATATTGCTATACTTTTCAAAGTAGGTGTATACTATTACAGCTAAACTGCCAAAAATGGTTAAAATAAAACATAGTTTGGTTTGTTAAAAGGTTTTAATGACTGTACATAGACATATTAAATTTCATTAACAAAGAAACTATTAAAGTATTGGCTACAATTCTGCAGTACGCTGTCATACTGTAGATCTGGGATAAATAGACTTTTCAGTTAAAAAGAAAACACTGGTGTGTGCCACAGTTTTCTTCCTTTTTGCCAGCTGCAGTGAAGAAGCATGCTTGAAACATAGTCAGTGTTCGACATCATTCATTTCAGTATTTTGATTTGGAGTTAAGTGACCGTTATTTTGCAACAGTTTTCTTTTTTAAGAACTATGTCTTTGGAAATTACATGCATTCATAGTGAGCTGGGTCCTTAAGAAAGTAAAACAAAAAGATTGAATTTTTTTGTTTTTGTTTATTGTAAATATAGAATTAGAATATGACTAGCACACTCTGATTGGTTACTTTGCTTGTTGTTAATTGCCACAAAACTACTAATGGTTCTGAAGTCCTAAATCCAGGTGACTGCCTTACAATGTATATGTATCCATCTGTCCACTGTTGCCTATTGGGATGGATAGACAGGTAGTACAATCATGGAAGGGGAATCCAGAAGTGCAGAAAAAAGAATCTGGGAACTGTTTTGAATGTAAAAGAATCTGTTTTTAAAGGGACACTGTCAGCTTTATCCCTCTGTTTTTTTCTACATCCCATCAGTGTGCATCTTGTCACCCTCCTATGAAATGATTACCATAGAATGCCCCGCTGTGTCTGAAAATTCAGACTTTTTACCTGTTTTATTGTTTTTTTAATCCAGTGTTAAGGGTCCAGTACAGCTTAAATTGCATGCCTACCAGAAGCATAGAGGGCTCAGGAACATATATCTGCCACGAGCGCTGTTCCAAACTGCATATTTTTCACAAGCATGGTTTAAAAACATGCTCTGCTGATCTGCCACATTAATCCAAAGTGTTCTTGGGGTTATAGAAAAGAAACCGAGCACTGGAAGTTCTGCAAATACTATTTGAAACTCAGGGTCAAAATCCCACGCATGTGCAAGAGAAACCTTGGTAAAGATCCCATGAATGTAAGAATGTGTGCTCTTGCATGCATGAAGATTTTTATTGAGGATTTCACATAGTATTTATAGAACTTCCAGTGCTACGGTCTTTTCTGCAACCCAAGAACACCTTGATTAATGTGACAAACTGGCAGTGCATGTTTTTAAACCATCATTTCTGTCAGATTAATGTCAGTCTTGATCAAAGTTCACTGCCTGTACCCTAGGCCCTTAACCCCCCAGCTAGTCATACTCATTAGGAAGTGTCCTGGCTATTAGCCAATATTGCTTAAGCACATACATTTGGTATGATAATGACTAATACTGTATTAAGCAATGATGGATATTTATTACACTGTACAGTATAAACTAAAACATTTACTTGTAATATGAGTAAAAGTAGATTATTATTATTATTATCAAAACTCTTTTCTGTTTGATACTTGGTTAAAGGCATTTACTGTTAAAAGACATACAGTTGTCTCTCCCCCCATGAAAAGGCTGCCATAATTTTATTGCCAAGCATGCATTTCCATTTGTTCATAAACAGAATAGTAATGCTGTTCTGAACATAGTAGTTACGATGAAATAATACTGAGTTTAATGTACAGTGCGTTTAAGTCACCTTTTTTGTATGCTTCCCATTCCAGGTATACTGTTTGTATTGGAGAGATGTTTGTCCTTTGCACAGCGCTGTTTGTAATAACTGTTAATCAGTTTACAAGCGCGCAAACTCCATTGTTTAACTGCTCCAGTCAATATCTAAAGTATCCAGGTAAGCTACATGGTAAAACATTAACAGTAGGGATTTTGTCCCCTGGCATGCAAGGCTTTATCAGGGGGACTCTACCACAGTTGTTATGCACTCCCTCCTGTATGAGAGAATCTAAAAAAGCTTCAATTGCCCCTCCCCGCCGAAATACCAGTCCCCAGTCATCCTCATTGGCATGGAAAGGGCAATGGGTACCCTTAAGATTGGCTTTTTATAGTTGGTGCTCTGGGTTCATGTTCTGAGCCTAGGATGCTAAGGCAGGCTAGCAGAAGCAGGGTCAATCATCACAGAGGACACTCTCCTGCTTCTCTGAGGAAGAGCAATAACTCATACTTTGACACTGCTACATGTGTGACTTCATTTAGCCCTGCAACTAGTGAATGCTCATGGTAAAACGGGACTACATGTGTTTGTAGGTCTGCTCTTCTGATGCACGATTGTGCTACTGTGTCTTGATGGATGGGGCTTGTGAGAAGAAGGCAGAGAGGGGTATGGTGATGGGGACAATGCCTCAGTACCCTCCCTCCATAGTTGGGTGGTCCAGAATCCAAGGTGGCTAACCCTACTACCCCTACACAACCACCACCAGATATGGTATGGCTCCATTCCCCATAGTGCTGAAAGATGAGACTACAACAAAAAAGGGAAGCACTGGAGGAATAGTTGGTCAGTGAGTTTACCTCTCCCCAGTCTGCCTGGGCTTAAGGTCAGTTTTCGAGGGATAGAGGTATGGGTCATTTTAACACCAGGAGAACTGTTCCTCTGATATGGAAACTGCATGAGAACATACAAATGAAAAGAAATTTTGTTACTGAGGGGACACCCCTGTCCTAGCTACAGATTTCAATATCCCAGAATCCCCTGCTTCTACTTGCAGTCAGATACAGACTTACAGTTACACATCCTTGTATTTAATGAGCCTCCACACCCTGACTGCCCTTTCCTCTGCATGGATCTCCAAACTCATGCAAGGGGGTGGCTAAGAGATGCACATATGCTGGCCCACTTTGTGAACAGGGCTCATCATATACTGAATCTAATCACATGGCAAATCTCTACTTACTGGGCATATCACTGACTCCTTGATTATCTTAATTTGTCGGTTTTGGGAAAATTAAAAAAATAATAATATTTAGACATAAGTCAGCTTATATTTTTAAAATGTTGACTTTTTATATTCCTTATTACTAAGTTTGTTTACATGTAAATAGGATCCTTGTCACTTACAGTTAATCTACTCCTTTTGTTAACCATTGGGGGAGTCACACTCCTGTCTTTGTCACATCAGAGTCATTTCCATAGCAACAAACTGGGATGCTGCAAACCAAGAATTATGAATTTGGAAAAGGAACAAGTAGGAAAAGCAGGTGAACTCTAGGCAACAAAGATCTTGTTTCTATGAAAATGAACTTATTCATGAAGAACAAAGAGAAGATAAACGCTGACAATAAAACCAAATGTGAGCTGAATTGTGTCCAGACATTATATATGTTTCAAAGTTTTGACAAAACCTTATTTTAAAGTGCTCTAAGATGTAACATCTTAAGGGACATTTTAAAAATAAACATAATTTCCTTGGCACATTTTGGCATATATCTGTTTCTCTGTATCTAGCTCCTCTTTGTTTTTATAACTACGGCATATACATTAACATGAAAACAGGATCACTGTCCCACAGATTTCTTCAGCTCTGGCTGCTTGTGTATGCATGACATATACAATAATGTATAGGTTACTGTGCATTACTGGTGAGTAATACCATCGAGAGGTTCTGAACACATAGAAACTTAGACATGGTATCACTCACCGGTAATGCGCAGTGATCTAGCCATTATTTTTTTTAATATATGGATGCAATTTTTTTCTGGGTGTTTGGCCGCTGCAGTGAAGGAGTCTCTTGGTCCCATCTGACTGCCACTGCACTGTCTTGGTTCTCGGTATGGGTCCCCGTAAGCAGGGTATATAAGTGAAATGTGTGGCAGTCCTACCTTTTTATTTCATTGTGAATGCAGGACCAATCAGATAAGTCTACTTTTGGCAACAATTAAAATTAAAACAAATTGGGGAAATGCTGAGTATGGGATTCACTCTTGTTAAGTAAGAGTTGGCTGCCATGCTTCAAAAGTTATTCTGTTACCCACAAAGTAAAAGTGGCCAATCGGAAGGCATGCTTTGAGAGACGTCGGCTGGCAGATTTGCAGTTGTGCTGTTGAAGTTTACTGATAATACTATCATTCAAGTCTCGAACGATACTCTTAATGGACCTGAACAATAGTATTATCACTCATGAACAGTGGTATTATCGCTCTGGGGGTCATAGTATTACCAGGGATTTTTTTGTATGCTGTGAAACAGTATTATTTTAAAGATCCATATATTAAATCACAATCTGCTGCTATGGAAATGATTATGATGTCACAAGCAGAGGATAATGCTGTTGGGTGTACACAAACAACCAGAGCAGGTAAACTGTAGAGGACAAGAGTCCTTTTTTCATGATAATGTGCAGAGTTACGTTGAAAAGAAGGAAGCTAAACACAAACAATATATGGCATAGCTGCTGAATTGTGTTAAGAATGATGTTTTTTCAATGTGTCCTATGAGAAATCAATACCTTTTTTTATATTTGTAATTTCTGAGTCTGCTGTTCTAATGGCCTCCTTCCTCTTCAAGCCACCCATCCCCACTACCCACCTTCTCCGGGACTTACTGGCTCTGGAACATCCCCCACAAATTGCCCTTCATGTCGGGGCCTGGGTGGGAAAGGTCATCCTCCTCCCTCCAGTGTTCACATCTGGAAGTATACGCCCACCCATTTGGTTGTGTGGAGCCTGGGGTAGGTTGGAGAGTCACTCTGCCACTATGAGGTTTTCCCTCCATTTTCTTCCTTAAGCCACCAGTGTGCAATGACTCATCACATTTTTATGCTTCCGCATGCACCTGCCTATCAGCATCGAGGGGGCATAACCCTATCTGAGGTGACCCAGTGCATACCCCCTCACCTCCACCAGGAGGTGACCTCTAGGCAGGAGTCTGAAATCCCCCACCCCAAAAGGAGAGCAATTCCTCAGACACTCAGTCCTCTCTTCCGCAGCTGACCCCCAAATGACTGATGTCCATTCCCGACCCTCAATTGCCGGTGTGGAAGGCAGTGCTATTGTCACACCACAGGGCCAGCTCTATTCAGTGGCCCTCTTCAGGGATACCAGCAACCATTTTAGGCCTGCAGAGAGGCTGTGTTAACTAAAACAGGGTTGTTGCAGCACCCACTGTACGTAAAATGTTCCTCAATTTATTATGTTTAGGGAGAGTTACTTTAAAATAAAAATAATTGAGAAAAGACATGGATTAAACATGGTTTCCATATCAGTGCAGGATTTTTGTAGGAGCACATAAAATGGCAGATTGCTGTTTTTGGATTTTGCACAACTTGTCATAAAACTAATCTGTTTTGAGCAAGAAGACACAGAAAATTTGTTTAACTGTGTGAGTCATGTCACTTTACTCTTAATATACTGTAAGACAAATGAAAGCATATCCACTCCAAGGAGAAGGGAGTTAAAAGCATTACTTGGCACAACACGAGTATCAGCCTGAGGAAGACTAAATATTTCACCACAAGTCAAACCAGGGAACTCTTCACATTTCCTGTACATCAGGGACTAGATAATCCCAGTATAAGAGTTTGGAGTTGTGCTGCAATCTCCTGCTCAAACAGTGCTGGAATGTGTGGAAGAATCCTAAACTAGTTTCTCAGTCTGCCACAATTCACAGCAAAAGACATGTTTTTAAAGCTACTTGTGGCTATAATTATTAGACTTGAAACCTTCACATAACCAGCTAGCAAACCAGGTGCTGCAGTCATTCCACTTTGATGGAGAACCCCAAAGTGCCACAGATTAGATCTTGTCATGCTCTTGAAGGGATTGATGGCTAGAAGCTCTGTGGAAAACCAGAACCATATAGTTGAAATGAAAATGAACTGTTCATGAATTATTCATGAACAGTTTATGGACCCTGTTCATGAACCTTCAGCAAAGCATGTCAAACTCTTCACGAATAGTTCAAGAACAATAAAGGACACTGCTGTTGTCTTGAACATTCATGAATGTAAAGATTCAAAAAGATCCATGAAATTTCAAGAAACTCCTGCAGTGAACGTTCATGGATATTGCCCATCAGTGATTTCTGGTGACCAGAAGTACTGTAGCCTACTTTTACAATGATCAGAATTCATAAGGCAACACTTTTTAACATGAAGAGCTCCATTCTCATAGATTCTTTTGCCATACTTGTAGGGACAGGATCAGAGACAGATGCATTCAGTGCTCAGTTTACATATTGTGGTACCACACAGACTAACTCAAAAGTTCTAAGAAATTATACATGTCTGTTGAAGTAGCAGTGAAATAAAATTGGGCCAAATTTGACCCTACGCCCTTTCACTATAAAAAATTCCAGGTATCTTTCAGTTTTATCTGGCGGTACAATTTTCTAATTCCACTGAGATCTGAGTTTTTATAAATGTTTTAATTGAGTTTTTTTCAAGAAAAAAAGATGGTCGCCACATTTCATGTAGAAATAGCAATATAGACCTAGCAAGAGTTAGGATTGAAAAAAATGAAAAAAATAAATAAATAAGACTTATGATGCACAGAATAGCAGACACCTAGAAAAGTACATTTGGCAAGAATTCTAATATTTTTCTTAATCATAGCTGAGACTAGCTTTTTTTTGAAAAACAGTTTTTCATTGCACTGCTGCTTTAAATTCTTTTAATAAATGCAACATTTTCTAATGGAAGTCTTATTGACATCCATTTTAGAATTAGTTACATACATTAAGCTTTCTTATTTTTGTTGATGGTCCTTAAAATGGAATCACTTCTTATCTTTCATAAATAAAAAGTTCCAATTGTTATTTATATTATCAACATGTGAACCAACTTTAAGATGAGTTAAAATGCTAAGCCCCCATATTCAGAGCTGGCAGTGCTGGCATTGTGCAATATTCAGAAAGTTAGTGTACTCTGACCAGCTAAGGTACTTATTTCTTTCTCTCTTCTGTTTATTTCTGTTCCATATATGTGCCCACAGCACCCTTTTGTATGAAAATTTAATTATCTCTGCAGCACCGGGTTGTGCACTAGAGAAAGTGTAAGGTGCCTCTGGAAGGCCCAGGTTTCTGGTTGCCTTGGTGGCACAGTTGATACAGCAACTGAAATGGTATTCGGAACTGCTTGGGTGACAATACAAGCTAAGGTACTTATTTCTTTAGCCATGTTTACACTGCCACCTTTGTAGTGCATCAACCTGTGCACATGCAAAGCTGGCACTGTGGACACTCATGGGAGCATGTCAGGAGTGCTTTGGATCCATTTTCTGCAATGGCGCAGGAGTGGTTACATTTATCAGAGTGAGCAGTGTAAATGTGCTGTGACACTCACTCTGATAAAAACAGCCACTCCCAGACTCATCCACTGTTCTCAACCCGGCCCCATAGCCCCTTTCTGGCACAACCTGCATTGACACGAGGGCTGGCTGTGTAAAGGCAGAATTGATCAACAACAGTGATTGCATCAGGAACAGAGTGATACAAAGCTCAGAGCACTGTGACCATGTAAACACAGCTTTTGTTTGTTTGGGTTCCAAATTTGTGCACACTGCACCCTTGTTTATGAAAGTAATTATCTATGAAGCACTAGGTTGTGCATTAAAGAAAGAGTAAGGTGCTTCTGGGAGTCCCATGTTTCCACTTGCCTTGGTGGCCCAGCTGGTAGTGCAACCGGAATGGTAGTCTGGGCAGCCTAGGTTCGAATCTCAGCTAAGGAACTTATTTCTTTCTCTTTTCTGTTTGTTTGAACTTTAATATTAACATCAACATTGGCCATAAATAAGTTGTAGTTGCCATGCGAGCAATAATACCCAACAGGGTGGGCAGTATTGGGCAATACTGGACCACCCAGGGGTGTAATGAGTCCTGATGTTGTAGGCAGAGGTCCTTATAGCCCCAGGAACATCTGATATTGCACATACCACTCACCGTGGACATTAGCATTGGACATAGAAAATGGGTTACTTAAAAACTTTTAATAAAATATTACAAAATTAAAACAATCCCTTACCAAGTAATAAAATTGAATAGAAAATTAGTTTGCTTGAAAAGTAACCCATCTTCTGCCCTGCTTACTAGTAGAGGGCACTGCTGTGTTTTAGAGGCTCTTTTTTAGCTGGTTTTCACTTTCCTTTTGTCTTGTGTGTTTGTTGCTTGCTGTTTAACCCACCCCCAACAAAGAAGCAGCACCCCATTCCCATGCAGTCTATACTCCTGGAAGGTACCATGAACATGATTGGTGGTTAGGTGGCTAGAGCATGGTCAGGAGACCAGAGAAGCAGTACTTTTCTGAATGCTGCTTTTGCTGATGGAGACACACTGCCAAGCTGTGGCAGCACAGTCAATGGGTGACTAGTGGGAGTTTGGAATTTTAGATTAAGAACAGTGTGGAGCCGGAACACAAAGGTGGTGGAGGGGAAAAGGTATTTATTAAAAAAAAAAAATTAGAGGCCAGCCCGGTGGCATGGAGGATTGAGGCATTCATGCCTCACCTGCCACGGTGCCGGCAACCTGGGTTCGGGAACAAACCTAGGCCACTTGGAGGTCAGCCAGTGGAGGAGTATCAAGCACCCCAGCAGGCACTCTCCTCCTTCAGGGAGGGAGGGCAGCCTGCTTCACCACAACATTGCCACCCCACCTGGGGGACCATGAGTAGTGGTGCAGCCAGGAGCAGCAGTTGTAGGTGGGGGAACACTCCTGATGGAAGTCGTCAACACGTCCAACATATGAACATACAAAATTTGCCAGCAGATAAAGGCCTAGAGGTCTATCAAGTCTGCTCAAATGTACAGCCAGCAGCCCTTATTCTGCAGCTGCACTTTCCTTCCACCCTTCCCCTGCATTGACCCTCCCCCTTGTTCTGTCCCATCCCCTTTTGAAGCAGTCCACTGTTCTACTGGATACCACTTCTGCACGTAATGTATTCCACCCAGCTACCACCCTCTCTGTAAAAAAGTGTCTCCTCATCTCCCTCCTGAACCTTCCTCCCTCCAGTCTCATATCATGGCCCCTGGTGTCCCTCCCCTCCCTTACTTTGAACAGCCCCTCTGTACCTGTCTTGTTTATTCCTTTCATGTACTTAAAGCTTTAAATCTTGTCCCCAGTCCCTCCTCTCTTCCAGTGAGTACATGTTCAACTCCCTCAGCCTCCTCTCATATGATAAGTCCCCCAGCCCCTTGATCATCTTTGTCACCCTGCACTGTACCCCCTCCAGTAACTTAATATCCCTCCTCAGATATGGGCACCAGTACTGCATGCAGTACTCCAGGTGCAGTCTAACTAATGAACTATACAGTGGCAGAATCACCTCCTTGAGGATATACCCCTTGCAATGCAACCCAGCATTTTGTTGGCCTTTGCAGCTGCCTTCCTACATTGTGCCAAGTTGTTCATTGACCCTGTAATGAGCACCCCCAGATCCTTCTCCTCCTCTGTCTGGGCTAGCTGCGCTCCCCACAGCTGGTAACTCCTCCTTGGGTTCTTCACCCCAAAATGCAGCACCTTGCACTTTTTGGCATTAAACTCCAGTTGCCAGGTGTCTGACCAGGTTTCAAGCTTTGCCAGATCATCCTGCAACCCCTGCCATCCTCCTAGGTCATCCATCACCACTCCCATCTTAGTATCATCAGCAAACAGACTGATCTTGCTCTTGATGTTCAATTATATGTCTGCAACGAATATGCTAAACAACACTGGTCCCAACATTGAGACCTGTGGGACACCGCTTGTCACTACCATTGGGTGTGAGCGCTCCCTACCCACCACCATCCTCTGTTGCCTTCCCTGAAGCCAGTTCCCTACCCATCTCACCAACTTTATACCCACCCCTGTGCCTTCTAACTTACTTCCCAGCCTCCCATGCGGCACTGAGTTGAATGCCTTACTGAAGTCCATATACAGGAACATCCACTTCATGGCCCCTGTCCAGTTGCCTAGTTACCCAGTCATAGAACTCCACCAGGTTGGTTTGGCAGGATCTGCCACATATGAAGCCATGCTGTCTGCTGTCCTGTAGTCCTTTGGCCTCTAGGAGGGCACCAACCTCTCCTTCAGGATAGCCTCCATCAGCTTACCCACAATGGACATGAGGCTCACTGGTCTGTAGTTCCCCAGTTCATCCTTGGGGTTACTCTTGTGGAGGGGCACCACACGAGCCATCTTCCAATCCTGAGGTGCACACCCTGAGTGTAGTGAGGCATTAAATAGGTCTGCCAAAGGTCCCGCAAGGACCTCTGCCAGCTTCTTCAGTACCCTGGGGTAGATGCCATCTGGGCCTGGTGCCTTGTCCACTCTCAGTGCCTTCAAAACCTACCGAACTCTGCCCTCCATGATTTCTCCATCTGTCACCCCTCCCCCCTGTTCATCCCACAAATGTCAAGCCATCATTTCCATGAATCATCCATGGGCTGAGGAACACAGAATGTGGAAAACACCACCAACAGCAGGATGATGCTGCGTGACTCCTTGCAGACCTCACACTGTCTACTGGGATCAGGACCACTAACTAAGCAAGCCATTCAGAGCTTGGGGAATCCTGATGTCCTCTTCACAGGAGGAAAGCTGTCAAGGAACAGGTGGATCCTCAAGAAGCGTCACAGAAACAATGGGTAATAGAGTTGGAAAATCCTCAGGGGCAGAAGTGGGGGTCAGCCAGGCAAGAAGGGAGGGAAATAATATTTATTGCATTTACACCACTTATAGTGGTTTTGAGTGATGTCTGAGAGTTGCATGTGGGAGTGGGGCCCAACTCCCTCATTTCTCTTGCTTAGTGGGTGGGCAAAAAAATACGGGCTTCTATGTTTTAAAATCCAAACTGGCAGTATAGCACAGTGGTTTAAGGCTCTGAGCTGCAAACCTGGAGACCTGGGTTTGAATCCCACAGCCCCCACTTGCATACTGTGTGACCCAGAGCAAGTCACTTAAGTTCATTGTGCTCCCAGGTCACACCTGTATACAAGCTTCAGCTTAATGTGTCTATCCTGGTTAAAAAAAGGGATACCAGTTTGGTACTGAAGCAGGGCAGGCTGTTACTTGTTCTTTCTGGGGCTCTACTGGTACTTAATATACCAGCTTGGCATGACTGTCAGCCAATCACAGAGTAGAAAACAGTGGTTGAATTCAAACATGTTTGGGACAGTCATAAGGCAATTCTAGGGGGTAGGGGTAGAAATAAGTAGGCTTCTGGTTAACTAGGATCTGCAGCTTATCCATTAGGTAGGGAAATGGGCAGACTGGGTGGGCCAAGCGGTCCTTATCTGCCGTCAAATTCTATGTTTCTATGTTTTCATAAGTAAAACAGAATTTTATCTTGAGTTTTCTACAGAAGTTGCATTTCTGCAAGGAGAAGCTCAGCATGTCTTACAGTCTTCTAATACATGTCAGAGAAAATAACTGTTAGTACTTTTCAAAATAAAAACAGTAAAGTTATCCCACAGCAGCTAACTGAAAGGCGTTACATGCTTTTTGTCTCTGCAGATAACAGTGATATGGCTATTGACTGTGGACCTCAGTACATCTCTCTGACCATTAGCCTCTGCCCAATCTTATATTCAGGCTTCAATCCACAGAATATAGCGCTGAACGGAAACTACAATAACTCAAATTGTGTAGGAACAATGGATAACTCTACCAATCCACCTGTACTCAGATATGTCTTTCCAGTCAATGATACAAACCAGAACACGTGTGGCAATTCTATCCAGGTAAGGGTTTTGCACTACACTTACTAAAGGGCAAAAAAACCAAAAGGACATTGCACAAGGCTGGGGTGCTGCAGACAAGTGTGACACACACACACACACACATACACACACACACAATGAAAGCCAAGCACTCATCACCTCCAATGGAAACAAATGCTGCCCATGTAGCTTAAAGTGCAAAACCATGAACAACAACAACAATGGAGACCAATGGGCTGCAGGATATTAGGCAGCATGGGTTTGTCACGGGCAGATCCTGTCAGATCAGCCTGGTGGATTGCTATGACTGGGTAACTAGACAGTTGGACAAGTGCCATGCAGTGGATGTCCTGTTTCTGGACTTCAGTAAGGCATTTGACTCGGTGCCGCCTGGGAGGCTGGGTAGTAAGCTGGCAAGTACAGGTGCAGGGATGAAAATGGTGAGATGGGTAGTAAACTGGTTACAGGGAAGGCAGCAGAGGGTGGTGGTGGGAAGGGAGCTCACATCTCCAAGGGCAGTGACAAGCAGAGTACCGCAGGGCTCAGTGCTGGGACCGGTGTTGTTTGGGTTGTTCATATTAGACATCTCAATGGGGATCAAGAGCAAGATCAGTTTGTTTGCAGATGACACCAAGATGGGAGCAGTAGTGGATGACCTAGGAGGGTGGCATGGGTTGCAGGATGATCTGTTAAAACTGGAGACCTGGTCTGACACCTGGCAGTTCAGGTTCAATGCCAAAAAGTCCAAGGTGCTACAATTTGGGGGCAAAAACCCCAAGAAGGAGCTACCAGATGGGGGGGAAGGGTCAGCTAGCCATGACAGAGGAGGAAAAGGATCTGGGGGTGATTATAACGGGCACAATGAGCAACTCAGCACAATGCAGGAAGGCAGCTACAAAGGCCAACAAAATGCTGGGTTGTATTGCCAGGGGTATGTGATCCTGTCATTGTACAGGTCACTGGTTAGGCAACACCTGGAGTACTGCATGGTGTACTGGTGCCCATACCTGAAGAGGGACATTAAGTTATTGGAGGGGATGCAGTGCAGGGCAACTAAGATGATCCAGGGACTAGGGGACATACCCTACGTGAACAGGCTGAGGGAGATGAACATGTGCTCACTGGAGGAGAGGAGAGACGGGGGGGATATGATTGAAATCTACAAGTACATGAAGGGAATAAACAAGACAGGCATGGAGGGACTAATCAAGTTAAGGGTGGTAGGGAAACTCGTGGTCACGATCTTAGATAGGAGGAGGGAAGGTTCAGGAGGGAAATGAGAAGACACTTTTTTATGGAGAGAGTGGTGTCTGGGTGGAACACATTGCCTGCGGAAGTGGTATCCTATAGAACAGTGGACTGCTTCAAAAGGGAATGGGATAGGGTAAGAGGGAGGGGCAGAGGAGGGGAGGGGGGCAGCTGCAGTATAAGGGTTGCTAGCTGCACACTCGAGCAAATTCAATAGACCATAAGGCCTTTATCTACTGGCAAATTTGTATGTTAGTATGTTCATAACAAAACAAATTGTAGTTTTATTCAGTGCCAAAGTAATAGCAAATAAAATACACCTGACACATTTCAGATTAAATAATTTATCAGAACTGTAATGTAGGGGGTGTGCCTTCACTTACAGTAGAACTATTGTAATAGAATGGGTAGGGAAATCCTAGCTGCTGATTGGATGAGGCAGGCGGGCACCCATACATTTACCTCAGCCTAATTCCCAGTGAAACAAAGTACCAGAGGGATTTGGCATTTGGGCAAATCACATATAGAATTCATGAGCCACTTCACTCATCCTTAATTTGCCATCACAAACATGGCCACCACCTCTACTCACTGAAAACCTTCCATATCGACCTACAAAGTAAAACTCACTTAAATTTGAAAACATAAATAAACACTTTTTTCTTCCCATGACCCTTCCTTACACATGTAAATAAATTTAAAAAACAAAGTCCTATTCACAGTTTTATTTGTTTGGTGAAAAATCCTCCTCCCATCCTTACCAGCTTGCTAGGGCAATCTCTACTGCTTATCTTGCTACAGATAATACTGAGACTGTGGCTCCTCATAAGCCTTTGCTGTGTGTGAGGGAGGCCAACATTTTGCTAGAGGAATTTTGCAGAAGCTTGGTTTCTTGTATTCCATAATGAACAATCATTCCATCTACTGAGTGTATAGAAATACAGATGATTGATAAAAGGGGAGGGACTGCTAGTTACAATCTACAGTACTTTTAACAAAAGAAAATACCTGTTTTTAATTTAAATAGTTGCCACTTTTGCTATTTAAATTTATTTTCAGTTTACCCATTTTATAAGTGCAATCAGGTACTCCAGGATGTGAGTTATGCTAGATAGCCACCCTTCCAAGGGCTATAAGACCTTTTGCCTTCTGTGTCGGGCCTCACTACTCCCTGTGCCAGCAGACATCCCAGCCTATCCACACCTTGTCATGTCTTATTGCTGTTTAAAAGTACTTTTACCCATTCTAGACAATATTTCTATAATTATTTTTATTGAAATAATTGACTGTTTTGGGAAGACATTAGTGGAATTTCAGCAGTCTAAAAGATTATAAACTCCTAGTCAACTAGGAGCTGTTCTCTGTTAGTTACTTAAGCAATAATACATGACAGGGTATAGGTTGTGCTGGGATAACCTCACGCCTGGGTGCTTGGGCACGAGGCTGCAGGCCGAGTGCGTCCAACGTCCCAGAAGGGAGGTTATCCCAGCACAACCCACACCCTGGAGTGCATTATTGCTATTATACAATAGCTCGTTGTTATACAAAATAAAATAAAAAACATTTAAAAATGTTTTTAGTAGATTTTTAGTGCGGCAATATGTCTTTGTTTCTGAAGGAGAGATGGGTAAAAGGTACAAAAAAAACAATGCAGTGAGGTTGTGCTGGGATAACCTCACTGTGCCAGGGACACACTGACCAATCAGAGTCCAGCACATTTTCTTGCCATAGTACAATCAGTGTTGCTGTTTAGTGACTATTTAGTGCATTTTGGTGGTAAAATAAAGCTCTCTAGTCAGGTGATCAAGCTGCTTTATCCATAATTTACATATATCCTTGGTCTCTATACTGCATGTTGGAGTTCTGCTGGCTATCTGGAAGGGCTCGGTTATAGGGTACTAAGTGACTGCTTACAGTCTGGCTAGTAGTCGGCGGAGGACTGGTTAGATGGTTGGGCATTTAGTAAAAATATTGTCTTAAGCTGGTTGGTGGTTGGATGTAGACTTGTTAGGTGGTAGAACACAAAGGGGCTACTCACCAGCTGGCTGAGAACTGATGAGGTGCAAGTTACTAAGAGGCAGCTTGCAGTGTTGATGACCAGTAGAGGACTACTTATGCACTCGTGTACTCAGAGCTTCCACATTAGGCAGTTTCCAGTTGGAAGAGGAAAAATTATGGGGTATAGTACCGATTAGCCGTTCACTAGGTGTTTGGTGGCTGGCATAGAATTGGTTAGCTTCCAGGGTGCTAAGAGACTGCTAACTAGATGTTTGTCAGCTCACACAGGACTAGTTAGATTGTAGGGTGCTGACAGGTTGCTCACTAAGTGGTTGGTGGCTGGCTGATGACCAATGGGTTGCTAAGGCATTGAGAGGCTGCTCACTAGCTTGTTGCCAGCTGGCAGAGGACTAGTTATATAGCAGGGCACAGACTGCTTTCTCACAAAGCAGTTGGTGGCTTGCAGAAGACTGTTAAGTACAAGGATACTGAAATGTGCTGGATGTACTGTATGAATGTCTATGTTTTATTCTGATGTGGAGCCTTTGGAAACAAGCCTATGACTCAAAGGGTTGTAATTCTGATTTCCTAAATAAATAAGACTGCTCAATGGCTGGTTGCCAGCTGGCAGATAACTAGTTTGGTGGTATGGTTCTGATGGGCTGCTCACTAAATGTTTGGTGGCTGGCAGAGGGCTGGATAGATGGTATGGCACAAAGAAGGTACTCTCTAGCTAGTTTCCAATAGGTAGAGGGCTGATTAGGTGGTAGGGTAGGTAGGAGGTAGAGATAGGTGAGACGATGGTCCCTAGCTGGGTGGTGGCTTGCAGAGGATTATTTCAGTGGAAAGGTACAAAGAAGGTACTCTCTAGCTAGTTTCCAATAGGTAGAGGGCTGATTAGGTGGTAGGGTAGGTAGGAGGTAGAGATAGGTGAGACGATGGTCCCTAGCTGGGTGGTGGCTTGCAGAGGATTATTTCAGTGGAAAGGTACAAAGAAGGTACTCTCTAGCTAGTTTCCAATTGGTAGAGGGCTGATTAGGAGGTAAGGTAGGTAGGAGGCAGAGAGAGGTGAGATGATGGTCCCTACTTGGGTGGTGGCTTGCAGAAGATATTTTCAGTGGAAGGGTACAAAGAAGGTACTCTCTAGCTGGAAATCCAAAACACTTCTGATCATAGGAGACTCCATGATTTGGGGAGTTGATACCTACCTCTAGCTAGGGCTAATGGTCAGATGTCTCCCAGGTACATCAGCATGGAGAGACACTGACAGCATTGTTAAAATCATGCAGGAAGTGGGAGAAAACATCGATGTCCTGGTACACTAATGGTCTAGCCAGCCAGTCAGTTGTGGAGACCAAGGAATACCTGACCAGGCTGGGAGAAAAACTGTCATCCATTTCATCTGACATCTCCTTCTGTGAAGTCCTGCCAGTCTGGGGGGAAGGGGAAGAAGAGCAGAAGGTGAGAGAAGGGGAGACAGGGGAGCTAAACATGTGGCTCAAGGGCTGGTGCAAGGAAAAATAACTCAAATTCATAGGTAACTGGCAACAGTTTTGTGATTGAAAGTTCTTTAAATTTGATGGACTGCATCTGACAAAGGAGGGAGTCAGTGCATTTGGGCAGACGTTTGATGTCTTTGCAGAATATTTAAACTAGCAAATGGGCAGAGGGGTGCAGCACCTGATACATCGCATGAGAAAAGCACCCCTCTCCTTCAGCTAGTGATCAAACAGGAGTTCAGCATGTTTGTAGTTCATTTGCATCACCAGGTAGAAAAACGTCCAGCTGCCCATATGACACACAGGGGAAAAGCCAGACCTTGTCCCACAACTAATGTACTGAAATCTGGCCAATGGAAAATCATGTACACAAATGCCTGGAGTCTAGGAAACAAGATCCCACACCTGGCAGCAACAATGACAGAAGCTAAACTAGACATAGTAGCCATTAGCGAGACATGGTGCACCAGTAACCACACTTGGGGAACTACAATACCTGGCTTTGTACTGTTCAGAAGAGACAGAGGTAAAAAAAGGGTGGGTGGGTGGAGTGGCCCTTTATGTCAATGAAAATATCAAAGCTACAGAAATTGAGAATACATGTAAGGAGCCAGAAGAACTATGGGTCACCCTGGAAACAGGAAATGGGACAGCCATACGAACTGGGGTTGTCTGCAGGCCTCCAGACCAGGAGGAGGACATAAATACATTACTGTTAGAAGATATACAAAACATGACAGTTAAAGGGGAGGTTCTGTTAATGGGAGACTTTAACATGCCAGATACAGATTGATCAATACCAGCCAGAACATCTGCCAGAACTAGGCACATATTGGATTCCCTGCAGGGGGAGGGCCTCAAACAATTGGTACAACAATCCACAAGAGGCAGAGCTATCCTGGATCTAGTACTGACTAATGGGGGAAAGGATCACAGATCTCCGGGTAGAAGGTCACCTGGGGGCCAGTGACCATCACATGGTATGGCTCAATTTGGCCACTAGAACTAAATCATCCCATTCCAAGGCAAAAATATGGGGCTTCAGAGGAGCTGACTTTGATAAGATGGCCAACAGAGTTAAGCTAGCCGTGCCAAGACGAAATACAGGTGAGGGGGTACAGGCAAAGTGGACAAGCATTAGGGATGCAATACTTGAAGCAACATCCCATTGTGTTAGGGAGAAAAGCAAGAGCAAATGAAGGAGGAAACCACTTTGGTTCTCATAAACAATAGCAGAAAAGGCCAGCTCCAAAAGGTTGACCTTCAGGAAACTTAAGGGAACGCAGTGGGATGAAGATTGGAAGGCATACCAAACTTCCCTAAGGGAAGCAGGGAAAGCAGTAAGGCAGGCAAAGGCCCAAACCAAGAAAACACTAGCACAAACAGTAAAAGAAGGGGACACGACTTTCTATAGATACATTAATGAAAGGGGAAAGTCCAGAGGGGGTATTGCTAAGATCAAAAGGCATAAGGGGGAGTGTGTGGAGGAGGACCAAGGAAAAGCATCTATTCTAAATAGATACTTTTGCTCAGTATTTACTGAGGAGAAGGTAGGGCAGGGCCCACAGCTCAGCACAATGGACACAGAGGGAGGGAGGTGTGCACAAGTCCCTTCACAAAAGAAAGGGTCCTACAAGAGTTTGCTAAGCTCAAGGTAGACAAGGCAATGGGACCTGATGGCATACATCCCAGGGTACTAAAGGAGCTAAGGATGGAACTAGCAGAGCCATTATCAGAACTGTTTAATGAGTCTCTGAGCACAGGAGAGGTCCCAGAAGACTGGAGAAGGGCTCATATGATCTTGCTCCAAAAGAGTGGCAGCAGGGAGGAAGCAGGGAACTACAGACCAGTCAGTCTTACCTCAGTAGTGGGCAAGATTATGGAGGCACTCCTTAAGGAAAGGATAGTGCAACATATGGAGTCCACAGGAGCACAGGATCCAAGACAGTATGGGTTTACAACAGGAAGGTCCTGTCAAACTAATCTCATGGATTTCTTTGACTGGGTGACCAAAGCGGTGGACCAAGGGGGTGCAGTTGATGTCACCTACTTTGACTTCAGCAAAGCTTTCAATACTGTTCCACATAGAAGATTGATTAATAAGCTAGGTAGGCTGCTCAGGGTGGGTTAGAAGTTGGTCAACTGGGTGGTAAACTGGTTGGTGGGCAGAAAACAGAGAGTGGAAGTAAATGGTATACAGTCAGGAGAGATGCAAGTCATAAATGGGGTACCTTGTGGATCAGCCGTGGGGCCAGTCCTCTTCAATATCTTCATCAGCGACATTGCAGATGGACTGGAGGGTAAGGATTGCCTGTTTGCAGATGACACCAAGATCTGCAACAGAGTAGATGATCCAGATGGGGTGGGCAGAATGAGAAGAGATCTGAAAAAACTGACAAAATGGTCTGATAAGTGACAACTGGGGTTTAATGCAAAGAAGTGCAAGATCATGCACGTAGGGAAGAGAAACCCTGAAGCTAGCTATAGGTTGGGAGGGGAGTTGCTGGCAATCACAAGGGAAGAATGAGACTTGGGCATCATCATCACAGATGACCTTGAAATCATCCAAGCAGACCACTAAAGCAGTAAGTAATGTTAGGGGGATGTTAGCTTGTATTAGTAGGGGTATTCGTAAGAAGGAGGTAATAATCCCTCTGTACAAGACACTTGTTAGGCCCCATCTGGAGTACTGTGTGCAGTACTGGAGGCCACATCTGCACAAGGACATTAACAAAATAGAGGCAGTCCAGAGAAGGGCAACCAAAATGGTAGAGGGACTGCATCAGAAAACATATGAGGACAGATTAACGGTGCTCAATATGTATACCCTAGAGCAAAGGAGGGAGAGAGGTGATAGGATTGAAAGATTCAAATATCTTAAGGGCATTAACAAGGTGAAAGGGTCTAACATGTTTCAATATAATAAAAATAGCAGGAGAAGAGGACAGGAGGATAGAGCATGAGATTAGAGGGAGGCTGATTAAGGGGTAATGTGAGGAAGTTTTTTTTTACAGAAAGGGTGGTGGATGTATGGAATGGCCTACCTCAGGAAGTGGTGGATATGAATACAATGCAGGGCTTCAAACAGGCATGGGGTAGACATAAAGGAACAATACAGATGAGTATGATTAAATAGGCCATTGAGTAAAGGCCTATGGCACATTCATAAGGTAGAAAAAATGGGAGAATGGATGGGCCTTGCAGTCCTTATCTACTGTCAAATTCTATGTTTCTATGGTTTCCATTTGGTAGAGGGCTGATTAGGAAGAAGGGTATGGAGAGATTGCTCACAAACTGGTTGTTGACCAGCAGAAGACTAGTTAGGGTTAAGGATACTAAGAAAGTGCTCACTAGCTGGTTGGTGGCCTGCAGTGGACTGCTCATGCACTGTACCATATTCATTTCTCATTTGTATTTAAAATCCTGGATGCTGTTTTGTTAAGAGTAGGTTCTTAATTAATCTTAGAACTAGACTGGAGCTCTGTTCCTTAGAACAGGTTATGTCTGTCCATACTCAAAACTGAACCTATATAATGCTGGGCTGATAGTTGAGTGTCTGGGGACCCGCTTTCCATGCTGTTGACCCAGGTTTAGCTCTTAAGCCCAAATATCTTGCTACAAACCAGCAGAAGGTGATCAAATACTCTAGCGGATGCTTTCACCCCTCTGGTGATGGGTTCCTTGGAAGAGGTGAGGATGGGTTCCTTGGATGAAAAAAGGACCTGTAGTGAGGTAAAGGGTGGTTGTGAGATACCCTCAGAAATGCTGGAGGCAGATAAATAATGAAAAAAATCCATCTACTACACGTATGTACATTGGGGTTGCAATTCTGGCAGATACAGTGCCAGCTTCAGGAACGGTTTCATGGCATGGGCATATGATTCATGATTGAACCGGAATCTTTAGCCATAAAAAGCAACAGCATCAACAGCATTTGGTCTCACTGGTCATCTTAGTATGACCTTATTTATGCTATTATTTGACAAGGAAGTTCTTATTATTACTGAATATACTGATTGAGTAAATGATATCTGCAGAATGTCTTGAGGAAATTGAGATATTCGAAAGTCATTATTTTTAGCATTACAGTCCGGGACTCTCAATATGGCTCTCTATTACAATATGTATCTTTCTAGTATGAGGGTGCTGTACCTTAATTCACATTATAAGAACCACCCGCCATTTCCCCAGCATCCAACAGAAAAACCTCGACCGCAGAGGGTAGTTGGTCCAGGAGGTTGGCAGGTGGTTAGGAGGAGCAAATCAGGTGCCCCATCACTCTCTGCTCTCCAACACATTACCTCCAAAAACCATATAAACACTACAAACAGGTATCTGCCTCTATCTCTGAAATCAAATAAAGAGGCAGAAGACACTGCAGAGCAGGACACTGCGCACAGGAGCTAACACAACAATACTCACCCAAATCAGGAACCAAAACTAAACAAGCACAAAGGAAATCAAAAACTTCTGATCATAGGAGACTCCATGATTCGGGAGTTGATACCCATCTCCAGCCAGGGGTGATGGTCAGATGTCTCCAGGTACATCAGCATGGAGAGACACTGACTGCATTGCTAAAATTGTTCACAAAGCAGGAGAAAACATTGATGTCCTAGTACATAGGGGACTAATGATCTGCCAGCCGGTCAGTTGTAGGAGACCAAGGAACACCTGACTAGGCTGGGTGACAAACTATCATCTATTTCATCCGGCATCTCCTTCTCTGAGATCCTGCCAGTCTGGGAGAAGGGAGCAGATGGACGGAAGGTCAGAGAAGGGGAGATGAGGAGCTAAACACGTGGCTCAAGGACTGGTGCCAGGAAAAAGGACACAGATTTGTAGGAAACTGGCAACAGTTCTGGGCGAAGGTTCTTTAAATTTGATGGACTGCATCTGACTAAAGAGAGTCAGTGCATTGGGGCAGAAGTTTGACGTCTTTGCAGAATATTTAAACTAGCAAATGGGGAGAGGTGCAGCACCCTATACGTCGAATGGGAAGAACACCCTTCCCCTCAGCTAGTGGTCAAACAGGAATTCAGCGTGTTTGCTGTTCATTTGCATCACCAGGTAAGAAAAGGTTTGTCTCCCATACGATGCACAGGGTAATGCCAAACTTCACCCAACAACTAACACACCAAAATCTGGCCAATGGAAAATCATGTACACAAATGCTCACAGCCTGGGAAATAAGATCAGACCTTCAGGCAATAATGTCAGAGGCTAAACTGGACATAGTAGCAATTAGTGAGACGTGGTTTACCAATATACACTTAGGAGACTTCAGTACCTGGCTATGTATTGTTCAGAAGAGACCGAGGTGCAAAAGGGGGGAGGGGTGGCCTGTATGTTAATGAAAATATCAAAGCTACAGAAATTCAGAATACACATAAGGAGCCAGAAGAACTGTGGGTCACCCTGGAAACAGGAAATGGGACAGCCATAAGAACTGGGGTTGTCTACAGGCCCCCAGACCAGAGGGAGGACATAGACACATTACTGTTAGAAGATATACAAAACATGACAGCTAAAGGGAGGTTCTGATAATGGGAGACTTCAACATGCCAGATACAGATTGGTCAATACCAGCAGGAACATCTGCCAGAACTAGACTCATAGTGGATTCCCTGCAGGAGGGACTCAAACAACTGGTACAGCAACCCACAAGAGACAGGGCTATCCTAGATCTAGTACTGACTAAGAAAGAAGGGATCACAGATCTCCAGGTAGAAGGTCACCTGGGGCCAGTGACCATCACATGGTATGGTTCAATTTGGCTACTACATCTAAATCATCCCATTCCAAAGCAAAAATATGGGACTTCAGAGGAGCTGACTTTGATAAGATGGCCAACAGAGTTAAGCTAGCCCTGGCAAAAGAAACACAGGTGAGGAGGTACAGGCAAAGTGGGCAAGCATTAAGGATACAATACTTGAAGCAACATCCCATTGTGTTAGACAGAAAAGGAAGTGCAAAAAGAAGAAACCACTTTGGTTCTCAAATACAGTAGCAGAAAAGGTCAGAGCCAAAGGCTGGCCTTCAGAAAATATAAAGGAACACAGCGGGATGAAGATGAGAGGCATACCAAACTGCCCTAAGGGAAGCAGGTAATGATAAGGCAGGCAAAGTCCCAAACTGAGGAAACACTAGCACAAACAGTAAAGAAGGTGACAAGACTTTCTATAGATACATTAGTGAAAGGAGAAAGTCCAGAGGGAATTGCTAAGCTTAATGGAGAAAAGGGAGCATGTGAGGAGGAGGACCCTGTAAAGGCATCTATCCTAAATAGATACTTTTGCTCAGTATTTACTGAAGAGAAGGTAGGGCAGGGCCCACAGCTCAGCATCATGGACACAGGGGAGGGAGGTGAGCACTACTCCCTTCACAAAGAAAGGGTCCTACAAGAGCTTGCTAAGCTCAGGGTGGATAAGGCAATGGGACCTGATGGCATACATCCAGGGTACTTAAGGAGCTAAAGGAGGAACTAGCAGAGCCATTAGCAGAATTGTTTAGTGAGTCTCTGAGCACAGGAGAGGTCCCAGAAGACTGGAGAAGGGCTCATGTGATCCCACTCCACAAGAGTGGTAGCAGGAGGAGGCGGGGAACTACAGACCGGTCAGTCTTACCTCAGTAGTGGGCAAGATTATGGAGGCACTCCTTAAGGAAAGGATAGTGCAACACCTGGAATCCATAGGGCACAGGATCCAAGACAGCATGGGTTTACAAAGGAAGGTCCTGTCAAACTAATCTCATAGATTTCTTTGACTGGGTAACCAGAGTGGTGGACCAAGGGAGCAGTTGATGCTACTACTTGACTTCATCAAAGCTTTGACACTGTTCCACATAGAAGATTGATAAATAAGCTAGGTAGGCTCGGGGTGGGTCAGAAGTTGGTCAACTGGGTGGCAAACTGGTTGACTGGCAGAAAACAGAGGTGGTGGTAAATGGTATACAGTCAGAAGAGATGCAAGTCACAAGTGGGGTACCTCAGGGATCAGTCTGGGGCCAGTCCTATTCAACATCTTCATTAGTGACCTCGCAGATGGACTAGAGGTAAAGGCTTGTCTGTTTGCAGATGACACCAAGATCTGCAACAGAGTAGATGATCCAGATGGGTGGGCAGAATGAGAAGAGATCTGGATAAACTAGCAGAATGGTCAGAAGAGTGGCAACTGGATTTAATGCAAAGAAGTGCAAAATCATGCACATAGGGAAGGGAAACCTGAAGCCACTTATAGGCTGGGAAGGGAGTTGCTAGCAGTCACAAAGGAAGAAAGAGACTTGGGCATCATCATCAGTGATGACCTAAAATCATCAAGCAGACCTCTAAAGCAGTAGGTAAGGCTAGGGGTGTTGGGGTGTATTAGTAGGGGTATCACAAGTCGTAAGAGGAGGTAATAATCCCTCTGTACAAGACATTGGTTAGGCCCCATCTGGAGTACTGCGTGCAGTATTGGAGCCACACCTTCACAAGGACATTAACCAAATTGAGGCAGTCCAGAGAAGGGCAACCAAAATGGTGCAGGGACTGCATCAGAAGACATATGAGGACAGATTAACGGAGCTCAATATGTATACCCTTGAGCAAAGGAGGAGAGGATGATATGATCGAGACATTTAAACACCTTAAGGGCATAAACAAGGTGAAAGAGTCTAACATGTTTAAATATAAGAAAAATAGCAGGACAAGAGGACACAGCATGAGATTAGAGGGAGGCCGATTAGGGAATGTGAGAATTCTTTTCACAGAAAGGGTGGTAGATGCATGGAATGGCTTACCACAAGAAGTGAGTAGCTATGAATACAGTGCAGGGCTTCAAACAGGCATGGGATAGGCATAAGGGAGCAATACAAATGACTATGAATAGATAGGTCACTGACAGAGCAAAGGCCGATGTCACATTTATAAGGTAGAAAAAGAAATGGGCAGACTGGATGGGCCTTGCGGTCCTTATCTGCCGTCAACTTCTATGTTTCTATGTTTCTATTTAATATGGAATCCAGTAGAATGTCTCTTGTTATAACACCTGTCATTCCTTGAATACTTGGCACAAAAAATAATCTTATAGAGAGTGTGTTGTGTTAAAGTAGCAGTGCAATGAACAATGCTTTTCCAAAAAGCTTGTTTCAGCTACAGAGTAGTTAATATTAGCACGCCTAATAAATTTTCTTTTCTGAGTGTTGCCTATGTTGTGCACTAAATAATTTATATCTGGAAACTTAACTCTTGTCAGGTCCATAATGACATTTCTAAGCTGAAGGAAGTGACTGCTTTTTTCTTGAGGAAAAACTAATTGAAAATGTTTTTGAAAAATACCTACATTTTGGTAGAACTTGAAAATGTTACAGGCAAATGAAAATATTATTTATTTTTTACTTATTTATTTAAAGTTGTTGACTGGGAGAGGTACACTGAGCCAGAGCTAATTTCCCGGTGCAATCCAGGGGAGAGGGAATGGGGAAGGCTACATTCAAAAAACAGCTCAGAATTTGTAATACAAGTTACAATTTACACATTTAATTCACAGTGTATGATATAAGAAGCTTGGAATCTTTTATACTTAAGAAAAATATAGGATCAGATTTTTTTGCCTGACATATTCAACTATTTAACCTCTGTTCCTGTTGCTAATGTGTTTGCTATATATCTTTTCCTGTAACATATTTTTTCAGATAGTTACTGATGTTGGTACTGGAGTATTCAGCCAATTTTCCAATGTTCAGTCGGTTATTATTTCTGGTTATGCTGATAGTCCACAGACCTTGTCAACAGGATTGGTCAGCTACTCCACTGATTTGTACTATAAATACTCCTGTTACTACCCACTTGAATACCTGCTTAATAACACTCAGCTCATAACGTGAGTATAGTATGTTACTTGATTTTATACGATGATTAATTGCTTAGCTTTCTATGTTACTTATTTTAATATCACCTCCTTTTCCATTTCTTTGTTTTAAGGCTCTCAAAATGAAGTATTAAATATTTTACTTTAGATTATGAGGGAACCTTTAGGCAATCAGAATGTAGAGCTATTACACTGTAATTATTTGCCCATAACCATAAAATAGCAGTGTTTACGAACATATGAAATTTGCCAGCAGAAAAAGGCCATCTGGTCTATCGAGTCTACTCAATTTTATAGCTAGCAGCCCTATTCTGCAGCTGCCCCTCCCTCCTCACCCCTTCCTTTATCCTCCCTCTTGCCCTGTGCCAGCCCCTTTTGAAGTACTCCACTGTTTTACAGGCTACCACCTCTACATTCTGCCCTGCCTCCACCCTTTCTGTAAAAAGGTGTCTCCTCATTTCCCTCCTGAACCTTCCTCCCTCCAATCTCATGTCATGGCCTCGAGTGTCCCTCCCCACCCTTATCCTGAACAGCCCCTCCATACCAGTCATGTTTATCCCGCTCATGTACTAGTATGTCTCGATCACGTCCCCTCTGTCCCTCCTGTACTCCAGCGAGTATATGTTCAACTCCTTTAGCCTACTCCCATACGGTAAATCCTCAGTCCCTGGATCATCTTAGTTGTTCTGTGCTGTACCCCTTTCAGTAATTTAATGTCCCTTTTCGGGTACAGGTGCCAGTACTGCATGCAGTATTTGAGATGAGGTCTAACTAATAATCTATACAGCAGCAGAATCACCTCCTGGACGTTATTCCCCTTGCAATACAACCCAGCATTTTGTTGGCCTTTGCTGCTGCCTTCCTACACTGTGCCGAGTTGTTCATTGATTCTGTGATGACCAATCCCAGATCCTTCTCCTCCTCAGTCTCCCCCAGCTGATAGTTTCTCCTTGGATTTTTTCCCCACAAAATGCTGTACCTTACACTTTTTGGCTTTGAACCCCAGCTGCCAAGTGTCCAACCAGATCTCCAGCTTTTTCAGATCTTCCTGCGAACTCTGCCACCCCTCTATGTCATCCACCACTAACCCTATCTTGGTGGCGTCATAGCCATACAGTAGGCAGAGTTATGCAGAGTCTGGCTGTGAACTGAATTCTGATTGGCCAAACCTAGAAACTGTACTGCAGCTGCAACAGCCATGTATCAGAAAATCAAACACACCTTTCATAAACATCCATCCCTGCCAAAAACACTCATCTACTGCAAAAGTTTAAATAAACCGTGTAGCATAATTATGATTGTTCACACAATAGAGTTATTTGAATTCAAGAATAAATAAATCCTACTCTTTAAATTTGAGTACAGGTTCTATTTAACCCCGTATACACTTGTCAAATATGGGTTTCATGGCAAGTTATTTCTACAGCATAGCCAACATACTTCCTTACAATAGGGTGATGCTCAAGATTTTATTTATTTCGTTTTTGTTGACCGGGTAAGTGCACTAGACAAATTCTGCCTATTTTTAGACATGACCCAGGGAAGGGGGATACAGATGAATACCAACTGACTATGAACCATTTAAGCTGTTGGTGGTATTTTTAGAGAAAGGAGGGAAATTTTGGCCAGGGCACCGGGGAATCACCTTACTGTTTTCAAGAAGTGCCATGGAATCTTTAACAGCCACCTGAACTAGTGGATGGGACCTCGGTTTAACATCTCATCTGAAAGACAGCACCTCAGGAATGCAGCACCCCCCATGCTACACTATGGTGTCAGTATTGGGTTTTAACCTAAGTGCCTGGTGTGGGGATAGAACCAACAGCCTTCTGATGCCCTGGCCTCAGAAGTGAGTGTGCTACCTGCTGAGCCACTGACACTGATAAAGATGAGCAAGATGTGCAAAAATAGAATGAAACATGGCATCAGCACTCCCTAAGAAAGACAGTGGACCATAAGGCTCTCTGTAATGCTTTTAGTAAGATAAAAAAAAAACATTTAACAGCTATACAATACCATTACAGGGACCCCTACAACAACTTCAATGTTTCACACTTATGCACATCCTCAAAGGGCCTCAAGATGGTCTTTCAGAAAAGAACACACTATTTATTCAAATGACATGTAATAGCAGGAAACTAGTAAACTCTACCTATATGTGACTATTACACTGAAGTATTTCACGACTTTTGTTTCTCAGCCCCGTACCATCTTTGTGGATAAACTGAAGCATTGGGTTTCAAGTACCACCAGTTTGCTTTTATGAAGTTGATATTTGAGGATGTCTGTGAAATTAAAAAAAGCAATAAAAGGAAGAGTTCTGATGCAGATAAAATTGAGATTTTAAAGGCATTGTGATTATGTTATGATTTTAAACAGCTACTGAACCTTCATAGAATGTATGCTGAATGCAGCTCCTCACAGTATACTGGTAAATCACTAGAAAAAAGGCCATTATTACCATCATCAGGAACAATCTCTGAGAACATTTTGAAAATAACTTACATATATGTTTCAATAATAATTCTGAATCTACACAGTGTTGGCCATTATCAGGGACAAATCAAACAGGCATGGAGTATAGTCAACTGATTCAAATGCAGAATTGTGACCCAAGAGTATCTGAACTCCCTGGAGATATTTACTCATTTTGTGATCTTGAACAAGTCCCTTGAATCTGTCCCAGTGCTTTGGTTGACCAGCTGTACAATGGGTAGAAATAGGACCAGCAGGAAATGAGAAGCTACATTTCTTCGAGACTGTTCTTGGTGAATATATATGTGAGAAACAATATATATAATGCCTAGTAGTGTAGTGGCTCTCCAACTGCTTGACCTGCCAGTGATCCAGTTTTTTTGCGATGGGTGGGCTGGAGGAACATTGGGGCAAATTAAGGGATGGCATGGTGAAGGCAAAAAACAAAACCCTCTCCAGAAAGGAAGTGAGCAAAAACAGTAGGAAAAAGAGATGGCTATGGTTCTCAAGTGGCGGCGAAGGTAAAGGCAAAGGGGTGGCGCTTAGGGGAACAAAGAGATACAGAATGAAGATGATGGGGAGGTGTACCAGGAAAAGCAGAGGGAAGCAGGAAAGTGGTGAGGGGTGCAAAGGTGCAAACAGAGGAAAGAATAGCCAAAGGGTAGCTAATGGGGGTTGTCAGTGTCAGTGCTTCAGTAAGTAGCACACTTGCCACTGGGGCCAGAAGATCAGATGGTGATGGGTTCTAACCCCACACCAGGTACTTGAGGTAATACCAATTACTGACACTGTAGTGCAATATGAGGGGGTGCTGTACTAGTGATGTGCCATCCTTCAGATGAGATATTAAGCTTAGTTCCCTTCTGAAAATCTATCATCACCGTTGTCCAAGTGGAAGAAAAAGATCCCATGGCACTTATCGGTGAAGAGCAGAAGAGTTTTCTTGATGTTATGGCCAACATTCACTTGTCAGTAAAACAGGTTCATGCCCACCCCAAGGACGCACCTGGAGACAAGCTGTATTTGCTTACTGTGCCTTTCCAGTTCAGAAATTGCAAATCAATCAATCACTCAATCAATCACCAAATAAGGGGACAGGACTTCCTACAGATACTTTAACAAAAAGAGGAAGACAAGGAGAGGGATTACAAGGATAAGAAGGGCAGGGGGAGGTTGTGCAGAGGAGGAGCAGGAAAAAGCAGATATCCTGAACAGGTACTTCTGCTCAGTCTTCCCAGTGGAGGAAGAGGGGGACAGGCCACATAGAAGCAGCAGTAACACATAGGGTGGTGGTGGACACAAGTCTATTCACAGACATCCAAGGGTGCTGGGAGAGCTCATGGAGTTACTGGCTACACTTCTGACAGCCCTTTTTTGACAACTTACTGGAAATAGGAATGGTTCCAGAGGACAGGAGGAGAGCAGATGTAGTCCCACTTCACAAATGTGGCAGCAGGGAGGAGACTGGCAACTATAGGCAGGTTAGTCTGACGTCAGTGGTTGGGAAGTTAATGGAAACACTATTAAAACATAGGCTAGTGAAGTATCTTGAATTCAGTGGGTTACAAGATCTGAAGCAGCATGCATTCATGGGGGAGAGGGAGGAAGAAGTCATGTCAGAAGAACCAGATTGATTTCTTTGACTGGGTGAACAGGGAGATAGATCAGGGTGAGGTGGTGGATGTGGCCTACTTAGACTTCACAAACGCCTTCAGCACAGTACCACATAAGATGCATGTAAGGAAACTGGGCAGTTTGGGGTGGGACCCAAGGTTGTAAACTGGGTGCAGAACTGGTTGATAGATAGGGAAGAAAGGATTGTGGTAAACTACACTCACTTTAATGGACAGAAGAGTGACCAGGTGGGTGCCTCAGGGCTCAGTGGTGGGACCAGTACTCTTCATTGTCTTCATACATGACATTGCAGGAGAGCTAGAAAGGAAGGTATGCCTCTTTGTAGATGACACCAAAATCTACAATTGGGTAGATACTTTGGAGGGGGTGGAGATAATGAGTACAGACCTGAGAAAACTTGAGGAGTGGTAGAGGGTAAGACAGCTGGGTTTCAGTGCAAAAAAGTGCAAAACCAGGAACCTAGGCATAGGAGTCTGGGGCGGTGTATAAAATAAGTGGATATTACCAGTCACAAAACAGGAAAGGGATGTTGGATGACCTGAAGTTGGTGGGGTTGTGCAACTAGGCAGTAGGCAGGGTCAGCAGGATGCTAGGGTGCAAAGGGAGGGAATCAACACCAGAAGGAGCGAAGTGGTGTTATCACTGTAGTGGAACCCACCTGGAGTACTGTATCCAGCTCTGGAGACCACATCTCAGCAAGGACATAGACAGAGTACAGACTGTCCAGATGAGGGCAACTATAATGATATATTTTTCAGAGCAGAAGGTGCACAAGAACTAGGGAGCATGGAACGAAGCTGGAATGAGGACATTTAGGAGGGATCTGAGAAAGTACTTCTTCACTGAAAAAAGTACACCTGGAACAGTCTACCAGCAGAGGTGTTGGGAACAAAAACAGTGGTGGGCTTCAAGCATGCACGGGATAGGAATGAAGTAATCTTAGTAGGAAAGCGGGGGGGGTAGCCAGAGGTCAGGTAGGTTTTGCAGTGACAGTATAGGCAGGAACATACTGGGCAGACTGGGCGGGCCAAGTGGTCCTTATCTGCTGACAAATTCTATGTGTCTACGGTTTTGTCAACAGCAGATTAGCCAAGTTAGGAAGGGTATAGGTTTTGAATGCCTCTTATGCTGGTGAGCCTCTGTCCTGTTAAAGGGGAACAGTCACCACTGAGAGCCCCACGCCCAAGTGTGGGGCTGTTCCTAATTTGCACTTTGTGTGCAAAAACATTTCTTTTACTTATGTTTACTGTAGTATAGTAGATTGTATTACACTAATTTTGCTTAATTCCCTGCTAACAGTTTCTGTAACCTTTAGATTCAATAGCCCGCAGAGCACGTTAGAACTTTTAGAAGCTCTGATCAGATGTTTACTGGTCCCGCTATTCTTGTAGGGCTAAGTATAGTCCTCTGTGACTGTTCTTAGACTCAGGAGGAGAGCAGGAACAGCAAACAAAAGATCAGTGCTTACAGAAACTTTAACATCACGACAGGCTGCTGAATCTCTCACTGCTGCAGTCAGTCCTACTCTGATGTCATCTGCAGAGGATTCTGAGATTTGTAATTACAGAAAATGTCAGCCTGGAAGTCAGTAAAATTATTCTGATACAATGTACAATACTACAGTAAATAGTAAGTGAAAAAAAAAATGTTTTCGTGCAGAAATTGCAAATCTGGACCAGCCCCACACTTTGGTGAGGAGGTCTTAGTAGTGACTGTTCCCCTTTAATACACGATGCAGCAGCATTATATGTCCAGACCAGAACTAGGTCAGGAGTTGTGTTGGTGGGTAAGGACTCTCCTCACCCCTCTGACATTCCCATTTGCAACACTTCTGGCCATCTCTGCAAGACATACCTGGTAGAGACTATGGGTGAGTTACAGGGAGATGGACACTGTCAGGACATCGAGACAGATGAAATTGTCTTGCATTCTCATTCTCACCAAGGACCTCCCTGACTCCACCACTCTGTCATCTCCTCCATCTTAGCTGCTTGTTGTGCACCGAGCGGCATCCTTGAGCGGTTGGGCCATCCTTAGCATCCTACCTGTGGGAGATAAGCCACACTTTACTCTGGAGGGACCAGACTAAGGAGTTCAGTAGAATGATCAGTGCTGGACCACCTGGGAGTTCATTGAGTGGTATAAGAACCTTGGGCTGCAGAAAGAGGTTCAAAATCTGACCTGAAGATAAAGAGGTTTGGAGAATAGAACAAATAAAAATGGCAACTAGCCAGATAGAATACTGCTTTCTGGAATGTTGTGATCCCATAGGTGTATAATAAATTGTACATAAAGTTCACCTAGGAAATAAACACAAAACATTTCCAATAATTACATAATTTATTGAAATAATTGGTATGTAGCTTTGCATGAAAATGCCTTGCTGAATATTTTCTTAATCCTATGTTTGCAGGTCTACCGGTGCGGTGGCAGTCACCACCAACAATGGTAGTTTTCTCAGTACTTTGAGCATGAAGCTTTTTGCAGTAAGTGTAAAAATGCATGTTTAATAAACCTTAAAACATATGGGGCGTGTATGTCTGACGCATATTTGAAGGACTGCCTGCTTTACATTTCATAATGTATAGTTATGTTGCAGTTGACCCAATTTCTTGCAGGTAGATGCAAATGCATTTTAGTACATTTAAGAAAGGTAGCTGCTTTCAGGACTGTTGTCACACAAGAACCTATAACAAAGATTTGCTGCTACACGTGATTCCAACTTATCTAGACCTTGTGGCAGAATTTGGGGCCCATGCACCAGTTTTATGACATCTGTCCTCTTTTACCTTGCCTTGGGCATTGGCAGGGTTTTATAACAGGATGACTGACAGTGTTAAAGCTGGGAAACTAAAGGGTGTGCCTAATATTACATAAGATGCATCTTGCAGAAAAAAAAGTATTTAGAAAGTGTTTCTTTCCTTTTTTTTGCAATTAAAACTTTTATTGAAGATTTAGTAAGATACAAAAATAAATAATAATTCATACATCACCACATCTGCATTGGTCAATCATACATACTTTTAGGTAAAAACATTCTCAAATTGTCATAAACTAATACATGTTGAAAACGTCTAACCAATACATCTATTATATTCCTAGGTAATACATTTACAATTTATTTATTTAGTTTTTGTTTACCGGGTAGGGTGCACTAGCCATGGCAATGACTATTTTCAGGCACGACCCGGAAAAATTACAAACAATGGAATTTAAAAATGGGTTCAATATATCTAAGAAATTCTCTATTCGATCACTGCAGATGAATGCAAGTCTTTCATAGCTCAATCTGGTAGCAATATCTTCTAGCCATTCATTCAGAGTGGGGAGGGGAGAGGTGTGCTTCCAATGTTTAAGAATTACATGCTTGGGAAAGTTTTTCTTTCCTAAGAAAAGACAAGCCAGTGCTCATTACAGGTTCATATGAATTATAATCGTTCTTACTTGTATTTTAGTGGCAGTCCTCATTTTTGATTTATAGATCCCCCCCGTCATCCACCCAACTTTCTATCAGGTTTTGCTGACCTCCTGACTACCCATGATAACAGTGTGCACCTGTGAGGTCTCCTTGCCGGAACCATCATCCCCATGAGTTTCCACAGGGATTGCCACCCACACAGTAGGGCCCTGACTGGCTGGCACATGGTGGAATGAGGAAAGCAAATCCAGAATGAGGGGAGAGAGGAGAGTCAGGAATCACTGAGACTGAGTGATGTGGGTAGAATACACATTGAGAACAGCTGTGTCAGAACATTTAGGACAACTTTTTACAGCTGCTGCAAGCAGAGCAACACTCATTACACTACAGCTAGCTAGAGCATGAGGTGAACTGCAGTCTGAGCTGTGTCAGTCAGAGTCACACGCTGGGTAAAACTACAGTTTCAGCTTAAAACGTGTTTTGTGAACGTGTTTATCAACATGAGCAAAAGAAGTCATGACACACCTACCTTTGCACCCAAAAATAAGCCAAGAGTCACACCAGATCTGTTTCTCCAAATTCTGATTTTGTTTATTTATATCCACCTTTGACAAAGACCATTTGGTTGAAATGTTACAGATGTCTGTGGCTATTGTTCTGCCAGGTGTAGGCCTCGTAGGCCATTTTTTGCACTGTTGTGGTGGATGTAAATAAATGAAATCAGAATTTGGAGAAACAGATCTGGTGTGACCCTTGGCTTATTGTCAGGTGCAAAGGTAGGTATGCTGTGACTTCTTTTGCTCATCTGTAAACTGTCACACAGCCCCCTAGTGTCCCTGTGCAGCTCTTCTTGTGTCTAATGTTCATCAACATATTAAGTGTAGCATTGTAAAAAAAATAAAAACACCTAAGCATTAAGAACTTGCTGGTTCTCACAGTTTGTTGGTCCTGCGACATCACTGAGGCACTTGAGCTTCGCTGTCATGCCAAATGATGTCATGCCACCAATGAGGTGTGTGTGAACCAGCTTGTTCTTAAAAAGTTGGTGCTACTTATCTGTTTAAATGATTAGTCTGTGCTTAGTGTAGAAACTGTTTTTCAAGCACTGTTTCCCATTCTGTTATACTGTAGTTCCACCCTTGCAAGCCTTTTAGGCTCTGTACATACTCATGTGCTTAAACTGTATTAGAGAGTTTAACACAGTTTAAGAGTGCCTAGCTCAGTTTGGAGATGCATTGCAGCCATAATTAAACCATTTTGATAACCGTGCTTTAACCTTGCTGACTACCTAGTCTTGAGCCCGATTTCAAAAATGGCTTAATGTTAACATGCTTACCTCCTGCAGCGTGTGCCCAAACCTGTGCTGCACCTCCTACAGTACAGTGCAGTGGGATACTTATTCAAACTGTGGGATACACAGCTGTGAGCAGTTAAGCACGGTGGTCACCATTGGTCGTTAGTGTGTACACTATGCGTGTTTAAGAATGGACTCAAGATCGGGTTAATAAATCAGTGTGGATGCTTTAACATGGTAAACATTAACCTTTATTATAAAACTTTTTAAATCTAATATACACGTGTGTAAAGGGCCTTTGTAAACTGAACCGGTCTTTCTGATTCATACACTATGGTATGGACCATTGTAAAATGGATATAAAATCCATAGTCCTAACTGGCTGAGGAGCTCGGAACCCAGTGCTGAGATCCCAGCATAACAGCACTGGAAAAAAGATCTGTGACCTCACTGACCTTTTTACATTAAGCAGACTCAGTTCTATCCTTTATTCAGTTAGTTGTATTCAAAAACAATTGTGCTTTTGCCATCTACTGACCAACCAGCAAAATTATAAGGTCTCGAAAGGACTACTTTTTCCTTTTTTCTCTTAACTTTTTGTTCATTTTTACTTATTTAAATTTGCAATATATTATTTAAAAAAAAATGTTTTACTTATCCTAATGGACCCATTTCATAACTGCAATAAGGCACACCATGGTCTGCTTTGTGCTGGGGTAACAGCATTTCATGGTGGTAGAAGCACTCAGTCTTTGGCCTTGTATTCTAACCCACCTGAACTATGCTATTATCACTGCACACCCTGCCATGCCTTACTGCTTAGCTGTAGAACTACATGATGTAATAATGTCTATATCCTTGTTAAGGTCTTGTTTTGTTTTCATAGTGCATCCATGTTCTACTATAGAACTTTGTGGCAGAAAAGGACATGGACTGTGTAATATATCTAATTTATTTCTTTATCAGGATGCAAACTTTACTACTCCACTGAATTTCACTAACGCTGGTATTGCCCTGAAAACAAAAATTTATGTCCAAGTCAGTACCACCAACCTGACAGCAAGGTAAGCACAGTAAATGCACTATCAAATGTTGTTAGTTTACCCATACTGCAATGGGCAGCTATAGGAATGATCATTTTTGTAACAATGTTGATATAACTTACATTATATTCATGAAGACAGGTTCAGAATGCTCTAGGAAAAGCTAAGAAGCCATTGTTTTGCCTATGTTAAGGAGAGATATGGGGATGATCACATCCAAAATAAATATCTACCCTTCCTTTTCTCTTGAGGAGTGGGTCATGTATTAAAGCAACAGTATTTGTTAAATATCTAAGGAAATAAAAAAAACACTAGTTATAAATCTTAGAATGACAGAAATATATTGTTGCTAAAAAACATGCACAAAACTATGTGGTTATTGTTGTTTACTGACTAACAAATACAAATGCTTTAAAGAGATTATCCAATATCCAGCAAATAAAGTCACAGATGACATCAGCAGTACTCAGCTGCACATGATTACCCCTCCTAAGGCTTTCATTTCAGGATGGGCCGTCAGTCTTTAATTCCTGCTGACAACCATTCCATGATTCCTGCCAGGTACTGAGTAAACACAAAACTACATGGATCATTTCACCTTGTCAGGGCAGGCACCAATTGAGGCAACTGAATTCGAGAGGCCATTTTAGAAACATAGAAACACAGAAACATAGACTTTGATGGCAGATAAGGACCGCTTGGCCCACCTAGTCTGCCCATTTCCCTACCCTGGATAAGCTGCAGATCCTAGTTAACCCACAGCCTGTTTCTTCCTATCCCTCACAAGAATTGCCTTATGTCTGTCCCATGCATTCATGAATTCTCCCAGTTTTAGACCCCACAACCTTCTTATGAAGGCAGTTCCATGCATCCACCACCCTCTCTGTGAAAAAATACTTCCTCACATTGGGCCTGAGCCATCCCCCCTCTATCTTCAAATTGTGTCCCCTTGTTCTTGTACATTTTTCTGAAAGATGCTACCCTCTTGGACTTTATTGATTCCACTGAGGGACTTAAAAAGTTTCTGTCATGTCCCCCCTCTCCCTCCTTTCCTCAAGGGTATACATATTAAGCTCCTGTAGTCTATCTTCATATGGCTTCTCTTGCAGACCCTGCACCATTTTAGTTGCCCTCCTCTGGACTGCCTCCATCCTGTCTATGTCCTTGCGGAGATGGGCTCTCCAGAACTAGATACAGTACTCCAGATGGGGTCTCACCAAATGTCTGTACAGAGGGATAACAACTTCCTGTTTTCTGCTGGTGATGCCTGTCCCTATACATCCCAGTATCCTCCCAGCCCTCCCTACTGTCTTCTCACATTGCTTGCCAAACTTAAGGTCATCTGATATGATTACCCCCAGGTCCCTTTCCATTTTTGATGTTGTTACTACCTGCCCCCCATTGTGTACTCTTCCTCTGGGTTTTTTGTTTCCCAGGTGCATTATCTTGCACTTCTTTGCATTGAATCCAAGCTGCCATACTTCTGACCATTCCTCCAGCCTTGCCAAGTTACTTCTCATCCTTTCCATGCCCTTTGTGTATCAACCTTGTTGCAGATCTTTGTGTCATCTGCAAAGAGGCATACTTTTCTTTCCAGTCCATCTGCCATGTCACTTATAAACAAAGTCCCATGGTATGGGGACTAGGAGGTAGGGAGTAGAGGTGAGGGGGCTTTGATTTTGTTTATTGTACCTTTCTTTTTTGTAAATGGATGTTTATTAACATTGTTTTCTTTTACCAAAAGACAGTGCATATCTGTTGAAAAGACTATCATTACAGCATGGTGATTTTACATAGGCAATAGGAAATGACACACTGAGACCACCTAACCTCATTAACATCAGGAGCCCTGCATACCGCGGCTCAGCAGTGGGGCAGCATGTTCTCCTATCATTGTTCATTGGTACTGTGTCCATGCCCGGTTGTAGAATCCAATAGTGGGAGCATGACCTGTGGGTCAGTAGCATGTTGATGCACCCGAAGTCCCCACCCTCCTTCCATAAGTCACCAACCTCATACTCCCTCCCCTTCCCTATAAATGGGCTTTTAAGGAACAAAGGTAGGAACATGTTGCATCACATAAAGAATCCAGTTAGGGTGAATTGTTCAGTTCCATCATTAGGGTTAAAAGTTATTCTCTCCATGGTGTGAAAGCTGTTTACTGTTTCCCACCAGTGTTGTAGAATGGGTATCTGTGGAGTGAGCCACCCTTTGGTAATACATTTTAGCACAGTCACAGGCGTAATTCCAAATAAATAGTTAATTTGTCATGTCTTGCACTGCTGGGATATTGGAACAGGAGACATTATCCTGGGGCTCAGTCTAATCCTCACACCCAGGACTTCTGTGATGGCAGGATTCAGATCTCATAAACAGGCTGTAGAAGAGGACATGCCCACATAATGTGAATGTGCATTGCCCTGCCTTCCCTGCAGGTCTGCCAACATGCTGCACTGGAACCCTGCCCAAAGTTGGCTGTGACCACAAGAGTCCTAAAATACCTCATTAGGTGCTTCCGCCCATACTCCCTCCAAATGTGACAGTGTGACTGTACTCACTACAGAGCAGCCTTTATCCCAGAGTTTAAGATCCACCTCCCTTCCTAATTAAGTGCCCCAGTTTACTGCTAAATACTGTGTGGAGTATGACTGAGTATCTTCAATGGCCTGATGGATATAAGATGTGAGACGTCTGGTAGCTGGAGTAGAGATTTGTGCTTCCAACAGGTGGGAGTGCAATGGGTATCCTGTTACAAGCAGGTTGTAACTCAGTGTATAGTTAGACATGCAAGTACTGATGAAAGTCCTGCCTGTCAAGTACAAACTGGGCTTGCATTTCAAGAGAGGTCTTAAGCTGCTGACCATCAAAAGAATTGGGTCAAATATACTAAACCCAGTCTTCGCCACCCTCAGTATGTTGGATCCTGAGGGTGTCCCATGATTTGGATGACTCAAAAACAGAGAGTCCAAAATGATTGAAGGCAAAAGAGCATGGCCACAAAGGGTGAGGGGTACAAGCCAGTGATCGCCGAAATGGGGATCTATGGCTTTTCTCCTCCCCAAATTCTTGCCTCCTTGGAGTTGGCTATTTTAGTAAGGGGTGCGGGGAGGGGAGGCAAAGCCCCCTGCAGAAAAGCCCTTTACATTTTGGTCACCTTTTCAGCATTCGCTGACTTGTACCCTTTGCCATTTGTGGCTGTGCTCTTTTTGCCTTTGCTTATTTTGGGCTTGTTGTTTTTGAGTCACCTAAATCACATGAAACCAATTCTGATTAGCCAGGAGAAACCCTTGTAGATAGGAGACAGGACTGAGTCAATAAGATCAGATGCGAGATTCATGACAGAAACTATCTCATAGAAACATAGAAACATAGAAAGTGACGGCGGAAGGGGACCACATGGTTCATCTAGTCTGTCCATAAGCCTAGCACCCCCTCCCTTAACTGCTATTCAGTGTTATAATACCTTTGTGCCTATCCCATGCCTTCTTGAATGATACGACTGACCTAGTCTCCACAACCTCTGGTGAAAGGCTGTTCCAAGTATCCACTACCCTCTCGGTAAGGAAGAACTTTCTTGTGTTACTCTTGAACTTGCCTCCTTCCAGCTTCATGCCATGCCCCCTCATTCTTGCATGAGTCTTGATCTGAAATAGGTCCTGAACCTGGACCTTGTTTATTCCCTTCAAGTACTTGAAGGTTTCTATCTTGTTCCCCCTTTCTCTGTATTGTTCCAAGGAGTACATGTTTAGGTCATGCAGACGTTCCTTGTATATCTTATTGTGGAGTCCAAGTATCATTTCTGTAGCTCGCCTTTGTACTGTCTCCGGTCTGTCTATGTCCTTTCTGAGGTGAGGTCTCCAGAACTGCACACTGTACTCCTGGTGAGGCATTACCATTGAGCTGTACAGTGGCATAATCACCTCCCTCTTTCTACTTGTAATTCCTCTTCCTATGCAGTCCAACATACTGTACACCTTTAATGCTGCTTTTTCACACTGATTGGGTGTTTTCAGGTCGTCTGTTATAATCACCGCCAGATCCCTTTCCTGCTTTGTGGTTTCCAATTTCACTCCACACTGGAGGTATTTCTCACATGGGTACACCTCGAGAGGGGAGGAGCTGGAGGCCTCAACAGGGGAAAAAGACCTAGGGGCCATGGTGGATGCATGTATGTATGTATGAATAACTCGAAGCAGTGCAGGAGAGTGGCTAGCAAAGTAAACAGGATGTTGGGATGCATCATAAGGGGGATCACCTCTAGGAGCAGGGAAGTGATACTGCCACTGTACAATGGACTGGTTAGACCACACCTTGAGTACTGTGTACAGTACTGGAGATCACACTTGAAGAGGGACATACAGCTCCTGGAGAGGGTACAGAGGAGGACTACCAAGATGATACAAGGACTGGGGGATTTGACTTATGAGGACAGACTTGAGGAGCTTGGCCTGTTTTCATTGGATGAGAGGAGAGACAGGGGGACATGATTGAGGTCTTCAAGTACCTCAAGGGAATTAATTGGGTAAACAAGGAGGGAATCTTTAAACTAAAGGAGGGAGGTATCACCAGAGGACATGTTTTGAAGTTGGAAGGTGAAAGGATGAGGGGGGAAAAGAGGAGGAGGTTTTTCACAGAGTGGGTGGTGGATCCCTGGAACACACTGTCTGGAGAGCTGGTTAAGATTTCCATGGTGGAGGGCTTCAAAAGAGGGTGGGAAAGATACAGAAAGGGGATGTATCAGACGAGGGCCTGGCACAGAGGGGTGGGGAGGGATGACAGGGGTTTCTGGTACATAAGAGGGGGGAGGGCCCCGGTTCCCAACATGGGATCTGAGGTTCGAGCAGACTCGATAGACCATAAGGCCTAATCTGCTGGCAATTACTATGTTAGTATGATGACAGTGTCTATTGTAAGAAAGAGGGAAAGTACAGTGAAACCATAATGTAAGTCAGTTGTTTTCCAAAGCAGCATATCATTTTTGTGTTTGCTTGCGTGTGCACAAGAAGCACCTTGTTTTGGTAGGTGGCAGTTAATGAGCATGCCACTGTGCACAAAGAAATTGACCACTGCAGTCAGGGAGCACCTTGTCACAATCAGCTGTGTTTGCAGGACGGTCCCTGACTGCAACAGCCAATTATAGCTGCATTGTCTGGTGTCCTGTTTCAAAGAAACATGGCAATGGCTTCTCCATCACCTTTCACAGTTCCCACAGAGCTGACATTCTTGAAAGATCAAGCACATTTTAACAAAATTAGTACTCCGTTATCAGGCATCAATATCTGGAGTTTAAAACGTAAAAGTGGGTACAACACCCAGGCTCTATAGTTTCGACATACAGTAAGTTGCTGTTTCAGGCAGAAATAATAGTAAAGCCCTACACACACTGCACTCTTAGCTCCACCCCTTCAGTTCCGTTTCGATTCTCCAGTCTTCAGAGCTGGCATATAGAAAGTGAAATGCGATTCGCACATTACATGACTTACTGTAAATAGCCCTAAATAAAATCATTTCACTTTTTTCACCTTTAAAGTAGCATACAAACAACACAGAACAAAGTGTAAACCAATAATTTAAACAGGCTGAGAAACGTCTCATTGTACTGCACCCCCCCTCTTTTTTTTTTTTTGTCAATTTACATGGAACAGCCCAATCCTCATTGGCTCCAGTGCCCCCCAACAAGCACCCATGTAGCATGCTGGGAGACCACCCCAGCGTGCTCATGCATCCCGCCCCTGCACACTGTATGGCCGATGGGAGTGCCCAATCCCCATCGGTTCCTCCCCCAAACAAACTTCCAGGTGCCTCACTGGGAGCCCACCCCAGCATGGCAAAACTCTGTATGGCTGACCGGGGTGCCCAATCCCCCATTGGCTCCACTGCCCCCCCAAACAAACTTCCAGGTGCCACGTTGGGGCAAATGTCCCACGTCATCTTTGTAAAAAAACGAAAAAAAAACACCTGTAACAAAAGAAAGTCCCTCGCTGCCTCTCTTTCCCCTTCCCCCAACACACGCCCACCATCTGCATACCCCAACGCCCCAAACCCCCTCACCCCATACTTACCTCTGGAGGCTGGCGCAATGATCTTCGGTGGACCGGGAACACATCTGCACTCTTCAAAACCGACAGCGAACTGAAAAAATGCTGGTAAGCTATATAATGGCATACATTTTTTTTTTCAACTTTGGTGCATATCTCTGCCATTTTTGGGAATTTATTCACCAAATTTTCAACATGGGGTTCTTGGGACCCCACCTCATGAACTCTGTCACTGTCATTTTGTTATTTGGTCCCAAAGGGTGATTTCACAGTCACTGCGCAGAACCACCTTTTGGGACCGATTAATGAAACAACAGTGTCACAGCTCAAGAGGTAGGCCCCCAAAAACCCTATGTTGAAAATTTGGTAAAAAAAATTCCCCACAATTGTTGTTTTACGAGTGCGTGTTGTGCAGTTCCTATGCACGCTCATAACTTTGAGAACTTTTAATATTTTCACTCCAATTTTCAGCACTGCCATTTTGCCACACCTCCTTATGAACAGTATACTTGTCATTTTTCACATCTCACCCACAATGTGTTTTTGCACATGTAGTGCACAATGGCGTGATCTGTGTGTGAAATCAATGTTTGAGACAGAGTAAGAAAATCACAGTGACACTGTTCATAAGCAGGAGTCTTAAAATGCTTATGTTGAAAATTTGGTAACAAAAGTCCATAAAATGACTGTTACGAGCATGCATTGCACAGTTTCCCTGCACCCTCGTTAGTTCACAAATTTGTAATATTTTCAGACCAGATTTTCAACATTGGCATTTTCCACACCTCCTTTTGAACAGTACAGCTGTCATTTTTCACACCCTGGCCAAAATGTGTTTTTGCACTTCTGGTGCAGAATAGTGCAGTCGCTGTGGGAAATCAGTGTTCGGGACAGATTAAGAAAATCACAGTGACACTGTCCATGAGCGGAGGTCCAAAAATGCCTATGTTGAAAATCTGGTGTAAAAAATTTCCAAACTAATTACATTACTGGTGTGTGTTATGCAGTTTCTATGCACACTCGTGACTTCACCAGTTTTTTTATATTTTTACTCCGTATTTTCAACTTTGCCATTTTTTTTACACCTCCTCATGAACAGTACCGCTATCATTTTTCACATCCTGCTCAAAATGTGTTTTCGCAAATGAGGTGCCAAATGGCGCAGTTGCTGTGCAAAATCACCTTTCAGCTAATGAACTGATAGTGGCACTGTTCATGTGATGGGGGTCACAAAAAGCCCATGTTGAAAACTTGGAGTAAAAATACCAAGAAATGCCCAAGGTGTTAGGGTTTCCAACCATAATGCCCTACCCTGTAGGGACTGACAGGCATCAGGTGTGTGACTTGGGACTGTTGACAGTAATGCTCATGCCATTCCACTCCCACCTTGCAGCCAGTGACAGGCATCGAGGTGTGCCTTGGACCCTTTGGCCCCAGAGTTCACCCCATTCTTCTATACTGCACCCATTTCAGCATATTTCCTTATGGAATAGGTGAATGTAAAGTCCAAACACCCCAAGGCACACCTTGACACTTGTTAGTGTCTGCAGGGTAAGGTGAGGTGAAATGTCGTGACTGTTATGGGTGATGACCCAAAGGCACACCCCAATGCCTGTTCATCTCTGCAGGGTGGGGGTGGAGCTGGCATCAGTTCAGTACTTCACTGCCAGTTTCTATACTGCATCTGCCTAACTCCTGCACTTCCACTGCTAATGCCAGCAAGCAAACATTCAGCATTGACAAATGCTTGTTCAGTATTGTCACTCTCTGCTGCACCTTAAGTGCGGTCTGTGTTTGGGGTGGGGTGAGGGGACAGAGGTGGATGGCCCAAAAACATTAACACTGCACAAACCTTCAGAAATGCTTATCCTTGTCCACTGACCTAGTGAAGTGCAAGTTTAACACTTTCCTATCTGCCAAGACTTTACACTACAGCAGCGATGTTACATACTAACATACTAAGATTCCAGCAGAGTAGGCCCAAAGGTCTATCGAGTCTGCTTGAGAATCAGCACCCAGTCAGGACACTGTTGCTGCCCCCCAGCCCTCTCAAAAATTCCATTGATCTTGTCCCCTGTCAGAGTTTCACATCCAGTTCTGGCATCCCTCACCTTCCCATTATACCTGTCCCATCCCAGCCCCTCTTGAATCCCCCCACTGTATCAACAGCCACCAGTTCTGCAGGCAGTGCATTCCATGGGTCATGTTTAGATACAGAATACTGGAAGGGCAACTATGCACAACCAGTGTGTTCTGCCACAGAGGAGTTCTGATTCCCTCTGACCTCAAGAGCAAAGCTCGAGAGGTTCATGGGAATCAGAACCCTGAGGTGGCAAAACACACTGGTTGTGCATAGAGTTGCTCATCCTGTATTTTTTATAGTGTATAGTACTGTGTGCAATATGTGTTTGTGAGTTATTTTGCTTTCAAAATGAAACAGTCTCATGCAGTCTCTAGAGGTTCTAGAATGCTGTTCTACCACAGTAGGGTAGAATCACATTCCATGACCTATGAACTGTGGTACAACAACATTTTGAAAGGGGTGGAATTCTATACAGAACAACATTCCACTATAAACTATAGTAAAATTCTTATACAGCAGCTACTGCAGCTCAGTGTTTTTAGGAAAAGGCCATAATCTATCTAATTCACATGGGGTTTACTTGACAGGCCATGCAGTTTGTGCATAGCATTATCATTGTTACATAACTGGATATACAGTACAGTAGTTTACTGAAAGCAAATGGTTATATGCAGCACAGTTAAAATGAAAATATTTTTCTGTGTCTATTTCATAGTTTCAATGTCCTTCTGGATGCTTGCTTTGCTACACCGTCTCCAATCGCCACCACTGTGCCAACTGGAAAGTTCCAATTCTTCACTGGGTAATATAAAGTTTAGATAATTTTTCTCCTTCTGCTATCTTCTTTCATTTGACTAGCACAGTGTCAGAAGTTGGCAGTTACAGCCAACACACATAAGGCATGTCACAGAGGTGCATGGGTCCAGGGAGTTGGGGTACAGACCGTCTAGCATTCATGCTCCCCCTGCTGGCACACCAAGGAACTGCACTGGGGTAGGCTTTGAAGGCAGCTGCATGACTGCCCCTCCAGCTGAAAGAACAGGCATCCACAGTGACACTGACTGCTGAAGTGGGAGACATGGGATCCAAAATAAAGGGTAAATTTAGATGTTAAAAATGTTGAGTTTTCATCACTGTGTCAGAAAATGTGAACAAATGATACTGACCTATAGTTGTCATTTTCATTACTTCAGGAAAATTAGTTATGGTAGTTGTTTTGTCTTTATTTTTGTCTTTTTTTCTTTTATTTTTTAACCACCAATTTACAGAGACATCAGGGAACAATTGACATACATATAATTGTCATTGGACCCTCCTCCAGGAAAGACCACACCACACCCTCTTTCAAGGTTAAAACCATCTGAAGTTTATTTGGGTTGAAACCTTTAATTCTATACACATTATTACATATTCACCTTTTATCATCATTTTATTTACAACATCCTGGGTTCCAATGCCCAACATACACAATATTCCACATTAAAACATCTACATGTAGGCCTAGGCCTACCATCCGATTCTTCATACGGCCCTGGTGTGACTACCCGGTGCCCACCCTCTCCATTTCTTCTTCTGGGTTCAGGTGCCCCCCACCTGATCCCTCAGCCCCATTCCCCCCATGAGGCTGACCAGTATTATACTGCCTAAATTAATAAAAAATATCAAATCTAGCCTCTTGACTCTCTAATTTAAGAAGTTCAGAACTATTGGAGTTTTAATAATTCTACTAAAATTGTCCCTTTTTCTTGAACAAATTAGTTCTGTCTTGTGATATATATATATATTTATACAACATGTGCTTTAGGATAAATGCAAGGATAAAAAGTAATATCTGAATCACCCAGTGAAGATATCATTGATATCTTCACACTCCTATAAGTCATAATGTTATCCCCACCTTCCTATACTCATCAGGTTAATCCCGCCATACTTGCCAAGTGTGCCATCTCTAAAACTACCACTTTAATTTTTTGTAATGTTCATCCTGCTACGTAGTGTAACCAGCAGTATCAATTATGCACTAACAGGAAGTTAAAGTAAAGCATTTTATACCAAAAATAAAATGGCATTTTTCATTGTTTTACTCACTTTTCTCCAAATGAAACTGCTGACTGCACACAAAGGACTAGCGCTTGTTCTTATGTAGTGCGACCGATCAGTATAAATGACGCCCTAACACGAACTGAAATAAAAACACTTCACAGTAACAGGACTTAGTAAATCTACCCATTTTCGTAATCCTGATCCCTTTTTTTAAAGATGCTGCCGACTGTGTAGAGATGAGAGTGACCAAGTTAGCAGCTTCAGAGTAGTAGACACTAGTTTGAGGGAGTGTTGCTATAGCAACGCTCGCTCAGGCTTGTGTTTACAACTCTGAAGCTGCTAACTCGCTTGCTTATCTCTCCACAGTCAGTAGTTTCCTTTAAACAAAACAGAGCAGAATTATGAAAATGCACACATTTTCTAAGTTTACAAAGTGCAGAGTGTCAACTTCAGTCATTGCCACTATGTGATTTACAAAAACACACAAAGAACTCTGCTGCTTTCCAAAACAAAGAAAAATGGATGCTTAAGGATAACAAAACATATCAACATTTCTTTACCTTAAAATATAAAGTAATCACCCCAGGGCCGGATTAACAAGTTGTGGTGCCCTGGGTAATTTTGAATTGTGGGGCCCCCCTGTGACTTAACCCCGGAAGCTGAATATTTTTTGATGCCTTAAAATGCATTTGGAGGGTTTTCCAGCTACTCAATGCCATTCTTGGGGCAGAAATAGAAGGCTATTGTTTAAAGTTGGATGGCTGGATTACATTCACACTGAGTGTCAGCACTCAAACAGTCATGCGTTACTGGCCCCTCCACACCAACATCTCACTGCCTGAATAGATAGTAGCCCTGGACAGTCTGCCATTTAAATGTGTTAGCCATCCTTAGATCAGTGGGCTGGTCTACCAGGTGTTGTGTTGGGCAGCAGGTAGATGGGTGCTGCTGTGAGGGACAAGGAAGGTAACCTAGATAAAACAAACCTGCTGCAGCTACTGTGAATGTTTGCTGGGGTGAGGGGTCACAGTACTGACCACAGTCAGCAAGAGACCTGAGTAACTGTGGCTGGGCTGCCTTACCGAACTTCACTGACTGTTGGCATGATGATGAACAAAGCACTAGGAGAAGATTAAGAAGTGAGAGAAGCTAACTGGAGCCTGGTGCAATGAAAGGCCGAATGTTCCTCCCACTCCCTGTCTCCCTCTCTTACTATAGTATGATCCTCTTCTCACAAGTCACATACTTTTATTTAAAACTTTTTTAATAACAAACATTATTATTATTTTTTTTACCTGAGATAAAGACAAAGTCAAGAAGATGAGAAGGCAAATAGGACAGAAATGCCTGGTGGTAATTTGATTCTGCTCAGCCTCTGGCCTCTCTGCTGACTACTCGCACTCCTCGCTGGCAGCTCCTACTACTTGACAGTCTCCCTGACACACATAAGGCAGCGGCGGTGCATTCTGCACTGCCAGTCTGCCTTAGCTGATAATTTAGCTGTTTTACGGACCTCGGGACCAGATGACTGAGTCGACAGCCAGGCCAGACAGTGGGCCTAGTGACAGGCCACAGATGCCGAGGCACAGAGTGTGGAGGGACGATCTCTCTCTTTCTCTCAACGATGAAGACAGGATTTGGCAGCTTTCAGTTTGCTGGTGGTTGGTGCGTGGTGCAGTTTTCTAGATCTGGGTGGGACTTACTTCATATGAGCGAGACGTGACGGAACCCCCATGCACCATGCATGACGCATGGACCTGAGGGCTGGGGAGACAGAAAGGTTCTGGTCTGGGTGGGTGGGGTGCAAACCAATGGAGGTCCATATTGGAACAATGTCATTAGCTAGCTAGCATGTTATGCTTTACCTGACCTGCAGAGAGAATGTCCATGGGGAAACAAAAATGCTGCAAACGACGAGCTGTTAGGACGGTCGAGGCAGCGGGCCCAGCGGGTCAAAGGAATAGTCAATGATAAACCCTCCTCCCCCAAGGTTTAGTCACAAACACATCGGGAAAGTACAAGGGGGTCAGGGAAGAAGGAAAAAAAAAAGTAAAAAGAAATCAGTGGCTCCTCAAACTAGGGGGCCCAGGGCAATTGCCCCTTTTGCCCTATGGTTAACCTGGCCCTGAATCACCCCCCCTCACATGCTATGAAATGTCAACACACGTTTCATGTCACACTGACGCTTTTTCATGACTTGAAAAAGCATCAGTGTGACGTGAAACATACGTTGACATTTCACAGCATGTGAGGGGATACTTACTCTATATTTTAACTTAAAATTCATTTTGATATGTTTTGTTATACTCAAGCATCTGTTTTTCTTTGTTTTGGAGAGCAGCCGAGAGTTCTTTGTGTGTTTTTGTACTATGGTACTTGTATTTCGTCTCCTCCCGTGGCGTCCTTAGCCGTGTTTGTTTCTCTCTCTTTTTTAACGACTGTGTGATTTACACTGCTTGGTCACGCTATGTAACAGAAAAAGTGAAATACGTAGTTCACAACATGGCACAAATTGCAGGATCAACCAGATAACTACAATCATAAATTCTATATCTTTTTTCTGTTCGGGGCAATGTATAGTTGTTTGGGGAGGGGCAAAACATAACCAAGTAACCTGGTAGGGAGGGGTCCAAGACCTCTATCTGGCAAGTGAAAACCTTTGTAGACACAGAACAAAAAGTGACAGCTCTAGTTTGAAATACAGCACAAATGGCAGGATAACCATATACATCTTTAAGATCAAAAATGCCCTATTTGGTGTTGGGGGTATGCAGAATTTTGCTGCAGTGGGGGTAAAGCATAACTTAAGTCACCTGGGAGAGAGGAGCTCCAAAACCTCTATCTCAAAATTGAAAACCTCTGTGTGGGAAATTGCCTCGGGGGGAATGTACATTGCTTCTTTTTTTTTTGAGGGCAAAACACACGCTATATAAACAGAACATGACATGGCCTGACTGAAGATATCATATTTATCCTCTTCTCGGGCCAATGACATCAAGATATCTCACTCGTGGCTTTGCCACTCATGGATATCATGATATCATTGGCCTCTCCTGAAGATAAATGATATCATCAGTCAGGTCATATCATATCTATATATATATATATATATATAATGGACTTTTCTAATTTATAAATATATATCAATAAATTTATCCACATATTAAATTTGGTGTGTGTGTGTGTGGGGGGGGGGCTCATATTTCCACTTTATGAGTATGCATTCATGAGCATTAATATTACCCAGTAAAGCAAGACATGGTTTATAATAATTAGTCTGATGTGCTGAGAATCCATATGCCATCAATTAACAGTTAATAGTTTTCTGTAGGCATATATTGGTGCCTGTGATAATATAAGTAAAACCCTATCCCAGAAAACTTGTCATGGCATGGTATTCCACAAAAACATGTTCCATCGTTCCTATGGTTGTTTTATGTCTGGGACAAAAAACAGAGCATTCTGGAGTCATTAAGCTTAATCAGTGTGGAGTATAATATATTCTGTCCAGCAGACTGAAATATATCTGCAATAATTTAGAAGAAATTATTCCTAATTTAATTAGATTGGTTGCATGTATCCAAATTTGGTCTGGTATCTTGAAATCCAGTTTAGTTTCACATTTCTTTTGTAAAGCAATTAGGTCTGATCTACATTTATCCATCAGGATCCCATATATTTTTGAAATTAACATGGTGCCATTGGGCTTTAATAACAGATCCTCCCATATGTTTACTTGAGAACTTGTTGACAGGTCCCAATATTTGTGAATATCATCTCTAAACTGTATATAATGCAAAAAATGTACATTAAAAAGATATAATTATTTGATTCTATCAACATTTTAAAAAAGTTATATCAAATAAGTCCTTCAATTCATTTGCCCCAGACATATACCATTGTTTAAATCCTAGGTCCATAATGGAGGGGACAAAACAACCATTTAAAAAAGTAGGAATGATGGGTGAGCTCTTAATATTGGTATTCATTAATTTTACAATTCAGTCCTACATTTTACATGTTGTAATCGTGTTTAAGCATATATTTCTTAGTTTAGCTAACTGAGGACCAATGTATTATATATACTTCATATCTTCATATGGAATACATGCCTTTTCTAACTGTGTCAGTAGCTTTTCTAAATCTGGATAAACCATGTGTGTAATTGAAACCATATTAGCTACCATGTAAAACCAGTAGATATTAAGTACAGTAATGCCAATCCACCTGAATGTCTAGGAAAATGTAATGCACATTTGCTGGAGCTGGAAGGATACTGCTTTCTTCAACTGCGAGCTGTGTGAGAAATTCTATATTGCACTTGATATCTGCAACAAACGTGCACTTTTGCTTAATTCTGTGGGAGGTGAAACTAACTACCCTTGGTAATTGCTTTTTATTCACATACTTATTTAGGGTTTAACCAAGAAGGGGCTTGTAAACTCTGTTTATCTTGTTAGTAACTTCAGAAGGATTTAAATACTGCATTTGGGTAGGTCCTTGAGGTAGCTAGATTGTCTACTAGGTTGCTGACAGTTAAACTATTTTAAATTTCAGGTGGCTGAGGAGTTGAAAAAGAAACTTGCAAACTCTGCTTATCTTGGAAGTAACCTCATAAGTGTTTAAATACTTCATTCTGGTTGTCCCTTGGGGGTAGCTGGATTGACTACTAGGCTTTTGGGACTGAAACTATTTTTAAATAATTTACTGGTGCGTAGGAGTTTGTGATAGTTAAACTCTTTTTAAACAGAGTTACTGGGGTTAAGGAGTGGTCACAGAAAAACCTGCAGTGTGAAACAGGAAAAGACGGTCTTTCAAGCAACAGAGGGTGGTGGATTAAGGTTTACGTTTGTTTGTTACAATTCTTAAGATTTTCAGTGCAGGAAGAGTTTAAAGCACAGCTGACTTATTTTGGGGTGGACAGCTCTCAGAGCACAAACCACCAGCCTGTTTTGGGCTGGGAAGGTTTACCTGTGTCTGACTTGGATGTGTGGATTTTCTCTGATTGATTAGCAGGGTATTTCTCTATCAAATTGTTGTGTAGGGCATCTTCCTGACAGGAAGGCACTCATTGCAGCAGTGGGTCAGAGCTTCTAGCTGATTGTTTTGCGAGGCACAGTTTAGGCCCAACCCTTCCACCCCTCACCCCACCCACCCTGGAAATAGTTCCTTTATACCTGGGGTTCTGACATCATTTCCTCAAGAGTGCAAGGTGCATGTCACTGTCATATCCTCTCTAGCACACTGCACTGACAATATAAGCATAAACATTGTATAATATAAATATATATTTCTACATTACAAACCAATCACACACACAAAAAAAAAAAAAAAAATGTGGGGAGTAGTGCAATGTAATGGCTGTGGGGCAGCAGTCTTCCGGGAGTCTTTCTGGAGGCTGAGATGCTGCCCTATTTGCAGACAACTGTCTGCCCTGAGGGAGGAAGTTGCCCGTCTTCAGGCCACACTGGACAGTAGTGCGGGACCTTCCCCAGGCCAAATGGACAGTAGGAAGGAACCTCCCCATCCAGGAGCACCAGAACCACCACCACTACCTCAGAGGTTGCAAAGAAGCACAGCAGTTGGACCACAGTGGGCTCAGGGAGGATGAGGATGGTGAAACAGAGGCACACCAGTCAGATGTTACACACCACAATCCATACGCCATTCTGGGGCAGCATAGCTCCCCTATAGATACACCACGAGAGGAGACTAAGGAGGCTGAGGACAACTGTCTGAGGGAGGCCCACAGGAAGGAGGCAGAGGACACCACAAGGAAAGGAAGCAGCTCCTGGTGGGGACTCAATTATTAGGGGATAGAACTGGGAGGAGCTGGGAAATCTGAAGTAAGGTGCCTGCCTGGTGCCATGGCTTGGAGGGACAGGAAGCGCATCCTCAGGATCACAACAGCTGCAAGGGATTCTGAGCTGGACGTAATTGTCCACCTAGGGACAAATGACTTGGCTCATCATGAGGTTAGAGCAGTGCAGGAGGACATTGCAGAGTTGGGGAGGGGCCTAAGACAAGTAGCAAACACAGTATCCTTCTCAGAGGTGCTGCCTGTCAAAGGCATGGGGAGGCGAGGGTAATTGGCACCATGCAGTTTAATGAATGGTTGAAAAATGGTGCGAGACAGGGGTTTAGCTTCATTGGGGACTGGGGTTCCACCTGGAGGGACACCAGCCTATACTGACAGGATGGTCTGCATCTGTCCAGGAAGGAACAAGTCTTTTGAGCAATCGGTTTAAATGCTTCATTGGTAAGCTTATAAACTAGTCAATGGGAGGCACTGACAAGCAGCAGAAAAATCCCAGCCTCTCCCTACAAAACAGGGTACTAAATGAGAAAAAGACCAAGGTAGAACGGTCAGTGGGGGATGCTGCAACAGAAGGTAAAGCCATCAAAAAATGGAGAGCAATGAGTACCAATGCCCGTAGTCTAGGTAACAAGCTTCCTGAATTAGTGGCCTTGATGGAGGAGGAACATCTGGATATTGTGGCAGTCACAGAAACATGGTACACACAAAACCATGACTGGGACATAAACATACCAGGATACACTATCTACAGGAGGGACAGGGAGGGTAAAGAGGGAGGAGTAGTTCTTTACATAGGGAAGGAATAAAAGCAACAGAACAAAAGGGTAAACAGGGAGGAGAAGAAGCACTGTGGGTAAATTTGAGGCAGGCAATGGCACCACAATCCACAGGGGTTAGTACAGCAGACCCCCTTCTCAGGGGAGGAAGTGGACAAGGAAATGATAGAAAGTATACTTAGAATGGCAGAAAAAGGGAGATATTGCTGATGGGTGATCTGAATATGCCAGATGTTAACTGGGCGCAGTTGCAGCTGCCACTTGAAGAGTGCAGTTATTCTAGATGCCCTACAGGGGCATGCCTTAGACAACTAGTACTGGAGCCCACTCGAGAGGGAGCAATATTAGACTTGATACTCTCAAATGGAGATGGAGAGGATCACAGATGTAAAGTGGGTAGCCATCTGGGAACTAGCGACCATCGAACAGTATGGTTCACAATAAACACAGCAATAGAGTCAAGCCATACAAAGACAAAAGTACTGGACTTTAGGAGGGCTGACTTTGCCAAAATGGGTGAGTACCTAAGGAATGCACTAGCAAATGGGCGGGAAGGAGGGTGGAAGAACAATGGAATAATAAAACTGCCATCACAGAGGTAACGAGCCTTTGTGTGAAGCAAATAAACAAAACAAGACGATGTAAGAAACCACTATGGTTCTCAAAGGAAGTGGCAGTGAAGGTTCAAGAAAAAGAAAGCATTCAGGAAGTACAAGGAATCAGCAGGAGCAGGACAGAGAACTGTATCAGTTAAAGCAAAGGAGGCTGGGAAGGCAGTCAGAACAGCAAAGGCCCAAACTGAGGAAAAGATAGCCAACTCAGTTAAGAAGGGAATAAAACCTTTATAGGTAACATCAGGGAGCAAAGGAAGACCAAGGGAGGGATAGTGAGGCTTAATAAAGGGGAGGGTGGGCAGAGGAGAATGTGAAAAGGCAGAGATACTAAACAAGTATTTTTGCTCAGTATTTACAAAGGAAGAGGGAGGTACATAAAACAAACAGTAGTAACACTCTGGATACAGAAGTTGATACCAGCCCATTTACAGAAGAAAGGGTTCTGAAAGAACTCTTAAAACTGAAGGTGGACAAAGCAATAGGGCGGATGGGATTCATCCCAGAATTCTAAAAGAACTAAGGGTAGAACTAGTGACACCACTGACTACCCTCTTTAACAAATCATGGGAGGATGGGGTGGTACCCGAGGACTGGAGGAGGGCAGATGTGATTCCCTTCACAAAAGTGGGAGCAAGGCAGAAGCAGGAAACTATAGACCTGTTAGTTTAACCTCAGTGATAGGAAAATGATGGAATCACTTCTAAAGGAAAGAATTGCCGCGTATCTAGAGGCCAGAAGGGCACAGGACCCTAGGCAGCATGGATTCACAGCGGGAAGGTCATGCCAGATGAATCTGATAGATTTCTTTGACTGGGTGACCAAAGTAGTAGATCAGGGAGGGGCTGTGGACATGGCCTACCTAGACTTTAGCAAGGCATTTGACACAGTCCCACACAAAAGATTAATATATGAGTTAGCCAGCCTGGGAGTGGGTCCCAAGATGACAGCCTGGGTAAAGAATAGGCTGGAGAATAGGACACAGAGTAATAGTAAATGGAGTCCACTCAGAAGAAAGGAGGGTTACTAGCGGGTACCAGAGGTTCAATTAGGACCAGTCCTCTTCAATGTCTTTATAAGCGACATTGCAGAAGGACTGGAAGGAAAAGATGTCTCTTTGCAGATGACACTAAGATCTGCAACAGAGTTGATTCACAGGGTGGGGTGGAAAGGATGAGAAGGGACTTGGCAAGGTTAGAGGAATGGTCAAATGTATGGCGGCTTAGATTCAATGCTAAGTGCAAGGTAATGCACCTGGGAACAAACCCAGGGAAGAGTACACAATGGGGGGTGAGATACTAACAACAACAAAAATGGAAAGGGACCTGGGGGTAGTCATATCAGATGACCTAAAGGTGGGCAAGCAATGTGAGAAGGCAGCAAGGAGGGGGGGGATACTGGGATGCATGGGAGGCATCACCAGTAGAAAACAGGAAGTTATTATCCCTCTGTACAGACAGCTGGTGAGACCCAATCTGAGTACTGTGTGCAGTTCTGGAGACCCAATCTCATAAAGACATAGACAGGATGGAAGCTGTCCAGAGGAGGGCAACTAAAATGGTGCAGGGTCTGCACGGAGGACATATGAGAGAGACTTATGGAGCTTAATATGTATAGCCTCAAGGAAAGGAGGGAGGGGGGACATGATAGAAACTTTCAAGTACCTCAAGGGAATCAACAAAGTCAAGAGGTAGCATCTTTCAAAAAAGGTGTGCAAGAACAAGAGGACACAATTTGAAGATAGAGGCGGCCCAGAGGTAATTTAGAAGTATTTTTCACAGAGAGGTTGTGGATGCATGGAATGGCCTTCGGAGGAGGTTGTGGAGTCAAAATCAGTGGTGGAATTCAAGCATGCATGGGATAGTCATAAGGCAATTCTGGGGGGTGGGGGTAGGAAGAAGTAGGCTGCTGGTTAACTAGGATCTGCAGCTTATCCAGTAGGTAGGGAAATGGGCAGACTGGGTGGGCCAAGCGGTTCTTATCTGCCATCAAATTCTATGTTTCTATGTTTCTATGTTTCCATTTTTAGTCTGAGCTTTTTGCCCTTCCATAGAAGTTTCTCAGTAATCTTTTCTATAGTTGTTTTAAAAGTATCATTTAGCATTATAGGGATTGTTTTTAATAAAAATAATAGTTTTGGGAGTGCATTTATTTTTATTACATTTATGTGCCCATTTAAGGTCAGTGGTAATGATTTCAAATGATCCAACTAATGTTTGATATTCTCTAGTATTTGTTCAAAATTATTTCAAAATAAGGTCATTTGAAAATTCAGGTCACACTGTGAGATGAGCAACTTGTTGTTCAGTGTGCCCTCTTAGTGAAACATTTCAATAAATATATAAAATAAACAAAATAAGCCCAAGAGATCTTGATCCAATGTGACCCCGAAATATTTAAGTGTGGGTACTTTCTGAATATTAAAATTGTAGGTGTATTTAAATGTATCATTATGTACTTTGGACTCCGAGAGGTCAGACTTACTCCAACTGATTTTATATATGAAGAATTACCAAATTGGGTAATAATCCTCTTTAATTCTTCATATGTTTTATTAAGATTCTTAGTATAAATCAAAGTATCATCAGCATATAAACCTATTTTACGATCATAATTATGTATAATTAATCCTTCAATCAGATTGTTAGTTCCAATCACAATTCCCAGTGGTTCCATAGCAATAGTGAAGATCAGTGGCGTCAACAGGCATCCTTGCCTTGTACCCCAATGTAGCTGGATAGGAGATAAGTAGTTGTTTTGTCTTTTAATTACATTTATAATGACCCCTATAATCACACTGTAGAAAATCATTTAACCTAGTTCAGTGGACTGGTAAGAAAAATCTTCAGACTTCTCCACTGCCTTAAAGGAGAACCTTGCTGAACCTGTAAGTAATTTTCTCTGTAGAAGCTGATTTGTTTTGAAATACTAGTTTCAGTTCTGTTACATGTCCACTTCTACAGGTTGTTTAGTTATCCTCATGGGTGTTTTTGTGATTTAAACACAAATGGTAAGTACAGTTTTAGAACTGTATGATGTAGTTCATGTTCTTACTCAGCTCAGCTCTTGCATTGTTGGAACAATGCATCCATGTTCTATTCTATAACTCTAGCTGAAAGGGATATAAAATACATCATGCAGTTCTAAAATGGTACTTAACACAGAGTGTAAACCAGAAACCCTAAGTAAGGTTACTAATAGACCCATATCGATGGAACAGTTACAGAACTGGAACCAGTATTTAACAAGCATTGGCTAATGCTTTTATTTTGCTTTCATATGCTAGTTGTGAGACAGGGGTAGTGAGGTAATGACATAAATGCTAGTAACAGCAAAAAGGGGGACTGATGAAATATAGGGATTAGAAGCATGGAAGGTTATAAAGGGGCAAGAGTGAGAAACCAAAGCAAAGTGATATAAATTGTGTGCTAACCAAGTGTAATTTGGAGGCTGGCAGTATAGCCTAGAGGTTAGATGAACATGGTGGGAATAAGCTTCGTACAACCAGCAGACCTTGGTTTGATTCCCATAACCTCCACTTGAATACTGTGTGACTCTGAGTAAGTCACCTTCACAGTGCTCCTAGGTTGCCCCTTAAAACGGACACTTGTGCCTACTGAGTCTTACCTGGTTACCAAAGAATTAAAAAAAAATGGGTTTGCACGATTAATAAATGATAGCTTTGCTCAGCCTGCTTTTAATTGTTTTGTAGAGGTGAGCATAACCTTTGCAGCAAGACATTCTGTTCTTTTTTTTTTATGATTACCTAATGCTGTAGCTAATTGGGAAAGTAACATAGGACCCACACAGTTTGCTAAAACACTCTGCGCAAGATTTCGGATAGAAATACCACACAGTAAATGCACACTACTTCAGGTAGCATGTGCTATTTCATACCTCCTGATTCAGGAAACAGCCCCAGGATGAAACAGCAGAAGTCAGCAGGGACACAACAGCACTCTAGGCCAGCACTGTAGAAGCAGCACATACTAACTGCAGGGGGCCCATCTGCTAAAGGATAGCAGGGCAGGTCACCACTGCCACTGAGAACAAAAACATAGCCCGTAATGCAGGCATAGTAACAAAACAAAACATGAACACATGGTGTAATTCATGAGTGAAGCAAGCAGCACTACACACAAAATTGCTACAAACAGAGGTGTCATCACTAGCATGGCCATGATTAGCATACCAGCCACAACCCCAGAACACTGTAACATAGCATTCAGTAAGCAAATAGCACACTGTTCCTGCTGTGCTAAATAAGAGGGTTCTCAAGCACCCATTAATTAGCACTGGACTGTGGCTTTACGGTGCTGGTTCAACAACACTTTTGTTGACCGGCATCACATCACCGGGATTTATGTCGACTGTAAGTTGCGGTTGACATAAATCTCATTTTTCAACCGGTCCTGTTTTTTCTTGGGGGCTTTGCCCTCTGAACCACCTATACTGGGGCTCTGCCCTGCACCCCCATACTTTAGATTATCAACTCCAGTTGGAGTTGATTCGGGGTGCAGGACAAATGAACAGCATGCCCCTGTGTCAGGTGCACCAACACCGTGACCTGTCGGCAAACTGTTGATTTTGTCAGCAGGTTTGTAGGTTGCTGTGTTAGTGTCGCTGTCGGGGGGGGGGGGGGCAAACCCAGGGTTGCACCAAGATGGCTGTCTACATACTGGTATCAGTCCAGGAAGAGGAGGAAATGGATGCCAATGTTTATTTTAATTGCTTGTTTTAGAAATTATTCACCCATGATAGCCCAGCTGAGACCCAACATATTGGACTTAAGTTTCCAAGTTCTACAATTGATGCAAGGTGTCTGTATCAAACAGAATTGATGCAAGGGGCACCTTGTGTCAAAACTTGTGGCAATCCCAATTTTCAAAAGCAGGCTGCATCAAAATTGAGTGCCTTTGCACCAGACTAGCCCTGCACAAGCCCTATGCCAAACACAGGGGTACAACATGTCATATAGGGGCATGCATCACTTTCGTGAAGTACCATCCCCTTCATGTGGATTCCCAGACAGGACAGCCGATACACTTTGTTGAAGGGAGTGTGCCCCTGTTAGACCAGCCAGAGCTGGTCTCACAGACCCTTGCATTGAACCGGGACTGCAGAATGGATGATCATGGTCGGAGATGTCTGCACAAACCCAACCCAGTGCCAGGAGCCAGCACCCGGCATGTCATGCAGGAAACATTTGGGACTAAGCCCACAGCCCTATGTGCCCTGCTGGTACATGTGCCATAACTGAAGGCACTATGTATGCATCAACAGTGGGACCACATGGCAAAGATGCAGTCACACACATACACTGCTTGAGATGTACATAGCATGCCTAGGTGGTCGTTGCAGCAGAGGCAAGGACTGTGATGAACTGGATGATGTTCTGCAGAAGTCTGACCTACCATTCCTGACATGCTACAGCCTCATCAGTATGAAATGGTGACATGCAACTGGAGTGTCTGCAAGGATTCCCCTGACAAACCCCTGCTCACCCCAGTGTCTATATACTAAATGCCCCCCTGTACCCCAGATGTACCCATCGAAACTGCACACCCTAAACAGTGTCAGCACAGACACACATATGCAGGCTCTGAGCACAGAACCCTGGTGGCATTGTTCATATAGATCTCTGTGCCCAGCAGTAGACTACTGCCCCCACAAGTAGTAGTAGTAGTAGTAGAAGATTTTATTCATAAAAAATTTATGAACAGGGTGTGGTATGAACAAAGGCACCAGGTGTGCCACACTAATCTTGTAGGTAGCCATGCAACACCAGCTGCCCACCAGGGAAGTGGAATGTAGACCAGTGTCACATCCCCATGCTTCTCGGCGAACTGTATGGTCCCCCCAGAAGCAGAGCACATGATGTGGCTGAGGACGGGGTCCACTTGTCAGCACTCAGATGTCCAAAAGGGCACAGTCTTCTGCGGCATCATTAGCTCAGGGGGTGGTGCCACTTGGACAGCCTGTATGGCCAATAGGTGCTGGATGGTATGGTCCATGATGTACAGTATGCCCCAGCCAGTCTATCATCTGTTGCACATAGCCCATACCCTGCACAGTGATGTGGTGTGGCAGTTTGCACCCCCACCGGGTGCACCATCCCCACTGTTACCTCACCATGGCACTTATCACACCAGTTCCTGCCTATTGGAGTGGTTGACACCGGTACCACAGCCACCTCTACTCTGCTGTATACATATCCATGTATCTTGGTCTCAGTGCCTTCTGTATGCCTGGTTTCCCTCTTCCTTTGTCTGAATGTGCCCTGCAGCATATTTCCTGACCTCTGTTGTGCCCTGCAGAATGTACAGTAGTTGTCAGCTGACTGCTGGCTCCTTGTGGTCTGACAGCCTTCCACATGTTGTGATGGGTGCTGTCATAGCTTGGACTTCTGTACTATGGCATCTTGATCTGCAGTCACACAGGCACAGGGGATGGCAGCAACTTCTGTCAAACCCCTCCAATGCACCAGTGCTTTGGTACATGGGAGTGATTGTGGCAATTGTAGGGTGTGTGGTGCTGGAACCCTTCCTGTACCAAAATCTGGTGCAGGGCCCCTCATGCACTGGGCTTTGATGCAAGATGCCCTTTGCCACAGCTTGCTTCGATCTCCCAGGCCCTTTAAAAACCCAAGCCCAGTGTTTACAATGGGTCCTGCTTCTACCCATTTCCACAACTGGGTGGTCTGGAACACTGGGACGTGAAGTGACTTAGTCAAGGTCACACATCACACAGTGATACTTTGCCTCTAGCAGTATTTGAACTTGTGTTCTTCTGTTTTTTATGTCAAGAAGTCAAGAGACCGCATTAGACAATACAGTCCAGGATGTCTGCTTTGGATCTCCCCAGCCTGGACCTCACAAGGTATTTCTTCAGCTACCAGCCTTTGGATTTCCAAGCCTTTTTTCACCCCAAAAATGACTGGCCCAGCAGTCTAGATCCCAGCCCCTGACTGGACTGCCCGACTGCTGGCCTCTGCTGATTGGTGCACTCAGAATCCTGGCCCTGGGACACGCTGCTTTCCATTCCAAAGACTGTGCCTCCAGTTCTGCTCTTTGCTGGCTGTATTTTCATCCCACCTGCCCTCCCCAACTCCCACACTCTATTAAATACTCTTTCTCCACCTAAGTTCCCTTCCCCTCTGACCTTCCCTGTTTTACTTGGCCCACCCTCTTAAAGCTGTCCTATAGGTTCCTATTCTCATATCCTGCTGCTCCTTTCATCATGAAGCCCCTTTGTATTCCCCTCATGGCTACCACACTTCTAGACACCCTAATAATCATGGACTACTGTGCCCAGGTACTCTCCCATGGTCAGTCTGACCTAAGACGCTTTATTGTAACCTTGCAGCAGTACATGCCCTGTCCCCCCTCTGTTCAGGTGGGACAGAAGCCTGCTCAGTCACCTTTCAATTGCCTTTTTATCCAAACTGGAGTGCAGGCTGCTGGGTGTCTCACTAATTACCTTGCCTACCACCTCCCTGGCACCTGGTCGACAGTTCCTGCAACTCCTGCTGCTTTCTCTGCTCCTTCTGGGAGATGACATTGAACCCACCCCCGGCCCCACAAATTCACCATCACCCCAACCTGCGGTATCTGGACCTGCCCCTCTGGACTCAGAATCACCATATGAATATACAAAGTCTCCCAGCTAAATACCCTGACTTTGAGGCATGGGTTTCCCTCCACAATCCACACATCCTTTGCCTAACAGAGACCTGGCTGAAGCAGCAGCACTCAGACACCCTGTTCCAACTTGCTGGTTACTCCCTGCTATGCAGAGACAGACCAGGGAAAAAGAAGGGAGGCAGTGCTGCCGTATATATAAAGGAACCTCTCTCTGCCTCATCCATCCTTTGTTCTGATAATGATTCCACCAGTGACTGGGTCATTGCTGAGCTGATGTTGGGATCTACCAAGAAACTCTATCTGGGCTGTTGTTACAACCCTCCTCAGGGGGTGTAGCAGGTCTTCAAAACCTGCTTAATGGATGTGGATCTCTCTCCCCTACCAGGGATACTATCATTCTTGGAGATCTCAACCTCAACTGGCTGGGACTCACAAAACCGAATACATCAACATGCTTAAGATGCAAAACCTGACTCAAATCATCACCCTCCCCACCAGACTCAACACTCAGACCTCCACCCACTCTCTAATTGACTGGGTAATTACTAACAGTGAAGACAGAATCACTCAGGCAGGCACCATGTCCAACTCTCTGAGCGATCACTCCCCTACCTATGGCCATCTGGTCCATCAAGGCCACCTGCCACCTTCCAAGTACCTGTTCTTTCACAACTTCAATCGCATCAGCAAGTCCCTCCTCCTCGAGGATGTTAAGGCCATCAATTTACCAGACCTATATGCCCTCCCAGATACCAACACTGATGTGGCCTACTTCACCAATGCCCTCCTACACATCCATGACCACCACTTCCCCATCACCACTAGGAGAGTCAGAGGAGGGTGTACATGCTGGATAACCCCCAAGCTCCTTGCACTCATAAGGGAGAGGGACTGTAAGTGGGCTGCCTATAAATCAGACTCCTCCCCAGTCCTGTGGCATGAATATCGCCACCTGCATAATAAATGCAAGCACTTGATAAGGTCTCTAAAATGGAACTATCACCTCCAGACACAGAGAGACAGTTTCAGAACTCCAAGGAAATTCTGGGGCTCCATAAACTCCCTGCTTCATCCCCACACTAGCAGCCCTAGCCTACACCTAAATTCCCCCTCTGGTCTACTGACCCACCCCTCAGATGTAGCTAAGGTGCTTAACTCCCAATTTACTGACCTACCTGCCCTTCTCAGCAAACTCCCTTCCTGCAACCCCCCTCCTACCTGGCCCTTCACCTCCTCTACCTCCTCTCTCCCCACCCACACTGCTAGTCTGTTCTCCAACCCTGGTGCTAGCTCTAACCCCTATCCCTTTCCTGGTCTCCCCCACTTCTCCACCACCCACCCCCTGTTCTACTTTAAGGTCATCTCCCATAGGGACACCAACAAGCTGCTCAGGGGCCTACCACATCAGGGCAGCCCAGGGACTGATGGCCTCTCCCCACGCTTTTTAAAACTTGTCTCCTCAGTCATCTCCAAACTGCTTACCTTCATATTTAATTTCACTCTGTCCACCTTCTTCATGCCCCACTCCTGGAAGGTTGCAAGGTGGCCCCTATTTTCAAAGTCAGTGACCCCCATTCCCCCCAACAACTATCGGCTAATGTCTATTCTCCCTCACCTAAGTAAACTCCTTGAAAAGGTCATCCACTGCCAGATATCTAAATACCTCACCAAACATAACCTCCTATGTGCTCCAATAGCGTGACTTCAAAGTATCAGAGCACGCTATGGCCTTGGCTGTCTTCACCAACCCCGTCCTCTCTACTACGGATCATGGCTATGCCACTGGTGCCATCTTTGTTGACCTATCTAAAGCCTTCGATCTTGTCAGCCACACCCTCCTCCTTGCTAAACTGCAATCAATTGGCTGTTCATTTGAGGCCACTAAATGGTTTCAGTCCTGTCTCTCTAATCATTCCCAATCAGCTTGTATTGGTTCAGTCTCTTCTCTGATCCTTCCAGTCACCACCAGGGTCCCCTAAGGGTCTGTCTTGGACCCCCTACTTTTTTTTCATGTTTGTAAATGCCCTCCCCTCTGACTACCGCAACTGCAATATGCTCCTCTATGCCAATGACTTTGTTGTCTTTCCCAGTGACAAGTCTCTCCCCCGTATGTCTATTGCCCTCACCCAGAACTACAGCACTGCCCACAACAGGTTCACTTCCAACTTACTGCTGATAAACACCAAAAAGACTAAGGCAATGCTATTTACATCTAAACCACTACTTGCTACATACTTTTTGGACAACTCTTCTCTCCAAATCCCCTCACCTGATGGCCCTACTCTTGAAAATGTTTCCACTTTTAAATACCTGGGGGTTATGCTTGACACCTCTCTCTCCTTCACTGACCATGTTGACCTTGTTATCCATAAGAGTAACCAAAAACTAGGAGCTACCCATCATATAAAACTTATCTGTCCAATGAAGCTCACCTGGCCATAGTCAGGAGCAACATTATCCCCATACTGGACTACTCCCCTATATACTCTCATGTCTCCACCACCCTGCAGGCTAGACTGTCATCTGCCTACAACAGTGCTTGTTGCTTTGGGCTGTCTGTCCCTTTCTCCATGCATCACTGTGACCTCTTCAGCTTCCTTAGCTGCCTCCCTGTACAAGGCTGATTTTAATTGACCCTAGGCTGCTTTGTAGACACCATTGTCAGAAATAATGCTGTCTCACTTCTCTCCAACCTCTGTAAGCCACATACTTCATCTAGGTGCCTTTGATCCTCTACTGTCCCTCCCCTTGAGGTGCCATGAACCAAGACCAATATGGGTAGAAATGCCCTATCGGTAGTAGCACCCACCTTATGGAATGGGCTTCCACCCACCTTAGATCTTCAAACTACCATCTCTCCTTTAAGCTCTGCCTTGAATCCTGGCTACTAACAAGTCACAGCTGCAAATGCCCATCAAGATAGCCACCCTTACCACCTGGTGCTCCATTTCCATTCTCACCCTCCCCAGCAGTTCCAGCTGGTACTACTCCCTCTATGTCAACCCTCCTATCCTACATCTCACCCCTTCCTCCCTCCCTCCCTCTACTTCTCCTCCTCTCTGGAGATTCCCCTTCTACATCCAGGAATGACTTCTCCACTTATCTGTTGTCCACATTCCATTCAGGAATATTGCTTGTTATCTCTGCCATTTACTGTAAATCTGACTTTATTGTATTTTGCAACCTTGTATTGTATATCATTTGTATTTTTGTTTTGAAATTATTGTATTTTGCAACCTTGCATGGTATATTGATTGGTCTGTTTGAAATGAAAAAGAAATCACCAAGCCACCTCTTAAGGAAGAATACTGTATCAATATTTTGTCTTGGAATATTGCAGGATTAACAAATAAAATAGATGACGGTACTTGGTTAAATACTCTTAAATCATACAATTTGATTTTATTACAAGAAACTTGGCAAGATAATAGATCAATGTTTAACCTACAAGGTTATTATCAGAAGCAAATGTAAAAAGCACAGTGGCTAAAGAACCTGAAAGAGGAGCCAATAATAACTATGGAGGCATTTCACATGCAGAAAAATATCAGCTACACCTCTACCACAACCACGAAGCCCAACTCTAGGGCACATTAAAAAATAAATTTGATTAAATACAAGCATAGCAACCCTCCCATAAACATACATTTCACATCGTACAGATGCTTTTTCAAGACCTTATCAGTATGCTTGCGCTGCCGAAAGCAGAAAAACAAAAGGACATAATAGAGGTGACTTAATGATTTTGGTTGATGCAAGAAATAATTGGGTTCAGATAAACCCTCATATTTTTAGTCATTCTTGGGTTGCTCTTGAATTATTTACATCCCCTACAGAGATGATTTTATTGATAAATATTTATTTTCCTCCAAGTTTAAAGCTAGATGAATATACAGCTAGTATAAGAGAATTATCACAATTCCTTGATAATATGTTATGCAATTATTTAAAAAAGGCATATTATGTTAATAGGTGATTGGTATGCACATCTTGGCAATCTTAATGAGAAAGATCATATTGTAGAGGAAGAGACTCAAACATTATATCAAGATTTACCTGTTTGAAGCACAAAGGAAGTAAAATATGATAAAAAGGATTTAATACTTATGAATTTTATTACTGGTCAAAATTTATGTATCCTAAATGGAAGAGTGGATAAGGACATTTCTGGAAATGTTACTTTCCATACAAAAAACTGGGGGTTCTGTTTTGGATATGACATTGGTAGACATACATTTTTTTCAGAAAATTAAGAATTTTGAGGTTCTTGTAGATGGTACCTCTGATCACTTTCCCCTTTCTATTAGGATTCACCTAAAATCAGGTATAAAAATTCAGAGGAATGACAGGAATGAGAGGGTTCTGGATGAACATATGGAAATCTGGACTAAATGGATAAAATGGGGTACAACTATGTGGAATAAAATGGGAATTTTATTAAATAAACCTGAGGTTCTTTCTAGAAAATTACAATTTATGAGTGCAAGAAAAGAAGATATTTTAGTACAATATGAATATTTTATGAAGTTGGTATATGGTATATAGGAAGTTGGGGAACCAGATGATCAGATAGATAGACAGTTGGCTCCAGGACTGGACCCAGAGGGTCATAGTTGGCGGGACGGTCTCATCCCCAAGGTGGGTCATTAGTGGGGTCCCACAGGGATCAGTCCTTGGGCTCCTCCTGTTCAACACCTACATCTCTGACATAAAGACAGGTATCAGGAATGAGATGAGTCTCTTTGCGGATGACTCAAAACTGGGGGCGGTGGTGGATGGGGAGGAGGGGAGGATGGCCCTACAGGGAGATCTGGAGGCTCTGGAAAGATGGTCTAGAAAGTGGAAGCTGAGGTTCAATGCAGGAAAATGCAAGATACTGCACCTTGGGTCCAGACACTTGTTGGGCCAAGTGTATACCCGGGAGGGGGGTTAATGCTACAAGTTTCGATGGCTGAGAGGAACTTGGAATGGTGGTGGTGGTGGATGTCAAGATGAAGTCTGAGACTTGTAGGAGGGCAGTAGCCAAGGCCAACAGGATGCTGGGATACATCGCTAGGGGGATCACCTCCAGAAGGAGGGAAGTGATACTCCCTCTGTATAACTGCTTGGTGAGGCCACACCTCGAGTACTGTGTGCAGCTTTGGAGGCCACACTTAAAGGGACATTAAACTCCTGGAGAGGGTCCAGAGGAGGTAACCAAAATTATTTGGGGCTTGGGGACAGGACCTATGGGAGGGCTCGAAGAGCTAAATATGTACAAATTGGAAGAGAGAAGGGACCGGGGGACATGATAGAGGTCTTCAGGTACATGAAGGGGTAAATAGGGGGAGAAGCAGTCAGGGTGCTTTGAAGGAAGGAGGAGGGGCAACTATAGGGCATGAGTGGAAGCTGGAGGGGGGAAGATTCAGGGGAGAAAGAAGGAGGTGCTACTTCAATGAGAGGGTGGTGGAGCCATGGAATGCACTGCCCAGGGGGCTGGTGGAGGCAGAAATGGTGGAGATGATTGGGGGGGTGAGACAGGTACAGGGGAAGGGTTCTGGAAGCAAAACCAGGGCAACGAGAATATCCAGAACTGGGAAGGGCGAAGCCAGAGAAGGTGAGGGGAGCAGCAAGGTCAGCTCCCAGGGTGGGGGCTGACCAAATCAGCAGACACAAAAGACCGTTAGCCTATACTACTGGCATGTTAGTATGTATGTTAGTATAAGTTACAAACTTGGGATAGGTCTAGGAAACAGAAGAAAAATCCCTTAAGTACAGTCCCCTGGTTTGATAATCAGTGTCGGACTTATAAAAAATTACTCAATAAAGTCATTCATTTACAAAGAAAAAACTTAGAACCAAATTATAATAAAGCCGTGATATTTTTAAAGAAAGAATATAGGTCATTAATAAGAAAGAAGAAAGCTGTACATGAAAGAATATTATGACATAAACTACAGGATGCTATTAGATATACAAATAACCAAGAGTTTTGGAAACGTATATTGTTTGCTGATAATAAGTTGAAATTAAATATTAAAGGAGTGATACTGACTGAGAAATGGGTTTCCTATTATAAAAATGTATATATGGACAATAAGGATGTAAAGAATAATAAAATTGTAGCTTATAATAAGGGTTCACCAAAGGGAATTTATGATAATTTATTTCATTTGAGCAAGTTCCAAGTTGAAAATGTTATTTTATTACAGAGGAAGAATAAAGCTCCTGGAATAGATGGCATATCAGCAGAAATTTACCAGTATAATTTTACTTGATAGAGCTATATTTTATACAAACTGTTTATTCATGTAATAGATATGCAAGAAATTCCAGATTCTTGGAAAACTACAGAAGTAGTCCCCATTTTAAAAAAAAGGGAGCAAGACACTCCCACAGAATTGTAGACCGATTGCTTTACGATCCATATCAGCAAAAATATTTTCATGTATTCTACTATAGGAATTCTATACTTGGGTTTTAGATAACCAACTTCTTTCAGATAAGCAGTTTGGATTTAGACCAAATCATTCAACTATGGACTGTATCTTCCTTTTAGATCATCTAATAAGAAAAACACAAGTTAAAGGGATTCCCCCTTTTTTGCATTCTTGGACATAAATTCAGCATTTGATAGGTAGAGAGATACTTCAGAAATTACTTATTGTTAAGGATATCAATAGTAAATTACTTGATCTTATTTAAGGAATGTATACAAAGATACATATATGAATTAGACACCCTAAAGATGGAAGATTAAGAGAGCCTATAGCAACAAGCTGTATAAAATACATGCACTGACAGTTCATTTGGCAGCTGACTGTGGTGGTGTGCGAAGGGCTGTGCTGGTTACTGAATCTGGGGTATGTATTGGGGGTGCTGGGGTGTGGGTACCACATGCTTGGGTGGGGGTGGGGGACTACTAGAGCACCAGGGAGGATAAGTTCAAGCACCATCACTGTCAGGGTGCAATAGGGTGGGGAGGGGGGCCACTAGATCACCAGGGAGCATACAGAATGGACAGTATCAGGCTGCAACGGGTTAGCAGAGGGGTACTAGATCACCAGGAAGCAACTACTGGGGATAAATTGGGGCAGACCACACACTGGTACATACTGGGTCAACCCCCAAGAGATGTCTAAGTACTGTTAGATTAGCCCTTTGCTAGTCTAATGGTACTTAACACTTTGTTCCTGAGGAGGGCTGTGAAATTTGGGACTGTGGTGGTCAGGGTCTGCCGCAAGCACCCTAGCACCATGTTGTAGCCACTTTCATGGCACAAGGCTGGCACTACCACACTTTGTCGCAAGCAGCCTGCAGATTGATGCAGGCTGCCTTTTAAAATTGCTTGGGGCACTACCCTTGGCACAAGGTGCCTGTTGTGTCAGACTTGTTTGATGCAAGCACCCTAGCACCATGCTGTAGCCACTTTTGTGGCACAAGGCTGGCACTAGCACACTTTATTGCAAGCATCTTGCATCATTCTCAGGCCTTTGAAAATCCAGCCCTATGTAGCTTGGCTCAAGACTAAACTAGACTAAATATGCTGTAATTAAAAAATAATATGCATTGCAGAGAGAATAGATCAAATGGATTTTAACCATTTAAAGAATGGATCCCAAGTACAATTATATGTTTTGTAGGTTTCAGATATCAAAAAGTTCATCCTTTCATTTAGAGCGGTCTTTACCAATTATTTTGGCTAGTTCTCTAAGCCTGGAGATTTTTCTATTTGCCTAAAATTAATCTCTTTAGACTTTATGCTGCTAAAAGGAGCCACATCTTTTTTTTTTTTATAAACAATAAGGGATAAAACAGAGATGGTATCCCCCAAAATAAAAATATTTAGATCAAAGGGAATACTCTGGCCTAGAACATGGGTATAACTTGCTGGATCCATTTCCATACTTGTAGAAAAGGGCATCCCCATAACATATGCAAAAGATCAGCCTTGGGTTATTGACATTTCCAGTGTGTATCATTTTATAAAACTTATCAGGAGTATGATACTAGTTATGTAGGATTATATACTGGATTAATCAGCCCTGAAAATCATTGTTTTATAAGCATTCTTCCATATTACATTCTAAGACACTTGAGATATTGTGAAATATAAACCTTTTTCACATTTTTCTTTAGATTATTGGTTAGATCAGGAATTGTGCCAGTATACAACCTCCAATCTATAGTTTGCCTGCTTCTCCTGTTTGTTTTGTAGTCATGATCAATTTTCCCATTCTTTGTTCAATGGGATGGTCATGGTCAGATCCATTATTTTTGATATCCCTTAGTTGTAAGCAGGAATGGAACTTAGTTTCAGTAATGGAGTGCAAGACTCAGTTACAGGGATCTACAATATAGTTTAGAATAAAGATGCCTTACTGTTCCCATTACTTGTTTGAAAGTGCTTCATTAAGCAAGGATTCTTTCACGAGGGAGTATATTCAATTGGAAGTGATTTGAAACCCCAGAGATTGACCAAACTGAATACATAATCTAGCTGATTGCTTTAAAATGGATGTTCTCTAACTGGCATAGGAATTATATGGACAAAGTGATAGATATGTGAATATGGTTTCAAAAGTGACCTTTTGAATAAAACCCATAAAGACAATTGTTCAAGGGCAAAAAACAGTAGCAAGCATGTTTAAATTAAAATGGTATATGATAAAGTTTGAGCTGCAGGAAGGGGAAACTGCCTTTATCCCAAGTGATGCTTGGCAAATTCTCTAGAATGTAAAGTATTTTAGATGTCAAAAATAATTTTTAAGGCATTCATTTTACCCCAAAGTGATAAATTTAGTTTTCTCTAATTTTGTAGGTCTACTTGTAGTTTAGAGAGGAAAGGCTATAAATTAATTTTAAGAAGATTAGTGAGGTTTACAGGAATTGTAATACCAAGATATGTTAGGGTTTAGCATGAAGAGAAAGTTGGTCAGAGTAGTAACAGTGTCGAGTATAGACAAAATCATGCTGAAGTACCACTTCCAATCTAGGAGGGACAACTTTTCTCTGAGATTACTTCATTGTTAATAAATAAACCTTTTTCATTCCAAATGTATCATTTTTCAAAATGTTTTTATATTTATTTGTGCAGCCATTTTATAAGCACAATATGGGATACATACCCAATGGACCTGGGCAGGTACTTATTCCATGGCAATCACCTTCCCATCATGTCTTATTACTTATTTAGTTCTATATTTATAATCCCCCTTATTTATTACTGAGGTCATATGCATAAAAAAATATCTGTGTTGATAAATCTTTATTGGCACCTATCGATTATTCTTCACTTGATTGTCATACTACTTGTGACATCCAAGTTATCCACATTGCAACAGACTGTGACCTCATAACATCAAATTATGATGTCAATTGGGGAATAAGCTAGCTGGCCCCGTGGCACTGAGGGTTGAGGAGCTGGATGCCACACCTTGGGCAATGCCGGTGACCCGGGTTCAGAAATGAGCCTGGGCTGCTGGGGGTTGGCAGGGGAGAGGGAGGATTGAGCATCTGGAGGACAGCTCTCCTCTCTCTTGAGGGGTTCCAGGGGCTATGCTCAGCAGATCAGTGGCCTCCGGTGGAGACTAGAGGTACTGACTTGCTAAAGGCTTCACTAGAGGGTTGCGGAGCTGTGGCTGGATGTTCCCAGGTGTCATTGCACACTTGGGGCTCCACTTGGGAGGGTTGGGGTGAAAGGGTGTAAACTGTCAAAGAAAAAAATTCCTCTGCCACCCGATAGATGACGGAGGGTCTGGGGGTGCAGTCTACATTTTCAATGCCGGGCTCCGTCTCTTACATCCTCTGTTCTCTGTCCTAGAGGCTGCCTGACTGGATTGTAGATAGAGTGCCAGGAGGCATAAATCTGGCAGTCCTGCCTCAGAGGACTCAGAGCCGGGGGGCTGGGTGGCTGAAGAAAATGGAGATACCCTCTCACAGGGGAGTGGAGAGGAATTGCAGGTGGGAGGAATCAAGGTGTCCACTGAGTGATCACTCCCAAAGGAGTTTGGGCTGGTAGAGTGCATAAAAAGAGTATATAAAAAAAAGGTGGGGAATAAGCTGTAGGGGAAGAGGAACCTTAAGGGATACAGATTCTATGTTCATGAAATATTTCTCAGTAATAAATAAGGGGAAAATAAATCTACAGCAAATATATAAAATACAAGCTGAACTGTATTGTTTTTCAAAGTTTGCATAAGCAACTCTTGGAAATTAGTTTGCTTCTTTTGAGAAAGCTTTAAAAACAGACATGAACAGTAGTGATATAAAGGTCATTGTTGCTTCTGTCAGCATCTGACTAATGGTGCCAAAATTCAGAAACCTTTGAAAGTCTTTGTAAAAGTGGCTTCAATATTCAGCAGCTTGCACACCAAATGGCACATGCATCCTTCTTTTGAGCAAGCACTATGGTGTTAGCCACAGTTGTATTAAAATGCAGTTATGGCTAAGGTGATTGCCACAGCTGCATGAAGATGCAACATAACTGGATGCTGCTACCTACTGAATGGTTTTGTAGTGTCCAAACGTCAGTTACATTTACTCTCAGTTGCATTACTGGGCAAGTAAATGTCCAGCATATAATCATTTGAAGAAATTCAGCTTATAAGCAGCCTACCCACTCCTAACAGTCCCCGGTACCAAACCTTGCAACAGGGCTCGCAGCTACACCTGCAAATTTATTTCCAGTGTAACTGAGATTCTGGGCCTACAGGTGTTTTCACATCACCAAGGAGTTCTCATGCACCTCCACTAATGTGGTGTACTGTATTCTTTGCAGGAGGTGATCAGCTATTTACATCGGAGAAACTGGTAGGCGTCTTGCTGACCATTTCAGGGAACATTACAGAGCAGTCAGGAATGGTGAAACTGCTAAACCCATTGTATCCCACTTTATCTCCAGGGACCACAATGTCAATGACCTTTCTGTTTGTGTCCTTCAGCAGGGCTTCGGGATCCTGACCATAGAAAAACATGGAAGCCAAGCTGATCATCGCCTTGGCTCTCAGCAGCCCTCTGGTTTAAATGATAGACTTATTTTCCACTAACATCTTTCAGCCATCCCTTTTTCCCTAAAGTCAATTTGTTTTTGTACTCATTTATTTTCATTTTCACCATATGTCTCCATTTCTGTCTCCTTCCACACATTTGTCACCTTTCAGCCTTCTTACAAGGCCCTGTTAATCAGTCTCTACCTGGGAACTTCCCCAGCTCTTTCTCTCCCATTATGCTTTATCTTTCCCATCATCACCTTTTTGCTTCACAGATTCTCTCTTAATCGTACCATTTATCACTTCTTCTCCCTTAGCCTCCCCCTTCTTCTTTCTCCACATATATAGATCTCTCTCATTTTACCTCTCCTCTACACTAACTTGTTTTTTTTCTCTTTTAGATATTTCCTGAAGAAGACCTAAGATCGAAACATAGATTTTTAACTCTATTTTCTATTTTCAGCGTGCATTTAATATGACCATTTTGTTTTGCTTTTAGACCACATGCTGACGTAGCGCCTTGCTTTTATATTTTATATATTGTCTGTGCTTCTCTTTCCTTTGATCTTCATAACTGGATTTACTTGCATCGACATAGGGCACCTGTCTCCCAGGGTTCATCTACTTCCTCTGCTTAATCCTTTCCAGAAGTCATAATCTTCTGTTTTTGATATCAAAGTGTGTTGATGTAGAAATAATTATGATGTCAGAACCTGAATACTGTAACTTCAGCAAATGATTAAATATTGTAGCACAACTGTATGGGACAACGACCTTGTTTACATATAAACCCTGCATTAGATAATGAATATAAATACAGAGTATCTGTAAATTATTATTATTTTGGAATCAATACAGTAAGAATAAATCAGATAGTGATGTCAGATCATAGTGTAGGTTTTGCAATACAGTATATGTAAGACTGCAGTAAAAAAGGCAAATGGGATTGTTGTGAGGAGGGGCAACTAAAAGGTGTGGCCAACCTAAAACATCTGGGACTTACTTATTTTGGTATTTTTGTAAACCTACAAATAATACTGGAATTGGAAAAATTTAAACTGGCAATAAATTAGTGAGTACTGAAAAATATATAACAGAGGGTTTTAATTATTTGATTATGAATACGCCACTCTACAATGAATGAATTAATACATCTTATAAAGATTATGAGGAACATTCCATGATTTACAGGGGCTCATAAACAATTCAATGAGCAAGACACAGTAAAACATATGCAACCTTTGAAAGGCAAAAAAGGGCAGTAATAAATGGATTGCAACCCATGGTATAAAAATTGGTGACCAGACATATCATAAAACCAGTAAAATATTTAATAAATATATTGCTCTGCACAAATAAGGTCCTGGATTGCTGAACATATGCAGTGGTAACATCTGTTTTTAAAACAGATGACTATCACATCATATCAACTATTTATTTATTTGTTTTTGTATTAATTGAAGTGTTTCCCAGGAGGCACACTGAACAACAAGTTACTCGTCTCACAGTGTGACTTATGGGCGGGGAGGGTTTACATAGGGTTGTGAAGGATGATCAGTTACAGTAGTATGTGGGTAGTACAAACAATCCAATATTGCAAGATTATACGACAGTTGGAACACAAGGTATTGTACAATAAACAGTAGTGGAACATTAGGTAAATTACAATGCATGTCCAAAATCATACAAAAGAGCATATAAATGTACAAAACAGTAATAATGTAATAGAACCATTATAGTGCATGAGTGTACCAGGAGCAGGCTCGAGGTAGTACACAAGTGCTGTTGGAGTAAAAAGGACAGTGTAGGTTGTACACATGGGTGACCCAGAAGGGCAGGAGGAGAAGAGAGGGGTAGAGGGGAAGAGTGGTAGGGGTAGCCATTTTCTTATTTTTTAAGGATGTTGAGAACCCTGCTGGTGGGGGGGGGGGTCAGAGTAGGAAGGCAGAAACTGGGGATAGGGATATTTATTTATTTCAAAGGTTTTACCAGGAAGTATACACTGAAATATAGTTTCTGAACCCAGTGGGCAGATCCCAGCCTGTTTATTTATTTATTAAGATATGAAATAACACATTTGAGTCAGGGCTTGTTTACAAAGGTTTCACATTGGAAACAATACAAGTAGAGAGTCAAAAGTCAAAATGGATGAGGTTACAAAACCAAAAAATTAGTTATACTATATGGAGCTGCCATTGGCTTTGTCACATAATTCAGCTGAACATATTTACAACTGGAAGTACACCAGGCATCATTCAAAGTATGCAAAAGGAAGAATGCTTAAGTGGTATGGGCAGGAGCAAGAGAAAACAGAATGTACAGTGCATAAGCAGATTGTGAGATAAAGGAGGGTGGTAGGGAGCAGCTCAGAGAACATTGTCATTGAGAGATAGTATAATGAAGGAAGGTGGGTGTAGATAGGAGCGGTGTGTGTGTGTGTGTGTGTGTGTGTGTGTGTGTGTGTGTGGGGGAAGTGGGTAGAAGGAGAGGAAGGGTGGAAACTGGGAGGCTGTAATGGGAAGGGACAAGAATTGACCGGGTGAAAAATTGTAAGGAAAATTTATTTTTTTATTTATTATTTTTTGTTGACCGGGTAAGTGCACTAGGCAAATCCTGCCTATTTTCAGGCACGGCCCGGGAGAGAGGGATACAGATGAATGTCAACTGAGCTTGAACCAGATGAAACTGTTGGTGGTATTTTTAGTGAATGAGGGACATTTGGCCAGGATACTGGGACATTCCCCTACTCTTTTCGATAAGTGCCATGGGATCTTTAACATCCACCTGAACTACCACCAATCCAGGCAGATGGGACCTCGGTTTAACGTCTCATTTGAAAGACGTCACCTCAGAAGTGCAGCACCCTTCTCTTGCTGCACTGCAGTGCCAGTACTGGGATATTAACCCAAGTGCCAGATGTGGGAACTGAACTCACAGCCCTCTGATCTCCCGGCCTCAGAGGCGAGTGTGCTACCTACTAGACTGGAAAGGGGCAGTGGTTAGATGGAGGGAGGAGACAAAATGGTAGAGCTCAGGAAGGAGTGGATGAGGAGAGGGATTACATTAAGCAGGGGGCACAGGAGCACAGCAGGGGGTGGGAATAATACAAAAGGAGGGGGGGAGTCGGGGGAGGGCAGGAAAGGGAGTTGCAATAGAACAACCTATGTGAAACAGTCACAGGAGGTACTGCCCATGAGGTGCTGGTGAAGATTGTACTTAAAGCCACTGAGTGTGGCAATGTTGGTAATTTCCAATGGAAGAGAGTTGAACCAGTTTGAGGCTTTGGTTTTGAAGGAGCATTGCCCTTGTGAAGTGCAGCAGTGGGGTGTGGAAAAGGTAAAGTATTCTGAATTTCTGGTTAGGTGGGAGACATGGAGAGGAGTCAAGACTGTGAGAACCCCAGGGGGCGTGAGACCCATCAAGGTCTTCTTTGCAAAGATACAAATCTGGTATCTTAGTCCGCCAGTTAGCTGGAGCCAGTTTGCTGCTCATAGATGTCACAAGTGTGAGAAAGGCGGGGAGCTGAGATGAGGAGATTATAGTCCTTGTTGAGGGCTAGGACTATGTGCTGGAGTGCAGTGTCAGTTGCTGATCTGTAGATAATGAGCCCATAGTCTATAATTGAGATAACCAAGCTCTGAATACCAAGGTTAAGGGCTTTAGCTTTAAGGCAGTGTTTATGCTTATGTAACAGTCCTAGGTGGGTATTCACTGCTTTAGCAATGTTATCAATATGTTTAGAGTACACAAGAATGCAGTCCAAGGTCAAACACAAGTATTTAAAAAACTAGACCTGCTCCAACTTTATCCCATCACTGTTCTTGATCTTTAGTTCTTGGTCTTTATGTTTGTTGTGGGTTCTGTGGAACATCATTGTTCTATTTTTTTTATAATGAAGGATGAGTTTTATTGAAACATGTCTCAACTTCCACAAAGCTTTTCTGCAGCTGACTCTGAAGAATGGAGGGATCAGGGTGGCACGTGAAGATAACTGTGTTGTCCGCATATTGTAGAATTATTTCATGGCAGGAGGCAGGAAGATTGTTCAGGAATATGCTGAAGAGCAATTGGCCCAGGATGGATCCTTGGGAACTCCACAATTGGACTGGGAAGGGGTGGGGGTGGGTAATGGATTCACCAATTCGAACCTGTTGGGTTCGGTCACAGAGGTAGCTATGGAACCAACGGGTGGCATCTTTTGGGAGTCTGAGGAGAGATAATTGTTCAGTCAGCAATGAGTGGTTAACAGTGTTGAACACCTTTGTCACATCAATGAAGAAGGTGCTGACGAGGTGTCCCAGATCAAGGTCATTATGGATGTAGGAGGAAAATTTGAGTAGAGCAGTGGTGTGCCCTTTATAAAAATTGTGTTGCTCGGGACATTGCTGGTTATATTTTTCCTGGTAATCGACAAGCTGATCAGCAACTATCTACTCAAGGGCTTTGGAGAGTGGGGGAAGGATAGAGATTGGTCTGTAGTTGCTTGTTAGAGTCTTGTCACTGCTTTTGTGAATGGGCGTCTCTGCTGCGGACTTCCATTTAAGGGGAACTGGGAAAGCATAAGGGAGCTGTTTAGGATATTGGTGTGTGGGGACAGAACTTCACCAATGGTGAGGGTGAGAAGTTTCAGATCAAGGGAATCTTAGCTGAATCTGGACCTCTGGAGCACTTTAAGTAAGTGCTTTTTGGCTAGGCCCTTGGAAATTGCTTTAACTCATTCTCTCCTAGTGGCCATTTTGGGTGGGGTTCAGCAATGGATGGTTCTGATGCCATATGGCAACTATGGGACTGAAGGAGTAGAACAGTGGGTTCCAGTGCATGCTCCCTCTTTTAACAGAGGGTAGTAAGTCAGGGGAGGGGTCAAAGAAGTTTGGTGATAGCACTTGACTAAGGACGGTGAAAGTAGCGTTGAATGCATGATCCACGGTGAAGGCGCCATCAATGTTGAGCATTGATTGTGTTACTTTAAGGTCTTTCCCTGTTATTTCAGAAAAGTTGGTCCAGAACTTCTTCATGTCTTTCCATGTACTAGCTAGAGCACGCCTATAGTAGCTAGTGTTCTCTCAGTGAATTGCTCTTGTGCAGGCATTTCTCCCTATTTTGTATGCCTGAATGTCAGTCTGAGTGCAGGTTGATTCAGCTTGGGACCAGAGTTGGTCCCGGATCTTCATTCATTGGAGGAGGCATAGAGTGATCTGTGGGTTGTTGGTAGCCTTGATCTTTTGCTTCTGATATGGGGCATGGATGTTGCAGGCATTGTTGAAGCTGGAGATGAAATACTCAAGTGCAGTATCCACATCAGGGGCTGTGTGGATGTGAAGTACTCAGACTTTGCAGATCTAGTAGCTTTACTAAAAGCAGTTGCAGAGGAATCAATAAGTTGTAAGGTAAGACATAGGCCCACAAGATTTATAAAACCTCCAGGCAAGGTCACATGTGTGGTTACAAGCCAGCAACTCAGTTGAGATTAATGGGAGGTGGAAACCTCATACCCTGGTTCTTTTAAGTGGAGCATGATGATCCCAGACAGACATAAATTTAGGGATGAAGAAATCAAGGGCATTATCCACATTACCAACTATAGAAAAGGGGGGCCAGTCAGTGGCTACCAGATCAGTATGAAGGTTGGACAAATCCAGTAAGTGGAATGATTGCATCTGAATGAATCTGGGGGGAACTTTGGATTGGGGAATTTTACGCACACAGTAGACCATATGGTGGTCACTGAGGGCATCTGAGAGGGTGTTAGCATCCACAATAAGATGGGGATGAGAGGAGATAACTCAGTCCAAGAGGGAATGATTTTGAGATTTGAAATTAAAGCGACTAGAGACAGAAATCAGTTTTTAAAAAGAGTGACTTTATGCTAAGATAACATTTTTGAAGGGGGGAGATCCAGCATAAGTTAAAAATCACTGAATATGGCTGGCCTGTTGGCACAGAGGGCTGAGGCGCTGATGCCTTACCTCACAACAGTCTGGTGACCTGGGTTCAGGAATGGACTTGGGGCGTTGGGGGTCAGCGGGGGAGGAAAGGATTGAGCATCCATAGGACTGCTCTCCTCTACTGGGTTAGGTAGCAGGGCCACATCACTCTGCAGTGGCCCTCGGTGGAGACCGGGATCACTGCATGAGTGACGCATCAAGGAAAATACTAGAAAGTGGAAACTGCTTCAGGATCAGTCAGATGATGGCTGCTGGTCCACCAATGCTTCTGAACCCCCCAGAGGAGCCATGATGACCTCAGCAGCACCCTGGGCCCAAGAGAAAAAGTGTGCTGGCTGTCCCCACTGGTGTTTTCCCCCTTGGAGGGGAGGGACCCACACAGGGAAGGGTTACGCTGGGTTACACAGGGAGGCTGTGATATGAGGTAAGGAGGCTTGAGGGGGGTGGGATGTATGTCAGGGACCATGGTGGCCTGAAGGAATGGAGGGTCCTAGAGTATGTAGAGGGGAAAATAAATAATGGGAAAAAAAATCACCTAATTTGAGTAACTATTAACTATTTTAAGTATTATGAACTATTATACACTGTAATATTAACTATTATAATATTAACTATTAACTATTTTATTATTTTGAATGGTCTATAGGCCTATATCGGTGTTACTGGCTTTGTTAAAATGAACGAAAACAGTTGCATTAGAGCAACTGACAAAATATTTGGAAACAAATGAATTACTAACTGTTGACAACTATGGATTCAAAAGAAAGTTCAGCACATCAACAGCCTTGGCCAAGTTGACTGGAGGCATCTCTTAAAACATTGACAATGGTTTGCTGACAGGTGTAGTTTCTATCAACCTGACTAAGACCTTTGATCTGGTGACTACACCATTCTGGCAAAGAAGCTGTTGAACATAGGGGCAGATGAATCAACTTTAAAGTGGTTTGAAGACTGTCTGGTAGAAAAGAGATGAGTAAAATTGATGCAGCAAAATGCTTCCTTTGAAGCAGTGTTTCTTAAGGTTCCATTATGGGCCCACTCCTGTATTTCATTTTTGTTATCAACATACCAAAAGTCTGTGAAAATGATCAACTATTATGAATGCAGATGACACAGTCTTATACTGTATTCAGTGTCCTCTAGTGTGGAGGTCACCCAGGCAGTAAGGGGGAAGAGGTCAGCCTACAAGAAATTCAGGAGGACCAAGAGGGAGGAGGACAGGGTAGATCACCTGAAGACAGCTAGTGCAGCAAGCAAGATAGTCTGGCAGACTAAAGCTCTGAATGAACTGTAGCTAGCTGAAGGAATTAAGAAGGGATAAAATGCCTTTTTTTTGCTGTATTAATGAGAAAAGGGACAAGAAAGATGGGCTTGTTAAGCTCAAGAAAAGGGACAGGTGGGTGGAGGAGGAAGGAGGCAAAGCAGAGGTGCTGAATGAGTACTAATGTTGTCTTCACCAGGGAGAGAGACAGACTGGTGCCACTAGGGAGAATGAGAGGAGTAAGGGGTGGGGGCAACAATGTTTTGATATTGGTGGATAGGGAAGGGACACTAGCACTGAGGGCAGACAGACAAATCCCGAGGCCCAGATGGCATACACACAAGGGTGCCCGAAGGAACTGGTGGAGAAGCCTGCAGATCGATTGGCTGGCCTGTTCAGTAATTCACTGTAGTCAGGCATGGTAATGGAGGACTTGATAATGGCACATGCATTGCCTCTGCATAAGAGTGGTCCCAAGGTTGACCCAGGGAATTACAGACTGGTCAGTCCGACTTCAATCATGTGTAAATTCATGGAGACCATACTTAAAGAAAGGGTGGTAGAGTTAAGCAATAATGCCCAACAGGGTGTGTGTCATGCTGGGATAATGTCACGCCTCAGGTGATTGGGCACAAGGCCGCAGGCCGAGTGCATCCAACAACTGAGGCGTGACGTTATCCCAAACAACACACACCCTGGAGGGCATTATTGCTATTATACAATGGCTCATTGTTATACATAAAAAAATAAAAATTTTGAAGAATGTTTTTATTAATGTGGAAAATATTTTTGTTTCTTATGAGGAGATGCAAAAAAAGGGATGATGAATAGTGGCCATCAAGATGACAGTAGAGCCATGATGTTGTGCTGGGATAACATCACGGGTCCTGCCCAAGACTAACCAATCACATTGCAGGATTTTTTCTTGCCATCGTATAATATCTGGGTAAGCAAGGGCTCCAGGATGAGAGGCAGCATGGGCTTATGGGATGGAGATCATGTCAAACAACTCTGACTGACTTCTTTGACTGGCTCACTAAACCAGTGTAGAGGGACAAGCAGAGGATATCCTCTACCTGGACTTCAGCAAGGCCTTTGACTCTGTACTCTACAAGAGGTTGATCAAAAAGTTGGCAGATCTTGGGATTGGAGAGAAATTGACCAGATGAGTGGAAAACTGGCTGAGAGGTGTACCCAGTGTGTGATGGTGGTGAGGTCAGCTATCTAGCACCAGGGAGGTCACTAGTGGGGTTCCACAGGACTTGGTGCTGGGACTGGTGCTGTTCAATGTCTTTGTCAACAATATTAGGGATGGCATTAAGGGCAAACTTTTTCTATTTGCAGACAACAACAAGAAGCTCTGTGGGAGGGTGTACACTGCAGAAGGCATACGTGACCTATAGGAGGATCTGGAAAAACTAGAAAGGTGGTCTGGAATTTGGCAGCTTGGCTTTAATGCAAAGAAATGCAGTTATGCACATTGGAGCCAAGAACCCAAGGACTGAGTACAGCCTGGGAGGGGTCCGGATACCTTGATCAGAGGAGGAGAGGATCTGGGAGTGATTGTCCAATGAAGGGCAATGACGATGATGATCATGGGTAGGACATATGAAGAGAGATTGGAGACCCTGAACATGTACTCCTGGAGGAGATGAGAAAGAGAGGAACATGATTGAGACCATTAAGTATTTGAAAGGAATAGATAGAGTGGATAAGGAGGGATTTGCAAGCAGTGGGAACTGAAAAATGAGGACACAGCCTCAAATTGGAGAGGTTAGAAGCAGGCCAGAAACACTTCTTCATGGAGATGGTGGTGGGTTGGAATGTGGTTCTGGAAGATATGGTTTTGTTGACATTAGAGGACAGCTCCAAGACAGGCTGGGTTAGAGTTAAGGGGAAAATAAGGGTCAGGGGGCAGATAAATGGTGATTTGAAGAGGGGGAAGAGGGGGAAGGAGCAATGTCACTAGCTTATGCTGAGAACCCTTCAATGCTAGCAGACTACATTTGCTTAATGGCCTTATTTGTTTTTGAAATTGCAATTTTTTATTATTCCCTTTTTTTTTTCCACAATTACAACAGGATACAATATAAAAAGAAAGATAAAAAAAGGGGGAAAACATATGGGGGCCAAATACAATTAAGTTGGCCAAAAATAAAAAGTATGCTACTCAAACAGAGCACTTGTTACATCTTACCCCCGACAAATTACATTCTGAACAGGTTATCCAATTAGGGCCCGTCTAACATCGGTCCGATAGCCCCCTTGCTCAATCATTTATACAATTCAGGCCCAGAAACTTCCCAAATAAAATAATGACAAACCCAACAAAGATTAACATTAAATACAAATACCCCAAGCCCACCCCTTACCACCCCCTTCCCCGGACCCATGGTGAAATTACCCCTTCTAATTTAATAAATGGCATATAACCTCACATCCAAGCTGGCCATAGCCCATAGGATGACCTCTTTGACTCATGCCGGCCCTTTAATCCAGGGCTTCTCTAGCTAGTATTTCAACAACTGTGATTCCTTCTTCTTTACTCAAATATTCAAGGAATGGGAACCAGCGAGATCTATGTAAGATGGACTTTAAATTTAGGTTCGCTGTGAGTCCTTCCAATAATTTAATTTCATTACAACAGGATAGCCAGAGTTCACCACCAGGAGGCATCTTAGACCACCACAACCTGGTAATTACCTTCTGGGCTGCGACCAGGAGGATTGGAAACAAGTAATAAGCCCTTGACCCTGTTAGACCCTGAGGGGGTTCCCCCAATAACAAATGGCGAGGGTGGTCTAGGTTTCCCACCTGCAAAATCCATTTTAATCCCTCTTTAATACCAACCCAGTAACCCCTAATAATCAGGCATCCCCCAAAAATATGTTCATGCGTCTCTTTCATCCCACAGCCCCTCCAACATTCCACTGAATGAGATTGACTAAAATGTTTGGTCAGTACAGGTGTTCTAAAAAATCTTGTAAGCACCTTCCATCTAAATTCCCTCCAGGAACTGGACGCTGAAGTTTTATTAGCCAGTTTCCAAATTACCTCCCATTTTACCTCTCCTTCACCCAATCCCAGTTCCTCCTCCCAAACTCCCTGAATCTTCAGCCTGGGTTTCGGCTCCAAGGCTCCCCTGCCTGATAAATCCTGGAAATCAAGTGGGAGGTTTGCGGTCTTTCTCCCAACCAACCAATAAGTAATTCTACCAGGGAGTCTTTCGGTACAGACCCCTGGTTTCCCTTTTGTCCTTCTTCCTCCCGCAGATAATGTCTGATCTGCAAGTAGGCAAAGAAATCAGAAGAGGGGATTTTAAACTCCTGCTGGATCTGAGTGAAACTTTTCATAACATCCCCACTGAATAATTGAACAAAACTACCCAGTCCGGATTTCTGCCACCTCAGGAAGACCGGGTTTTCTGCTCCTAATTTAAATTCAGGCCTTTCCAAAATTTTCCCCTGTCTTAACACCAATGTTTGCATCCTGTACTATGATTCTCTCACTATCTGGAACCAAAGCGTAACTAATGTTTTGAGCCCCGGACTGGGCAGATTGTGGATAAGTCTGGGGTTCCTCCTGTTAAAGAGAATTGATGACAGAGCAAGGATGCATGCGCTGCAAATCCATTTTGGCCCAACTCTGAGCCGGCGCCGGGGATGCATATACCAGGAGGAACTGCAACTGGGCCACCCTAAAATACCTTTTAAAATCTGGAACTCCCAGACCCCCTTTCCCTTTAGATAATTTCAACAACGCCCAGCTCAACCTTGTTTTTTTCCAAGCCCAAATAAAATTGCATATAACCCTTTGGAGGTCAGCCCAAAACTTTCTAGGGGGATCCAAGGGGATGGCATCAAATAAAAATAACATCCTTGGAAGAACATTCATTCTTATTGATTCTACCCTACTGGAGATACTAAGTGGAAGAGAGGCCCACCTAGCGCAGTCTTTCTTCACACTGTCTAGTAGTCTCAAATGGTTGACCTTAAAAAGATTACTCGCATACCTCGGGATATGCACTCCCAGATAGCGGAATTGGGTGGTATTCTATCTTAACCCCGTTTTACCCCTGACCTGGGCCGAGATTCCTGTCCCCAAAGTGGTTGCCTCTGACTTAGATTCATTAATCCTAAACCCTGAAACCGAGCCAAACTCCTTGAGTATGTTCATCGCTATTGGTAAGGAACGTTGGGGGTCACCCAGATACAAGAGGGTATCATCCACATACAGAGATATGCGGTTGTCCACCCCCACCGTGATCCCCACAATACCTTCATGAGCGCGGAAGGCCTCAGCTAGCGGTTCCATACTTAAAACTAACAAAAGGGGTGAGAGGGGATGTCCCTGCCTCATGCCCCTCTTAATACAGAAGGGCTGAGAAAGGAGGCCATTTAGTTTAATCTTGGCTGAGGGTTTAGCATATAGGGTGCCCACCCATGCCTGGAACTTGAGGCCAAACCCAAATTTCTTCAGTACCTCATCAAGATAATCCCACTCCAGGCGATCAAAGACCTTCTCGGCATCTAGTGTGATCACCACTGCCTGCCTTCATCTCCCCTCGGATTGAACATGGGCCATTACTGTGAGCAGTCGCTTAACATTGTCATGCAGGTGCCTACCCGGAATAAATCCAGATTGGTCTGGGTGGACCAGCCTGGTTACCACCGACTGAAGCCTATTTGCTACCATTCTAGCGAATATCTTAACATCTAAATTTAGTAGCGATATTGGGCGATAGCTACCGCACAGGGACTTGTCTTTGTCTGGTTTAGGAATAACAGATATTAAGGCCTGTGCCCAAGTGTCCAGGGCATCTGTGGCTATATGGGCCCCGTTGCAGACCTCTAAGAATAATGGGGTTATCTGCTCACTGAACTTTTGATAAAACTCCGCTATATACCCATCAGGGCCTCGGGCTTTGTTATGTTTCAATTTTTTAATCACCTCTTTTAATTCTAACAAAGAAAACGGTCTGTCCATTTCTTTTTCAAGGTCTTGAGTAAGTTTAGGCATGTTAAGACCTTTCAGAAACTGTTTAATCGAACCCAATTGATTTACCCCAGCCTCATATTTGTACAAATTTTCATAAAACTTCCTAAAACAGTCCGCTATCTGGGAGGATGCTGACACGTTTCCCCAGGGAAGAGGGGTCCTGCACCCCCAAAATAAACCTGTCTGCCTCTTGCTTCTTCAGTCTGAAGGCCAGCAACCTACCCGCTCTATCACCACCACTATAATACTTTTGTGCCGTGAACCTAAGAGCATTTTCCGTTTTTGACAACAAGAGGCACTGCAGCTGCTCCCTTGCCATTTAAAGCTCCTTAAGAACACTACTTGCCCCATCTTTTTTATGCATTCCTTCTAACTCTTTAATTTTCTGTTCCAGGGTCTCCTGTTGCTGTTATCTGGCCTTCTTTTGTTGTGTTGAGTAAGAAATTACCTCACCTCTCACCACTGCCTTTAGCCCATCCCAGAGGTACTTCACCTTCGACACCGACCCTGTATTCTCCCTAAGATAATTTACTATAACCTCTTCAATCTTGGACACAAAATTTTTGTCTTTAAGGAGCCCAGCATTTAGATGCCACACAGACTGTTTACTCCGGCGACCTAAGGAGATGGACAAACTAACTTTAGCATGGTCGGAGATGTATATGGGGTATATCTGTTAGTCTACAATAGTTTCCACATTAGATTTAGGTATATAAAATCTGTCTAACCTTGAATAAGAGTCTTGTGGATGAGAATAAAAGGTGAAGTCCCTACTGGAGGGATAACTATCTCTCCACGTATCTACCAATCCCAGTTCACTGCGCAGGCGTGACAATGTCCTGGGGCCTACACCCTTCTCCTTACCTCCCTGGCTTCCCGACCTGTCTAGCTTAACCTCTTCCACACAATTCCAATCTCCTCCTATAACCAAGTGGCCCTCCAGGAGCGCTGCCACCACCCCAAATGCATACCTAAAAAACTCTGGGTCAACAGGTGTGGAGCATAAATATTAACAATATGAATTACCCTGTCCAAGAACCTTCCTGAGAGGATCAGCAGTCTACCTTCGTCATTAGAAAATGAATTTAATGAGGCAAATCCCAGTCCCTTTCAGACTAAAATGGCTACCCCTGCCTTCTTAGGATTCTTATTGGATGCAGAGAACACTTCCCCTACCCACATACGGCGTAATTTACTATGTTCCAATGTCGACAGGTGGGTTTCCTGCAAGAGGCCGACGTCACAACGTCCCCTTGCTAGATCCTGCAAAATACTGTGCCTCTTAGCAGGCGAACCCAACCCCTTGACATTATATGTCACTAATTTTATGGTTCCCATGTAAACTTATCACCAATTTCATCCATTCCCACCATCTACTTTGCCTAAAGTTCCTCTCCTCGTCCTCCTCAGTGCAGAGGGCAAAGAGCCACGCCTCATAAGTGCCTATATAACTATCTTCACCACGGGTCTCCCCCCCCACAAACCCCCCCGAACCCCCCAATACAACAAACCAAGTGCAAACATGTCAGAGAGAAATATCCCCATAGACAAACTATATACAATGTAGTCCAATCGGACCATGGTTAGAGAGAAGTTCCCTCCACCCGGGAGCATGGGCTACTGCTTAGCCCTCAAACCTCTCCCCCCTTCAATAGGGCCACAGGGAAGGTGATCTCCTGGGGTAATGTTATAGCGGGAAGGCTACAACACCTGGGGTGATAGCACGATCCATGAGAACCCTTACTAACTAAATTGTGGTCTGCCAACCACCGCAGGAGCACCTATCCCCTGAAACTACCTCCGGTGAAGACGGTGCTTTATTTCTTAGTATCTAGGGATGGGGAGTCAGCGAGAGCCAGCAAAACTGTGGCCATCACCGCCTGCCACACCACACCTGCTAACGGTGCCCGTGAAATTAATAATAAAAAAGAAACTGAGAATGGGAGAGGTAGAACGAAGGATGGGGGGGGGGACAAGGGAATGGGGACACAGAAGGGGAAAGGATATAGGGAAGCAGGGAAAGGGAAGATTAACAAAATAATATAATAAGCAATAAGGGAGTGGGAGGCCCCATGCAGGTACAGTAAAATCCGATTACTTCAGACATCCACCTGGACAATCAGGCCCACCCCCCCGAAGGCCGAGGCATCACTTCCTTGCGTCTGCCTCCTCTTAAGTGCCTGTGGAGAGGAACAGTGAGTCAAAAACTAATCAGCCCAGAACCGGGAGAGGTCCCAACCAAGCATACAGCCCGGCTTCCTTAGGAAGGGCCACCTTAATATATCATCTCCAGGGCACTCATGAATATACAGGCCTTAATTTAGGGCCAGTCTGGGTTATTCCACCCAAATCGCCAACCGCCCCTCGTGGCAGGGTTAAAACCCCCAAGAAGCCGCAGGCAGAAGGCCTTCCTGGCCTCATATAATGTTACCCAATATACAAGCATAAAAGATTAGAGCAGTCTGTTCAAAAAGAATAGTTCTGAGTCCAAACCACCAGATCTGTCACAGTCACCATCAGGTCATCTTCTTAGAATGTAGACCTTTCCCCAGCTGACAAAGATCCTTGCACAACTGTTCGTCCAGGCCCCCAGGCCTACTCTCCTTCCCTCCTGCCTCCTTGCTTATCGTCGACCAGGTAAGGTGCAGCAATGTTTGATCTTGAATGTCCGATTGCAGGTCTGGAAGTGTAACTCTGGCTTTTTGGAGTGGCCTTCTCGCTTGCAAAAGGGGAATCATAAAGCTTACTGCCAGTAGACCAATGCACCAGTAATTTAGCTGGGTACCTTAGAAATGCTTTTATCTGCTTTTCTCTGAGCTGTTTAATGACTGCCAGGACTCTCTTCCTCTTCTGCATGGTCGCTGGGGGGAAATCATGATCCCTTTTCCCATTCAGGTTTAAGTCTTTTTTACCCCAGGCTTTGCACAGCACCATTTCTTTTACTGGATATCCAGTGAACTTAACCAAGATAGAGCGAGGAGGGGCATCGCTGTTCGGCTTGGGACCCAAGGCCCTGTGTACACTTTCCAACTCGAGGGGGTCAGCATCAGGGATCTCCAACTCTTGATGAAGCCAGGATTTAACAAATTCAACTGGATTGTCTTGCTCCGCTCCTTCAGGGAACCCAAAAATTCTAATCGTCTTCCTCCTGCCACTCGATTCCGCATCCTCCGCCCTGGCCGTTAACTCTCTCTCCCTTCTTGCCAAGTATACCACAGCCCTGCTTAGTCGGATGGAATCCTCACGGAGCTCCCCTAGGCCTGTCTCTAAATCTTGCGTTCTTCTCTCCAACAGTTTCAGATCCTGCTTGATATCTTTCACGTTGTTGTCAATACGTTGTAGCATTTTTACAATATGGGCTGTCGCCCTTCCGTCCAGGGAGCTCCCCCTTGAAGCAGTTTCTTCCTCCTCCCTCTCTGTACCAACCGGCGATTCTGAGGCTCTATAAGGCGATATGGGCTACAATCCGCTTGGAATCTATGCTTCGTCGGAGTCTTTCTGACACTTCTGCCCTGAGTTTTCGTTAACTGACTCATTATTGAAGCTGCTGGCTTAGCAAAGAGACAATTTCAATGTCTTAGGGCACTGGATTAACTTTGATTTAACCACACCACCGCGGAGCTTAGAATGCAGCTACCATTCGATACGGTGACGTCACCGGAAGTGGCTTAATGGCCTTATTTCGCTGGTTTTATCACATGTTTGTATGTCCATGCTGGGAATGCAAGAGTGAATGTAGAAGAATGCCTGCAAAGCACCTAGAACAGGTTATAGACCTGGTTTCCTTGTAATAAAATTTAGTTGCATGAAAACAGAACAAAACAAAACTATGGTCTTTGGGATCAAGTAGAAGCTGGAAGCAAAAGTAAACATTTTGGTGTCTGATTGTCAAACACTATAAGCAGTTAAAAACTTTGACTACAGTATTTGCATGTAACAGTAGATCGAATACTTACATTTCAAGGTCATATTAATTACCTTGTTAGTGACAAAGAAGTTGAATGGAAAGTTAGACTTTCTTTAGAGGGATCATTTCAGTTGGACATCAGAGGATGGAAAGATAATAGTCAGACTGGTTTTATTTCCTGCCCTGAAATATAATTCTGTTAATGCATGGCTTGCCTGAAAGTGAAATGCAAAAATGTGTAACAACTTTTAAAACATATGTAGGTTTCTGACAATCTGTCTGTCTGTCTCTCTATCCCTATCTATCTATCTATCTATCTATCTATCTATCTATCTATCTATCTATCTATCTATCTATCTATCTATCTATCTACTAATGTGGGCATTTGGTGTCCTCTAAAAATAATCTATCAATCAACTGTGATTTCACACAGAAAGGCTCTTAACGATTAACTGACACAACTCAGCAGAGAAGTGCCAGAAGTGCCCTATCTTACCTACAGTACCTCCTGGTACAGAGGGTGCTGCAAACAGAGGTACTGTTAGGCAATATTTACTGTAAAGATACGGTGGAGCGCAATGCACTCCCGTGCCACAGCACTGGGTCCACTTTCTGTTCCAAATCTGAGGATGACGTCAGGTTGGGATGGGGACCTGGCAAAATGACATTTCATCAGCAAAAGTGCCACAGAATTAGCATTTCACTGGTGAAAGTGGCATTTCGCTGGTAAAATGCAAATTCTGTGGCACTTTTGCTGGTGAAATGGCATTTTGCCAGGTCCCTATCCCAACCTGACGTCATCCTCAGGTTTGGATCGGGAGGGGGAACCAGTGCTGCAGGAGGGGCACACATTGTGCTCTGCCACATCTTTACAGTAACATAGTGCCTTACAGTAACTCCGTTTGTGGTACCCTCTGTACAGAGAAGTACTGTAGGCAGGATAGGGCACTACTGCCATCTCTCTACCGAGATATGTCAGTTGCTTTTTAACACTCCAAAAGTACTTGGTAGCAAAGTGCAATCTTCAGCTGTTCTAAAATTATTATGTAAAATGTCAGCTAGACATTATCTAGAAAAAATGACTAAAAACAAAATTAAAAAAGGCTCTTCTTGTTATGGACTGAGGCTACTGAACAAGGCACCTTCGGGACAGTGCCCACCTAGCCTACTCTCCCATCATCTTGGGGACTTCCCTGGCTCAAATCAGCACCTCGTAGGTGGTACATAGCCAGTGGCTGGGTGGCAAGTATCCTCCTGTTTGTTAAAATTTTCCACCTTGTTTTCACTCCATTCCCCTGAGCTTGGTACATGCACCATGATGCAGATATGTGGCGTGAATATGCCACACACCCTCAGTGCGTGCACCCATCCCTCTGGGATATGACCACTGCTGTGCCACCTAGCCTCTGCTAGGTGGCAGCTAAGCAGTGTCATGTACTGTCCCCCCCTCTCAGAAGGGGAGGAGAGCTGCCCTGGTGTACTCAATCCTCCACCCCCCTGGCTGGTGCCAGCGTGATCCTGGTCCATTTCTGAACCCAGGTAATAAGTGTTGCAGGTAATATGACAACCACTACTTTAGCCCAAGCCACCACTGGGCCATCCCCTATAAACTCTTTTATTTTAAGAGAAGGTTTAACGAATGTCTGTATAACAATTTTGATTTGTAATGGAACATTGTGGTACATACAAGATTTATTGGTTATATGAGAAGGTCTTTGTAAGATGTAAAACTTGTATCTAGTTCAGGTTTTTATTGCATCTTATATACTGTACATGTATTATAAAATGGTTTGTTCTTCCTAGTTTTGTACATCATTTCTCCCAGTGTGGCTAAAAATGGTCTTTTTGATCCCGTCCACTTTCCTGGTAAAATAGAAATGAATAAATACATATATACATACATACATAATGTATGCATACATATAACCCTACATAAATAAAATCAATAAGTTGAGTTGTGTCTAAATATGTAATAACATAGTCACATACTGATTTAAGGTCAGAAGGGACTCTAGGTCCATCAAGACCACCCCCTGCTTCAAAACCAGGAATCAGTAAGTATGCTGTTCAGATCGGTACTAATTTATAGTGAGGCAGATAAGGACCGCAAGGCCCATCCAGTCTGCCAATTTATTTTTCTACCTTATAAATATGCCATTGGTCTTTGCTCTGTCAATGGCCTATCTATTCATACTAATCTGTATTGCTCCCTTATGCCTATCCCATGCCTGTTTGAAGCCCTGCACTGTATTCATAGCCACCACTTTCTGAGGTAGGCCATTCCATGCATCCACCACCCTTTCTGTGAAAAAGAACGTCCTCACATTACCCCTTAATTGGCCTCCCTCTAATCTCATGCTGTGTCCTCTTGTCCTGCTATTTTTTTTGTATTGAAACATGTTACACTCTTTCACCCTGTTAATGCCCTTAAGGAGTTTGACTGTTTAGATCATATCACCTCTCTCCCGCTTTTGCTCTAGGGTATACATATTGAACTCTGTTAATCTGCCCTCATATGTTTTCTGATGCAGTCCCTGCACCATTTTGGTTGCCCTTCTCTGGACTGCCTCAATTTGGTTAATGTCCTTGTGAAGGTGTGGCCTCCAGTACTGTACGCAATACTCCAGATGGGGCCTAACCAGTGTCTTGTAAAGAGGGATTATTACCTCCCTCTTCTGACTTGTGATACCCCTACAATACACCCCAACATCCCCTAGCCTTACCTACTGCTGAGTGGTCTCCTTGATGATTTCAGGTCATCGGTGATGATGATGCCCAAGTCCCTTTCTTCCCTTGTGACTGCCAGCAACTCCCCTTCCTGCCTATAGGTAGCTTCGGGGTTTCTCTTCCCTATGTGCATGATCTTACACTTCATTGCATTAAACCCCAGTTGCCACTCTTCCAACCATTTTGCCAGTTTATCCAGATCTCTTCTCATTCTGCCCACCCCATCTGAATCATCTACTCTGTTGCAGACCTTCGTGTCATCTGCAAACAGACAAACCTTACCCTCCAGTTCATCTGCAATGTCACTGATGAAGATATTGAAGAGGACTGGCCCCAGGACTGATCTCAGAGGTGCCCCACTTGTGACTTGCAGCTCTTCTGACTGTATACTGATTACCACCACTCTCTGTTTTCTGCCTGTCAACTAGTTTGCCACCCAGTTGACCAACTTCTGACCCACCCTGAGCCTTCCCAGCTTATTAATCAATTTTCTATGTGGAATAGTATCAAAAGCTTTGCTGAAGTCAAGGTAGGTGACATCAGCTGCTCCCCCTTGGTCCACCACTCTGGTTACCCAGTCAAAGAAATCTATGAGATTAGTTTGACAGGACCTTCCTTTTGTAAACCCCTGCTGTCTTGGATCCTGTGCTCCTATGGATTCCAGGTGCTGCACTATTCTTTCCTTAAGTAGTGCCTCCATAATCTTGCCCACTACTGAGATAAGACTGACTGGTCTATAGTTCCCTGCCTCCTCCCTGCTACCGCACTTGTGGAGCAGGATCACATGGGCCCTTCTTCAGTCTTCTGGGACCTCTCCTGTGCTCAGAGACTCACTAAACAGTTCTGATAATAGCTCTGCTAGTTCCACCCTTAGCTCCTTTACTACCCTGGAATGTATGCCATCAGGTCCCATTGCCTTGTCCACCCTGAGCTTATCGAGTTCTTGTAGGACCCTTTCTTTTGTGAAGGGACTAGTGCATTCCTCCCTCCCCCACTGTGTCCATGATGCTGAGCTGTGGGCCCTCCCCTACCTTCTATTCAGTAAATACTGAGCAAAAGTCTCTATTTAGAATAGATGCTTTTACATGGTGCTCCTCCTCACACACACCCTTATCTTCATTGATCTTAGCAATACCCCCTCTGGACTTCCTCCTTTCACTAATGTATCTATAGAAAGTCTTGTGCTAGTGTTTCCTTGCTTTGGGCCTTTGCCTGCCTTACTGCCTTCCCTGCTTCCCTTAGGGAAGTTTGGTATGCTTCCCTATCTTCATCCCACTGCGTTCCCTTATATTTCCTAAAGGCCAACCTTTTGGTTCTGAAATTTTCTGCTACTATTTTTGAGAACCAAAGTGGTTTCCTTTTTCCTTTGCACTTCCTCTTCTCTCTAACACAATGGGACGTTGCTTCAAGTAATGCTTGCCCACTTTGCCTGTACCCCCCTCACCTGTATTTTTTCTTGCCAGGGCTAACTTAACTCTGTTAGCCATTCTTATCAAAGTCAGCTCCTCTGAAGTCCCATATTTTTGCCTTGGAATGGGATGATTTAGTTGTAGTGGCCAAAGTGAACCATACCATGTGATGGTCACTGGCCCCCAGGTGACCTTCTACCTGGAGTCTGTGATCCTTTCCCTGTTAGTCAGTACTAGATCTAGGATAGCCCTGTCTCTTGTGGGTTGTTGTAACAGTTGTTTGAGGCTCTCCTCTTGCAGGGAATCCACCATGTGTCTAGTTCTGGCAGATGTTCCTGCTGGTATTGACCAATCTGTATCTGGCATGTTAAAGTCTCCTATTACCAGAACCTCCCCTTTAGCTGTCATGTTTTGTATATCTTCTAACAGTAATTTGTCTGTGTCCTCCTCCTGATCTGGGGGCCTGTAGACAACCCTAGTTCGTATGGCTGTCACATTTCCAGTTTCCAAGGTGACCCAAGTTCTTCTGGCTCCTTATATGTATTCTGAATTTCTGTAGCTTTGCTATTTTCATTGACGTACAGGGCCACTCCACCCCCTCCCTTTTTTTGCACCTCAGTTTCTTCTGAAAAGTACATAGCCAGTATTGAAGTCTCCCAAGTGTGGTTACTGGTAAACCATGTCTCGTTAATTGCTACTATGTCCAGTTTAGACTCTGTCATTGCTTGCAGGTCTGGGATCTTGTTTCCCAGACAATGAGCATTTGTGTACATGATTTTCCATTGGCCAGATTTTGGTGTGTTAGTTGTTGGGTGAGGTCTGGCATTTCCCCTGTGTGTCGTATGGGAAGCCGGACCATTTTCCTTACCTGGTGATGCAAATGAACTGCAAACATGCTGAACTCTTGTTTGACCACTAGCTGGGGGGGGGTGTTCTTCCCATTTGATATATGGGGTGCTGCATCCCTCTCCCCCTTTGCTACTTTCAATATTCAGCAAAGATGTCAAACTTCTGCCCCAATGCACTGACTCCCTCTTTAGTTAGATGCAGTCCATCAAATTTAAAGAACTTTCGCTCCCAGAACTGTTGCCAGTTCCCTACAAGTTTGTGTCTTTTTTCCTGCCACTAGCCCTTGAGCCACACATTTAGCTCCTCTTTCTCCTCTTCTTTGACCTTCTGTTCATCTGCCCCACCTCTCCCTGACTAGCAGGATCTCAGAGAAAGAGATGCCAGATTAAATGGATGATAGTTTGTCACCCATCCTAGTCAGGTGTTCCTTGGTCTCCACAACTGACTAGCTGGCGAGATTATTAGTCCCTATGTGTACCAGGACTTTAGTGTTTTCCCCTGCTTCCTGAACAATTTTAGCAATGTGGTCAGTGTCTCTCTACGCTGATGTACCTGGGAGACATCTGACCATTACCCTTGGCTGGAGATAGGTATCAACTGTTTTCAAAGCTTTTCTGAAAGTTGCCAGTCCATTTTAAAATGTTCCTTTTTATCATCTATGAGCCATTACAGTTGCAGTTTGGGTCACAACATGGTACAGACACAGCATTAATCAAAGTGTTACATGATCTCCAAATTGAGAAGGACATAAGGGGAACATTCTTCATTAATTCTTCTTTTGCAGTTTCTGTTACAGTTAGGATTAAAGTGAACCACTGGGCTCTGATTAAATGTCCTATGTACCTATGAGGTTTTGTGGATGTGTAATTTTTGTTTCTGTCTTTCCCTTCTCATTGCAAGCAACAGATGGAGATTGGTGCTATTCTGTTGCTACACCAGTTGATTGTGGGGAACATCAGGGCTTGATATTGTTCACAGAATGATTTAGTGACACTCATTATTACGAGCAGACCCGATAGACCGATAGGTCTTCTTCTGTTGGCCATTTTATTGTGTTCTTATCTTGTATTTGCTACAGTACAGGCTGCATTTATATAACTCTGCACTGCATTTCTAATGCATTACCAGCTAGCCAAGACAATCTGTTTCAGAGTAGTTTCTTAGAATGTTCATTTTCAAATGCGACTGCATTGCTGATATAGTGACTATCAGAAAATGCCTTGCAAAATTTTACTTTCAACATTCTGGGAGCTCTTTTAAAACTCACAGCTGTTCCTGAGGTCAATGAAACATCGCAGCTGAAATCACAGCTTATTATCAACCAGATACACAGTTAAGTAAATGCCGTCAATACTGGACCTACATGGGAGGCCATTCAGAGATACAGCCTGGAATCTCACTGTTATAAAGAAGAAACCCAGCTATATCTTTCATTTGCATCTGACTCATGTCTGTCTGTAACTGGGGATATGGTGTCTCTTTGAAATCCAAAAGTGGTTGGCGCCAAGTTGACTGACGTTAAACTCCAACAAAATGAAAACACTACTAGTGAGATTGTGCTACTGGTTAGAAGACACAATGACTGTCCAGAGACTCTCAGTATTTAATGGAATTTTTCCAAGGCCTGTTGTGGGAGTGTACAGCCTGGGAGTCTCTTTTTATGGCTAGCTCATACTTGACTCGTAGGTGTTTGAGGTGCTTATGAACAGGGACAGTGCTGCAGACATCCAAGCGGGATGCCACCTGGGGACCACTGATCACCAGACAGGTGTTGTTTATCATTAGGATGGCAGCAGAAGTGAAACACACAAGAAGGAGGGTCCTGGACTTCAGGAAGGCAGATTTTGAAAAAAAAATGGGTGAATCCTCAGAGATGCTGTGATGGGGGGGTTTACCATGATGTGGTGGAGGGACAGTGGGCCAGATTAAGGGATGGAATAGTGAAGGCAACAAACCTCTGTGCGAAAGAGCTGAGCAAAAGCAGGAGGAAAAAAGACCAATATGGGTCTCAAGGGAGGTGGCGGTAATGGTAAGGGATGAAGACAGAGAGGTGTACCAGCAAAAACAGAGGGAAGCCGGAAAGCAGGAAAAGTGGTGAGGGACACTAAGGCACAAACTAAGGAAAGGATAGCCAGGGAGGTGTCAAAGGGGGATAAGACCTTATTTTAAGTATATACATGAGAAAAGAAGAACAGGAGGAGGAATTGTGAGGCTGAGGGATGCAGAGGAAGACTGTGCAGAGAATGATCAGGAAAATTAGATACCCTGAACAAATACTTCTGTTCTGTTTTCACAGTAGAAGGGAGAAGGGGATGGGCTATGTATAGGATACAGAACCACTGCAGGGGGGGGGGAGTAGACACACGTCCATTTGAAGAGGAAAGAGTCATGAAGGAACTTGTGACTCTGAGAAAGAATAAGGCTATGGGGCTGGATGGGGGTACATCCAAGGGTACTGAGGGAGCTCAGAGAGGTACTGGCTGCATCTCTGACAGCCATATTCAGTAACTCACTAGATACAGGGATGGTCTCAGAAAACTCCAGAAGGGCAGATATAGTTCCACTCCATAAAAGCAGCAGCAGGGAAGCAGCTGGCAACTACAGGTGGGTCAGTCTGATATTAATAGTGAGGAAAGTAATGCAGTCAGTTCAAAAGGAACGGCTGGTAGACTACCTTGCATTTTGTGGGTCACAGAACCCAAGGCAGCATGGATTTATGGGAGGGAGATATGTCCTACAAACCTGTTAGATTTCTTTGATCGGATGACCAGAGGGATAGATTGGGGGAGCGGTGGATGTGGCCGACTTAGACTTCAGCAAGGCCTTTGACACAGTGCCACATGCGAGGCTAATAAAAAAAGTGTGAAGGTCGGGGATGGGAACTAAGGTGGCACACTGGGTACTTAATTGGCTAATGGATAAGTTACAGAAAGTGGTGGTTAATGGTGCTCATGGGGGGGAGGGGTTGGAAGTGTGATGGGGGGGGTTCCTTAGGTCTTAGTACTGCATCCAGTTCTCTTTTATGTCTTTATAAGTAACACTGCAAAAGAACTGGAATGGAAAGTGTGACTATCTGTAGATGACACCAAGATCTACAATAGGGTGAACACTCTGGAGGGGGTGGAGAGAAGGAAGAGAGACCTGAAAAAGCTCGAGAAATGGTCATGAGTATGGAATCTGGAATTCAGTGCAATACAAGTGCAAAATCATGCCCTTTTTGGCACAGAAACCCAGAGATATAGAATGGAGGGGGAGGTACTGATGGTCACTTAACAGGAAACGGACCTGGGGTAATCAATGGATGACCTTAAGGTGGCAAGGTAATGTGATAAAGCAGTAGGGAATGCCAGTGGGATGGAGGGGTGCATAGGATGTTGCCACTGTATTGGCCATTGGTGAGACCACACCTGGAGTACTGGGCCCAGTTCTGGAGACCACACCTCAAAAAGGACATATTCAAGGTAGAAGCCATCCAAAGAAGGGCATTAAAAGTGGTGCAGGGTTGCACCAAATGTCCTATGAGAAGAGACTGAGAGATCTAAACATGTACACCCTGAAGGGGGGGGATGATAGAGACCTTTAAATACCTCACAGGGTGAAAAAGATACAGAAAGTGGACACTTTTAAGAATAGAAGGTGCACAAGAACTAGGGGGCATGCAACGGAGCTGAGGCGTGGGATTTAGCACGGATGTGAGGAAATATATTTTTTACTGACAGGGTGGTGGATGGTGAAACAGTCTTCCAGCAAGGGTAGTGGAGGCAAAAATAGTGCTGGGCTTCAAGCATGCATGGTATACGTATAAAGGAAAACTGATATCAAAGCTGGGGGGGGGGGTGGAGGTAGCAGGAAACCAAGTAGGGTCTATGATGGCAGAATAGTCAGGGAAAAGAGGTGCAGACTAGCTGGGCCAAGTGGTCCTTTTTTGCCAATAAATTATGTTTCTATGATTTTATTAAGAATAGATTTTGTAAACTATAATACACAACAGGGTATGCTGCACAATTACTGCATGCCGAGGTGGGTTGTTAGGTATGAGATGCAGTCGAGGGCCTTTAGCCACCTGGGAAGTGCAGTCATTTACAGCATTGGCAGACACCCAGGAATGTGTTAATGGCATTACCACACAGCTGAGACTGTGTTATTGCACTTATGCAATGGTTTTAAAAGTTGCAAAATTAAAAAAAAAGAAAGTATAATCTGGTCTGAGTGGTAATCCATCTGACCAGTTTTGACTAACAAGATAGCTTATTTTTATCCAAATCATTTTAACAATTATCTAAAAACATTGCCAGGCTGTACCCTTTCATCTCCCTGACTGATTTGATGGGACTAGTACCTATGCAGTATTTGTATTATCATACCTTGACTACAGTAATTCACTTTGCATTACAGTGTATGGAGTTACCTAGAGTTACTCTTAAACAACTGCTGCTGGTGCCGCATGCCACAGGTAGCCTTCTAGCATACATTAGGATGTCAGACCACAGTACATTGGCACTTAGGACCTGTGCTTGCTGACTAGTGGGTGAAGGAATAAGTTTAAGGTATTACACTTGACATATAAAGTCCTGTACTGGCTAGGTTCCTTCTACCGCCATGACCTGAGTTGTCTATGTGTCCCATGGAGGAATCATCTAAATTGGTTTACTGAGGCAACCACACACAAGGGTAATCTCAAGGTTGAAAATGGTTTTGTGGTAGCTTCCATAGCTGTAAAGAGCAGCTGACACTTTCAGGAGAACTTTAATGAAACATACTATTTAGACACAGTTCAGCATGCATTTGACATTAATTTTGCATTCTTCCTCAGTATTAGTTATTAGTGAGGTTATTTGAATGAAAACAGAATCTTTGCTCCTGAAGAGTTCATCTGTGCCTGTTGCTTTCTCCCTACCTGAAGTCATAATGCCATACTTGTGACATCATAGTTACTCTCATAGCAACATATTGTGATGTCACAGCAGAGCATTATGACTTGAAGTAGGGGAGTACACTACAGAGGCAGATAAACTCTAAGGGAAATTTAAGGGATAAAATCATGTACTCATGCAAATTTACTCAGTAATAAATGACGAGGAAGAGAAATATTTAGAATACATAAGGAATGTAAGCTGAATTGTACTTAATTATTATGTTTTTCAAAGTTTTCTTTTTGGCTTCTTTAGCTCAAGGAATGCTTTACCAAAGGATATTAAAATAGCTTCAACACATTTTAAAATAATTCTGCTAGAAAAGCTTTTATCTAAACTAATTTTTTGTATCTTTCTTAGGAAAAGTGTGTAAACACTGTGCAAGGCTTTAGGCTATCATGCTGTAGATGCTATACAATTTTGAGATTTTTCCAACATCACTGCCATTCAATCAAAAATATTTCTAGTATCTGTGTTTATTGCAAGTTCTCTAATCATTTTATCCAACCATTTTGCTAAAATCCTTCTTCAAGACAGACATCAAAAATACTTTCCTTTTTACGGCTGCAGGGCAGAGCTCTGCAGACATTTTGCTAGGACACTAGATATAAGGAGCTGACTGGATGTCTAAAGGACTTCATTTAATTGGTGTTTTAGAGCAATCTCTCTGCTCAGCTGTGTGTTTACTGTACTATTTTCCTCTTCCCTTCTGTATATGCCAGTGTACGACTATTGTAATGTTGTATATGGGGAACTGAAGGATGCTGATTTGCAGATGTGTCTGAGGGAGCAGGTTTGTGTTGCTGTTACTATAAAGCTGTGGATATCCCCATATACAGTATAGCAGTAGTTACACATCATGATTTACCATCAGAGGTCAAGCCCTGGAAAACATCGATAACCAGGCAATGTTGTACCTAAATCTATGCATAATGGACAAAATAGCTCTGCAACTGCACCCCTGAAATGTAACATTGCACTTCAACAGCAAAATCAGCCCACGTAGACTATATCAATCAAAGCATTACATTTTTTGAAGAACTTCTGTAACAAAAGGAAAAAAAAAACTAAAACTTTGTTTTATGTTAATGCAGAGCAGCCATGTTGGCTCTGATCTGAGTTTGTTTTTGTTTAGGTGTGTCAAGGATGAAAGGACAAAAATACTGAAAAATGGAAATGACAAGAGTGCACAGTTCTGCTTCGATGCCTTTCGATTTGTAGAACAGAGAAATAATAATGTTTCTACCATCTATGTGCATTGCATGACCAGGCTATGCACACCCGATGATTGCCAAGCCTTCCTGTCGGTATGTGTATAAAAATATTTATTACACTAGTTTTTACAGAGGCTATATCTGACATAATTAATATATATTAATATGTATAGTTATGGGTGTTTCTTACAGTACAAGAATGTTATCTCATTCTGTTTGGGTGAGAGGACCATGAAGTAAAGGTGAGGGGTTCTGTCAGCCCAGACAGCAGGGGATAACATTCTTATCCTGTAAGAAACACCCAAAACTATACATGTTAATATGTTACAAAGTAATCCTACCTGTTGTGAAAAAAAAAGACTCTACAAGACCTGTCAAGGTTTTAAAAATACTGTTTATATACATTTTTTTCTGCCCACTTCTGGTTGTAGTTCATAACAATGCAATCCACAGACTGGAAATTGTGATGATGCCATTGCTGCGCTTAGAAGGCATATAATGATAGTTGCTTCATGAGGATATTTGGACAATTTTTGTTTCTGAAACTGAAATAATGTAGTTACTAGTTTAGTTGAAGCCCATTTCTTTCTGAGAAGTGTGTAGCCATGCCAGTTTCTGACAGATGTGAATGACAGCATATGAGAGGTGACGTTCCATGTTTACATGTAGTGAGAATCAATTACTCTGCAATCAATTCACTTCATTCCAATTGTAATCCTTTTTGGTTTACATGCTGTTGGATTGATGAGAATGAACTGAAATGCTTACAAGATAGCTAATTCCCATTGCAGGCAAACACACCGCAACTGAAGAGTTTGAATCTGGTTTACATTCCTTTTTCCTTTTAAGGAGGCAGTATAGTGCAGTGGTCTAAGGCTCTGAGCTGCAAATCTGGTGACATCCAGCAGACCAGACCTGGGTTTGAATCCCACAGCTTCCACTTCCATACTGTGTGACTCTGAGCAAGCCACTTAACATCCTTGTGCTCCCAGGTCGTTCCTGTAAAAAAGCTTTTAGCTTAGTGTGCTATACCTGGTTAAACAACTAAATAAAAAAAAAAAGTATAACAGAATCAATTCATGATCAGGTAACCAGGTTCAAAAAAGTCAATGCATTTGAACCACTGCAGTAGAATGAAATGAGTTTACATGAGCTTCCAGCTGAGGAATGCAGCACTGATTACACTGAAACTGGAGTCTGAACCTGATTCCAGTGTGTATGTAAACAAGACCACATGCAGCCAGTGCTGCAGTCAGCAGCTGCGTGATCAGTGTTAGGCGGCATCTGCATGGTGCGCAAGAGGTACTCTGATTCTAGGTGCTGAGAGGTCAGTACAGTTAAACTGCTTTATAACTCTGTGTGTAACCCTTATTTCTTTACTGTGCCATGGGAGGCTCAATTTTCAGGAACAAATCTGTGAGTTCAGTAACCTAAGGGCTGTTCTGTGTCGCGTTACATCACCCCAGTCATGCCTGAAAATGGTCCCTGGGATCAGTACACCTATCCAGTTAAAAATGAATGTTTTTTTTTTAAAGTGGTCATGCAGATACAATTTCCAATTTTGGGCTATGCATGCATCATACAAAATGCACTAAAACATGTGAATGCTGTTTTCAAAACATATGACATGTCTATAATAGTTCATATGCTTTCTTACAGAACACAAATGCCACGTGCCTAATTTTTCAATGAGTCACTTTGTGTTTACAAATTCCTGCAATTTCATCAGAAAGTCAGACCACATTTTCTGTAGTCTAATAATTTGTTTCCAGCTGCAAAATTGCTGTAAAATGATGCTGTAAGTCCAGGGTACCCATTTGAAAACCAAATACAAATTATTTGGGTCGTATATACCCCTCTGATATAATGCTCTGGCACAAATGCACAATGCCATTTGACAGATGACCTACAGAGGTGCTACCAATAAAAACAGATTCACATACTCACTCATGGAGTTGGTGCACCTGCTTTAGACTTCTCAGGAATGCAAGACATTTACAGTACTTGCCAGATTATTTGATTGTTGGTACTAGAAACATTGAAGTTATGCTCCTATGCACCTTGACAGTACAAACACTTGTGCTGGTACACTTATGCAGGTACACTGTGCTCAATTATGTGCCATGCTAAGCTTCCAGGAAGAGATAGAAATTCTACCCATTCTCTCAGTGGGCTTCATCAGAGTGGGTGAAGCATCACTCACCTTAGTCACTTAGCATGGCACTTTATTCGGAGCACAATGTACCCGCATTCATATTTGCACATTATTGTCATAGTATAAATTAGAATGAATGAAATAGTTTAAAATGTGCCATGGACTGATTATCAGTCCAGAATTACGATACAATTACAATACTTTCTAGTTTTGTCGGCAGTCTAACAATCAAGTTGTCTGGCAAGTACTGTGAATGTGCTGTATTCTGGGTAGTCTGAAGTCGGTGCACTAACTACATGAGTATGTGTCACTCTGATAAAATGCCTAATCATAACCATGAAAATGTCAAATGTGCACTAAGCAGACACTGAATGTGGTTTGATGTAAGACTAGCAATACATGCATTCATTCAATTTGGTGTGTGTGATACAAAACATTAATGTACTATACCCTGTATTGGTCACAACCCCAGATATTACCTCCTGGCTTATTCTCTCTAGCACTCAACCATCCTTGTAGCAGCCTACTATTACCCAGCACTTAACCCCCCTTCCCCAACTGGTAGCCCCTCAATGCCTGTTTTTTTTTTAGCTTCCATTTCTCTCGATGCCCCTGGCCCACCTTTTCATGGTTGCTGACCCCACTTCACACTGCTATTCCAACCTATCCTCTAGCCGTACAATGACCTATCTCAATGTGATTTCTACCCTCACACTGTACTTCCAATGTACCATCCTCTCTGTCTGTTTCCCTATCTGCGCATCCACGGTTTTGAAAACTTATATATGAATGCTTTTTTTTATGCTGTCTTAATATGACTTGGTCTTGTAAATGTATGAATTTTTTTTATGCCACCTCAATATGCTTTGCTTTTGTAAAATGCATAACCTGTTATGATGTATTTTATTATTTGTGATACATCCACCCAGGACAACTCTGTGTGAGGCTGCTCAATGGTGCATTCCTGGTTAAATAATAATCGAATTGAATTGAATACCTCTGGATGACAAAAACACTCTCTGAGTAAAAAAGCCTGACTTCTCAGTTCTGAACTTGAAGTTCCACAAGCTAGCCTCCTGCATATAATTTTATTTATTTATTTATTACAGAATCGGAGAGTACCTTTGAGTCACAGACTCACTTACAAAGGTTCCACGTCACATAGGTTATAAACAGACAGACTTTACAGTAATTACGGAAGTAGATCACAGGGGAAAGATAGAGTTTGTTTACAGGGAATCAGCTAGTCTAACATTCAAAATACTTGGGTAAACTTAATAGAGTAATTTACACAGTACACATTGCATCATAAGAGTGACTCAGGTTGGACACTTTTGGAGAGAAGAGGCAGGCTAGGGCCCTTGTCATAGAACAAGGAGGAGGTAGAGGGCCAGGGTTCAGGGGCAGTCACAGTGATGTGAAGACAGAAGATGGGCCCTAAGGATGGTTTTAAAATGTTCAATACTCTGCTCATTTGATGGGGGGGGGAAGGAAGGGTGTTCATCTACACAGGGGCCCTGTAGTTGAAAGATCTTTGGAATTCTGCGGTATGACTAGAGGGAATTGAGAAGAGATGGTGAGCTGAGCTATGGGTAAACTTGACCTTTGTGATAGGATGGATAAGAGGGGTGAGTCCAGAGGGGGAGAGGCCTAAGGTGATTTTTTTTGGCCAGCAGACAGGTATGGACCTTAATTCTCTTGTCGAGATAAAGCCAGTTGGTAGCACCGTAGAGTGCTCAGGTATGTGTAAGACAGTCACAACCTAATTTGAGGCGACGGGCTTTGTTTAGAGAGATACAGAGTCTGTCTAGGGAAGAGGTACATGCTGCCCCATATATCAATAGGCTATGGTCAAGCAGCGAGAGGACTGAGGAGGAGATTGCGAGCCTGAGGGCATCAGGGGTAAGGCAGTGCTTGAAGCGGTGTAGAAGCCCTAGCCTAAGGTTTATGGCCTTGGATAGGTGGTGGATGTGTTCATGGAAGTTAAAACCTGGATCTAAGGTGATGCCCAGGTATTTAAAGGAGTCCACCTGCTCCAAAGGGATCAGATTTGAGGTTAGAACTCATGGGCAGAGAACCTTTCTGGTGTTCTGTGGGTGTGAGAAAATCATAACTTTGTTTTTTTATAGTTAAGAATTAGGCGATGTGCTGGGAACCAGCTTTCAGCGTGATTGAAGGAGGACTGGAGAGAGCGGTGAAGATGCATTGGGTCAGGACTGGAGGAGTAAATGACTGTGTCATCCGCATATAGTAATAGATTGCGAGGGCAGGATGTGGGGAGGGTGTTGAGGAAAATGCTAAAAAGTAGTGGTCCCAGAATGGACCCCTGGGGAACACCAGAGAGGACAGGCAGTCTGTTGGAGATTGCGCTTCCAATTTTGACCTGTTGATTTCGGTTCAAGAGGTAGTCAGTGAACCACCCCATGGCTTCCCAAAATAGACTCAAGTTGGCCAAAGTGGTTAGAAGAAGGGAGTGATTGACGGTGTCAAGCGCCTTAATGAGATCAATGAAGACAGCACCAGTTATGTATCCCTTATGCAGTGCAGGGTGTATATGTGTGGTAAATTTGAGAAGGGCAGTGGTGGTGCTGTATCCTTTGCAAAAAACATGCTGCTGCTTGCAGAGAAGGTTGTATTTGTTAATGTGCTCCTTGAGCTGATCAGATACAATCCACTCTAATGCCTTGGATAGGGAAGACAGTAAGGAGATAGGGTGGTAGTTGTTTACATTGGAACAATCCCCACCTTTAAATATTGGTGTGATTGAGGCAGATTTCCATTTGGAGGGTAATTTTCCCAGGCAAAGGAGCAGACTAAGATGTGGGTCAGGGGGCGGAGAACCTCATTGAGGGTGAGATGAAGGATCTTAGAGTCCAGAGAGTCGGAGCTGTGTGAGGAGTGGCTAAGGGCTGCTTTGGGTATGGCTCTGCAGACTGAGTAGTCATATAGCACAGGTAAAAGGGGGGAGCTACAGAAGTGGAGGTTGCAGCATCAGCTGTAGGAAGATCAAAGAAATTCGTGGGGAGCACACTACTAAGGTTAGTGAATGCATTGTTGAAGGTGGACGTGATATGGGATGGGTCAGTGGTCAAAGAGCTGTCAATCCTGACCCACGTCAGAATGAGATTAGGGTCTTTACCACAGATTTCCTTAATGGTGTTCCAGAACTTACATCCAGAGCCCCAAGGGGAGGTTTGAGAGGATTTGTAATACTCTGTTTTGGCTTTGCGAACTGCCCAGGTGCACTTGTTCTGAGCTTCTCATTACTTAAGTCTGTGAAGCGGGAGGCCAGAGTTAATGGAGCATTTCCATAGAGACTCTCTTGCCCTCGGCAAGGCTATAAGGTTATCAGAGATCCAGGGCCCAATATTGCCTTTAACCATTCTTTTAGTGAATGGTGCAAATTTGTCACATATGTTATTGAAGGACTGAATGAAGAGGTCAAGGGCTATGTCCGGGTCAGGGATGTTAGTAATGAAAGAGCAGTCCAAGGCCCTGAGGTGCACTTTAAGAGCAGCCAGTTTACCAGGACCTAGTTTGGTTGGGTTATTAGTTTGGGGGTGTCTAGGGGCTTTGCAGGACCAGGAGAAGAGAACTGGTGAGTGGTTGCTAAGGGCATTTGGAAGGACAGAGACACTTGTAATTTTGTGTGGATGGTTGGTGAAGGTGGGATCAAGCAGGGAGGAGGACCCAGTGTGCAGGTCATGATGGGTAGGGGAGGTAACCACTTAGGAGAGGTCTTAGGCTATGGCAACATCGTGGAGCAGGGAGGCATCTTTACTTAGATAATTTATGTTAAAATCACTAAGTACCATCATTTCAGTGTGAGATGGCAGGGTATCCAGATAAGACATTACCGAGTGGAAGGCTACTTTTTGGTCCCTAGGTGGACTGTAGGCCACCGTGATGTATAGCGGATTGCAGATGTGCCCCATGGTAAGTCTAATGGTTAAGGCCTGTGGACCTGGTGGCAGCCTCCATGGTCCTGCACCAAAATTCCTTAAAATGTGGGCCTCTGCCTTAGCTAAACAAATGACTTGTATCTTCAACTGCTCCCTGCGAACTGTTGTGTTTCCTTCTTATGGAAATTGGCAGCTGTAATTCCACTTAATAAAGAGGCCAACCCCTCAGACAGAATAATTATCATCTCATATTGTTACCCCCAACCCTCTCCAAAATGTTGGAATTACTATTTAGCAGGCAAGTAACTGATTACTAAGACCAATCAGACTTCCTTGCAGGCCATTCCACTGTCATTTCCCTCCTCAGAATCACTAATCATATACAAACTGGCATCGACAAAGGGTGCACTCATCTACAAAGTGTGAAACATTGGGGTTATTTTCATAGAACTAGCCAATGGCTGTGGTATGGTAGACCAAGACATACTTCTCCATAAGCTTTAAGCCTCTGGCAATAAAAGCCTCTCAGTAGATTGGTCTGAATCTTACCTGACCAACCGTGGTCAACTTGTAAGGACATACGGCACAACTTAATTTGCTTTCACAATCCTCAGGGGTGTCCCCAAGAGTCTGTACTGGGGTCATTACGGCTCACTATTTTCATAAATGACCTTTTCTTGTGCACCTCTGTATGCCAATCAAGTCAATCATTCAATCACTGAATCAAAATCAATCAATCAACCAGTCAAGTTTATTAACAGGAACTACTCAATTGAGCAGGCTCATTTACATGGAGGTCCTGGAAAAATTTAAAGTTGAGGTGTTTAAAGTTCTGTATTGTATCTCCCTTCTCCCTCTTCTCTTCCGGTGTATACATAGTGAGGTGCTTTAACCCCTCCTTGTGCTTTTAATGCAGACCCAGCACCATTTTAATTGCCTTCTCTGAACTGCCTCCACTCTGCCTATGTCCTTCCAGAGATGCGATCTCCAGAACTGGACACAGTGCTGGGGTGGGGTCTTACCAATGATTTATACAGGGGCAACAACACCTACCTCTTTCTGCTGGTGATACCCTTTCCTATGCCCCCTAGTGTCCCGCTAGCCCTTCTGATTGCCTTGTTGCACTGTCTGGCCGTCTTAAGGTCATCTGATATGATTACCTTCATGTTTCTTTCCTGCTTGGTTGTCATCACTACCATTCCACCCAGTTTGTATTCTGACACTGAATTTCTATGTCCCAAGTGCATTATTTTGCACTTTTTCACATCGTGCCATACCCGCAACAACTCCTCAAGTTTTTTTCAAGTCTCTGCTTATCCTTTTCACTGCCCCCCTTGGAGTGTCTACCCTGTTGCAGATTTTGGTGCCATCTGCAAAGAGGCAGACTTTCCTTTCCAGCTCCTCTGCAATGTCACTTATAATGATATTAAAGAGGACCGGTCCCAGCACTGATCCCTGTGGTACTCATTGGTCACTCTCCCTTCCTCAGAGTGAACTCTGTTTACCACCACCCTCTGTCAGCTAACCTCTAACCAATTTCTTATCCAGTTATCCAGCTTTTTACCCACCCCTAAACTACCCAGCTTGCTTACCAGTCTCCTTTGTGGAACGTTATTGAAAGCCTGTCCCTTAGTCACAGAGGCACCAAACACACTGTACTTCTTAGTGTACAGTTCTGGTTCAGCAAACTACTGACAATATCTAAGCAGTCTTCTGATCTCAATCCCTCATATAACATATCAGTTTACATTGTCCTATTCCCCCAAACTCTTGAATCCCAGTCGAAGAAATAAAACAGGATAGGCTGCTATCAGCCCACCAGTAGTTATTTGGGGTGAAGTTCAGCAGTGCACAATACATCAAAGTGAAATTGTGCTCTTATTTTGCTCCCACCTGCCTGTGTATCTGATAGAATTGTAATACTCATACTTGCTCTGAGCATCGCTAACATTGCCTTTCTTGCTGCTGTTGTTGTACAGTATATAATATTGGCATGTTGTAGTCGACTGCTATCTTAAAATGTGTACTATGATATAATTCCAGTCCCTTCCCCCAGGACAGATCTGTAAAGAAGATTGTATCTATCTGTGTGTATATATATATAATAACTGGTCAGCAGTTTCTCTCAATGTACTGACCAGGTTGATATTTTCCATAACAACCAGCTGGTTGTTATGACATTCATGAGCCATGCCAGTCAAACTATGTTGCTGCCTCATTGGCCAACATTCTGTATGTGGGCGGGGCCAAACAGTCTCACAAAGTGCTGGAGAAAAATTGCTGGTCTGCTATTATAAAAAATAAAAGATGGGGAGGGTGTTTCATATGAGAATTTAATACACACCCTCATTGTGGGATGCTTTGATAAACCTCTCGGGCTTTGCCCTCGGGGTTTATGTAGCATCCCACAACTCGGGTGTGCATTAAATTCTTATATCAAACCCTTCCCCATCCATTATTCTCTATATATATATATATATATATATACACACACACACACACAATAGGTGTGGACTCAGAAGCCATTAAATAAATCTATTAATCTTCACAGCCATTGAATAAATAAAATGTATCCATATAGTAGCCATGTCACAATCACTATGGAACTCACTTAGAATGTTCGGCCTCAGTAGTACTACCCATATTCAAATGCTAATAACTTTAAAGCAAAAAAAGATAGCATGGTACTGTGAGCATGAAAGTTGTTCAGCGCACAATTATGTACAAACTGAGTGGTGTTTCATTTATAAATACTTTATGGACTTTTTTATAATTAACAAAAAAGTGCAGAAAATGCAATTTTTTGTTCACTTTTTTTGACAAACATATGCAAAAAAAGCAAAGCAATCAAAAGTAAATATCCCTGTACTGACAGAAATCATCCCTATTGCATAAATGAAATAAACAATGTTGAGCTGTCAGATAAATGATTTATAATAACTGGTGACCCCTATTATCAACCTGTTTTTGATTATTGTAAAAAGTCATATCAACCCGCAGGTTGATACGAAAAGAGTCGTATCAACCTGGGGGTTGATACGACTTTTACAGTCTTGTGCCAAGAAGCCTGCAGCAGTCCAGACCAATTCTGTTGAACAGAATACCCCCAAAACCAATATGTGCTGTAAAAATAATTTCCACTATTCCTCAGTTTTTTTTTTTGTGAAAGAAGCTACCGATTCTACAGGGAGAGCAAGTGACTCGGTGGCTTCAGAAGAGTCGATGCAACCGTTTGCGAGTGTTGCTATGCTAACACTCACAAACCGTTCTGTCAGGTCTTCTAAAGCCTCCGAGTCACTCACTTTCCTTGCGCTACAGTTGGCAGCTTTTTTCCACTGAAAACTAAGGGAAGGGCTGTCACTGAAGTCGAGTGCATCCCCTCATTGGCACTCAGTCCAGTTGGGTGGGCCAATAATCCCAACAACATGGCTCTCTCCCACTGCTATCGAAGACCCACGTTGTTGACTGCTCATTCTTGTGCCTCCTCATCTCCGTACCAGTAAAGTGCATTTTATTTTTTTATATAGTTTATCCTGCCTTCATAAGAAAAAAAAATATGTATGCTGCCAAACTCGTGCTTCTGTTGAGGCTTCCTTAGTCAGTCAGTCAGTCAGATTGGAAACTGACTGAAGCTAACCGACTGCTCTTGTGTTGCACAGAAGCGAAGCACCAACAATTATAAAAATAAGTCTTAGTGAGGTGCTTTTGTGCATTCACCCTCGGTGGTGATGGCTCATAAAGCCTCTCAGCTTAAGCTCTCGAGGTTTGTGGCTCATCGCTCACCTTGGGTGTGCTTCTCTACTACCACCCTGCCTAACCATTATTCTCTATATCTACACTTGGCAGTTTGACCTCGGATACCTCACTGCTGCATATGCCACTTGTGAGGTTACCCGAGGTCAAACACCACTTGTGTAGATAAATCATTTATCTGACAGCACTCCATTGTATATCATATATATATATATATATGTATACATATTTATGTTTTCTCCTGGATTAAACAAGTTACTAACTAACAAACTAACTAACTGTATTTTCTCATTCACAACTGCAAAGGGTTGCTTATCCATAAACGCCTCGTCTGCAAATACAACAGGAAGTAGCAGGAGAAAACGAGCTGCAGCTGATGGCCAAGGAGCATCGTCTGATCAAGTCCTTCTTTCTACTGGACCCATTTATACTGGTACAAGTAAGGGTGCTCTTAACGTTAAACATTTTTTCCAAATTATTGAAGAATTACACATAAAAATATTCAGTAGGATTATAGTAGCCCATATGTGGGGTTGGACCCTGATGTTTAAGTTTCAGGGCACTGTTTTCAAGTATTTCCTCATCTTTTGAGACACGAGATCCATATTTTGGAATTCTGGCTTCTTTTTTTTTTTTAATTTTTTATTGAAATCTAGGATTACAAATACCTTTCAGCAGGAACTGCTCGTTTACAGGTGAAGGAATGGGGGGTTACACACATACAAAGGTCAACATAATAATACGTAGTTACACAATAAAAGAAGCAAGAGACTGAGGCTTAGAAAATTCCACTAATTCAAAACTGTGCCAAATGTTAGGTAGCATGACATACCAGCCAAAGGCAATCTTAGAAATAAGTGCTGCAGGAGAAAGGGAAGGGGGTATGCAGGCAGGAAGGCCATTATCAGAGGGTAGAGGGTGAAGGTAAGAGATCTAAAGGGGAGGGATAAAAGTCAAGAAATGCCGGGAGGGGAGGAAAGGGAGAGGGGACAAGAGGGTAGGCAGGTAGAAGGAGGCAAGGCGGGGAGAGATAGCTTTCAAGACTGAAGTGGAGGGCAGTGAACGGTGGGCCCCCGATTAGGCGAGGCAGTCACAATGACTAGTTGAAATGAGATGAAGTCGGAGTTGTCTCTTAAAAGGGCCAAGAGCAGCAGCAGTGAGAGTTTCTTTGTTGAGAGTATTGTACCACTGTGGTGCTCTGTGGGCAAAGGCCCTCTGGCCCATGGTAGTCCAGCATCTGGGGACAAGGAAGGTTAGTTGTTGTGAACTTCTAGTTCGCCGGGTGCTGTGGTGGTCAATGAGGAGCTTTTTAATGTCCGGGGGCATGACCCCAAGGAGGACTTTTTTGGCTAAGAGGCAGATTTGATACTGTATCCAGCTGATGAGAGGAAGCCATCCTGCTCGAGTGTACAGGTCACGAGTGTGTGTAAGTCGGTCAGCCCCAGTTAGCAGCCTGCATGCTTTGTTGAGTGCAACTGTAATTCTGCGGAGGGCAGAGGCAGAGGCAGAGCCATAAATTGCTAGTCCGTAGTCGATGATGGAGGTGACAGAGCTGTTGATAGCCAACTGGAGAGTGTCAGGGGTCATGCAGTGTTTGTGCCTGTAGACTAGGCCTATACAGATGTTGGTGGCTTTGGCGACAGAATCTTTGTGCCGATGGTAAGAGAGTGAGCTGTCCAATGTGACACCTAGGTATTTAAAATCAGGAACGTGTTCAAGTAAGGTCCCTGTTTGGTTTAGGATGGTGAGGTCATGGGATTTGTACTTGCTCCTGGCATTGTAGAAGGTCATAACCTTTGTTTTGCTTCAGTTCATGACCAGTTTGTGTGACTTGAACCATTCTTCAATGCGCATGAATTCAAGCTGTAATTGTTTCTCGAGGAGCTCTGTGTTTTGGTGGTTGGTGATCATGACTGCATCATCAGCATAGAGCAGTAATTTCTGGTGGCAGACACTGGGAAGGTCTTTGAGAAAGAGGCTGAAGAGTAGTGGCCCCAGGATGGACCCCTGTGGGACCCCTGAAAGGACTGGCTTTTCTTCTGAGGTGACACCGGCAATCCTAACCCACTGGACCCTCTCCCCTAAGTAGCTTGAAAACCAGAGCAGTGCTTCATTGGAGAGCCTAATGTTTGATAATTGCTTGAGTAGGAATGGGTGGTTCACAGTATCAAAGGCTTTCGTAAGGTCGATGAATACTGCCCCTACACAGTTTAATAGATCGAGTGTGGTATGGATGAAGCCAGTGAATTCTAATAGTGCAGTGGTGGTACTGTGCCCTTTTTGGAAACCATGTTGCTCAGGACACTGGATGTCGTATTTTTCCAGGTACTTGACTAGTTGGTCTGAGGCGATGCGCTCCAGGGCCTTAGACATTGGAGGGAGGATGGAGATAGGTCTGTAGTTGGAGTGCAGTTATTTGTCTCCACTTTTGTGTACCGGTGTGATGGTCGCCTGTTTCCAGCGAGATAGGAACTGGGACATCCTTAGTGATAAGTTGAGGACCTTCATCAGGGGTTCAAGGACTTCTTCAAGGACAAGTGCTAAAAACTTCAGGTCAAGGGAGTCACCGCTGTAGCCTGCATTGTGAATGACCTTCTGAATATAGGTTCTGGCTTCATGCACTGTGATCTCCTTGAAGTAGAATTGTAGGGCAGGGTGAAGGAGAGGAATAGTTGCAGGAGGGTTACTACCAGAGGGGGCATCAAATAAATTAGAAGGGAGGACACTATTCAAGTTGAAGAGCACATTGTTAAAGGTGTTGGTGATTGTGTACAGGTCAGATGTTGGTGTTCCATTTATGTTGAGCATGGTGGATGGTGACTTAGGGTCCTTGCCTGTAAGGTCTTTCAAATTACTCCAAAATTTGTTTCCATCACCCCAGGAGTTGGAGAGAGCTTCCTTGAAGTATTTGCTTTTGGCACTCCTAACCGCCCGTGTGCACTCATTTCTGGCAGCTTTATATTTATGAATATCCCCAGGTTTGGATGTTGCATGGGCACAGTGTCAGAGATGATTTCTATGCTTGAGTAAAGTGATTAGGTCAGGGGTTATCCAAGGGTTAGCTCTGTCCCTGACTTTCAGTTTTTTGAGAGGTGCAAAGATATTGCAGTCCGCAGTGAAGTGGCTGATGAAAAGGCCTAAGGCTTGGTTTACATCAATGGCAGAGTCGATTGGCGTCCAGTCCAGGTGGCTTAAATGTGTCTTTAGTAGCTCAAGGTACCCCTGCTTTAACACTCTGGTGTGGATTATTTTAGGAGGGGACTTAAAAAATGTGTTTGTCCAGGTACATGTGACCGGTGAGTCATCACTGATCCTATCAGGGAGCACTGAGACTTTTGAGATTCGTTCAGGGTGATTAGTAAGGATCCAGTCCAGAAGTGTGTGTGACCCTGTCCTATAGTTGCATCCGGTGGGGGTGGCAACAAGCTGGGTGAGGTTCTGTGACATGACAGCATCCTTCTAGGTTCTGGCCTCCAACGATAGCCAATTTATGTTAAAGTTGCCTAGTACTATGAGTTCAGAATTATGGTGTAATCCCTGTAGGCTTTCCAATATGCTCATAAATCCATTGTGCTGATCTTTAGGGGGTAGGTACACAGAGGCAATGGTGAGCTCCTTGTTGTGTGCCCCAAGTAGAACTTTAATAGCGAGAACCTGTGAGGGTGGTTTAGGGTTTGAGAACGGGAAGACTTGACCCAGATAGGAATTCCTCAGGTAGATGGCACAGCCCCCACCTTGTTTGGAATCCCTGTCTTGCAAAAATATAGAGTATCCAGGAATAATGGAGAGGTTGCACACTCAAGTGCAACCTGAAAATAGAAAGCCAGGTGATTGAAAAATGTTTTTATCTTATGCTTCGGGTGCTGTGCAGAGCGCAAGATGAGCCACAACACTGTATTGCATGGCCATTGAAGCCCCAAGTAACACCACACAACCAACCTGCCAAGGTCCCAGACATCCATCCCCCAATTCTCCACTTTCTTGCTTGGAACACTTTAGGTTTCAACCCTAATGTTAACCATAACTCTGTTTTCCCTAATGTTAGATACATTAATGTCATTTTTTGCCATTTATTTCTTTACTTTTTGAAAAAGACATCTAAAAGCATCTTCATAGTGGTGCTCACTGTGACACACCTTGAGCTATAAAAATACTGAATCTATATCATAGTAGAGAAGAGGGAGTAAGGGGAGGTTACTGATCATCAGGATGTGCCAGATGTTAGGTAAATGGTACTGCTGGACTGAAAGTAATGCTTTTCCAGCATGGGAAGGACTGTACTGCTGAACACCAGGAAGTGCTAGCCACAGGACTAGAGAAGGTGGAATCATTGCTGGATACCAGGGAGGTTTTAGTACCATCCTACTGGACATCAGGGGCTAGTTGGCATGGTGCAGGGAGAGCGCAGAAGGAGTCACTGGACAATAGGGAGTGATTGGCAGAGGATGAAGGGAGTGTGCAGCTATCACTGGCTCCTGGAGATGCTTGGCAGTGGAGGGGAGATGATGGGGGAAGGGACTGAATACCAGTAAGTGCTTGGTGTGGGATGTGGCAGGGGAGGAGTGCATCACTCGATACTAGGAAGTGCCAGGCATAAGACTGGGAAAGGGTGACACTGGACACTAGAGAATGCGTGGCATAAAACTATGAGTGGGAAGACAGGACACTGGACACCAGGAAGTGTTTGCCATAGTATGGAGAGACACTGGTGGTAGTGCATCTGAAAACCAGGGAGGTCTTGGCATGGGATAGGGAGAGGATTGGTGGTGCCACTGGCACTAGGGCATGTTTGCAGTGAGATAGGGAGAAGAAGGGTGTAACTGGGTGCCAGGGAGCATTTAATGCTGCAGTTGGAGAGGGAGGTGGTGGAAATAGACATAACTAAGTAAAATTTAAAACAATACATTTAAATTACAACAAATAACATTTAAATATCAAGAACAATAAGGAAATTCTATAAATACACTTATATTTAAGTAAAGTTAGAAGCTGGTCTGGTGGTGCTGGGGGTTGTGGCGCTGGATGCCACACATTGTACCTTGCCAGCAAGCCAAGGTCAAGAGGGAGCTTGGGTTGCCAAAGGTTGGCAGGGGGACACAGAATTGAGCTTCCAGAGGACTGCTCTCCTCTCTTGGGGAGGGAGGGTTGTGGCATCCCTGCTATTAGTGACTCCCAGTGGAGACTTGGTGTGCAAAGGCAGAGACCACCTTGGAAAGGAGCAGAGGGGATGGTGGACATATGCAGGACCTGTGTAGGAGTGCACCCATATTATGCTGGACATTATTGCATGTCCTCACCTCTATGGGGAACCAAGAATGTAGGAAATACCCCACATCCTGGGAGGTAGGTGTCACCTCCCCACACATCCATCATTGGATCCTGCCCTCCAAGGACCTGCACAAAACCCTTGATCATCATTATCTCTGCCAGAGGGACTCTGATTGTAAGGTAGGTGATGTGGAGCTGAAGGCAGCCCCACTCTGGGGGGTGGGGGGTAATGACCGGGGTTCCTGATGATGCATCACAGTTGTGTGGGGGACAGCAGGTCACTAGGCAGGGTGGATCTTGGTGGATGGGAATAGGCAGATCAACTAAAGGGGCCCCAGGCAACAGAGATCAGAGGGAAAGAAAGTTGCCCCCCCCCAAAAAAAATAAAGCTATACTTCACAATGCCATAAAAGACAAGGGCCCCAATGTACAAAACATCTGGGAATGCTGCAACATTCCCTGGTTGATGATTGGGATTCTCAATCCCATGCACTGATTGCCACAAGTTAGACCATTTTTTTTCCTTGGTCTAGCTTGTGGTAATCTTGGACACTCTTTTTATGGGGCTTGCACCAAATCTTTGGCGCAAGCCCCCATAAACCAGGAAAACTGTGGCAAATGTGTCCGAACTTCTTGAATCATGCATAATGTTTGGCAAAGTGTTTGGTGCACTGCTCCCAAAAACATATTTGACAGAGGACTTGAAGCAAGCCCTGCATTCCCATTCATGAATCGAGCCAAGGAAATTCTAATTTAGGGTTTAGACTTATACTCCATGTTCACATCATTGGTTCTGGACTTAGCTGTATAAATTAATAATTTGTATGATATGGTGCCATATATACCTGCCACTGGGGATCACACCAGAGCCCCTTTGAACCCTCTATCCAGTATGGTCAATCTGTGTGCCACAAACTTGCACGGAGGGGAAGCTCCCTGATCAGCAATGTTGTGACTGTTGTACTGAACCTCTGTCAGTTCTCTGTACTGTCTTACACCATTCCCACTGCTCAGTGATAGATGGCAAGTAGACTTAGAACAAGGAAAACGTTTCTGGTTGAACAGCACAAGGCGATGGAGACTGCTGTGATGGCATGTCCTTGACTGCATAGCATACACATGTTATGTCCAAATGTGACCTGGTGTTGGTGCCTTAACACCTTTCCATTAATGGTTCCCTTCTGAAGCTGACATCTGTAGGTTAGGGGTGGGCAGAGAACTTCTCACTGGATGTCTCTTTTTCGCTTTGGAGCACAAGTGACAGCTGTTCCACAAGGACTGGTGAAGGCCCACACTGGTGGAGAATACTTCCAATGGAATGTCTCTTTTGCTAGCAACATGTTCATGACTGGATAACATTTTTTTCTCCCATCCTCCCCTCCCATCCGCCCACTTATCTTGAGCATCCTCACTCATGCTGGCCTTTCTGTATGTGTTGGGGGGCCGGGGTAGGACTTTGTGTGATCACCCACAATGTCCAGTGCTAAGATGGGAGTTTGGGTTTCATGTATAATAATGCAGCACTTATTTTAGATATAAAACATTTTCCATTGATTGACTTTTTATAGAACAAATGCCCATGTCATCTATTTCCCCCCTTCTATCTCACTTTGCCTTTGAGGCTGCACTCTATCCTCTGTTCATGAGGACAGGTGAATGGCTGACACTCAGCCAGTGCCAGAGCTGTTTTATTGGTTGGTCCATATGGGATATATGGATGCAAAGCAGCTTATGCCCTCTCTAGTGCCTCACTTCTACAATGCCCCCAGGCCTATAACAGTCACTTGGTGTGAAACTAGAGTCTACACATGAGGTGTATGCATACAGGACAGTATGTGAGCTCTCATGGAACTCAGTGCATCACTTTTACAATGCCCACAGCCCCCTAACAGCCCCTGGGTGTGAAATCAGAGTCTACATTTGTGGGGAGTATGGGTGCCATGCAGCCTGTGAACTGCCCTGGAGCTGCATGCCTCACTTCTGCAATGTCCCCAGCCCCTTAATAGTCTCTGGGTGTAACACTAGTCTACATATGAACACATGCTGTGGGACTATCATTTTGTCAGTGGGTTAGTCCATTCACTGATGATGTAATTGGGTGTGGCCGAGTTAATGACGCTTATTTTTATTTTTCAGACGATGCTGTTCAGAGTACTGGGAAACCAGAACTTTGTAAGTAGTTTTATTTATGTCAAACATCATTAGCAGTATTATGAAATATGATTTAATCTATTATACATTTTATTATACAAGACAGTACAGTGCGATCAAGTACTATAATAACGTGTATAGTTAGTCTGGATAATTTCTGTAGTGAACATAACATTTCAGGCATGCTGAAAATATAGTTTTTATCGACACAATAAACAATAATGTAGAATGACTGGCTGGGAACAAATGGCGGACCTACTCAGCAGTGGGTTCCCAGAGGTTTCCACCAATGTTGTTTTATTTCATTCATTTGTGCTAGAATACTAATGCAGATATAACATTTTTGTTTACTAGAGTAATGAGTTTGATTCTCACTCAGACAGGTCAAACTTTGGCTGTTAATAGCCTCACTCGGATAAATCAGGCTGTTAGACCAAAAATGCAAATTAAGGTTCAGTATTGTTCAGGGCTAGTGAACCAGTTGTTCCAGGCAAAACTTTAAATTTCACATTGATTTGTTTGATTTGAATAACCTTGCTCCCCACATCAGAAAACATTCAGAAACATCAATAACTGCAGCCTCCTTATATTCACCACCTCGCTGCCCTCGATCTCCATACCTTTATTTAGTTAAGATGCCTCATTCCCCTGAATTTAGCTGCTTCCAAATCTAGCTGCCTCCTGTTGCTACCTGTTATAAAATAGATTCATGTCCAGAATGACCCATTGGTGCCCTGCTGCTTGCCATAGAATGGATCTGTTTTTCAACATTTTCTAGGGAGGTCTTCTGATGGTACCTACTTCCGAGAATTAATCACATTGTGGGTCTAACCAGCTGCTAACTGCACTGATAGGCTGGGTGGGTCTCAACTCCTAATTCCAGAAACACCCAACAGCCAATAGCTACACTAGTGACAGTGACCTGCTCTTTTTAGTGTATAGCACTTTTCATAGCTGCCCTTCAAAATACAGCAGTGAGGGCTGTATTGGGGAGGGGGGGCTACTGTCAGTAGCCTACAGTTGGAAGGCCACTTTCATCTTTTTTTTGGACCTGCAAAAACTAAGGTAAAAATAAATTAATTGACCTTAGTTATGTTTAATCGACAAAAATTACTTCATAAGGGAACCAAGACACTCTTTTACTGAATCAAAACCAGAAGTAGCGTTTTTTTTTTTCCCCCATAACTAACATTATGATTTCAGGACTTAAACTGTCCAGATAGCCAGTGGAGACCATCCCTTGCTACTCAGTAGTTATAACATTCTAGGGCTACCACTTTTGTATATTTCTACCAGGGTCAACCACTTTATTTTTTTTGTTTTCCAATTTTTAACCAGGTGAGACACACTAAGCTGAAAGCTTGTTTACGGGTACAACCTGGGAGCAAAAGGAAGTTAAGTGACTTGCTCGGGATCACACAGTGTGCAAGTGGGGGCTGTGGAATTCAAACCCAGATTTCCAGATTTGCAGCTCAGAGCCTTATACCACTGCACTATACTACCTCCTTTTACTAAGTTGATCATAATGGCCACTGTTCACTGTATGAAGGAACATTTTCTCCAGTCTCCCCTGTACTGTCCCTCCATAAGTTGCCTACTATATCGTCTTGATTTTTTGTCACCCCTGAATATTAAGTCTAGACCTGCCACTAGATTTATATCCTGTATCAGTTTGTACACTTGCCTGAAGTCACCTCCTCATCATTCTTTTCTTTACACTAATCAGTTTAAGTTAATCTGCTCTATGTTAATAGCTTTTCTTCGCCAGACCTCTTATCAATTTTTGTCCTTCTCTGAGCCCTGCCCTTGAGTTCAGCGTATGTGTGGTAGTAGTAGTTTGGTGCCCATAACTGACAGCAGTACTACAAATATGGCCTTACCAGTGATTGATATAGTGGCATGATTACTTCTCTTGACCTGTTAACATACTTGCTTTTTTTATTTATTTGTAAATTTTGATGAGGAAAGGCACACTGAGGAGCTGTGATAGCTCACTTTTAGGAGCAACCTCAGGAGGGGGACTTATATGTGTCAGTGTAAGTGACTCAGCAGGTAGCACATTTGTCTCTGACGCAAGGAGATCAGAAGGCTGTGGGTTCTATCCCCACACCAGGTACTTGGGTTGAATCCCATTACTGGCACTGTAGTGCAGCATGAGGGGGGTGCTGCACTCCTGAGGTGCCATCTTTTGGATGAGATGCTAAACTGAGGTCCCACCTGCCTGTTCAGGTGGATGTTAAAGATCCCATAGTACTTCTTGAAAACAGTAGGGGAATGTTACCAGTGTCCCAGCCAAATTTCCCCCATTCACTAAAAAATACCACCAACAGATTAATCTGGTTCAAAGTCAGTTGGCATTCATCTGTATCCCCCTTCCCCGGGTCATGCCTGAAAATAGGCAGAATTTGTCTAGGGCACTTACCCGGTCAACAAAAAATAAATAAATAAAATAAATAGTTTTAACTACAGACAATATGTTCACCACGATGATGGGAACATTTCTCTACTCTCATAACTGCCATGAGATTTTTTTAATAGATGTTTTTCTCTTTGCTGGATTGACTCCCAAGGCATCTCAGCTCTGTCACTGTCCCTGCCACCCCCACCCAGCATCTACCAGCCCGACCAACCACCCTCTGGTGATGTGAGAGTGGGGACAGGCAGGAAGGGCTTCAGTAGTCTGGAGCCATCCCTTTTCTGTTTTCTTCCCTGATCCCTGGCGTCCGACAGCCCTCCCTTCCACTGCCCTCTTAGACCCACACTGCCACCTGGCCTCCACAAGGTGGCAGTCATTCGGTGGAGCACGCAACCCCCCCCCCCGAAAGGAGAGCAGCCATTGGGTGCTTAGTCCTTTCACTCTCCATCCATTCCCCAGCAATCTGCACTTGCTGTAGAACACAGGTTGCTGTTGTGGCAGGAGGTAAGATGCCAATACCTCAGTCCTCCATGCCACTGAGCTGGCTTTGCCAAGGGAATTTTAGCTTCCTACTGGATTGTTGCCAGATATTGGCAAAAGGGACCCTAGTTTAACGTCTCATCTAACAGCCTGCTCATCAGCAGTGTAGCACCTCTCCAGTGTTTCACCACAGTATCCCATATTGGGTATTATCCTACATGCCTGGTGTTGGAGTATAACCCATGATCTTCTGGCTTTAGAGGCAGCATGCAATCTGTTAAGTCACAAATACTGTTAAGGATTTATTTCTCTCAATACACCTCACTTTCTCATTTTCCTTTTTTCGCCATCAAGTTTAGGATCCCAATTTTGAGTTGCATTGGGTAGCGGTGCAAAATCATTATGTATGCTGCAAATGTTTAATTAGCGAGTGATTTTCCAGCTAAGTAGAGCACTTCATTCTATACCTAGTTCTTGGAAATCATGGGAAATGCTGATTTCACTGTGTTTGCACAATATGTTTTCACAAAAGTTTGTACCTTGTGCTTTTTTCCCCACACACAATATGCAATTCATGGCTTTTCTCCCTTCAAATTGTTCACTTCACAAAGTGAAAAACTTTCAAAAGTGAAGCAAAGTATAGTGATAAATTGCCCACCATTAGCTGCAACTCTTTTGTGCTACACTTTAAAATTCCACTTATGGTAGTTTTGAGGCTGAAGAATCCCTCTGGCAACTACTATAGGACACAAAGCATATCAGTTTGTCAAATGACAGAGGGTACAAACTGTGTTTGCACCCACTAACAAACTGGTGCTATGCCATGCTGTGTATAAAGGCAGTTGGGTGACTCAGGCTGGAAGATCCACATATCCATCTTGTTACCTTTTGGCCTACTTACGGGACAGTTGAGGTTGACTTTTTGCAACTCACTGGCCATCCCACTGGTATTGCAGTACCCCCAACCATGTCAAGTTCTTTGATATATCGTGTCTATGGGGTTGGAAATGAAGTAAGAAAACATACCCTATGCTGTCAGGATGAGTGACCTGTTATGCTGTAATCCTGAACAAGTTAACCATGTTCCCCTACCAGCTGTAGCCTCAGCAGCAGGTCACTGCTACCTCCCGAACAACCTGGAGGGATATTTGGGGGACTACCCAGGTTTCCGGGAGAAAGGTGCTTGTAGATGAGTGCTGTGGTCAGATTGACAGGGTTGAGTAGTCATATAGGAGTAAGAAGGGGTAGGACAGTTTTAGGTAACATAAACAGAAAGTAAAAAAAGTCTGCAGAGTGGGCATGTAGACCTTTATTGTCCCAAGAATGCTTCTAGTAGTTAAAAACAGCTAACAATGCCAATGGGTACAGTGACACAGCAATGAGTAGGAGGCAGTTAACAAAAGCCTGGTGAGCTGGCTCGTTAGCAGAGTGGCATGGCTACTGCTCATGATTCTGACAAGCCATGTTAGTGTAGGAGCTTGAATCATCAGGGGCTTGCAAAGGGGGGAGAAGGATTAAGCATCCCAGTGTACCTTCTCCTTCTGTGGGGCCACTGGGCATCATAAAATAGGAAAGAGAAATACTGTATTGTGATTGGTGGAATCCAGTCACATGACTGTGCTGATATCCCAGCACAACCGCACAGGTCAGAAATGCTTAACTTTCTGAACATCATTTCTTGGTTCTAAAATAAAAAATCAATGAAGCCATTTTATAATCTCAATAAGGCATGTAACGGTGTGTGTAACTGTGGGATAACAGCACTTCTCAGGTGTGTAAATTCTTGAGGTGTGCTGTTATCCCATAATAACGCACACCTTATCATGCCTTATTGCTTTAGTATGTTCTGTTGCTATAACACCACCTGGGTGATCAGAAGTGGTGGTGCAACTGGAGCTGCTTATGCAAGGGGAGACACCATCTGACTTCAGCAGTGCAGCTATGCACTTCTAGTGTATGCATGCCAAGGAGCCCTTGCCAGAGGCATCTCTAGTGATAGGCAAAACACACAGGGGAAAATCCTGGTTGCACACAGCATGACACTGGGAGTCTTGAACCCTGACAACCTGGCTACCAGATGCTTCTCCACACCTGGCAAACCAGCGTGAGCTTTTCTTGCCCCAGTGGAACACACCATAGAGAGAAGTACTCCATGGACTTCCTGGGAGGCTGGTAAGTAATTGGGAAGGGAAGGACGTTGCTTGGATTTCTCCATGTTAATGCAGGCAGCACTGGTATCTGGGGCATAAGGAAAAAAATAGCATGCTGGAGAAGGCCCAGCACCTTAGCAGGAGGGTTCTGTGTGGCAGTGTGGGAGATGGGATTCATTTGCAAGCTCCAGCATCACATGCTTGGATCAGCAGTGGCTGAGCTCATCATGGAGGTCATGTTTACATCTCCTGGTGAGGGCAGGAGCAGTGTACCTGGCACTACCACTGCAGTCTGACCTCAGAGTGACATTGATATCAACTGTGAAGGCTGTTGCCCCCCCCCCCCATCCTCCTAGCCAGAAGAATGATGAAGCCATGGCTGCTCCAGCATTGAGGTGTGGGACAGTGAATAGCAGAGGGACAAAAGAAATGCACAAAAAAAAAAGCCCACCAAGGAAGCAGATTGAGCACTGCAGTCTCAAGTGTGTAGTAGTTAAAATATAGTCCACCATACAACTGGGTATAGTGCTAAGGCTCAGAGTCGGGCAGTATTTATTTATTTGTATATTTATTTATTTGCCTTTTGTTAAACAGGTAAGCACACTAGACAAACACAGGTGCCTATTTCCAGGTGCAGCCTGGGAGGTTACAAGGAAATAAGGAAAACAAATTACAAAACAGGTTGTGCAGAATTCATGGTGGACAGTTATACTGTACATACATTTCAAAATGGGGCACAGGAGACAATTCAAAATTAGCATAGAGTACATAGTACAAAGTACAAAGGAACAGGTAAATACTATACAGACGCTTCACAATGAGACAGATGAGGCAAATTAAAGTACCATGAGTACATGCACAAAGAACACTGTGAGTAGATACGGTTGGGAGGCCAACCAGACACAGAGCTCAGTACTTCAAAAAAGTGGGGGCAGCGCCATAATGTTGCGTGGACTCTCTTTCTTAAGTATTCCAATATGTAGACTGTATATTTAAAATGAATTACTTAAAGCAGCACTGCAAGAATCTGGTGAAAATTTTGACCCATACTTTTTTGTTCCATTTTAGATTGCCCCCTAACTACTGACTTGTATGATAGCCTTCATTCCACAATTTAAGCCTGCTTTAGTACTTTTTTCACATCTGAAATAATAAAGGAGCACTCTTTTTAATATGGCTTGGACCAGGTTATAATTGACACAAAATAAAAGAAACACAGATAGCACTTAGAAACATAGAAACAGAATTTGACGGCAGATAAAAACTGCCTGGTCCACCTAGTCTGCCCATTTTCATTATCTGTTTTATATATTGCCAATCCTAAATGATCTGAGGCTCACCTTTTCTTTCCTATCACTAGAGTTTCTTTATGTGTGCCCCACGCGTTTTTGACTTCCCCTACCCTTTTTGGCCCCACGGCTCTACTGGAAGACTGTTCCGTGGATCATCACCCTTTCCATGAAAACATACTTTCTCACATTACCCCTAGGTCTACTCCCCCCCCCCATTTTCATATCATGGCCCCTTGTTCGTGAACATCTTTTTTTTTAAGGATGCTACCCTCTTGTACCTTATTTATGCCTTTGAGGTATTTGACAGTCTCGGTCATATCCCCCCCTTCTCTCTCCTCCCTTCCAGGGAGTACATATTGAGATCCTCCAGTCTCTCCTCACATGACTTTTGGTGCAGCCCCTGCACCATTTGTGTCACCCTTCTCTGAATTGCTTCTACTCTGCCCTTCTGGAGATGTGACCTCCAGAACTGGACACAGTACTCTAGATGAGATCTCACTAATGTTCTATACAGTGGCATCATCACCTCCTTCTTTGTGCTGGAGATACCTCTCCCTGTATACCCCAGCAGTCAACTGGCTGTTGTCACAGCCCTCTCACATAGCTTGGTAACCTTTAGCTCATCGGATAGTGTTACCTCCAGGTCCCTTTCCTGTTTGGTGGCCATCAGTACCTCTCCCCTCCCATCATGTAACACTATTTTGAAGTTAGACTGTTAGTTTTCCACAGAGGTGGTGAGTGCCCAATTAATTGTATATACTGCCACTGTAGTAGCAGTATAATGTTTATTTAACCAGGAAGTTAATCATTTGAGACTGACCTTTAATTTCCAAAAGTGTCCTGAGGTGGCAGCATAAAAGGTACTGTTGCCAAACCATCTTACTTAGTAGAACAACCACCACAGAAATATTCATAAAGTTCAAGTGCATAATGTCTAAAACAATTTTATGGATTATTGAGCAAGATATCTGACAGCATTTCATGTTTTTAGAGTCTGACATTGGTTTCTAATGCAGTACACAATGGTAGCCACTGACAGTGTTCCTGAAAGAAGAAAGACACCCGTGTTCCCGAGCAGTATTTCTGGGGGGTCTATATGACCACTGTTTGTGTTCAGTCTATGTGTGGCATATGTTTCTGAGTTTGTGTCTGTGTCTGTATTTATGTGTGTTTATACAAGCATTGCCACTCTAGCCAGCTGCGTTTCTTCCATTCCTTTAGCTTTTTGTATAATCCTCCTTCTCTCTATGATTTTGAGGTTACTTACTGTCAATAAAAAAGTCTCTTCATCCACCATTTATTGCCATTTTGTATAGCTATTGTATACTGTACTCGCCTTTCAATCCATTTGGAGTTTATTTAATTGCATCCTCTATAGCTAGCCCATTAAATTGTCACAAATTTCTGTAGAAGGTTATCACAAAATTATCTTAGTTAGACTCGGTCCACATCCTCCTGTGGTTCATTTCCATACTCTAGAGATACGACTGCCCATCCTTAGTTTTTTTCTGCCCTTTCTTAATAGCTTTCTTAATAGCTTATTTAACATGAAGTACTCTATTCAGTCTCTTTCACTTTTACAAGTAGGTCACAGTCTCTTTCCTCCCTGTGTTTCAAGTAGCGGTTATCCTAAACGGTAGTCAAATACTGTAATGTACAATCAGTAAAACAATTTTACTTTACTTTTCACATCCAGTAGGTAGAAGTTATAGAATTGTTTTACTTGTAGAATTGACTATCACATAATTTATTTTGCTCATTTGCAGTACAGTATAATTCACAATAAACTGTTATGTAATGCCATTAATGTTTGTTCTGAACTTTGTTATGTTGCCAATAAATTACCAACTCAAATGGTGTTGTTTCTTAACACTTCAGTAGCTCAACAGCAACTTTTATAAAATGTGTTTGTAACTTGCTGGCACGTATCTTCTGTTCTTGTTACACAACACAATGAGAAAGTGAGCTACAGCTCCTAGACAGCAGTACCGGCCCTATCTTCCTTCCACACCCTTAATGGGACCATCCTGGAGGACACCTCCTCATTTAAATATATGGGGGTTTGGCTGGACCAGCACCTCAACTTCTCTGTGCATATCGATAATATCCTGAAGAAACTGTGCCCCAAACCTGGTGCTATGTACAGGAATCATAGTTACATCTCGCTGACTGTGAGGCATGAAATTGTACAGAAGATGATACTCCCCATCTTTGACTACTGTGATGTAGTCTATGGTGCTGCTCCCAAATCTTCCCTGACCAAGTTGGACACTCTCTTTAACTCCTTCTGCCACTTTGCTCTTGACTCTCCTTCCCGTCCCCACCACTGTGAACACTATCACTCTCTAACCTTTCTTCCACTATCTTACAGATGCATCTCACACTATGTCAAAGTAACCTCCAAATTCTGGTTTGGAGTGCTCCCCTCCTATATCTTATCCTCTCTCTCTCCACTCCATCTCCCCCCACCCACTCTCTTAGATCTAATGATGCCTACATCTTGACTGTCCCTCGCCACTCCACCCTTATTGGTCAGACTGATTTTGCCCATCATTTCTCTAAAATCTGGAACTCCCTCCCCTCTGAAAAACAACACTCCTCCTCCTCCTCCTCCACCTACTCCCTTACCTCTGCCCTACACAATTACCTCTCCCTCAGCTGTTCCTGCTTTAACCCTCCTTAATACCTGTCCCCAGTTTCTGCCTTCCTACCCTGGCCTCCCCGGCAGGGTTCTCTACATCCTGAAGGGGAAATCAGGAGATGGCTACCCCTTCTCCTCATATTCAGCTCTTGCCTCTCCCCCTCTCTTCTCCACCTGCCCTTTCAGGTCACCCGTGTGCACAACCTACACCATCCTTTTTACTCCAACAGCACTTGTGTACTACTGTACCTCAAGCTTGCTCCTGGTACACTCATGCACTATAATGGTTCTGTTGCATTATTACTGTTTCATATATTTATATGTTCTTTTGTATAATTCTGGACATGTATTGTAATTTACCCAATGTTCCACTACTGTTTACTGTACAATACCTTGTGTTCTGACTGTTGCATAATCTTACAATGTTGTATTGTTTGTAGTACCTACATACTATTGTAACTGATCATCCTTCACAACCCTATGTAACCCCTTCCCCCGAGGTTGCACCACGAGATGAGCAACTTGTTGTTCACTCTGCCCTCCTGATGAAACACTTCAATAAATAAACAAATATGTTTTTGCCAGACTTTGTGCTGGATCCAGCAAAGTTTATGCAACACACTGAGAAATGCTAAAGCAACTCATTGGTGTGACAGTTTAACATGAATTGGACTTTAGACTGCTGGGATTACTTTATGACATTAAGTTAATAGAATCTGCATTGCAGTAATATTTACTAGCATAATATTTAAATGATATCAATCTTAAATGGCAATAAAAGCATTTACAAGGGACACATACATAGTGCCTTAGCCTAGTGGTGCTAGGGTAGCATGGTGCCCTACCATGAGGGAGATCCTGGTTTGTGTTCCCAGCTTAACTCCCCATACTGGGTCACAGAAGCCTACTGTATACTGCATAGAGATCCCACTCCAACTCTGGGGGAGGAAGTTGCTCCCATTTTTGAAGAAGCACCTCTTTGATTGAGAACTGTGAGCAGACTTGATTTTGGGAGAGACCAAAAACATTGACCACACCAATGGCTAAAGAATGGGGTCCATTCTTGCCACGGTATTAGAAATCCCTAAACATCCCTTGACCACACCAATGTTCAGGTGCTGCTTGTGTGGCATCATATTAGAAAGGTAGGAGTAGAATCTGTAAGGGGAAAAATTGGGTTGAGTCAGCATGGATGAGGATCCTGTCTCACCCATGCTCCAGTGGCCTTCCAATGGTCCCTGTAAATCCAGGTTACCACGTTGTATCCTTTGGAGAACAAGACTAAGTGATAGGGAAAGTTGCTTGTATGGAGGGAGTGGTATCAGAAGGGAGGGCAGACACTGGTTAGAGTTATCAACAGGTGTTGGAGAGCTGAGGTGGCTGAAGGCTGACCAAGATAAATAGTGAATTAAATAAATGGGGCATACTGTAATAAATACACTGCACAGTACTGTATGATCATTTTCAGAATCCAAAATCTGGCAACAAACATTGGGATCTGTAAATGTCATGAAGTACTAAAAATGAATAACGTGCTTCCCTGTCATAAGTAAAATATGTCTAACCACCTGCTTTATTTGTATGTTTTAGATTTCCAACAAGCTGTAAAGGAAGTTCAGGGCACATTGACAGGCTTAATCGCTGGACTCATTATTGCTGCTATACTTGCTGTTGGAATCATCATTGTCGGTGTGATACTGTTCAAAAAACACCATGTGAGAGCAAATGACCTTGAAAAGAAGGGACTGGGCTATCAAAACTAATTTAGATAATGGCCATAACAGCATGCCTGCAATCTACATTGAAATGTATTGAACCATGTCCATTTAAACTCCCTGCTTATATCATTTCCTCAGTCTACCTGCTAGATTAGAGTCAACATCAATACTTTGTTAAGGCATATTAATCACAAACATTATGCATCTCTCAATAATAAGTCAGAGAATAAACAGAAATGAAGTCTCATATCTAGGAAAATGGATATGTAGATGCAAAGCAAGAGATTTGAAAAGAACATGTATTTATTCTTTGAGTTTATAGTATAATGCAGTATGAAGTCAGTATAGTGATATATTGCACATGTTTATGAACTTTCTTACAGGTTTCATTGTTGGGTACCTCTTCTTATATAAGGAGCAATCAGATGTTGTATAAAATCACTTCTTTGTGGGTTTTGGCAACATCTCTAAAAGGGCTCTTAAATATCTAAGGTACAGTACTCTGGAAAACATAGTTTTGAATGCTTTTTCTTGTTTTTGTCTTAGACTCAAAGGACCAGGAACAACTAGACTATATTACAGATTAAAGGAGGAGTCCATTTCAATATTAAAAGTTGCATTAGTTTTCAAAGCCAAGCATACTCAGTGGTGGAAATGGGGGAACCTATAGAAACTTGGTTCCAGGAGTACAGTTAAGAGCCTGACTCATTTCCAGAAATAAAATGAGGAAGGGCTGCTCCTCTGTAACATTTACTCACCAAAAGACATAAAATAAATAAATAAGGTGTCAAAATTCAACATATAATGGTGAAATGGTGTGACTGCCCTTGACACCAGATTGACATATGCAGCTATCAAACTAACTATTGTCGGACTCCTCGTACCAAATTGTAACTATGAAACCCTATGACCATCAGCCTCTACAGAACCTCTGTAACTATTATGGCTGTACTAAGAAACGAAACTTGCTGTTATTCAACAACTGCACAACTATGTAACCTCATTGACTGTTATTTGTAATTGTACTGTAATCTGTATTCCAATTTCTGTCCATGTATCCTTTTATGCATAACATGGAACCTTTGTAAATGAGTTGCTAACTCAAAGGTCTTTCTGAATATTTCAATAAATAAATAAAAATGTGTCCCCACATTTCTGCCAGAAATTTTTGATCCTGTATAAAAGGCAGTTTCCAAAGTGAATGCACTCCAACAGAACAAAAAGAGATCAAGCTGTTTTTTTCAAACAAAATAAAATTTATTTCAAATAAAATAAATTGCAGTCTCTGCCAGTGGTGTTCGGGAACCACTGGCAGAGCCTACAATTTATATTTATTTGAAATAAATTATATTTCATTAAAAAAAGATACATCTTGATCTCTTTTTGTTCTGTTGGAGTGCATTCACTTTGAAAACTGTCTGGACTTCAACGGCTAAGCTGTCCTGTGTTTGCACCCTGCTCTATGCATTTGAGTGCATTGACTACCTTTGATCTACATAAAAGGTAATGGGTTTCCCCAGTGAATTCTGTCCATTTCCAGCACTGAGTATACTAGTATTTCCTGTTAAAAACATGCTCCTCTTTTTATAATCCCCATCTCCCAGTTTAGTCCCCTTGTGAGCATATAGCCCAAGCATAGGAATAGATTTGCTGACTTTTCTCCACTAACGGTTGTGGATGAGTAGATGCCTCTTCAGAAGTCTACAATCCCAAACTGAAGGAGGCTTTCTGCATTCAGTACATCAAGACCATTGGCTTTCCCTGTACACCTCAAATAAGATGAAGATCCCTGTCTATGATTTGTCCAACTACCTCTTCTCCATGTTGTTTAGTTACCCAATATAACGGAATCGAGATGCAGCATCTCAGCTTCACTGTGCTCATCCATTGCCCTTCCCTCATCTAGAAGTACAGGGAGCTCATGTAAATTGCTCAGGCTAACCAGTGAGACATTTACTATAGTGGACTTCAAACTTGTGAATACCCATTTCACAGAGACAGTAATTTTTTTCTTTAATGTATTCCAAAAGAAATGGACAACACATTGAAGTTTTGGTTAAACACAAAACTGTTGTACTTCATCACTTATTCATATTTAATAACATAGAGGAGAATGTATGGACATGCATCGGAAAATGGTTTGTTAACCGGTGAGAGGCTGCCATGGCGACCATGTAAACCTTGACAGCGAAACTCGAGAGGTTTATGTCGCCATGGCAACCTCGAGCCAGTTATTCAGACTGGTTGCTGATGTATGATAATACATTATATTTTATAGTGTATGGTCATGCATTTCTAGTGAAAAAAATAATCAGGATCCTTACTGTTGACATTTTAGTCACCACTGCAGCCAGTCATGCTTTCACTGCCATGGCTGTTTCTGGAAGGCTGTCGGGTCGTGTAGTGCACATGCGCAAAGTGATCCCCATTGTTAACCTATCGATGTGACGTAGCATCGATAGGTTAACAACAGTTCTACGTCACAACAACAGTATAACAACCATAGGAAATGATGATTTCCTAAGGTTAACAACGTTCTAACATACACTATAGTTGGCTTACATTTAGTTATGGGGAAAAACTAATGCACACTAGCAACTGAAAACACTTGTTTGCTGGTCTTTCATGGTGAACAAACAACCATAAACAGTATTATGAAACATTTTTGCGTAGCCAAGAAAAGAAGAAGAAAATGTGGCAGTTACAATCCTCAGAATTAAAAATGATCTAAACAGAATATCTGTTAGATATACTGTATGATGATAATATAACTTGACATGACACTACTGTCTATGCAGGTGCACTAGACAGTGTCCATATATGACCATCACCATACAGTTATTCTTTTTTTTTCTCCATCAAGGAATGTCCCCATTGACCCAGTCCCACACCCAGCCCTGTCACCCACCTCCATGGACTTAACCACGCCAGAGATATGCTCTGGCTTACCCCCCAGAGCAGGGCTGTGGGAGGGAGCCTGACCACCTGTTGGATGCTGGTATTTGGCCCTGGGATGCTTCCATCCTGGGGTTACTCCCTGTCTTGCACCCCAGGGTGAGGCCTTCAGGATGGGGCTCACCCTCCCATTAGATGCCATGATTCATCTCCAGTGGTGCCATGAGCTGTGGTGCAGGACCTGCAGTACGAGGTGGGGAGCATCCTGCTCAGCCCAATTTTCTGCTCCAGGAGGTGGAACATGCAATGACTTCAAGGGCGCATATGTCGACATCTGTCTCACCTCAAGCGATGATGCAGGTGCTGGCAGCTACTCCCCCTGGCCTCCACCAGAGGCACTCAACTACCCTCCATCTGAGAAGAAGAGCAGTCCCTAGGATGCTCGATTCTTCTTTCTCTGGTTGGCCCTCCAACTGTCGGGTCCATTCCTGAACCCCAGATGTCAATATTGCAGGTGGAAGCCCTTACCATTGTGCCAATGGGCCAGCCCCCATAGAGTTTTTCCTTGTGTGGTGACAGTAAGCAACTGCTTGCTAATAACAGACAAGAATGTGATTGTATGGCCTTTTAGAACTGTACTTAGTCATAAGTCAAAATCCTGTAAATAGCATTCCAAACTTAAAAAGAAATAAGATACAAAAAATATTAACTCTCAAAGTCATAATGGAATAAATATCGAATACATTAGTGTTTTTCTGTTTGCATTACCTATAATCTTTAGTGTTTAGCAAGTAAGTTAGAGGTGGAGCTGTATAGAACTTTCACATTCTGCTTCCACCAGAATTCTGCAGAAGTTCAGAAATTTAGCCTAATTCTGCGGAGTTCCATTGGAAGTGAAATTCTGAAAGCTGAATGTTAACTGTGGAATTATATTTTACAGTTTATGTAAATCACAGATTTTTCCCCCTGCAAACCATGAATGATGAATATAAATGCTTTCTGGAATTCTGCAGAATTTACAAAAGAAATTCCACAAATAATTTTGGAAGTGGAATTTTCATTCTGCACAAACTCCGTCAGTGTAATTCCACATTCTGTACAGCTCTAGTTATATACAGTAAACTCAACACTGATTTTGTTTTGTGATATTTCCTTACAAAAGAAGGAACCTACAGAACAGATGTCCCTCCTAAACATAGACAGTTTGCTCTGAATCCTCAAGATTTTTTAAGGATTATACTAGCAAGTCCAAAGTAATACTTGGCTCTACATCCAGGGACACAAGAGATCACCACTGTTGGAGCACGATACAAAGTATTTATTTAATAAAAATACTTGTATCCACCAGAAGTATACCATAACCATAAAATACAGAATAGCACCCCCCACAGACGTCAATGTTTTGCATCACTGTGATGCTTTTTCAAGATGACACAGACCCTCAATAGCAAAAATGTATAGTCCCAGAATGTGACGTCAGAATGTGACACCATACTGATTTAAAATCAAATAACAATAAATCAGAAGAGAAGCTGGCAGTAAACCTATCTCCATTTTTCCAATAGTATTATCTCCATTTGTTCAATAAGATGATCTCTGTTTTTTAAGGAAGAAACTAACTAAATGGAAATGTTCATTGAGATGGCGGTGGGGGGGGGGCCCTCAACTTATACTGCCAAAAGGATATAGATGTTTGTTGTCCAGATCCCTGCCCTTCCCATTTAGAGATACTTTTTCCAGTCCCAGAAAACTAAAAGTATGTCCAGGACCTTTGCTGGCAAAATGTGCTGTCAATGCATTTTCCATTTGCTTTAAATGGATGCAGCATATATGTTCAAATATCCTCATCCTGAACTTTGTCACAGTTTTTCCAACATAGAACTTGCCACACATGCAGGTAGCTAAATAATCAATAGCCTCCATACTACATGTAATAAAAGAATCTACGTTGTGTTTCGCACTCAGGTTAGGCAGTGATAATTTGTCTCCCACTTGAATAAACTGACAGCCTGAGCAGTTTTCACATTTAAAGTTGCCAGTCGGTCTGTTGGAAGCTGTCTTGCATTTTGGGTTCTCAAAAGCATGAACAAATAGGTCAGACAAATTCCATCCCCTGTAATATGTGACTCTAGGACCATTTTGGATAACATCTCTTAGTGTTGGCTCCACCTCCAATATATGCCAATTCCTCCTTAAAGTTTCTTCTACCAAAAATGCCTGTGAACTGAATGTGGTGATAAGGTTAGGGCTATAGTATTTCTTCATGTTTCATTTTGTTTTTGCTCTAAACAATTCCATTCTATCCATTTCACGAACCCTACCTACTGCTTTGGTTAGGCAAGACTCTGTATACCTCCTTTGTACAAATCTTTCAGTGAGTGTTAAAGCCCCTTTCTGAAAGTCTACCTCATCACTACAATTGTGTTTAAAAGTAATAGGAAACAGTTTTTACATCTCTAGATGCCCTACAGTTGTTCTTATATTGGCTACCCAGTATTCAGATATGGTTTTGCCCATTTTTTTGTTACATTAAATAGTCTAATTATGTTGCCTTTCTAACTACCCTGAATCCCTCTCTCCTCAGCAGTTGCTGCTCTCTATTTTCATGCTGTCTGAATGTTCTATGACATCAGAAACACCCATTCCTAGCCATTCAGATGAATGGCACAGAATCAGGAGTTTCTGATATCGCCATCTTAGCAATATAAAAATCAAGAGCAGTAGCTGGTGAGGAGAGTGGAACTCTCTGTAAATCTGAGGGCACCCCAAAGCTAGATTATTTGTTTTTAGAGTGACACCTATCAGAGTGCAGAATGGCATTAAGATCTGTGCTTTTATGGTACAGATCTGTCTTCAAACCCTTTTGATCATCTTTCATTACTATTAGATCCAAAACACCACTTGTTCCATGCTTGCTGTGAGTGTGAATTTCAAATTCTCATTAGTACTCTCAAGATATTTGACAAATTTCAACAGTTCAGTTCTGCTCTCTTCCATATAATGAATATATTATCAATATATCTTTTGTACAAATCAATTTTGTCAAAAAATGGTTGACCTTATCATCATAAATATACACCTGTTCCTACTGTGCAAGATATACAGTACATTTGCATAATTAAGGGTCATTGTGGCCCCCATTGCAGTGCCTTTTAGATGATGGTAAATTTTGTCCAATAATAGAAAAACATTCTTTGTTAGTACCAGTTCAGTTAAGTGAATAAGAAATTCAATAAAAATGGCTATAACTAGTGTGATCACATAGTGCCTGTCAAGGGGCACTAAAACCATCAGCATGTGGGATGTTTGTTTAAAAGGATTGGATGTCTAGGGTCACTAACATCCAATCCAGTTTGACTTTGACATCATTTAAAATCTTCAAGATCTGGGCAGTATCTCTAATATAGACCCTGGAGAGTTTCACCCTTTCTTTAATGTGCATGTCTACAAACTGTGCAAAAGGTTCAGTCAGGCAGCCAATACCTGACACTGTTGGTCTCATGGGGGGATTGTGTAAATCCTTGTGAGTTTTAGGGAGACCGTATATGGCTGCCCTGACTGGACATTGCACAGTGAGGTACTAGCACACTTGTTCACTAATCACACCATTTAGCGTGGCTTCATGCAAAACAAATGTCAATTTGTTTTTTTTAAAACCAAGGTGGGGTCATAAGTCAAGACCCCGTAAAGGTAACACTTAAATAAGTGTTCTAACATTGTGTGGATATACTTAACATTTTCCATCACCACTAATGCACCACCTTTATCCATGGGCTTAATGGTGATGGATTTGTTCTCTTGTAGCCTTTTAAACACTTTTAGTGCATCCTTGGTGCAGTTTGGCTGGCTCCAGCTTGGGAGATTGTTTTCCAGTTTCTGCAATATCCCTCTCACATGCCCAGAGAAAAATGTGTGCAGTCAGATTCATTGCTGGAGTGAATGTTGATTTTTTTCTTCCATTTCATACAAATCAAAGAATTGCAGAGTCTCTACTATTCTCTTCCACAGTTGTAAATGTTTGCAGTTCATGAACCCGGATTGCTAGTGCTCTCTTTTGCATTCATGATATGTAAATTCAATATATGAGTCAAAGAGTTAAAATCCACAATAGTGTCAGATACCCTTATTGAGTTAGAAGGGACAGTCCTTCTGTTTGGAATCTGCATTTCATCTTTGGACAGGGTATATGGAGAAATGTTCACTACAAGTGAATCAGACTTATCACCATTCTCAATCTCAGGTGTATTAAAAATATTGTCCCATTCCATTTCTGTTATTTCCTCCTCCATTTGTAACCCCCACCTCTGATTATACTATAATTATCCACCTGCAGGAAAATAATGTGAGGGAGACAAATGCTAATGGATTCTTAAAGAGCAACTGACACATCTAAAAAGATGTGCTGGTAGTGCCCTACCCTACCTACAATACCTCCTGGTACAGAGAGCACCACAAACGGAGGTACCATAAGGCAAGATTTTACAGTAAAGTTGTAGCAGAGCACAATATGAGCCCCCTACCACAGCTTCAGGTCTTCTTCCCAATCCAAGCCTGAAGATGACATCAGGTTGGGATGGGGACTTGGCAAAATTCCATTTCACCAGTGAAAGTGCTGTGGAAGTGGCATTTTGCAGCATATTCACTGGCAAAATGCTAATTCTGCAGCACTTTCACCAGCGAAATGGAATTTCACCAGATCCCCATCCCGACCTGATGTCATCCACAAGGATAGGATCAGGAAGGGGACCTGAGGCTGTGGCAGGGAGCACACATTGCACTTTGCTGCAACTTTACTGTACAATTCTGCCTTACAGAATCAGGATTTTACATTCTAATGGTCATTCAGTGATGATATTGGTTCTAACCTATTATATGAAATGTTCTGAAGATTTAAAAAACTGCAAGCCTTCTGCTATTAGGACAGGATAGGGACAAGGTGAGGGGACAGCTGTTGTAGAAGGGGTTGAGTAGAGGAGAAGGGTAAGTTGAGGGAGGTCAAAAGGAAAACTGGGAGGGGGCAATCGTCTTTGTAAATACATTGGGAGATGCACAGTCACACACACTAGACAAACAGTAAGGTCTTTATCTGCTGACATGTTCGTATGTATGTTATGTCATAGAACACCCTTCCTTAGTCTTCATTATAACAGCTTCATAATAAAATAAATACACCCTGCAAATTTAGTGTATAATTCTGTCTTGGGGTTCTGGTTGCAAAGGAAAAAATTAAAAGGAAGGAAAGCATTTAGGTTTCATGCAGTGTCTTTCATACTTACTGTAATGCAACACACTTTACAAGACTTGATAAGTTGGTAGCAGCCATTAGGCATGAAATGAGGGGTTAAGTGAAGTTGGGTAGGTCATGTAGAATGGAAAAAGAGTGTAAGAAAGTGATGCCATTATGCACAGGGAGATTAAAGAGCACCAATCATGCTCATTTTCAGTTTTTGTCTTAAGACAATCAGCAGCAGCTTGCCTCATTATGACTTCAAAAGTACACTTTTCTTAATTTTTTACAGTCTCTATTTCATAGGGGAAGGGATCATAATTTCTCAGTTGGTGGAGCCAGCTACCCAGTTCCTTCCCCTTCCTGGTCCCCGATTTCAGGTGGTGCTGTTGGGGTGGTCTATATTAACAGTAATGGGAGCCAATTTTGAAATCCTATTTTTTCATTTTTTAAGGGGCCACATTGGTCAAATCAGAGCAACAGGTCAACTAAAAATCCTTGTTACTTAAGTCATGACTTTGATTTGACTCCTGTGGCCCTCTAAAATATATAAAAAAATAGGTTTTAAAAGTTGGCTCCCATTACTATCAATGTAGTTCACCCCTGCACTCAGAATACATCTTCAAGTGACTTGCTGAAGTTTACCTAATCACTATACGATGCAGAGAAGGGATTTCCAGATTCTCAACTCTGCATTGAAACCATTAGACAATGTGTACTGCTGACTAATATTATCACTTAGTCTTCAGCTGTAGGGGTAGTGCTGGATGATTTTCTTTATGCTTGCAAAACTGCAAAATTGTAAATTTCACATTTGCTCAAGTTTTTGAACAATTACACCACAATTTGTCAAAATGTTGCCAATGTTTTTTGTGCTCAAATGGTACCATTTTCCCACAAGTTGCACATTTTAAAATCTGAGTCTTTAAAAATGGTGCAGTTTTCAGTGACTAAGATCATTTTTTTCATTCTGTGCAATTTAAGAAAATGTGATGTTAACAAAGACATAGATTCTGTCATTCACCTCGCCTCTACTGGCAGCAGGACATGTAATTCCTGTGCTCTTGTTCTCTACAGCAGACCCGTTTCTGAGCTGTTGACTATTGACTCCTATAGCTCCTGCATCATGCATTCATATTTATGTGGTTTTCCTGACTTCTAATTCCCCAGTCATGTCCTATTATTAAATTCATTTTTTATGGTTAGCTTCATGCTGACAATCATATAACCCCCTACAACTTCTTCATGAAGTGCTCAATTATTTACTATAAAACCAACTGCAATACCTGAAAGATGTAAAGGACTCTATCACATTGTTATGTATCATGGTACAATGAGTACTGATAATGTATTGTACCTTCAAAAGATGAAAGAATATCTGCAGTGTCATCACGTGTCAATTAATGGTAAAAGGAAAGAATTCTGAATTTGTGTACTTTTAAATGCCCATTTTGTTCTTTCACTAAACCCTTATATTATGTTGTAAATGGGTACTGCCACTGAATCTGCTTTATAGTCTCCATCTTCAGTCTTTACTGCTCTTAGTTAAGTCAACAGTACTAAGCAGTGAAACTGAAATTATGGAATGTTCTGGAAACACAGAAATGGACAGAAATAGGCACTGAAGGTGTGCATGGGGGGATGGCAGATACCATGTCAGTTAAAAACAGTCAAAGCATAACAGATGAGCAAATGCTTTTTTGGAGGAGAAACAGGAACTTATTTCAGTGTAGCTGAAATAATTTCCTATCTTCTTTCAGCATAGTAAAGTTTGATTAATGTTAGATGATTTTTTCCACCAGCATTATTTATTGGCATACCTTATTAATACAATATATAGAATAGTGGGCGACCATCCACAACAAGACTGTGTTTCCCTCGAGGGAGTTGATGACATCATTGAGACCTTGAGAGCGAAGCTGGAGAGGTCTCACTGATGTCATCCACTCCCAAGAGGCACAACATGTGTGGATGGTCCCATCCACTATTTTATATAGTATATGGTTAGGACTTATTCCTTTTTTTACATTGCTGGTTACCTCATGTATTTTTTTTATTTGGTGTACCTGCTCCCTCTGTATGTCCTGCAATTGCCTGCCACTGGTTTCTGCTTCACTGCGTTCCTGCTGGCTGGGGCTTCTCTCACTCCCTCACTCTTTCTGACAGTGGCACCATTTAATTTTAAAAATAAATGAAAAAAAATAGTTTCATGACAAAAGCCATCTAAGGCTACTTGTGTCAGAAACCCGAGGGATGCAGGTTTCTGCCGCTCCACTCTGTCAATCGCGCTGCCAAGTTTTTACTTTTTTTTTCTCTGAAGCAGCCAGTTGAGTCAGCCAATCAGGAGGTAGGACAAGGCTGAAAAGTTGTTGTACTATCGATGTGACATCAGAACGATAGCACAACAACTTTTCTGACCTTTGAACTGTCCTACAACAAGATTTGAAAAGCCACTGATTTCAATGTGCAATAAGCCCTAACCATATACTATATCAGACTATTATTTGTTTCCCTGCCCAGTGCTACTGCTCTACTGTAATACCTACTCTGTGCAATTCAGTAAATATTGTATTTATAAAACTGTGATATTCTGACTTGTTCTTGTTGATGCACTCAGGAACCTATTGTACTGATAATTTCAAAGCAAGAAGTAGTTTTAGAAGAGTATAAAGTATATTTTATTAACTATTATCTGAGACACATGACATATTTTAACTGAATACAGTTATACCTGCTAATAAAATGTATATGTTTTAAACCTCTTATGGTAGGCCACATCTTCATGTAAAGAACGTTTAAAATAATAATCAAATACAAAACTCATATGGTTTGATCGAAGCTTTATGTTTAACAGGCTTCTTGCATGAACTCTGAACAAAAAAGGTTTTAAAATAAGATGTACTATTTAATTAAAGTTGCCACTATAAATGTTGATGGTAAAGTAAGACATCTCAAAAATAATTTGTAAAAATGTTGCTCAAGACATGCTGCATTTTTTTTTGTGATTTACTATGCATGATCAGAATAAAATAATGGGTTGTGAATCAGAATTAAAAACAATGGGTTGTATATTTTCATTTTTGAGTATTATTCATTATTAATACCAAGTCTGTTTAGAGTTGCGTATTTGTATAAAAATAAAACATGCATGCAAGCAATACCTTCTCTTTGCTTGATTGTCATCACATTTGGTTCTTCTTAAAGTTCTGTTTTGTTCATCAGTATTCCTGTAGAATAATGTGTGAGATACAGTATACAAGAATCTTATATACACATTAAATCACCTGACTGGATTGGCTGAGATAATAAACCATGACAGTAAAACTTGAAAAATACATTTAATATCATGGATTAACGGCCTCAAAGGAGACCTGCACCGAACATGTAAGTTTTGCCAGTAGAAACTATTTTTAAGTACTCATTCCAACTGTGTTATTATTCCATCAATACAGGCCTTTTTAGTATTGCAGTGGGTAAATCTGATTTACACTCTGGTGGTATGTAGCATTTTAGAACTGTATGATGTAGTTTATTTCCTTTACAACTAAAGAGTGCTGTAGTAGAACACATATGCATTGTGACAAGAATGAAAGAGCACAGCCCAGACATCAACTACATCATAGGGTTCCTAAAATGGCCCTTACCAGCAGTGTGCAAATTTAAAACATCACATCAGACAATTAAAAATGGAAAGCCTTTACAGCTGCTGTAGAACAATAATGGAACTGGAACCAGTTAAGAAGAAAAATATTTTTGCTGTATACTAATACAGCCAAAAACTGGCCAGGCTCTCAAGACTTACAGTCTTCACCACACTGGATGGCTCCCCTCTTAAAGTGCTGCCTTCCTTCATGTACCTCAGCATGTGGCTGGACAGTAAGCTGACTTCTAGCCCACTTTGGTGCTATTCATGCTAAACTCTTCCCTAAGCTGTCTACCCCTGCTAGGTTGCCATGAACTGGTCACCAAAATGGTGCTCCTGGTCTTTGAAACATAGACTTTGATGGCAGATATGGGACACTTGGCCCACCTAGTCTGCCCGTTTCCCTACCTACAAGATAAGCTGCAGATCCTAGTTAACCAACAGCCTATTTCTTCCTACCCCCCAAGAATTGTCTTATGTCTGTCCCATGCATTCTTGAATTCTCCCACAGTTTTAGATCCCACAACCTCCTCAGGAAGGCTGTTCCATGCATCCACCACCCTCTCTGTGAAAAAATACTTCCTCACATTGCCCCTGAGCCATCCCCCCCCCATCGTCAAATTGTGTCCCCTTGTTCTTGCACATCTCTTTTTCTGAAAAAATGCTACCCTCTTGGACTTTATTGATTCCACTGAGGTACTTAAAAGTTTCTGTCATGTCCCCCCTTTCCCTTCTTTCCTCAAGGGTATACATATTAAGCTCCTTTAGTTTCTCCTCATATGGCTTCTCTTGCAGACCCTGCACCATTTTGGTTTCTCTCCTCTGGACTGCCTCTATTCTGTCTATGTCCTTGTGGAGATGGGGTCTCCAGAACTGGACGCAGTACTCCAGATGGGGTCTCACCAACTGGCTGTACAGAGGGATGACAACTTTCTGTTTTCTATTGGAGATGCCTCTTCCTATACTTCCCAGTATCCCCCCAGCCCTCCCTACTGCCTTCTCACATTGCTTGCCAACCTGAAGGTCATCTGATATGATTACCCCCAGGTCTCTTTCCATTTTTGTTGTGTTTACTACCTCCCCCACTGTGTAATCATCCCCTTGGTTTCTGTTTCCCAGATGCATTATTTTGCACTTCTTTGCATTGAATCCAAGCTGCTATACTTCTGACCATTTCTCCAACCTTGTCAAGTCCCTTCTTATCCTTTCCATGCCTTCTTGTGTATCAACCCTGTTGCAGATCTTTGTGTCATCTGCAAAGATGCATACTTTTCCTTCCAGTCCCGCTGCAATGTCACTTATGAAGACATTACAAAGATTGGACCCAGTACTGAACCCTGCGGTACTCCACTAGTAACCCCCCTTTCTTCAGAGTGGACTCTGTTTACAATTACCTTCTGTGTCCTGTTGTCCAGCCAATATTTTACCCAGGCTACCACCCTGGGACCCACTCCCAGGCTGGTAAATTTGTTTATTAATCTTTTGTGTGGGACTGTGTCAAATGCCCTGCTAAAGTCTAGGTAGGCCATGTCCACAGCCCCTCCCTGCTCTGCTACTTTGGTCACCTAGTCAAAGAAATCAAATAGATTCATCTGACTTGACCTTCCCACTGTGAACCCATGCTGCCTTGGTTCCTGTGCCCCACTGGCCTCTAGGTACTCAACAATTCTTTCCTTCAGAAGTGGTTCCATCGCTTTCCCTACCACAGAGGTCAAACTGACAGGTCTGTAGTTTCCTGCCTCTGTCTTGCTGCCACTTTTGTGAAGGGGAATCACATCTGCCTTCCTCAAGCCCTCAGGTACCACACCATCCTCCCATGATTTGTTAAAAAGGGTTAGTCAGTTTTGTCACTAGTTCTCCCCTTAATTCTTTTAGAATTCTGCAGTGAATCCCATCAGGCCCCATTACTTTATCCACCTTCAATTTTTAGGAGTTCTTTCAGAACCCTTTCTTCTGTGAAAGGACTGGGATTGATCCCCCCAATCCAGAGTGCTTCCATTAATTGGATTAGGTACCTCCCCTTCCTCCTCTTTTGTGAATACTGAGCAGAAGTATTCATTCAGTATCCCTGCCTTTTCACTGTCCCTCTCTGCCCACCCACCGTCCATTCTATTCAGCCTCACTATCCCTCCCATTGTCTTTTTACACTCCCTGATGTACCTATAAAAGGTTTTATCCCCCTTCTTAACCGAGTTGGCTATCTTTTCCTCAGTTTAGGCCTTTGCTATTCTGACTTCCCTCCCTGCTTCCTTCTGCCTTAACTGGTACAGTTCTCTGTCCTGCTCCTTCTGTGTTTCCTTATACTTCCTAAATGCTATCTTTTTCTTCCTAACGTTCCCCGCCACCTCTTTTGAGAACCACAGTGGCTTTTTCTTTCACTGTTTGGTGGTCACTTGTTCCCAGATGGTCACTCACTTCTAGATCTGATTTTGACTATGCAGACATGGTCTGTGGTACAGCCAACCCCACTTACCTAGCTAGAATGGACACCCTCTGCAATGCCTTCTGTCACTTTGCGACTAAGTCCTCTCTGCATACGTACTGCTGCTCCCTCTACTTCTCCCCATCCATCCTCCCCCATACCTTCATGTCTCCAGCCATACAGCACTTTCCTGCATCTCCAGGTACTGGTTTGGTTCCCTGCTATCCTATCTTTCCTATCCCCCCCCCCACTCCATGTTCTCTCTGTTCAAGGGACCAGTGAACCTTCTCCACTCCTCACCCCCGTTCTCTGCTGGGTGATTTGCCTTTTCCTATCATTTGCTATCACTTTGGGACCAGCTCCCTCTATCCATTCCCGATTCCACCTCCTTAGAGATAAATGGCAAGTGTATTTCGGGAACGTTGATGAATTTGGCATAAAACAGATGTAAATAAAGTAACTCGAACAGTGGTGTCAGTGGCTATTCTTTATGCTATTATTAATAAAGAGCATGTTGTCTTACATTTCAGACATCTGACAGGCAAAAATCAGTGCATCTGCCACCCGTTCTAGCTGGATTTCTAGACTACTCTAATGTCATACAGACTGTGATATTAGAGACTTGTTTTTTTGTATTAGTGTTGCAGATTTTAATAATGTTATTTGCATCATTTTAATTCTGGCAGTTTAATTCCTGCAACCCTTCTCCTGGGTCATACATAGAAATGAGCCTCAGCTCAGTATACCTTTTCCAGTTACCAGTTCCCCCCCCCAAAAAAAATAAATAAATAAATGACTGAATAAATAAATACTGTACTGCTTCTGAGAGATTCTTATGGTTGTAAGAGTGGTCTCACGTGCATACTTAGGATATGAGAACCACAAACTGAAGGATAGCAGTTCTGATATCTTAAGGATGTAAATAAAACCACTCTCACAACTCTAAGAGTGATCTCAATGGCAGTATTCAGATATTATTAATCAAAATCCATGAATAATATATTAAAATGTTAAAGAGAAAACCTTCTCCGAATGTACCCTATTCAGGACAGCTGCTCGTGAAACACTCTTCACAGAATAAGAGTCTCATATGCAGAGGAAAGGAGTGCTTTGACTGGTTGTGCATGCTACCTCAAGCTAAAATGGGAAAAAAGGACTTGCAGCTTCAATGCAGTTCTCCATTAAAGAGCAACTGCTACTACTGCTTCTGTTCCTTTCATTAGGAAGTCACGTGCCTAACCCTTGTGGGAATTATACCTAATGACGTGAAAGGCAGCAGCTCTAAAGATCTAAAACAAAAATTCCCACTAGGTGGGCAGTTAGACAGTTCTTTAAACTTTCTCTCAGCCTCTTGAGGATACTGCTGTTGCCATTTCACTCTTACAATTTTAGCGTTCACAGATAGATGGCACTGCTATTTGCATGTGTAGTGGTGCTCAGTGTCAGTTTCCTTCTTGTCTAGTCGTGTCAGTAAGCACCTCTGGACATGAACTGGCAAGCAGTTGTCTCCTGAGAACGCACTGGAAAATTTTGGTTGGAAGAGAACTGAGAGTGGTAAGTGGATCGCTGAGCCAAAAGACCCTGTGGTAGAAATGTATGTTAGTATATTAGAAAAAAAGACTGAAATTACTGCAACTAATGTAGAGCAGACAAGCTGTGACATTGAAATGTGTGAAATTAGCGTAGATGCTGACAAAGTACACTGTACAAAGAAGGTTACTTGAAATGAATGCAGAGACATGAAGAAGTGTCTGTTTCTGATGGGATACGAATATTGAAAGAGCACAAAACCCTATCAAGGGACAATAGAGAACTGTAACAAATGAAAGTGGAAAACACAATAGAAATGGATCAACAGAGTCCTGTGACAGTAGGATGCAAAAGAACTGAGTTGTAAGACCCAGCATAATGTGCCTTGCTGAAGCCTTTTTATGTTGATTGCACGCATGCGCAATAAACATGTTGCGGCAGCTTGCTGCAGAAGCAGGTTGTGAAGACACGGCACTGTTGTGGCTAATGCCCCCACTGCCTTTTGAGGCTTGGCCTGCTGCTGCTGACACTAGTTCAGCCAGCATGCCACCACCTTGAAACGTTTTAGTCGCTGCAGTCAGGGGCCGTCTCGTCATTACAGTGTCATCCACTGCAATGAGAGAGTGACCTGTCATTGCAGTGCTGCCTTGCATTCCCCGACCAGTTTTCCAATGGGGAGCCCAGTGCCCGTCAGTTTATGTTGTTTGCTGAGGGGGTGCCCAAGCCCTTTCAGCAGTATGTCCCCTCCCCCTGGTTCTTTGCAGATGAGGGTGCCCAATCCTTGTCCGCATGTCCCCCCAGTTCTTGTGTGCCAAGGGAGTGCTCAATCCTCCTCGGCTCATGAGACCCCCCTACACCAGTATGTGCCAACTGGGGTGCCCATTCCCCATTGGCTCCAGTCCCCCCACCCTGAAACATGCAGTTGACATGCTGGGAGCCCACCCCAGCATGCCAAAGTACCTGCAAAAGAAAAAAAGTCCAGTGGCATCTTTTCCTAACCTGAAAAAGAGAAGGTCCCTATCTATTTCGCTCCCAACCCAACCGCACCCTCCCACTGCATACCCCACCTCACAACCCTCTCTCACCCCATACTTACCTCTGTAGCTCAGTGTGATGACCATCGGTGGACCAGGAACACGTCTGCACTCTTCAGAGCTGACTGCGAACTGAAGAAATGTCGGTAAGCTGTATAATGGCATACATAGGGTTTTTTCAACTTTGTTGCATATCTCAGGAATTTTTTGGAATTTTGGCACCAAATTTTCAACATGAGGTTTTTGGGACCCCTCCTCATGAATTCAGCCACTGTCATTGCATTATTCGGCCCCAAAAGGTGATTTCGTGGTCACTGCGTGGAATCACCTTTCAGGACCAATTAACAAAAAGACAGGGCCAGTGTTCATGAGGAGGGCTCTCAAAAAGCCTATGTTGCAAATTTGGTAGGAAAAAATCCTAAAAATTACTGTTTTACTAGTGTGCGTTGTGCAGTTGCTGCGCACACTCGGAATTTCGCAAATTTGCAATACTTTCTTGCCAGATTTTCAACACTGGCATTTTTTCACACCTTCTTATGAACAGTACAGCTGTCATTTTCCCCATCCTGGCCGAAATGTGTTTTCATACTTCCGGCACAGAATAGCGCGGTCGCTGTGGAAAATCAGTGTTTGGGACAGATTAAGAAAATGACAGTGACACTTTACATGAGCAGAGGTCCCAAAATGATTATGTTGAAAATTTGGTGATGATAGCCCATCACATGACTGTGTTACAAGTGTGCATTGCGCAGTTTCTATGCACCCTTGTAACTTCGCAGATTTGTAATATTGTCACACCAGATTTTCAGCACTGGCATTTTTTCACACCTCCTTATGAGCAGTACAGCTGTCATTTTTCACATCCTGACCAAAACGTGTTTTTGCACTTCCAGCACAGAATAGTGTGGTCGCTGTGGGAAATCAGTGTTTGGGACACATTAAGAAAACCACAGTGACACTGTTCATGAGGGGAGGTCCTAAAATGCCTATGTTGAAAATTTTGTGATGAAAGTCCATAAAATGACTGTGTTATGAGTGTACATTGTGCAGTTTCCACGCACCCTTGTAACTTAGCAAATCAGTAATATTTTCACGCCAGATTTTTACACTGCCATTTTTTCACACCTCCTTATGAACAGTACAGCTGTCATTTTCACATCCTGGCTGAAATGTGTTTTCATGCCCCCGGTGCAGAATAGCACCATTGCTATGGAAAATCAGTGTTCAGGACAGATTAAGAAAATGACAGTGATACTGTTCATGAGCAGAGGTCCTAAAATCCCTATGTTGAAAATTTGGTTACAAAAGTCCATAAAATGTCTGTGTTACAGGCGTGCATTGGACTGTTTGCACGCACCCTTGTAACTTCGCAATTTTGTAATATTTTCAAGCCACATTTTCAACACTGGCATTTTTTCAAACCTCCTTGTGAACAGTACAGCTGTCATTTTTCACATCCTGGCCAAAATATGTTTTTGCACTACTGCTGCAGAATAGCATGGTCGCTGTGGGAAATCAGTGCTTGGGACAGATTAAGACTGAGCGAGTGAGGGGGGGGAGTGACCGAGCTCAACTGAGCTCTGTCAGGACTGCTGCAGATTTCTTTGTGTGCAGAAAAAGGCCCCAACACAGGAGCCCAGTATAAAAGGGCAGCCTGCTGCGCCTGGAGACACAGAATGAGTGAGTGAGAGAGGAGTAGTGAGCAAGCTCAATGGAGCTCTGTTAGGACTGCTGTGGATTTCTTTGTGGGCAGAAAAAAGCGCCAGTGGAGGCAGGAGCCCAGTAGAAATGTGCAGCATGCAGCACCAGGAGAAACAGAATGAGCAAGTGAGAGATGGGGAGAGAGCGACCTCAACGGAGCTCTCTCGGGACAACTGTGAACTTCTTTGTGGGCAGAAAAAGGTGCCAACACAGGCAGGAGCCCAGTACAAAAGGGCAGCTTGCAGCACAGGGAGAGACAGAATGAGCGAGTGAGAGAGGGGGAGTGAGTGATCTCTCTCTGTCAGGACTGTTGCAGATTTCTTTGTGGGCAGAAAAAGGTGCCAACACAAGCAGGAGCCCAGTACAAAAGGGCAGCCTGCAGTGTCAGTACAAATAGAATGAGTGAGTGAGAGAGGGGGAAGGAGTGAGTGAGCTCAATGGAGCTGTGCTGGGACTTTAGAGTTGCCCACCTTCCCGCCCATGGTCCTCTGTGGTCCTATATTACAGCAGGGTCTCTGGAGTGGGGACAAAGCAATGACTGGATACTTTTAGGATTTCTCTAATAATATAGATTAAGTTGTTCTATTTATTTCTCTAACTGAGTTGAGTAATAAATTTGGTAGAAAAAATCCAAAAAAATGACTGTTTTACGAGCGGGTATTGCGCAGTTGCTACACATGCTCTTAACTTCATGAATCTGCAATATTCTCACTCCATATTTTCAACACTCTCATTTTTCCACACCTCCTCATGAACAGTACAGCTGTCATTTTTCACATCCTGGCCAAAATGTGTTTTCACACTTCTCGCACAAAATAGTGTGGTCACTGTGGGAAATCAGTGTTTGGAACACATTAAGAAAAACACAGTGACACTGTTCATAAGCAGAGGTCCTAAAATGCCTATGTTGAAAATTTTGTGATGAAAGTCCATAAAATGACTGTGTTACGAGCATGTGTTGTGCAGTTTCCATGCAACCTTGTAACTTTGCTAATCAGTAATATTTTCATGCCACATTTTCAAAACTGGCATTTTTTCACACCTCCTTCTGAATAGTATAGCTGTCATTTTTTACATCCTGGCCAAAAAGTGTTTTCATGCTTCCAGCACAGAATACTGCAGTCGCTTTGGGAAATCAGTGTTTGGGATAGATTAGGATCGAGCGAGTGAGATAGAGGGAGAGATCAAGCTCAACTGAGCTCTGTTGGGAGAGATGCGGATTTCTTTGTGGGCAGAAAAAGGCTCCAACACAAGCAGGAGCCCAGTACAAAAGGGTAGCCTGCAGTGCCAGGAGAAACAGAATGAGCGAGTGGGGGGGAGGGTGAGCGAGCTCAACGGAGCTGTGTCGGGACTGCTGCAGATTTCTTTGTGGGTAGAAAAAGGTACCAATGCAAGCAGGAGCCCAGTACAAAAGGGCAGTCTGCAGCGTCAGGAGAAATAGAAAGAGTGAGTGAGAGAGGGGGAGTGAACGAGCTCAATGGAGTTCTGCCAGGACTTTACACTTGCCCACCCTCCTGCCCTGTGTCCTCTGTGGTCCTCTGTTACAGCAGGGTCTCTGGAGTGGAGACAATGCAATGATTAGATGCTTTAGGATTGCTGTTATAATACACATTTACTACTTCTGTTTCTTTCTCTAACTGACCTAAGTACTGAGCTATACTGTTATGATTGCTGTAATAATACATATTTATTTGTTCTGTTTATTTCTCTACCTGAACTGAGTAATACTTGGTGTGCAATAGGATTTCTAACTGGGCTAAGTGAAACTACATGAGAGCTGAGAACAAAAAGTATGATAGCTGAGAGGTGAAAAACAGACAAGGAGGCTTTAGGATTACTACAGTAACACAGTGTCTAACAGATGATATTTGAGCCTGAATTACCCCTGTCAGCAAGGGGTCAGTAGGGGGACTAGTGTGGGGGGGACAGAAATTTGAGTAAATAGGGGCCTACCAGTTGTAGTAGGGTACAGAACCTAGGAGTAAGAGCCCCTAGCATAAGATGGCAGCCACAATGGGGCAGGTGCCACATGTTACTAGGACGGGCATCTTTGGAAGGGTGGAGGGGTGTACAGGGTGTGTCATGATCCTGGACTGGGCTTGGAGGATGGGGGGGTGTATGGTCTGTAGATGACTGGCTAGTTTGAGGGAGGAACTGTGGAGGTTAGGGAGGAGTGTAAATGGCAGAGCAGATGAGTATGGTGGGCATCCTGAGGGGAGGAATAGGGGATGGCAAAGGGGGGGCAGAGGAAGAATAACTAGGGACTGAAAGCGACCCCAGTATCAGAGGCACTAGCAGGAAAGAGAGAAGAAGGGAGGGGGTGCCATAGGCGAGGCCGGGGCTGCTTCCTGATGGGGGAGGAAGACACCACAAGGAGTACCAGGGGAGAGAGCAGATGGCTGTGGGTAGGGAGGCACCAGGGGTAGCACGGAGGGAAACAAGTAGCAGGGGGGAACTGATAGGGGGAAGAGATGTAGGACAGATTTTGATTATGAATAGATTCGAACCTCTGCTATGGGACAGAGAGGGGAGCAGAAACATACTGGGGGGGGTGGACCTGTTGCCATGAGAGGAATGGCAACAGGTAGGGAAAGAGATAGCAAGAACAAAAGGGTAGAAGAGGGCTAGTAAGGAAGGAGGGGTTGGTGACTGAAGGAGAAAAGGCTACAGGAAGGGGGATAGATGGGAGGGGCATCACTATCGGGGTAGAAGGGAATGGGGGCTCAAAATCAACAACAGCGGGGATAGGAAAGGGGTTGGAAATCAGAAGGGGAGGAGGGGAGGTCGACATGGAAAGTCCAGTAGGAAGTAGTCAGGCTGGGAAGGGGTTTAAGGGGTTCAAGGGTGATGGGAGGAATATGGCAGAGAAAAGGGGTGAGGCTGAAGTAGGGGGTACAGATATAGAAGTCACAGAGGGTGCAGTTGGTGGGGGTAAGGGACAGGGAAGAATGAATACTGGGGTAGTGGAAGGGGCATTAGAAGGGAAAGGGGGGTAAGGGGTTGGGGTACTCACCCTGGGGGATTCTGTACTGAACTGGGTGAGATGGGGTGGAAAGGGGAAAGGCACACCCATATTTAGATTGAAGCTGTCCCCAAAAGCTGCTTAAAAGCCTGCAATTCATTCAAATCAGTTCCATTTTCTTACTTACTTGAGATTCAGTGCCAACAAGAGTAAAATCATGTACCTAGGGCACAGGAACCCTGATGCTGGGTATAGGATGGGGGGAGGTACTGATACTCACTAGACATATAAGGGTCCTTGAGGTTATTATATCAGAGGACCTTAAGATGGCAGTACAGTGTGACAAGGCTATGACAGGACAAATTGAATTCTGGGGTGCATAAGGATTGGCATCTCTAGTAGGAGGAGGAGGGATTTTGTGCTGCCATTGTCTCACTCCATGGTATACCCCCAGCTGGAGTACTGAGTCCAGTTTTATAGTCCACAATTCAGAAAGGACATAAGGTGGAGGTTTTCCACAGGAGGGCAACTAAAATGGTTCAGAATTTTCACAGGAATCCCTACAAGGAAAGGTTGAAGAATCTCAACATGTACACTCTGGAAGAGAGGAGGCCGAGAGGTGACATGATCAAGACCTACAAAGTACCTCACAGGGGTAAAGAGGGTACAGTTGGGGAGTTTCCTTCAAATGAGGATGAGCACCTAAACCAAGGGACATACAATAAAGCTGGGGAGGGCATTCAGGATAGATGTGAAGAAATATTTCTTTACTGAAAGGGTGGTAGATGCCTTGAACAGACTGCCAGGAGAAGTGGTGGAAGTTAAAATGGTAGGGGACATAAAGCATGCATGGGATAAACATAGGGGTATATTACAGAAAGGAGAAGGAGGGGGTCAACGGAGATCAATAGGGCCTTGATGTGGAGTAGGTTCAAGTTCATTGCAGGAAAATCCATTAAGCAAGCTCATTTACAGGAAGTCCTGATGGATGCAGGCAGAATAAGACATGCACTAACATATACAGGCAGGAGTTACACATAGGTAGAGAACACTTGGCCAGACTGGGTGGGCTGAGCAGTCCTTTTCTGCTGATGAATTCTATGTTTCTATCGCATCCTGTGTTAATTCAGGTGTAGTGTTTATTTAAAGTTGGGCCTACCATACATCCACATGTAAGTTATAGTAAATTACTGAATTAGATGCAGCCCACTTACACTGCAATAAATGGAACCCCAGTGCTTTGAGAAGCCTTTACTCTTCATAAGGCTGCTTAAAGAGCTGGGGTTCTATCTGCAGTGTCCACACCAGTATGCTGATCTTAAAATCAACACCGCATGCAGAAGAGGGGATAAAGACTCAGAGGCATCGTCCATCACCTCCTCAGTGCAAGGCACTACATCAGATATAGAGGAGGGGCAGATGGACTCCTCTGGAGCAAAAAGAACCAGATGGAAATTAATGTTCCAGACCTCACAGTAGTAATATTGCTGTCTTAGTAACTTAATTCTTATTAAATGGCTTCCTTAATACTGTTTGCATTAATCATAGTTACTTTTAAGAGTTTTGGAATAAGGTTGATGGTATTAACTGCTCTGCAAAAAGGAAAAACTTATACTGTGTGTCTTCACGACACATGACTAAAAACAATGCAGGCATTCCTTCAGGCATCTTTTTTTTTTTTTCCAATTGTTTAACCAGGAGTGGCACACTAAGCTGAAAGCTTGTTGTCAGGTGCAACCTGGGAGCACAGGGAAGTTAAGTGACTTGGTTAGGGTCACACAGTATGCAAGTGGGGGCTGTGGGATTCAAACCCCGGTCTCCAGATTTGCAGTTCAGAGCCTTAAACCACTGCTCCATACTGCCACCCTTAGTTATGGCATAAGGGTTCCACCTTCTGCTCTACAGGAGACGATGTATGTGATGGAGTAGGGGTGTTATTTAAGAACTAAAAGTCACAAGAATAGTGGATATGCACCCAGGGAGAGCCTTAATGCTAGATATTGGCAGCTCAGTTCTCAGAGATTGATGACCCTGCACTGCCCAAAACACATTGCCACGCCGTGCACCCAGTTCACAAATATACACCTTTGGAACACTTTACCCCCTTTACAGTGGCTTGCACCACATATTTGGTGCAAACCCTGTAAAAGGGTCCCCAAAGTTAGATCAGGAAAAGGTGGTCTGACTCAGGGCAAGTGGTGCAGGGGATCGAAAATCAGGATCGCTGGCCAGTGAATGCTGCAAGCCCCCATGTGCTGTGTGTTTGGTGCACTCGGGTCTTGTGCCATTCTAACTCCTTTGAGAATTGAGCCCTGGGTATTTAACAGAGAGATTTTGTTTAATAACCAGTTATGCACTTTATTTTATTTTAGTTATTTAACCAGGAGTATCACACTAAGCTGAAAGCTTTTTTGCAGGTGCGCCCTGGGAGCACAGGGAAGTTAAGTGACTTGTTCTGGGTCACACAGTATGCAAGTGGAAGCTGTGGGTTTCAAACCCAGGTATGGTCTGCTGGATGTCACCAGATTTGCAGCTCAGAGCCTTAAACCACTGCACTATACTGCCTCTAACTTCAAACTAAGGCGCAAGTAATAGAACTCTTTAGGGAGCTGCAATCTTATTTATATACTTCTAGGATGGTAATTTGGTGTGGGAATTTTAACTGTGGATTTGCACAAAGAAGACAGAGGCCTCAAGAATAAGAAATTATTCTGTGATACGAATGCTTTAAAAAATATTATGACTACAGAGTTTAACAGATGCATATAGGTAGGGGTAAGGGAACATTGTTTAACCAGGAGTAGCACACTAAGCCGAAGCTCGTTTCCAGACGTGACCTGGGAGCACAAGGAAGTTAAGTGACTTGCTCAGGCTCACACAGTATGTACCTAGGTGACTGTGGGATTCAAACCCAGGTCTCCCAGATCTGCATCTCAGAGCCTTAATCCAATGCACTATACTGTCTCCAATATATAGGAGTATATTCCCAACCGGTGGGAACACCTACTTAAGAGGCATTATTTCTACAAGAACAGACTTCATATTTCTCTCTACTTCGATACACATTTTAGATCTTAATACGGGTAATAGTATGGAAATTCACAGATCATAACTCACTGCAAGCAGAAATATGTGGGCAAATTCCCCAAGGTGTAAAAAAAATGTGTGGAGATTAAATAGCTTACTACTATTACAAGAAGATGTTAAAAAGAAATGGAGAAGGCTATGAGAGGCTAGACTGTCGGTTGTTAATATGTATGAGGATAAATTACAGTGGTGGGAAGATACAAAACAATCATGGATGTTTTTCTTTTCAAGACCTATCAGGGAATAAGGTTACAAGGGACTGTTTGAAATATCTAAGATTGAGAGGGCAGCTACAGAAACATATATCAAAAACAGAAACTACAAGAATGAACTAAAGCTCACAAATCAGAGTACTGATGAAAGAAATAAATAGATGCAATATAATCAGACAAAATCATTGGAACAGGAATTGAGATTTGGGATGCAAAAAAGAAAACAGACACATGATCCATTTAAAGAGTTTAAGGACAGGGTAGAGAATAAAATATTTAAACAAATGGGTACAGATGAGGGTCATCTTGAATCAGCCACAACAGGCATGCTGCACTTGACAGAGCATCATATTAAACAGATGCGTGGAAAGTCAGTAGACATAGAGGAAGATACAAATGATTTCACACAATTGAAATTGCCACAAGTATCAGCACAATAAACTGCAGAATTAGTAAGTATGATTACAGAAAAAGAAGTAGAAGGTGCTATTGTATCCTTGCACAATGACAGCACTGGGCGTGGATGGCTTAGGGTCAGGATTTTATAAAACATTTAGTAAAGAGCTGATTCCAATATTCCAAGATGTTGAATAGGACCGGTCCCAGTACTGATCCCTGTGGTACCCCACTGGTCACTCTTCCCTCTGTGGAGTGACAGCCATTTACCACCACCCTCTGTGTCCTGCCGCCCAGCCAGTTACCTATCCACCACACTACTGTCCTACCCACACCCATATTCCCCAGTTTGTGTAATAGTCTTCTGTGTGGTACAGTGTCAGAGGCCTTGCTGAAGTCCAGATAGGCCATGTCTGCTGTCCTCCCCTGATCCACCTCCCTAGTCACCCAGTTGAAGAATTCAATGAGGTTGGTCTGACATGACCTCCCCCTGGTGAAACCATGCTGCCTTGGGTCCTGTAGTCCATTGACAACCAGATGTTCCACCAATCTGTTCTTCAGTAGTGCTTCCATGATCTTATCCACTACCGAGGTGAGGCTGACTGGTCTGTAGTTTTCCGCTTCCTGTTTGTTCCCACTTTTGTATAAGGGGACTACATCTGTTGTCCTCCAGTCTTTTGGTACCTCCCCTGTTTCCAGTGATCAGTTTAACAGGATTGCCAGAGGTTCAGCCACCACCTCTCTTAGTTCTTTAAGGACCCTGGGGTGCACCCCATCTTGCCCCATTGCTTTATCAACTCTTATTACTTCCAGTTTCTTCAGGACCATTTCTCTTGTTAAGGGACTTGTGTCCATTTCTGCACCATTCCCACCCCTTGTACTCCCTTCAGACCCATTACCCTCCTCTTCCTTAGTAAAGACTGAGCAGAAATACCTGTTCAATATGTCAGCTTTACTGTTATCATCCTCCACGCAGCCCCCATCCTCCTCTTTCAGTCTCACTATCTCTTCCTTTGCCTTTCTTTTTTCATTTATGTGCCTGTAAAAGGTTTTGTCCCATCTACCCAATGATTTTGCAATGTGCTGTTCTGTCTGAGCTTCGGCTTCCCTTACTGACCTCTCTGCCTCCCTTTGCTTCTCCTGGTCCTTCTCCCTATCCCCTTCTGCCTGTGTCTTTTTGTATTGTCTGAATGCAATCTTTTTGGCTTTCACTTTCTCTGCTGCAGTGTTAACATTGGCACCTGAGACCTCAGAGACAGTATTAATGGAACAATTAGAGAAATTCTTAAGATTGTTGGAATCTAGAATAAATTACTGAAAATGCATGTGGATTCATTTAGGTACTACTCCAATACTGCAAAGTGGAGAAATATCAAAAGTAAAAAATAAAGGACAAAAACATCAATATTCTAGGGGTAATATTTGGGAAAGGGGAAATGGATATATGAAATTGGGAACAAAGTATTCAAAAAGCAAACAGGACTTCAGCAAAATGGAAAGGACAGCAAATATTAAATAGAAAAGAGTTATATTGATGAGTATAAAAATGGTCTGAGAAATAGAGCTTTCTGATTGGTTGTAAACATCATATCAGCCCTATGTTAATCTTTGATTGACATACATGTATAGCCTAATCACATGCTGAACAAGGTTTAACACTATTTAAAAAACATGTTTATTATAATAGCAATAAGGCACTCTCAGGGGTTATGTTAATGGTCAGTTAATCACCCTCTAGGGGCATGTAGCTCTCGGCTATGCCTAGTGCCACATTACACCCCTAGAGGGTGATTAACAGACCATTAACATAACCCCTGGTCATGCCTTATTGCTTAAAAACACTGCTGTTACCAGTGTTTTTATACATTAGTTATGTTATGCAGTATATTTTTTCAAGCATTTTGGGGAAAATAAACTAAACCCTATTAAGAGAGAAAATACATATAGACCAATAAAAGAAGGAGAAGTGAATATGGTTAATCTGGTGGCATTTTGTTGCAATATGTATATTAATTATAACATTGGGATAGCTCTCAAGCCGGGAGATGGAATTTGGAAGACATTAGTTTTAATGAGGCTTAGTCTCTGTATTGAAGCCTGCAGTAGGCAGAATGTTAGAGTGCAATAATTACCAGGGTACTCCAAAGAGCTGGTGAAAAAGTAATGAGATGGGGGATTACAAATGAACAAAAACAGAGACTAGATAGAAAGAAACTATATGAAGCAATTTTGGAGACAGAAAGAATGGAAGAAGTAGCCTTCCCACAATGTCCAACTAAAATGACAAAGGAAGTCCTGTCATAGTTAATGAACAATAGGGTGCCAGCCTTTGTATGGGATACTTTATGGTTAACTTAATCCAGTTTTAGCTATCATTGTATTTTTTTGCATTCCTTTGTTTAATGACCAAATGTACCTAAATGTCTCATTCTAATCCTACTTGCCTTGCTTGTCTCAATCCTCTGTAAAATCCCCTACCTGTTCTGAAATGCACTGACGTGGAGCCTATGTAAAGAGCTCTGAGCGCAAATGGTTAATCCGAGAACAGAAATAAATAAAAAATAAATAAAAATAAATAAAAACTTGCTGTGGGAAGTCGGGGGTGAAAAATAGCAATAATAAAAAACAAACAAAGATATTGTCCAAGAAGAGAAACTTGTGCAGTAATACTGGAGACATACTGTAGTGGCTTTTGACTTAAGCATTGCTTCGGGAGGTGAGAGAGTCCCTGCTCCAACGGGCCCCCCCACTGGACTCCTCTCGCTGTGCTGATCCTCTGGACATTCCGGGTGAGAGGCGCTGGCTCGTTTGCATCGCTGGGCGGACCTCCCCCGGCACCTTAGAACGGGACTGCAATTTAGGAAGAAGGGGATTGAAACCACTTACCGTGGTGCTGTTTTGTTTAGGACTGCCTTCTTCTGTTGGGGGTCAGGACACTGCGAAGGGGAAATTGCGTTCTGAAGCAAGGATTTGGCGGTAAGTTTAAAATATAGGAGCACATGCACTGATTGACTCCTCATCCGACCACCGCATAAAGGCTTCCCTTACCAGCCCACTAGCTCACTAGTGGCTTTTGACTTAAGCATTGCTTCGGGAGGCGAAGGAATCCCTGCTCCAATGGCCCCCCCACTGGACTCCTCTCGCTGTGCTGATCCTCTGGACATTCTGGATGAGAGGCGCCAGCTCGTCTGCATTGCCAGGTGGACCTCCCCTGGCACCTTAGAACGGGACTGCAATTTAGGAAGAAGGGGATTGAAACCACTTACCGTGGTGCTGTTTTGTTTAGGACTGCCTTCTTCTGTTGGGGGTCAGGACACTGCAAAGGGAGAATTGTGTTCTGAAACAAGGATTTGGCGGCAAGTTTAAAATATAGGAGCACATGCACTGATTGGCTCCTCATCCTCCGACCACCGCATAAAGGCTCCCCTTACCAGCCCACTAGCTCACTAGTGGCTTTTGACTTAAGCATTGCTTCGGAAGGTGAGGGAGTCCCTGCTCCAATGGCCCCCCCCAACGGACTCCTCTCGCTGTGCTGATCCTCTGGACATTTCGGGTGAGAGGCGCCAGCTCGTTTGCATTGCCGGGCGGACCCCCCCCGGCACCTTAGAACGGGACTGCAATTTAGGAAGAAGGGGATTGAAACCACTTACTGTGGTGCTGTTTTGTTTAGGACTTCCTTCTTCTGTTGGGGGTTGGGACACACTGCGAAGGAAAAATCGCCCTCCCAGCCACCCCATTCCCTCCTCCCATTAAATACTCGGCTAGCCCTTCCCACCAACTTAGGGGCTGGCCTACATACTCCTAGACATTGCATCTTGCTGTTTACTAAATGCTGGCAATTATTTTTATCCTAGGGAACACATCTCTACTGCTGTTGTGCAACGTTTGTTCCCTGTTGTTCAAAGTGCTAACAATACTGTTGTTTAAGTGCTTGTGGCTGTCCTACTAATCGGCCTGGTGCATGTTGTAATTTTTTTGGGTCTGTAACAACATCTTACGGCAGCTTGAGTTATCACCAGCTGTTCTACTGTAAACTTTGATAACCTTGTGACCTATGCAGCTATCTGTTGCTTTTCTCCTTTGTTGGGGTCACCAGGTAACCTACCAGAGCTTCCTGTACCAGCTGTGTCACCACTAACTAGTCACGAGTCTCCCTCCCTTAGCCTCCTCGGCCCCCCTCACCTCCCTCTGCCTCTAGACCCCCCCTCGTCATTACCCCGGGAGGACTAATCTAAGGCACTCCACCCTTCTCCCAGGTGACCGCTACCTGTGCATATCACAGATCTAAGGTCAGTACTGTTGAACCTCCCTCCTTGAGGCTGCCAAATAAGCTGCCTCTGACTGGTTGCGTGGGGGCCTCAGTCCAATCACATGGGCTACAGGCCACCAGGTCCCCCCTGAAGTCCCCTTCTGCCTGGCTAACTGCCAAAGGTATGAAGTTAGTTCACTTGAATGTTAGACGTTTACTACCTAACATAATAGAGTTGACAGCGTGGGTGGCCCATTACAACCCTGATATTATGGGGATCTCAGAAACCTGGCTGAAACCACACATCCCAGACTCTGCTTGTGCCCTCCCGGGCTACAACCTCCTCAGGCAGGACAGAGCCGGGAACAAAAGGGGGGGCGGGGTGCTTCTATACTACAAGGCTCACCTTAATGTATCCATTATAGAGCACAACTCTCTCCCACCCCCTACTGCTGAGACCTTACATGCTCTACTCCTGCTTGGCAATACCAAGAAGATACACCTGGTATGTGCTTACAACCCACCTAAAGGTGACGTGCTATGGCTCTCCTTACTCCTAAATAGTCTCAGTCCCTCCGTTGGCTCAAATGAGCTGCTGATTCTGGGGGACTTCAATCTAAACTGGGTGGGCAACAATGCCCAGCAATATGAGCCTGTACTGGCGGGTCTCTCCCTCAGCCAACTCATTAAAGACCTCACGAGGCTCTCCTCAAGAAGTGACAAGAGATCCCTCATTGACTGGGTGTTGAGTAACAGACCTGACAGAATTGTCTGCAGTGGCACCCTCCCTGATGTCATCTCAGACCATTCTCCCATCTATTGCATCTGGAGCATCTCTGCTTCCAAAATTCCCTGCAAAGTGATCCAGATGAGGGACTTCTCTAAGCTCGTTGTAGAAGATTACCTCTCTGACCTGCGTCAAACTGATTGGTCCCAGGTCATGGGTACAAACGACCCCTCTGTGGCCCTAGACAACTTTCTTGCTGTCTATACCCCCCTGCAAGGCAAGCATGCGCCCCTAACAAAAAGGAGGGTAAGGGGTACAGTCACTAAGTGGCTTCATGGAGATCTTCTCTCCCTCATGAAGTTCAGGGACAAGTGCTGGGCTCGCTACACGGTCTCCCTCTCCAATACTGACCTACAGGAGTACAGACGAGTAAGAAACACTTGCAAAACATCCATTCGCTCTGCCAAGAGTGAATATTGTCAATCTGCCCTACTCTCCTCTGCTAGAAACTCCAGGAGCTTCTGGCAGAACATCAAAAACCTGGTCGGTGGGTCCGCTAGAGCTCTGGTCTCTGACATGCACATTGGTGGGGTAAATTGCAATAACCCCCATACGATAGCCAATGCTTTCAACACTATGTTCACCGAGCTGCTGGTTCTCTCCTCCCTCTTCCACGTCCCCAAAACATGGGACACTACCCCAGTTGAGGCAAGTCCTCATCCCCCCTTCTACCTCAGGCTCATCTCCGTCCTGGAGACCCAGAAGCTTCTAGATGGACTCCCCCCTCATACTGGTGCTGGGCATGCCAGTCTTGAGCCTTACCTACTCAGACTTGGGGCCTCCATACTTGCCCGCCCTGTCACCCACATTTTCAATAGATCCCTTCTGACGGGTGTCATCCCTGACACTTGGAAGGTGGCCAAAGTCATCCCTGTTCTCAAACAGGGTGACCCCAAGGACCCCAGGAACTACTGACTGATAGCTATACTGTCAGCGATCAGTAAGCTACTCGAAAGGGTGGTTGCTTTGCAGATCTCCCATTACCTGCAAGCCTATGACGTACTCTTCCCTGCCCAACACGGGTTCCGGAAAGGGCATAGTACTTCCACTGCCCTAGCGATTGTCTCCTCTGAGATTAGAACTGCTGCTGATCAAGGCAAACTGACTGGATCCATCTTTGTGGACCTCTCCAAGGCCTTTGACCATGTTGACCACTCTATCCTGAGCTCCTCTCTCCAGTCTCTGGGCTTCTTCCACCCCGCACTTGCCTGGATCAGCAACTACCTCTTGGGCAGACAGCAGTACACCTCATTTCACAATACCCTGTCAAAGCCTGCCCCGGTCAACTGGTACCTCAGGGCTCTGTCCTAGGGCCCCTCCTCTTCTCCCTCTTCTGTACGCTGATGACTTAGTCATCCTGTTCCGCTCCCAGGATAGCTCGGACATCAACAACAAGCTCAATGCTGACTTCAAGCAGATCCAAACATGGCTGGTGGAACACAAGCTTGCTATCAACCTGCTGAAAACCCAAACCATGCTGTTTGGTTCCACAACCAAACTAAAAGCGGCTCCCTCCCCTCTAAGGATCTCATGTGCTGATGGATCCTTCCTACATGATGCTCAATCTGTCAAGTACCTGGGGGTGACTGTAGATTCACAACTGGACTGCACTCTGCACATTCGGAATGTCTGCAAGGCCTCAAACTGTAAGTTGAGCCTTTAGTATAAATAAAAAAGTTGCTCTTGACCTTTATCTCACCCTTGCCAAAGGCTTCTTCTTCCCTCACGCTCTCCTCGGCCTTGTCTCCTTTGCCCTCACCACAAAAAACAATCTCTCCAAATGGGATACGGACAATAATATATGTCACTTTGCTCTCTCTGCCCCCTGCCTCACTCACCGCTGCCAGCTCTATTCTCAGCTGGAATGGCTTCCTCTGGAAAAATACTGGTCCTTTGTACTAGGCAACTTCATTGATAAGGTCATCAGAACTGCCACCCCTCCTGGCCTTGCAGCTTCCCTCATTCCTCCTTCCTCCTCCTACCACCTAAGGTCCAATGACTCTCATGTCCTTCTGGTGCCTAAAACATGCACCCAGATGGGTGACCGGGCCTTCACTACCCTTGCTCCAAGGCTATGGAACTCCCTGCCTGTTAGCACTTGCTCCTCCACCTTCCATTCCTGTTTTAAGACTTCCCTCTGGGGCTTCCTCAGTTCTGCCCTTCCCTGCCTCTGCACTTAAGTTACTCCTGCCGCTTGCCCCACTGTTCCTTCGGCTCTATGGTGTAGGGTATCCTGACCTTCCCCTCCAGTAAAACATATAGGGGTTCAGTGTATCAGATAATAAGGAGCCTTCCTTGCTCATCTGGATCAAGCTGTGCTAGGCCATCTAAGTGTTCCTTTTGCCTCTCCTATCCCCCCTCTTGTAAATTCCTTGATGTACGCCTCAGTCCCTAGTCTCCAGATGTCGTGTTGGCTGATATTCCCAGCCGACGGCTGGCCTCCTATGTAAGAAGCAATTATCTTCCTACCACTGGGTAGTTAAGGTCCCCTGGTTTTTGCTTCGTTTACTTCGTTTATGTCTGATGCTCTTACTTGTACCTGCTCTTATGGTTTTCCTTGCTGTACCTGACTGTATTCTCGTATTCATGTATGCATCTCTGTAAAAAACAAGTATGTATCTCTGTAATAACCATATACAGTATGTATCTCTGCAATCTCCCGAGTCGCACCTGAAAATAGGCATCTGGTTGTCTAGTGTGCTTACTTGGTAAACAAAAACAAATAAATAAACATTTGTTTTTTTGACTGTGAGTACATTAAATCATTTTGGAGACTGTTTGCAAGTGAATGGGAAGAACCTCTATACTCATCAATTACACATAAGTTAGTGTTAGGCATAAGGTCAGGAGGGTGGAATAAGTACACAGCAGAAACTCTTTAGGTGATCTTTGCTGTATGTAAGTATATTTGGCAGTCTTGTTGTTCGTGGGTTACACAACAAAAAAAAAAAGTGATGCATCACAAACTGTACAGAAATGTGGTAATAACATTGCTGCATGTTCAAAAGTCAGATGGTGAAAAATACCAAGCAGAAAAAGTTACAAAATTGTGGATGAACAGTACACTTGCAAAAACACAAGAATAAAGGGAAAAGCGCAAGATTTTTTAACTACAAAAGAACCCCAGCACAAATGCACTAAGGCGTGGGTTCCCCCAGAGGGCACTGGCCATAGAGTCAAATTCTAAAGAAAAGACAAATAAGTTGAGCCAGTCCAAATTATTTAATGTGCATTTGCATATGCTTCCCATGATGCTCTGCATTATTGTAGTATGTGTAATTTGTGTTTTCTTAAGATTTTTTAAGATTTTGGTAATATGAGTATAAAAATAATGTAGTTTGTATTTCTGAAGGTCTGTATTTTATTTACAATGTATAGAATTGTTTTTGTAACACGGAACTGTATATGTATTTGTTTGGAGTCTTCTTCAATAAAATTCCTGTACTCTTGCTAAAACTGCCTTGGGTTCTTTTATTTCCACCAGGACACCAGCCTGGAGAGCACCAGAGATGGCTAAAGGGGACCTCAGTTTAACATCTCATCCAAAGAATGGTACACCCTGACAGTATAACACCCCCAGTATTGTACTTGGGTGCCAGCAGTGATGGTATGAACCCAATGCTGGTGTAGAACCCACAACCCTGTGGCCCAGATGTGCAACCAACTGAGCCACAGTGACACCTTTGCTTCTTTGGACCCAGGTCCAAACTTTCAATATTCTAAAATCGCAGTTAAATGTCAGTGTTTGTTTACACATCAGTTTCATGGGAGTGCTCAGCTTACAGTATGTATAAAAGTGTGGGGAAAGTAACATTGAATATAGGCAGTATACTTCAAGTGACTCTTCTCCTCAACAGCACTCTGGCCTCAAGGAGACTGATAAATCTGCAGAGCACTTCTCTGTAAAAGACTAATTTCATGTCTATTGGTAACTGAACCTGGTGACTGTTTTAAAACCCTTCATGGGGATGCACAGGAGCATCTCTAGTTCCGGCTGACAATATGCCATTTATTTTTATCTGCAGAGTTTGACCTCTATAGACCTCACTGGTGGCTTTGCTACTCATGAGGTCAACAGAGGTAAAAAACTTGCAGATAAAAATAAATGTGATATTTGTAGTTAGCCCATGGCATGTCCCTATCTTTACTCCTGATGGAGTATGATGGTGGGCATCACTGTCACAGGAGCATTGAGGCATTGCAGAGCCATGATACTATAAGGTAAGGAGATTTGTCTGCCTGCACTACATGTCAAAGGAATGTGATCAATAGCCAACCCAAGATGGACTGTAGTTCTGTATGGAGGGAGGAGGTGTGGTCATGTAAATGGAATAGGAAGTCAAGGGGATTTGAATTATAGGATAGGGGTGGTAGCATGTTCTGGGGTTACCAGTGGCATGAATTAGATGTATGAGTTCACCAAGGGAAGGGTAGCTGCACTTAGCAGCAACAGAATAGTAGACAGTGTTGGAACTACAGAGGAGCTTGCCAGGGCTCACCCCCACCAGCTTTGAAGTAAGTCCCCGTATCCCGTGCATCACTGCCCATTGACTTATAATGGGAAGATGGCCTCAATTTAAAGATAGGACCCACATAGGCCCTCCTAGCTCCCAAAGCTCATAAAATGTAATTCCAGCACTGATAGTAGACCATCTATTGGAGCAAGGAAGCATGCTGGAAAGTTCTTACTTGAAAGCATGATGAATGGGAATCACACCCTGCAAAAATTGACTGGTCTGAGCACCAAATGCACTCAGAAGTCCAAAATGTAGAGGAACTCACAGAAACCTGGCAAGGGAAGAACATGACTGAAGAAACAAGAAGTAGCTATTCTGGATATTCCAAAGGATAGATCCTAATGAAAATGGAGTAGATGGCTGTCTTTTGAAGGAAGCGTGTCTGTGAAAAAGAAGACAATCAGTGTGACAAGCAGATCCACTGAATCCATCTGGTCAAGCTCAGAGAAACAGGCAGGGTTGGAGCGGACAAAAATAATTACCCATAAAGGAACTACAAGAGTTCAAACTGTTCCCCACAGCTAAATGGCTTCAGTGGTAATAAGGGCATTCTGAAAGTTAAATTCCACAAATGAAATTCTAGTGGCATTTTCTATTACATGCCTATGAATTTTGGAGCAAATTTTGACAATTAATGATTTCTGAAATCTCCATGGTAAATTTTAACCTACTTAACCAGCCATCTCCACATTTAACATTTTCTAAGATCATTTCAAGGAAGTATGCATATACATTTTCAATTATCTAGCATTAACAGAGATTGAGTGGTAAGCAGAGAAATATTTTCAAGAATGTTAAAAAAACACACCAAAGTCTCACAACACTTATCCAAATATTATGAAACTTGGCATCCCATTAGGACTCACTAGAAACAGTAAACATACCTAATGTCAAGTTTCTAGCTGTCAGAGTGGCTGAGGTATGATAAAGGAAAGAAGTCTGAATAATTCTGTGAAATTCCACAATATTTTGCAAAATTCACTGAATTTCGCAAAACTTCTTCAAAGGCAGAAGTTGCTAATTTGGCCTAGCCTTACTTGTTGGTCTCTGTAGTAGAAGAAAAAATAGGGAGGAGTCGGCTCCAAAACACCCCTGGAAGTCTGGACACTGGAGTAAGGACACTCTCACCACAGTATATTGTTTATATATATTTCATTTGTTATAATACACAGATAATATTGCATGACCTGTGGATGGACCAACATTTCCAGACTTTCCTCGAGAATTAGATTGTTAATTCCTAGGCTTTTAACTATAATGGGTGAACGTTCTTTTTCTGTCCAAGCCACTAAAATTTGGAATGCACTTCCATCAGTATATCTCAGTACCTGTAATTTTAATGTCTTCAAAACACAGTTCAAATCTTATTTATTACAACAAATAAATTGTAATTGTTTTTAATGTGATGTTACTTGTGCTGTTTATTGTACTGTATTGTATTGTGTTTGTATTGATCTATGTTGTAACACCTTAGCCTATTGTAGACTCCAGGTTGTCCCTAATAATGGGCTACGGCTCAGCATACTTACCAGGTTAACAAAGTAATAAATAGATAAATAAATCATTTAAGTCATGGAAACAATGTTCACTGAGTATCATTTTTTTCTTTTCCATTATACACTCATGTGCATTTTTTTCTTTTTTGCAGTCTTGGCATTTTAACCTTTTGTTATGGGCAGGGCAGCTCCTGAAGCCCTGGGAGAAGATCTTGTTAGTTAATGTTATTAACCAGCCCACTCAGCTCCTAGGGACCAAAAATTGGGATTTATGTTTTGGTTCTTATTACTAGGCCATGCTGAGCTCCGTGCTATCAAGTTGCAGCCCTGCTTGGCTCTCCAAACCAATAACTGCTTTGCAGAGTGGTCTTATTCTGCAAAGGGAAACGTTCTGTCTGAAGGAGGACCAATTTCACAGTGTCTTCCCAGGCTGTAATTGTCATTAGTCTTATACGACTTCATCCAAGGCAAACAGACTCAGCTAAAAACAACACAACCAACAATCAAGACAGTCTGGACAACTACCAGTTTCAGCCCCATTTATACCTAACACTATTATCAAAGTAGTAAACATATCTCTCACCTCTGGTTACTACCAAATCAGTGGCAAATAGCAGAAATGCCCCCACTCTTCAAGACAGCTTCCATGACTTAGTGGGAAACTACAGGTACCAACCAATCTCAATACTATCCAGCACATCTGAGATTGCTGAAACAGCTGGCAACTCCTACCTCCAACCATGCAAATTAAATGGGAATTATATCTAATAATGAGTTTGTCACTTTTGAGAAAACCTTAAAATGTAATATTTACATAAAATGCAGTTTATATTTTATGTATTGTCAACATTTCCCTTCCCTTTGTTCTTCATCACTAGGTTACTTTACATAAAAAAAGCATCCTTGTCCAGTAGGATGGATCTGCTTCAGTTCTTTCACCCTTGATGACCAATAATCTGTTTGTGGCAATACAGTTTTATTTTGCCTTTGAAAATGATTATGATGAACACAAACAGAGGATTGTAACAGGTGAAAGAATTAATTAGTAGGATCAAATTAATTGAAGGGAATAGGAATCCTGTTTATATGTCAACAAGCCTAGCAAGGACAAACAAAAGGAATAATTATACAGAAAATGGAGATAGTATTGTACTGTGGTTGAGCATAGCTTTGAAACAAAGATATCACAGGTTCAAATCCTCTCTGGAGCCACATACTCATGGTGGCCTTGAGCAAGTAACTTAACCTCAAAGTGCTCCAGTCTTCACAACTGCAAAAATGGGTAAAAGCAGGTCTCCAGTGAAAACAAGATATTATATCCCAGCTGGGCTATCCTGGATAAAGAGGAAAACAAGGTATCTAAAAATAGATTTTGTTCAAAGGTCTCCCAAAACTAAGAAATTAATTTTTTGTAACAAGTAGCATACTTTTTGACCTGTGCACTCAGGTACTGCCCTAAGTTGAATTAATGGTCATGATTATTTGTAGTAGGGATAATGGCCTGTCAACCTTGACCACTTTCACTGGCCTGCAAAAGTCTTTTGTGACAGTCAGCATGACCTTTTGGTGAATAAACTGTAACCAACTGATCTTGCTGACTCAATAACAAACTGGATTAACTTGTCCTTGCTGTTAGAACACATCATTTTGATTAACAATGGGACAGATCTGCCGTGAGATGTAACTTGTCCCATGGTTTCATATTGCTTTCAAGCTGAATGGGTTGTTTAAAGAAGAGTAATAATCATGATATATTCAGACTGTCCACAGAACACAAATTGTCCACAAATCAAAAAAAAATGAGCACAGTGCTTCAGTGGATGAAGCACAAACCTTAAGCTGTTCAGTATAATAGTAAAATTATTGTACCCTTATTAAACCCTCTGTCATTTAATACTTTCATATATGAGCTCCCATCTGCTTTTTTGACTCAGACATTGTTAAATGTAGATGACACTGCCATACTGTCCTGTGATAAAGATGTAAATTGGTTGCAGTCAGGTGCCCAGTAGGATATAATAGGGTGATGGTATAGCTTCAGTGAAATTATTTGACCTTATATAGTACACCTCAAAAAAAAAGTGTATTTTTCTCAGCCAAATGGTGTCCACAGCTCCAGTAGGTCCTGGCATCTGGCATTGAGCTTCAAACTGTGTCCAAATTCAAATTCCTTTGCATGATGCTATGTAACAATTTTATCTTTTGATAAGCAAGCTCTGTAAATTGTCAGATATCCAAAATATCTTTCACATCAGGTGCTCTTTGAAATGCTAGCTGAAATTTGACTAACAATGACAAGCAAAATATAATTACATTTATGCTTCTAGCCGGCCCGGTGGCACTGAGGGCTGAGGCACTGGATGCCTTACCTTGCACTATGCCGGCGACCTGGGTTGAGGAACAGCTTCGGTCACCAGGGTGCTGGCATGGGGGTAGAAAGGATGGGAGTAAGATTGAGTGGTAGCTTTCCTGTCCTGAGACGAGGGGAGGGCTCTCACCCATAGTCCCAGCGCAGGTGGCAACAGTGTGACTGGTAGGGTGGAGTGTCCTGTAAAGCGTGCGTTTGCATGCCTCCACACATGTGTGTCATGTCAGGGATGCACAGGAGTGGGACTAAGGGGAGAAAAGCTGATAAAGTACTTAGGGGAAAAAAAATATGTTTCTTGCCCTAGTTAATGATGCTACTATAATATTTGCCGCTACATCTGGCCTCATCCTAAAAACATGATATTACTGTACAAAAAAAGCAGTACACTTTGCCTTAGGTGTTAAAAGGTGCACACATCATTGTGATGCATAAAATATATGGTGATGACTCCATCTTGAGACTCAGTGTGAGCTTCATGCTCTGAGATTTTCAGATATGAGCTTTTGCAGTAGTCAGTTAACCTATACTGGCTGTTGTTTAAATTGCTGTAGCCCAGTTACTGTATAATTTGAGTAGCCAGTCTAAACTCCTTAAAACATTTAAGTGTAAATCTGAACCAGGACAGAGATCCTTTGCTTTGCAGTACTGTGCTGTAACCCTACTGAACTCTCAAGCACTGGTAAAATGCAGTACTGACAGACTTCATGTTTTTAAGCAGTTCTACAGCAGCTGCTGGATAACCACCAATGCAGGGCATATCAAAAAACCCACTTAATGGACCAAATATTCCCTATTCCAGAGATCCATGTATTGCTGTGCTATTCTATGTATCATCTGGCCTATCCCTGCAATATTGTATGACAGTGTTTTGAATCGCATGAATTAATCGTTCTGTGTAAATGTCTCCAGGACCCATCTCTCTGGAACTCATGTTGGCAATCCTAGTAAAACCCAGACATAAATAACTAAAACAATACTGAATTCTGTTGCTGCCTGGATGACAGGAGATGGACATGATAAACACTTAGGCTGGGATATTCAAAGGGGTTGCGCATGGCGCAACAGTGTTGAGCCATGCGCAACCCATTGATGCGCCCCAGCACAATATTCAAAAGGGGATGTTGCACAGTGCAAATCCTGATGTGCTGGGGTGCACCAGTAATGTATGCGGTGCAAGTGCGGGGGGCGTGCCCATGCATATTTGGCACATCCTGATATTCAGCCCGGGATGTGTGGCTCATATGCAGGCAGATACCCACCTTGCGCCACACAGGGGGGTGCAAAGATGTGCCTAAAAAAAAGGAACAAGTTGGGGGACACCCACAGGCCAGCCGCTGTATTGCTGGGCGCAACACAGCAGCCGCCTGCTGTGGGTGGCCGCCCGACCTCCTGAGTCACAGGCCAGGCGTTGCCCCCCCCCACACCCGATCGTGGGCTCTGTAAATACTGAAATCCCCTGGTGGTCCAGTGGACCTGCTCCCCAGCCCGATCGTGGGCTTCGTAAAAATAGATGAATCCCTGGTGGTCTAGTGGACCGAATCCCAGCCTGATCACGGGCTTAGTATATAAAAGCAGAATCCCTGGTGGTCCAGTGGACCGAATCTCAGCCTGATCGCGGGCTTAGTAAATAAAAGCAGAATCCCTGGTGGTCCAGTGGACCGAATCCCAGCCCGATCGCAGGCTCCATAAACGAAGACAAATCCCTGGTGGTCCAGTGGTACCCCACTCTCCACCCACCCACTCAGACCCGCCACCCCGCTCCCCACGGTCAGTGGCAGGCGGCAGCTCCTCACCCACAAGCCGCCCGCCGGCTGACAGCATACAGTATGGGTGTACATCCATTGGTCCTCTGTGTGGGCCAATGGGCGTGCAGACCCTACTGAACTATACAGTCCTGAGGGGGGGAGCGGGTGACGGGTCTGAGTGGGCGGTGAAGGGGGGTACCGCTTGAACCACCAGGAATTTGTCTTCATTTACGGAGCCTGCAATTGGGCTGATTCAGTCCACTGGACCACCAGGGATTCTGCTTTATTTATTAAGTCTGCGATCGGGCTGGGATTCGGTCTACCAGGGATACATCTATGTTTACTAAGCCCGTGATCGGGCTGGGGAGCAGGTCCACTGGACCACCAGGGATACAGTTATTTTTACTAAGTCCATGATTGAGCAGGGGAGCAGGTCCACTGGACCACCAGGGATGCAGTTATTTTTAATAAGCCTGCGATCGAGCAGGGGAGCAGATCCACTGGACCAGCAGAGATTTTACATTTTTATAAAACCAGCGATCGGGCATTGGGGAGCATTGCTGCCGAGGGGCAGGAGGTGTTGGTCCCCGACAGCTGCAGCCTGGCAGGGTGCCAGGTGCAAGTCATTGGGGATCGGCACACCTGCATGCAAATGGGGCCATAATGACATGCAAATGGCCCCATTTGCGCCTTGCATGCATAATGGCTCCATTTGCATACCCACCGCTGAGCATCGTGGTTCCTGTGCCTAGCACAACTGCACTTGCACTGGCGCATCCCCCTGCTCCTCTCTTGCCACTTGCGCTGGCACAGTGCCACTGCACCATGTGGAATGCTGGCGGCCACAGTGCCATATTCAATGGCGCTGAGCCATTGTGCAGCACCGTTGAATATCACCCAGACCACACCCTGGCGCATCCCAGTTGCGCTGCGCCCAGGCTTGTGCCCCTGCCTGGCACAGTCTGAACATCTGGCTCCTGATACATAATGTCTTGCATTCCTTGTGTTACTATGGTTCTGAATGTACCGTTTGTAAGGAAAATGGGCAGGGTAATCTAACAAATGAAAGCTTATTTATCAGCTGATTTCAAGGCAGCCCCAATTGGAACCAACAAATTCTGACCTGCTCCACTTTTTGGGGTCCTAAACTGTATATAATTGTATATAATGTGCTGCTCACAGCCTTGGTGACTCTACGTATATGTTCTTTCCATTTTGTTTTTTAACTGTGTGTACCTACTGAATATGTTACATTTTTCCCTGACTCTGCCTAACTTGTATCATGTTGTCCTATGTACTGAACTCGTATTTCCTTGTGCTCTCCTGGTTCGTACCTGAAAATAGGCAAATGTCTTGTCTAGTTTACTTACCTGGTTAACAGAAGCTAAATAAATAAATGAATAGATAGTAATGGTTAATAGTGGATCAGTATATGTCTAAAAAGTATAGACTCAATCCATTTCGGGCTACGCAAACAAAAATAATGAAGCTAGACCTCTGTCATCCACCTTATGAGCAAGCCAGTGCAAGGCAAGTAAAATAGGAGTTATATAATTTAACTGGTGAGTGTATGTCAGTAGCCAGGCTGTCGCATTCTGAACTAGCTGCAAGCAACAAATATGATTTTGAGCTAAGACCATGTATAAGTCACTTTTACACTACAGTTTACTTACAGCATTGCTGTCTTGAATCAGTGTGCTCCACTCTGATTGCACCCCTGCCCTATTCTTTTACACACTGCTGTTGTGCAGCATTCTGCATGACCTTCCCATGTTTTGGGGGCATTTCCAGTGGAGAGGTTAATAAATGGGAGTGGCACTGGTGCAGGTGAAACAGTGTTTTTCCATGCTTGCAAAATAATATGTGCAACGGTGCACTTCAGTCCGTATGCCCAACAAATCCGCAGGTCATACCTGGAAATGAGCCTTTGATTCAGTGTGCCTTTCCCAGTTACCAAATGTTTAAATAAAAAATAAATAAAAAATCTGGGAATGCTGTGGGCTGCAATGGAGTGCCTTGCAATGCTCTAGCAGCTCTTTACACTGCCAGATCTGCACCAGTGCAACTCTCTTGCACCACAGGCACCAGTGCAGATCAAGTAGTGTAAAAAACCCTATAGATTGTGCATGAATGGAATTATGTCATTAAATTGAGTCCCTAACAGTACTGCACACAAAGAGCAGTGCAAATATCACCTGCAGCAAAAAGACAACTGGAAAAAATGGAGACCACTGCAAACAGTGACAGTCCTCAGCCAAAAACATTGCTTCTGTTTTTAGTGGGGGGTTGTGTCCCCAGCAGCCCCCCCAAAATTAAATAGTCATCTCTGGGGGGAGTGGACTTATAAAAAAAAATCCATATTTTCTATTACAAGATACATGGCCACCAGGCTGGGTGTGCTATTGGTCGCTCTGTAACAGCGAGTGTTGCAGCGAGCGTGCGTTTTTTCCGTGATTTTTAGCTTTATTATAAAGTGCTTTTATAGTGTATTAATTTTACTTTACCATTTTATTTGTCTTGTGATGTTAATCGTCTGTCTTTCATTTATTTCTCGTCCTCCGCTGTTCCTGGAATCGATCAGTCTGGGAAGATCTATGGGCCTATGCGGAAGGGTCTGTTCCCTCCCTCCCGACTGTGTCTTCTGATTTTGACCCGTTTTCGACCTTGGAGTCCTTGTTTGAAGTGGGAGATGAGCAATCCTCTTCCAACAGCCCCGGTGTGTGTAGCAGTTCATGTTTTCATATTGAAGGAGGACTGCGTGATGCATTTCACCCCTCTTTGACTTTGCCTTTTGGACTACCGTGGCGTGAGTACTGTTGGCTGGGGTCTGTAACTGATCCTGGTTTTGCTCAGCATACCTATTTCTGTGTGAAAACTTATTCAGAAGGGATAGCCTCGGTGTGTGTAGCAGCTTGTGATTTTACATTGAAAGAGGACTGGGTGGTGTATTTCTCCTCTCTTCGACTTCGACTTTTGGATTACCGTGGCATGAGTACTGTTGACTGGGGTTCTGTTACTGATCCCGGCTTTGCTCAGCATATCTATTTCTTTGTGAAAACATATTCGGAAGAGATGTTTTACTTTGGTAAAGGACTGGTTTTGTAAGCTGGATATTCAATATTTGATTCCATGGGCCATATAGGTACATACCTTTGGATTTGGGGACTCTTAACGTTTAATTCACAGCTATATAATTGCCCCATCTAACTGGTGCCCCTTTTCAGTCTGTAACAGCACAGGGATTGGGTTTTCTCTGCTGGGGAGCTGGCAGTTGATGGTCTCTTCCCCTAGGGATCCCTCGGGAACCTATTTAGTTGGGTCCGTAGGTGGTTCTTTAGTAGCTGGTGCAGTCTGGTGGTGGACCCCGGTGTGGATCTTTTGGGCTTTTTTAGCTGTGGAACAAATTGATCCTGAAGAGGATTTCTTGAACTTTCTTTCTTGGATTTGGCTGGTCAGATCTGCATATCTTTTTTATTTGAACAGTGAGAGTGGTTCCGAGGCAGTATTTATTTGAGTTATGTTATGAAATCTTGGATTTTTTATTTCGTTTTGTTATCATTCACTTTACCTCTCTGTGGTAGTGAGAGTACCTTATCTGTTTCTCTGAAGTCCTGGTAGTGAGAGTGCCAGGCCAGGGACATTCAGACTTTTACTGGTGACATTCCCATATGAACTCTGTGTCAGAAATCCTGGACATTTTTATTTTCTTTATTTTTATTTCTTATTTTTACTTTTGATCATTGAACTGTTTTTGGTAGTGAGAGTGCCATTATAGTCTCTCTGGACACTGGTAGTGAGAGTACTTAACTGCCCAAGGATTTTCAGGTTTTTTGTTTCTACTTATTGTTACATTATTTTTGGCAGTGAGAGTGCCACAATAGTTCCTTGGGCACTGCTTAGTGAGAGTGCCAGGTGCCCTGGGACTTTTATTATTTCCTGCATTGTTTTGGTTATTTTACTTAATTTTGTTAAGTTTGTGAGAATTTTGGGGTATTGTGGTTTGTTTTGATATTTTGTTTTTTGGTTATCCTGGGTTTTTTTATTTTTTATTTTTAAATTGTAATTATTTTAGGATTCTGTTATGAGGAAATTAGGATTATTTGGTACTAATTTTTAGCCACAGTTTGGTGGTCATTTGTGGAATGTGCCTGTTTGCTCCCCAGGCCCTGTGCTATTCGTCCTCTTCTCTCTGTGCCCTCTGCCTGTTCTCTCCCCCTGCCTGCTTCTACTTACCAGTGCTGTTGTGCACTGGGGATTGCTCGAGGGGGGGTGGGTGTGTAGGGGGGCATGGACATTGGAGTTTGAATGAGCGAATCTCTCACATAGAGATAGTTAGGACTAGAAGACACCCTGGGGCAAAATGGTGTCTGGAACGTGGTGGTCCATGTCTAGTCCCCATACCCAAGGGCACCACCTTTTGAGATGGGCAAGTAGCCAGGACAGCTCATGAACGCCATCCAACTTGGGCACTGTTATGCAATGCCAAATCTATTAAGAACAAAACTGCACTCATTGCAGATTTTGTTGGAACAGCGGATCTGGTTTGCATCACTGAGACCTGGTTGGATAGAAATGCTGACCCAATTTTGGAGACAGCTATTCCACCTGGATGCTCAGTGATTCATCACCCGAGAATGGATCGTGGGGGAGGGGTAGCTGTCTGTTTCAAGGCCGAATTGGGCTTCACAGGTGTACCAGTAGAGGAGACCGAATCCTTTGAGTGTACTGTGGTAGCTGGTGTGGGGTGCAGGATAGCTCTCATCTACCAGCCACCAGGGGATGAAAAGCTATTTCTGCAAGAAGTAGCAGACTTCGCCACCGACATGGCTTTGTAGTCACCCAGACTGATGGTTCTGGGTGACTTCAATGCCTAGGTTGACGACAAATCTTCGCTTTTTGGACAATACTTCCTCCAGTTGATGATATCACTGGGCTTCACACAGGTTGTTTCCTCAGCTACCCATAATGGTGGTCACTCTTTGGATCTGGTCTTTCTCCTGTGGATTGAGGTCTCCGATTTGGAGGTGGAACCTGTTGGTTGGTCTGATCATTACACTGTGAGGTTAAATTTTGCGCCCCCCCTGTGTAGGTCTGCTCCTGTGGAGATGGTCAGTTTCTGCCCTTTGCGGGATGTTGTCCCTGAAGACCTAGTGGTGGTGATTGACCTCTCGGAGTTCGTTGATGCCTGCTCAGGTCCAGAGCCATTGGTTCAGGCCTATAATAAGGCCATTTCCTCAGCTCTTGACCTGATTGCTTCAGTCCGTGTTCGTCCCCTTCCTCTTTTCCCTTGGGCTCCTTGGTTTGATGGGCCTCTGAGGGAATTGCAGAGGTTGGGACGTAGGTTAGAACGTTGCTGACGGAAATCTACCTTGGATGCCGACTGTCTTATTTGGTTGGAGCATTAACAGCTCTACCAATCAGTGATCTCCCATAAGAAGGCAGAATTCTTGTCCAGGGAGGTCACTGTCACTCGGAATCGACCGGCTCCACTCTTCCGAACTGTGGACAGGCTGAGCAACCCAGCCTGTCTGCAGCTCCGTTGATTTTTTTCACAAATTGAGTGTGATGAGATTGCTCAATTCTTTGCGAATAAGGTGGCCAACATCAGGTTAGAGATCCGCCAGACCCGCTCTAGGGGGGATGCTGTTGGTCGGTGCTCAGTCACTATGCCTCTTGTTTCCTGGAGTACCTTTGACCTGTTGGAGTTCATTGATATTATGAGGATTGTCCAGGGGATGCACCCTAAGTGCTGTAGTTTAGATCTGGGCCCTACCTCCCTGATTTTGGGTTGTAATGATATCATCAGTCTGGTCTTGGCTCAGATTATCTGGTGCTCCTTGGAATCGGGTGAGTTTCCTAGCTCCCTGAAGGAGGTGGTGGTGACACCCCTTCTGAAGAAAACTTCATTAGACCCAGATAATCTAGCTAACTACAGACCTATCTTGAACCTTCCTTTTATGGGAAAGGTAATTGAGAAAGTTGTGGCGACTCAACCGGAGAACCATCTGACCATCCATAGTATATACGAACCTCTCTGATTTGGTTTTCGTGAGAGGCACAGTAGTGAGACTGCTCTGGTTCGGGTGCTCAATGATCTCCTGATGGCGAGAGATTGGAGAAACCACTCCATCTTGGTACTCCTTCATCTCTCTTCAGATTTTGACACTGTAGACCATGGGGTACTGCTTCAGTGCCTGAGGTCCATCTGTGGACTGAATGGTACAGTGCTCAGATGGTTTTCATCTTTCCTCACTGATAGAACTCAGAGAGTTGCCTCAGGAATTTTTTCTTCTGAGTCTTTCTCTCTGCTTTGTGGGGTTCCCTACGGCTCAATGCTGTCTCCCACGTTGTTTGCAGTGTACATGCTACCCCTCGGAGACATTGTAAGACTGTATGGGCTGAGGTTTCACTGCTATGCTGATGATACCCAGCTCTACCTGTTTGATAATATTTTTAACGAATTGTTTGTGATTGTGTGAAGTGCCTTGATAATTTGAAAGGTGCTCAATAACATACTAATATATTATTTGCCAGCAGATTAGGCCTTACGGTCTATCAAGTCTGCTCGAACCTTAGATCTTTAGTTGGGTGCCGAGACCCTCCCATCCCTTGTGCTCCAGAAACCCCTATCATCCATCCCCACCCCCCCGGGAACAGGCCATAATCTAACACATCCACTTTCTGTGTCTGTCCCACCCTCTCTTGAAGCCCTCCACTATGGATCTCTGAACCAGCTCACCAGGCAGTGCATTCCAAGGGTCCACGACCCTGTCAGTGAAAAACCTCCTCCTCTTTTCCCCTTCACCCTTCCACCTTCCAACTTCAAACCATGCCCTCTGGTGATACCTCCCTGCTTTAGTCTAAAGATCCCCTCCATATTTACCCTATTTATTCCCTTGAGGTACTTGAAGACCTCAATCATGTCCCCCCGTCTCTCCTTTCCTCCAATGAAAACAGGCAGAGCCTTGCTGAAGTCCAAGAATAATACATTCACAGGCTTACCCCTGTCCAGTTCTGATGTTACCCATTCATAGAACTCCACAAGGTTAGTTTGACATGATCTACCTGGCACAAACCCATGTTGCCAACTATCCAGACCTCCCACCTCCTCCAAGTACACCCCCAATCGTTCCTTTAGTATACTCTCATTAATTTTCCCACCACCGAGGTCAAACTGATGGGTCTATAGTTACCTGGTACTTCCTCGACCCCCTTTATGGATTGGCACCATGTGCCTCTCGCCAATCCTCAGGTACCCTCCTGTCTCAAGTGACCTGTTGAAAGCTCCGCCAGGGTGCAGCCAGTATGTCCGCCAATTCCATAGTACTCGGATGAATGCCATCCGGCCCAGAGATTTTTCTTTCTTTAGGACCTTGAGGGCTAGCCACACCCTTTTGGCGGAGATAGCATCATCCGTCCCCTCCACCTTACTGGCCTTTTTATCCTTACCCAGATGTGACACCCCTGGGGTACCACTCCCTCCCTCTTACTCCATTTCTGTTGCTCCCCTGATCCCACTTACTGCTGCTGCTATCCCCTTCATGCCATGCTTTGTAGATATCCCATCCCCCTCCCTAGTGAACACAGAGGCAAAGTACTCATTAAATACCTCTGCCTGGTCCCTCGCCTCTTCCACCCACCCTCCTTCTGATCTCAATCTACTGAGATGGCCCTTAGTTTTTCTCCACTCCCCAATGTACCAGAAGAACCCCTTTTCCCCTCCATGTATCCCCTGTGCCAGCCACTGCTCTTTACTGGACTTTGCTCCCCTCACCATACGGGTGACTTTTCTAGATGCAAGCTGGCACATTTCCTTATCCCTATCCCTCTTGTTGTTTTATATTTTTTGTAGGCCATCTTCTTTTCTTCTTTTCTCTGACTGCTACCTGTGCCTCACTGGACCACCAGCATGGTTTATGTGACCTTGCTCTCTTACGTTTCAACTTAGTGCAGATCCTGACTGCCTCATGAAGTCCCCATTTTATGACCTCCCATCTCCTTTCCACACTTGTCATCGAGGAAATCTCCTTCAAGTGATCCTTGAGAATATTTCCCATGCCCATAAAGTCTGCCCCTGAAGTCCACTGCCAGTGTCCTAGATCTTCCCCTCTCCCATGCTTATTTGAAACCAGACAGTATTGTGGTCGCTCCCAGTCAGGGGTCCTTTACAACCATATCCTTACCAGATCCCCATCTGCCAGAACCACATCAGGACATGCCCCTCCCTTGTGGGCTCCATCACATGCTGTGTTAAGAACACATCCTGGAAGCCATCCAGCAGCCTCTGCTCCTTGGCCACCTTAGAGGACATGGTTCCCCAGTTGTACCTGGCATTTTAGGTCCCCATCAACACCACTCCTTCCCTTTTGGTCCACACTGGGCAATTATGTTGTCCAGCAAACCATCCTCTAGAACATCACTCATCCCGGGGGGCCTATATACTACACCCAGCTTGACCTTATCTCCTGCTGGGGATCGTAAGGTGACCCATAAGGCCTCCACGTTTCCCTCTGCCTCTTCTACCCTAGCAATTTTTATGTCATCTCTAATGACCATAGCCACTCCACCCCCTCTGCCCTCCTTTCTGTCCTTCCTAAACATAGTGTACCCCTGTACGTTTAGGTCCCAGTCATGGTTTTTGTTGGCCCACGTCTCCGTGACCACCACCACATCCACCCCCCCCCGAATAGCATGGCCTGGAACTCTGGCAACTTGTTTCCCAAGCTCCTGGCATGTACTAACACCAACCCCCAACCCCTATCCCTGATCCTCTTTGTCGAACCCCACCCAGATTCCTTATACTTCCATCCTTCCTCTGCTCCTCCTGAAACCTCCACCCCCAGTCTGTTTCTCCCCTCCCCCCCCTTGGGCTTGAAGGCTACTCCCCTCACCTGGAGGAGAGGGCTTCTGGTCAGCCCCTCCCTTATTATTATTGTACCTGAACCCTGGTCCACTGACTCCGTAGCTAGTGGCTCTAGCCACTATGCCAAATGGCCAGCTCAGCAGGGTTCAGCCACACACCTTCCCATATCCTGTCATAGCGAGTGCAGTTCAGTGCTCTACTCACTATACAGGATCATTCGCTCCAATGGAACAGTTGCCCTAAACATGAGTGACATTATTGAATTGCTCATATTAAGTCACTCAATAATACTTGCCTATACAGGGTGCTACCTGCCTGGAAAGTCTGTTCAATTGGATCTCTTTCTCCTTCCCAAAATAACCCTGAAAGGGCTGTAAATATTAGGGACTGGATTTTCAGACAGTTGCAATACAATTTGGTGGCACTTGCAGTACTTGTGACAAGACTGATAGACCACAGAAAATGTGATATATCTTCTCTCCGCAAATGCTGTGAGTTGCACGCTGAAAAAGACGCATGCATCATATATTTGGACACGAATGTCATGTTTTGGTCACAAGTTGCATGTAAACATGCTGGACGGTACAAGCTGCAGTACAGCTGCCAGAAGTGCTGCCTCCAGACTTTTAAAAATCCAGGCCTAGGATTGATCCACCAAAAAAAAACTATTCCTAAAAGTTCAATAAATATTGAATCTGGTTACCCAAGCAGTTTGCTTTGAAAGCATATTAAATATTTGATCTGGTTCCCAAAGGCAGTTGCCTGAGAAGGGATTATTTCTGATCTGGTTCTCTAACAATGTAGTCCTTGAAGGTTTATTAACTATGTGACCTAATTCTCTAAAATGTAGCCCTGAAAACTGGATTATTGATCTTGTTCTTCCTAAAATTAGCACAGAATATGGCTTATTGTTTTCAAGCTAATTCTTCTATAGCTTTAGCTCTGAAGGAGTTGTCAAATATTGAAACGTGTTCCCAAAACAGTGCCAAAAAGGTCTTTCTGGTGACTGTCTTTGTTTGGCAAAGACGAAGCAGACGCACATCAGCACAGTAACAATGTTTTATTGTGAATCTTACATTTTCTCAAGAGTTTTGATTCCCAATATATAGAATGCACTTCATTACAATAAGATGATACTAATTTCAAAGACAGTTTTGTTCATTTGGCACTCTTCTCTGCACCAGAAGATCATGGGTTTCATCACCTCACTGGGGACTAGGGCTCGTACCTGCTGATACTGCAGTGCACCTTGAGAGGTTAGTTGCACAAACGGAGGTACTCCCCTTCAGATGAGATCATAAACTGAGGTTGTTTCTCCAATTTCAGGTGGATAATTAAGGATACCATGATAAATCATTTTCTAAAAAGTGTAGGGGCTTTTTTCAGGACTCACCTGGCCAACATTTCCACTCTAAGTAAAACACGCATTAGTAGCCGGCCTGCTGGCACAGCGGTTAGATTTCCACTTGCAATGCAGATGACCCGGGTTAGGGAACGGACCTGGGGAGTTGGAGAAAAGGCTGGGGGAGAAGGATTGAGCATCCTGGGACAGCTCTCCTTCTCTGGGGGGAGGGACAGGAAGGGTGCCCAGTGCTTGATGGACCCCTGGCAGAGGCCGGGGCACCACAGCAACTGGCACCAGCATTTCGGGAGGGGGTTGGACACTCCCCCTGGGGAAGCAAGCAAAAGAAAAATGCTGGCCCCAAGAATGATGGCCCTGCTCCACCATCCACTGCCTCTGAAGCCTACAGGGGGTATCCCACTCTCGTGGCCCTGACCCGGGGGGGTAATCCAGGGCTTGTCCACAATGTCCTTAGGGAGTGGGAAGCCCCCTTGGCAGACCCACCCAGGGAGGTAAGCCTGGGCATGGGGGGGTGGAGAGGTCCAGAGGAGAGGGGGCTTGAAACAAACAAACAAAAAGCATTAGTAGAGTTCATACATCACTATGTGTGTGGGCACATTATTGAACATCTACTATGAGAACTGCTCAGTTTGCTTACAGTCACTGCAGTACCAGTGCTGAGTGGATAGCACACCATCTCATCTGTCACAATACCCAAAGGCTCAGATACTGTACTTTCATAGTATTTTGTCTGAATGATGCATTTTGGATAGCGCCCTATCAGCTCCAGGTCTAAAGATAATTCACACTATCCCAAAACATAATGGATTTTATCTGCATCACCCAAAGCAGTTCTGATATATATATAAATCAGTGCTTATAAAGCACTTAAAGATACTTTGTGGAGGGTGCATATATGATGCCATAAAAATTTAAATATCATTCTAAATAATTTTATTCTACCATCCCTTTTTTACACAGCCCATTGGCACAACATTAGTTTTTAAACTAAGACTATACTCTCATTTACCATAATTTTAAACTACAGTGAGATTTTTAAACATTATCCTGGATTGCAGTGTATCTGTCTGAAGCAGCCAAATAAATCACAACAAATATAGAATTATATGAAAACACCATCTTTTCTATTCTTAGTCATAATGACTAGCACTAATCTGTTGTTCTGACCACTTAGTGCTAGTTGTTACTTTGCAATTCTGGAAACGGAACAGGGCTTCTTTGCACTTGGCCCACAGGGCCATTTTTATGTTGATTGGGTGCATGCGCAAGAAACATATTGAGGCACCTTTCCAGAAGCAGGTTATGGAGGCACAGCACTGTTGTGGCCATTGCTCCCACAGCCTGTAAAGGCTTGGCCCACTTTCTCCAATGCTGTGGCACAATGCTGCTGACACCAGTTCAGCCAGCATGCAACCACCTTGAAACATTTTAGCCACAGCAATCAGGGGCCACCTTATCAGTGTCAGCGGAATCGCTGCAATGAGGGAGCTACCCGTCATTGCTGGGCGGAACTTGTCAACTGTAATATTGTTTGTGAACATGGCAGGCAGCCTGCTGCCTGTTCAAAAACAATATTAATTACCCCCCAGTGCCAAGGGGGTGCCCAATCCCCCTCGGCAGCATGTGCCCCTCCAACAACAGCGTTTTTGCCAACAGGGAACCCAATCCCCATTGGCTTCAGTCCGCCTCTTAGTTACAGTTGCCAATGGGGGAGCCCACTCCCCATCAGCATTATGTCCCCACTCCTACTTTGATTTGCTGATGGGGAGCCCACTCCCCATCTGCATAATGCCCCCCAAAAAACACCCAGTACATTAGTGCCGAGGGTTGCCCAATCCCTCGGCTGTTGCGCCCTTTGTGCTGACGGGGTGCCCAATCCCCATTGGATACAGCTGCCCCCCCCAAGAAACACTTCATTGGCATGCTGGGAGCCCACCCCAGTGTGCCACACGACCCAGTAAAAAAACAATTCCCGCAATTTTTTTTGTTTTTTTTTTGCCCGTGAAAAAAGAAAACAGTCCCTTGCAGTCTCCCTGCCCCCTTCCACAACCTGCACCCACCCACTGTGCACCCTGCCTCCCAACATCCCCCCTCACCCCATACTTTCCTCCGAAGTCTGGCGCGATGATCTTCAGTGGACTGGGAACATGTCTGTACTCTTCAAAGCTGACTGTGAACTGAGGAAATGCCGGTAAGCTGTATAATGGAATAAATAGTTTTTATTCAACTTTTATGCATATCTCAGGCATTGTTTGGAATTTTGGCACCAAATTTTCAACATGGGGGGTTTAGGACCCCTCCTCATGAATTCTGCCACTGTCATGGCGTTATTTGGCCCTGAAAGGTGACTTTTGTGGTCACTGTGCAGAATCACCTTTCGGGACTGATTAACAAAACGACAGTGCCAGTGTTCATAAGGTGGGGTCTCAAAAAGTGTATGTTGCAAATTTGATGGGAAAAATCCCAAAAAAGACCGTTTTACAAGTGTGCATTGTGCTGTTGCTATGCATGCTTATAACCTCACCAATTTACAATATTTTCACTCCAGATTTTGAAACATTGCCATTTTTACACACCTCCTTATGAACAGTACAGCTGTCATTTTTCACATCCTGGCTGAAATGTGTTTTTGCAGTTCCGGCGCAGAATATCGTGGTCACTGTGGGAAATCAATGTTCAGGACACATTGAGAAAAAAACAGTGACACTGTTCATGAGCAGAGGTCCCAAAATGCCTATGTTGTAAAGTTTGTGACGAACGTCCATTAAATGAGTGTGTTATGATTGTGCATTGCATAGGTTCCATGCACGCTCATAACTTCACAACTTTGCAATATTTTCACTCCAGATTTTCAACATTGCCATTTTTCCACACCTCCTTATGAACAGTGCAGCTGTCATTTTTCACATCATGGCCAAAATGTGTTTTTGCTCTCCCAGTGCAGAATAGCACGGTCGCAGTAGGAAATCAGTGTTCGGGACACATTAATAAAATCACAGTGACACTGTTCATGAGCAGAGGTCCTAAAATGCCTATGTTGAAAATTTTGTGATGAAACTCCATAAAATGACTGCGTTACGAGCGTGCATCATGCAGTTTCCACGCAGCCTTGTAACTTCACAAATTAGTAATGTTTTCATGCCCGATTTTCAACACTGGCATTTTTTCACACTTCTTTATGAACAGTACAGCTGTCATTTTTCACATCCTGCTCGAACTGTGTTTTCGCAGTTCTGGCGCAGAATACCACAGTCACTGTTTGGGACAGATTAGGATCGAGCGAGAGAGAGGGGGGAGTGACCAAGCTCAACTGAGCTCTGTTAGGACTGCTGCAGATTTCTTTGTGGGCAGGAAAAGGCGCCAGCAGAGGCAGGAGCCCAGTACAAACGGGCAGCCTGCAGCACGGGGAGACACAGAATGAGCAAGTGAGGGAGGAGGAGTGAGTGAGTTCAATGGAGCTCTGTTGGGACTGCTGCAGATTTCCTTGTAGGCAGAAAAAGTCAGCAATGCATGCAGGGGCCCAGTACAAAAAGGGCAGCCTGTAGCGGTGGGAGAAACAGAACGAGCGAGTGAGGGGGGAGTGAGTGAGCTCAAAGGAGCTCTGTCGTGACCGCTGCAGATTTCTTTGTGGGCAGAAAAAGGCAGCAACACAGGCAGGAGCCCAGTACAAAAGGGCAGCCTGCAGCACTGGCAGAAACAGAATGAGTGAGTGAGAGAGAGAGGGAGAGAATGAGAGAGCTCAATGGAGCTCTGTCGGGACTGCTGCAGATTTCTTTGTGGCCAGAAAAAGGTGCCAACAGAGGCAGGAGCCCAGTACAAAAGGGTAGCCTGCAGTGCCAGGAAGAACAGAATGAGCGAGTGAGACGGGGAAGTGAGCGACCTCAACAGAGCTCTGCTGGAACACCTGTGGATTTCTTAGTGGGCAGCAAAAGGTGCCAATGCAGGCAGGAGCCCAGTACAAAAAGGCAGGCTGCAGCACCAGGAGAAACACAATGAGGGAGTGAGAGAGGGGGAGTGAGCGAGCTCAATGGAGCTCTATTGTGACTGCTGCGGATTTCTTTGTGGACAGAAAAAGGCAAAAATGCAGGCAGCAGCCCAATACAAAAGGCCAGCCTGCAGTGCTGGCAGAAACAGAATGAGCGAGTGAGAGAGGGGGAGTGAGCAAACTCGATGGAGCTCTGTCAGGACTAGTGCAAATTTCTTTGTGAGCATAAAAAGACAGCAACGCATGCAGGGGCCCAGTACAAAAGGGCAGCCTGCAGATGTGGTAGAAACAGAATGAGCAAGTGAGAGAGGGGGAGTGAGAGAGCTCAAAAGAGCTGTATTGTGACTGCTGCAGATTTCTTTGTGGGCAGAAAAAGGCAGCAAAGCAGGCAGGAGCCCAGTACAAAAGGGCAGCCTGCAGCACCTGCAGAAATGGAATGAGCGAGTGAGAGAGGAGGAGTGAGTGACGTCAACAGAGCTCTGTCAGGACTGCAGCAGATTACTTTGTGGGCAGAAAAGGTGCCAACAGAGGCAGGAGCCCAGTGCAAAAGGGCAGCCTGCAGCACCAGGAGAAACAGAATGATCGAGTAAGATGGGGGAATGTGCGACCTCAACAGAGCTCTGTCAGGACAGCTGCAGATTTCTTTGTGGGCAGAAAAAGGTGCCAATGCAGGCAGGAGCCCAGTACAAAAGGGCAGCCTGCAGCACCAGGGGAAACAGAATGAATGTGTGAGAGATGGGGAGTGAGCAACCTCAACAGAGCTCTGTCAGGACTGCTGCAGATTTCTTTGTGGGCAGAAAAAGGTGCCAGTGCAGGTAGGAGCACAGTGCAAAAGGGCAGCCTGCAGCGCCTGGGGAAACAGAATGAGCGAGTGAGAGATGGGGAGTGAGCAACCTCAACAGAGCTCTGTTGTGACTGCTGCAGATTGCTTTGTGGGCAGAAAAAGGTGGTAACACAGGCAGGAGCCCAGTACAAAAGGCGAGCCTGCAGCACCGGCAGAAATGGAATGAGTGAGTGAGAGAGGAGGAGTGAGCAAGCTCAACGGAGCTGTGTCGGGACTGCTGCAGATTTGTTTGAGAGCAGAAAAAAATGCTAACTCAGGCAGGAGCCCAGTACAAAAGGGCAGCCTGCAGTGCCAGGAGAATCAGAATGAGTGAGTGAAACAGAGGGAGTGAGCGACCTCAACAAAGCTCTGTAGGGACACCTGCAGATTTCTTTGTGAGTAGAACAAGGTGCCAATGCAGGCAGGAGCCCAGTACAAAAGGGCAGCCTGCAGTGCTGGGAGAAACACAATGAGTGAGTGAGAGAGGGGGAGTGAGCAAGTTCAACAGAGCTCTATCGTGACTGCTGTGGATTTCTTTGTGGGCAGAAAAAGGTGGCAATGCAGGCAGCAGCCCAGTATAAAAGGCCAACCTTCAGCACTGGCAAAAACGGAATGAGCACGTGAGAGAGGGGGAGTGAACGAGCTCAATGGAGCTGTGTTGGGACTGCTGCAGATTTCTTTGTGGAGAGAAAAAGCTGCCAACGCATGCCGGAGCCCAGTACAAAAGGACAGCCTACAGCACTAGGTGACACAGAACGAGCGAGTGAGAGAGGAGGAGTGAGTGAGCTCAACAGAGCTCTGTCGGGACAGCTGCAGATTTCTTTGTAGGTAGAAAAAGGTGCCAATGCAGGCACTAGCCCAGTACAAAACAGCAGCCTGCAGCACCAGGACAAACAGGATGATCAACTGACAGAAGGCCAGTGAGCGAGTGCAACGGACCAAAGCAATCAACATTCGGCATTGACAAATGCTTGTTACAGGATGGTGTCCTTTGTAATCCTTGTTATGGCCTTCTGTTACTCCTGGATTCTGTAGGAGTTTTACAGAAAGGCAGTGCGGGGGACACAGTGCTGGACAGAAACTTGGGCAACAGGAGGAGAAGGGGCTTGAAAGAAGATGCACCAGCTGAGCTGTACTTTGGTGGCACAGGCTACAGAGGTGGGTTCCACTGAATGAAATTATATAGACAGTGGAAATGGGTGGAGGACCTCTGGACTACTAGTCTAATGGCAGTTGGGTCATGGAAATTCCTAACTGACCCAGAGGGGGCCCAAAACATAAGTATAGGGGCGAGAATTTCATGTGGCACAGTCCAGCTGTTGAGATATACAGCATGGCATAAGGCCATGCGAATGATGCTATATCATGCACTGAATCAGTGTATCACAAAAGAAGTTGGTAAATGGGTGGAAACCCTGATTGCACCCATTAGTATCTAGCAACCAGGTTTGATGTGGAACCTATTTACAGGCTGCAACTAATGAGATCCTTTGTTCAAAGCCCACAAGTGTAGCAGTTCAGAAGAGTGGGAACTGTCCTGTTTTCCACTTTCACCCCTTTCTGAGTGAGAATAGGGCCATCAGAGTTTCAAAACATCTGCACATCCAGTATACTTTGAATGGTCTAGCAAACATTGTGGCAATTTCTTTCACAGAAAACTACTAGCTCAGAATTTCTAAAGCCCTCTCTTCAGCATTTACAATTATTGTAACTTCTAGTAATTTTCTTTAAAATTCTCTGCCGTCAATTTTCTGCTTAAATCAAAATGTTTAACATTTGTGCAGCAACAACATTGTGCATGCAAATTATTGGAAAATCTAGTGCTCTGCATTACTTTTGTGCAATTGAGCAGTTCTATGAAGTGATGGGGAAGGGCTTGGATCACTGTTGAAATTCAAGCCATTGCCCTCTAGTTAGCTATCATATTCCAGTCTGTAATTTTTTGACATCCTCTCGACAATATAAGTATCTGTAACAAAGTTACAACTCTTAACTAGATAATACCAATATAGAAGGACTGACGCTCCTGATAAGGTAATATGTACTATGCTTTGTGCACTGAGATTTGAACATGTTTTATATTTCCTTGTTTGTAGAAAAGGACATATTTGTTACATACCATATTTTAGAGACATTTTACCAAAAGTACATAGTACTTTTGCATCAGTGCAAATGTATTTAAGGACCTATATAATTGAGGGCACTGTAGTAAATCATGTTAAATGTTGCATAACTGGTAAAAAGTCTTGTTAAAGTGGCTTGTTTTGTTGTGAGTTACTGATTATAATAGGTTCACTACCTGTTAAAATATAGCTTAAAACTGGAAAAAAAAATAATATAAGGAAAAGAGAAATATAATTGGAGTCCTTTTTAATTAACATTAAACTTTTATTCAATGTTACAATTCAATTGTTTCAGCCATATCAATGATGAAGCATATTTCACAGGCTCCGTGAAAGAAGAATTTGTAAAAATAAATGTATATATACCATGCATTATTGTTTGAGGAACATGTTTATGCAATGAGCTTTAGTGTGTTTTGATTGTAATGTTTTGACAAACATGTTACAGTGATATTTACAGTATTTTGCAAGTCCTACTGCATCAATGTGCATCATTTTCAGCAAATACATTTGCTGTAATGTTGGACTATTAAGCAGCGATAAAGGTTTGTTGATATGCTTAACATTTTTTATTTTATTTTGTTTTAATTTTATTCTTTGTTAATCGGATAAGGCCCACTAGGCACAGGTGCCTGTTTTCAGGGGCAACCTGGGAGCACTGGGGAGGTTAAGTGACTTGCTTAGAGTCACACAGTATGCATGTGGAGGTTGTGGGAATCAAACCAAGGTCTGTCTGATGGATGTACAACACTGATTCACAGCTCATTACTCTTACCTCTAGGTTATACTGCTATGATATTCATATAATGTATGTTATTTAAAAAAAGTATACATTTTCTTTCTTTTCTTTTGAAAGTGGTAGTCATTTCTAATGATGCTTAGTGTTTGGGTCAACTAGAAATAAACACAAATGAGAAAGGAACTAGAATAGTAATGCAAACAAATATTAGTTCAAAACTGTTTTGAACATTTATTTTTCATTAGCTCCTATTAATACACTGTCTTGCTTGTTTCTTATTTAATCTTTTGCAGGTTTGTGTACTTAAAGATGTTTGTCTGCTGTGTGGTATTGTTTGCTCTCACAATGCAGCAGGTTGTAAGGGCAGATTTTAATTGTTCCACACAGTATCAAAAGCTTCCAGGTAAGATATGGGGTAGACTGGATGAACTGTGAGTCTTTTGCTGTCTGCAGACATCTACATTATGTGTCTATGTAAGCTGCACAGCTACACTATAACTGTTCAAAAGGTACCTACTGGCATGCAGCGATAATGTGACAATCTTAAAAAGTATTTGCTTTATCACTTGATATTGTTTGTTTAAAGTGCTGGTGACACATTCAGGACAATTTTAATAAAACATAATAATTAGGCACTATCCAGATTGTATTTCCCATTAGTTCTGTATTCCTCCTCCCCATTATTTAGTAGCCAGGTTATTTGCATGAAAACGGGATCTTTGCTCTTGAAGAGTTCTTGTATTCCTGCTGCTTTATCCCTACCTGAAGTAATAGAGCACTGCTTGTGACATCACAGTTACTTCCATGGCCACAGTTTATGATGTCACAACAGAGGATTATGACTTGAAGCAGGGAATAAGCTAAAGAGGCAGATGAACTCAAAATGAACTCTAAGGAATAAAGATCATTTATTCATACACATTTCCTTGGTAACAAATTATGGGAAGGAGAAATATATAAAATATTAATGGAATGCAGCAGAATTGTACCTAATTATTATGTTTTTAAAAGTTTTCTTTGAGGCGTCAGTAGCTCTTTAATCTAATATCATCACAAATCATTTATGTATGGATTCCAGTGTCATTATCATGTTTAGGTATTTTATTTGTTTGTGTCCCATAAGGCATCAGGGGAATTGTTCCTTCCCCTGGCTGAAAAGAACTGAAAGTATTCATTACAGAATGATACCTGCTTGCTTTCTTCTGTATGTAAAATGACAGAATGCTGCTGAATTCATCTAGTTTAAAATGAAATAACCCTTTTATGTAGTTTAATATGGTATGCACCAGCATTTAATTTTAAAATACTTAATTTGATACTAGACATACAGTATATGACTCTTAACTTATGCTAGACAAACTCTGTGGACTGTAAGAATGATCGTACCTACTAAAGTAAATAAACTTGTTAGCAATATGTACTAGGATACTCTAGATGAGATGCAACATTTAGTTTTTGATGGGTACCTGCAAGTATTCACTTCTTATTGGTGGGTGGATGCATAGAGGTCAACATTTGCTCAAGGTGTCATAGTAAGTGGATATGGTAAGACTCAGACCATTGTCTCCAGGTTTAAAGTTCAACACTTGGCAACACAGCCTACAGTCATTCTGATGTCATGCTAGATATACCTTTGTCAGTCACTTATTTGATGTAGACTTGGATAATAGGGGTGTAATAAGAACAGATGACATATTAATTTCTTTCTTAGATATATGATTAGGGTACAATAAGAACAAATGACAGATTAATATGTTTCTTAACTAACTAATTGATGTGGCTTATAAAGCTATTGGGGATATAGTTATGTGATGGGAAGGGCACATACGAATTGTATTCTAGACACCTTGCAGATATCATATAATTGTGCTTTTTCAAGTAATTCTGTCAGTTTTACTCATGGTCTGTTCATTCATACCTTTCCACATTATACATACTTTTGGTTCAGTGACCCTTAACAGAATGGATAGGAAGGCAATATGGTCTGCTGAACTCTGAAACATGAGATCCTAAGATTGAATCTCAGTAGCCATTAATCCACTGTCTGACATGTCTTCTAACCTCCACTTGTTTCCTCCTAGCTATAATATTGGGTAGCAACAAGATCCCCCACACAAAACAATATGTTGCATATTAGTTGGACAATTGTGGATGAATACATTTAAATAAACAGTGGCTTTTTTATTAACTGAACATTTCTCCTGGTAATTCTAAAACTGAAATGTATAGACTGAAAAGTCTGTATGATACATACAGCATAGCACTACTGCTATCTTTTAACATACCATTCATCCTTATTTCTAAACAGCCACATTTCCCAAAAACTACCCTTAAGTAATAGTTGTGGCTCATGCAAGGTGTTGAAAATATAAGCCACTTTCAAATTAAAGCCACACTATGGCTACAAATAAACACTTAATGTAATGTGCTATTTTGAAAACAATTTTGTTTTAAACAAGAACTTTTGTTAGCCTACAAACCTTTTTTTTCTGCGGAAGCTGTTATTTTTAAATACCAGTTCTCATTACGTTATTGTACCGTCTTTGCTAGCCTTGTTACAGATTCACTGGGTATTCCTAACTCACACTGGTGCTAAAGGTAATTTTTTAACTGTATGACATACAGTGTTTATACCCGCAATATGATCTTAGATTATCATCTGTGTTCTACAGTTGAATTCTATGGCTGAAAGGGACTGAACTACTGTAAATAATCAAGTTATGAAATGATCCTCACCACCTGTGTTTAAATGTGAAACACACACTGAGTTTACTAAGAGACATGTAAACATTGAACAATAACTGCACATAGATTCATAGATTCATAGAAGTGTGACGGCAGAAAAGGACTGAACTAGGCCCATCAAGTCTGCCCATTTGCCCAGCTATCTGCTTGGACCTGTGCCTCCCCCCTTTAACACTCCCATGGGGTTGTCCCATGCCCTTTTGAATCCCTACACTGTTTCCTTTCCAACGACTGCTTCTGCAAGTCTGTTCCACTTTTCTATGACTCTCTCTGAGTAATAGTATTTTCTAATGTTACCCCTGAACTGTCCTCCCTCCATCTGCAGGCCATGCCCCCTCGTCCTCTGACTTCCTTTCATCTTAAAGATGCTCTTCCCTGGCATCCTGTTTATACCCTTAAGGTACTTGAAGGTCTCGATCATGTCCCCCCTCTCCCTCCTCTGCTCCAGGGAGTACATGTTCAAATCTCTCAACTTTTCTTCATAGGATAGGTGGCTTAGCCCTTTTACCATTTTTGTCACTCTCCTCTGAACTCTCTCTATCCTCCCCACATCCTTCCTGAGGTATGGCCTCCAGAACTGGACTCCGTACTCCAAGTATGGTCTAACCAAATGGGTGTACAAGGGTACTATGACCTCCCTATTCCTACTGGTGAGCCACCATGTGAGCCACTATTTAGGAAACAGATTCTACAGGAAAATATGAGTTTCAGGTTTAATAGAGTTCTCCATAAAGTTAAAAAATAACATAAATTATCAATCAATCCAATTAAATAAGTTTTACTTAAAACAGAAGAGGTGCAAAAACTGTTAAGTGCAAGTTCATTTCCAGTGGTATCCTATATAAAACAGCATTGATACAACATATAGGATAGTGTGTGGCATCCCATACACAACAAGGCTATTCTTCGCCTGAAAGTTTTCTATGATGGCTGATAACCTCAAGAGTGAAGCTTGAGAAGTCCCTATGCTGTCATAGAAAACACGAGGGGGAAGAGTAGCGGAGTTGTATTCAGGACACCATACACTGTTTTTTATAGTATATGGTCCCAAAAACTGAATTGCTTACTTTTTTTCTTGTAGCGGGAGCCAGCCTTTGTTGTCCTCGACACCCATTTCTCAGCCTTGCGATCGCTGGCCAGCTTGAGCGCGCAACTCTTCAACTGCCCTGTCCTATGAACAGCACTGATGGGGGCAGTTGTATTGTGAGGTAGATACTAATGCAGAACAAAAAGTCATTCTGCATTAGTAGCTGCATCACTGCTAATGTAGGATGACTTTTTACAGCGTATGGTTTTCTATACAGAACAGCACTTGACCATACACTATAACACATTAAGTATCATGCATAAAAATAAGTAACAAAAAGTAACAATAATACAAAGGAAAATAATGTGATCATTTTAAATACAATATTTAACAGGCTAAATTACACATTTTCTGTTTACGTAACATTACTGTAAAAACAAGCAACAAGAATGAGGGAGCAATGCTTGGCCAGGAAGCCAAGCAGCTATGCTTGAAAAATGTTGTTGAATACCAGAAATAGGTCAAACAGGAGTAGGTGGCTTGCTCCACTGTATGGGAACAGAATTTATGGCAGCCCATCTGTCAAAAGGCAGTATGGTGCAGTGGTTTAAGGCTCTGAGCTGCAAATCTGGAGACCTGGGTTTGAATTCCACAGCCCCCACTTGCATACTGTGTGACCCAGAGCAAGTCACTTAACTTCCTTGTGCTCCCAGGTTGCACCTGTAAACAAGCTTTCAGCTTAGTGTGTCTCACCTGGTTAAATAATTGGAAAAAAAAAAGAGTTAGAGGTAGGATGGTACACCACCTTGAAACCAATAGAAGAGACCAACCCAAGTCTTGGGAATCTGGGTATGAAAATGTTGCCATTTTAGCCAGGGAATTTTGATAAGAGACAGTTGTGAATAAATTGGTAAAAGTAAAGTCATCTGTGTTCCATCAGGGACAACTAGCATATGTCTCATGGTTAAGGGGGTCACACAATCTCTGCACTGTCCAGTTCTCAGCAGTATTTTTCTTTACTGTCATTGCAATCTTCCAGTTTGACTTTTAGCTCAGTTTTGTCAGAATCAGTTTTAGTGAGTGCATCCTGGATTGCATTGGCCACAAACACTGTTATTTCCTTGTAGAGTGGATTCGTTTGGGAATACTGTTTCTTGTCTCACAAATCTGAATGATCTAATGATCACCTCCTTGGTGGCACACTGCCAGGCTTTTTCAACCCACTCTCCATCTTGTCCCTAAAGGAGGCACTTGGGTTGCTTGTTACTGTACACTTACTATGATCTTCAATGAACTGCCAATCATATTATTCCCTCTTAGTTGCCTTGAATGGGGTATTCCAGGTTATGGTACTTGGCTGTAGTACCTTGATTCACCCACCAGAGACAGAAGCCATAAGTTTCTTTTTTTAGCAGCTTGTTTAAGAGCCATGGAAATGTGCCATTGCAATTTGCTTCACATTGATGAAAGCACCCGGGTCTTAGAAAGCAATCTGCCACCGGACTTTGTTCAGCCAGACCAAAGTAAGAGTCTTGTTCACCCGGCCATTAGGGAACAAGGGATAATAGCATCAAAAATGTTTCACACCTCGTGTGGCAGCTGCTTTCCCTTGAATACAAGCCTCATTGGCAACTTTCTGCTGTCTGCAAATGTAACCAGGCATACCATGATGCATTATACACTGTCTTGCTGAAATCCAGGACTGGATGAATGTGAGTTGGCTGAGGTTGAATCCTGTTAAAACTGAGGTGTTGGTTGTGGGCCAGGATTGCCGGGAGGTGGGTTTATTGGTTGGATCACCCTCGGGTTTATGGCTTGGGGATACTCCGCTAATTACCTCAGACCGAGTGCGGAATCTGGGCATTGTATTTGATGACCGCTTGACATTTAAATTTCAGGTGTCAGCGGTCATCAAAACCTCTTTTTACCATCTGAGGAACATCGCCCGGGTGAAACACCTGGTTCCCCCCGGCGATCTGCCTACTTTGGTCCACGCTTTCGTTACGTCCCGCCTTGACTATTGCAACTCACTTTACCTAGGGCTTCCTGGGGTTGAGATTTGCCGTCTGCAGCTAGTGCAGAATGCGGCAGCCAGGCTGTTGACTGGCACTTCTAGGGCCAGTCATATAATGCCTGTGCTCTGTGGTCTGCACTGGCTGCCAGTTTACTGGCGAATCACCTTTAAGGTCGGTTTGCTGACCTATAAGGCCCTACATGATCAAGGACCGGTTTACCTGAAAGATCTCCTTCATCCCTATTGTCCCCCCCGCTCTCTCAGATCCACTGACGAGGGATTGCTGGAGATTCCCAGGGTTCGTTTAAAGACCTCAGGGGCTAGATCTTTTAGTTTTATGGCCCCAACCCTGTGGAATTCTCTACCTCGTCAGGTGCGGGAAAGCCCTTCTGTCCATAGTTTTAAAGAATCTTTGAAGACAACTTTGTAGGAAAGCATATAATGATTTTTAATATTGGTGTTTGTTGTATTTGTAATTGTTTAGTATTGTATTTGTTGTATATTGTATTGAAATTGTTTTATCTGGTGTTGTACAGGCGCCTTGGTTTTTAGAAAGGCGCCTTAAACAAATAAATAAAGATTGAGATTGAGATTGATTACTCTTTGTAGCCCATTGTCAGCAGCTTTTTAAATTAAAGGGTTGGGAATGGAGCATTCTGATTGGCTGATAGCATTCTAAAAGAGCTGGGTTAATTTTAATGCTGGAAACCTTCATGAACATAAGAACAGCTGGAAATGTAACTGTAAAACATTTTTTGTGAATAAAACGAAACCTGTATACTGCAGTAATAGTAATAAGGTACTCCAATGGTTAAGCTACCTCCATTAATCTAACCCAAGGGGCATAAGGCCCTCGGTTGTGCCTCATGCCTCATGACCCCTAGGGTTAGATTAACTGATTGTCACCCAACTCTGATCATGCCTTAATGCTTAATTATTGACTTTGCCACTTTGACATCCACAGTTTTATTACTGGGCATGTGAGTTTACACAGAGTTCTTATAAATTTTGCCAATTATGGAGGGATCACCTTTATTCATTTAACACTGCTGTCAAACACTTTATAAAAAAAGACACAGTGCAATGTATGTTGTCTTGTGGTAGTTGCTGGCTAGTGTTATTTTTTTTTCGTATTATGAAGTCCCACCATTTTAAGAACTTGCCCACCTACTCGCTGCTAGCTGAAAACCTAAGGTCTAAAATAAAAACATTTGTCTTCAAGGCATTTTCATTTCATGTCACTTTGCATGTTTAGAGGTGATGCAGAGAGCCAGTGAGTCTTCCTCATTAGGACTTGGTTCTTTACTGACTCCAGTATCAAGTCACCTGCACTTGCAACTCTGCTCTATATCACAAGCAACGTTACCTTTCCTCAGCAGCTCTCCTGTCCTTTTCTGCAACTCCTGTACCTGTTTTAAATGATTTTTAGGTCATCTGCCAGGTTGGTTTTCTTCTTTTCAACCCTGCCTACTAGCATCAACTTATAATCAATGTCATAAGCTTTTCATTTTACCGTCGTGTCAGTCGCCGTGTGTGTGCCAATGCTTGTAACCATGATATTTGAATAGGCTTATAAAATGGAAGAATTAATGCAATACCAGCTGGATTTAGAAATTTCCCTTAGTTATGAAATAAATAGTAAAAATCTTGAATCCTGATTGGCTGAGATATATTTTCTGTTAGGCTATCTTGGCACGTCATTATGTCTGAAAGTACCTTCAGCTGAAAAGGTTGGAGAACTCCCAGAACCATCCATCTCTTGGCCACACTCACATGCTCTCATCTGACATGGTGTCCCAGGTATTACCTGTCAGTGAGGAGCAATTTATGAATAACAGCCAACAACACTGATAAAGATTTTTAATTTCCCTGTCACATAGCCCCTTGCTAAACACTAAGAACCAGCACAGTTCTTTTAAATTCCTGCTTCTGAAGACAAATGCAGTCCCAGCTCACCTTTCAAGTGACTATAACTCACAGTCAGAGAAAGTCAGAGAGCAAGATTGATTACAGTGCTGACAATGGATCTGGTTCTCAACATCCCCCCCCCCCCCGGAGGTTGAAAAAAAATAACAAATCAAGCATGGAAGTAAGGCTCTGATGAGACTACAATTGAGTGAGGCCCCGATGATACCAATGTAACTGCCGTCAACCAAACAGCATCGCCCGAACATCTATGCAGTCTGTTCTTCAACTCCATGGTCTATCTCCAACTACAAAAGCAGCCACACTCAGCAAGTACAGTAGTTTGCCCTCTAACTGGCCTGCCGGCACAGCGGTAGTGCTACCCCTTGCAATGCCAGCAACCCAGGTTCAGAAGCAAGTCTGAATCATTGAGGGATGGCCAGGAAGGAGCATCAAGCATCCAAGAGGATGGTCCCCTCCTCCAGAGAGGGAGGACAGCCAGCTCCAGTTCATGACCTGGGTGACCGCAGGTTGCAGTGCACTCAGGAGCAACTAGACAGACAGGGAGATGCCAGCACATGATGCTCACTGTGTTTGCGAGTGTGCTTGTACCACTCCCTAGGTGTTGCAAGGGACAAGGTAGAAAAGTGGAAAAAGTGGGAGGTCCAGGACAGAGCGATGGAGCAACCCCCTGCAGACCCCACACCGGTGATGTGGTAGGTCCCCTAAAACCAGATCCTGTGCAGCATCAGTTGGGGGTCCTGCCATACTCTGCCATGGGGGTGGGGAGCCATGGGGTCAGACAGGGGAATGCAGGTGAGACAATGAGAGGGCAGCAGACAGAGCTGGGGGATCAATCCAGAAGGGGCACAGGCCTATCAGGAGGCCAAAAAACAAAAAAAAAGTAGCCCACCTTCTGGTTCATGTGTCAGAACACTCTAACACCACACTCCGAAGCATTATGAAGTTTACAAAGCTGACACCATACTCACTCTCAGCCATTACTTTGCTAACTGAAGCCCTAATAGTCTGCAAAACCCCGCAGCTTTTAAGCAGTTGGAATCCCCAACTGGGCAAAGTCCAACACTGGCATTTGGTGAATAATTTTAAGAAAAGCCATGTCTAGTAATGGAAGATATACTATACAGTATATAGTTTTATGGCTGATAAAATAAAGATTCAGTGAGATGCTACTGTTCTTTGAAAAAGATAACAAGATATTAACTTGCAAGTATTAAAGAGAACCAGTTTGGGTGCTTTCCATAAGCCCACCACTGGTAGCTGGCCTGCACTGAAGTTTAATTCTTCACAGACGAAACTTTGTCATTTGATATTCTGTGAAGGAGAAGGGATCATAAAATTGAGCTGACTGCCTGATTCTTTCTGGTTCCCAGTCCCAAGCTAGTCCTGCACCACCCCCATGCCTCCCCTGCTGTCTTACATTTTGTGATGCAAGAGTTGGTAGAGCACGGAGCCGCGTTCCATCAATAGCAATGGGAGTGTCATTAAAAAACATGTATTTTTAATTTTTAGAGGTCTACACTGAATTAGTCTAGTTTCACAGCTCAACTAACAGCTTTGTCGGGTTGAGCTGGGGCTTTTTGTTTCTTGTTTACTGTGCTTTGTATCCACTACCTGACCAGCCTCTACTTTTCAAGCTGCTCCGCCCAGCCCCACAAGAGGCAGTATAGCATAGTGGTTAAGGGCACTGAGCTGCAAACCTTGAGAACTGGGTTTGAATCCCATCAGCCCCACTTGCATACTGTATAAACCTAGGCAAGTCACTTAAGTTCCTTGTGCTCCCAGGTTGCACCAGGAAACAAACTCTGGCTTAGTGTGCCTTTCCTGGTTAAACAATTTCCCCTTTTCTTTCCCATCATACTCCATTCTTGGGACATAACTCTCCCTTGCTGGTCCCATACGGATAACCCCCACATGGGAAGGGCCACTGGCTGGGTCTGGCCCATACCCCCTCCCCGGCAGAGTTGAGTTTCAGTTGTGAGGAGAGAGGATCCCAGTCAGTACTGCACAGCCTGTGATGGGTGGTGCATCACTCGGGTTGATTTTTTTCATGTTTTTTTTCTGGTCCTACTTCCTGACATCAGGAGGGCATTGCTAACACACTCACGTCATGCTGCCAATGTCACCCCCCATGATGGCTCCTGACGTATCGCCACCTGTAGTCACCCAGGTGAGGGCATTGCAGTGAAGACCATACTCCTTCTCTCTCCCCCCTGAGGTGGTGAGCATCCATAGGATACTCAGCTTTCCTCCCATGCAGTCCCTCTGATGACCTAGGCTCATTCCTGAACCTGAGTCATTGGTGTCACAAGTGGTCAAACTACTGCTGTGTCACTGGGCCGACCCCGAGCTGTGGCTTTGATTTGCCCTCAGTGAACCTCTGAAACATTAAAATAAAATTTTTAACGATGCTCCCATTACTATCAATAGAGTGTGACCCAGCATTCTACAAATGCCTACATCACAAAACGTAGGAGTGTGAGGGTAGTATGGGGATGATGCTGAACTAGATTGGGACCAGGAAGGGGAAGGGATCAGGCAGCCAGCTCAAATTACAATACCTTCCCCTTCACAGAATATTAAATACAAAGGTTTCTAATATGAAGAATTAAACTCTGGTGCTGGTAAGTTACTGATGGGGAGCTTATGGAAATGAACTGAAATAAGCACAATTGTTACTTCTGTGAGCCTCCCTCCAGTAGCTTAACAGCACCAACCTGACACCCTTAAGCTAGCAATACACAGCTCTATTGTCTCCATCATTGATTATGGGCTTGTTATCTACAGAGCAGCCAGAGCTACAGCACTATGGCAAATCCTTACAGCACTGAATAGGACCTGCAGACTCCTTACTGGCGCTGCCCACCGCACGCATACCTGCGACCTCTACAAACAGTCAAACTGGCTACAACTTCAGGGAAGGATTACTTTCCAAACCTGCCTACTAGCAAAAAAGTCATTGATGGGACTCGTGCCCCACTGGGGTTCAGTCTCTTTTAAGCCCAGCCAACCACCCCATTACACAAGAAGCTCTGACAACTATTCTCTGGCTGTTCCCTGCTGTTGCACTGCCCAAGGCCAGTGGCCTTTTGCAGGTAGAGCCCCTAAGATGTTTAACTCCCTGGGCAGCGAACTCACCAACTTAGGCACCCTCTGCTCGTTCAAACACAAGCTACGTCAAACATCGTGTCCAGAGCCAGCTGTGACTGTTTCTCCTAACCTCCCAGGTAGTAGCTTCTGTTTTTCGCACCTCTCTACTATCACCACCTCTGCCTGCCACCACCCTCCCCTCTCCCTATATCTACCCCTGCTTCTCTCACTAGCCCAGGTCCACCACCTTCCTCTCTTACCCTCCTTCAACTCCCTTCCTCTCTCCCTTTTCTAATCTGCTCACCCCACCCAATGTTGCACTTGTTCCCCGATCCTTGCCTCCCACCCACCTCTCCTTCTACCTCCCTCCCAGTTACCCCTCTACACCCACTCTCTCTTCCACTTTCCTATGCTACCTGGCACAATTGGCAGCAACTCAGTTTTTTTCCACTCTACCTTTCCCTTTGACAGTGCCCTTCTGACAGCTTTAATTCATGTAAATAGTATTTGCTGTGACTCATCATTTTTTAAATGTATGCCTGATTATGTTGATCTAACTGTTATTTATATCACCTGTAGCTTTAGACCATGTATACCCTGTACTGAATTTTGTATTCAAACTGCTTGCCTGCTAATCTCACACAAACTGTACTTCTATTCTTTTTTTTTATATTCTCTTTTTACGCCCCCTTTCTCACCACAGTGCTTCCTCACCTTCAGGAGTCTCCTATGGCCTTATATGTCCCTGCTCGTCTGCCAGTTTCAGGTGCAGTCATCCCCCCATGCTGCCTTGGTTTGACCCACAGGTGGGTACGAAGTGAGGCTCCCCTTCCTCTGCCCCAAGCATCTGTGTTTCATCGGGGATCTGTCACCTGCACTGACAGGGGCTGTGGGATTAGGGCCTGAAGCTCCATCTACAGGGAGCACTGCGGGGTATTTTTCCTGCTGTTTCACCCAGCCCATAGGACATCAGATGCAAGGAGTGTTAGGAGCAACGACACTGGATGCTGGATGTGCCGCTCCCAGGCATTCTCCCTCCCTACTACATGTTGTCTTCACTGCACCTCCACCTGTGCTCACCCAGGTGGTGGTATTGCAGTGAGACCTGGATCCCACCCCACCTGGAGGAGGAGAGCAGCCTCTGAGCACTCGATCCTCCTCCCCCCTGGCCGACCATCCAGCTGCCCAAGTCCGTTCCAGAACCTGGGTCACTGGCGCCACGAGTGGTAACCCTATCGCTGCGCCGGCAGGCCGGCTTGTACTTCTATTCTTTGTATACTGATGTGGAACCTTTGTAAAAGAGCCATTGGCTCAAAGGTATATATCTGAAATTCTAATAAAATAAAATAAAAAAAAATATCTAAAATGTTTGTGTTTGCTAATCTGTGAAGGAGAAGGGATTATAAAATTGAGCTGCCCACCCAATCCCTTCTGTTCCAGTTTAGTCCAGTGCTGTCCCATACCACCCCATGCTCCTACATTTTGTGATGTAGGAGTTTGTAGAGCATGGGGTTGTGCTTCATTGATAACAATGGGAGCATTGTTAAAAACATCTATTTTTATGTTTTAGAGGTCCACTGAGGGCAAATCAAAGCCACAGATCAACTGTCAAGAGCCTTGTTAGTTGAGCCGTGGCTTTGATTTGCCCTCAGTGGACCTCTAAAACATTAAAGTAGATGTTTTTAATGATGCTCCCATTGCTGTCAATGAAGCACAACCCCATGCTCTACAAACTCCTACATCACAAAATGTAGATGAGTGGGGGGGGGGCACTAGACTAGATTCAGACCAGGAAGAAGAAGGGGAAGGGATTGGGAGGGCATTCCAATTTTATGATCCCGTCACAAAATATCAAACAGAAAACTTTCAAATATGAAGAATTAAACTCCAGTGCAGGCCAGCTACTGGTGCAGGGCTTATGGAAAGCACCAAAACTTGTTGCTCTACAAAGATGTTCCCTGGTGTTTCAAATTCCCGTTTTTCTGATGCACGTGAAAAAGATTTCAAGGCTGTTTACTGGCACACGTGCACTCTTAAATATATGGAAGCATTGCTGAAATAATGATTTATCCTATTATGCCATGTCCAGCTAAAAATATATACTGGACAGCAGTGAGGAAATTAGCTCTCACAATTGTAGCTGTTGGCATTATTCAAGGCACTTTACATACATGTCTATCTGCCGTTGGTTACTCTGTTTCTTTTATATTAATATCCTTGTCATTTCACATGTACTTTTGAATTGTTTGACTAGCTTTTCATCAAGTTTTATTACATTCATCAAGTTTTATTACTTATTGGGATTTTTTAATTACTTTTGCCCGAGTCATCCAGCTTTGAAACTGCAACTTGGAAGCAGATATAAACAAAGGATGCATAGCAACCCTTGTATTTCTTTCTTTTCCTATATTCACAACCATATTCTACATCTATCAAAAAACTTTTATGAAAATGACATGGGACTTAAATGAGTTTATGCATCAAAACATGCAAATATTCCCCTATTTTTTGGGAATGTTAGTTCAGCAGAGTGTCATAGTAATAATAATGTACTCTTTATTTTTGCATTAGTAGAAAAAATAAAGCAACCATCATGCCAAATGATGTGCCCTTGTTTCACTTTTTCCTTTACGCTCATGTTGACACCAGAAACAACGATATTATAACTACATAAAGCAATACAACTCCTTGTGGATTTATTCTGTAAAGAGGGATTACGTCTCACCGTGTAGCTTAAAAACAGACATGGCAGCCCATGCTTTTTGTTGTGGATTTTAAATGTTTATATGACCATCATGTACTGGGCAAACAATTGTGACTCTGATATGGAGTTGCTGAAACACCAGGGAATGTCCATAAAGGCACTGGTGGCAACTGATAAAGGTACCTTCCTATATACACAAATACAAAACTGGTACAGAGTCTCATCCATTTATCCACGTTCAGATTTATTTAAGTAACTATGCTTCTATTGTAAAGAGATACAAAATGTTCTGAAGCCCTGTCACTTCTCCGAAGAGGATGATTTTACCTTCCATTATAAACAAATTAAAGTTCATTCTCAACAGTAAGTCTTTATGTTATTTTTCCCTTGCAGATAACAGAGATATGGTCATTGACTGTGGAGTTCAGTACATTTCTCTCACCATTAATCTCTGTCCAGTCCTGTATTCAGAGATCAACCCACAAACAATGGCACTGAATGGAAAATATAATGATTCAAATTGCATAGGAACAATGGTTAACTCCACTATCCACCCTGTAATCAAATACATCTTTCCGGTCAATGATACGAACCAGAATATCTGTGGCAATTCTATCATGGTAAGGGCATTTTTATGCTTACTCATGCTACGTCTTTCACTATATATATATATATATATATATATATATATATATATATATATGTGTGTGTATGTATTGCAGTACAGAGGCCTAGTAAACATTTTTTTAATTTTTTATTTGAATGTATGGGTCAAAATTGCAATAGTAGAAAAAATGAGTGAAACTCATAGGACTCAGTGGAAAATACAATATGCCAGCATATCCTATTGATTCACAAGGAGGCGTGGAACAGATGAGAAGGGACTTGGCAAGGTTGGAGGTATGGTCAGAAGTATGGCAGCTAGGATTCAATGCAAAGAAGTGCAAAATAATGCACCTGGGAAACAAGAACCCGGGGAAGAATACACAATGGGGGGGAGGTAGTAACAACAACAAAAAAGGAAAGGGACCTGGGGGTAATCATATCAGATGACCTTAAGGTTAGCAAGCAATGTGAGAAGACAGTAGGGAGGGCTGGGGGTATACTGGGATGCATAGGGAGAGGCATCAGCAGCAGAAAACAGGAAGTTGTTATCCCTCTGTACAGACAGTTGGTGAGACCCCATCTGGAGTACTGTGTCCAGTTCTGGAGACCCCATCTCCGCAAGGACATAGATAGGACAAAGGCAGTCCAGAGGAGGGCAACTAAAATGGTGCAGGGTCTGCAAGAGAAGCTGTATGAGGACAGACTAAAGGAGCTTAATATGTATACCCTTGAGGAAAGAAGGGAGAGGGGGGACATGACAGAAACTTTTAAGTACCTCAGTGGAATCAACAAAGTCCAAGAGGGTAGCATCTTTCAGAAAAAGAGACGTGCAAGAACAAGGGGACACCATTTAAAGATAGAGGGGGTGCGGTTCAGGGGCAATGTGAGGAAGTACTGTATTATTTCACAGAGAGGGTAGTGGATGCATGGAACAGCCTTCCTGAGGAGGTTGTGGGGTCTAAAACTGTGGGAGAATTCAAGAATGCATGGGACAGACATAAGGCAATTCTTGTGGGGGGGTAGGAAGAAATAGGCTGCTGGTTAACTAGGATCTGCTGCCTATCCTGTAGGTAGGAAAATGGGCAGACTAGATGGGCCAAGCAGTCCTCATCTGCCTTCAAAGTCTATGTTTCTATAGAATGTATTACCAAAGAAGTGATTGTTTTCTATATCTACCTTTCCAGACATTTTTCTCTAATGACATTTAATATTAATATATTTGACATATTCAACAGGGGAGTTTCTAGTGTCTGGAGGGGACTGGGATTTTTCTTTTTGGTTCAGCTACTTTTGCTATACAAATAAATGAAGGAAAAGGGTCTGAGCAAGAAAAAAACATCCTTTGAGAAATCTCAGTGGTGTGATCAAAGCCTTAAACCCTAAACCTGAAAGGCTGAACACTGTGACATGCTGTACATAGTACAATGTAGGTAACAGCATCAGTGTTCATGGGAGTCCCTTGTATTGTTAATGAGCAATTTTTGGAAGGTGATATAATTAGAAGAAGATCCTTTAGCTTCTAAATGTAAAATGATACAGAAATCTCAGCCACAAAAATAACATAGTATTTTAGTTCTGATGCTGCAGGCAGGATAAGATCATAATAGTCTTTGTTATGTGGCTGTTAAGCATGGTTATGATATGTCTGTAAGTACATCTACATTATCAGATGAAATAACATCTCCATTAATGGGGGGAAGGGGAGTGAGAGAGAGAAAGAAAAAAAATGAGAGCAACAGAGAAAGTGTCATTGAGAGAGAGAGAGTGACTTGGGGAGACAGAGTATGGGTAGAGAGGAGAGAAAGAGAGAGCAGTTAATGAATTACAATATCAGAACATGGCAAACATCTTCTGACTCCGTCTACAAACTGTCTGCAGGGACAAAGCTTACCACACATTTTGTAAAGAGAAAGTGCTGTTTAAATTACAAAACCAATAGTAATGATCTTGAATGTTATTTTTTTTAATTTTGTAGCCTCTGTTTATTCTCTCCTGTGGATCAGGGCATCTCTCAGAAGTGCCCGCTTGACCATTGCCTCTACTCCCTGCTTGTGGCCTCCCTCCAGCCCCCCAGATCACCCTCTCAGGGGATGGCCAACCCCACCTACCTGGTAGCCTTTCTCTAATTAGAGGGTCCATCCTGGTCGAGAGCCTTGGGGGACCAGTGGAGGGATGGTCCAGCATTGGGAATGTTGGCTAGGTCCCTGGAGCCTTCATCACCTATTCAACAGAAAGCTGAAGCACACATACATCCCACAAATAAAATCAAACATGGAGCTACTAGCATTATACTTTATTACACCACCACCTGATGTATTTTGGACTCTAAGTCCTTTATCAAAGGTGCATCACCTCCCTGGTCCTCTGGGCATTTTGGCATAATGGTTGCCCCTGGAGCACAGTTGTGCAATGATATCCAGGCATTGACATGCCGACGTCTGCTGCTGCTCCACCTCCTAGTCACTACACTGTATGTTCCTTGCACTGCCCTTGCTCTGCATCAGGAGCCACTAAGAAGCGGTGCTAAGCCTTGACCCCCTCCCCAGAAAGGGAGAGCAGTCCTCCAGATGCTCAATCTCTTCCCTCCCCTGGTGACCTGAGTCCTTTTTTCCTGAACCCGGGTCACCAGCATGGCGCAAGGTGTGGTGTCCAGTGCCTCAACCCTCAGTGCCACCAGGCTGGCACTTGAATGTTATTGTAAGGGTACTTACATTAAAATACACTTCTTTCAAATTATGTTTTATTTTATTTAAAACTTGGAAACTGGGACAAACACCAATTAGCCGAGGCTCATTTCCAGGTGTGACCAGGGGAAGAGGAAAACATAGGGGTAATAAACTAACATAAGACAAGAACAAATGCAGCTAAGCAAAAAACAAGGGTCACAGTTACAAAAGCCATAAGAGTAGGTAACAAGGACCACAGTTACAAGACCCATAAGAGCAGGTAACAGCCAAATACCGGAGACAACATACAACACTATTCAAACCACAGATACAGCACAAGTCCAGGTACAGGGCCTACAGTAACACCAAAATAAAAATTTGAGTCCTGAGCAATAGACACAAAAGCAGGGTATGTGGTTCAAACTCTGGTGTACCTTCTGGAAGAGAGGAGATATGGTTACAAGGTGATTGACAACTAAGAAGGGAGACTTCAGGTAATTATGGAGGTGAGGGTTGGGAACACTGAGAGCACAGTGGGTGAGGAAGAAGTCTGAGGAACCTTTTGAGTGAGAAGGAGGAAGAGGATTGTCAGAGGTCAGAGGGGAGTTTATTCCAGAAAGAAGCAAAATGAAAGAAGAAAGCAGACTGATCAGATACAGAGTTGGGGCAAGGGATGGAAAAGGTGTGTGGATCTCTGTGGTGAAGGGAGTAGATTAAGGAGGCAGCTTGGGGGATGTGGGCTGAGAGGTAGGTGGGGAGGGTTCCAAACCAGAATTTTGCAACAATGGAGGCACAGTGAACCATTCTCCCGTGAGAGCGAGAGAGAGAGGCGCTAGGGAGAAGACAGAGTAAAGGAGACAGTGGTGGGTAAGGGAGAGGCAGTAGCAAAGAGGTAGAAAGAGTTCAGAACGGTCTCTAATCTGGCAAGTAAAGATTGGGTGATGGTGCCATAAACCACATCAGCATAATCAAAGATAGGTAGGATCATTTTAGTTACCAATTCAGGGTGAGTGGTGAGGGGGAGACTGTCCTTATGCCAATAGAGGACAGCCAGTTTGGGACATAGTTTAGTGCAGATGTCATCGATGTTTGTAGCATTTAAGAGAATTTACCCTAATGATAATCTGCTTACATGGTCAGTGTCTGGATAAGGCTAAGTATAAATGTGTCAAACATCAATTCCTGTAACTGTGTGTTAATGTGGAGAGGTGCTACTTTTAGAACAGAATATTAAGCTAACCAGAAATTGCCAAGAGCTATTTCTTTTTACAAATGCAGCATGCCTGTACAGTAGGACAAACAAAGGAACAGCATTCATAGTCAAGGACTATCAAAACACAAACAGAGGCATAGTGTGCAGCACTTGATCAAATAGGTGTGACCTAACAACAGAACTAGCTGGTCCCAAGACACAACTGATTTGGACGCATAATTCTCACACTCGGGCACAATTACAAGATCTCCCAGTTGAAGCCTCAGAGTGAGGCGAAAGGGGTTGTAGGTCCAGCTGTTTTATTCTGTGGTCAGTATCAGTATCTCCTCTACTTATAGCTGTGTGTTTGTAGACAACTTAAATACATTTAAGTGCACTTTAGTCGAGCCTGAGTATGCACCTTAGTCTTCTGATTTTTTTTTATAGTCAAGGAATATTGCTGATTCTCAGTTACTAGTTGAGATGTACAATATAAGGCGAGTCCACTACATCAGTCAAGTGAGCATTGGTTGTTAACCTTCTGAACTGAGGACAGTGTCACAATGATAGTACACTATAGTACATCAGTATGAAATGCAACTTGCTCATTTTTGATGAGCAAGTCATCATTTAATTTAGATTTATATTTGTTGACTGGGTGTATTTCACTGGAAAACAATTTCAATCTACAGGAGAGAACCAGATCACAAGGCAGAGGTACTAACATACAATACAAACATATAAAATCATTTGTACAATAAAAAAGTATATTAACTATTAAAGCATTTACACTTTGAATTACTAGACAAAAAGCCTTTCAGTTTGAAGAGAATTTTAGAATTTCACTGCATGCAGTACAAAAGTGTGTTGGCTAAAACAAGTTTTTGAAGACAGAAAGCATATGAGTTTTATCTGCAGATTTTAGTTTTAGGATAGGCTCAGACAGCTAAAATTGTCAGATGATATCATTAAGAACCTTGGTGACTTTAATATCCTGTGCAGGAAGGCACCTAAAAAGAACTGTAGATACATCATACATGTAAAGCATCAATGGATTTTCTTTCACAAACAACACTTGAATTTTTTTCTGGCATTACAAAAAGCGCCCATTTGCCTTGCTTTTGTTGAAGGAAAATGGTGTTCTCCATAATATGTAGTGTGTTCACGTGAACCTGATTTTTGAATCCATTTTGGAACTTTGGATGTTGCAAAACAGCCATTTTACAACTGTATATACAGGATTTGTGTGCATACTTTCCCTATCAGGGCATGTTTTCACCAGGCCCCTAAGTATGATCAACAGCAGTAGCTTGTGCTAGTTTCATCTCAGCAGAATATGGGGAAAGACCTTATTAGCTTGCAGAAGTTAGTTTCAGTACTAAACAGTTTCGTCCAGTGGCTGTGTGCAGGGTAGATGGAAGACATGGAAGAGAAATGTCTGTACCTCGCACACCCTTGAGACCAGTTGGATAAATGACAATTTCCAGTTCAACTGGTCCTGCTACATGGCATCACTTCCTTAGCGTACATGCACTGAATCTGGGTGTATGTACTCAGTTGTCGGCACACAGCTTTAGTGTACCATGGAGGCAGGGCAGAGCAAGGTCTGTCTGGCATTACTCAGTGATGCTAGAACAGATTGCAATCGTGGATGGCACTGCAACTCATCAGTGTAAACTGAGGCAGTGCTAGAGCTACGTGGGATGCAGAATTGCACATACACAATCCAGGCAAAATGGCAATTCCGCTCCTGAAATGCTTTTCAGAATTTTCAGCAAATTGCACAGAATTCAAAAAATATTTTAATTTCAGCCATGGATTAGTTTGCTGTGAGTTGTGGAAACCTAATCCACAGTTTATGTAAATTGCAGATTATGAATCCACCATTTAAATTCTACATTCAAAATTCTGCTTTAACAGAATTCTACAGAATTAGGCAGAATTTTCCAAAATTCTGCAGTATTCCATTCTATCTGAATTTGAACATTCCATACAGCACTCAGACATGCCTCTGGAATCTTTATTTTAACTTAGCTGAAGTCACTACAATGACTCTTGATAAAACTGTGCTTTCTTCCAATGATGGAATGGCTTTATGAATTATTCACATACAGCACCTTTCAGACAAATAAGTGTGCCACCCATCCAGTACAGTAACACAATGAAAATAGTTGGATATCCCCAACGTATCCATAGGTGAAATGTAGTGTTTGCTGTTCCATTGCAGATTTTTTAATATTGCTCTTTCCATGCACTACAGTAATAATAGGTGGGGACAACGTCTTTGAAGTGAAAGGAAACTGTATCATCCTTTGCTCATTCAATTACATACTACCATACTAACATACTATTTGACAGCAGATTAGGCCTTACGGGCTATCCAGTCTGCTCGAACCTCAGATCCCTAGTTGGGTGCCGAGGCCCTCCCCCCCTTGTGTTCCAGAAACCCCTATCATCCATCCCCACCCCCCTGGGACAGGCCATCATCTGATACATCCACTTTCTGTGTCTGTCCCACCCTCTCTTAAAGCCCTCCACTGTGGATCTCTGAACCAGCTCACCAGGCAGTGCATTCCAAGGGTCCACCACCCTCTCAGTGAAAAACCTCTTCCTCTCCCCCTCACCCTTCCACCTTCCAACTTCAAACCATGCCGTCTGGTGATACCTCCCTGCTTTAGTCTAAAGATCCCCTCAATGTTTACTCTATTTATTCCCTTGAGGTACTTGAAGACCTCAATCATGTCCCCCCTGTCTCTCCTCTCCTCCAATGAAAACAGGCAGAGCTCCTCATGTCTGTCCTCATACATCAAATCCCCTAGTCCTCGTATCATCTTAGTTGCCCTCCTCTGTACCCTCTCCAGGAGCTGTATGTCCCTCTTCAAGTGTGGTCTCCAGTACTGTACATAACACTCAAAGTGTGGTCTAACCAGTCCATTGTACAGTGGCAGAATCACTTCCTTGCTCCTAGAGGTGATCCCCCTTACGATGCATCCCAACATCCTGTTTTCCTTGCCGGCCGCTCTCCTGCACTGCTCAGAGTTATTCATACATGCATCCACCATGACCCCTGCGTCTTTTTCCCCTATTGAGGCCTCCAGCACCTTCCCTCCCAGGGTGTACCTGTGTTTAGGGTTTCCCCACCCAAGATGTAACACCTTGCACTTGGTGATATTGAAATTTAATTTCCATGTGTGATCCCAGCTTTCCAGGGTGTCCAGGTCCCCTTTCAGGGCCAACCTCCCCTCTTCTCCCTCAACTACTGCTCCCACCTTGGAGTCATCAGTGAAGAGACTCATTTCACACCCTATACCCTCCCTGATGTCCGATATGTATGCATTAAACATTTTTTCATGGCCCTTCTTTAAGAGCAACTGACACGTCTCAGTAGAGACGTGCCAGTACTGCCCTGCCCTGCCTACAGTACCTCCTGGTATAGACAGTACCTAAAACAGAGGTACTGTGAGGCATATTTTACTGTACAGATGCAGCGGAGCACAGTGCAAGCCCCTGCTGCAGCCTCAGGTACTCTTCCCGATCCAATCCAGAAGATGAAGTCAGGTCAGGATGGGGACCAGGCAAAATTCTATTTTACCAGTGAAAGTGCCATGGATTTGTTATTTCACTGGTGAAAGTGGCATCTTGCTGGTGAAATTGCTGTGTAATGCCAATTCTGTGGCACTTTCACCAGCAAAATAGAATTTCACCAGGTCTCCATCCCGACCTGATGTCATCCTCAGGATTAGATCAGGAAGGGGACCTGAGCTTACGGTGGGGGTGTACATTGCACTGCGCTGCATCTGTACAGTAAAATACTGCCTTACAGTACTTCCATTTGCAGTACTCTCTGTATGGAAGGTACTGTTGGCAGGGTAGGGCGCTACTGGCATATCTCTACCGAGATGTGTCAGTTGCTCTTTAAGTAAATAACTATCACTGGAGACAACTGTGCTGATGTAGTGTATCAATATACAATGAAACCCACAAGGATGCAACACAATACTGCAGCATTTTGCAGCAGAGTTCCTGCAAGAAACAAGGCAATTTCAAAGGAACTCAGTCCCTTTTGTCATGCAGTAAACTGAGACATGGTACTACATCCTAACAGGCACCACTGTAAACTCCGCTAGTTACTTGAGTGAGTCATGAAGGCTCAAACTGCAGACGTGAAAGGTTAATGCATTCACACTAACATACCCAGATTGTGCTTAGAAACTTTTCTAGAAATAATCTTTCTACTCAAGAAAAATACATGAATGAAGGATATTTGTAATGCAAATCTAGTGCCTTTATTAATTTTAAGAATGCAATTCATCATGAAAAGTTCTACATTTTGTTGCTAATATAAACACAAAACTGGAATGTTTGCTAATACAAATAAAAAAAACTGGAATGTGCATAATGGGAACAATTTCTTTTAAAACATTTTAAATGATTAGTTAAAATATAATGATCTATTAAAAGTATATATATATATTGACAATATACCAATATCTACAGTAATATATAATTTGGAGTAACAATATAATGTATCTTTCACATTCAATATCACAAGTATTGTGCAAACTAATGAGTTAGTGTGAATGCAGTGAGCACATGCAAACTATCCAGCTTTAAGGTATACCACATCATCAGCACATAACCATATATAATTGTTGAACCCTTTACTAGAGAGAGTGGTAAGGTGGGACTTGGAATTAGAAATAGCCACTACTCTTGGCAGTGAGTATTATGGGACACTTTAACTTCTACATGGCAAGGCACCAGAGATTGGCAGAAGAGACTGCTTATGAACATGTTGTCCAAAGTATGATACCTACATATCTGTTATTCTGTACTGCACTGTCAACATTGAGTAGGAGCAACATTGAGAATCCTGTTAAATATTGCTTCTATATATAAATTTGGCACTACAGTACGATCACACCCCCCCCCCATTTGCTGCCCACTGAGAAGCTGACTAGCCTTTGATAGTAACACCATCCCAGCCAGTGCCAAACTGGCAGAACTATTGTGAAATCACATAATACTAAGAGTAGTAGAAGTGGACATAGTGAACTCGGGGGAATAAGAATTAATGGCTACTCAGCCTCTTAGTCACCTGCAGGAGATATTAGACAGGGGTATTTTACTAAAGTGAGCAATGCTCTTTTATTGGGAAAGGAACAGTATATTGACAGGGGTAGGGATCCATGGAAGTTGGTAACAAATTGGTGGTGATTTGGGGAAAGAAGCAAATGTGAGAAACATAATATTTAGATGTAATTTAACTTCCAGTACATGTTATATATTGTCTGCATTTTGCACCCACTTCTCTTCATATCTGGGTTAATTTTCATTATACTTTCTTTATTTGAAATCTTCAGTACATATATCATTACCAATGATACCAAAAACACTGATGTATATCTCAATATCACAGGTGAAGAGGGTAACAATATGCCATGGTTATTCTTGTTTTTTTCCTTTTTAATGAAACATAACTTACATTAGAGAACACAAAATTTCACATTGGAGGTTATCCTTCACATATCTGTTAGCATAACACATTGCCATGTCTGTGAGGAGGGAAACCCAGTAGTATCTGGCTGTCTCATGTTTTGTGGTCTCACACCCACCTTGAGCCCCATCTCCCAAGGACCAGTTGGTTCCATAGCCATATTACGCTGAGCCACCCTTTTAGTCAACTGCATTATGCTCCTGCTGTGTGTTCTCTTTGGACTCTATTATGGTATGGCCTCTTTAGATTTCTGTACATAATGCTTTTCTACTCCTCTGTTCAATTATATACTAAGTCTGTTAAGGCTGAGTAGTTTGATTCTGTGGCCTCCTCCCCCCCATCTGTGCCATTTCCCCCATGACCACATGAAGCTGCCATCACACAAATATACTATAATTATGTTGCTTCCATCCCCTTTATTGATGGTGGTTTTTGGCCTAGTACTAGGTGTGGGAAAGTAGGAGTCTCAAAGAAGGAAAACAGACTTCTAATTCTTTATGCTAGTCTTTCCCAATAGGGTACCAGCACCTCATGGCTCCAGACAATGTGACTGTGTGTGCCCTGTAACTCCCCACATTCCCTCCAACACCATCTAGCCTTGATTACAGGGGTGATAAAGTATCTACTTTTCACCTTCCATACAAATTCATGCCATCCTGGTGAAGATGCTGTACGAAAGGGACCCTTCTACATTTCTTCCCAGTCTTTAGTTGTAAAGTTGAAGATTTGCCTCTTTCTCCCATTTAGCCTTAAGGTGATCTGCCTGTTGAAATTCTACCTGTCTCAGGAATTGATATACAATATTTGTGAAATGACCCCTTTAGGTTGTGGGGTGGGGGGTCAAGGTGGCTAATGATAATGTCCTGGTTTTTGGAGGGCAGTCCTTGCTAATGCTTCTCATTGTAAGTGCTGTATTGTATAGCCCCATAGTTGAAAAAAGTGGAATCTTTCCATATTTTGCCAGCCAAACTCTACCTTTAACCCTTGCTGTACCACAGACTATGTCAGTCCACAATTCCTTCTGCCCGCAGCCCAAGGGTTAACTCTTCAGAAGTTGTTAGTACATCTCCACTAAGCAGCAGGGATGTAGATTTAAAACCCTGCTTGGTCTGACTTTTAAACCAGCAGTCAAATCTAGGTGTGAAGGTAGAGTCCCATTCTATCCACGTGTACCTCCACTGCTGCAAGTGGAATGAGGGATGCACAGTCACCCTGTCCCAAATGTGGTCTCTAAAACTACTAAATAGCAACTCACCCTCTCTTTATGGAGTATGTCATTATGGAGCAGTGCTATAAGGGAAACTTTCTCATAAGAATAAAGTTCAATGGATTTCCAATGTGCTGTATAATTTGGGGTGTCCCATAATAACGCCACCTTTACCTGGGCTGATGACCAGTACTTCTCCAGGGAGGGGGAAAGCCCAGCCTGCCCACTCTTTTTTTGTGAAGAACAGAGCACTCTGTACTCTGGGCATAGTGCCTTCCAAAAAAAAAAAAATAAATAAACAGACTTCTCTCAGTATCCTGGAACCATTTTTTGGTGAGATAGACGGGTATAAATATAGGTACCTGTGGAATGTGTTCATTTTGTTCACTTGAATCTGAGAATGCTTGGGGATAGGAAGAAGTGACCACCTTTTGAGGTCATCCTTCAGGGTGAAGAGTAAGAGTTATCTTGATATAACATATTCATATTCCTGAGGTACCTGTCTCATTGGGTGGCACTGTTGTAGCTCCCTAGTTTAGGTATAGTTAAGGGTGACCACTTCTGTCTTTGCTTCAATAATTATGTATCCTGAGAGGGAGGAGAATTCTCTTAGGGCTTCATAACAGCATCCAGAGAGACCTGGGGGTCTTCTAGATAAAGAAGCACATCATTGGTACAGAGGGCTATCTTATGCTTTGTAGGGCTATTCTGAATACCTTTATTGAGGCAGTCTTGATAAATCTTTTGAACCAGGGACTCTATATATAGGGCAAATAAAATGGAAGAGAGGGGGCATCCTGGTCTTATTCCCCTTTCTAGTCTGAAAACTTGTGAGAGGTGTCCATTTGCCTTGACATATGTCATAGTGGCCTGGTACAGGGTCTGAATGCAGTTTATGAAGTTGGGGGCCAAGCAAAACCTGACAAGGACCCCATAAAACAAATTCTAGTCTACTTGATCAAATGCCTTTTCAGTATCCATACTCATAATGACTGTTAATGTTTCATATGCATTGACATGATCTGTTATGTGAAGGGTTCTGTGGAAATTATTTGAGGCCCATCTTCCTACAAAAAATCCTGTTTGGTCCAGTTCCTCTAATTGTGGAATAAGAAGTTTGAGCCATTTAGTCAGGATTGCAGAAAGGAACTTATAGTCCACATTTACCATAGAACTATGTCTATATGAGGGGCAAAGAGTGGGGTTATAGCTGGGCTTGGGAAATACAGAGATAACAGCTTAATATCAGGAAGGGGATAAGGTTCCCCCCTCTACCATGGTCCAACAGTATGCATCTCTCCATAGATGAGTTGTATTCTTGCTAAATCTTTTATAAAATTCCCTCAGGAAACCATCAGACCCCAGACATTTCCCTGTTTTATAGTAATGTATGGCTCCTGAGACTTCCTCCTCTGTAATTGGGGCACAGAAGCTAGTATTTTGTTCTTGCAACAATTGGGGAGATTGAGGTGTTTCAGGTATTCTATCTTTGTTTGCAGCTGGACAGGTCTAGCTTCATAGTAGGAATGACAGGCTTCTGCTATCTGTTCTGCTTTGGTGGCTCTTAACCCAGTGTCTCATTGCAATACCTTTTGTATGTGTGCACTGGACGTCTGAGTCCCGAATCTACATGTTAACAACTTTAGCGCCCCAGGACCACCTCATAATACCTCTGTCTGAGGTACTTTAAGTTCTGTTCAACCTTGTAATCCAGGATTTGGTTAAGCTCATTTTTTAACTTAACCAACTCTTTTCCTCTTTGTCTATTCAGTTTAACTTGCTGTAGCCCCTCTAATTCCATTCTCTTTTTTTCCAGCTAAAGTTGCCTGTCCCTTCTCTGTTTGTTTTCCCAGCTGCTATGACTATTAATTTTCCTCTCAGCATTGCCTTGATAGTGTACCAGAAGATTCGGGGGGGGGGGGGGACCTCTGAGTTTGTGTTTGCCTGGACTTCCTGCGGTATAAATGTTTGGATCTGTTTCCTGACATCCTGGTCTTGCAGCAAGGAGACATTAAAGGCCCGATTCTCAAAACTTGGTGCAAACTGTGCCAAAGGCAGCTTGTACCAACCACCACTGTGCCATGGACCCTGCACCTGATTCTCTGTTGGGCAGGGTCCTGGTGGCAACTGTAGAGGTGTGCCAAACAGATGGCACACCTACACAGGTTGCCACAAGCCATGGGTGGCCTTGTGGCAATGTCCCTGAGAAGTCAGTCTCCAAAATGAGATCTTCTGTTTAACACTGAGGTTAATCTGCAGTAGGAAGAGGTCATGAACAGACAGCCCTCTGGGTCCAATAGTGCAGCTATGCAGAATGCCCATAGACTCCCTATAGAACAGGAACAGATGAAGCCTAGAACAGCTCTGGTGTGCTGTGGAGTAGAATGTAAACCCCTTCATGGATTCCTGGAGGTGCCTCCTACCATCTGCTACGCCAAGTGCAGCTAGGATTGCCTTTACCTTTCTTGCCACAGCATGGTCCCTGCGGGTTATGCCTGAGATACTGTCAATTTGGTGAACAAATGTCAGGTTCATATCTCCCCCACAGATCAAGATGCCCACAGTTTTTTTCACTACCAGGGTCAAAAATGTCTGAAAAAAAAAAACATACTCTGTTGCTGGAGGAACATAGACAGAGGCACGAGAAAACTTTTGACCATTGAAGATGCCCTTAAATTTGACATTCATAAGGACATAGGAATGGTGTCAGCAGATGGGGACCACTTGATCAATCTAGTCTGCCCAAGGTGGCTACCCCTTCCCTTTAATTGTTCCAGTCAAGTTGTCCACACTGTTTGTCCCACGATAGCTTCAATTCTCTTACTGGTTTTAACTTCCACCACCTGTGCTGGCAAGCTGTTCCATGGCTCTAGCACCCTTTCCGTGAAGAAGTACTTTCTATACTTGCTCCTGAACTTGTCTCTTACTAGACGCAAGTTGTGTCTCCTTGTCTGAGTTCCCTTGTTTTCTTGGAAGAGGTTCTCCATTTGTTTATTCCCTTGATGTATTTGAATGTTTCTATTACGTCACCTGTGTTTCTTCTCTGTTCTAGTGAGTACAACTTCAGTTTCTTGAGCCTAGTTTCATATGTCTCATGGTGAGGCCCCTGCACCATTTTAATGGCCCTTCTCTGCACCATCTTGAACCTGTCTATGTCCTTTTTCAGGTGTGGCCTCCAGAACTGGACACAATACTCCAGGTGCGGCCTGACCAAGGATCTGTACAGTGGCATGATTACCTCTTGCTTTCTGCTTGTAATGCCCCTACCTATACATCCTAGGATGCCACTTCCTCTCTATGCTGCTTTTTCACACTGTTTTGTGACTTTTAAGTTATTGGTGATGAGTATACGTAGGTCCCTTTCCATCTTTGTTACCTCCAATTGGTGCCCATCTAGTGTGTACATTACTTCTGGGTTTTGCTTTTCTAGGTGCATGACCTTGCATTTCTTGGTGTTAAACTTTAACTGCATACGAGTAGGTCCAGTTCAACCAACCTAGGTAAAAAACAAACTTAATTAAGGTAGTAGTTCTCTATCAGTCATGGCACAACAAATATCACAAATTGGTAGAATCAGAACCAGCTCACCATGTTTCATATATGCATAAAATACTTTTTTATTTTAGTAAGTATTGTTCCTCATTGTCTGGTCAAAGAAGTTCAGTGTTTAACAAATATCAAACGTTTCAGACCGTAGTCCTTTATTAGTGATAACACTGTCTCCTATAACAAATTACAAAAATATAATAAATATCAAAAACATGTCAACTCCATTGTTAACATTTTTTCAAAAGAAAGGGAACAATGAAACCTCACCACAAAATCCATGCCCAGTATCTCCAGACTGTTTAAAACTTCCTTGTTCTTTGTTTCTATATGGCTTTCTAAAAACATCCAGAGCTCACAATTACTCAAATATTTCTCTGAAGCACTTAAAAAAAAGCACTAAAAAATAATAAATAAAACAATGCTCTAGCATTTGTTTTCCCTTAAAAATGTCAGTACTGAACATATCTGTGTTTTCTAGCATATCACTTACCTCCTATTTAACTTCCGTATATTTTAACTTGAAGACCAATATCTAAATAGTGAAAATCTCACAAACAATCACAAGAAACATTATTTTGAAAAGGCTGTGTCACAATTCATTGCATGAATGTACCTCAGTAATGTATTCTAGAATTCATGTACACTATGGACAAGGAGATGTACAGCGTCAGCCTTATAACCATCTTACTTCCCTTTCTACAATCAATAACGCTTTCTTTGCTGTTATATTTTCAAGGTAGTTATCATACACAGCCCAAATGCCATTCGAACAACAGTTTCCCCTTCTATAGATACACACGCAGTAATTATAACCATTGTTAGCATATATTGTGATAAAGCTCCTTGTCATCTTGTGTTTCAAAATGGTTAAACTCAAAAGCAGATGTCTGTAGCCCAATTTTGACTCTCTTGCACAATGCAATGCTGCTCTATTAAACATTTAGAGCCCCTAGAGCCACACATACCTGGTCTCCCATTAAACTTCTGTGTTTTTCGAGTATTTTGCTCCTCACCTCCATGTTGTCTCATTCCAGGAGGTGAACTACAGCATCTGGCACAGTTCTTTTAATTCAAAATCCACTTCCTGGAGAATCGGGCATTCAGGTTCGGCGTGCCCAATCATGTGACCTGGCTTGCTCAGACCCTATGCTCCTGACCTGCTGGTTGCAGCACTTAGCATGAAACAACAACTGTGTTGTAATGCTGAGTGTCCCCTGTGGCTGTTTAAATATATTTAAAGTACCTCACAAATAAGGTGTTCATTTTCTCATATTCTGTTTACACAGATTCTAATAGATTGAATCCTTCCCTAGCACTGTAAGCATGGGTTCCACTGACTAATGATCCTACACTGGCTCACAGCTGGGACAGAGGTCATAGTTGACCTTACTGATAAAACGTGACCTTCCTACATCTTTCTGGTTTGTGCCGGGGAGGGGATCACTTATCATGGGGAAGCTGTGGGGCAAAAAAAAAAAAAGCAGTTATCTGGTGATTCCTCAGTATCCCAGCTGGATACAAAGGGCTACTCAAAGATCTTAAAATTAGATTGATAAAAGAAGGGGTCAGATAGGGGTTATATATTACTAACCAACCATTAACATATCTAGCCACTAGGGATATTTTCTCATGTACATTATCTCTGGTTTCTAAAAACAACCCTTAGAAATTAAAGTGGTAAATTTCTTATTTGTTCCATGACCTTTTGCATATCATTTGACCTTCCCCTTCTTGTTTTGAATGGGATGCTTTGCCTCTTTTGCCCACAATATATTCTGAGTCTCAACCTTAAAGCTGAAGATAGTTCTCTCTTTGCAATGTGTCTAAAAACCTATTTTTTACACAAGTTCTCTGCACTCTAAATTATAGGCTGCCAGTCCTTTGAATCATTTAACCCAAATCTGGGATTAATAGCTTCAGATGTATTTATATAGAACGCTTCTTGAGAAAGTATTTGAATCCTATAGACTCCCCCTCATGGATTGGGTTCTACTTTCTCAATACCAAAAAATCTTAAGTATGGGAGCTGATGGCATGCCTCTATAACGTGCCTAACTACAGATGATGTGATATCACTTCTTATATCTGATTTATGTTCTCCAATTCTAGTTTTTAATGCCCTTTCTGTTTTCCTACGTAAACTTTGTCATAGGGACATTTCAAATAATAAATAACTCCTTCTGTTGAGCAGTTAATAAATCGTTGAATGGTCACATCTTTATCCCTTGCTGTGTTTCTCAGTTTCTTAATTCTCTAGCTGTTGTGATAGTGTATACAGTACCCACAGAGAAAATTCCCTCTGATGTCTATAGATGTCATGAAGTGCTGAGGCCTTGTCTCCGGTGCCTTATGTACCGTTTTAGTCAGTATATTCCCTAACATTCTATTTCTTTTTGCCACCACCATTGGTGGCTTTGAAAATACTTGTTCTTCTATTGGCGTTGCTTTCAATATGCCCCAATGTTTATGAATTGTGTATTTAATCTTTCCCAAAATATCATTGAATGCAGTGGCAAAGACAATGGGCTGGATTCACAAAAGAAAGTAGGGCAGAAAAAAACCTGCAAGTGTCCAAATATTGCGCAGCTGCGGGAAAACACACCTACATGTGCAGCGGGGAATTCACAAATCCCCCGCAGGTATGGGAAAAATATCCTGTGGTTGCAAAAAAAATGCATGTGCGGAAAATATGTTGAGGGGAAAAGTGCCATGATATGCATGCAGCATCCCCCGAAAGGCTATTCACAACCAGTTTTTTTCCGCAGTTGTGGAAAAAATGTTACACACAGTGGAATGAGGTGTAACTCTCCCTCAGCAAATTGCAGTAGTGCCCCAGCAATTGGAATCAATTAAGGTGGAGGTGAGGCACAGGTAATAACATCCCAGATAGTATAACAGTGGCTGCTGTTACAGCAACAAAAGCACACATTGCCATGCTATGACAACAGACAACAACCACCAGACACAGTGTAGCCCATGACGGAGCCCCACAGGCAGTAGAGCCTGGCCAGCCTGCAGCAAGTGCTACCCCTGCAGGCAACAGGAACACACCAGGGAGGAAGGACCAGCAGTGACAGTTGGCCACTGTGGTGCCATGATATTGCTGGTACCTGTGGTGCTGCAGTGGTCCCAGTTGAGGGACTGGTTGCTGGTCTCTTTGTGGGTGCTTTTAGCTTCATTCTGTGGCAGCACTGTTAAAGTCTGCTGTTCTAGCTAATTAAGTTTACTGTTGCTATGCCCCCTGAGCTATTTCTGCAGCTGCGGATCCACAGTTGCGGATTTTCAGCACATGCACAATTTCTGCAGCTGCAGGGATTTTATGAAATTCTGTACCTGCTCAAAATTTCTAAATGAATATCACGCAACTGCATTTCCTCAGTGCTGCAGGCCTTTTTCCCACAGCTGTGGGATTTTTGGCTTTCTTTGTGAATCCTGCCCAATGTTATTTGGTACCTCTCCCCTATTTTCAAGGTTCTGTGTTCTTTCTGTCCTGTCCTGAAGTTCATTTCTTTGTTTGTCTTTAATTTTCACTGATGCTGCATACAAAATGTTCGCATTATACCCCCCTTCTCTAAATCTCTCATACATGCCTATTTCTGCCTTGAAATAGTCTTCTTGACTTGTACAGTTCCGTTTTGCCCTCACTAATTACCCATAGGATATAGATTGTATCAAGTGTTTAGGGTGAAAACTATCAGCCCTCAATAGTAAGTTCTGGTCAGTGGGTTTTCTATACATTCTTGTCACCAATTTCTTATTAGAGTTATGTATCACTAAATCCAAGAATGGTACCTCCGTCCTAGCTGCTGTGATTGTAAATATCAGATTATGGGTTCTAGAATTCAAGTAATTATTAAATTCTATAAGCCTATCCTGACTCCTGATCCAGATGCAAAATATATCATCAATAAAATGCTGAAATACCCTTATATGGTTCAAAAATGAATTGTCCATGGTAAATATATATTTCTCCTCAAAGTCACTCATATACAGATTTGCATATGATGGGGCCTACTTGACCCCATCGCAGTCCCCTTTACTTGTAAAAACATTTTTCTGAAATCTAAAAAAGTTGTAATTCAACACAACCTCAGCCATTTTAATTAATAGACTGTTAGGTGGTTGCTCCTCTTTACTTTCTTCACTAAGGATTTTTCAAGGGCCCCACATCCATCCTGTTGTGGGATAGATGTGTATAAATCTTTTAAGTCCCATGTCACAAGTATATATTGTTCAATGTCCAAATGTGTCTCATTCTCATTCTCTACTATCTTTATTATGTCAGATGAGTCTTTTATATAGAGTTCTAGTTTGCTCCACTAGTGGTCTGATAAAATAATCAATATAAACCAATAAAGGTTCTAGTACTGAATTGATTCCTGGGACTATCGGTCTAGCTGGAGGGTTATACAAATTTTTTTGTATATTTGACAGAATGTGAAAAATGGGTATTGAAGGTATATTTCTGAATAATGCATTTTGTTCCCAATCTGTAATCTATTAATTCTCTAATGCTGTTTATCAAACTTTTCACCTGTTCTGTGGGATCCTTCTTTAGTCTCAGATAATTGTTCTGATTCCTAAGCAAACTGAGACATATTCCCTTATATTGCTCATAGTCCATGACTACAACTCCCCCACCCTTATCTGCTTGTTTTATAAAAAAGTTTGCATCATTTTCTAAATTTTTCAGTGCCCCGTACTGTCCTGCTGTTAAATTATATTTTGTTCTCCGATCTATGTATTTTTCCTGTTGGATTAAAACTTCTATATCTCTATTAATCAAAGAGATATAGGTCTCTATTTTGTGTAGTAGTACCTGTGGAACAAACAAAGATTTTAAATTTAATCCTTTACTCAGTTCTTTCTTCTCCTGTGTCTCATTCTCCTGATTATTTACTTCTTTTTCCGAGTCAAAAAAATATCTTAGTTTAATTTTTCTATAGAATCTATTTAAATCTAACTTTAATTCAAATTAATTCAATGGACTGTGTGAACAAAATGACATCCCTCTTGAGAGTACCTCACATTCCAAGTGTGTTAATACTGTCCCTAAGATGTTGTAAATCAGTTTGTTTTGTTCATTTCTGACCTATAGATTTTCTTCTCTAGCTGACACCCTTGTGGTCTTTTGTCTCTTCTGCCTTTTTCTTCTTCTTCTACTTCTATAATTTATCTGCATCTCTTACACCTGAAGTACCTGCTACCACCTCTGTTTCATCCCTTCTGAATTGTTCCCTGCTGGTACTCGTGTACTGGTAACCTCTCCTGCCTTTGTTGCGAAAGGATCACCTTTCTGTAGCCCCCCCACCCCCCAAAAAAGTCACCGACCTTTACCCCCTCAATGAATGGTACCATCTATTTCTGTTTCACTCCCTGATGATTGTCCAGAAGACTCTGGTTTTAGATTATATTTAAAAACTGTATCATAATTCATAGTTTTTTTTTGTATAAATATACTTTATTATCCCGATAATCATTTAAATCATGTTTAAACTTTCTTAATTTAGTAGCCCTAAGTTGTTCTTCAAATTCATTTAAATGGGCAGTGACCTTTTCCAAATATGTTTTATATTCATCAGTATTATATTTTTTTCTTTATCTCTGCCTCATTGAAATGAACTGCAGGTTCAATTCATGCAAATTCTCTTTTTATAGATTCTACAATGAGTAGTATAAAATCCCTAAAACATCGATTTCTCACCCCATCCCACTTTGTATCTAATTCCTGATCTATATAGTCTAAATGTACACCTGTAAAGATTCTGAGAACCCTTGGTATTCATCTCTGTTTTAAATACTATGCCATAGTTAAGGCGTCCTACTCCAATTTCATCTGTAAAGATTCTGAGACCCCTTGGCATTCTTTCTGTTTTAAATACTATGCCATAGTTAAGGCGTCCTACTCCAATTTCACCTGTTTTTGCTCCATGTATTCTTATTGGTTAGTAACAGATCTCACAGGGGTAGAACCACTGAATACTCTATTTGATTTAAAATTCAACAGAATTCTTTGTTCCTCATTATCAGTGATTGTTAGGGGTAATGATCTGTTATCAGTCAGTTTGTATAATTTGTCCAAGTTAATCATTCTCACTGGCAACCAATCCTCCTTGGAGTCCATGATGAAAAGTCAATGTATTCCCACTTAGTGCAAGAGTCAGTTCAAAATAAATGCTGGAACCATAAAGCAAAATATCCTGCAGGTTCAAAAGTCCCAAACATTCTTAAATAATCCTCTGATTTGGTGGCCCCCTGGTTGAAGCATTCACCAGATGCCCTCAGAAACACCACACAAGTAGGTCCAGTGCAGCCTACCTCAGTAGAAAACAAACTTAGTTAAGAGAGTAGCTCTCTTCCAGTCATGGCACAACAAATATCACAAACAAATTGATATAATCAGAGTCAGCTCACCATGTTTCATATATTCATAAAATGCTTTTTCATTTTAGTAAGTATTGTTCCTCATTGTCTGGTGAAAGAAGTCCAGTGTTCAACAAATATCAAACGTTTCAGACCTTAGTCCTTCATCAGTGATGACACCATCTCCTATAACGAATTATAAACATATAATAAATATCAAAAACATATCAACTCCATTTTAACTTTTTTTGTCAGAAAAGGGGAACAATGAAACCTCACCACAAAATTCATTCCTAGTATCTCTAGACTGTTCAAAATGCCCTTGTTCTTTGTTTCTATATGGCTTTCTAAAAACATCCAGAGCTCACAATTACTCAAATATTTCTCAGAAGCATTAAAAAGGCACTCGGAAAAATAATAAACAAAACAATGCTCAAGCATTTGTTTTCCCTTAAACATTTCATTACTGAACAAATGTCAGTGTCTTCTAGCATATCACATCACTTACTTCCTATGTCTTTTAGCTTCCATATATTTTAACTTGAAGACCAGTATCTATTAACATTAAATAGTGAAAATCTCACAAACAAGTGTAAGAAATATTATTTTGAAAAGGTGGTGTCACAATTAATTACATGAACATACCTCAGTAATGTATTCTAGAATTCATGCACACTGTGGACAAGGAGATGTACAGCTTTAGCCTTACTGCCATTTCTACAATCAAAAAAGCTTTCTTTGCTCTTACAGTACATTTTCCGATGTAGTAATCATGCACAGCCCAAATGCCATTTGAACAACAGTTTCCCCTTCTAGACATACACAGTAATTATAACCATTGTTAGCATATATTGTGATTAAGCTGCTTGTCATCTTGTGTTTCAAAATGGTTAAACTCAAAAGCAGATGTCTCTAGCCCAATTTCAACTATCTTGAGCAATGCAATACTGCGTTATTAAACATTCAGAGCCCGTAGAGCCACACATACCTGCTCATTCTTTAAACGTCTGTGTTTTTCAGGTATTTTCTGTGGGTTAAACAGATACAGGATTGTTTATTTTAATGTTCTGCAGGTTAAAGCATACATTTCTTGTGAGCTGATAAAAGGAGGTTTGAAATGATGCCCTTTTGCTTACTGGTTTATAAGTTTATCAGATTCATAGGGATGCACTCCTCACCTCTGTGCTGTCTTATTCCAAGAAGTGAACTAAAGTGTCTGGCACAGTTCTTTTAATTCAAAATCCACTTCCTGGAGAATAGGGTGTTCAGGTTTTGTGTGCCCAGTTATGCGACCTGGCTTGCTCAGACCCTATGCGCCAGACGTGCTGGTTGCAGCACTTAACATGAAACAACAACTGTGTTGTGATGCTGAGTGTCCCCATGGCTGTTTAAACATATTTAAAGTACCTCACAAATAAAGTGCTCATTTTATCATATTCTGTTTACACAGATTCTAATAGATTGAATCCTTCCCTAGCACTGCAAGTGTGGGTTCCACTGTTGAATCAAAACTTTTTTTAGATTTGAGAAATAATTTTTTTTTACAAGTAAAGGGAACTGCAATGGGATCAAATATAGCCCCATCGTATGTGAATCTGTATATGAGTGACTTTGAGGAGAAATATATATTTACTATGGTCCATTCATTTTTGTACTGGGCCCCTGCCTGTGTTGGCGTCTTTTTCTGCCCACAAAGAAATCTGCAGTAGTCCTGAGTCGCTCACTTGCTTGTTCTGTTTCTCCTGGTGCTGCAAGCTGCCCTTTTGGATTGGACTCCTGCCTGCATTGGTGCATTTTTCTGCCCACAAAGAAATCTGTAGCAGTTCTGACAGAGCTCTGTTGAGCTCACTCACTCCCCCTCTCTCACTAGCTCGTTCTGTGTCTATCGGTGCTGCAAGCTGCCCTTTTGTACTGGGCTTCTACCTGCATTAACGCCTTTTTCTGCCCACAAAGAAATCTGCAGCAGTCCTGACAGAGCTCTGTTGTGCTTGCTCACTCCCCCCTCACTCGCTCGATCTTAATCTGTCCCAAACACTGATTTCCCATAGCGACTGTGCTATTCTGTGATGGAAGTGCAAAAACACATTTCAGCCAGGATGTGAAAAATGACAGCTGTACTGTTCATTAGGAGGTGTGAAAAAATGTCAGTGTTGAAAATCTGGTGTGAAAATAATACAAATTTGCAAAGTTACAAGGGTGCATGGAAACTGTGCAACTCACACTTGTGACACAGTCATTTTATGGACTTTCATCACCAAATTTTCAACATAGGCATTTTAGGACCTCTGCTCATGAACAGTGTCACTGTGATTTTCTTAATGTGTCCAGAAAACTGATTTCCCACAGCGACTGTGCTATTCCGCCCTGGAAGTGCAAAAACACATTTTGACCAGGATATGTACAATGACAGCTGTACTGTTCATAAGGAGGTGTGGAAAAATGCCAATGTTGAAAATCTGTAGTGAAAATAATGTAAATTTGCGAGGTTACGAGCGTGCATGGCAACTGTGCAATGCACGCTTGCAAAACGGTATTTTTTTTAAATTTTTTCTGCAAAATTTGCAACATAAGCATTTTGAGAGCCCACCAGTGCCAAGCCCCAAATGCAGTGCCGCTGTTGGCTGCCACAGTGCCACACCTCCACAACCCGCTTCTCTCCTAAGCTACTGCATAATGTTCCTTGTGCATGCGTGCAAACAACCATCAAAATGGTTATTCAATAGTGTGGATGCACTGAAATAGTTTAGCTAAACTGGTTTTATAAATGGCTTTCAAAAACAGTTCTGTAGTGTGTACAGGGCCCTAGAATCCTTTGCTGGAGTCACACTCCTCTGTTTGTGACATTACAGTTTTTAACTGGAAATTGTTATGAAGTTACAAATGAATGTGTCTTCAGTAATGGATTTAAAAACAGGTACATCAAGTGCAGTGAATGAGAATCCACGTAAGTTAACCTAAATGTAGTAATGAACAATAGTAATGAAGAATGTACAATATAATATAATAATATAAGAGTATGCAGTAGTGATGAAGAATAAGCAGAACATCAGTACAGAAACTATATAAAATATTAGCTGAACTATATTAAATTATATTTTTTCAGTTTTCCTAAAAGTGACAAACTCCATTTAAATATTGTTGCCATCCTTATGAAAGTAAGCTAATGGGTAGGAATTGCAAAGCATGTTCAATTGGGGCACATTGGAACTGGGTGACTTACTGGATTGGTAGTGTGTTAAGAAGCTTTTCACCTCCATGTCTGTGGTTAAAATCCAGCCAAGGTCAATAGTAACTGATGACTGTCATCACCTGAGGGCTGTTCAGTGGCCTATGAGAAATGAGTAGTGATGGTTGCATTTCAGTTTCCAGTGGGCAGCTGCCCACCTCACAAAACCAGCACAATTGGCACCAGTTAGCACACACTTATCGGCAGTCTCACATTAGAAGCCAATAGACTGAATGGACATAGGGCCAGAACTGACCCCTCACCTACTGTACATGGCTGTCCCTCCATGAGAGGGCTGAGGCACACTGGTAGGGTAATAGGGGGATGCTTGCATTTTGATTATCTGTGCGGTATCTGTCATATGGACAATCCAAGGACTTCAATCTCCAATACTGTCAATCTAAGGCCTTTCATGAGCACTAATAAACAAATGTGGCAAGTTTTGTTCACACTTCGGTAACAGAATGAAAAAATATAACATAAATGCATTTTTTTTTCAGCAACAGCCAGTGGAAGTGGAAGGCTTTGGGCAATTCTGTTCCCCTCTAGGAGATACAATATACAGTATGGAAAAATAAGGTGCAAGGAGTCTACACTCATCCAGATGAGGGGCAATAGAGAACTAAGTTCATTCACCAAGAATTTTGTCAAATATTGTTAATTTACTTTTGTGATATACTTAATGGTTACCCAATAGCGAACCCCGGTGTTTTGTAGCCATAACTCCTCTGCTTCATCAGGGAGCAGGGTCCATCATTAGGTCATAAACACTTAAATTCAATAATTTAGAAGCCTACAGAAATTTTTTACACTGCTAGAAGTGGTTAATTTATCACTGTATCCAAAGGGAGTATTCAAAACTGGTAGTTGATACACTACTCCTGGCTTTGTATTAAAAGCAGCACGCAACTTTTTAGTGAACAAGGTTGAATGTCTTAGAAAGGTACTGTATATGTACTCCCTTTGGATACAGAGATAGATGTTCTGCTTGCTTCTTGCGTAAAGATTTTCTCTAGGCTTTCAAATTATTGGATACCTGTGTTTATGACTAAATAATGGAATGCATCACCTGATGAAGTGGTGGAAGTTAAGGTTTAAAATGTTAGAACTCACCATTAGGTGACCACTGAGTTATGTATACACCATAAAATAAAAGTTACATTATTTGACAAAATACTTGATGAGTGAGACTTCTTATTTCTTTGCTGCCCAATTTCAAGAAGGGAGGGGAAAGGAAAAGTAAGAAATGTGTTTTTATATACAGCCTTTCAAACACATCATATCCCAATGTGCTTTACATGACACACAAAGTAGTACAGAAAATATCATTAAGCATGTATATACAAAAGGAAGTGACAGAGAGGGACATTAACAAAATCCTCAAAGAGGTTAACCATACGCTGTGAGAGACACAGACGGTTAAGTGACTTTACCAAAATCACACAGTAAATATCTGGCAGTGATGGGGTTTAAACCTGGGTTCAAGATTCAGAGCATTATTAGATAGTAGCAATTCAGTAAATGACACCTACTTTTGGCAGAAGTGGGTATGATATAAGTACTGTATGTAAAAGTCTTATGCGTTTCAATTAGGTCTTACTGTAACTGCTGTCATGTGACTGAGTAGGTTAACATTCTAGAGATGGTAGCTATTAAAAATACTGTTCATGTTAAGCCTCTGTATACTTTAATAATTATTCTTCTAATATACTTTCATGAAAGTATTTAATTTTTCTTTCCAGATAGTTACTGATGGTGCTGGTACTGGAGTGTTCAGTGATTTTTCCAACACTCAGTCGGTTGTTATTTCCGGTTATATTAATGCACCCATGACCTCACCAGCTTCAAACATGGTTAGCTATTCCACAGACTTGTTCTATCAATATTCCTGCCGTTACCCACTTGAATACTTTCTTAACAACACTCAGCTCTTAGTGTGAGTATTTGACTTGACATTAAGTGATATGAAATGGTATTGCTTTTAAAATTACATCTTTTTTTCATAGCAAGAATCTAAATAATGCACCAAACGAGCCTAAAGACTGGCCAGTATCAAACTTCTTCACAGCCTTGAAGCTAGACAGTAATTTATTATTTTAGAATACTAAGGGCTAATTTCAGCTATTTTTCCTTTTGCCAAACTCCACTGTAGAATTCCCTAGAGAACAATGCATATCACAATCACACACAGTATGCCGTACTCAAAATGAAGTTACATTAGAGTGCAACCCAGGATACGGGCTTGGGAGTTCGCTTTCATGAAAACTGTAAAACTTTATGTACTGTACAATGTTGGGCAGCAGTTCGAAAGCCATTAAAATCCTGCAATGAACTGCAGTATGTCTGTAGAAGTATATAAATTAGTCATGGAGGCCAGACTTTGAATATTGAGTTAGACAACATCAAAACAGCTGAGGGAATTCAGCCAGTGGACATTTCTAATAGGCATTTGCAGACCCACACAGTGGAGATGAATGTGTGAGACAGTGTATGCTTTGAAGGACTATAAAAGTTTCTCTCATCCCCTAAAATGTATTTTTCATGAATGTAAATCAAGCATAATTCAATAATGGGTGATGCTGGGTAAACGCCTAGTTCCTAATGCCCCATCACATAATGACCTGATCCACAATGATACAGGCATACACATGATTCATGTTTATCCAGTACAAGTAGCCATAAACCCTGATGTTAGTTCACACAGGACAGCATCCAGAGACCTGCTTGTCCTTGTCCACAAATCCAGAGCTTCCCACAGGGGTGGAAGCATTCTGGGGTCAAAGGTGGCCTGGACACCAGACCAGCAGTACACAGTATGCTATAAGAGGAACAGGGTATTGTGGGATATATGATTGCCATACCCTCTTTTTACTGAGACGATTTGAACAGAAGCACAAGATAGCACTCAGGCATTGCCCTAAAACAGAGACAGTAGTGGGGGGATTGCCTAGCTTAGAGACAGAGCCAATTTGGTAGGGGAGAACACCTGCCTCAGAGGTAGGGAATGCCTTGCTGGGTCAAAACCAATCAGCAGAATGAGAGGAAGAAACTTTGTGCTCTACCTTGGAGGCAGGCTTGCCTCCAAGGTAACTAGTTTATCTATTCATGACTCCCGCCCAGATCTTGTTTAACAAGGCCAACAATTTGTTCTACTTGGTTGAAGGGTATTTTTGTACTGCATTACCAATGATAATTGCATTGCCATTCCACATTGTCAGTGGGGTATTCATAACTTCTTGGTAATCACATCATTCAGCTTGGGACACTCACACTAACTCAATGACAATGTTTGAACTGACATGAAAATAAATTATGTTATGTCTAATGGAATGGAAAATTAATATTTCTGTGCTTTAAACTGTTAGTCTTGAGGTAATGTTCCACACAAAAGAGCTTCTGGTGAATTATTGATTTATTTCCTAAAACGTCTATTATATCCTCCACCAGCTAGTTCCAATATTTTCCCAGCTTGCTATATGTGAATGCTATATGTCCAGCCTTTGTATGTTAAACTTTCTTTAGGCTACAATCTCTGTCTCTAGCCTTTCACTTCCTTTGTAAAATGTTTAATTATTTTCAGATGTATTAATACTACAATAGTTTCTCATTGTTATTTCAAATCTCTGTACATGACTTGCCCTACTTCTAACATTATCAGTAGAAACAACTGGGAGTGCACTTTGCATAAAAAGCATGCCTGAACTTTTTCTTAACTCTGCTTGCAGGTCTTCAGGTGCTGTGGCCATCACCACCAACAATGGTAGTTTTATCAGTACTTTGAGCATGAAGCTTTATGCTGTAAGTATGAAATGCAGTCTTTCATTACTTTTTACCAGTCTTTTTTATTGACCAGTCTTGTCAGATATAAAATGAACAATGCTCCAATGGTTTTGAAATAGGAGTGTGGGCAGTATCTGTACGGTTTTAATAGTTTAGATTTGTACTATGGCACTATCTGGTCAAGCAGATAGAATTGGACACTGTTCTACCTGTGTGACAGCCATTTTGTTGATGCTGATATAGTCAAAGGCAATATGTCACCTGTTATTATGCTGCCAGGCATTGCCACTCCTGGGACATGTAGCACCAAAGTGCCATTCTGGGAAAAGAGTTCTGCACTTTCCAATGCAGGGAACCTCTCCCCCTGTACCTACCAAAACTAAAGATAACAAGCTCTAGGGTGGGCATGCCTTGAAGGAGGCAGAAACAGTGTGGGGTCCAAAGGGTGGCATCAGTGAGGGGTTATCTAAAATCAAGATTGTCCCTTTCACGGTCGCCTTTGTTGTGGCACCCTAACTGCAGTGCCAATTTTAGGCTGCTGTGCTAATGGTATACCATTCCACCTACTCTCATGGAGAATGAAGTCCATTTAGTGCAACTACCCAATTTCAATTTTAATTTATTTACTGAAAAGCAAGTTGAATACAAGTCTCATTTACACTTGCATCCTGTATAGTTGAGAAAAGTTATAGCAAGAAATGGCAAAATCAGTAAAGGAATAAATAGTGTAACAAAATAAAAAGAGAGCAGGAAAGGTATAGGAAAAAATTTGCTTATCTGTACCAAATCATGGTGGTTTGACCATGTGAAGCTTTTTGTCATTATACTGAATGTTGAAATGTGTATTATATACTAAACATCAGACAAAAAAATCATTGCAGTTCAATCATATAAGTTTTTTTTCAAGGCAAATTTTGAAACAATTTTGTGTTTAATTGCAAGGAAGGCTACAGATTTTGTCATGTAACTCTTGAATGGTTATTTATTGATTTATTTATTATACAGTATTTCAAAGTTACATTACATATATGTATATATATTTACTTGTTTCTTTCTTCAATAGGATTCAAACTTTTCTATCCCTCTGAACGTTTCTAATACAGGAATCCCTCTGAGCAAAACAATTTATGTAGAAGTTCGTGCTACTAATCTGACATCAAGGTAAGTAGGGTAAAGCTATTCTATTTGTCAAGATTTTGTGGTTACCCCATCGCTCTAGAATAACTGTATCTAATACAGTTAGCACTAATGTTGATTTATATGACACAGTATCAATAAAGATTTGCCATATGTAATAATTGGTGCCCACATAAAGATTTCTCAGCTGATTCTCTCTTGACTTGGTAGGAAAGAATAGTTCTTTAGTACTGCAGATATTTGCTTTCATAGGACATTTCAAGAGGTATTGTGGTTTAGTGGTTAGATGCAAGTCTTAACTTTTTAAATGTAAACTGAGTAGCACTGTTTGTGAGTTACACTTGAGGACTATGGGAACATGATATATTATTATACTGCTGAGTTCTTAGCAATAGCTAAATTCATACCCTACATGACGTGTTTCATTATTTAGGATATGTGTTTACTGTACTGTATATTGACTAGAAATATTTACCTATCTTTCTTAGCAAAGTATATGTGGATATGTTGCCATAGATTGGAAGGCCACCAAAAGGATGGAATGGCACAACAGCTACAGTATCACTGTTCTATGACTACTAATGATAGCTCAAATCCTTGGGGCGTATTCCTTCTACTCCACCATAGTCTAAGGGTCCTCTGCATGTCATCGTTTATGTAATATTTTCAAAACTTCAAATATAACATGTCTAAAGGACCAGATGGGGTACCCTTCAGGTTGCATGGTAATATATTGGTGTGAGGGCTGATGAGGAACACACAGCAAATGAAGAATGTCTATCAAAATACCAACCACTCTCATAAATAGATTACATCAAGTTAATTCAGCTTTATTGGTCTTCAGTTTGTCTGCAAATCCTGGCCCAATGTTTCAATCCCATGGGCTTCTGCAAGAGAAGAGGACCCTCATCAAAATTTCAACAACAATAATTTAAAAACACAAAATAAAAATTGTATTTGCACAACCTGCAATAGTAGAAAAGTTACTCTTCATTATTTATTTATTTATTGAAGTTTGTTGACCGGGTAGGCCCACTGAGACTAGAAGTCTCTTTTTCAGGGGCAACCTGGGGGGGATACAGATGGTGACCAACTGAAATTGAACCAGATTATGCTTAATGAAATTCAGATTAAATTCTATTTACACCATATCTCCAATATCCTCCAGAAAAATTCTATTTATATTATTTTGGAATCTCCATATTAATTTTCAAAAGGGTGTGCTGCATCTATCACAAAATATAAATAAACCCTAACATCACAATTGTAGTTTATCAGTGATCTCTTTTTCATATAATGCATCATAATACATATGTATCAGCTACTGCTCTTACTTTAAGAATCCCTGAAACCACCAACTCCATACATGCAGTAAACAGTGCTTCACTTTACTGTAAATAACAGCATGATATTGCCATACATTACAAGTGCTCAATGCCTGTTCTGGAAGTGGGCAGTCATCCCAGCACTCGTATCTATGCATGTACAATGCTCTGTAATGCTGGTTAATCACTACAGCATACTAAAATAGGAACTTTGTTACTTTTACACAGGAGCACATACTCTTGTATCATTGTGAATACCTTTTTCAAACAAATTGGAGGTATGCAAAAATTCCTTACTTTGCAATGTATATTATTACATTGTGTTTACAAGTAAAACACTTTATATCAACCAATCAATCATTGTTTATTTCTAAGAGCACACTTCCAGTAAATACTAAAACACTATACAAGAGAAAATCCATAAAAACAATAATAAAAATAACAACAGTTAAAACTAATCCTCATAAATAAAAGCAGTGTACTAATATACATCTAACACAGGAAATGCCATACCAAAGAGATAGGTCTTGAGAGCATCTTTAGAGCTCTTGATGGTCAGGCACTCTCTAATCCATATATGCACGCTTGCTACTGCAGATCATCTGAGGATTGTATAGCTTAAATCTGGCATTTCCTTACAGATTGGGAAAAATTCATAAATTAAAATGAATGCGGTCTGATTTATGATTAGCAGCTGAGGTATACTTTACAAAAATTTTATCTGTATAAAATGACTGAAACCCTAAGTGGCTATTGTTGTACCATGCAAAACTGGGAAACCTTTTACTTGTATTTTCTGAACCATTTTGGAAAATGTTTACAAATTCCCATTTCTCACTTATGACTGTACATTGACTAAGAACTTTTTGTGAGATAAGATAATAAAATTACCCTGTTTTAAAAAAAAAGAAAATCTAATTTACAGGGAATAGAAACTGATAGGCTTTGCAATACCAATATATATAATGCCTGTTTTAGAGCTTATACCTCAAATGCATATCAAAATATAATTCTGCACCAGGCTGTATGCTACTACTGAACACTTCAATATAATGTGATATCATGCTGTTGTTTAAAGGGAAGTACTATTTGGCATATGCATGGAGTTGGTGGTTTCAGGGATTCTGAAAAGCAAGAGCAGTAGTTATTACATCTGAGTTATGATGCATTGTATGAAAGGAGGCCACTAATGAAACCATAATGGTGATGTTAGGTTTTATTTATAAATTGTGATAGATGTAGTATTGAGGGCACCACTTAAAGAATGATAAAGCTTGGAATTGGAAAGGGAGATTCAGACACGTCAACAAATACATAATTCCAATTTTCATTTGAAAACATATAATACATTATTAAAGAAAAAGGCTGAATATAATCAACTTGTTACAGACAGGGTAGAAAGTAAAATTTTGAACACAAGGACAAATGACTATTTGGCGTCGGATAAACCATTAGAGTTAATGGCTTGGCAGCTTGGTAAAAAAAAAGAGAACAAAATAATATGGTGCAAATCAAAGATCATAATGATAGGTTGCACAGAGATCCAAGGGAGATTTCTGATATATTTCTGGACTTTTGTGTTAAGCTTTATGCTGCTGAAGTAGATGTTGTTAATTCATCTGCTACTTTTCTGGATAATTTACAACTAATACAGATATCACAGGAAGTAAAAATGCTCTTGGATGAACCAATCACACAATGGGAGGTAGAAAATGCTTTTGATACCTGTTTGGGGAAGAATGCGCCCGGCCCTGATGGGATTCAAATGGATTTGTATAAAAAGTGTAAAGAGAAACTGTCCCCTATATTAACAAAAATATTTAACACCATTTCTTTTTTGCAAGTACTGCCACAATCCTTTGATTTGGCCAACAATTTTATTGTTGTTAAAACAAGGAAAAGATCCAAGTTATTGTACTTATGGGCAGATTTCATTGTTGAACTAGGACTGTAAGATTTTCTCTAAACTTTTGGCAACTTGATTGGAGGGGGCACTTCCTGCCTTGATTGACCCGGATCAGAATGGTTTCATAAAAGGGTGTTCCATTAATGAAAATGTAAGAAGAACAATAAATATCATAGTCAACAATAATTTTCATGATGCAATTCTTTTGGTAGTAGATGCAGAGAGAAAGCGTTTGACATAATAGAATGGGGCTTTCTTTTTGCCCTACTAGAAAAAATGGGGTTTGGCCAAAAGTTTATTGACTGGGTTAAGAGTATTTATAAAAATCCTACAGCAAAGATTAAGATCAATAATGGGATCTCAGAAGCCATTCGATTAACCGGGGGATGAGGCAGGGATGCCCCCTCTCACCCTTGATGTTTGTGTTGGTGATGGAACCTCAGACAGTAGCGATAAGACAAAACCATGGTATACAGGGAATTAGGGTCAGTAACTTCACTCATAAAATAAATTTATATTTGGATGACGCTCTACTGTATTTGATGAATCCACATCAGTCATTAACTGAATTTATGAATGTAACTGTACAGTTTGGTGCACAATCAGTATATAAAATTAACTGGCAGAAATCTGTTATAAAATTAAATTCAAATAGGAATTTTCAAATTCCTCTATCATGTCCTTGTCAACAATAGTACGCAGTGAGGTACCTTGGTATTATGTTTATGTTGAAATATGAGGATTTATACCAAGCTAATTATCCTAACTTAATAAAAGAAATAAAACTTGATTTTCTTAAATGGCAGCATCTCCCTTTGACTCTCATTGGGAGAGTAAATGTTGTTAAAATGAAAATCTTACCTAAACTTTTTTTCAATCTCTTCCAGTAATTATTCCAAATTCCACATTTGTTCTCCTAAAGAAACTTACATTACATTTTATTTGGGGAATAGAAAGTCCCACATTTCATATAATAAATTAATTATTCCAAAAAAGAAGGTGGTTTGACTTTGCCTGACTTTAAGAAATATTATATAGCGGCCCAGTTAGTGATTATGTGGCAATGGTTGAAAGGGGATGAGAACTGACTTCGCTCTATTCAGGTAGAGTGGAGTCAGTTTTCATATAGTTCAATGAAAAATGTTCTTTTCTCTGGGATTTTTAACCAGAAAGAAAATAAGCGGATTTATAACCCCGTCACTTTTGTCACGTTTCAATGTTGGCACAAATTACATAAAAATGCTAAAATGAAAATTCCCATTACAAAACATACTCCTTTACGTAATAATTCTTATTTGTTGCCTTCAGTTAAGGATCCAGTACTCAAAATGTGGCAGAAGAAAGGGATTTTCAAGTTTGGTCAACTTTGTGAGAATAATTTTCTTAAACCATTTAATTTATTTCAGTCTCAATATAAGATTCCGGGTAGTCATTTATTTAAATATTTACAATTGAAGAGTTTTTTGTTTAGAGTAAATGGTACCCTTCAGCTTCTTAGCACCCCTTGTGTAGATCTTTTGGAGTGACAATTGCTAAGTAAGAAGCTGATCTCCAAGTTATATAATAGGGATTTTAAAGTAATTCCATCTAGCAAAATAGCTAAATTAAAAAATAAATGGTCTAAGGATCTGGGTATTGATATTTCAGATGAATTATGGAAGAAAATTTTATTGATCCCCATTCCTATAGTTAAGTCTAGCAAACTGCAGCAGATACAATATAATACAATGCAAAGGGTTTATTTCACTCCATATAGACTTAATTTAATCAATAATACCATATCTGCCAGTTACCCTCAGTGTACTACTACTTCGGGAACCCTGATGCACATGATTTATGAATGTCCTCGGTTGTCTAATTATTGGATAAACATTTTTGCAATATTAACTAAGTATCTGGGGCCAGATATTCAAAACTTTGCCCCAGGGCTAAATTAGCACTGCCCGGCAGGCAAACTTAGCCCGGAGCACAAAACAAGCCATATTCAAAAGGAATAGCCTGGGGCAAACAGCTTCTGAATATAGCATGGGAATGAGGCCGGGCAAACTGGGCTGGGAGTGCAGGGCAAACTTAGCCCTGGAATAAGACAGCTCTGAATATGGCAACCAGGAAGTGCAAACCACAATAGCAACACAGTGCACAACGATGTGAAGGTAGGTAGAGATGAACTATGTGGCCAATGTGTGTGCCAGCAAATGCGTGGACCCAGTACAGCTGCAGGCAGCAGCATATGTGAAAGTACAGTGTGCAAAACTGTAAAATATTCCATGAACTGTTTGTGCAGAACTAACACGTTTGCGCGGGTTTAGCACAGGGCTATACCATTAGTCCAGTGCAAACACGTTTGCCCAGTGCTAAACTTTGCCATATTCAAAAGTGACATGCAAATGAGCCTACATATGCAGTCTGTGGGCAAACATCCAGATTAGCATCTCATTATGCCCCGATTTGCATGCAGTTTGCACCGGACAAACTGTTTAGCCCTGCACTAAACCCACACAAATGTGTTAGCACTGCACAAACAGCTTGGGGAATATTATACAGTTTTGAACACTACTTCCACATGTGCTGCTGCCTGCAGCTGTACTGGAACAACACAGCATAGTCACAGATGGTGGTGGTGCTGCATGCAACTGTCACACTGTAGGTCATGCTACAGTGCACAGCAGACACTACAGTAGCATGGGGGCCAGTAGTGTGTGGACACAGCAGTGCCTATGGTGTGTAGGGCAGTGATGATGACTGCACTATACACAGTGAGAGGCCCAACCTGTGGGTGTTTGCTGACAGTGGACATTGCTGTTACGCTGTTGTGTGACCCAGAGATGATGCACCTGTGGCATGGGATGCTCACAGTGACATGTACATTTTTGGCTTTGTGCACTGTGGCAGTTGTACAGCTGTGCGGTATGTGGCCGGGGGGCATATATTATCCAAAAGGCACACTGGTGTTGGGGTATTCCCAATACTGGCCCATGTGCACTGCATGATGTGTCCCAGCCTTGTGGCCACACCTGGTCTATGGCACAGCCTCGCCACCCATACACGCTTCCCTCAACATCCTCCATGCCCACAGTACTGCAGGTGTGTGCTGGCATCTGTTGGCATCCACAGAAGTGTGGTCCACAGGTGTGTGCTGTATGGCCACACTGCCATGCTGTCCACTGGCAGCAGGGTCACCACTTACTGCCTGGCATGGCTGGGACTGGTGGCAGATGATGGCATCATTGTGATGCCATCAGTTAGCAGCATGCTTCCTCTATGTTTGGCTTTATCTATGTGTCATATTTATTTGTTAGGGTCACGCAAAACCCATGCTAAACCAGCGCAAACACCGTGCAAAGCCATAGTGTTCGCAAAGCTGATTGCCCAGGGTTAAGACAAGCTTTTCCTGGGCGGTAATGTGCACCATGCTAAGTGTCACGCTAAGTCACGCAAAACCACTTTATTGCGGCGCTAGTCGCTGAATATAGCATTGCGCTTGTATTCATGTCAATTTGCCCCTTGCATACACTATAATTTTGCCCGGCGCTAATGCAGTTTGCCCGTGCTATTTGGCCTTTTGAATATAGCAGACCCACACTAATCCCACGCTAAACCTGCGCACATGGTTTTTGCCCGGCGCAAAGTTTTGAATATCTGGCCCCTGGGGTTTTATGCTCATAAAGAAGCAATACTGTGCTAATGGGCTTTTCAGAACAAATGGTTCAATTTAATAAATGTCAAAGAATTTTAGCAACCAATGCAATTATGCTGGCTAAAAGATGTATTCTTATTAGGTGGAAGGATGTGGCTCCCCAGATTATAAAACCTGGCTTAATTATATGGTTGAGATCATGAAGTTAGAGCATATCCACTATCTACAAAGTGGTAACATCTCTGTCTTAGAAAAAATGTGGCTTCCTTTCTTCCGGGCAATTTAGCTCATAGCTATGTAGTGAATTCACATACTGTTTTCTGCCTTTTTTTTTTAGTTTGTAGGAGGTATTAGGTATTAAAAATAGATTAAATAGGGAGAATCTTGGACCCATAGGTAATATGGTTATGATGATAAATATTTGTTGGTCTCTGAAGGCCTTTTTACAGGAGTTGTTCCTTGTTTGGCTAATGATGTAGCCTTTGCATTTTCTAAGTGAACCATATTACAAAAAAAAAAGAAGAAGAAAGCTTAATGAATGTGATGACATTTTTTTTATGAGAAGAACTACAAATGTAACTAACATAAGAGAGATTCCAGTGTTGATTTATGAAATCTATTTTGAAATTGCCTTTGGTCTGTGGTAGCCTCAATTTTTTACATAGATAATTTTGCCTTTGTATCATTCCACAGAAATAATGAGAATAATCCATAATTTGTCTGCATAGTAAGCCGGATCTTGGATAGAGTGTATCCTAACACAGACATTAATGACATCCTTATTGAGTCTACTCTTCTCCCTATGAAGAGAAGGAGTTTGGACCAAATGTTCAGTTTTGCTTGTATTTTGTTAATCAGAGGTTTTAAGTTTGTGTGTGAGAATTTCTCTAACTCCCTTGTAATTAGTGTTCTCAGCTATTTAATGTTTCTTTCTATTCCACAGTTTCAATGTCTTACTAGATATGTGCTTTGCAACACCATCTCCACTGGTCACCACTATGCCTCAAAACAGATTCCCCTTCTTCACTGGGTAATATGAAAATTAGAAAACTGTCATGCAGACAAGATTCCTTTTTCATGTGGCAAACATAATGTTATTTGCATTTTATGATGTTTTAGCTGTTTATACACACACACACACACACACACACACACACATATATATACTGGGCAGTATATATACTATATATATATATATATATATATATATGATAGATAACCTACTCTTAGGTGTGCAGTCACGCTCTGATATACGCATGCCTTGGTGTGCGTTGTACACAGAAGGCCACAGGCCAAGCACATCAACCACCCAAGATGTGCGTATATCAGAGCACGACCGCACACTGTAGAGTGGGTTATCTATCTTATAAAATGGCAAAATTGTTTTGGGAGGTAAAAGTGCAGGTGTGCTGTCACTCTCTGATATACGCACAGTCATGTGTTGGGTTTTATCCAATTAGGGATGCCATTATTGATTGATTTTGCCTCCCTGTTTTATAAATATATATATACACACATCTTAATATATACACACATACACATATATATGTGTGTGTGTGTTAATATGGGACATTTCTTTGTTCATTTTGTTTTACCAGTTTAATAAATAAATGAAATGTTGAAAGTTGACACAAATGGCAGAATCCCATCAGAAAGTTTTATAAATAATTATTCGGGATAACCATGACATTTTTGCAACTTCATGTAAGTAAACTAATTGTCTTATTTTATTCTTTGCATTAATGTTAATTTGAACATATTATATTACCCCATTTTAGACATTTCATGATAATTTAACCCAGGAAAAATGTTTTATAGTTTATTGTGTTATAATGAGACAAAATCTGAGATAAAGTAAAATGTAAGAGAGGGAGTGATGCAGGGTCTAAAATGCTTATCTCTGCTATTTAAAAGTAGCTCCTCATGTACTCAGCCCCTAATTGCATGAGAAGAAATCAATGATGTCATGTAAATCAATAAATCTATCAGGGCCTATTCCAAATCTAGAAGGGCCTATTATGGCCTGTCCTCTGTAGGCTGATTATTTCCCCATACATTCTTTAGCCAGGACTCAGTACATGGAATTATTTAAACTTTGCATGCAATGCAGGTCATCTGAGAATGCAAATTACTGCTTGAAACATTTTAAATACTGGACCCATATTCTTAAAAGTATTTTCAGAAACAGTGTTTTATTATAAAACTATCAGTGCATTTTAGTACCATTTTGTAACAATATATACTGATGGTACCTGCTTTTCTTAGTTGCTCTGTAGATGCCAAGACAAAGGTTGTAATGAATGGAAATAGCCAGACTGCTGATTTCTACTTTGATGCCTTTCGATTTTTGGAACACAAAGATAAAAACGTTTCTACCATCTACGTGCACTGCATGACAAGGCTATGTGCACCTAAGGATTGCCAACAAATCCTTTCGGTATGTGCATAAACCTATTATAATGCTGATCTATACTGATGATAGCATAAGTTTAATCATTTTGATATGGGTACCTTAGGTTGATACACATACAGTATTGTGATTATTATGCATTTAATACTACATAAACCAGACTTGCATATGATCAACTAATTTCCAATACTCCACGAAAGACTGTGAGCTCAGTAGATGCTGGAGTCCCACTGCTCAGGAACTCTGGTCATGGGCGCCACAGCTCCCATGGCTACTGTTTATTATTGGCTGAGAAATTACCCCTTTTGTATTTATTTCTGCTGCTGCTGTTCCATACTACCTTAACTACAAAGCAGAAAAGAACTGGAAATACCAGTGTATCATTGTATACAGATGTAGAAAGAAAATAACTAGTAATGAACAGTGACAGCAAACTCTGTTATTGATATTCTTTCTATGCCCCACAGGTGAAGTCAAAGTACATGGAAGATATCTAGTTGAATAATTTGATACTGTGGTTGATACAGCTGTGTTATATACATTTTTGCAGTTAGTACAAAACTATGGAACGTTTTAATCTGGTTGAATACAGCAATAACGTTTCAATGGTGATGGTCCTCAGAAGGCAGTATGGCCTAAAGTGTTAAAGCACAAGACTGAATTGTAAGATCCAGCAGCCCTGGATTTGAAACCTGCAATTGCCACCTGTATAATGTGTGACTCTGAGCAAGTCATGTCATCTCTTCATGCTTCTGAGAAACATCTGGGGATTAGTGTTGTCTTAGTGTGCCTTTCCTGGCCAAAAATTAAAAAAATACAAATGATCTCTTGGTACTGTAGCAATACACTCTTGTCTTATGTCATCGCTCATTCTTTTAGCTCCATTAGTAAAGTTGCCCTTTTGACCACTGAGCACTTATTGAGTGGCGAGAGCTGCTTTGAGATTATCCCAGGGTTCTGTCCTTTTATCATTGGTCATAGTCAGTTTGGTTAAGTTGTCCTTGGCTGTGTTGGGGTTTGGTGTCTCTATGGGTTGCAGTTTAGCCCAGATTGTGTTTCTTGTCTATATGCTGTTATTATTGGTGTTCATGTGAAAATACTCTATATAATATATACTCATTGCTGTGTAGATAATGTACAGTTATAGTCTGTATTTCTATCTGATCCTACATAGGCAGTCTCCTGCCTGATCTGTAATCTAAATGAGGTTTAAGCTTGGATAGATTGTAACTGACAATAAATATAATTGTGTAATTGAAGTGGTATTGGTGTGTTTGGGTTGCATGTTTCATTTTATACTCCAAACAAAACAAAAGGCTGATCCAATCTCCCATGTATGCTGATCTCAGTGTAACCACATTGTAACAGTAAGAAAAAGCTGGGTACCCATAAAGTCAGCCAAGCAGGCAGTCCAAACATGCTTTTTGTGCAAACAGACTTTATTTTATAAAATAAAAATGGATAAACATGAAGCATAACAATACACCAATAATCTCATTAACGTTTCTTAGGTTCTGCCAAGTCTCATCAACAACAACATTGTCGACAGACTTTGCAGCAACTCTAATTTGCCGATGGCAATCACATCACCTGGCAAATGTGTCACCAGACTGCCATGGTGCAGGGCACATTTAGACTGTTTTCAGGGGGCTTTGCTCCCCACACCCCCCAGACTTAAAGATAATCAACTCCGGGGGGGGGGGGTGGATCAATGAGGACAGCAGCCAACACCGGGAGTAGCTGTATCCATTCAGTCCTCTGACAACCCGTTCCACACCGTAGATGTTGAAGGGGTTGTGTAGCTGTTATAGATTTGCTGTGAGGGTGTCACTCAAACGATGGTAAACAGTTTCATGCTGTTCCAGTGTGAAACATTGGTGACATAATTGGTATATTACCATGCTGAATGCTTATCCATTTTTTATTTAATAAAATAAAATCTGTCTGCACAAAACTGTGCTTGGATTGCCTCTTTGAACTGACTTTATGGGTGCTCATGTTTTATTTTATTTAAAACATTTTTACCAGGTAAGCAAACAGAGCCCAGTGACTCATTTCCAGTTGTGACTTGGGAGGGAGAAGGGAACATGGGTGTGTGTAGGAAATACATATAGTCACATACAGTAATTGAATACATAAGGAGATACATACATGAATATGGTCATATCTTAGAATTACTAGCTTTTGACAGGGTCTCTGGGTAGAGGTAAGGAGGTGGACAACCTGGACTGCATGCTCAGTTGTGGGATGATGCTTAAGTCTTAGCCAAACGTTCTTTCATCTGACAAACCTTTTGATCACTGCTGATGTAGAAACTATTTTACACAGTTTTGGGCTCTTCAGAATTGGATTACTGTTTTGTTTTTCATATGGATATGCCTAAAAATCCAGACAATTAATTGAACCTAGTTCAGAACACAGCTGGTGGACTAGTCACTCAAATGCATCAATCTTGTAATATTATATCAGTTCTGAACACTACAGTTGCTGCTAATTGTTTTAAATGGGCAAGTAATATTGATGTGTTACCTTTCACTTTGAAACCTGCTAATGATGTGCCATTTTCACATTTCTGATAAGGAAATGCTGCTAAGCATTCAGACAGGGAGAGGAGGTGGGGTCATCTTAAGTTAAATGCTTTTATCTGAATTTTGCTTGGACTACTGTTGGGGGAAACAATAAATGTTTTAACAAACTGTTTCTGTGTGGGACTGGGGTATGGGAGAAAGGAGGATGTCAGCAGAGGGAGGGCTGAGGGTGGGTGCACAGCTGGACCAGCCAGTGTGATTGGAGGTCCCCGATAACTATGTGACTTTAGTCAGCCAATAGGGTGTCTGTAGACCTGTTGCATAAAAGGCAAGGGACTTGTAGTCCATTCCCCAGATTGAGGAGACACTGCTAAGCATTCAGATGTGGAGCAGAGGAGTGGACATGCAAGTTAAGAGTGTGAGACTGGAGTCTGGGAGGAGGAAGAGCTGAGGGTGGGTGCACAGCCAGACCTGACAGCATCATCAGAGGTACAGTACCTGAGGGCCACATGGCTTCAGCCAGCTAATACAGTGACTGTAGTCCTAATATAATACCCAGAGGTGCACGCGACCTCTTGTGTGAGCAACCCCAAAAGTGTGAGTGCAACAAAGCAGGAGTGTGGCATCTACCTAAGTGGCATCTGGGAAGCAGGAGTGTGGTGTCTACCTAAGTGACATCTTGGAGCTTCAGTAGGGCATCCACAGAGAGGACTGCAGGCCACAGACTGCAGCCCATGCTGATTAAAGGGGAGGCAGGTATATGTAAAGGGAGGATAGTAAATACACTGCTGGTAGTTAGTAAGTGTTTGTCACTATCTAGGGTCAGCTTGTAGTATATAATTGAGTAGGGAATTGTTAGGAAGGGCACCCAACTCCTACCTGAGACCACCCCACAGGGTTACTACAGGCAAGGGAGTGCAGCTGGTCCCTATCTAGGGTCGGCTCATATTTGTGTTGAAGACTAGGACATTGGTATGGTTACAGCTGGTCCCTATCAAGGGTCAGCTCACATTTGTACTGAGGTTCAAATAAGCAATAAGAGGCTGAAGCAGCTAGGGTTAGCTGCCTAGACTAGCAGGAACTGTGGCTTTTGCAGCCATCCCCATCTGGATTATATATTGAATTTCCTATCTGGAAGATGAGTGGGCCAGGGGTTGGAAACAGGAACATGTACAGGAATCAGGATTGTGGGAAGTGGGTGATGTTCCGTAATGGTTGTGGGGTGGCAGTATTCTTGAAGATAATGTGTGTAACAGGTAGCTCATGACATGGGCGCCATCGATTGAGAGCTTGCAATAATGGCAACTCAATCCTGGTGCATGTTGATGGGGCTACTGCTGAGGAAGGGCAATCAGATGGGGGAGGTGGGCGCATATAGCAACAGGACATTGCTATATGTATACGTGCGGGGGGTGTCAGCGTGATGGAAGGGAGGGAGGGTTGGTCTGGTGTGGTTGGCATGGGGCTGCCAAGCTGGCCCCATAGTGTGATGGGTGGGTGGCAGCCTAATGCTGCGAGGGTTCTGGGTTCAGGTCCGAGCATGCTTACATTTTTGTGCACCTGGCCAAAAATTTTTATTTGTCAAGATTTTGACCCCCTGACATGCACTCCCTGGAGTTAAGAATCCTTTAGTATGGGGTACAGGGGGCAAAGCCCCCTGAGGGGGATGCAGTCCCTGGCACTGTTTTCTTGTGTGCTGGGGATGTACATCACCAAAATTAATTTTCAAGTGATGTACACATGCCCTGCCGCCAATCGTGATTGAGCTTTTGCCCTTATCACATAGATCCATGTAATAGGGGGCTTTTCAGTGTACAGGTGCTTGGAGCACTTAATGGCAGACATAAGGCAGCTCAGATGGGAGCTTGAAAGGCTGGCATGGATTGTAGGTGGAGCAGGGTGAGATGGAGAAAGGCAGATGGAGGATGTTCAAGGGAGAGAGGTCAACAGATAGAGGAAGAGTGTAGAGAGGATCACCCAAGTTCCATGGGTACCCCTACCTTGGAGGGCATGGGAGCCTGGGGTGGGATGGCAAGTGGAAGGGGGAAGGGGGATCACAAGAGGTGTAACAGGAGTGGGAGCATTCAAATGGGTGGCTTTAAGAAATAGAATTCACTCACTGTCTGGAAGTGAGTAGGAGGAACAAGGAGGACTGTGGAGAGACTGGGTACAGACAATGGGGTCAGGGAAGTAGAATAGGAGGAGTGAGATAGAACAGTACAATGTACGGTAGTCATGGTATGTGGGGAAGAGAGAACATGGAGAGTGGAGTAACAATTGGGGGAGGGAGGGATACGGTGGCAGGAGAGGGCAGGAAAAAGAGGATGTGTGTGGGTGGCCAGAAAGGAAAGGTCAAGGAAGAGGGTGGGAAAGGCAATGGAGGGGGAAGTAGGCACTCTTTCTGAAATTTGAATTTACCTGTATATTTATTTATATATGGTTTATGTTTTTAGGTGCCTGTTGCTAGCCTTTGGAAGTCAGAAATCTTGCTTGTAGAGCAGAAAGCAACTAACTAAAAGAAGCTACCATTTTCTTACTAATTTAACACTTCTATCTTAGCAGGAGTCAGTGTATGTTGAGATTAAGCAGACATATACTTTATTAGAAATAGAAGGGGTCTTATTTAGGGTTAAAAAAAGAAAAGAAAGAAAGTTAGTGTGTGTTCTGTGCTGGGAAGGGTACTGTATCAACTTACTTTGCTAAATCAGTAGGAGGAGAGAGAGCTTAATTGGGGGTGTGGCTTAGACAATATAAAAGCAGGTGACTCCAATTACAACTTCCTGTTGCTAGCCTTTGGAAGACAGAAATCTTGCTTGTAGAGCAGAAAGCAAGTACCTAAAAGAAGCTACCATTTTCTTACTAATTTAACACTTCTATCTCAGCAGGAGTCAGTGTCTGTTGAGATTAAGCAGACAGATACTTTATTAGAAGTAGAAGGGGTCTTATTAAGGGTTAAAAAAGGAAAGAAAGAAAATCAGTGTGTGTTCTGTGCTGGGAAGGGTACTGTATCAACTTTCTTCGCTAAATCAGTAGGAGGAGAGAGCTTAATTGGGGGTATGGCTTCAACAATATAAAAGCAGGTGACTCCAATTACAACTTCCTGTTGCTAGACTTTTTTCTTACTAATTGCCCTACATCCCACCCCCTACACCCACCCACCCTAAGCCAGTTTTACTTTTATAGCCACTGGATTTGATTGACAACAGGAACTTCCTGTTTGGCAGTAGGAAGGGAAGGATCATAGAGAAACATTAGTTTTGTCATCTCTAAAGGAAAAAAGTAGCTCGCTCTCCCCCCCAGATGCTGGTGGTCTGACACTGATCAAGGAAGAAGGAGGATACTGAAGAATATAGGAAGTTGCTGTCCCAGAACAGGAAGGGTGAGAGTTGTAAGGAGAGGAGACAGTAAGCATACAGAGAAACAGGAGAAGGGACACAAAAGAAGACATGATAGGAGTGGTGCAGTGCAATGGCTGTGGGGTGGCAGTGTTCCAGGAGACATTCAGGAGGCTGTGATGCTGCCCTATTTGCAGGCACCTCTCTGGTCTGAGGGAGGAGGTTGCCCGTCTCCAGGCTGACCTGGCTAGGATTCGTGAAACCTCCTCCTCCACCCAGGGACCACCAGGGCCAATGCCACTACCTCAGAGCTTGCCAAGAAAGAGGAGAGGCTGGACCAGGGTGGGCTCAGGGGGAGCGAGAAATGGTGGAACCGAGTTGCATCCCTACAGCTGTACCTCTCCACAATTCATACACTCTTCTGGTGGATAGTGGTTCCTCTATGGAGGCACCTGCAGCGGAGACCAAGGAGGATGTTGGGAACCTTCAAAAGGAGACCCTCAGGAGGGTGGCATGGGACCTCATAGGGGAAGAAAACAACTTCTGGTGGGTGGACTTAATCATTGGGGGTAGGAGTGGGGGACAAAGGGGAGAAGGAGGTAAGGTGCCTGCCTGGCACCACTGCTTGGAGGGACAGGAAACGAATCCTCAGGATAGTGGGAGTGACTGCATGAGGTAGGGAGCTGGATGTCATTGTCCACCTAGGTACAAATGACCTGGCTAGGAATGGGATCAGAGCAGTGCAAAATGAGTTTGTAGAGTTGGGGAGGGGCCTAGACAAGTAGCACATACAGTAACCTTCTCAGAGGTGCTGCCTGTCTATGGCAAGGATGATGCTAGGGTGCTCCTCACCAGGGAATTCAATGAATGGTTGAAAAACTTGTGTGGAGCTCAGGGTTGTGGCTTCATTGGGGACTGGGGAGCCACCTGGAAGGATGCAGACCTATACTGGCGAAATGGTCTGCATCTGTCCGGGAGGGGGGACCTGGAACCTAGGTGAGAGGTTTAAATGCTTCATTGGTAAGCATTTAAACTAGCCAAGGGAGGAGGCACTGAAAAGGAGCAAGGAAATCCCACCCCCCCCACAAAACACAGTAATTAGTGAGGTAAACACCAAGGCAGAGAAATCATTAGTGAGCAGGACAGAGGTAAATGTAAAAAAAGGCAAAGGCAGTAAGGACAGGGGATGGGGCTAAAATTGCTAAGGCCTTTAAAAAGTGGAGGGTGATGAGTACCAATGCCATAGTCTGTGTAACAAGCTCCCTGAACTAGTGGCCTTGATAGAAGAGGGTTGCCTGGATATTGTGGCAGTCACAGAAACATGGTACACAGAGAACCATGACTGGGATGTCAACATACCAGGATACACAATCTACAGGAGGGACAGGGAGGGTAAAAGAGGAGGAGGAGTAGCTCTCTATGTAAAGGAAGGGATCAAAGCAACAGAACTAAAGAGTAAACAGGGAGCAGATGAGGCACTCTGGGTCACACTGGAGACAGGAAATGACACCACAATCCACATGGGGGTTGTATACAGACCCCTATCTCAGGAGGAGGGAATGGGCAAGGAAATGATAGAAGGTATCCTTAGAATAGCAGAAAAAGGGAAGATATTGTTGACGAGTGACCTGAATATGCCAGATGTTAACTGGAGCACCTTTACTGCAGACACATCCAAGAGCAGGGTCATTCTTGATGCCCTACAAGGGGAATGCCTCAGACAGCTAGTATTGGAACCCACTCAGGAGGGAGCAGTCTTAGACCTGATACTCTCAAATGAGGATGGAGAAAGAATCTCAGATTTAGAAGTGGGTAGCCATCTGGGAACAAGTGATCACCAAACAGTGTGGTTCATGATAAACACAGACATACAATCAAGCCATACAAAAGCAAGAGTATTGGACTTTAGGAGGGCTGACTTTGGGAAAATGAGAGAGTGCCTCAGAAAAGCACTAGCAAACAGGCAAGAAGAAGGGGTGGATGAACAATGGGGAGTAATCAAAACAGCCATCACAGAGGCAACAAGCCTTTGTGTAAAGCAAATCAACCAAACACAACTAAGGAAAGAAATGCCATGGTTCTCAAAAGAGGTGTTAGGGAAGGTTAAGGAGAAAAGCATAGCATTCAGGAAATCTAAGGAAACATAGAAGAAGTAGGACAGAGAGCTTTATCAGTTAAAGCAGAAAGAGGCAGGGAAGGCAGTCAGAATAGCAAAGGCCCAAACCGAAGAAAGGATAGCCAACTCTGTTAAGAAGGGGGATAAGACCTTTTATAGGTAAATTAGGGAGCAAAGAAAGACCAAAGGAGGGATACTGAGGCTTAATAAAGGTGATGGAATGTGGGCAGAGGGTGACAGTGAAAAAGCAGGGATACTGAACAAATATTTCTGCTCAGTATTCACAAAGGAAGAGGAGGGGGCGGTACCTAAACCAAACAAGAGAAGCACTCTGAAGATGGGGGTTGATACCAGTCCATTTACAGAAGAAAGGGTTCTGAAAGAACTAGTAAAATTGAAGGTGGACAAAGCAATGGGGCCTAATGGGATTCACCCAAGAATTCTAAAAGTACTAAGGGTAGAACTAGTGACACCACTGACTACTCTCTTTAACAAATCATGGGAGGATGGGGTGGTACCCGAGGACTGGAGGAGGGCAGATGTGATTCCTCTTCACAAAAGTGGGAGCAGGACAGAGGCAGGAAACTACAGACCAGTTAGTTTGACCTCAGTGATAGGGAAATGATGGAATCACTTCTGAAGGAAAGAATTGTTGAGTACCTAAAAGCCAGTGGGGCACAGGACCCAATGCAGCACGGATTTGCGATGGGAAGGTCGTGTCAGATGAATCTAATAGATTTCTTTAACTGGGTGACCAAAGTAGTAGACCAGGGAGGGGCTGTGGAATGGCCTACCTAGATTTTAGCGAAGCATTTGATACAGTCCCACATAAAAGATTAATACACAAGTTAGCCAGCCTTGGAGTGGGTCCCAAGGTGGTAGCTTGGATAAAAAATTGGCTAGACAACAGGACGCAAAGGATAGTAGTAAACGTAGTCCACAGTGAAGAAAGGAGGGTTACTAGCAGGGTACCGCAGGGTTCAATACTGGGACCGGTCCTTTTTAATGTCTTTATAAATGACATTACAGAGGAACTGGAAGGAAAAGTATGTTTCTTTGCAGATGACACAAAGATATGCAACAGGGCAGGGTTGATACACAAGATGGAGTGGAAAGGATAAGAAGGGACTTGACAAGGTTGGTGGAATGGTCAAATGTATGGCAGCTCAGATTCAGTGCAAAGAATTACAAGATAATGCACCTGGGAAACAAAAACCCAGTGGAAGAGTACACAATGGGGGGAGATACTGACAACAGTAAAAATGGAAAGGGACCTGGGGTAATTATATCAGATGACCTAAAGGTGGGCAAGCAATGTGAGAGGCAGTAAAGAAGGCTGGGGAATACTGGGATGCATAGGGAGAGGCATCAATAGTAGAAAACAGGAAGTTGTTATCCCTCTGTACAGACAGTTGGTGAGACCCCATCTGGAATACTGTGTGCAGTTCTGGAGACCCCATCTCTGCAAAGACATAGACAGAGTGGAGGCAGTCCAGAGGAGGGCAACAAAAATGGTGCAGGGTCTGCACCAGAAGACATATAAAGAAAGACTAAAGGAGCTTAATATGTATATCCTTGATGAAAGAAGGGAGAGAGGGGACATGATAGAAACTTTCAAGTACCTCAAGGGAATCAACAAAGTCCAAGAGGGTAGCATCTTTAAGAAAAAGAGATGTGCAAAAAAAGGGGGCACAATTTGAACATAGAGGGGATGGCTCAGAGGTAATGTAAGGAAGTATTTTTTTACTGAGAGGGTTGTGGATGATGGAACAACCTCCTTGAGGAGGTTGTGGAGTCAAGAACAGTGGAAGAATTCAAGAATGTAAGGGACAGACATAAGGCAGTCCTAGTGGGGGGTAGGAGGAAGTAAGTTGTTAGTTAACTAGGATCTGCAGCTTATCTGTTAGGTAGGAAAATGGGCAGACTAGGTGGGCCAAGCGGTCCTTATCTGCCATCAAATTCTATGTTTCTATGTCCTCCGTGTATTAATATTTTACACTTTATTCTAAAATTCTGGTATCCATTCATATTGTTAATCAACAGTTTGTACTTTTATCTTTACTAATAAAGTTATTACAAAAAAAAATCAACAGCAAGCCATGAGTTCTGACAGCTGTTATATTGGCTCATATTGTTGTTCAAAACCTTATGAAATAAAGACTAAAAGGTGGTTTCCTTAAGGGCTCATAAAATAAAAGCACAGCAGAAATTAAGTGGAGGTCAACACTTCAGCACATAAATAGAGCATATATTTTTCTTTCTGAAATTTTAAAGGCATGTGGCAATGTAACCAGTAGGCGAAAACGAGCAGCAGAAACTAGCAAAACATCACCAAATGAAGAAGTCACTCTTTCCACTGGACCGATTAATGTCATAGACACTGGTAAGGGTGTGCCTAAGGTTTATTATGTATTGCAAAATATTTAAAATGTACAGTATATACAGTATACACACATACAAAATCATATATGTATGTATGCCTGTCTGTCTGTATGTGTGTGTGTGTATATATATATATATATATATATATATATATATACACACATATGTATGTATGCATCTGTCTGTCTGTCTGTCTATTATTTATTCACAGCAGCACCAGTCAGGATGTAGCGCAATAATGCTGCAGTATATCAGAAAATGCTGCTGTATGCTGCAGGGAACAGTGTAACTGAATGGCAATTAAGCCCTTTTTTACTGCAGTATTTTGTGATATGTCATTTGTTGTAAGTTACTGCATTGTGTCATGGTGGGGTGCGCTGTATGTATGTATATGTGTAAATCTCTCTCTCTCTCTCTCTCCCTCTCTCTCTCTCTATATACATATGTATATGGTTGGTTCAGTGGTTTGCAATATCTACGTACATCTCTATGTCTCTGTCCCTGTCCCTGTCTGTGTGTGTGTGTGTCTCTCTCTCTTTCTCTCTCTCTCTCTCTCTCTATATATATATATATATATATATATGTATGTATATGATAAGTTCAGTGGTTTACAGGATCTAGAAAGTTGATATTACACACAATCATGTTTTAAGACTTCTGTTGCTCACCTATAGCTCAAAAACGGCCAACAGCTGAAGTCTGAAATGTTCAGGTTCATTACCAGTTGACCCAAGGAGGTGCCTGTTATAGGTGGTTTCACTGAAATATGTGTAGTTTTTAAATTATCAAGAAAACAAAATGGCATTTTTTTCTGCATGCATAGAATATTTTTCAATGTTCTATTCAGTAGGCATTTTTGCTATAACAGTAGAACCCATTTCTGTCACTTGAAATCCTTTCATGAGAAAAGTATTCCACTTTTGTGAGTCTTAGTGCTCAGAAAAACAGGTTGTAGATGAAAACACAGAAGTATAGATTTGTCGTCAGAAAAGGACCACTTGGTGCTCCCAGTCTGCCTAAATGGTCCCTGCCTAGTCGGTCTCTGCAGACTCCAAATGGTCTCCCTCTTTCCTGCCTATTTTTCAATATTCCTTTATGTTTATCCCACATATGCTTGAAGCCTCCTACTGTTTTTGCCTCTACCACTTCTGCTGTTAACCTGTTCCAGGCATCCACCACTCTTTCAAAGAAGTAATACTTCCCAACATCCCTCTTAAACTTCTCACTTCAACTGCATTGCATGCTCTCTGGTCCTGGTGCTCTTTCTCATTTGAAAGACTCCCCTCCTGCACCTTGTTCACCCCCATGAGGTACTTGTAGGTCTCTATCATGCCCCTCTCACTCTCTTTTCTTCCAGGGTGAAAAAGTTTGCACACCAAAATGCAAAAGAAAAAACATGATTGCAGCCATAGTCTGAAACCTTTGTGGTGGCAGAGTGAGGTATAAGGTTGACTTGTTTGGTTTTTGTTTAGAAACAATATGTTCAAAACTGTCAGTGAGAGTAGGCTGTTGCAAACCATGAAAAGGGCCATGGTTTCTTCAGTATAGAACCTGCTTTCGTGAGTTGGCCAGACTCTTTTAGTTGAACCCCCCCACCACCACTACCAAAGAAAACGCACTCTTTCCTCCACCCTTGCCAGTATGGGATACCACCCATTACCCAGCTCAGTTAGCATCCATACCCACCCTCCTTCATCAACACCAATTTTTTCTTTAAATTCCACCTTTGGATGACTAGCACAGTCCTCCCACCACCCCATCTAGCTGCCATCTATGAAATGTGAAAAAAATAATAATCTTCAAATGAGTGAATGCATGTGGAGTTTTTCAGTTATTTTTCTTTTGGTTATAACCTGGCCAATTTTTGACATTTGGGATACACATTTGTATGGTGGTCAAGTTGCCACCTCATCTCATGACTGCATAAGAAGCCCCTTGTAAACCAATCTGAAATAGGTTTTTGGGGGTTAACTCAAAGTTCAGTGTGCAGATCAAATTTCAACATTTTATTCATAAGGTGTTTTTCACAATAACAATATTTTCCATTTTTGTAAATTAAAACCCATTTTTGTGACTTGCATCCTCATTTTTGGATGTACCACTTCTGTTTTCATGACCTCTAAAAATGGGAAATTCTGTTCAGTGTCAAACTCTTATTATTACACTTTAATAATGTAGCCGTTTCATGACAAAATAACTTTACAGTAAATCCGGCATTGACATTCTGGGGCACAAGATCTCTGTATCAAGAAAAGTTAGTAATGATGAGTTCAGCAGTTTATCATTTCCAGAAGATTTAAATCACATAAAAATACTGCTCTATGTTAAACCCCTGTTTTTGCACCCTAATGACATTGTCATTCCTAGACACAATAACTAGATATTCAGCTGTTTACCTACGCTGCATCGACAACAGTGTTGTCGAGGTTTGGCAAAGTGAGATCCCTGATGTTGATAAGGCAAATTTTTGCCCGTCAGACATTGGTGTGTTTTCTATTGGGGGGCTGTGCCCACCTTCTAAGGATTCTCAACTCTGAGTCAGAGTTATCTTGAAGGAGTGGGGTGCGAAAGTCAGTGAAAGGGCAACATTTCTCCTGCAGGTCTCGCACAGTGACAATCTTAAAATCTGTTGAGATTGTCACTGTGGGGGATTAGGCCATGTGGGTTTTGCCGTGCAGTCGACATACCATGTTGTGCATGCACATTTTGATATTAGGATCTCTGTTTCCTGATATGTTGGTAACAATTGGTATAGTAATTTAAGACTTCTAGAAGGCTGAACATACATAAAAAGGCTGTTATGTGTTAAATACCTATTTTTGTAATAGCCTGGCCATACCTGCACAGAATAATTTGATATTTGTCCTGTACACTTGTACTTGTACTCTCTGTATCATTAAAAAATGGCAATGATCAGAACAGCAGTATAAATGTTCTAGATGGTTGAATAAAATTTAAAAATATATTTTTAAGACCTTTTTGTTCACTTATAGCTCAACATGGCCGACACAAACTGAAACTCTTACTGTAAGTTCATTGCAGTACAGAAACAGCTGTGAGTTCAAACTTGAAATTTTCATTTTAGAGTTCAGCCTACAGATGATTCTTTGACAGGTGGCTTTACTATAAACATTGTAGTGTTTTTATTATCAAGACAATAAATCTCATTTTCGTGCATGTGCAGGTAATTTTTCACAAATTTTTTATTAGGTGTTTTTTTAATAACAATGGTACAGTAGCTTCTGTCATCATGACTCACACGCCATTTTTATGAGATACAACTTCCACTTTCTCAAAACAAGAAAAAAATAGCAGACTTGGCAGCCCTATTTGCAAAAGAAGCTACAGGTTTGGGTAAATGCGTGTGATGACACAGCTGCTTTGGGTCACTCACAACGTCTGCTACAGGAATGGCAATACACATGTGCAATAATGCAGCTGCAGTTCTGGCCAATTTGTATGAGGTACTTTATGACAAATATTGTTCATCACAGGAAAAAAAAAGGCAAAACCTAAAGATGTTAGTTACATAGTGTCAATATTCAGGCAATGCCAACACTACATTTCATGATTCGTTCAAACCCTGTGGCACCCTAAGCAACTAATTTGCCAAATTTCCAGAGATTCTGAAACTTAACTTTTTATTTTCCCTGCTGGAACATATTGAATAAGTGTATTGTATGGTTGTTTGAATTACTGTTTAAATTTGATTTTATTTGTTTTTATTGTAAAAGCGCCCTGAGCTTGAGAAGGGCGCTTAATATAAATAACATTTTACTTATTTACTTACTTACTTACTTTATATTTTGTAACCTTAACAGTTACTTTAACATAGTTTTTACACTATGTAGGATTGGGGCTTTGCCTCATCTGTCCAGAACCATGCATTATGGGTGTAAGCTATTCCTCTGGGGCCATGCCCATGGATTTGCTGTTTTGTTTAGAGCCCACAGGGTGCCACACAAAGCAAGCTACAGGTCTGGAGCCATGCCCCATGGGTCTGCTGCTTCATGTATGGCCTGCAGGACCCTGCACAAAACAAGCTACTTATTCAGAGCTGTGCCCCATGGGTCTGCTGCTTTGCATTGGGCCCACAGGGCCATTACACAAGGCAATCAACAGTGGTGAGGCTGTGCCCCACATGTCTGCTGCTTCATTTGTGGCTAACAGGGTTGGGAACACATATCACAGGTCTGCTGTTTTGACCCTACAAAGTGAGTTACAGGTTTGGGGCTACCCCAATGAGTCTGCTTGTTTGTATAAAGTCATACATCAAATATGACACCTATGGGGCCCCCATGGGGCATGACTTCTGACCTGTAACTTAAAGCAGCAGACCCATGGGCATGGCCTTGAACCAGTAACTTGGCCTAGAGGCCTTAGGTCATGAGTGTAAGAAATGTAGAGGGAGGTGGATATTTGGGTTTGAAAACATATGCATTAGTATAATTTTGTTTGCAAATAAATCTATCTATCTATCTGTCTGTCTATCTAGCTACATACATATTTTATTTCACACACACAGCCATTATGCTTCTGTTTCCGTCTAGGCTGAGGTGACTGTCATAGCATACAAAAAAATCATAAGGAGGATGAAACCTCACATGTTTGTGGATTGCTGTTTTTAAGAAATAATGCATGACCAAGGGGTATGTTAATGGTCTTTTAATAACATTATAGGGATGTACTGCAGCATGAGGTGAAGCTGAGTGCCACATGCCCCTAGAGGATGATTAACTGACCATTAACATAAACCCTGGGAGTGCCTTATTGCTATTATAATAAAAAATGTTTTTAAACAGTGTTAAACCTTGTTCAGCATATAGCTAAGTTCTACATGTATGTTAATAAAAGATTAACATAAGGCTGTTAGAATGTTTGCAGCCAATCAGAAAGCTCCATTTCTCAGACCCTTTTTATATTAGCCTTTACACAGACTAGAAAGCCTACTCTGCTGCCTGGTATGCTCACGCTGAAAAGCAAGGCTACAATGAAGCTGAGTACAACCCTCTGTCATGTAACTAAAGAGTATCACACAGCAATAGCATGTAAGCAAAAACACTTTATTTACTTACAAGTAGCAGGTGCTTATACATGATAGCCCCTTCCATGGGAACACTGGCAGATAACCGGAAAAACACTCTGACCAGTTTTATGATTCAACGTGTCTTAATGGAGTAAATAAAACCTTTTTGCTTACATGCTATTTCTGTGTGGTACTGTTTAGTTACATAATGGTTGGTGATGCTCAGCTTCCTTGTGGTCCTATTTTCAGCCTTTGCAGATTTTGAGTTTTTTAGTACAATACAATACAGTGCTGCTTAAAGCCAATCCAGCCTAAAATTCTTCATGGTGATTTGCATACCATTAATTCTTTCCTGAGTCAACTTCACATTTATGTTGGCCCCAATTTTTTTTGTTGCTCAAATTGAATGGAAACATCTGTTTTGTGACCATCTTCAGGCACAGACCATGTTTTTGTGGCCAGAATGGGATACAAAATCAGGTTACACAGCTGCAAAAAAGGTTTGCCGTTGTAAACACCACAGCTAGGTGGACTTCACAGAAGGATCAAGTCCTTTTCCTTGGGAGCTAATTTTTAGCATCTAATACTAGGCTGTATTTGAGTATATACAGTATATAACCCATGATTCCTTGAATTAGGGGGTATGTGTAATACTGATTTTTTTATTTGGCTTTACTTGCAGTACCTTTCTGGAGTAACCCTTGTTTTAGAGTTTCTTCACCGAGGGACTTGTCCTTTGAATTACTTTCCAACATTGGGATCACCATGATCCATACCATTGTCATCACTAAGCTGGTCCCCCTGTTGGTGTCCTATATAGTGCTCTAGCCACATTGTCCCAGATAATCCAGTTATTTTACCAGGAAAACTTCCCTGATGCCTCATTGTTTACTCTGGACAAAGCCTAAAATTGCCATTGTGGAAGATATGAGAGACTCCCTGTAGTGGATTATGAACCCTACATAATGAAACATTATCCTGAAAGTATGACTCAAAGCAGATGTGCATCAGATAAGATTAAGCAACAGATAACCAAGGTACAGTATCTGAGGTAATGTACCTGGACTGGTTAAGGCACCATCTGGGGAACACATATTATCTGACTTGGTAGATGCTTGGGTGCTCTATTTTTACCACATTATGGACAAAAAGTTGCTATCCAACTCAGATAGTTGTTCATCCAGCTTTGAAAATGTTTGGATTGGATAGTATTTATCCAGGCCAGATACTGAGTACTATACACAGTATGTTCCAGTTTTCCACTCCATCTGGAATACAGATTATAGCAGATAATATCAAGATTATGCCTGCTGGCTATTCAGGTTGGTGATGATTCCAGATGCAGGAAATGTGGTACCAGAGCTGAAGAATAATCCAAGTGGGCTAATTGTTTTCGAGTCTAGATACTAGAGTCCAATTGGTCAAGTCCATGATCAAGCCATAGTATCCAGCTGGTGACAATTAGCTAATACATCAAATGCACTATTCAATCAGACTATCTGATACTCAGATCATAAGGTATACAATGACAAGTAGTAGTAGTAAAATCTTTATTTGTAGTCAGGAAAGAATGTCTTTTACATCATTAGGACAAAGTCTTATTTACAAGGTGCTCCTGAAAACAATGGAATAAAACTTCAAATATACAAAGACTTAGTCAGACTACATCGTATCACAGACATACAATTAATTTCGTATTACAATAAAACTAAATTAAATAGATATGTACAGAATTAACATATACACATTTAGCAATTACTTGTGCACAAAAAAGCAAAAGACTTAGTCAAAACATTTACATTGGGTTGTCAGTTCTTGTTTTAGGGCAGTATTAAATTGGCTTTTATTGTCACATAAATATTTTGTTTGAATACTCAAGTCATTTTATGCTTTTATGGATAAGTATAGAAATGTCATCTCTCCATACCATATCCATACAACAAGTTTGTGAGGCACAGCATGGTGCTACACATCAGTTATCCTTAATGAGAATACAGTAATCTTATAGAAAAGCCCATTTCAATGTCAAGAATCAAATTTGTCTTGGTTGCTACCAAATATCCCCATCCAATGACTACCTCTCCAGGGTATGCTGTGTTGCTATGGCAGTATAAGCCCTTGGCAGGCATACAGTGTAATTCACTGTGTGGCACACCTCAACACACAGCCAAACACATACCCATGACAGTACTCACTAGTGAAGGGTTGATTAGGTGCCAGTGATTACCTTTTTATTGAGCAATGCACTCACTCCAAAAGGTGGGGCAGGGTAGTATTGTGCAGTCCCCTTCCTCCCGGGATAGATGTCCCCACAGCAACCAAAGTGCTATGCCATTGCCAAACTATACCACCTGTGTGTCACAAAATGGTATGACATTCTGTAGCATGACCATGCCCCCAGCCCAATCTGATAGGCCTTTGATGATGATTTAACAGCAGAGAATAGGACAAGCACTGACACAGGCACTGTATGGTCAGTGCACTGCATACAGACTGTGAGTTGGAGTGCAGGCACCTAGTGCACACTGGTACACTTGCCTACAAAATGCCTTACACTGACAAGGCAGCCGGTGACATGATGGCAGTAATACATACAGGCTAGGCTCATTATTACTGATGAACATGATCCTTGGGATAGCTGAGCTGAATGCAGGACAATCAGCCCAATGTGTGCCATAAATCTTCAGACTCCAGGTGGTAGTACACGGCATGAGAGTTATCCTATGTTTTAGGAAGTGCTGCTTTGACTTAATAACGGGGCTATGTATCCAGCTTTGAATCCAGCTGGTCCCCAGCACACACTACTCACATGTCATGACCTTGAAAACCAAGTGTTTATGTGCTCTGGTACACTATGCCACCTGCTCATTCCCGTAGTACAAGGGACCTCTCCGGTGATAGTGTAATCCTATATCTCCAGCACTAACACAGGTGACAAATGCATTGCTCCCATATAGAAGTAACTAAATCAGACTATCTGCCTCAGTGTCTGAACTGCATTCTACCTTTGAGGCCTTCCTAAAGCATTATTGCTTTTCATGGGTACATGTTATGACTGATCTCACCCATGTTACAATGGGTGTACCTCCACACAATGAGGAGGCAAAGGGTACTGCAGAATAAATATCCAGGTTGTTGTAACCACAGATGGAAGTGCAATTTGAGACCAGCACCCACTCTGGTTTCCCATCTGCAGACCATACTGGACAAACCGGGTGGTTAATTAGTGATTAGTAATCATGGTACTTGGACAAGCAGGTGTGGACCCATGTACTGTCAACTGATCTCAGAGTTATCTTCCACAGGGGGCATTTCAAACCTAACTGATCTCACAGTCATCTTCCACAGGGGGCATTTCAAACCTATTGTGCCCATAACTTCTCTAACATACAATATGTGGCACATGCAACAATGACAGCGGTCCAGTGCAATAATGCTCACAAGAAGACCTGGCTGATAATGAAGTGAATATTGGGCCAGATGAAACTGAGATTTGAATGTTTCCATCTGACAAGCAGCAATGGGCAAGTTCTTCGTAGCATGCTCTATGATGTAGTGCTAACGCCTATGGTCACATGGACCATTGAGAAGATGCCCAAGGAGTGGAACAAATGGATACTGGAATTGAGCTTTGATCAAAAGACCACTGTTAACCCTAAGAATTCCCTTTCAATTTAGGGCAGGAAATTCACAAACTTCTTTTTTTTTTTTTATTTCATGGCACCATCAGGATGATGTGAGTTGAGCTACTGTATCTCAATATCATGATAGAAATATTCAAATAATATGCCACATGCTAATTTTTTGTAAACAGGTATCTGTCAATTTGTTTATGGAGAAATTCCTTTTTTTTTTTGCCTCTTTTTGGATTGGATGGATAATGGAACTCCTTGTTCCCAGCCAGAGTGATACCCTTGAACGAAGACATTTTGTGATCAAAGAGCCTCAGCATTTAGCTTGGAACATTTCCTATTGTGCTTTTGGTTGTCAGAGACGTATTTTGCTACCATGCTAACATTTTCTTAATACATCAGTTGCGATATAAAGCATTACAACAGTGTGTTACAAGTAATTTCAACTGAGTACACTTCTTCTAGTGCTTTCCAAATGATGCATGCACCCTTCCAAGTGCCACATGTGACTCTTATTTTTCAGGATTGGCATACCAGCAAATATCACCAGCCATGCCTCCAACCTGATGTGCTTGCTAAGCTCGGAACATAGCATGACACATAATCCTGGCACAACATCTGAGAATAGCATAGTAGCTTCTTACAAGCAGCAGAGGTCATGAGGTGACAGTGTGATTCTTGGGCTTCAACCTCCTGCAGTACAGCATGTTATGGTGAAAATTCTGACCTATGCTTTTTTATTTCATTTTAGATTGCCCTTTACCACCTATCACATATGGTACTTCTTTCCTCAATTTAAATATCTCGTAATACCTTTTACACATGAAATACTAAAAGAAGCACTCCTTGTATTACTGATTGGACCAAGTCTTAATCAGAATTCTCAGCTGTCTTTTTACACTTATGTCCCATATGGTCAGGAAACACTGCAAAACAGAAAGTCAGCACTCACAGGACTGCTGGGTGCTAGGTAAAACATCAAACAGTGAAGAAAAGGAAAACCAGCACACCAGATATCAGCTTCAAAAATTTTCTAGCACAAACGTATAAAATACACCGTATTACAATTTAGATTGAAATTAGCAACTTATCCCAGCAGACCAGCCCCTGGTCTGCCAGGCAAGGTAGCTAATTTCATTCTAAGCTGTAATATGGTGTAGTTTACACTTTTGTGCTAGTAAATTTTTAAAGCTGATATCTGGAGTGCTGTTTTTTTGTTTTCTTCATAGTCAGGGAATACTGTTTTCTGGATGGTACTCTAGTTTATTATAGTCACATGAAAGATACTAAACAATGGTTATTGTTTAAAAACAACAGGGAACACTGATGAAAACCTGGATAAGGCCATTTTAAAAGAAGTGCTCCTTTTATTTTTTTCAAATGTAAAAATATTTGTTAAAACAGACTCAAAATGGGGAAAAAAGGGTATCACACAAGGCAAGAGAGAAGGTGCAATTTAAAATAGATTAGATAAGCAATTTACAATAGATTAAATAAGCATTGGTAAAAAATGATCAACACTAAAGTGCACTGTTGCTTTAAGGGGCCATAGACATAGAGTACACATTTAAAAGCTGAAAGAGAGGCTGACAGAGTACCTGAAAGGCATGTAAACTACAGAAGCACTGGCAGCATGGTTTCACAGGGGGAGGTCATGCCAAATGAATCTCATAGATTTCTTTGACTGGGTGTCTAAGGATGTGGATCAGGGGAAGGCAGTGGATGTGGCCTATTCAGACTTCATTAAGGCCTTCAACACTGTGCCACATAGGAGGCTAGTTAACAAACTAAGCCACCTGGGACTGGAAAGAAAGTGGTAAGCTGAGTATCAAACTGGGCACCACAGAGATCAGTACCAGGACTGGTCCCCTTCAATGTCTTCATAAGTGACATTGCTGAGGAAATGGAGAAGGTGTGTCTCTGTGGATGTCACAAAAATCTGCAATAGGGTGGACTCTCAGGAAGGGGTGGAGAGAATCCAAAGAGATCTGAGGAAACTACAGGAGTGAATTAGTGTGTGGTATCTGGGTTTCAATGCCAAAAAGTGCAAAGTCATGCATCTTGGGTGGGGAAACCTAGGAGATGTGCATAAGACCGGGTGAGGTATTGACACTCACTAAGCTAGAAATGGACCTCGGGGTATACACAGCTGATGATGTAAAGGTGGCAGGGCAGTGTGACAAGGAACTAGGCAAGACTAGTGGGATACTGGGGTGCACAGGGAGGGAGATTACTAGCAGGAGCAGGGTATATGTTGCCGCTGTATTGCTCACTTGTGAGACCCCACCTAGAGTAATGTGTCCTGTTTAGGAGACTGCACATCTGTAAGGACAGTGACAGAATGGAAGTGGTCCAGAGGAGGGCTACCAAAATGGTGCAGAGGTTGAACGAGAAGCTATATGAAGAGAGGCAATAGGATCTCAACATGTACTTCCTGGAGGAGAGGAGACTGAGAAGGGACATAATTGAGACCTATAAGTACCTCACAGAGGTGAAAAAGGTGCTGATGGGGAGTCTCTTTCAGAGGAGACAAAGCACCAGAACATGGAGGCATGCAGTGAAGCTATAGGGAGGTGTTTAAGAGGGATGTAAGGAAATACTTCTGTACAGAAAGGGTGGTGGACACCTGGACTAGCCTGCCAGAAGAGGTGGTGGAAGCAATAACAGTGGAGAGCTTCAAACATGCATGGGATAGGCACACGGGCATAATAAATAGAGGAAAGGAAGATGGAAGGGACGCCATTGATCATATAGGGTCTGAGGCGTTGCAATAAGCAGGGAAAAATGGGGCCGAATGGATGGCCCTACTGGTGCTTTTCTACCAACAAACTGTTTCTATTCTAAAAGAAGAGTTTTATTAGAAATAGGATGAAATAGGCTTGGCAAATATTTGATAGGTATAGGAAAAAAAAGATTTGGAGTGAGGTGGAAAGTAAAGCAGTGTAAAATATCCCAAACCTTTTAAATTTTTGATTGGACAGTTTTAGAAAATAATGTCCTATACTGAACTTAGCCTATGACTAGGGACTGGAATGTGACTGATCATCTTAGGTTATTATTAATTTGAAATATACAGTATGCCACATGCATTTTTCCATCTGTGTCATATGGACTGATATGCAAGAAAAATCACTTCTGATGATTCCTCCAATGTTTTTAATTTATGTTACACTTTTACCCCATAATTGTACAATATGATAAGGATTGTTTCTAATTCAACTGTTTTAGAATATAAAATGTCTTTAATTTATGCTTTAATCCACTGTGTCTCACGTGACGTAATGTTATTTTATTCTAGGTGACACACCTCAGGGTTCTGGTTTAGCAGGAACATGTAAGTACTGTAGTTGGTTTTACACCACAGAGTTTTTAAAGCATGTATAGCTACTAAATAAAGGCTTACGACTATGATATTTACATTAATTATGCTCAACATTAGTGTATCTAGTTTTTTTTTACTTTCTTTTGTTATTGATCTGCTGAGTAACATCACAATCAGTTGTCTTGGCAAGCACTATGATATCAGAAATGACAGCACTATGAGATCAGTTGGGGCAGTCAAATTGTGTTTATAAGCATTTGTTAGCCAGGCTACCAGTGTGTACTGAGATGTGCAATGAGTCACTGAAAACTGTAGTAGCTGAAACATTACAGCAGTAGTCAGTACCATCAGCAAGTGTATCACTTGCAATGGTGCACCATGAGCTGATTTAACTTGCTAAAGCCGCACTCAGCTGAATGAGGCTTTAGCAACACTTAAGTTATGGTGGGAAATGCGCTGGCATAAAACTACTTTCAGTGGTGCTGGCTGCCACTAAATGCTTTTGAAAGTACAAACTGAAGCACTAAGTGGCCCTTTAAAAAGTGTTATAAAGGAAAGATTGCATCTACAAACTGTTTTCTTGTCCAAGTGAGAATGACCTAAAAAGAAACATTCTTATATAATGGCAGTTACTATGTAAATTATAAATCAAGGAAGTGCTCTCGATCAATTAGAGCATTTTTTTTTCACTGCCTGTGGCACTCATATTCTGTAATGAGTGTGTCATGTGCAAATAGCTGGACATGTTCAGGGAAAGGTTTTTAAATGGTTAATATATTACTGATCAATTTTAAATGGTTAATATATTACTGATCAGTCTTGGTTAAAATAATACATAAACACAGCTGCTGAGACCATGCTTATGGTTATTAGGTTATCAAACGTGCTTACCTTTGCAGGTGCAGTTGTTATATTCTAAGAATGAGGATGAGACCACTCTTATAGTTTAAAAGTGGTCTCCTCTGTAACATTAATATACACACCAGAACCCATGATAGTGATGGTGGTATTTCTGTGGTTATTTGACCATCATGGAAGTTAAGCACTTTAAGCCTTAGGCCTTAATTGTTGAGACCAGTAACTTCACCTCCTTTATATAATAGGACAACAAAAGCTGGTTTCCAGTCTTTTGGTATGATAACTGAGAACCATGGAAAGGTTGAACATGAGGGTAAGGAGGTTTATCAGCTGTATTAACCGCAATGTTTTAAAAAATGTATTTTTAAGGCCATCTGAATCAGGGAACTTGAATATCATTATGAATTTGTGAGAAGACTACTTTTTTGTGGTATTGACAGCCATTTAAAGGTTTTAAACAAAACTGTGGGTTTGTATTGTGCATATGAAAATCCAGGTTTGTATTGTGTATAAGAAAATCCATGCCATCTAGATGTGAGTGTTAACATAACAGGGTTCTGTAATGTTGAACTGTGGTGACAGGAGTACTGTCTAGTCGTGAGGGGCAAATAAGCAGGATTTGTCTAGCGCACTTACCCGGTCAACAAAAACTAAATAAATAAAAAATTTAAAAAACATAGTTTTATAGTGTTGAGCTATGGTGACCAAAGTGCTGCCTAGTAGTGAGAGGTGGCTGCTAAAGTTAAAGCACACTTTCACCACATAGCTAATGGGAATTTTCCTTTGGCTGAGTGGTTCAAACTGTTGCATTTGGATCTTGGCCCCAAGATAGATTCCTACAAGAACTGCAAGGACCCAAGGCAGCATGGGTTCACAGCGGGAAGGTCATGTCAGATGAATCTAATAGATTTCTTTGACTGGGTGACCAAAGTAGTAGACCAGGGAGGGGCTGTGGACATGGCCTACCTAGACTTTAGCAAGGCATTTGACACAGTCCCACACAAAAGATTAATAGTCAAATTAACCAGCCTGGAAGTGGGTCCCAGGGTGGTAGCCTGGTAAAACACTGGCTGACAACAGGACACAGAAGGTAATTGTAAATGGAGTCCACTCTGAAGAAAGAGGGTTACTTAGGGTACCGTAGGTTCAGTATTGGTCCGGGTCCTTTAATGTCTTCTATCAGTGACATTGCAGAGGGACTGGAAGGAAAGTATGCCTTTGCAGATGACACAAAGATCTGCAACAGGGTTGATACACAAGGAGGCGTGGAAAGGATGAAAAGGGACTTGGCAAGGTTGGAGGAATGGTCAGAAGTATGGCAGCTAGGATTCAATGCAAAGAAGTGCAAAATAATGCACCTGGGAAACAAGAACCCAGAGGAAGAATACACAATGGGTGGGGAGGTAGTAACAACAATAAAAAAGGAAAGGGACCTGGGGGGTAATCATATCAGATGACCTTAAGGCGAGCAATCAATGTGAGAAGGCAGTAGGGAGGGCTGGGGGTATACTGAGATGTATAGGGAGAGGCATCAGCAGCAGAAAACAGGAAGTTGTTATCCCTCTGTACAGACAGTTGGTGAGACCCCATCTGGAGTACTGTGTCCAGTTCTGGAGACCTCATCTCTGCAAGGACATAGACAGGATAGAGGTAGTCCAGAGGAGGGCAACTAAATGGTGCAGGGTCTGCAAGAGAAGCCAGATGAGGAGAGACTAAAGGAGCTTAATATGTATACCTTGAGGAAAGAAGGGGGGGACATGATAGAAACTTTAAGTACCCCAGTGGAATCAACAAAGTCCAAGAGGTAGCATCTTTCAGAAAAGAGACTTACAAGAACAAGGGACACAATTTAAAGATAGAAGGAGGGCGTCAGGGGCAATGTGAGGAAGTATTATTTCACAGAGAGGGTAGTGGATGCATGGAACAGCCTTCCTGAGGAGGTTGTGGGTCTAAAACTGTGGGAGATTTCAAGAATGCATGGGACAGACATAAGGCAATTCTTGTGGGGGTTAGGAAGAAATAGGCTTTTGGTTAACTAGGATCTGCGGCCTATCCTGTAGGTAGGGAAATGGGCAGACTAGATGGGCCTAGTGGTCCTTATCTGCCGTCAAAGTCTATGTTTCTATGTTAACTCAATTTGATTCTGCCAAATAGAAGGTACAGTCACAACCGTGGTGATTATGGTGGGAATCCTACTCCTTGAAAGAACTCTTTGTGATTCTATCAAAGAGAGGTGACAGCCGTAAGAGTAGTGGTGGTGATGATGGTGGGAATATTCCTCCCTGAAAGAGCTCTTGGCAATTCTGCCAAAGAGAAATGGTAACATAACTGTGGGGATGATGGTGTGAATCTTCCACCCTAGAAAATGGCTAAGTAGTGATACACACGTGAAAAACATAATCATTTAGATATGATGTCCCTATAAGAGACAAGAATAGTATTGTAGAATGATAACCACAGTGGTCACCCATTGTTAGGAGCTGATAACAATAGGGTGAGGAAACCCTATCAGGCCCTTACTGTATAATATAGTCAATATTTTATACTTAATAAATGCACTGCTGAAAAATTGTAACGCATGATTTGTGCTGATACAGTACGTACTGGAGTACTTTCCATGAACAGTACATCATTACTTAGCTTCTCCCAAAATTAAAGCTTAGATATAACATAAAATACATATTTAGAAATAATAATTAGAAATGTACCATGTCTCCCAACTATGAGCAAAGTGTTACAGATACATCTCTTGTTTCATTGTTTTTAGATAATGAACAAGCTGTAAAGGATGTGCAAAGCACTCTAATGGGATTAGTTGTTGGACTCATCTTTGTTGCTATCCTCCTTGTTGGATCCATTACTGTTGGTATAATTTTGTTCAAGAAATCCTACTTGAGAGCCAGTCATCTTCAAAATAAAGGCTTTGACGATCAGAACTACAATGGATAATGGTAATAACTTTGAGGAAACACAGAGCTCGATTTTACAATGATGTGTTTTAAAAGCTTCCCTGTGTTGCTCACTACATATTTTACTTTCTTTGTCTATCTTCTAGTTTTAAATAAATATCAAGGGATTCTGTTTTAAAGATTTCAGATCTACAGTGATCTTGCTATAAAGGCACTATTGATATATAAATAAAGAGAACGGCACTCTGATATGCAAATTAGCAACTGTGAGAGCATTAACCCTCTGAACATTTTGACTGTAGGTCTCAGCAGAGGTAAAGAGAGTTAAAGTTCTAATTCAATAAAGTTTTCATTCAGCAAAGAATTCCACATTTTTATTTTATATTGTAAATACTAATCATCTTGATATTACTGTATAGTGATACTATTATATTCCAGTGGTTGATATTCCTAAGTGCACTGGGCGGCAGTGATAAAGATCAAGACCTTTAGTCTTGGTTATTATCTACTGTTCCCAGTGTATATATGACCTTGTGTAAGTGCCACAACATAACAATATAGCCATAACATTACGTGTACTTTAAAACTAGGTCCGAGGTGTGAATAGGAATAGGAAGTCCCATGTTGGAAAACGGAACTCTATATGAAAAACAAGGACTTTAAACACGGAAACCTGTTTGCATATGGAATTCCTAACTGTATTTGTTGTAAATTAAGTATAGAAATATCTTACATTATTAGTCCTATTACCGCTCCAGGTTTCATTATTATGTGGGTACCTTTTCTTGCCTATGGAACAGCCCCAGTTGAAGGCAGGTACTGTATTATATAAAAATAGAACTCTTCGGTGTGGGTATGGTCAGTCCCCCTAAAATGAGCAGTTAAGAGCTATGGGACATTGGAACCCTGTTACTGTGAAGTTGCATTAGCCCAGTACAAAAATAGCTATATTGTTAGTTTAATTATAACAGGAGTTTGCCTATCTTAGTTGGGTGGATTATATTATAAGCACAAGCACATCTGTTTTCTCAATACAAAATTTAAGGTTAACGATATAAAGAAGTTCATTTTAAAAGTAGGCATAGAAGCAAAACTGTATGTAAAAGACTTTAGTGTTAACTGTCAGTGGTATGAGGGAATTCCTGGATCAATGGATGCAATATTATACAAAGGCAAGAAAGAATCCTGGTCTCTGATTGGTCAGTCTGGGACTGGACCCATGATGTTATCCCAGAACAACATCACGGCTCTAGTCTCAGCACTGTGAACCAATATGGAGGTGCATTTGGATACTCTCTTTTTTTTTTGCATCTCCTCTTAAGAAACTAACATATTTTTCCACACTAATAAAAAAATTCTTTAAAATTATTTTTTTATTTCATATATAACAATGAGCCATTGTATAATAACAATAATGCCCTCCAGGGTGTGTGTAGTTTGGGATTAACGTCATACCTCAGGTATTCGATGCACTCAGCCTACGGCCTCGTGCCCAACCACCTGAGGCATGACGTTATCCCAGCATGACACACACCATGTTGGGCATTATTGCTTACATTTTTCATTCACTAAAAGAAATGATAGGCATACAGCTGTTTAAAAATACAGTTCAAAAATGCAGCACTCCCAGACAAGTGATCGAACCACAAACACAAGATGTGAATAAAAAAGCAGATGATTAATTTTATTTGTGGAATAATATGGAGTTAAGCAAGAGCCCCTGATGAAGGTGGTTTGCTGAAGTGTTGGGGTAGTCTGTCTCTTGTTTAGCTCCTGCTTATACCACAAATAGATATCAGTATTTGCTTTTTTCATTCACATCTTGTGTTTGTGGTTCGATTACTTGCCTGGGAGTGTTGCATTTTGGAACTGTGTGTATGCTAGGGGCCAGCCACCCTCTATCAACACCCGCCCTACACTGTTGTTCAGCGTGTCTACCTTTGGACTTGGTTGTTTAAAAATACAGTATGAGATTCCAACTCAAAAGAAATATGCTAAAGGTTGGATACCTGAGATAAATGAATTCAGTCAATGGCCTCAACTACTTCAAGATGAAAACCCTTGTCTCAGAAGAGCCTAACAACATTTCCTGTATGGTTTTTTCCTTTTTCCTTAGCTGGTAAAAACAATTTTCTTTAATGGATTTCAAAATAAAGTAAAGTGTGAAAGTGATTAATAGGCAACTGTTTAAGTACTCTGCTCATCACTGTTTCATATGCAGTAATACAATGGATGCTACCATCTACAAACGAAGACAATCCAGCATTGTCATCTGCCAGTATATACTGTGCAGCCTGCTGCACAGTGCAAACACAGGACTACTGTAATGTGTAGACACTGTGTGCATGATTTTCAAATGTTGGTGCATGCACTGTGATTCTGACCTGGCTGTCAGTGCAGGAAAAGAAGTGGGAGCTGCCAAGCAAAAGGCTTGAAAGGCCATTCACAAACATATGGTGACCATGGCAGGGTCACACACATTCACACTGCACCCCCCACCACCATTTACCACATTTGAGGAGCAGGCAGTTAGAGGGTTACAATACCCTGAGCAGGCACAGTTGATGGCTCATGTCCAAAGAGTCAGCCATACTTGAAAGGGGCGACCATAAGACCATGGACTGGTGGGCACTGGGATTAGAAAAGAGGAACCATTGGTCCACCAAGCTGGGCTACATTTGTGGGTGGAGCCTGGGGTGTTGGTAGGCATAAACCCTGTGTGTCACTTAATATCTGGAACTAAAATGTATATGTCACTGTACTCATCAGGTGGACTTCTCCCCCCTCTGGAAAGTGTGATTCACTTGATAATTACAGTTTAGGATGGTATTCCAATGTTGTGGGCACAAAATGCCCATCTTCTACCACCATCAATTGTATCAGACCCTAGTTTTTATGTAATTGCTGCATGTTTCAACAAGCAAACGGCCTATTTTCCAACTTACAAGTAATGGCCACGATTTTCAAACCTGTAGATTGCTTATGTGCTGTGGAACTGGGGCCCACTGGCAACCCTATGTGAGACAGTTGTGCACCAGACCCACACTGTGGCAGTCACAACTGACACATTAGTGCACTGCACAATGGATCCTATGGTTGCCCCAGCAGCTGCATGCCAGGGGTGGGACAGGAGCATTCCAGGGGCTTCACCCTGCATGGCACCTATCCACAGCAGCACTGCATGCCATTCTGGGGCTAAATGCTGTACATGGAGGGGGGGACTTGGTATAGAGATTGTGGCTCCTTACATGATGCCACCACTGGCCATGGCACTGCATTGCTGGCCTCCACACCATGCCGCCCCAGCCTCATGGCCAGAGGAGGGCACTCGGGTGGCCACCCAAGCACTAGCCCAGTGTCCCTGCAAGGATGCAGGTCACTAGTCCCTGGAACCCCTGCACCATGTGGGGCTGGGGATCCACTCACAGACCAAGTACAAGCTTCCCATTGGCTGTCTACTCTCATCTGCCGATCTGCCCCCATGCATTAGCATGCCATGGGGAAGGGTCTGCAGATGGGAGGCATGCAGTGGCCGGTGATTAACATAGAAACATAGACTTTGATGGCAGCTAAAGACCACTTGGTCCACCTAGTCTACCCATTTCCCTACCTACTGGATAAGCTGCAGATCCTAGTTAACCAACGGCCTATTTCTTCCTACCCCCCACAAGAATTGCCTTATGTCTGCCCTATGCATTCTTGAATTCTCCCACAGTTTTAGGCCCCACAACCTCCTCAGGAAGGCAGTTCCATGCGTTCATCACCCTCTCTGTGAAAAAATACTTCCTCACCTGGCCCCTGAGCTGCCCCCCTTCTATCTTCAAATTGTGTCCCCTTGTTCTTGCACATCTCTTTTTCTGAAAGATACTACCATCTGGGACTTTGTTGATTCCACTGAGGTACTTAAAAGTTTCAGTCCTGTCCCCCCTCTCCCTCCTTTCCTCAAGGGTATACATATTAAGTCGCTCCTCGTATGGCTTCTCTTGCAGACACTGCACCATTTTAGTTGCCCTCCGCTGGACTGCCTCCATCTTGTCTATGTTCTTGTGGAGATGGGGCCTCCAGAACTGGATGCAGTACTCCAGATGGGGTCTCACCAACTATCTGTACAGAGGGATAACAACTTCCTGTTTTCTGCTGGTGATGCCTTTCGTTATACATCCCAGTATCCCCCAGCACTCCCTACTGCCTTCTCACATTGCTTGTTAACCTTAAGGTAATCTGCTGTGATTACCCTCAGGTCCCTTTCCATTTTTGTTGTTGTTACTACCCCCCATTGTGTACTCTTCCCCTGGGTTTTTGCTTCTCATGTGCATTATTTTCCACTTCTTTGCATTGAATCCAAGCTGCCATACTTCTGACCATTCCTCCAACCTTACCAAGTCCCTTCTCATCCTTTCTACCCCCCTTGTATATCAACCCTGTTGTAGATCTTTGTGTCATCTGCAAAGAGGCATACTTTTCATTCCAGTCCCTCTGCAATCTCACTTATAAAGACATTAAAAAGGACGGAACCCAGTACTGAACCCTGCAATACCCCCCTAGTAATCCCCCTTTCTTCAGAGTGGACTCCATTTACTATTATCTTCTGTGTCCTGTTGTTCAGCCAATGTTTTACCCAGGCTACCACCCTGGGACCCACTGACAGGCTGGCTAATTTGTTTATTAATCTTTTGTGTGAGACTATGTCAAATGCCTTGCTAAAGTCTAGGTAGGACATGTCCACAGCCCCTCCCTTGTCTACTACTTTGGTCACCCAGTCAAATAAATCGATTAGATTTGTCTGACATGACCTTCCCACTGTGAATCCATACTGCCTTGGGTCCTGTGCCCCACTGGCCTCTAGGTGCTCAACATTTCTTTCCTTCTGATGTGATTCCATCATTTTCCCTACCGCAGAGGTCAAACTGACAGGTCTGTAGTTTCCTGCCTCTGTCTTGCTCCCACTTTTGTGAAGGGGAATCACATCCGCCCTCTTCCAGTCCTCAGGTACCACACCATCCTCCCATGATTTGTTAAAAATGATATTCAGTCAGTGTCACTAGTTCTCCCCTTAATTCTTTTAGAATTCTGGGGTGAATCAGGTCAGGCCCCATTGCTTTGTCCACCGTCAGTTTTATGAGTTCTTTCAAAACCCTTTCTTCTGTGAAAGAACTGGAATCAACCCCCCCATCCAGAATGCTTCTGTTAATTGGATTAGGTACCTCCCACTCCTCCTCTTTTGTGAATTTTTTGTGATTGTCAGTGCCAACCACCACACAGCCATCTGCAGGTGCAGAGCAGCGCAGGTGGGTTATTAGTGTTTCGCATGGGAAACCCACCCATTAGAGAATCATAGTCAATGTTCTTTATGACTACCCCACCAGCCTGGTCCCACATTTTCATTTTAACTTTTACTGTTAGCATTATACTAGCAATGCTGCGATTTCTTTCTCTGGCATTTAGTTGCCTGTTACTCATTGAAAAACATGTAATATTTAAAAATAATTTGCTTTGCAAAACATTTATTTTATACTGTGTCATGGTTTAACAAGTGTTGATGATACAGCTTTAAAATAGGGACACAGTATGGATAAATGGGCAATAACACTATTTTAACTGATACCAATAGAACTTTTATTCATTTCAGATTATTACTTAAATTGGATACTCACTTCCTTTAATTTTGCTCTAATATTTTATGGAGCATACTGTAAGGATTTGGAAATATACAAAACAATGAACACATTCTGAATTTATCTTGTTGATGCACTCAGGAATCTTGTGTTGATTTCAAAGCAGGGCTTTTAGTTTTGGAAGCGTTTGATACTTGTTTTAATTTTTATTACTGTAGGCATGATGCTATTGTTCAAACTAAATTGTAATTTCAAACAAAAGATGTATGTGGATAATTTAACATTCCTTATGGTAGCTTGTCATCTTACATAGCAAGTAGGAATACTGGACAAACAAAATGCTGTGTTTTAGAATTCATAGTAAGTATAGTACTTAAAAGATTAGGCATATAGTACAGTCAGGATTAAACTTTAAAATGAATTATTAGCTAGTTTGAGTATGAGTTGATTTTCAGTTGTTTGGTGGTTTTTAATACAGCCTGTCTGATAGATAAGTAAAGTTTAATCAGCTGTTAACCAGTTTCCTCTGTTTCTAATAATGATTACATCACAGAATTGACAACTGGTTTGTGCTTCATTGTAAACTGGATAAGAAATTGAAACATTTAGAGTTAGATCATGGAAACGGGGTTTATTAAACTGAACAACTTAGTATCATTTAGCTCATTTTAAAGTTTAGTGCTGATGGTACCGTATTACATAAACCTACTGCACAAACTCTTAGCAAGAAAAGTACTGAAGTAACACCTGTTAGTAGAATAAATAAATGTAACACTGCAATTATTGATTTTTAGTTAGGTGTTTCAAATGGTATCTCTGAACATTATGCTAAATTTACACTATATTTGTTGCTGTATTTTTAAATATGTGAGTTATTATTCTTTATCCAGCAACAGAATAAAGCAGAATTACATATGACCAAAATATCTTTTTGTACATTTTTGTTATAAAAGTAGGTATGTTTAGTATTGTGCGACTGTTTAAAATAAAATGTGCATGCAAGCAAAAATATATCTCTTTTCATTTTTTCCTCAAAATGCTTTCTTTTACTAATTAGAACGTAATTCTATTTAAAAATAGGTGAAGAAATCTTAGTGATCTGATTGGCCAAGAGGGTCATGTGGCTGATCATCATAGCACAATCGGACACCTCAGATTTCATGATGTATTTGTATTAAATACTGTAGGTTGCTTTTTTGTTTTCTGACTATTTTATAAGAGTAATAACACACTTCAGAGTGTACCAATGTACTAGATTTATGGACACATCTGTTGCTGAAAACACTTAGTTGTGCCTTGTGCTTTGCAACACAACAAAAATGTCTGTTTATCTCAGCCCAACTGGATACCCTGGTATGTGCTATTTTTCCTTTTAAAGAACAAGTCTCTACTAAAATATGAAGCTGAGAAGCTAAAAAGTGTTTTTGAAAACACAAGCTTCCCATGGGCCCTTGTGGATCTCTGCATGAGCTCAGTGGACTATGTATGCAAGGAACATGGCTGCCTGTGACATAGCCAGAAATGTATTACAACATCCATTCACCATTAACAGAAGACTGCTACAAATTTACTACTTGTTTTTGATGAAAATATTCATTTTTGCATAAATTGTTTAAAGGGTTTTCTTAGGCCCAAGAATTCAAATGATTAAAAAAAATTAAAAGTGGTTTCTTTGTGCTATTTTCCATGAAGCCTCATGATGCACATTTAGGATGGATCAGTAAGCTTCTGAATGCTGATTTCTTTTGACATATATTTATTTTATTTCATTTTTATTAACCAGGTAAGCACACTAGACAAAACAGATGCCTATTTTCAGGTGCGACACGGGAGGTTACAAGGAAATAAGGAAGCAGATTACAAAGCAGAGCTCAGGTAGATAAATATACAGATATTTCACAGATGAGGCAGGACAGGCAAAAAAAAAAAAGAAGCCTACAGTAACATACACAGGCGCAGGTAACTTAATATACAGACATTACAAACTGAGAGCAGAGAGGCAAATTTCAAATACCATTTCAAATACCTAAGGGTGCAAGCATGAGGAACATTGTGGGCAGGTAGGGCTGGGAAGGTAGCCAAGCACAGAGTCCAGGCAGGTGTCCCTCAAAGAGGACCAGTGGTATCCAGTGTGTCATTAGTTTAGGATGGCCACTGGCATCATTATGATTACTATGACATATTTACTAAGGTTAATAATGTTCTTGTCTGTAAATCATGGGAAGCCTAAAATGGCCTATTATTTCAACGATACAATTTTAAGTTATACAAACATGTAACATGCCAACAATCAACACAGAATACCTAAAAAGACAAAGAATCTCACCCTTTGCAGACTGTGTGAGAGGTCCTTTGGCACCATGCATTCATACTTAAAGCAGAACCAGCCTAAATGTCTAGGGTGATTTGCACATACACCCAGTGATGCTTCGCATAATGCGGGTATGTGTGATTTTGTAATTCACATAATATATAAATCATATGAGGCATTTAGCAGGAACTATAATTAATAGACACCCAATTGTGATGCATAGAAATGCAAAATAGAACAAGCCCATACATACAGGGATACACTGTCATAGAGGTTAGTCAGAGAGTTGTGAGAATTTAAAGATGGCCACATTTTCTTGAATAGCTATTGTGTAAAAGTAATTAGTGGAAGATGAAAGATGGAGCTCTCTCTTGAGTTTCAGAATTGTCTTCTTGGCTGCAAGAGCAACCACAATGATGGGAAACATCATGCCTGCTAGAAACTGCTCTTTAAAAACATTGGCAGCAATAAAAATTGGGGTCACAAAATGTCCAGATAGTCCCAGTAAGGGCTGGTTAGATTGGAGCTTAGTAAAACTGACTGTAACACACAATTGAGGCTTACAGTTATTTTGTGCTGGTTTATATGAATTACTAACTGACAGAATCTTCACCCAAGGGAATGCCTTTATGACAAATTTCATGGCAAGTTTAGGGAAACAGTCTTTATTGTTAAAAGCCCTATGATGATATTTATCATCTAATAATTCTTTACACTTATGGAATGGTTATTTAAAGAATATTGACATTCCAGCTTACTATAGAAATGTAATTAAAACAAAATAATTTCATAGGACTCAAACAATAGACATGGTTAAAGTGAGGGAGCTGAAGTTCATTCAGTGATTTTGGAAGAATAAAATCACTCATAGGCTAGAGGATAATTTGTCACTACCTTTACAGCTTGGAAACAGAAGTACTGTTTACTAACTCTAGTTATATTTGAACTCCTCCCTTCCTTCAAGATATCAAGAAAAGAGAAATAAATGCTGTTTAATTCTTCTCACATGTACACACAGTGCCCTTGTAATAAGGGATTTGATGAGACATTATCCCTTGTGACTGTACAATGTATACTTTATAATGAATATAAGCAAATATACAGTGGTCACATTTGGAAAGATATGCAGACAATCTCCACTATATATTATTTATCTTGGTGCACCCAGTGACAATAAAATATGCAGATGCCATAGAAAACGTTAGTGCTGCATTAATTAAAAAGGAAGAAAATAATGGCTAAGTCTCACATGAAGGTGCCTAGTGAGGAGCCTAATGTAAACCCTATTTTAAATTATTTGCCCCCTTAAGGTATAGAACTTATCTGTTAAATATGGTCCTTATTCACTAGATCCTATGCTCCCAAAGGTCCTCAGGTGGATTTAAATGTCTGCTGGTGACATTTGCTAATAGGGAAACACTGTGCCCACCCCAACTCTCCCTTCAACAAGACATTTATAATTCAATGGATTCTCCTTGACCTTTTGTATTGAATTATGCTGAGGCACCTAGACTTTTTTGAGACCTGCTATATATCTAGAATGATTAGTCTGTTAGCTCCATGAAGTAGGATTTCAGTAAATTGGTGCTTTTTGACAGTGACAGTACCTATGCTAGTGCTTATTTTATATTGCATACATGTTCTCACATCTACAGTATGTATTTTTTAAATGTGGCTGTAATGACTGGTATACTGTTATATTTTTTTAAATAGGATTATAATGACTGGCATGTTGTTATATATTTTAAATATGATTGTAATGACTGGTATATTGTTATATATTTTAAATATGATTGTAATGACTGGTATGTTGTTATATATTTTAAATATAACTGTAATGACTGGTATATTGTTATATATTTTAAACATGACTGTAATGACTGGTATATTGTTATACATTTTAAATATGGCTGTAATGACTGGTATGTTATATATTTTAAATATGATTGTTATGACTGGTATGTTATATATTTTTAATATGATTGTAATGACTGGTATGTTGTTATATATTTTTAAACATGATTGTAATGTCTGGTATATTGTTATATATTATGGCTGAAAAATAAACTTTATTACTACTACTAATATTACTTTTAGGATAGTGTAGCATATGTAGACTTCTGAATGTGTCTTTCTTTAAGCATATTTACTAAGGATAATAATGTTCTCATGACTAAATCTATGGGAAGCCTAATAATGGCTTATTATTTCAGGCATAACATTTTATTTAAGCTATACAAACATATACTATGCCCACAGTAAGCACAGAATACATAAGTTATTCAAGGCCATTAAAAGGTACAATAATTTATAGACACACACTTGTGATGTATAGAAATGCAAATTAAAACAAGTCCATACATACATGGGCAAACTTTCATAGAGGTAAATCAGAGAGCTGTGAGAATTTAGGGATTACCTTGTTTACTTTAAAGGCATGAAGCCAGTGTGTAAAATGCAGTATCATTAGTGAAAGATGGAGGCTGGAAATCAACCAAAGTTTCATAATTGGCATCTTGGCTGCAAGAGCAACCATGTTGATGACAAACCTCTTGCCCTCTAGTAACCATTCATCAAAAACATTCCCTGCAACAAGAATATGAATCATAAAATAGCCAGATAGTTCCAGTAAGGGATTTATATTACCTTTCATGTAGAGCCAAAATGGAGCTATTTTATAACAGCTCAATATAAAGTGCGCCAAGTCCCCTTTGAGTCCCAAGTTTTACCACACATTTTGAGATGGAAGGATTTCATGCCCTACAACTTAAGAGGCATATAACATAATTTGTGAAAGATATTAAATTGTAAGATCTTAGAATCTCAGACAAAATATTTTTTTTTTAGAAGAAGAAGAAGAATCAGCATTTATATAGTGCTTTTCATACATCCAAAGTGCTTTACAAGCAATGCTAGACTGGTAGTGAAGTGACTGAATGTGTGGTGGCAGCCACATCGCACATCATCACCCACACACAGCCTGGATAATTGCATGAACTGGTTTTATGGGAAGGGGAATGTTGGCCAGGACACCGGGAATGTTCCCTACTCTTTGCGAAGAGTGCCCTGGGTTCTTTTACTTCCACCTGGGCACCCACCAGGACAACACCAGGATGGGCAGAAGGGACCTTGGTTTAATGTCTCATCCGAAGGACGGAACACCCCAGCAGTACAGCACCCCCCAATACTGCATTCAGATGCCAGCGATTTTTAGGTGCAAGTCCAATCCCGGTGTGGGACGAGAACCTACAACCTTCTGATCCAGAGGCAAATGTGCTACCAACTGAGCCACGCTGGCATCTTATGTCATTTTAGCAAATAATCAAATATCTCTCCACTTCTAAACAGAAGTTTTTACACAAAGGGTTTGGAATCTCCAGTCTTGAATGTCCAGGCTACCACTTCTAACCCATTAAATGAATAAAGAATAAATGGTTGAAATCTTGCTTGACATCCTTGCTAAGTGGAACACATAAACACAGTTCACCTTTGTGGACAGGAGACATAGGGCTCCATATTCAGCAATGATGCTGCAGGCTCAGGTCTCAGGTTAGTGCTGTGCCTATGGTAACATAAATACAACAACACATTTTAATGACATTTTTAAATGTTTTGCACATTTATGGTGATTCCATTACTTTACAGTAAAATAATGACACACAAATCAAGTATTTGTGCATGTGTCATTGTAGAGCCCCTGTTTTGCTATAGTTCTCGAAAAATGCATTTGATAGACCACATTTTGGTGGTCTGGCATATGCGTGCAAGTGGTGTCAGGGATGAGGCAAAAGAGTGAACAAACATCTAGTAAGGGGTCGGAATGCTTTGAAAGGAATTAACATCTGCATCATTTAGCAGGTCGTATAGCCAAATTGTACCCACTGTGTGTCACACACAGCTGGAATCAGGATGACCACAAATACAAAAACTGGTATTATTCCAAATCAGTTTGGAACCATGGAAAGCAAGGTGGCATGCTGGACCTGAAATATTTTTAAACAATTCTGAAGGCCGTAAGACTAATATTGTTGATAGTCTGAGGGACTATAGAGGGAAAAATAGAGACAGCAATCTGCAGCCAACCGAAAAGTTCAAAGCGCTTTCCATGAACACCCATTCAGGCATGTACCCAATGAAGGGAGACTTAGATACCAAGGCAAACATATTTAAAGTTTATGCATACAAAATGCCAGAAAGTGCATTCTAAAATCAAAAAAGTTTAGTTGGGGTAAGCAAAACATTTTGATACAAGAACATCTCGACATTTTACGAGCTGAAGCACACCGATTTACCATCTGGAATTTGTTAACCCAAGATCGATGGATAGGGAAGGGGATCATTCCTACAATATAACGTTAATTTACGGAAAGGGCTCAGATATATTTGACAGATGCTAGTTTGCTACTTTCGGAGATCAGTAAATTATTCCATCTATTAATATTATTTTGGAAATTAGTTGGCTAATTTTGGTTTGGTTTATTAGATTTCTACAAGCTCCTGAGTAAGGCTCAGAGCATCTGTACAATTAATAACACAAATCATATTAAAAGAAGCAGAGATAAAGCAAGTCCAACCACGCACACTTTTATGCCTACACATTTTTTACCATAACATTTTTCACTGCGTGATTTTAACCAGATACACAGCTACCCTGTGCTTCCTTTGTGGACCAGAATAGTTTATGACTTTAGGGGAAGTGTCAGCAACCACAGCCATGACTTGATCTAGACAATCATGTGTAAATGTTCCACATTGTACCATCATGCGTAAATGTTCCACATTGTACCACAGTAGTGACACATCTAGTAGGGTACAACATTTTAACATCACTACTGTGGTGTAATGACTCTATTCTAGGGTAAAAAAGTATCTAACCAAATGTTCCACCATAAAATATAAATAAAGAAGAAAGAATCTGAGACACTGCAATAAAGATCCAAATATGATACTGCAAAAACCAAAAAATCGCTTGGACAACACTTAACATTTAAAAACTCCATTGGAATGTAAGGTAATCCACACTATAAAGATGGAATCCTAGTGGGTTGGCCCACATGTGACATAACATGACATTTAGAGATGACAAACCACCTCCTCATTTCCAGTGAATATTCTAAAGGTCTTACACAGCTCCTTCAGAGTCAAGGAGATGCCACCAACACAAAAACACAATTGCCAACCATTTCCAGTAAGCTGGCAGTACCTGAAAGCAGTTCCTCCTGGGATTATTTAAAAAGCTGCTGAGGAGAGTAGTAACACATCAGAAACAAGCAGTAATATAATATCACAACAAAAAAGGGAACTTCAGAAAATAATACAAATTGTCCCAATTACCTATCAAAAGCCTTCTTAAACAGAAACAATTTTCATACTCCTTAAAAAAAAGTCACAGAGGGAGTAGACCTAATGTTTGCTGGAAGTTTGTTCCACAGACAAAAGCATGCCACTGGAAAGGCCTGGACACCTACTATGTGGTATTGAGAAGCATAGAAGACAAGCACTTCCTGGTCTGCAAGGTGTGAATGACAACAACTGGTATATGATATCTGGTATCCAATCTATAAAAGGGCTTATATATGAAATAATCTTAAAGCTAATTTGATGTCTGTCTAATAGGAAACCAGTGTGTCTCCCATTGAAAACTGAGAAAATATGGTTTCTTAACAACTGTTATAATGGCTCAAGTGACTGCATTCTGCACTAACTGAAACTGGCAAGATAGCTTTGCAGGAAGACCACTGCAGAGGGCATTGCATTAGTGAGGCAAATTTATTATTTGTGGATAAGTGACTTGGAATCCATTGGTTATTTTGTTGTTCCTATTTTAGTGTGGAATTTTATACAAGCAGAGGAACTTTTATAAGGAGCCACTGTATAGTGCAATGCCACAAAGGCATATACCAAAGTGGACATATCAGCAACTGGAAGCTGGGGGCAAAGTCTAAAAATATGTATTGTTATGCATTTGTTTGGTCTCAGCCTTGTTTACTCCAACTGGGATCTCCTTCAGCAAGGGCTTATGCCTCTCCTTTCCAAAGAGCCACTCAATACAAGACAGTAGTCATGTCTCTCTCTCTCTCTCCTTTACTCTAAGGCAATACTTGCCCCTTCCCCTGCACATGTTTAACAGTATGTTAAGATGGTAAAGGAAAGTTATGATCACAGCAGATACCTGAGAATAAAGTGTGAAGGTGTCATTAAGGAGATCACCCATATTCCTTACCACTTCTGCGGGATTCTTCCTCAACCTACATATACAGGATGGCTGAGGTAAGTCTCTTTTAATTCCTCCAGCTGTGTTCATTAGCCCACTTAAAAAGTCTACTTGACTACAGAAATGTGTACTGTGGAAGCAGAACCCCACTGAAAACAAGATGCTGTTTTCCAGCTGAACTATCCTGGGTACATATGTTGTAAAACAAATAAAGTAGCTCTATTTTGTCTTAGTTAAGGTTTGATCAATTTATGCACATCCAGTGTGCAGTCTCCACCAAGCAGGCTCATTCACATTTAGTCAGCATTTTGTCTTTGGCAATAGTGTGGCTGTATAACTGGGTATCATCTTCTTAGATCTATGATCTCTCCTTATTTATTTATTAATAATGCTGCACTCTGTGATATCGGCATTTAAGTCTGCACCTAGTTTTTAAGAGGGTGGGGGGGAGTTACAACTGCAGGTGCTCCCAACATCATATTGTGTACTGTATACATCCTGCAACATTCTGTGTAATATGATTATGGAAGTCATAAAATAGCCAATACAATGCCCAACTAAACAATAACCTCTGGTATATAGTGAACAGAAGGGGTTGCATGCTACCAAAGTGACATCAAGGTATATAATTTGTTTTTAGAATACAGCCATTAAAAATGGAATCCAGCTTTTTGTTTGTTAAATGCATTGTAGGGGTATGGGTTCAACAATCCTGTCATTAGAACTGCTATACAATCTGTTCTTGACATTCGCTCTGGGGCTACCGCAAATAGTTTCAGGGGAGCATCTGCACATGGAAACTGGACAAAGGTCCATGCAAGTCACAGCACTTACTAGATCTGTAAATTATTGGTATAACCTGTTTAATAATGCCAATATAAATTCTGTTATATGGTTACTGGCAAGAATATATTTTTAATAAACAAGTAATCTCACCCTCCCCTCAATTTATCTTAAGGAAACATGGTTTAAATGCTGTAAGTGAGCCATCCACTATTATGAACACAAAAAACATGAAGAAGAATCCATACAAAGGATACATGATGTGTCTAGGCAAGGGGAGCATGAAAAAATCATTAATTCTTCCTTGTTTCATTTATATAAAACTATGAGTAATACCTGTGTGAAGGATAGCTATTTATTTTGGTCTCAAAATGTCACACAGGAAGACTCTGTTCAGGATCAGATTTGATATCCATTTTCATTATAAGTGAGTTTATGTTACATGGCATCACTACAGAAATTTGACAAGTTGCAAATGTGATAATATTTCCCAGAGTTTTTCTACACATCTGATATTTGATTGAAACATAGAAACATAGACTTTGACAGCAGATAAGGACTGCTTGGCCCACCTTGTCTGCCCAATTCCCTACCTATTGGATAAGCTGCAGATCCTAGTGCCTTATTAAAAGGTGTAAGAAATAAATGGTTAGAAAATCATCTTGAAAGACTAAATGGCTTGAATTCATCTAAAAAACATTGTTTTTTCGTTAAATGGTAATGATAAGATGAGTATGCAAGCAGTGATCAAGTTTTATTAGGAGGCCTGTAACATTTTAAAATTGTGATAGCATTGAAAATGGGTTGTCTTTGAAAGATGGGTATCAAAAAGTGACTTAATTTAATTTTCCATGGCAGTCCAATAGTAATAGACTGTGTACTTATGTAATATAAAAAACGGATTTATTACATTTGGTAGCATACTATTTGTTATTTGTGTAGTTTTATTTTTATTGTATCTGTCTAGTTCTAAAAAGTTAGTGTTATCTTGTTTTTAGATACTGAGTGTACATCTTTTGATTATACACTGTTTTAACAATAATACTTGAACTTGTGTAATGCACATAGAACTTGTATCATGCACATATAACTTGTATAATCACATAAGGGCAAAACAAAAGAAAAATTGACAGTGCAAACCAGAAAGGAAGGCAGCTCAGTTTCTCACTGGGAGCCAAGCAAAACAAGGAAATATCTGAAGAAGTGAAGAACTTGGCTGTCCAATCCAACTGAATAAATATCCAAGACTTTGGAATGCTTAAACAGCTTTATTAGCATGTTGTGAAAGCCATGAGTAGCAACCCCAACCTGTTATTAATAAAGCTGTCTAACCTTTCCAAGGTCTTGGATATGTATTCAGTTGGACCGGGCAGCCATGTTGGGCTGGTAGTATAGCTTAGAGGTTACAGTAATGCACTGTGAATGAGCGTGGCACATCCAGCAGACCAGACCTGGGTTTGATTCTCACAGCCTCCACTTGCATACTGTGTGACTCTGAGCAAGTCACTTAACCACTCAGTGTTCCCAGGTTGCCCCTGAAAACAGGCACTTGTGCCTAGTGGGCCTTATCCGGTTACCAAAGACGAAAATAATTAAAAAAAAAAGTTCTTCACTTCTGAGTGACAAAAATCTATTATTTTCTAAAACTTATTCTTGCATATCTCACTATTAAGTAAACTAGAAAGAAACAAAACAATTTCATATTAGTATAGTATTTATTTTCATTTGATTATTTTCGACTCACTGTGACATAATGTCTTAACCACAACTACAAGTCTGCCTCAGATCCACACGCAATAAATGTCACATATGCAAAAACTAAGGAGATAGTTCACTTTTCAGAAAACTGTATTTCTGCTTCCAGCATGTGTATTTGTTTTAACAGACTTTCTTTTTTTGACAAAAGTCCAGTAGGGTGTCCAGAATCCATTTCTTTGCAGCTCAAATTTCCTTTTGCAATGTATTCTGTCTCCAGAATCTTCACTAGGTCAACATTTAAAATATCAAGTTGATCTTCTAGTTCTTCCTTAACTCTAAAATTAAATTAAAACAAAGTAAAAGTAACATTTTAGTACAACAACCTATAGCAAAGCTAACAATTTCTGAAACAGTTTCTGATAGGCATATATTTTGTGATACTTATGTCTGTTGTATTGTTCATGGATATGTTCACATTTTGCTTTCGTTCATGTGACATCAACCTACCCCATGTTGTTTTCAATATTATATGACTTCAAAGTATGTAGGAATAATTCTTTTTTCTTTCCACCCTTCTTCCCTTCCAACAAGGTCTTGATCTTATTGTAGACCAAGTGGTCTTTGTATTTTGAAAGACCCTGCAAGATATACCAAAAGGGTTAAGTCAGGCTTTTGTTCCTCCTACCTTATATACCTGAACATTTCACACTTCAATTAGCTTTTCATTTCTCAATATCCATGTAATTAAATTATTGCATAAGACTTTGCTTTGAGAAATGTTCTTTACGATTCTTTTGTTATTAGCTATTCTGCTCATGTATATGAGTCATTCAGAGAATTGCGGCACTATGTCAGAGTTTCAATGTCTCACGAATAGTCTTTGGACTGCCAGAGAGCTTGCAGGAATCCATGGCTTTAGGTGGTGTCTTTTGTTTGGGTCATCTGCAAACATTAGACAAAGAAGAAGAACTGTTTCAAGCAACATGGTCACCTTTTTAAAGAGGTTGAAACAGAGATAACTAGACTGATAATATATTCATGATAGTCATTTGCATATTATTCATGACAGGTTAATATTTAGCCCATCAAGCCTTACTGGGTAACCACTCTGTTCTTGCAATATCATCATTATATGTTTTACCTGTAAGGCATTTATTACATATTGTACAAAAGTAATATTTTCATATATGAAAACTTTTCAATTCTGATAAAAAATGTAATGAAAAAAGAGATTTTCTTTACTGTCAAAACATACAGTATGATTTATCTTACTTAAGAACAGCCTTCAAAAAATGCATTTTTATCCTGCCATCAGGAAATGAAACAAACAACGTAATGAATCAGATCAAATGACCTGTATATCTCAGACATTATTTAGAGTGGAGGATTATTATTTTTCTAATTTACATACTAATAGTAATGTTAATAATTCATTTATTTGAAAATTGGTAACTGGGAAAGGCAAACTGAAACCAAGCTTGTTTCAAAGTGTGATCCAGTGGAGGGGTACAAAGTAAATAATGAACAAGTAACAATGTGAAATATTACCAAGAATAAAAAAGACAACTACGAATTGCAAGCTAAAAAATTAATAAGTACAATGTCCAAGATACTAAATGGCAGTGCAGCCCTAAAGCATATAAATATATACAGAGGTATGTTAGGGCCCGGTTCTGAGGATTACACATAAGGGGTTCAGCCATGGCTAAAATTCAGTTGAATGTGTAATCTAGGGAGCACAGGGGCATAAAAGAGAGATGACAGACAATGGCAGGCAGAGAGGGGGAGCCCACCCAGGCTGCCCATTTTTCCCTACCTACAGTCTCACCGCAGATCATAATTTGTCTCCAGTTCTTTCTCCCTTCCCCTCTTCCTTTCCACTAATATCTTAGGCCTATCCCATGTATTCTTGAACCCCACCACTGTCTTCATCTCCAGCACCTCCAGTAGAAGGCAGTTCCAGGAATCTACCACTGTTTTTGTGAAAAAGCCTTTTCTCACAGAACCAGAATTTGAGCAGAAAGGATGCACAATGAAGCAGACATTGGGATTCCAAAGATGTCAGGGAAAGGGACTGGTAGAGAAAACAGTGATGAGTGAGTGAATAGTAAGCTTCCTACATACAGTCACCATCACCATCACAATTAAGCAATAATGCCCAAACAACAGAGCATTTCCTAGGATTCAAGCTTAGTTGGGTGGTGCTGATGGCCCAAGGCCCAAGGTGCAGTTGAAGGCTATTAACCCCAGCAAGGGAACTGAGCCCATGGAGCTGGCCCAGTTGTAAGGGCAGATGAGCAAGATCCTTGAACAAATTGTCTTCCAACAAATCTCCAACCATGTGTCTAAGAATAACCTCTTCCCTCCCTGCCAACATGGTTTCAGAAAAGGCCACAGCACCATTATCACCCTGGCCTGCTTTACTGACCATGTCATAAAGGGCATGGATAAGGGTTAACTAACTGGTGCCATGTTTGTGGACCTGACAAAGGTCTTTGACCCAGTGGACCACTTGCCCACTGCAACCACATGCTGGTTTTGGAACAATCTCCCAAGAAGATCCCAAATGGTCTGAACTAGAGGGTCTACCTTCAAATTTCTGGGTATGTCAAGTGGGATCCCTCGAGGGTCCATCCTCAGGCCCATTCTGTTCTCCTTATTTATAGACACCTCCCCCAGGACTGTAAGCAATGCCACATGCTATTCTGAGCCAATGACCCGATCCTTTTCCACTGTGCCAAATCATTAGCTGAAATCTCCTTTATCCTCATGAAGGAGTTCAGTGCTGCCCAGAGGTGGTTTCTAGCCAGCAGGTTCCTAGTCAATGCCACAAAAGACCAAGGCTATGCTTTTTAGGTTCAAGCCCATGCTCATTAATGGGGTGGCTGGTGCCAACCCCCTAAATATCCTGTTACCAGATGGAACCCCTCCTGAACAAGTCAGCCTTCAAATACCTTGAGGTCACACATAACCCCTTCCTGTCCTTTTCAGAACACATTGGGCTCACAATTAGACTTTTTAATCAGAAAGTGGGTATCAAATTCTGGCTAAAGGACCTTATGACTCCTGAAGTATGTCCGACTGTTGCCAAGGGTGCACTACTTCCCCTGCTTGTCTACTGCTCCCTCATGTACACGCAAACCTCATCCTCTAACCTGTCCAGGCTAAACACAGTCTGTAACAATATTTGTAGATTTTCTTTGATGGCTTCATCTCTACTCAGCTCTGCTCTCTTCACCAATCCCTTAGCTGGTTCTCCCCATAAGCCCACCAGAATTAGCTGCTTGGATGCTTCATTGATAAATCCCTTTGGGACTCAGAGTCTTCCCCATTGACCTACCTCCTCAAGCCCAAGATGTACACACCGTAGCCTCAGATCCTCCTCATGGTTATTCCTGGAGCTTTTCCAGGTTATCACCTGTATGTGACAAATGGCCTTCTCTACTGCTGCCCTTTGTCACTGGAACTGCCAGACAATATCATTTCACTCCCTAGATACAAATGCCCCATTCAAATCTAACTATAAAGCTGCCCTCCTGACTGTCTCAACAAGCAATGTCCCCCCAAGCCCCACCCGATACTGACAGTGGGCTCCTACAATTTGGATCAACCACACATGTTTCTTTTCATTATGTTATGTTTCTTGGAGATGCATTTGTATATTTTGGCAGCTGTGTAAATTGTCCATAATTGCCTGATTTTACTTGTTCCATACCATGTTACATCAATTGCATCTTGTTCTGTGCCTTTTTGTACTTATTGCTGACTTTCTGTTGTACTGTGTTTGCTACTTGCTTCCTGTACACTACTTGGCCTTGCCTATATATACTTTTTTGCCATAATCTGTTATGTCACATCTTGGTGGCTTGGGTCATACTTGAAAACAGTCCCTGGGACTAACACTTTAACCCAGTAAACAGATCAATAAATCATTAAATCAATCAATCAATCAATCAAATAAATAAATGATTGAGATTATAAGTCTAATCATGTTAGTATGGGAAATCAATTTTTCTTTTTAAAAAGAAAGTTTACAAATGCATGCACCACACTGCTCTTAGCCGTCCTGTACAATTCTAAGAGATTAATGCCCAGTACAGCAGCCAATCAGAGCATGTGCTGGCCTGAAGAATAATTAATTAGATTTATAATCTACAAAAAAACACAAAGACCTGCTAGTGGCAACATATACAGAAATAATGTACGGCACAACTGAAAAGGTTGGTATTCACCTCATCCAAAATCCTTGGTTGTGTAGGAATCTTCAGGTTCAGATCAACAAGATCAGTGATGATATTTCTGTTTTGCATGGAGCAGGGTTCCCCACTTAGCAAAATACTCTTTATCTGTCTACATGAAGTGCAATTTTGCAGGGAACTGCTAAGTCTCATAAAGAATGCATCACTAAAGTTGGCCTTCAGTGCCTGAAAATGCAATTAACTTGTTCTCAGAATTATTTTGATTACAGAACGTGAGGTGTAGAAAATAGAAATAATAATGCAAGAACACAATCACTATCTTACAGTCCAAAAAGAGCTCATTCTAAAACCTCTGTTCATACTTCTTTGGGAAAAATGGAAGAAATGCCTAGTATTTGTGTTTATCAAAGTCTGTTTTACACATGCATACTGTATTTCATGCTAATGCCCTAGGCTACAGCTACTGTTCTATTCCACCCCTTTCAGAACAATTGCTGCAGGTCTGCAGGGATTTGCCACGCGACTTGCAAGTTGTGATTACCATGGATGAAACTTCACAAAATAGCAGAGCATTCTTGTAAGCTCACTCTATTGTTCCATTAAACTATGGTTTTCCATAACGCAGACCTTTCTGAAACACCCATGGATGGAGGATTGCAGTGTTCTTATTCTTAAGATTCCATGGACCTTATTCTCAGTCACAGTGGGTGATGGTGCAAATGCTGCCACCTGTTTGTGCTATACGCAAAGATGTTTGCATGTTGGAGGGAGGGTCGGGCAGGTGGGGGAAGTGGTCCTCCCCTGCAATACTGTAAGAATGCAAATAAGAAATCCAGATGTTACTGAGGACAAAAGGGGTTGCAACATCAACTCACAGCATGGCATAGTGGCAGTCACATGGCACTATGCCATACTGTGAAGCCTTGTGGAATAGGCTGCTGACCAGAAATCTCTCCCTGTCCTACCCCCCATTGCCTGTGTCTCAACATTGGGTCTATTACTCTAGCTATCTATGGTTTGATGGCCTTCAGTGCTTGTATTAAAGCAGCTGCTCCACTCCTCCAACTGTAGTCCTCCTTGGTATTCCATTGGTGGACCCTCCTTCCTTGTCCTAGTCCAACAAAAGTGCCACTCCTTTGTGGCATGTCTTTCCCAGAGCATTCCCCCACTGGTTGCTTTTTACTAGTTGATGTGGTTTGATCATCCTTACTGTGTACCTCTAGAAGTTTGACAATCAGGCTGGTTGTAGGAGGCTGTGACCAGCACTGGTGGTCTACAACTCTTCCAAGCATGGGTCTGCATTCTATTAGCCTGGCAGCCCTGGTCCACTTTCCTGCATGATCACGCATACTTTTGTGACCATGCAGCAAGGGTTCACATTCAGTGCTGAGTATCGCTAATTGGGGTCACTAAGTTGCCAGTGGTGCTAAATTGTCACAGTGACCACTATGTGGGACAGTATACAGGGCCCAACATGTTATCTCAGAGGTGCTATTGTCATCAAATCATTCATTATCCATTGGGAACTCCATTCCACTGTTGGCAAGGGCAGCTACAGTACCTGTCTTAAATAAGTAATTATGCAGTGGATTTCATTTAATTGTTAACATTTCCTTTACAATTGCATTTTAGAAATTGTCAGCTTAACAATTATAGTAGTAACTGCATGTAGGAGCATTCTGTCCCTACTATTTCCTGTCACGTTGGTATGCGTTTTACATATATTAAATTGTCATTTAACCAATTAGAGGGAAATGTCCATGTACAAAGGGACCCCACCTCAGTGTGAGGCAGGGCCCGACTGGAACTTTCAAAAAATGTACCTTTTTTTAATCTCTGCCTTTGTTATATATTAGTAATTTATCTGGTTGATCCTACCTCCCTCTGTGTCATGTCACAATTCAGTGCCATGAGTGGCATGCCCACCACCACCACCCGTGGCTGTTCTGATAATGACTTGTCATGCGGGTGAGCAGCTGTGGGTCTGTCCTATTGATCTATGTATGCCTGCAGTTTCTAATAGCTATGGTTTGGAGCGTACATGTCTTGGTGCTATACCGAGACCAGGTATAGACTGGTAGTGAACTCTTAGCCCCATCCTTACCATCTCTGGTGCTTATTACTTTCACCCATAGGATCCCTAGTGTACAGCTCCTGTGGCTGTGGTGGATTTAGCTGGGGTGACAGGGTCCACTCCTCCAGTCCACAAGTGTGGGGTGAGGACTAGCCAGTAGGTTCTATGGCACTCAAGAGACATGGTATAATTAAGCAATAATGCACGACAGGGTGTGGTATATCGTGGGATATCGTCACGCCTCGGGTGGTTGGGCACGAGGCCGCAGGCCGAGTGCATCCAACGACCCAAGAAGTGATGATATCCTACGATATACCACACCCTGGAGTGCATTATTGCTATTATGAACAGGAATTCAAGTTTTAGCAGTAAAAAAAAAAAATGTTTAAATCCTTCTGAAAAAAAGGTATTTTCTGAGGTGGTGGAGGAGTACTTTTTAATAAAGTAGTTCCTGGAGGGCTCTTTGGGCAGCTGTTGTAAATTGAGTTTGTGTAGAGGAGGTCTGGAGTTTATGTCTCCAGTAGGTGGTGCTGCTGTTTGTTGCTTGTGATGTGTATGCTGTAGCGATGTTTCTTGAGTATTGTAGGTCATCCTCCACCTCCACGTCATTGCCCTGCGAGAGTTTAAGGGTACACTCGCCACTCGCTATCCCTCTGTAGTCTCATCTGGTACAGTGAAAAGTACTAGCCGAGCCGCGCTTCGTACAGCTAACACTGGAGTGAAGGGGGCAGCCTTTTACTGTGAGTTAAACGGGGGAATATGAGATGTCACGGGTGGGTTGATGATGCGACTGTTTTACTGGCTGTTAAATGGGAAAGTGGTATCTGGAACCAGGAACTAGAGGAGCGGGCTGGTCGGCAGCTGTTGTTTTGTATTAGTGACTTTTTTCAGTTAATTTTCCATGATGGTGGTTCTATTGTTTGGGCGTGCACATATCGGTTTGAAATTAGGCTGCGAGTTGCGTTTAAAGTTGAGAGCTGCTGTTGCTGTTGGAGGAATTTTTCAAACTAAGCAGTGAGAAGGCTAGTGACCGGAGGTTTTCTGAAGCCGCGATGATGTAGCCCGATATCATCACGGCTTCGAAAACCTCTCGGCCAATCAGAATCGTCCATTTACGATCGCCGGTTCATAATTAAGCAATAAGGCACAACAGGGTGTGTGTTATTGTGTAATAACATCACTCCTGGGGTGGGTTGAAACACGAGGTAAAGCTGAGTGCTTCCACCACCCCAGGAGTGTCGCTATTACACAATAACACACACCCTGGAGTGCCTCATTGTTATACAAAAAAAAAATTTAAAATGTTTTTAGTAGATTTTTAGTGAGCCACTATATCTTTGTTTCCTAAGAGAAAAGAAAAGAAAAGAAAAGAAAAGAAAAGAATCAAGCAAATAATCAATACAGCGATGTTATACTGAGATATCATCACTGTCTCAGGCACACATTGACCAATAAGAGTCAAGGATTTTTTCTTACCATTGTATAATTCTGCTTGCTGCAAGTTTTTTCCTGCTGTTTTTCCTGTCCCCATCAGGCACTAGCAATGATGTCATCAGGTATGCGTGTGTATGTTATCGCATGGCTATGCATTGCACAAGGTGGCCTCCTCCATTGCACAAGCTGGCTTACCTGCACTACTTCCTCTTGTCACCCAGATGGCAGCATTGCAGTGGAGCCAGCAGCCATCCCTCCCTGGAGGAGGCGTTCATTCTTTGGGATGTTCAATCCTCCTCTACTCGGCCAGCTCCTATGCTTGTTCATGAACCTTGGTTGCTGGTATTGTGAGTCATAGCCCCACTGCTGCACTGTTGGACCAGTCCTGTTAACTGGTAATTATTCACTAAAGGAATAATGCACGACAGGGTGTGTGTCGTGCTGGGATAACATCACGCCTGGGGTGATTAGGCACAAGGCCACAGGCCGAGTGCGACTAATCACCCAGAAGTGACGTTATCCCAGCACAACACACACACCCTAGAGTGCATTATTCCTATTATACAATGGCTTGTTGTTACACATAAAATGAAAAAAATAATTTTAAAGAATGTTTTTATTTGTGTGGAAAAATATTTTAGTTTCTTAACAGGAGATGCAAAAAAAGAGATCATCCTGATCACGCTGGAGCCCGTCCATATTGGTTCACAGTGCTGAGACTAGACCCGTGATGTTATGCTGGGATAACATCATGGGTCCAGTCCCAGACTGACCAATCAGAGTCCAGGAAATTTTCTTGCCATTGTATAATAATCCATCAACAAGCTGATTGGGTTGAATATAAGTCAGTTTGCATCTGTATCCCCTCCCTCAGGACACGGTTGAAGCAGGAAATATTTTCTAGCCCTCATTTCCCTGTCAACAAAACAGTAACTAAATAGATAAAATCATTTACCTGGTAAAACAGTCTCAAAAAGACTGGATTAGAATCATGAGTCATGTCATCAGCCATGATATGAGCTACGCAATGGATCAATAAGAGCGTAAGGCCACCAACTGATTCAAGATGCTCATGTCGAATGAACAAAGTTTTCTGGGCTTGCTAAAACAGAAATATTAAAATTACAATGAATGAGGGAACCTAGGCATTACATATTCTATCTTGTACATATTTTGTAGGAAGACAGTGTAGCACTGTGGTGCAGAACTATTAACCAGGAAATTGCAGTTTGAATCCTACCACAGCCACTGGCTCACTGTCAGAGTAGAGAAATTCACCAGACATTTCCATTCTCTACGTCCCCTGCTGTATTTTTAAAATATGGTGGTAACAGGACCCCACTGGAAAATGGCACATCTTTGTTAGAGTGGCCTTCTTAAATAAATTGTAAACTGGCTGTCTGTCTATATATCTAGTGCATTTATTTGTCTGTCTACCTATCTAGTGTACCTATCTGTATGTTTATTTTGTCTCTGTGTCTGTCTATCTGTCTGTCTAGTGCATTCATCTGGCTCTGTCTAGTGTATCTATCTATCTGTATGTCTCTATATCTTGTCTGCCTGCCTGCCTGCAAGGCTGTCTGTCTGTCTGTCTGTCTGTCTATCTATCTATCTATCTATTTTATCTGTTTGTCTATTTATTTTGACCTATCTGTTGCATCCAGCTGCATATCTCTAGTGTATCTATCTGTATGTCTATCTATTCTATTGTATCTGTTGCTGTCTGTCCATCAATCTGTGTGTGTCTGCCTGTCTCTATCTGTCTGTCAGTGTCTATCTAGCGATCTGTGTCTGTCTGTCTGTTTAATGTGTCTGTATGCCTCCTGTCTGTATCTATCTGTCTGTCTGTCTGTCTATCTATCTATCTATCTATCTAGCTATCTGCTGTTTCTATCTAGTGTGTCTGTCTGTCTATCTATCTATCTATTGTATCAATGTATGTCTATCTAGTCTATCTGTCTTAGAGACTCTGATAATCATAAGTGACACAAGCACAACCCATATAACAATAATATAAATCAGTAATACTATTAATACTGTTGAAGATTATTGTTTTTTTTTTAAAGGGAACTTGAATTTTTAAAATCAAAATGGTTTACATTATAGAAAATAATGGAAATTCCTGCGTGTGGACCGGACTATGCCAACTTAACATAGAACTTCAGCATTTTATAACTATTTGCATTAGACACCCTATAACAGTCATATGATTGTCTGGAATGTTTATAAATAAACAATTCTAATTAGCCAAAAATGATGTTATGATTTAGATTTCATTGTTTAATGTATGTGTATCTTGTAAACACATTTCGGTCTAGCCAGACACCAACAAATTTATAATTGTCTGCCCCCTTAAAAGTGTACTTGTCCTGGATTAATATATTAGCTTACTGGTGGTTTTGGAGAGTTTTTGAATAGATCTGTAAGCAATAAGACATGACAGGGTGTGCATTGAACAGATATTACCACATGCCCAGGGGCGTAGTGAGGCATGAGGCCACAGGTTGAGTGCCTTCGGCCCCTGTAAGCACAGTAATATGTGTTCAGTGTACACCCCATCATATTTTATTGCACTTATAAAATGGGTTCCTTTTTAAAAATATATTTTTTCACCCAAAAAAGCTATATTTTATATATCTAAACCCAGAAATGATTATGTTAATTTTAGGTAAAATAATTCTTCCACCTGCTTCCTGATGATGTCATTGTATTTTGCCACAGGACATGTGTCCTACCATATTGTGGTAGCCATAGTTTTGCTATGAAGTTCACCCCCCCAATGCAGGTCTTGTAGTGAGCCTACAACTGCAAGTTATACTGCTACTATTATGTGGGGGACTTTATTTGTGAACATTTTCTTTTTTTTTTCTACTGACTATATGCCAGATCCCTTCATGTCTATTGTAGCAACCTACACTTCCCCCAATTGAGAGAGTGAGGGAGTTGAGCTGTTTGGGTCTGCATTTTGAAAAGGTCTATGGTATTATTGAACGTTAATTTAAAAAAAAAAAAAACAGCAATGTAGACTTTTTGTTAGACTGTGGACTAGCCAGAGCAGCCAGTGACTGAGAGAAAGTAAAGCTCAGCAGCGTGACTCGGGAGAAATCATTCGCTCTCTAACTTTAACAGCTAGGATTGGGTGTGGTATCAAAGAAGTGGCAGCACGATGTTATAAACAGTTTGGGATCATGTGTAAATTAATTAAGAAATGTATTTGTTGGGTTTCATTCTATTTAGTTATTTTTTTGTGGTAAAAATGTTGTCAAATATGCTTAATGAGGCCTGTGTGCTGTTACATTTTCCTAAGATTAAAAAACAAGTGGCAGAATTTGAAAACAGAGCATTCTAGCCACAAACTGATTTTTTTTTTTTTAATGTGTCCCTGCTTTTCAGGAGTTGTTTTTTTAACTCTGCATCAAACAGATTTGATGCACAGATAAAAACCTATCAAATTGCAGGCTCTTCTCTCCCCATTTTACAGAAAATGCATAACATTTGTCTTTTTTTTTATTTATCATCAGATTGTTAACTTCATATCACTTCTTGATCTGTGCAGAATTTTGAAATTCTGCTTATGCTGGAATTCCATGGAATTTTTGAAATTCTGACTAATTTTACTGAATTCTCCTGGAAGCAGAATTCCAAAACTCTAAAAGCATTTTTTTTTTTCAAATTGTAGATTAGTAATCCATGATTTACCTAAACCATGGAATAGTATTCAGCCATTTACATAAATCTCGGATTTATGTTTCACAAACCATGACATACTATTCAGCATATTTTGTAATCTGTTTACAGTTATTCCATGGTTTACATAGAAATGCTTTTCAGAATTCTGTGGAATGAAAACTAAAATTGCAAAATGCATTTCAAAAGTGGAATTGCCCTTTTGCAGAATTCTACAAGCAACTGCACATTATGCACAGCTCTAACCACTTCTATATATTACCAACATATATTTGCAATGCATTTATCTATTTTTGTAATTCTGCCCCCCAAAAGGATCATTGCATCATATGTATATAGGCACATTTTTCATTGGGAGCATAATTTAGGGAGGTCATTTAAAACATTGTAAAGAATAAAGGTTCTAATACTGAACCTTGAGATACACCTATTTTTATCATGATTTAGTAGTTGCCGTATTGGTCCTTGCAAGAATAGATCCAGAAGCAAATGATTTGATACCTTTTAATGGACCAACATAGATGTAACAACAAGAACAAAGTGCTCTAGCTTTCGAACCAACCAGTCCTTCTTCAGAGTCATGGCAGTTGTTTAGAAAATACAATACTTTTAATAGCTAGATAATGCAGAGAAAAATAGAAAACTTCCCCATTGCCTAAAATACTTTAAAATAGAAGATGATGCTGAAAGAACAGCAGCACATTGCGCCAGTTCACGAATTTGCCAAGCTGTTATAATATAGTTAGCTCTATTGCACATGTTTCACTGATATAAGACATTGTTGAGGCAGACACTCCCAACCTCATGGCTTGATTTGGGAGTTATCTGCTTCAGCAGTGTTATCTTATGTCAATTAAATTTATGTGCAGTAGGATTTTTATGTTTGTTGCACTGAGCACATCTTAACCCAAGGTTCATTCGGACTGAGGGCAGTATTGTACTGTTTAACTTCTCTGACATCATCTTCTGTTTTTTTTTTTTTTTTTAAATGAGTATTTTAAACCAATGGGGATTTTTTTTTCTGTTTTTCTCTGCATTATCTAGCTGTTATAAGTATTGTATTTTCTAAACAACTGCCATGAGCTTCTGAAGAAGGACTGGTTGGTCCGAAAGCTAGAGCACTTTGTTCTTGTTGTTACATCTATGTTGGTCCATTAAAAGGTATCAAATCATTTGCTTCTGGATCTATTTTTATCAGTAACATATCCAGAAGATTGTGTTAGTCCTATTTAATGAGTCACTGGTAACAAGCAAAGTGATGGTGGACTGGAGGGTAGCAAGCACTGTCCCCTGCACAATTATGGGTGAGGATAGGGAAACCCAGGTAATTACAGGCAGTGAACCCAACATCAATAGCTGGCAAGCTGCTGCAGTAAATTGTAAAGGAATAGATAATGGATTTCCTAGAGGAAAACAACTTTATGAATAGGACTCACCATGGCTTCATCAGGAACTGGGATGCATTAAACAAACTTGATTGATATTTTCAACTCAGTGACAGAACATGGGTACTGGACAGTCCATCAATGTTTTGTACCAGGATGTCAGCAAGGCCTTTGATTTAGTGATGCACAGTAGATGGTAGGGAATTTAGGACCAAGGACAGGGCTGACAAGGTGGATGACAGATAGGACTCAGAATAGTCCTGAGTGGCACATTTTTTGATGTCAGAGAGTCACAAGTTGTGTGCATAGGGTGCCTGTTTTGAGTGGATAATATTTAACCAGTACATTATATAAGGCCATGTTCAGACTACAGCATGGTAAGTTGTAACGTTTTAGAAAACATTTCACACTTACTGTGTTGCCACATCCAGATCTTGAGCTGCCTTGTTGTGGCATGGATAAAACACCTGGGCTGCACATAGAGCTCTGATTGCACTCAGAGGGGGTTTCAAAATACACTTTTTGCTGAAACCATCTTATCATGCTGGGCAGCTGGGGGACTGCATCAACTATGACACCACTATGAATCTGGACTACCAGGTAACATAGTTGTACAGTACTTCAAAACCATTTCCTAAACCATGTTAAAGCCCAAGTTGTATCAAGGCTTTGACACAGTTTTTGATTCCATGTTTGAACCCACTTACAGTGCAGATGTGTTACACAGACTTAAAGCAGTTTAAACTACTTAAATTGTTTTAAGCCATATAGTCTAAACTAGGGCTAAGGAACATAGAGTGAGGCTTACAAGGTAAAGTGATACTGTTCACAGAAGACATAAAACTATACAGAATGCATTTAAAAGACTTGAAAAAATAGCTAAAGTATATACAGCATTGTGCTTGAAATGAATTATTTAAACCTTACAGATTTTTAAATGTGGTTAGTAATCAATTTATTTAATCTGGCTCATTCCCAGAATTGTAGTTCTCATCTCTAGATTACAATATATGGAATCACTGTAGATGTTATAAATGAAGGCTACTATTGGGGTCCCTTTTTAAGATGAACTCTGTTATAATGAATTTTCCAATACAGGGAATTTTTTCAAGATCCAAATTTATTTATGTACACCTGGGAAACAAAAACCCAGGGGAAGAGTACACAATGGGGGGTGAGATACTAACAACAACAAAAATGGAAAGGGACCTGGGGGTAGTCATATCAGATTACCTAAAGGTGGGAAGCAATGTGAGAGGGCAGCAAGGAGGGCTGGGGGATACTGGGATGCATAGGAGAGGCATCACCAGTAGAAAACAAGAAGTTATTATCCTCTGTACAGACAGCTGGTGAGACCCCATCTGAGTACTCTAGCGCAGTTCTGGGAGACCCAATATCTCCACAAAGACATAGACAGGATGGAAGCTGTCCAGAGGAGGGCAACTAAAATGGTGCAGAGTCTGCACTGGAAGACATATGAAGAGAGACTTAAGGAGCTTAATATGTATAGCCTCGAGGAAAGGAGGGAGAGGGGGGACATGATAGAAACTTTCAAGTACCTCAAGGGAATCAACAAAGTCCAAGAAGGTAGCATCTTTCAAAAGAAGAGGTGTGCAAGAACAAGAGGGCACAATTTGAAGATGGGGGGCGGCTCAGAGGTAATTTAAGGAAGTATTTTTTCACAGAGAGGGTTGTGGATGCATGGAACGGCCTTCCGGAGGAGGTTGTGGAGTCAAAATCAGTGGTGGAATTCAAGCATGCATGGGACAGTCATAAGGCAATTCTGGGGGTGGGGGTAAGAAGAAGTAGGCTGCTGGTTAACTAGGATCTGCAGCTTATCCAGTAGGTAGGGAAATGGGCAGACTGGGTGGGCCAAGCGGTCCTTATCTGCCATCAAATTCTATGTTTCTATGTTTCTATTGCACTCTCTTGCTGTACAGGTACATGTCCGTATTCATAGGACTAATAGCTTGGTCTAATGGCATTAGCATAAGTGTTATTTTATTTTCAGTGCACAAATAAATTAATAATGTTCCACTGAAATGTTCAGCCCTCTTTTAGGAGAATTTTTTTCCTTGGTAAACACCAGTCTGTCTTAAGGGGGACTGCTACTGTACATAACAATAAGTCAATCACGTGGATAATTTTTTTTTTTAATGCTAAGTTATGGTGCAATCAGAGTGCTCACACAAAAAACAATTGAAACTTACTTGATAGAAGAAGGACTTACAAAATACATTTCCTCTGTAGTTATTAAAAGGTAAACTAGAAGCAACATGAAAGTCGACATCTGGAGCCTGAAGGAAATGAGAACATATACTTTAAATACTAGCTAAAGTTTCTAATAGAAAGGCCCCACCTGGCAAACACAATTTAAAATTACAGCATTAGCAAGACAAAGGAAACAATGAATTATGCCATTCTGAGTTATGTGATATTGCAGGTATTGCAGTACTTAAAAACATCAGTATCAAATAAAAGGTTAATTGCTACAATTTCAGAAAGCCTAAATATAACTATTGTGTTACACTGCTGACATTATCTACTGTAACTTCTAAAACAATTCTTTATAACTTTACCAAGGCATGATACAGAACCCTAGCCATTTGCAATTTACTAAAAAATCTGATCTGGGCTATTTGCATGAGTGGTTTAGAACTGACTTTTGGTCAATTAGAGCATGGTTCAACTGGATAGAGATGCCCCTCACTCATTCAGTGGATATCATTACTCTAATTTATTATATTATGTATGGTAAAAAAAAATCTAGTCTCATAGAACCCGAAGTGTTATGGCTAAGTAGCCACTTCATCATGGTAGTAGTCCAGAAAAACTGTGTCACAGAAAGTATTTTCTTCTATTGACAGTCATCTCACATGTAAGCCTTTTCATGTGGCTACTGCTTTAATACACTCACAGCCTGTCTCTTGTATTTTCTTTATTTTGCCAGAAGCAGACTGGGTTAAGAAACATGTCTTCATCTATGGATACAATACACCATCAAAAAGAAGCAATACAATGCTCTGTGTACATGAACATTTGTAACTAAAATACAGACTAGTGTCATTAGACAACAAGAAAACATTGCCATCTTGAAGGGACACTGTCAGCTTTCTGTGGAATTTCAGTATCTGTGTGAGCAATGTGCCTGTTGCCATCTCTATATCTTCTAATGGCATATATGTTGCGTAATTTGCATTACAACTGTATATATTGATATGTTTTAGTGAAAAATTAATTTCAAAAATGACCCAACCTTATGCTCTGCCACTTAGTACTCCTGTGCATCCACGATTGTAATATTGCACAGAGCCATGGATAAAGTCATGCTTGAACAAGTCAATCATTTTTGAGGTTATGAAGATGTGGAGTTAACTGAACTTGGCAATGTAACTCTTATTTCAAAATGAGCATCCTAACCCATTAAATCCAATGTTTGAAAAGTGAAGCTGCGACTCAAGGCATGTGCTTCAGGGTCGATGATGAATTTGAATATTAATGTTAAGTAAAAATCTTATTAAATTTAAAATATATCAGGAAACAATTTGATGTACAAAGGCTGATAATGCATTACCTAAATGCGTGGGGATAAAAATTATTGAAATTCATAGTTCAGACTCATTGATATTGAGTTCAGACAATGAATAATCAACTCAGTAGTGATGAAGTTGCTTTAAAGTTTAGTGGTGACTGACTTGTACTTTATTCTCTTGACAGTCACATTATTGCTTCATCTAGTGAGCCGCCAAGCACATTATAATTTAACTAAACTCCCTAACAAACCTTAACTTTCAAACATGTTGCTACCAATGTTTAAAAAAGAGAAAACAAATAAAAATAAGGTAGTTTGTAGCATATATGCGAGATAATATGGTTGACTCTGTGATGATACAGTTAACTTACATTTATATGTTCTTTAAGAAACTTAATTACGGAGATGCCATGTTGATAAACTACAAATTCTCTTGCAGAAAGATTATCTGTATGAAGTGGGACTAACTCTCCTTCACAAATCCATTGGGCATCCAACAAGTCTATGAAAGACTCAGTAATATCTGCAAAGAAGAAATACAAAGTTTAATTTTGTTCTTTTCAGAAATATTTCTTTGACACTTTCAGTTCTGGCTACCAGTACACCCCCTAAATTGCATTAGAATAAACAGAATATATTCAATAAATGAGGAAGGTAAGTTCTACTACTCATAGTGTGCAGGAATATATACCATATCTGTTCAAGTTATAATTGGCCATAGTCAACATGCCTGTGGAACTCAGGTTTTGCACAAATGGGCACACATAGGCAAATTTATATACAGTAACACAAATTAATTTTTTCAAACTATGTACATATCAGGATTAGCCAAATGAAATTTAGTATCTTCTTTTGATGCAAGTCCTGGGGGGAAACAGGCTACTGAAATTAAAATATCCCATATAAGCTGGAATACCCAATTTTAAAATCATGTAGAAACTGTCTAAAATAAGATACACAGTGTTGTGCTAAGAATTTATTTATATCTTTGGTAACTGGGTAGGTGCATTGATCAAGAGGACCGTTTTCAGTCATGACCTGAACCACAAACATGGCACATTAAGCAATGCAAATACAGGGAAACACACCATAGTACAGGTAGGCTTCAAACATGAGTATAAGAATTATAGTACATGGGGTCTTTATGTAAAGAAGTTATATTTGATACATGGTGCCATTTAAGGCCAGCAGACAGGTGAAATACATAGTCACAAAAACACAGAGATCATACACATGGTGTCAAATTATTGGATACAATAAAAATAAAGTAAAACTGCATTCAGGTAAACAGTCAGCATTCAGGGAAACAGTAGTAAACAGGTCATCAGGCAGATGAGTACTCATAATACAGTGCAACAATCCACTCTAAAATAAGAGCAGTGGCAAAAAACAGTAGGGAGGCAATATCCTTAGCCACACTGTGGGATGGTGGGGGCAGGAGATGGAGGGAAGTCTCAGGAGAGGGTGTGACCCAGCCATAGGTGGGGGGGGAGGATTTGGATGCCCAGGATTACCCGGGTGCACAGTGGCATTTGGCTTCAGACTGTAAAAACCACATATGATACATTAAAGAGCAATTGACACATCTAGGTTGAGATGTGCCAGTAGCGCCCTCCTCTGCCTACAGTACCTCCCGGTATGTAGAGTACTGCAAATGGAAGTACTGTAAGGCAATATTCTATAGTACAGATGCGGCAGAGCACAATGCGTACCCCCACCTCAGCCTCGGGTCCCCTTTCCGATCCAAGCCTGAGGATGACATGAGGTCGGGATGGGGATTTGGTAAAATTCCATTTTGTGGGTGAAAGTACTGCAGAATTGGCATTTCACTGGTGAAAGTGGCATTTCACCAGCAAAATTGCAGCAAAATGCCAATTCCATAGCACTTTTGCCGGCGAATTTGAATTTTGCCAGGTTCCCATCCCTGACCTCACATCATCCTCAGGCTTGGATTGGGAAGGGAACCTAAAGCTGCAGTGGGGGTGGGCATTGTGCTCTGCCACATCTGTGCTGTAGAATACTGCCTTACTGTACTTCCATTTGCAGTACTCTCCATACCAGGAGGTACAGTAGGCAGAGTACCAAGACGTGTCAGTTGCTCTTTCAAATATAGTGTCCAATTTTCAGCTGCAATATTGTAGGCTGAAAAATGGGGAAAAATGCACCCTGCTGCATCAATCAAAGGCTTACTATACTGAGAACAAATGATCTGAGCTGGGGGTCAGAGACTCCCCGCGGCACACAGCTTAATATTTAAATTAAGGCACCCAGATGTTACTGTGTGCAAACATGGTGTGCACACAGTAATGGCATTGAATACTGCCGCATACATGTGTGTGCATGGTGTAGCGCCATGAATATACCTTCATGTGTGGTATGAGCTCTCAAGTCAAACCTCATGTCCCATGGCTTGTACCTTTGGGCTGCTTCTGGCCCTTTTCTGATCTACAATTGACCATCCCCCATGCACTTCATGGTAATCCATTGGGCTCCCAAACCATGGTAAGATCTATTCTTGTCCCTAGCAGTTTAGTGGCAACCCCTTCCCTAGCCCCAGTAGCCTGGAAGACTAATAAACAAAACTGGACACACACACAACTTCTCTCTCCACCTAACATTATGCACACCTGGCGTAGCACTCTAATGTCCCTACCCCAGTTTTTCTAAGTAAAGTTAGGAGCTGGCACAAAAGTGCTGTGTCAGGTATGCCAGCCATGGTTGTCAGTGTGAACAGTATTTTGAACTATTTACATGCCAACTCCCCTTCCTCAATGAACCAGCATACTTGTGATGTATGCAGGTGCAGACAGGCCCTCCAATCCTTTCTGTGTATTACTCAAGGAGGTCGCAAGCAAAGGACCAGTACTTAATCACATCACACCAATTTAATGATAGTCTCTTGTGACTGAAAATTGAACCCAGAATGTATAAAAGACTCACCAATAGGACTAACACATTTGTAAAGCAAGAAATACTGGAATTCCTAGAGGAAAATAACTTTTCAGACAGGACTCAACATAGGTTTATGAGACGTAGACCCAAATGACTGATTTTTCAACTTAGTGACCCAGGTAAAAGATAGGGACCAGCCAGATGATGTTCTGAACCTGGACATCATCAACTAAGTTGAAAATGGCACCATTTCAGATAATTTTATTTTTGATCACAGCCCTTACTTTTTTATGAACAGAGTCTTAAAATGTAAATGTTGTTATTGAAAGAACTGTCTATTTAGAAAAATATAAATCTACAGTTTCTCATTGAAAATATGTACTTTGCTATCTTTTGAAGGTGGAATTTTCTCACATAACAATTGCAGGGTTATATTAAAGTTGGATTACTAGTAGACTGTGAAGTAAAGTTGAAAATCTACCACTTTAACTGCACAAGCAAAGCAATTATTAAAAAAGTAGAATATCTTTCCCTAACAAATTAAAATACAATTAATAAAGTAGCTAATTTCTTATTTAATAAAACCAAATACATGTTGTTTAATTTTGATTTATTCAGGTGCAATTAAATATTTTAATTCCACTAGAATTACAATTTTACATTGTAAAATAATTGATACCCTTTTTTTTCCTCATAATGGTTTACAGTGACCATAAAGAAAGAGATTTGTATTAGAATTACAAACCATTTGGTAATTAGAAATTGGTACATTACTTGCATTGCATATGAAGTACCGTATTTTTCTGACATTGTTATTTGAAATCCTTACCAAGAGACTCCATTTCTTGCTTGTGTTTGCTTGGGCGATGACTTTCACTCTCTAACTGCACTGATCCTATTACACTTGCTTTCGGCTGGTCATCTACCTCATTCAGAAGTTTAAGAAGTGGAGAAAATTCTGACAGTTTGCCCCAGTCTTCTGTAGGAACAACATAGTGTGTCTTAACATAACATTTTTTGTAACATGGTATTTTGAAACGTTTTTAAAAATTTCCTTAAAACCAACTGCCCTGAATAGGCCATCACCATATGAATTTTCGATGAGGTACGCAGGGCACTGATAAACAAAGAATGTCAGTTATAGCCAAACCTTCACTGTCTTGGGCTGCACGGTCACTGATCACTGGTCACAGTATGTCACTGGTCAATGAGAAGTAGAGAGTACAAAAAAGGAAAACACTTGATACTTATTTTCATTTATTATTTGTATTTATTTTCATGTCTATTCAGGGATTGGATGCTGGGATATCGACAGGTGCTATCTTCATAGACCTGTCCTAAGCATTTGACCTTGTGGACTATTTCTACCTCATTCATGTGAACTATCTTCTTACACAGCTGCAAGGCATCGGTCTTGATGTCCATGCCCAAAACTGGTTCAAGAGCTACCTAACAGGTCGCTCCCAGAGGTCATTTGGAAGGGAGAGAGCTCTATCAGCCTCCCTTCCCATAAAGGAGGGTGTTCCTCAGGGCTCTATTCTAGGCCCCCTCCTGTTCTCTCTCTTCACAAATAACTTAAACCGTCACTGTGGGGATAGCTCAGTAGTTCAATATGCAGATGATACTGTCACCTACCAATCCAGGTGTACACCACATGATCTGGGCCCTCTCCTACAAGGGGACCTGAACACACTTGAGGCCTGGATTACATCTAACAAAATTATCCTTAACGCAGCTAAAACAAAAGCCTTGCTGTCTGGCCCAAGATCCCTCGGCCAGGACAGGGCCAGTTCCCTACAACTTACTTCCCTTGCCAGCAAACAAATAGAAGTAGTTGACAACATTAAATACCTCGGGCTAACAATTGACCAAGGTCTCACCTTTAAGCCCCATGTAGACCAGGTAACTAGGTCTATCCACGTCAAACTCGACACCTTGTACCAGCTAAGAAAAACAACTTTTCCTGAAGGCAAGACGAGCATTTGCCTTTAGCATCCTCCTACCCACATTAACTTATGCTGCCCTGGTAATTCAGGGTATTGCAAAGGGTGAGGTTGGCAGGCTTCAGGTCCTATACAACAAGGTGGTGAGGTTTGTGACAATGTGTCACCCAAGAAGCCACTCCTGCATCTCATTAGCCCAACTGCAATGGCCTTCCTTCATGGCTTGGCTACAGTATCCCTTGCTCTGCCTAGCTTACAAATTACAGAGCCTGGCGGTCCCACCAAGCCTAACAAGATTCATCACGCCCAAGCCTAACCCCCAAATGCTCAGGACCTTGGGTTAGTCCCTACTGGCAATCCCCAGAGTCAAGACCCACATGGGAGGCAAATCTTTCACACTCACAACTTCCAAATTGTGAAACACCCTCCCACCTTTGGTACAGGAAGTCCCTACACTGTTAAACTTTCGTATAAGGCTTAAGGCCCATTTGCTCAGGACTAGCTCTTGCCATTGTGAGGGTATAGGATAATCACCCCTGATCCCAACCACAACACTCACCCCACTCTCCTCTCACCTACAGACAGCCAATCTTGCCTTGATTCTCTCAGGGGTTGCACTTATGACCTACTAATTGATAAATTGCCTGTACTGTTATCCTCATTATCGTGTCTACTTGTTGTTACCTTGGCTCACCTGACTGTATATATTTTACTCTTTCTGTTCCCCGGGTTGCCCCTGAAAAAGGGATCTTTGGGCCCCAGTGGGCCAACCTGGTCATCAAAATTCAATAAATAAATAAATAAAATAAAAAATGTCTGACAGGACAAAAGTGAAAATAAATAATTTATTTCAATGTTAGGTGGGTGATCAAAAAAGGAAAACACTTGATACTTCCATGTTTATTGAAATGACAGAAATGACAATTACTCACATGCAAGCAATTTCCATATGACAATGTGAAACAGGACAGAGGTTGAGGTTTTATAGTCATATTAACATCAGTGATAGATCCTTAAGTGAGAAATAAATCATAGCAGCAGCACTACTACTAATAACCTGTACACTGTTGTTTTTCAGTCAGTGCACAATAGATTTACACATGGAGCACACACAATGCTTCTATGTGTAGCATTCCTACACTTCTTTCTTTTTTTTTTTTATATTTTCCACTCTTTATCCTGGTGTGTCCTCTGTCAGGCTTCAGCCCTGGTCATGGCCCCTGGGACTTCCACCAACCATCCATTGCTGCTACCTCCCCAGTTATCCCCAGCTTGCCCCCCAGAGGGTGGGATTGCAGCACTGGATCCCCATATCTGAGCCATGGAACAGTATCTGGTCAGGGAGTGCGGCGATGGCAGGCTAATCAAAGCCCCAAGGAAGGCTTCACAGAGACAGAGGGCCCATCCCTCCTGTTCCTTTTTTCCATTGTTCTTGGAGGTGGGGACATGCAATGATGCCAGTGTCCGTGCCGCCTCCCTGTGTGTAGGCGCTGGTAGCATGGTGACTCCTGGCCTCCATAGAGTCTTCTACACTAGGCGCTACCCACCCTCCCCTGGAAGGAGAGGCCGTCCATGGGATGCTCCATCTTTCTCCCCCGGCTGGTCCTCCTATGACCCAGGTCCATTTCTGAACCTGGGTTGCTGGCACTGCAAGCAGAAATCCAACCACTGCACTGGTGGGCCAGCTCCTACACTTCTTTCTGCATCCCTTCTTTTGTATAGAGTAATCACAGCATCCCACCATTCCTTCAAAACTTCTACTGTTCTTTTTTTGCAAAAATACTATATTGCCGGCCCAGTGTCATGGGGGGCTGAGGCATCATGCCTTACCTCTTGCCACATCGGCAACCAGTGTTCACGGTGTGAGCGGGTTGTTGGGGATTGTCAATGGAGGGAGAGGATCAAGTGTCCAGGGAACAGATCTCCTCTCCTGGGGAGGGTGGGGAACAGAGACCGGCACCTACCTTACAGCCAGTGGAGGCTAGGTGTTGGCATGCTGTGTCCTGCACTGTGAGGCCTGGAGGTAGAGCAGCCAAATGGCATGCTGCATGTGGAAGCACAAACAGCTCTGCCATTGTTGGCATTGCATGTGCCCCTCCTCAGAAAAATGGAAAACTGGTCCGGTCAAGCTGGATGAAGGCCATCCTCTGCAGGCACCACCCCCGAGAAGGCACTTCCCTGAACTGGATCCGGTCCTGGTGAGTAGAGTTAGGGGCCCCCTGGTGCCTTGCCAAGGAGGGTAAGCCATGGGAGAAGAAGGGAAGGTAAGACTGAAGGCTGGGGGATGGGGCTGGGAGGATGGCAGGATAGTGGGACAACTGGGATGGAGGGAGAAACAGTAACTAAAATAAAAAAATAAATAAATACTTTGTTGATTTTACCATCATAAAAAAAATAATACAGTAATTCACAAAAGTATTAACATCACAGTTGCATGTTAAAGACACAGAACAAAGTAAAAATTTGGTAAAGACCCAGTAGGAAAGGTACAAAAAAAGGTTGCATTGTACAATTCTGAATTTGGTAAAGACCCAGTAGGAAAAGTAAAAAAAAAAAAAAAGTTGGGTTGCCAATTTGGAAATTGTAAAAGAGGCAAAGCCAGAAATGTTGTTTTCAATACTTTGATGCAGCTCCTCTACATAATTTGATCTACCTGCAAGATACCATACTTTTTACACATGCCACACATGCCTGTCTCACAAACTATTTCATCCACAGTTACAGCCTGTGATAAGTTGCACTTTACGGTACATTTATAGTTATACAATGACTGTGAGAATAATATTCTGCAAATAAATATATTTATTTTCATGTCTGACAGGACAAAAGTGGAAATAAATCATTTCATGTTAGGTGGGTCAGCCTTTATTTTCACTTTAGGTTGGTCACAAAAGAGCTCTTAACAAATGGGAGAACAGCTTGTACAATGCAGATAGCATCACAATGTCCACTGCTGCAGTCACAGTAGAGCAGTGACATAAATAGAAACAGTTAAATCTTCATCAAAATAACTATCTGGAAGGTGTACAATTTAAAATACATTGTATAAATTGGATACGCAGTGGCCTCATTCTGAATATGCCATTTATCATCACTTCTGAGGGGGAAGGATTTTCATGACTCACTTGTGACTCTGCCACCCATGAGTTATGGTCCTGCTCCCTCACTAATGAAGATAAATTGCACAGTTTGAGTTAGGCCACTATGTATCCCATATACAGTATATTCGGATATATCACATAACATCCCATTGAAATGAATGGAGATGTTACAGTGTTATATATAAGGGATATGCTCTGGCACCAGGAGAAATACTGACATTATTTTTATTGAATGCTGTTAGACCTTTTGATATCACAAGTGGAGGAGCCATGAGTGATGCCGAAGATCAGTCAGCATAAGTGAGAATTATCACTGATATTTCTCCTGGGGCCATGGCAAATTATAGTTCTCCAAAGCTTGTATTATTACTAACTTTTAATGTGCTTCCTTAAAGTCTTACTTTCTTTATTTTCTGTTTTCTATTTGCTGTTTGGAATGATTGAGTGGTATAGGATGCACGATGCATGCAATGCTTTTTCATGCATCACTGTGCCAGCATGTTTTGAGGGCTCAGCATGATAAACAAGGAACTAGATGGCATGAAGTGAGAGTGGGTGCAGGTTTTGGAATAGCATAAAGAGCAGCCTGCACATTGGCATGAGGATCAGGAAGGTCCTGGTTAGGAGTTTGGAGTCGGTCAGAGCAACAGTTGCGGTGGCTGGAGGTACAAAACGCCACTGATTGTGACTGCTTTGGTGGGGGAGACAGAAAGAAAGAGGATAAATACTAGGGACATGGTGTTGCTTTATTTATGTTTATTCACTGTTTTTTGAGCTGTCATACTAACAAGATTCATGAGTAACAGAGGGGACAAAATGAAACCAGTATATGGGGATATGGGGGAGGGGGTCTGTAGAAGTGAAACCAGTTGGTGGAAGCCAGCACACAATTGAAGGTCTCAGTTCTAAAGTTAGAACTGTTCTGTTATTGCTGCTGGCTTCCACCAATCAGGCCCTTCAGTGAGAATATTTTACTCATGGTGACCTAGAATGAGAATATTTCAATACCCTCACTCTAGATGGGGGAGGAAGCAAAAATATATATGTAAAGTAACCCAAAAAATCTTCACAAGCATTGGATAATTAGATTTATGGCTGCAATTGTTCTCCAATAATCCTGAGTACCACAATATTTGCCAAATTAATTACTGAACCACAGAGCATACAATAGAACCTAATCAGAAGTCTATTTTCTTAATGCCATACTGGGCCATCTGGTCAAAAAATTATCTGTTGCCGTATTGGTCTTTATACAATAAGATGCACAAAATAGGTGAGTTGATACCTTTTATTGGACCAATAAAGATTTCCAGAAAAAAAACTTAAGCTTTCAAACTTTTACAGTTCTTCAGCAGAAAGGTAAAGGTAAAAATGGTTTACCTTTCTGATGAAGAACTATGTAAGTTTGAAAGCTTAAAGTTTTTTTTGGAAATCTTTATTGGTCCAATAAGAGGTATCAAATCACCTATTTTGTGCATCTTATTAGCCCATCTGGGAGTTGTTTTAAATTATAATGTTCAGAAGTAACATAACATATGCTGTATATCATAGAGTTTATATACTGATCTACCTTTACTGTTTAAAGCAACTGGCTTTTGAATCACAGCAAGAAATGTGTTCATAATAATTCTTCTGCTCATGCTGTTTGTCTGTACCAGGGGTCATAAAACTCAACTTGTGATATTGTAAGCTTTCCCATGGAAAAGCACTGTGTCATCTCAAGCAGAGGACTTCCGACAACAATATTCAATTGCTGTCCCACAAAGTGTGGAATCATGCTACTTGCAGAACTTGAGAGCACAGCTGGCCAACCTTGCCATATCCTGACTGCTTCTAAAATGGTAGCGAGGATGAAGTACCTGGTTCCCTATGTGTGCAAACAAATGTACCCCTTCTAGTTGTGCTTTGTGTACATTTTTTGCTTTACAAGAAAAGAGACTAAAACATTTCAATTGGTTGAAGTACAAACATTTTAGCTGTGACTGACATTAGCTTTACACACCCTGACCAATTTCTGTAAGTGGATAGTGACTAAAAAGACTAACATAATGGCTCATTTGTTGCCGAACACTGTACTGTTACTTCTACTCATTTAAAGACATTCTCTTGTGTTTCAAATTCCCAATTTCCTGATGCACCCAAACACATTTGCAAGGCTGTTCACTATCACAAGCACATACTTACAGTAAATATATGGATGCGGACGCTGGGTCGGGGGCAGCAGTTGTGGGTTTAATTGTACAGGGCGGCTGCTTCCCGAGATGAGTGTTTGAGGGACCCCTTTTGTTCTTAAATCAGTGCTCCAGCTTGCTGTTGATGTTATGCCCATGGCACAGTGATTCCAACGTGAACGATGCTAGAATTGTGGAGAAGACACCAACAGTCCATTCCATAGCAGGGTACACTGGAAGGACTCTACATTTGATCCACTGCCGGTTAGACTTTTCTTTGAGCTTGGTTATACTACATGCTTTTAGGCAGTGAGAGTGCCTTTAAACAACTTTAATCTTAAATAACTTTAAATAATTTCTGCTTGCTCATTACTAAGGTTCAAAGTGAGAGCTGAATCTTGGTCTTGGACTTTTGGTTTCATTGCCTGAAGAGGAGAGAGCTCCGATGGAACTTTTTAAAATTGTTCAAGAGACTCAAGAGACTTAGTGACTCTTACTGATCTGCAAAAAGACTGATATAATGCCATAAGACTTTACCTTATTTTATATTTCATTGTTTTTGTGTTTTATTTAGTGTATTGTGTTTTAATAGTTTGAAGTTACAGTTGAATGGGGAAGGTAGAAGTTATTGCTGGTTCTGTTGGGGAGTGTGAGGCGTATATAAAGTATATGTAATTTGTTAGTTTAAGGGTGGGTAGTTATTTGGGGGTTGAGGGTAATTTTTATTTAATTGTTGTTTATTCATTTTTTAATTTCTTTTGTTTTTTTTTAATTTAGTTAGTTGTTTAAGTGGGGATTTCTTGATGGCTTAGGGGTGTTTTGTTGCTGTTGGGTATTTTAGCATGTGGAGGAGGCCTACCTCCACGGTCGTGCGCTATTCATCCCTCTGCTTTTTGTGCCCTCCATCATTTCTCTCCCCCCATTATAGCCATTGGCATACCAGCACTATAAAGCACTTGGTATTGATAGTAAGCGAGACAAGAGGTTTGGGGGGGCGCAAACAGTGGAGGTCGAATGAGCGGGACCATCGTATTCGTGTAGTGAGACACAGAAGACCCTGGGGCAAAATGGAATCTGGAGTGTGGCCCTTCATGCCTAGTTTCCATACACAAGGGCACAACCAATATTGGTGGGCAGATAGCCCGGGCAGCTACAGAGGCCTGTCCTACCCGAGCGGTGTTGTGTAACACCAGATCCATCAAAAATAAGACTGCAATTATTGAAGATTTTGTTGGGTCTGTGGATCTGGCGTGCATTACTGAGACCTGGCTAGATGAGAATGCAGGCCCCATATTAGAGGCCACTATTCTGCCTGGGTACTCGGTGTTACACTGCTCGAGGTTGCACCATGGGGGGGTATTATGGTCTGCTTCAAGACCGAGCTGGGCCACATGAGTGTACCAGTTGAAGAGGCTGAGTCATTTGAGTGTACTGTAGTGGCAGGTGTGGGTTGTAGGATCACCCTCATTTACCATCCACCAGGAGATGAGAAGCATTTCCTACAGGAAGTTGTGGACTTCGTGATCGACATGGTGTTCGAGTCATCCAGGCTGATGGTCCTGGGTGACTTCAATGCCTGGGTCGATGACGAACTCTCACAATTTGGACAACACTTCCTCTAATTGTTGACATTTTTGGGCCTTACACAAGTTGTTACTTCTGCCACTCACAAAGGTGGTCACTCTCTTGACTTAGTCTTTCCCCTGGGGATCGATGCCTTCGATTTAGGGGTAGAACAAGTCAGATGGTCTGATCACTACACCGTGGGGTTCAGTTTTTGTGCCCCCTTCATAGACCTACACCTGTGGAGATGGTCAGGTACTGCCCTTTGTGAGATGTAAGCTCTGAGGGCCTGGCGGCAATGCTCGACCTATCAGAGTTTTATGGAGTGAGCAATGACCCAGAAACCCTGGTTTTGGCTTATAATAAAGCCATCTCCTTGGCTCTGGATATCATTGGTCCTGTCCGTGACCACCCTCTCCCCCTTCGCCCTTGGTCCCCATGGGTTGATGGGACCTTGAGGGAGATGCTGTGACAAGGATGAAGATTACAGCATTGCTGGCGGAGAACTGCCCTTGATGCCGACCATCTTAGATTGATTGAACATTTTCAAATCTATAATTCCACAATCTCCCATAAGAAGGCAGAGTTCCTGTCCGGGGAGATTGCGGCTGCTCAGAACCGACCAGCTCAGCTCTTTCGAACTGTGGACAGACTGTGCAACCCAGCCTGCCTGCAGGTTCAAAGAGCTTTTTCACAAGTACAGTGTGAAGAGCCTGTTCACTTCTTTGTGACTAAGGTGGCTGACATCAGGGCGGCGCTCCAACCTGCATCCTCTATGGGAGAAGCTATTGATCGGCACTCGGTTACTAACCCCAAGCTCTCCTGGAGTTCCTTTGACTGTCTGGAGCTCATTGATTTCATGTGGATTGTCCAGGGTATGCGCCCTACATGCTGTAGTTTGGATCCAGGCCCTACCTCCCTGATTAAGGGTGGTTGTTGGGATACTGTTGGCCCGGTCCTAGCATGGATAGTCTGGTGCTCCTTGGAGATGGGCGAGTTTCCTAGCTTCTGAAGGAGATGGTGGTAATGCCCCTCTTGAAGAAAGCTTCTTTGGACCCAGACTGCCATGCTAACTACAGACCAATCTCTAACCTTTCCTTTGTGGGAAAGGTGATAGAGAAAGTAGTGGCCATACAACTGCAGAACCATTCAACCATCCATGACAACTATAAACCATTCCAGTCTGTTTTTTGGAAAAGGCATAGTACTGAGACTGCGCTGGTATGGGTGCTCAATGATCTCCTGATGGTGAGAGATCAGAAGAGCCATTCTATCTTGGTTCTCCTTGATCTCTCTTCAGCGTTTGACACTATGAACCATGGGGTTCTTCTCAAATGCCTGAGGTTCATCTGTGGCCTGTCTAGTACAGTCCTTGGGTGGTTTAGATCCTTCCTCACTAGCAGAACTCAGAGGGTGGTGTCGGGGATTAATTCCTCTGGCCCAGTCTCTCTGTCATGTGGGGGTACCTCAGGGTTCAATGTTGTTCCCCATGTTGTTCGCAGTGTACATGCTGCCCCTCGGAGACATTGTAAGAAGGTATGGGCTGAGGCTTCACTCCTATGCTGATGATACCCAGCTCTACCTATCTTTTGCACCTGACCAGGATAGAGCTGTCTCAATATTTAACAGCTGCCTCACTGAAATCCAGAACTGGATGGATTTGAGTTGGCTGAGGTTGAACTCGGAGAAGACAGAGGTGTTGGTTGTGGACCTGAGTCACCGGATAGAAGGGAGAAGAGCTGATTTGCCTTCAGGACTTTTTCTTGGTGGCTCCCAGCTTCCTACTTCTGAACAGGTGTGAAATCTGGGGGTAATTTTTGACAACGGGCTGGTATTGTGATCGCAAGTGTCGGCAGTCATCAAATCTTCCTTTTACCATCTTAGGAACATCTCCAGGATTAAGCACCTTGTTCCGTCTGGTGATCTACCTACAGTGGTCCATGCCTTTGTGACCTCACACTTTGATTAATGTAACTCCCTTTATCTAGGGCTTCTAGGGGTTGATATCCCCCACTTGCAGCTAGTGCAGAATGCTGCGGCCCCATTATTGATAGGTACTCCTTATACATGTCATATTTCTCCAGTGCTGCACGAGCTGCACTGGCTGTCAGTACAGTGGTGGATCACCTTTAAAGTTGGACTTCTGACTTATAAAGCCCTACATGGACTTGGCCCGGACTACCTGAAAAAGCTTCTGGTACCTTACTGCCCTAGGGGATCACTCTGCTCGGTGGACGAGGGGTTGCTAGAGATTCCAAGGGTTTCATTAAAATCTTTGGCCGCCCGTTCACTTATGTATATAGCCCCAGCCCTCTGGAATTCTCTACTCCAGACGCTTCATTAGTGCGCGTCCATGGAGGAATTTAAACAGGCCTTGATGACCCATCTGTGGTATCAAGTGTATTTGACGCAATGTTATTTTATTTGATTTTATGAATCAGTATTTATTGTATGCCTATTTTATTAGTGTTTTTATTTTAAATTGTTTGCCTTGGTTTTAGAAAGGTGTGGTACAAATAAAGATTATTATCATCATTATTATGTGTTACTTGAGTAATGATTTATCATATTATGTCATGTCCAGATAAGAATATATACAGGATGGCAGCAAGGAAATTAGCCCCGACAATTGACATCATTCAAGGTGATTTAATTACATGTTTGCCTGTCTTACATTACTCTGTTTCTTTTATATTAACATCCTTCTCAATCTGCCGGTACTTTTGAATTGTTTGAATAGCTTTCTGGCAAATTTTACTTGTTACTGGGAATTTTCAATGATTTTTGTCATGTGCTGACCCCCTCTGAAACTGCAATTTTGAAAGCAGATATAGCCAAAAGAAGCATGGCAACTCCTATGTCTTTCTATTGTTATAGTCACAACCATATTCTATCAAAATAGTTTTATGAAAATGACATGGGATTGAAATGGTTTTATGTATAAAAAACAGACATGTTTTCCACATTCTTGGGACTGTTAGTTCAAGAAGGTGTTACAGTATTGGCAACTTACTCTTTATTTTTGCATCTGTGGAAACAATCAAGAAAACATCATGACAAATGATGTGTCCTTTTTTTTTTTACTTTTTTTCCTATTCATGCCGACACATGAACTATTAATGTTATAACTACATAAAACAATCTGACCTCTTACAGATGTTTTCCATACAGAGGGAGTAAATCTCAGCATGTAAGTTGAACACAGGCATGGCAACCCATGTGTTTAGTTGTGTATTTCAAATGTTAAGATGGCCATCATGTACTGGGGGGAAAAAAGTAAGAATGTGACATGGGGTTGCTGAAACACCAGGAAATGTACTTAAAGAACTGTTTTAAACTTCCAAGGTATTTTTTCAAATACTGGTTCCTCTTCTTTGAAGGCAGACATGAGCCATCTTTTCGTAAAGGCTATTGAGACTACATATATTTCCCATATTGGGGAGGGATGTAGCCAAGTAACCAGACCTAAACCTCTCTGTGTGGGCACATATTTTGTTTACATGTAGGCATTCGATGTGTGGAATTTACTAAGGTTTTTTATCCATCTGCCCTTCTACAGACCTCTTTTGCATTTAAAACAACTGTCAATTGTTACTGACTATCGATGAGAAGTTTTTGCTGTGTCAATTGTGGGTGTTTTGCTCTGGAATTTTGACCCACTTTTAATGTGTGTTTTGAACTTTTTTAAAGATCAATACTCAAACAAATATTTACTACTGCTACTAAATACAGGTTCCATTTCTGATTCTTTTCCATCTGTACAGGCCTTTTTGTAAATTCAGTGAAATACAAGAACATAAACAATTTAAGCAGAAAAAGACCATTGTCCAATCTAGTCTGCCATGTTTTCTGAGTGTTTCTGATTCACCCTCTTCTTTTAAGTGAACCTGTAGGACTTTGTGATGTAGTTTATGTCATTGTCAAACTCTTCTATTGTTGGCACAATTCATCTGTGTTCTACTTTAGAACTCTGTGGCTGAAAGAGACATACAGAAATATGAACATATGTCTGAGCCAGCAGAAAAAAGCCTTATGGTCTATCATGCCTGCACGAGTTTGCAGAACCCTCAGTATCTACAGAGGGATCTGCCTCCCCTCCTCTACATGCAACTCTCCCTCTTTACTATGTCCCAACCTCTCTTGAAGCTGTCCACAGTTTTCAGGTAGACAGCTTCCTCTGGCAACTTGTTCCACTTCACTACCACCGTCTCGGTGAAAAAGTGTCTCCTCATTTCCTTCTTGAATCTACTCCCCCACCAGCTTGAGGCAGTGTCCCCAATGGTTCTGTACTAACTAAGATTGAAGAGACCCTCAGATCTCACTTTGTTGAAACATTCAAGGTATTTGAAGGTTTGGATTATGTCACCCCCCTATTCTATCCTCCAGGGAGCACATTTTGAGATCTCTGAGTCTCTCCTCATGTGGTCTGCCTTGTTGTCCCTCTATCATCTTGGTTGCACTTCTCTGGACCATTTCTAGAAGGTTGCTATCCTTCTTTTGATAATCGCACCAGTGCTGCATACTGTATTCAAGATATGATCAATCAAGCTGGCCCAGTGGTGCTGAGGGTTGAGGCACTGGATGCCACACCTCGTGCTATGCCAGTGACCTGGGTTCGGGAGCTAACTCGGGTGCCGGGGGTCAGCAGGGGAGGGAAAGGATCGGGCACCTGCAGGACTGTTCTCCTTTCCTGGGGGGGAGGGCACTGGGATGCCCAGTGCTCCAGCAGCCCCTGGTGGAGACTTGGGGTGCTGCAGAGTGCTGAACTGCACGCAGATAGCGTTGCCCGACATAGGCAGGGTTGCCGTGTGGCACACCATTGGGGATGTGCACCATGTGTGGGGGGAGGTGTGAAGGACACACAAGGGGGAAAAAGCCCCTCCAGCCAGATAGGCGATGGCTCCTCCAGAGCCGCCGCCACATACCCAATGCTGGTTCCCCACCACTGCCCCTTGAGCTCTCCAGGGCAGTAGCCCCCCTGTGTCCTGGGGAGTCCTAATGACTTTGAAGATGGCAGGGAACACAGCGGGTGGTAAAGCAACACAGGCGAGTGAGGCAGCCTGAGAGAGTTCTGAGCCTGGAGGTGAAGAAATAGAATTGAGAAAAACCAAAAAGATATGACCAAACCAATGATCTGTACAGTGGCAGAATGATCTCTTCTTTTCTGCTGGTTATATCTCTGGCTATACAGCCTAGCATCTGATTCACTTTGGCTGCTTCTCTCCTGCAGTGTGCTGAGTGCTTTAGATCGCTCCTAGTAAGCACACCTAATATCCTTCTCCTCTTCTGACTTAGTAACTTGCATACCTTCCAGGCAGTATTTGACCTCTGGGTTCATTGCCCCAGGTGCATTACTTTACAGTTTATGGTGTTGAATCCAAGTTCCCAAACATCTGACCACCTCTTCAGTTTAGCCAGGTCATCCCTGAAGTCTTTTTTCCATTTTTCCATGCCTACTAATCACAGAGCTTTGTGTAATCCACAAACAGGCATTTACACCTTTACTCTCATCTACCATGTCACTGATGAAGACGTTAAATAACACCAGACTGAACACTGAACACCCTGGGGCTCTGCTAGTGACTGGACCAGGCTCTGGTAAGTCCTTCTCTGACCATTACTATCTCATTTTTACCTTACAAACAGTTTCTAACCCACAGAGTCAGTTTTGCCCCTACCCCAGGTTCTCCAGCTTTTTAATTAATTTCCTGTGGGGAACACAGTCAAAGGCTGTACTGAAATCTAGATATAATGTCCACTTCTTGGCCACTGTCTACTGTCCTCGTTACTCAGTCAAATAAATCAATCAGATTAGTCTGGCAGGACTGCCCTGACATGAACCTATGCTGTCTGTCATCCTGCAGCCCATTACAAGAAACTTACCGGTCTTTCTTTCAGTATAGTTTCCATAAAGCTTTCTCAGGTTCAACACAGTTCTCCTTTAAAGGCATACAATTATAAGCCATCACTGCCAGGCCAAAGAAATCCCATACTAACCCTTATCTTTCATTAAATACCTCTTTTTGTGCAGTACTTACATTAGAAAAACCCTTGTAGTCCTTGAGAACATGTGTCCTTCCCTGGCAGTTAAGTGATTGCCAAGGGTGTGGGCTTGTTTACATGTGATACTGCATATCCCTTGCACATGAAATATTGCCCATATATTAAAGTAAATATACTGTTTTTTTCCAAGCTGTAAAACCAAACATCCAAACTTGAATGTAGCTGTACTGATATTAGGGTTTGCATATGTAATTATTTTTTTGATTAATGGGTCATGTTTTTTCCCATTGAAAAAGCCATGTATTAAATGCTGTAATACACATATGTGTATTACGGCATTTAATACACGGCACCTTTCAATGGAAAAAATATATGAGCCATACTTTGGCTCATGACTGCTACAAATCACTTTCCCTCATCAAGTTTCACTCACAAAAGCACCCACTTCAGAAGCCAGTTAACCGGAAGAGATTATTGTCTGATGGTATCAGCGGTTCCTGAGAAGATCGAGCAGTCGGGATTCATGCTGTTGAGTAACGTTGCCTCATTATTTTTTCTTAATAGTTTCTGACTCTCGTCTGTGGTATCCACAAGCAGAACCACATACTTGTACTCTGCCAAGAGAGGCGTGTCAAAAGCAGCAAGGCCCCCAAGTCGTCCCTCCTACCGCCCATCTCCAGCGCCCGTCTCCAGGCAACATCTCTCACTTCCTCCTCTAACTTCACCCCAGGCTGGGGCAGTGAGTCAGTGGTAGCACCACTGGCCAGGTGCTAACCACCTAGTTTCAAATAAATACATAAATAAAGAGTTTATTTTCTGCACTGCACAGTGGATGGAGGGACAGATGGGAGTAATGCAGTAAAAAAGGTGACCCCTCAACTAAATAAGATAAAATATGGGGTGCAGTGTGTAAAACTCAAATTTATCACACACCCTCATTGTTGGATGGTTACCATAAACCCCTCCGGCTTCCCCTCAGGATTTATGTGCCATCCAACAAGTCGGGTATGTGCTAAATTCTCATAACACACTGCACCCCAAACTTTATCCTATATACAAAATCACACATGCCCCCACAATGCAAAGCATCATGGGCTGCATATGCAAATCACCACAGAATGTTATGCTGGTCCAACTTTAAGCAGAATTGCATGGTGCCGGAAGGCCTCTCACACAGTTTGCAAAGGATGCAAACAGAAGACATAGACACTTGTGTCGTCCTACCAGGACTCATCAGTATGCCTCGTCTGTTTGACACCCCAGTGGAATGGACCAGCTACCCTTAAGGCAGTGTGCCTTGGATATATTGTGGTGAACCCATTAAAATAAAAAACAATTTAAAAGACAAAGAACCTCTGTGCACAAACACTGAGGCAAGGGTTACCCCAAAGGGCATTTGGCTGGGAAGCCAAGTTTCAAGAAAATACAAAATCACACATGCCCCCACAATGCAAAGCATCATGGGCTGCATATGCAAATCACCACAGAATGTTATGCTGGTCCAACTTTAAGCAGAATTGCATGGTGCCGAAAGGCCTCTCACACAGTTTGCAAAGGATGCTAACAGAAGACATAGACACGTGTTTCATCCTACCAGGACTCATCAGTATGCCTCATCTGTTTGACACCCCAGTGGAATGGACCAGCTACCCTTAAGGCAGTGTGCCTTGGATATATTGTGGTGATATTGCATTCATTGTTATGACCAAGACTGTGATATAATTCTGGTCAAAACTCCCCATCTTATCTGGAAAACAAAATGATCACAAAGATCATTTGGCTTTCTAGGAAAGGCTTGATTATTTATTGAGCAGTTTTTTTTTCTTCCTCCGATATACTCTATCAGGGCAAGCAAACCATATTTACCATGTAAGCAAAAATTAAAACAAGTCATTCAAATTAAATTGTATATTCCCTTATCTCCACAGAAGTAACACCATTTTTATTTATGTGCAACACCTACTGTAAAGTTAGATGGTGAACTATGGTTTCTACCATCAAACCTATATTATTACACTCTGGATATTGTATGTGGCAAGCATTTCATTTCATGGATAGTCCACCCAATATGTTTGTTGCCTTTTTTTTTTCGTTTACAGTATTTGTGTTCTGACCCCAGAGAGAACTATCAGTCCTATTATATATTAATAAATATAATATGCTTGGCTAGAAGGATAAACTGAGCTCAAGACAGGTAATTTTCAAGTGCACCCAGGTGGAAGGAGAGCTAGGAGCAAGATTGCATTTGCTCAGTTTTCGCTTGGGAGGATGGTGGGCCCTTGCCAAAGAGTTACATCAAAGTGATCATTAAGGTGTCACAGCAGAGATGAAGCAGCCAGCATTTACTAGCGCAAGGGTCCTGAAAGGGCTGGCAGCCCTAAAAATTGATAAGGTCCCAGGACAAGATAGGTTATATCTAAGGATACTCGGAATTGACAGTGGAACTGTCTGATACCCTAGAAGGTCTATTCAACAGCTTTCTATGGATGGGGTGGTTCTAAAGGACTGGAGTGTGGCAGACATAATTCCGTTCCATAAGGGGGAGACAAGGAACAAGCAGGAAACTACAGACCTGTCAGTCTTACCTCTATTGTAGGAAAACTGATGGAGTCACTGGTCAAATAGGATCTAGTGGACTACTTGGAGAGCAAGGATTTCCAGGATAGTAGGCAGCACAGATTCATTGCAGGGAGGTCTTGACAGACTAACCTGATAATTCTCTTTGAGTAGGTGATGAGGGAATTGGATAGGGGCCATGCTGTGGAGTTGCTCTATTTCAACTTCAACAAGGCTTTTGACTTGGTACCACACTGACACTTGCAGAATAAGATGGAGGATCTGGGTGTGGCTAAGGTCATAGTAAACTGAGTAGGTAACCAGCTAAAGGGGGAAGCAACAGAGGGTTGTGATCAATGAGGTTAAATAAGATGACAGGGAGGTCATGAGCAATGTTCCACAGGGATCTGTCCTGTGTCTGGCCCTCTTAAATATGTTCATCAGTGACATTGGTGAGGGGATCCAGAGCAGGCTGTGTCACTTCACAGATGACACTAAGCTTTGTGAGAGGGTGGATAGTGATGAGGGAATAAAAGAAAAGCAGAGAGAGTTGCAAAAGCTGGAGGGGTGGTCAAGAGTGTGGCAGTTGAAATTCAATGCCAGAAAGTGCAAGGTGATGCTTCTAGGGAACAAGAACCCCAGGACAGAGCACTGGATGGAAAGGGGTGAGACCCAGTACCATGCCTGAGGAATGAAACTTTGGAGTTATCATTCGTGGTAACCTAAAGTAATCAAGTCAGTGCAACAAGGCTTGTAGCAAGGTAAATAGGATGCGTAGATGTATTGGGAGGGGGCATTGATTGCTGAAAAGGGAGGTAATACTTACCTTGTATAGATCCTTGGTAAGGACACACCTGGAACTGTGCCCAGTTATAGGGCCCTTTCCTCAGGAAAGATAGGGATAGGCTCAAGAAGGTGCAAAATGCAGGGTAACAAAAATGCTTCAGGGCTAGCAGGGCATGTCCTTTGAGTAGCGCCTGAAGGCACTGAAGAGGTACTCATTGGAGACCAGAAGGGAGAGGGGAGATATGGAAGACACTATCAAATTCCTAAAAGAATTAACAGGGTGAACTGCAGGGAACTACGGTATTTATCTTTAATACCAGCTTGCGGTCATTTGGTCATGACCAGAAACAAACAGGAGGGAGATTCAGGAGGGATGTGAGGAAATACTATTTTACAGAAAGGGTAGTAGAATCATGGAACAGGCTGCCAGCTGAGGTGGTGGGTGCAAAAACGTTTAATGGTTTTAAGCATGGCTGTGACAGAATGAAGGGCATAGTGGTTGCTCAGGGTATCAGAATTGGGGAGGAGAATGGAGGGGGTGGGGAGGACTAGGACTGTAGAGGAACAGTAGGCCCAAGGGCTAAACAAGGAACTTGGGCAGACTGGATGGACCTTTGCTCTTTTTCTCCCATCACTGTATATGTTTCTACATAAATTCATAGAAGGTAAATGCAAAGTAAGGAACAATAAAACAAGTCAGTACAGATGACCGAAACGGTGGAGAAGCAGTGGAACAGGCTGCCACAGGAGGTCATGGATGCCAAGACAGTTAAGGAGTTCAAAATATCTTGGGACAGACATAGCGGAATATTGAAATAAGGGAATATACTTGGGGGAAGGAGTAGGTCAAATAATGGGCAGACTAGATGGATCACGCGGTACCCATCTGTCATCATGTTCTTATGTTCTTGTGGCATGTGTCAAAAATAAATTTCAATACAACACTAAATACAGTAATAACTTTGGTGCAAGAGAAGTGTGTGGAAGTAGAGTAGCATTACGTTTACAGATGCAGGCATCCACTGTCACACAACTAGCATTGAGTCGGGGGAAGGGGTTAACAGCATTAGGCAAGGGAGAGAAAGGGGCAGAGGGAGGAGGGGAATGGTGAGGAGGACAAGAATTGGGTGGCGGTAGCCTAGGTAAAGGGGAGGAGACTGATAGAAGGAGTGTGGGGTACAAGGGTGTGTGGGTGGATTTGAGGCATCTGCAGAAATTAGAACTATGCTCAGGAATGAGAAATTCCTGAATACAAAAGGACATGGAGCTGATGGGGGACAGAACATTAGACCAGCATCAAAGAAGCCTTTAAGAGAAGGCGATCTGCCTGTCAGAGGTCTTAGACTTTCATACATTCACTCTCTCCTGTCCTAAGTTTCTAAGTGAGAAGGAGGAGGAACGGAGAAGGTCATGCCAGAACTTGGAGACAAAAGACACTGCAAAAGAGACAACTGCCCATGGGGGGGGTGGAGGAGAAGGAGGAGTACAGTGAGCAATGATGGATACGGGGAGGGAAATTTAGGGCAAAGCAGCAGAATGAGAGAAAGAGAAGGTCCAGTCTGACCAATGTAGATTTGAAGGTGGCACACTATATCACATCCCTGTTATTAAATGCAGGAGGGATCATTTTTGCTAGAGCTGTGTGGAATTTTTTAACTGTCATTACATGACCTAGCGGAGCATATATGGGCAGGCCATTTTCTTTCATTTCAAATTGCACACAACAAAAAACCAAAAAATGTATCGAACCATGTCTTACAATCATGATATGGTACTCTGGGTGAAGGTTTATCATTATGTAATTACAGACAGTGATGAGAACAGCCCTTGGCTTTACCTTGTGCTGTTTATCACAGAGGAAGTGTCATCAACTGATTGTAGCCTATCACCCATACAGCTTACAGCAGCAGGGCATGGCATGATGAAAATTTTGATCAATACTATTTTTATTCCATTTTGAATGGTCCCTTACCTCCTGTCTTGTTCGATGCTCTTCTTGCTCCATTTTAAATTCAACGATAGCACTTTTTTATTACATTTGAAATAATAAAAGAAGCACTCCTTTTACAATAGCTTGGAGTAGGTTTTCATTAGTATTCTCCTCTGTAGTTGTAGTCCACTTGTGACATTAGGTGAGGGTTGGGAGCAATGTCTGCTGCATGTTAGTTCATTTTATTCACAAGCGAAGCAATGATCAATAATGGGTGTTCAAAGACAACTGAGAATACTAATGAAAACCTGCACTGATACATAATAAAAGGAGCCGTTCTTTTATCATTTCAGTTGTAAAAATTACTTAAGAAGACTCAAATGGGATAAAGAATATCATGCAAGAAAAGGATAGGGACAATCTAAAATAAGATGAAAAAAGTATTGGTCAAAGTTTTACTGCTAACATGTACTCCTGAGGCTGACTCGCTAGTGCAACAGTAGCACTACTGATTGTGGTACAGATGACCTGAACAGGAATTTTTATTTATTTATTTATTTTTTAACTCTTTGGTACCAGGTAAGGCCCATTAGGCACAGGTGCCTTTTTTCAGGGATGACCCGAGAGCACTGAGGAGGTTAAGTGACTTGCTTAGAGTCACACAATATACAAGTGGAGGTTGTGGAAATCAAATCCAGGTCTGTCTGCTGGATGAACCAAGCTCATTCGCAGCTCATTACTCTAACCTCTAGGCTATACTGCCAGCCCCAGAATGAGCCCGGAGCATCAGAGGGTCGGCTGGGGGAGGAGGATAGAGCATCTGATGGACAGCTCTCCTTCTCTGGGGAGGAGAGGGACACACAACTAACAATATTCCAACCCCTGGCAATGTCTAGGGGCCAGTGCATTGTGAGCTGGTGTGTGTAAGCAGGGGTTGGTGGAGTGGCAGATGTCACTACATTGAGACCAGGAGCACTTCTGATGTCACCTGGATGTCATTGCACTTCTACTCTTCCAGGGCGATCAGACATGAGAAAACCCCGGTAGCAGAGCAGCATGACGCTGGATCCCTAGCAAGTGCCACTCCTCTCTACCTCTCAAGGAAGAGCCAATTCGCAAATTAGCGTCTCAGTCCTCTGTCCCCCAAAAGGGTGGGGGTGGGGCCCACTGTAGGGTGCAAGCCACGGCTCCCAGTTGACAAGGTAAATACCGGGGGCAAGGGGGTGAACTGAAAGGAGGTCAACAGGGTGGATATTGGGTGCAGCCCCACCTCCCAAAGGAGCAAAAATAGAGTTTACAAAAAAAGGAAAAAAAAAACATGTACTGCTGCTTTAATTTGATTGTGTATCTGTAGACTGGAAAAAAAGTGTAATATAAATTTCAGAACCTCCACAAGAGTGGCCCCAAGGATGAACCGGGTAACTACAGACCAGTGAGACTCACATCCATTGTGGGTAAGCTGATGGAGACTATCCTGAATAAGAGGATGGTGGCCCTCCTAGAGGCCAAAGGACTACAGAACAGCAGACACCATGGCTTCATACATTGCAGATCCTGCCAAACCAACCTGGTGGAGTTCTATGACTGGGTAACTAGGCAGCTGGACAGGGGCCATGAAGTGGATGTCCTGTATCTGGACTTCAGTAAGGCATTCAACTCGGTATCACATAGGAGGCTGGGAAGTAAGTTAGAAGGCACAGGGGCAGGTGCAAAGCTGGTAAGATGGGTAGGGAACTGGCTTCAGGGAAGGCAACAGAGGGTGGTGGTGGGTGGGGCTCTCTCATCCCCAAGGGTAGTGACGAGGAGTGTTCCACAGGGCTCGGTGTTGGGACCAGTGTTGTTTGGGATATTCATTGCAGATATATCATTGGACATCAAGAGCAAGATCAGTCTGTTTGCTGACAACACCAACATGGGAGTGGTGGTGGATGACCTAGGGGGTTGACAGGGTTGCAGCATGATCTGGAAAAACTGAAAACCTGGTCAGACAGCTGGCAACTGGGGTTTAATGCCAAAAAGTGCAAGGTGCTGCATTTTTGGATGAAGAACCCAAGGAGGAGTTGCCAGCTGGGGGGAGTGCAGCTAGCCAAGACAGAAGAGAAGAAGATCTGGGGGTACTCATTACAGGGTCAATGAACAACTCTGCACAATGTAGGAAGGCAGCTGCAAAGGCCAACAAAATGCTAGGTTGCATTGCAAGGGGTATCTCCTTGAGGAGGGGGGGGAGGTGATTCTGCCACTGTATAGGTCATTAGTTGGACCGCATCTGGAGCACTGCATGCAGTACTGGTGTCCGTAACTGAAGAGGGACATTAAGTTACTGGAGAGGGTGCAACGCAAGGCAACAAGGTTGATCAAGGGGCTTGGGGACTTGCCATATGAGAGGAGGCTCAGGGAGCTGAACATGCACTCGCTAGAGGAGAGGAGGGACAGGGGGAACATGACTGAAACCTTTAAATATATGAAAGTAATAAGCAAGACAGGTACAGAGGGTCTGTTCAAAGTAGGGGAGGGGAGGGACACCCGGGACCATGATATGAGACTGGAGGGAGGAAAGTTCAGGAGGGAGATGAGTAGACACTTTTTACAGAGAGGGTAGTAGCTGGGTGGAATGCATTACTGGCAGAAGTGGTATCCAATAGAACAGCGGACTGCTTCAAAAGGGGCTGGGACAGGGCAAGAGGGAGGGTCAATGGAGGAAGGGTGGGAGGGAGGGCAGCTGAAAAATAAGGGGTGCTAGCTGCACATTCGAGAAGACTCAATAGACCTCTAGGCGTTTATCTGCTGGCAAATTTTGTAGGTTCGTATGTTCATAACTATGGCATAACAATGCTTACCTGGCAGGACAGGTCTGATGAATTGTGGGTCTAGCAAATGCATTTTCAGTGAAACCAAATGTTCAGACTGCTTAAGGGCCTTGATGGCTATTCAAGAGAAAATACAATATAGACGTTGACTACCAATACAGTAAGCAATAAAAAATAATATGATCCCAAATACAAGGCCAGTAGCATTTTCTCTTTTTATAATTCCCATAGAACATAATAGTTTGTTAGACAATAAACACTGGAGAGGCCCTTTCTTTTCTTCCTGCAACTGTAGACCTGAATACATTGATGCTGTAAGACTGCGCTCATATTTTCAAAGACATCTTATTTTAGTTACTGAAACAGACACAGACACAGTGGTGCCATTTAAGGAGGAAGTCACTTCAGGGCTCTGAACTGAATAAGGCAAGACCTAAGAGCAGGGATCAACAGAAATTAAGATTTCAGTCACTGGCTCTGTCCTCCTGTTTCTGTGTTGCCACTAAATGTCATTAAAAAAAAAGGCCATGTAAATATGTTTCACCCCTATTTATTTATTTATTTTATTTATTAAATTCTTGGGTTCAATATCTTTGAGCTGGGAGCTCATTTACAAAGGTTCTGAGATACAGGTAGAACATACATAAAGAGACACATATTAGACAATACAATTCTGAAAATAAGTAACAAGGACACTGTACAAAAGGCAGCCTTTCACATTTTGTCTGGCGCAATCTTTAACAATTTTCAAGTACAACTGAGACAAAATAGGTTAGTATAATATAGTGGAGAATACATGAGCAGTCAATGTTGACTGTGTCAGGGTGGCTGGGGGGGGTTGGAGGGGAGGGTATAACAGGGGGTTAGAGGGGCAGTGGAGGATGATGCAGGCATGCAGGGGCAGCAAGGGGTTGGCAGTGGAGGGGATAGTGGTAGAAAGCAAGGGGTTGAAAATAAGGTAGGGGTGGAAAATAAGGCATGAGGCAGTATCTGGTGAATTAAGTGCAGGGGTAGACAGATTTTCCACAAGCGAAGGGGGAGCCTGCTTAGGGCAAGCAGTCACAACTATTAAGTGTGGGGAGGTCTCAAAGGTCAGGTTGGGTAGAAGGATGCTGGTAGCTATAGAGAGCCTGGCTTCAGGGATGAGTTTGAGTTGGTCCCTGAGTTGGTACAGGGTGCCAAGTTTCCGATGCAGGGTCCTGGTGACCTGGTCCACGTGTTCCTTGTATGTGATATTCTGATCCAACATGAGGCCTAAGTATTTAAGGGAGAAGACTATGTTAATGGCTTTACCAGAGAGTGAGGTTAAGGAGAGGGATAAGGACCTGTCAAATCCCAGGGATCTTGGCCCGAATAGCATTGACTTGGTCTTGTCAGCATTTAGTACCATTCTGTTCTTACATAGCCAAGTCTCTAGTGAAGTGAGATCCTTTTGGATTAGAGGGCCTAGGGCAACCACGTCATGCTGGGGTCGGAAGATGACAGTATCATCAGCGTACTGCACAACCGAGCTCTCCCCGCAGTGGGTACGCAGGTCATTGGTAAACAAGGAAAACAGGAGGGGGCCTAGAATTGAGCCCTGAGGTATGCCCTGGTTTAGGGGTAGTGGGTCAGACATGGTCCTTTTCCATGAGACCCTCTGTGCCCTGCCTGATAATTGGCTATGCCCCAGATTCTCATCATTATTCTCTGGTATTTAACATCACATTTCTTGTGACTAAAGCAAATTAGCATGCCACAGATACTGCTTATGAACCTTATGGGACAATGAGTGCTCAAAACAGCAGGGACTACCAATGAAAACCTGGGGACAGCCATACTAAACGTAGTCCTTCTTTTGTTATTTCAAATCCAAAAACAATACTGAAGCAAATTCAAAATAGGAAAACAATGGGCATCTTATAGAAGACAGGAGAACAAGGGCACTCTAGCACAATAAGGCAAAGGTAAATGTTTTCACCATAACATGCATTACTGCTGTAACAGTATAGTGCATTCAAACTCAAAGAGGTGGATTAGCAATAAGATGGCTGCTGACCCAACTGTGTGCTGTGAGATCCCTTTGAACATACTGCCTGAAGTGTGCAATTTATAAGCATCGTTTTGTTTAACACTGTAAAGGATAGTAGATGGACAGCAATGCACAAGAAGCATGTTCTTCCAGAGAGTCTCTGGTTACATCAGACCTCGAGAGTGAAGCTTGAGAGATGTGATGCAATTAGAACCCCAAGGTGGCAACACAGGCTTGTTGTGTCACTGGCTGCCCATCCGCTGTTTTTACAGTCTATAGTTTGTAAGTTTTACTTTTTTTTTCTTAAAAGTGAAAGTAGTCTCACAGCATTCTTCGGCAGCAGTGAAAGCATTCCAGGTTTACACTCAGAACGTGAACTGGTTGCTGTGCACACAGCAGCACAATGTAAAACACCAGGTGCCACAAGGATTTCTGATCAGTAGGAATGTTGTACCACAGAAGGGTACAACAACATTTCATGATCTTTGAACTGTGGTACAAAACACTTCAGCTGAGATGGAAATCTATACAGAACAAGGATCAACTATAAGCTATAGAATAATTACTGACTAAACCTTATTACGTACTGATAACAATGGTGCAATCCACCATTATAACCAACTTGTTATAATGGTGAGCCTGAGACTGCTCAGAGCTGTCACTCAAACTACAGTAGCATGAGTGTGCTCTGTTTAAAGCCACCAGTCATCATTTGTGAGAAAATTGGTTACGCTTAGTGTCAGTTAACTACAGTGTAGTTACAGTGTAACTACACTGTAACTGCATTGTAACTGTAATGTAGTTGAATGCAACAAACATGTAACTACAGCATATTTGCCCTGTTTCATGTAATTAATGATTAGTTACACTGAGACCGACATTTAAAATAAAGCAAATTTAGTGTCTGAACACCAGTAGAATATCAAAAAGTGCAAAATAAACTTAGCAAACTTGATAGCTTCATTTCAGAGAAGACAGCATCCTGATTCCAATTTCATGAACTTGGTAATACAGAACAACTTCTCTCGGAACAAGAAAACATCAACAGAAACCTAAAAACAGAGCCTTTTTCCCCTTTTTTGAGTAATTCAGACTTGAGCCAGTAACTATAAAAACCAGTGTATGGGTAGGGGTGTGTAATGGATGTTTACGCACACTCTCAGTATGTGATGCTCATATAAACCCCTTGAACTTCACTCTCGGGGTTGAGGAGGCATCACACACACCTTAGGAGTGTGTAAGAAGCCACCGAACACACATACCTATGCATTATTCCCTATATTATTACCGGTTTGTGTCAATTACAACCTGCAACCAGTGCCTGACATTTTGTTACAGATGTGTGTGAGGCAGAATTGCCTTACCTTCACATGCAGCACTGAGTGCAAGGTACAACAGCAGCAGGCAAAATGCACTTTCTTTTATCTGCTCCTTTCCTACCTGTCTAACACAGTTCCGCTAATTGGTAATTATATAATTATTAAAGTGTGGACAACACTGCATAACAAGCATTTTTATGCACCCTTAGTTTGTGATATCTGAATAATCCACTCAGTCTTTGTTCTTGTGGTTTATGTGATACAGCATTACAAACCTCAGGTCTGTAAAAGAATCTCATTACACACTGTTGCCCATACATTATCCTCCTTATTATTTCTCTTTTTCTCAAAATTCATTTAAGTGATTTCTACGGGTGATATGTAATGGATTGCAATGGGATTACAATGGGATAATTTGAGTATTTCCACAGATGATATGCCATATCAGCATGTTAATTTCACAGTTTATATCATGATGCTAAAAAATACTTTTTTTTATTTGGTGGATTGTATTTCTGTTAGAGTAGTTTATTTATATTTGTCAGATCAAATGTGTCTTATAGGAAATCAGTATCACTTCATTTACAGTTCGGGTACCAGGACTTACAATATTGCCAACAAAAAGCTGTGTCAGCCATTTGTTTCATATATTAAATGCCCCTTTTTTACGTGCGGAATCTAGTTGTGACAAAAATGGATTGGAATTTAAATGGGAAATCACAGAGCATCACCATTTTGGGTATTATTTTGGTGGAATCACACAAGTCATTCAATACTTGGTAAAACGTCTTTCTCCTGACTCAAGTTTGCCCTTCTGAAGATCCCCTGTGGAAGCAGAAGAGGACACCGAAACACTGGTGCTTGGTCGTCTCGTCTGGTTTAAGCTTCACACCTTTTTTGTATGTTTCTGATTATTGGATGCTTTGAATACATCCTTATCCTTGCCAAAGTGTGATGATTGCACCATTCAGCTTCTGTTGTGGAATCTTTGCATGGGACTGGGGCTCAGCTGCACCACCTGTCTCCCGTTGACACCTCCTTCTTTGTTTCATTGCCCTTCTGAAAAGGTAGGGTACATTCTTTCCAGGAGAAAGTCGCTTTGACATAAGGAGACTGGCACCACCCCGGTACATTTAAATCTTGCAACAGAAACTCTTGTGATGGGTACAGCTTTGACTAGGCCATTGGATGTTTACCTACTGTAGGTACCATTTACATATTTCTCAGCCTTTGGGGTTGTGAAATATGTATGCTATCCCTATAGCCAATATGTGTCTTCTCTTGAATGCTCCAAGCATTATGCTCTCTCAAGTCTTTTGTTAATTTAATGAAAGGTCTCATTATTACCACACCAGTGTTACCGTAGCACTATGTACCAAACTCTTTGTATGCATGTAACAGAAGAAAAGATCTTGAATTGCATCTCAACTATCCTTGTATTTATAGCTCTATGGGAATAACTTTTTCTTTCATGCAAGATGCAACCTTTGGGCAATTGATCATTGGTACAGTGTACCACCTAAAATCCAGAGGTTAGCTAAACATAGTTTTCGGTCTACCATTAGTGAAAGAATGCACTGTTCCTCAGGTATATGATCTAACTGTTATGTAAAAACTCCCACACAACTGTATAAACATATCTTGTTCTGAAAGAATACCATAAGATTGCTACTGGCTACAGTGCCGATAATAACTTGTTCGTAAATGGAAATACATACTTTCTGTCAAAAGAAGCAGAACATTCCCCTTGAATTTTTCTTGCTCATCCCTTTTGTTCAGTGTTGCAGTCTGTATAGTTGTATTTTTCTCTTTTTCTTTATTCTTTCGGTTAGCATTTAAGTCTTTCTTTAGCTTTCTGAATTCCAGCTGAAATGTCTTCTCCAGACGTGCTACTGTGTCATGATGCTCTTCCATTAACTTCTATCAATAATCGTACAAAAGAAGGAAACAAACAAGCATGCTGTGGTTAGATCAATTACAGAAAAGGTGAAAACTGCATAAGTGATATTTAAATTAAAACTTCTGCTAGACTTGGGCCCCGATATTGAAAGATTGGGGCAAGTTCAGTGCAACTGTTTGCACGGTGCTTATGCTCACTGTTGAATGACACCATCTGACTGAATATCAGTCCACTTTGGTGCACTACTAAGCAGATCTGTGCTGTGCCAACACAGACCAGGGCTGCATCTGGCCCACAGGAGACAGTGTTGCCTGGGATAGTGTCAGATCCCCTGTGGGCCATATTCAGACCAGCAGGCAAATGAGCTCATTGGGCGCGCAAGGTGCTAAGGGGCCATCTGCAGGCCCATTATGAACTCATTTGTATGAGGTGCTGCAGCCTTTAGTGCTCATTTATGTGGAACAGAGAAAGCCCAGGTGGCATAGTGGCGCCTCCAATCTCCCCTTTAGATTCTTAATAGTATCCTTGGTAACATAATGATATCACATCTCCTGTTTGAATTTTTAATAGTATCCCTTGTGGCATAGTGGTCCCCCCCCCACTCATGATCCCCTCTTGCCATTCATAGTTGTATCCCTGGTGGTCCATCAGTTACCCTCCTGATCTTCCATTTCCATTTTTAATAGTACCCCTGGTGACATAGTGTTTCCCATCACCCCTGACCTCCCCCCATTTATGTGACTGCACTCCATGAATGGCTGGCCAAGGAGGTGAAAAGAGCGCTGTGCCAGCTGCCGATGTCACAGACACCAGCACATGGGGGTGAGAGGGGTTGCAGGCAGGGGGTCCCCAGAGGGTGGGCATGTAGGGGGTTGGTATACAGTTGGGGGGGATGAAGGGAACTGCTGGACCACCAAGGATGCTATTGTGAATGGCAGTGAAGGACTGGGGGTGAGGGAACCACTATGCTACCAGGGATACTATTAAAAATCCAGAAAGGAGATTGGGGGCAAACACTGTGCCACCAGGGATACTATTAAAAACTCAAATGGGAGATAGGGCAGAGGGCAGCTTGACACAGAGTGGGTGGCTGCAGTACAGCTGCCCTGCCTTTCAGGGGTGGTGGCATGGGTGCAGGCTTAGTACCATGTTAAGAGTTGTTTTTTGGCAGTAATAAACAGCACTGGTCTGGGCCTGTTTATTGCAGTCACAAATATTTGAACATACTGTACCACTGCACCAGTATACATGAGGGACCCCCTCATTTACTTAGGTGCAGCGATGCATTTAGCACCTTGGCACAACTGGGTTTGTGGGGTTCTCTGGGTGCCTCTGAATATAGCTCAGCCCAGAGTGCTAGCACAAACCCAGGTTAGAGCCCACACTAATCATGTTCATGATGGTGCTAACCTTTAAAAATTGGTCCTAGTGTGTCTTAGTCTGGTTGGGCAAGAAACTGAAGGCAAAAGTACTAGTTTGCAAATGAAGAAAACTCCTTAAGCAAGTTTTTTTGGGAGAAGAACATTTTATAAAAGGGAACAGTTCATCACTGTTCTATGTTCAACTGTGGTGATTATATGCCCTTTTGTGGTTGGTAATCAGAGGTGGCTTTAAGATTTTTTTTGGGAGGAGGGCCCAAGAAAGATTAATGATGGACCCCCTACCCAACTTACCTCAGTCACTTGTCTTTCTCTTTGTCCTGCATATACAATTTCAGTTCAGTTAGCAACATCTGTATTTATTTTTTTGGTGTGAGACAATACTGTTAGTCATTAGGGCCCCTTTACCACCTTATTCTTTTCTGCCCAACTACCTCATACTGGCTAAGCCATGCTTTGCTGCAAAATGTCATGACACTTTAATGGCACACAAGACGTTCTGCACAGCCTATTGATGTCCTTTATTGCTGCTTGACTAAACAAGGACTGAATAAATAAATTAAAAAAATATTTTAAACAACACAGCAAAATACTGTCCAAGGTACTATTAGGGGCCTCAGGTGATCAAAGGGCTCCTAGAGACCATAGGAATTGCTTATGCCTAAAACTGGCAATGTAGGCTAACCCAGTGATGCAGGCACTGGTGACATGCAATAACTGTGGCACAAGTCTCTGAAGCACTTTAAAATATTTACCCCTGGCCAGCTGTGGCTTGATCCAAAATCTGAAAAAGGAGCTTGTGGCATTTTTGGTGGGTTTGAAAGATACAAGCAGTACTAAAATTTGGCCCCTGATGTTCAACTCTTTTCAAAAGAAAAAATTAACTTTGGGGGCTGAAAATGGAATCTAGACCAATTTTTATTTTAATTACCCAGGGCTGCACAACTGAGATGCAACATCTTACTTCCAGTTGGGTATAGCTTTCACCCATTTCAGCAGCAGTGCGGTTCTGAGCACTGGGTGGTTAAGTGACTTGCTCAAGGTTACATAGTGAGTATTTAGCTCTACTGATGTTTGAAACTGGACTCTTTGGGTAGATTGTCAAAAGTGTAAACATTGTTCATTTATGGCAAACAAAGTTGGGCAAGGGAGGGTACCCCTGCACAATCACAAATTTTTTCTGCCTGCACACAATTTTCACAAGTATCCATTTAATGAAATTTTCATTTTCTATAGAACTTTTTGCTCCTCATTGATACCTCCCGTCTGCTTTGGCAGTAGGGAGGTATAGCATTTTTCTAGTGTTTTCTCCCTTATTCCCAGGGCCCCAGAACAAGGTCGTGCATCCAAGTGGAGGTAAGCATGCCCCCGTGACTCCGGTGATGACCCCTTCCCCCCAACCGGCCTAGCACCGAGTCCCCCGCTGGTCTTGGTGCTACCACCCAGCCTCCACTTGGTGACAGCCAAGAGCCTGGAAGACTCCAGATCCCTCCCCAGGAGAGGAGAGCTGCCTGTCAGCAGCTCAGTCCAGCTATGTGCCCTCCCCCAGCTGGCCCATGGCAACCCGTGCTCGCTCCTGAACCCAGGTTGCTGGTGTGGTGTCCAGCACCTCAATCCTCAGCACCACTGGGCTGGTTTTTAATGAATTATTCTACATTTTATGATATTTTGGTAGCATATACAGCATGCAAAACATTGAATGTGCTGCCCATGCAGAAAAAATTCAGAAATAGCATTTTATATGGTGCAGGGATTGTTTTCCCCAAACCAGCAAGTTGCATGTGAGGACTTCATCCCTGGACAATATCAGGCCCTTTATCATCAATCCCTGGTTTTCAAGTCAGTGCTCTAACCGCTGGACCACACTGTATCCTATATAATTCTCTGGCATCCATCAACCCATTAAGAGTCTGACATTTAATTGCCCATGAAGAAGAAGTCATCACAGGTTCACTAGGCCTTTGCTTATTGATTCTTAGTTGCTTCATGACTCCAGTCATCTCATTCATATGATGGGAAATCAAGGCAGAGGATCTCTTTATGTGAGATGTAAACTAAGGGTCCAATTCACAGAATGTCCACCGCACAGACTAATGTGTGCAGCGGGGGTACAAAGCTAGAGCTTGGGTTGCAGGGATGTATCAGCAAGTTCAGAGCAGGACCTCTGCACACCTTTGGCCCACATAAGCACCCCTCGGCAGAGGCATATCCTTCTGAGAGTCAGGTCCTTAGGTTGTAAATTCATAAAATATTTACTTAGAAACAATTCAACAGGAACATTTTTATCTGGAGAAAATAGTCCTAAAACATGAAGAACATGAGGTGACGGTATTTCTCTGAGTTAGTAGGAGGGAAGAACTCAATGAACCGATTGTCTTCTCTGCCCCATAGTATGTATTTATGCATGTAACATATAGATGACTGAAAATCAACGGGGAAAGGACCTGGGGTGACCAGCATCAACATTAAATGGGGACAGTCATGTCAGACAACAACTAGCAAGGCAGATTAAATCATGACCTACCTCATGTGAAATATCATAATTAGAGCCAGAGATACTGTAAAACTTGAAATTTTTACTGTCAAATAATTTTCACTACATTCGCTGAAGCATTAATTTGCGTTAAAATTAATTTGCACTAATTCGTGTTTTTAGCACTTTTCCCATTATAATGCATGTGGCCCTAATGACTTGCCGCTAAATTTAATTTACACAATTATGGTTGCAGTTGTGTTTACACTAAAATTACTTTGCATGAAAATGACTAGTTTTACAGTATTCAAATACTAAAATACAGACTGCTAGTCAGTCCAAAGTCAGATTGAGAGAGTGCCAAGGAGAATAACCAAAGTGGCTGAAAACATGGACTATACAGCCCCTAATTGGAAATATACAGTTGAGCTTAAAAGTCTGAAAATTCCTTGTAATTGTGAGAGGTTACTGTTTTTACTGCAAGTGGAATGAATAAAGAATACTATTGTCTGATAGACCCCTATACCCTGTCCCTGAACAAACACACATTACACAATTCTGTAGAAGAAATGCCCACAGCCATGCATTTGTTAAACCAAATTACAGACTCTGAGTGGTGTACGCAGCTCAGGAGTCTCGCCAAGGGGCTCTTGAGGCTTCTTACTCCTTTAAGTGTACTTGCTACGGATGAATTTTACATTTTGTGATTTATTGCACTGATTGTATTGTTTTTGTAACTATGTATTTATAATACTCATGTCCTTTGTCTAATGTCTGTATAACTTTTATAAACAGGACGACCCTGAAAACAGGTTTTGCCTAGTATATTACCCTAGTGAAATATAAAAATAAACTAAAAACTAAACTAAGGGGACCTCGAGGACTCCACTCCCCTTCACTGAAGGGCTGAATGGACCAAGGAAAGGATGTACCTCCCTGGGGTTGAACCTCAAACACCATGAGTAGGGTAGCCATCTGACCGGGTGTTGAGCATCCACCCCTCCTGGTTACACGTTACCCGTGGGCAAGCCTGATGAGGTTGGCCACACACCCCCAACCAGGGAACTGAGTCATGTGCCCCCACCTTATGCCGACTGGAGAATTGAGCCTTTCAGAAGAATGCCACTCCATTCCCATTTTCCCCTTGTACTGTCATCTTATGGAGTCCCAAGTTAACAGCTTTACAATGTCTGTGACAAGTTAATCTATAATCTACCTAAATTTTACCTCCACTTGGAGAAGGTGAAAAACCTGGAAAAACCCTTTATGGGAAAACCAATAAAATTCTTCCCTGAACCCTAAATGTGATCTCCCAGTAGAAAGAGATGGTTCTCTGTGCAACCTGGCCCTCTGAACCCTGCTTTTAAGAGAGTGGGTGGGTGGGTGATCTGCTGGACAGAGAGAAAATCTCTCAGTCTTTCCCCTGCCTGAAGTCCCCATCCTGTGGGTGGCCTCAGTGGTCCCACTCCTAGAGGTGCAGCTCCCTAGCCAGCCCCATCTTCAGATGGGGATCCTCCCATACCTGTCCATAAGGTAGCTGGGAGAGGGGCTCCAGACAATGGTTCATCTGATGCATTTTCTGTGGCAGACTTCTTTATTTTCTGATAGACCTCTACTCCCCTGCCACTGAGCAAACATAGACGACACACTTTTGTGGAAGGAATGGCCACAGGCTTGCATTTATTGAACCAGATTACAGACTTGGAGTGGCATGCACAGCTCATGAGTCTCACCAAGGAGATCTTGAGCCCTCCATGCCCCCTCACCAAGGGCTGAACAGACCGAGAAAAGGATGTATCTCCCTGGGGTTGAACCTCAAATCCTAGCAAGTAGGGTAGTCATCTGACCGGCTGTTGAGTGCCCACCCCCTCCTGTTGACACCATACCTGCAGAAAAGCCCAATGAGGTTGGTCATGGCCCTCCCCGAACTGGAGAACTGGGTCACATGGCTCCCACCTCATGCCGACAGGGAATGGAGCCCTTTGGAAGAATGCGACTCCATTTCCATTTTTCCCCTTGTACTATTGTCTTGTGAGAGTCCGAAGCCACCACAAGAGGACCTCGTCCTCTCCTCTCTTCCCCTTCTGGCCAGAGGGAAAAGAAAGAGGAAGAGCACACAGGCCTGGCTTTTTATGACCGCTCAGTCTCTTACCCTGGCCCGAAGCCCCCACTCTGTGGGTGTCTTCAGTGGTCCCACTCCATCCCTCATAGTTCAACAGTATCCAGCTTATATGCCTGTGAGTGCTTGACCTAAGTTACCACCTGCTTTTGGCACAGCGATGGCAGGTAAGCAACGTAGCTTTTGAGTCAGGTTGTAGGGTCTATTATGTGCCCTGCATGGCCCTGTAAGCCCTTTGCATATCCATCCACCTACAGAAAATTCACATGTGCTTCCAGCTAAGAGTGTAAGTAAATGGCTTAATAGACAGAGGGGAGCCCTGTGACTCCTTTTCAAAATACTTCAGTCCCCAGTACTTATGGATGAATGGGAAATTCAATTTAGTAATTCGCAGGAAAATCTTAGATCACATAATAAAAAACATATTTCCTAAAGCTGTTACCAATAAGAGAATCATTTCTTTACAGTACGTACTATCATGGCTTCGAATAAGCTTCCACAGAATGTATTTGATACATCTAGTACTGACATGTTTAAAAACAAGTTAGATGAACTCTATCACTCCAAACAAAGAATGGTTTAAATTTCTCACCGTTTGTGGGGGACAGTCTCGATGGGCCAATTGGCTCCTTTATGTCCTATTCACCTAGTAAACCCAATTGAAGCACAAAAGTTCCTATAGAACATTTTTATCAAAGAAGATATCTTCTAATGTCAATTATTCAGAATAAAAGATAGCAAGCGAGAATGACGTTAATGAGGTTAATGACTAGAGCTTTGGCCTATTTTTTCTCATTGTTTAAAACGAATTATGGGAAATCACATTCTGTAGAAGGTAGGTCAAAAAGAATGAAAAAAAAAGGTGTTAGATACTGGTGTTGCAGTAACTATTATCTCTGAATAGGTCTGTCAAGATAATTTTGAAATACTTCCATTACAGGAAACTGATCTGCCATTATTGACTGAAGCACAGTCCCACGTAATTTGCTGTTCACTGCGTTTCCATATGACGTTATATCTAACTGACTGGAAGGCTAAGCAGACAAAAATAGCAGAATGTGGGGGTTTGGAAAAGGAGGAAACAAACTTTTGAATTTCCTCATTCACCTCCTACATTGATTACTATTCTGTGAATTGGGTGTGCTTGATCTGTCTCCCTCTCTTCTTCTCTCTCCTTGATGTCCTGCATTGGCAGAAAGGCTCACATATCCCCTTTTTACATTAACACAAGTCAAATCAAAATTTAGAAAAAAAATACCATATTTGGTTAGATGTGCGTGTGTGTGTTTGCAAGGAGACTGTTGTATTAGAAAAACTATTTTTCTCATTAATTCAGAGTAATCCATTGAAGGACATCAGGGCATATTTCACAGACTTATGTGGCAGGCTTTCCAAAATGATCTGTCCAAGTTGCATCTGCTGATAGTTTTAAAGCAGAAATGCACTGAAACCTGTTAAGCTATCTAATCGATGGCCTAGCAGCATCTTAACTTTGCATTCAAGAAATGACACAGGTGCATCCCAGCTGGAAACAACTCACAGTCGCATTCATTTTCTGCTGCAGATTGTGATTTTTTGTTGTAAATGGACCCAACTTCTTAACATAGCTGTAGGACTGCCTGGACAGAAGTGAGAGGATGCAATGCAGGCACAGCATGCATTTGCATCTGCCTCCAGCCCTTTTGAAATTCCCTCTAGTGTTTTTCTGACCATTATCATCTATGTTACTGTGTTTCTATTTTTTTAAATGTGTTAATGTTGTAGGGGAGGTGCATATATTTCCCATTACTTTCCAGTAGACTCATCAGTACTAATCTTATATGCAGTTGTGATAGTCCCCTGCATTCTTGCTTATCTTCCAGAATTGATACTGCATCTTGTTGCTTAATATTATGCTCCCTTTCTCACTCTTGGTATTTAAATATGGAGCCAATACTCTAGGGTTGCTTTAGAAATGGAGTATTGAAGGTTTTCATTGCAGGCCTTAAGCAACAGTGAATAGAAAACTGTTTTTTCCAAAAAGCTAGTTTCAGCTACATGTAGTAAAAATATTAACATACCTTTCAGATTTACTTTTCTTGGTACCTCCTAACCAGTGCACCATGAGTTTTTTTATTTTTATTTTCGTGAATCTAACCCTTTCCATGTTTTCAATGGAATGTATATGTCAAATGTGGTGGCCATCTTCTTTTCTTGAGAAAAAATAAATGAAAACATTTATAATATATTCGAATTTAGGTGGAACTAGAAAACATTATCACCAAATAAAATTGAAAGAGGTTTAGAATCTTCTATAGTGAAAAAAAATGGTAGGGTCAAATTTTGTTTCACTAGTTTTTTGCACTGATGCTTCAAAAGGCTTGTTGAGTGCTGGTTTGATATGCAGACCTGTTCCTATTTTAATTTTCTCATTATGTGTTTTACAGCCATCCTACTGCAAGGGATTGGTGGCTAAGACATGAGCTGCAAAACAAGTGGTTGAACTCGCTTCCGATTTCTTGGTACGGTTCTGCTGTCAGTACTGCTTTCACCAACATGCTGCAGTCAGTAATCAAGTAAAATGAGTCACATTTTATTTGTTGAGTCCCCATTCTCTGGGATTCAGGGTGTTATACAGAGGTCAAGACAATACAGCCATAAAAACATTTCCAGATATAAACACTGCTGAATAACTACCAATAATAAATAACACAGCTAGAAATAAGATAAATTAAATTAAACAATCGGATAAATAATTTCAAGTCTGAATAGCAATCAGTGTGTCTGGTGCCTTACCTATGCTCCAAATGCCTCCATAAATAGATATGACTTCAGGTGCATCTTAAACACTTCCAGTGAGGGGTACTTCCCTCAAATATCTTTAAAGTGAGTTCCACAGGGCTGGTCTGGTCACCTCAAAACCTCGATCACCAGATGATCTGAGCCATGCCCTTGGAACTACTAGGAGGCCTACCTCGGAGGAGCAGAGATGGTGCTGGGTATGGTAGAGTGTCAGGAAGTTACTCAGATAGCCAGAGCCCAGTTCATGTAGGGTTTTATAGGTCATTAAACTGACACCACAGATGATTCAGCATCTCACTGGCAGCCAGTGCAGGTCACACAGGACAAAGGTCACATGATAGGACCTCGGGAAGCCCGTCAGCAACCTGGTCACTCTATTCTGTACCAGCTGCAGATCACGTAGGACTCCTCCATTAACCTCAAGGTAAGGAGCATTGCAGTAGCCAAATATGGAAGTCATAAAAGCATGAACTAGTGAGAGCAGGTCATCAGGTGGGATCAAGGCTTTAATTGGGGCAATATTCCTAAAATGGTAAAAGACACTCTGGGCAATAGACAACACCTGAGCTTCAAGGGTCAACCTATCATCCAGAATGACCCCCAGAGTTTTAACCTTAGCAGAGGCAGCAAATGGAAAGGAACTAAGCACCACGCCAGTCACATTTCCTACTGCCTCTGCACCCTGCCGACAAGCAGGCTCAAGCATCAGAACCTCCATATTGTGTAGGTTGAGCTTCAGACAGCTGGAGAATATCCAGTCCTGGATCTCAGCCAGGCATAAATTCAGTACCTGAACCACATCACGTGTCCTGGGTGCAAATGGCAACTACAGCTGGGTGTCATCCACATAAGAGTGAAACCCCACTCCGCAGCATCTAATAATCTCCCCCGTGGGCAGCAGGTATACCATGAACAACATGAGTGAGAGGATCAAGACCTGAGGAATTCCACAAGACAGGGGATTCAGGAATGAGGAGAAATTCCAATCACCACACTCTGTGTCCTGTCTGAGAGAAAGGACTCAAGCCAGCTGATGACCTTGCTGGTGCGTCCACAGAGCTCCCTAAGACAATTCAACAACACACCATGGTCCACAGTGTCAAATGCTGAAAAGAGATTTATTAGAACAAGAACTGACCATTCCCCAATACCTCTAGTTCTGAGGAGATCATTATGCACCTGGACCAATGCAGTCTCTGTACTGTGCCTCACCTAAATCCCAACTGGAAAGGCTCATAGATGTCAAAGGTAGTGAGATATGTCTTGAGCTGTAAGGTAACCACCTTCTCAATAACCTTTCCCAAAAAGGGAAGATTAGAGACCAGTGTATAATTCACTAAGCAGTCCAAGTCCAAGGATGATTTCTTCAGAAGGGGCTTCACTAGTGCCTCTTTCAAGGGGCTAGGGAAAGACCACCCTAGGAGTGGACACTGGGCAATCTCAGTGGACAATGGACCTACAGGGCCCACCATGAGGAGATGAGTCGGACCTGGGTGCAGTTCACAACAAGTGGGCAGTAACTTTGAGATTACATCACAAGCCTCTTCCACCCCCACTGGCCTAAACTTGCCCAGACAGGAGGAGTGCTGCTGATAACAACCACCTCTGCATTATGGGGCAGTGACAGCCCTGTTGGGGCAATCCCAGATCTGAAAGAGGAAACTCTGCCAGAGAAAAACTGGGTGGACTCTTTACACATGGAGACTGAAATTGCACTTTTCGACTGTAGACTGGTAGGATGAAGTAACCTAGCCACAGTACAAAAGAGCTGAGCCAGTCTGTTCCTCCCTGAAGCAATCTTCCTGGACAGGACTACTATCTTCTTATGGGGGATTGCTCTTTGTTTGTCCTCCTCAGTCCTGGACGTCCATCAACAACACTCTAACTCTGACCTCTAGTCTTCATCTCCCTGAGCACCCTTTCAAACCACAGGAATTTTAAGCAAAAAGACCTGGGTCATATATGCACTGGTTCAACAGAGTTTAGAGCTGATGCAACAATCCTGTTATAAGCCATCACTGGTTCTCCTGAACCTGTCCAACAAGCAACCAGCACACCCAAGAGGTCCATCACCACTTTAATCCTACTGGGGACAACCCCTTCAAAAGGCAGTAGCAGACCATCTCCACAGAGAGTGCCAAAGGCTCCTAAAAGCTGTAGAAAGCAGCTTCCTTAAATTAAATATGGTTAATTACAGTTCTCAGTGATCATGTACCAGGTTAAGCATATACAATCACATTTGTACTTTCTTACTTTGTGATATAATTACAGCCTCTGTTAAATAATTATAACATATAAAGTTGTTTGTTCCAGAATCACCAAAAGCACTGCCTTTGCGTCTCTATCTAAAGAACCTTAAACTTTCAAGTTTTAGTTGTTTACTATTTTTTCCATTTTTATCAGTGTCTCACGGACAGTCACCATACTTCAGATACAAATGGTCACATTTAGGACTGGTAACAGAATAGTCAACAGTGTGATTACATTTAACACATCAAACATTTCAGGTATGATTACAATACAGTTAGGACTGTCATGTGAAAACACATTGGGGAAAAAAATCATGAAAAAACATTCTGCAAATGAGGGAACAGAACAATTTCAAAATAAAAATAACTTCTCCATGTTTATTTACATAATGCCAATAAAACCAAATTCCCTTCTTCTATAACAGTATTTAGTGATCCTAAAAGTTTCAGGTTCCCAAATTTCAGTTGGTGTTTTGTTATTTGTAAGCCAAGAAAAGTGTTAAAAATAAAATTCAGTAGGGGTCTGTACAATGTAACTTCCCATCTGCTTAGCAGCATTTTACCACATTTTAAGAACTTGGTGATCCAGGTGCAAAGGCTGTGGATGCCAGTTGTTAGATCCCTAGGGGGAAAGATGGTCAAGTTTTATGCGGCTGGAAATCAATATTTGATATAAAAATGTCTAGTCAGTCCTAACTACGTTGGCACAGTAGTGCCGATATAATATGCTTGCAGCCTCCTGAACATGAAGCCATGCTAATTTCAGAGCCAGATGATGAGTAATCTCCTCGGCCTTCAGTTATATACTGGGCTTCTAAACTGAGAATGAAGCATCAAGAATTACCTCTTTATTTAAACCGACAAGGTCTCCTCGTTCCAATCGGTCCTGCAGTTTCATCCTTTCTTCTGAGATTCGTAGTTTGAGGAAATGTTGCAGCTGTAACTGCTTTTCATGCAAAATAACGTCATCCTTCCATTGCTCATTTTCTAGTTGTAGTTGAGACTCCTTTTTCTATCAAACAGTAACAGCATTATTGGAAACATCTTTGGCATTGTACTGTAAAAGTACTTATTATTCAAAAGCTTCAGTTTACCTTATTTCTAGAATATAATAAAAATGAGTATACCCCGAAAGCAACACCAATACAGCAAACTATGTCAATGCCAACGAAATGCCGACTACAATGACAGTTTGCTGTACTGGTGTGCCAGAGAACCAGGCACACTGTCTCTGGTCCTGCACCTCCCGAATCAAGTCCGACTTGGAGTTGATCATATTTAGAATGGGGGTGGGGGGGTTGAGAGCAAAGTTCCCAGATAGAAACAGAGACTGGGAGTCTTTTGGGATTTATGTTGACCGCAACTTGTGGTCAACATAAATTCCATCGCTGTGATGCCAGATGACAAAATTGTTCACTCAGTAGTAGTGAAAGTCTTAATATCTTTGGCAGAAGAGTAGTCAGGATTTTAAACATGGAAGGTCCAAGTCTTGATACATGCTTTGTAGGCAGGTTCTAACTATGGCGAGCTTCTGATGATTGTGAATTATAGCAGTGCTTACATACTGCACTGTCATGCATGAGACAGCATCTCTTTGTGGATGGGGCACCTTATCTGGTACAGCTGATCACAAAGAAAAACTCTTTTTCCCTGTTTAGCTACTACTGATTGAAAAAAACAAATTATTTTTAAATTCCTACTGTTGTTAAAGGCTGTAATGTTGACTAAAATTCTGAATTGTAGATCTACCCTGCATGGTGCAAGCACCAGTTTTTTAATGCAAACTCTGCATTTGGATCTGAACAGCTAAACCATCTAAAAGATGGTCTAAAGACTGCTGTAAAAATGTTGATGGACAGATCCAGTCTGAAAATCATGCCTCATAATGTTTACAGTAAAATCCATATTATTTTTGCTTGTTTATTTAAGGTTATAACCATTCAGCAAATTTTAACATAACACCATACACATAGTTACCGTCTTTAATTAAAATCAGTTAAAACAATTACAAGCTTTTAAAGAAGATGTTTGACAATGTTTTGGAGCAAATATTATGGACTTGTCATGTTACATAAACCTTTCACCTGTTTTGGTAGCTGACTGCTCATTTCTTCCTCTTTATGCCGCTTTTCTTCTCTGATGTTAGCCAGTTGTTCTTTGAGGTATTTAAATTTGTGATCCCTCATTTGTTGCAGCTCCGAAATTAAATGTCTTGCTTCCTGTACGCAGTGGATAGCAGATGTCTGAAAGCAAAACATTAAATAATTTCTTGCATCTGGATTCAGATTAAGTTTGCATTCAAGTGACGGATAAGTGTTGTTATACAGTAAGCAGTGCATAATTTGTAACTTCACATTGTAGTAATATCAGTACAATTACAGATTATCAACAGAGTTGGAGCACTGGTCCCATAATCAGTTTTGATTTTAGCAAATCTGGTTTTGCATTGTAATTGCATTACACAGTGGAGCCCACATATAAGAACATCGGATATAGGAACATCCTGTTAATAAGAACATTTTTTGGATGTCCCAGTTTTTGCCTATTATTTTCAATGGCAGTATATCCTGTTTATAGGAATAGCAGGCCCATTTCTAAGAAAAGTTTTTTTTTTTTCCCCCAGAGGTAGTGGTGGAATCATGATGTAGTTTCCTCATCAATGGATGTGTGAAAGGTACTCTGTGAAGAAGGCAACACACATTCCTGTATGGTTAGCTGTGTCACTAAATGAACTTTATAACAGTACACTAATTATTTGGGCAAAATATTTTTCCAAAAGCAGTATCATACTGCTCTTAGTAATAGGTTCTCCATAAACTAGTTTGAGTTTCCTTATGTTAGCCATTAATTTACTATTTACAGAGTGCCCCATGCCCCAGCACCCAGCACTTACAATCCGTCTTTGCACCCCTAGCACCTTACCTGTCATATTCCCTCGACAAGGCCCCCTGGCTGCACTGTCTCCCACCCTCGCCCACCTCCCCCATGTATCTCCACTCCTGCCCCCGCCCCAACCACCTCCCTACTCCCCTACACCTCCTTCCCCGATCTCCTACCTTCACTTCCCCCACCCACCCCTTCCCTTGTCTTGCTCATAGCTCAAGTCTTTGTACTGGTTATTACATGTCTGTAAGTCAATGACTATATGTTTGTAACTAAAATGATGACTGTTGCACACACTGACATGGAACCTTTGTAAAAGAGCCTCTGCTCAAAGGTATTGTAATCCTAGATTGAAATAAATAAAATAAATAAATAAAGACATAGAAATATAGAAACATAGAAAACTGATGGCAGATAAGGGCCACTAGGTCCATCCAGTCTACCTGTTGCCCTACCTGTATCAGTGACCTCTGACCCTACTTGGTCATCAGCTTTAGCTTCTCCTTCCCACCTCTTGGGTTCCCTTATGTCTATCCCATGCATGTTTGAATCCCACCACTGTGCTTCCTCCCACCATATCCTGGGGTAGACTGCTCCATGTATCCACCACCCTTTCCATGAAACAAAAAACGTTCTCATATTGCCCTTCACTGGCCCCCCTCCAATCCCATATTGTGCCCCATTGTTCTTGTACCCCTCCTATATGGAAAGGTGTCACCCACCTGCACCTTGTTTATGCCTTTAAGATACTTGAAAGTCTCTATCATATCCTCATGTTCCCTCCTCTCTTCCAGTGTATACATAGTGAGGTCTTTCAGTCTCTCCTCATACTGTATGTTTTCTTTTGCAGGCCCTGCTCTGTCTTTGTTGCCCTTCTCTGAGCTGCCTCCACCCTGTCTACATCCCTACATAGATGTGGCTTCCAGAACTGTGCACAGTATTCCATGTCAGGTCCCACTAGTGCTTGGTATAGTGGAATTTTCACCTCCCTTCTGCTAGTGATACCCCTCCCCATGCACACTAACATGCTATTGGCCCTCCCTACAGCCTTTGTACACTGTTTGGCCCCCTTTAATTCATCTGAGATGATAATCCCCACATCTATTTCCTCCCTGGTGACCGCTAGCAGTCCCCCCCCATACTGTAGCTCTCTGCAGGGTTTCTGTGCTCTAGGGGCATAATTTTGCAGTTCTTCACATTGAACCACAGTTGCCACACTTCTGATCATTTTTCTAGCCTCCTCAGGTGCCTCCTCATCCTCTCCACTCCATCAGATGTGTCCACCCTGTTGCAGATCTTGGTGTCATCTGCAAACAGGCAAACATTCCCTTCCAGTCCTTCTGCAATGTCACTAATGAAGACATTAAATAGGACTGGCCCCAGGACCAACCCCTGAGACACCCCACTTGCCCCCCCCTTTCTTCAGACTGTATTCCATTTACCACCACCATCTGCTTCCTGTCCCTCAGCCAGCTTCTAACCCAGTTTACAGGCTACCAGTCTCCCATGTGGAACGGTGTTGAAGGCCTTGCTAAAACTGAGGTAGGTGACATCTACTGCTCTCCTCTGCTCCACCTCCTTCATCATCCAGTCAAAAAGAGCTATCAGATTTGTTTGACATGACTTTCCTGCTCTGAGTCCATGCTGCCTCAAATCCTGAGCTCTGTTGGATTCCAAGTGTTCCACAATCCTTTCTTTTAGTGCCTCTATAATCTTCCCCACTACTGACGTGAGGCTGACCAGCCTATAGTTCTCTGCCTCCTCCCTGCTTCCACTCTTGTACAGAGGGACAACATGTGCCCTCCTCCAGTCCTCTGGAACCACCCCTGTTACTGCTAGCTCCATCTGAAGCTCTTTAATATCCTGGGATGTATGCCATGTTGGCCCATTGCCTTGTCCACTTTCAGTTTTATGTGCTCCTCTAGGACTCTTAGCTCTGTAAATGGCCTGGTATTCATCTTCCTCCCCCCTCGGTATCTGTTGCCAAACTGTGGTTCCTGTCCCTAACCTTCTTCGGTGAAAACTGAACAAAAGTATCCATTCAGTATCATCACCTTTTCAGAGTCTCCCTCCACACACACCCCTTCATTCCCTCTGAAATGTACAATTCCACCCCGGCTTTCCTTCTTCTACTGGTGTACCTGTAGAATGTCTTATCCCCTTTCTTCATTGTCTGTGCTAGCCTTAACTCTGTTTGTGTCTTTGTGCTCCTGACAACTTTTCCCACTTCCTTCAGACTATTTAGGTCTTTTTACATAGATTTTTCATTGTTTTCTACAAAGCCCTCTTTCAAGAACATACCAGTTTTAAGAACATTATAATAACTGGGGATCTTTTTTTTCCCCACATGGAAGCCCAGTTACAGTTCGCTGTTATAAACCTGCTGGTTATAACAGCGAACATGCACTGGGTTTCCCCTCACTCCATGCATGCACCTGCTGCAGTCTTCCCTTCATCACGCCACTCTTCTCCACTTCTCCACTCACACACTTTAAGTCCTGCGGTAAGTAAATGTTAAAAAAAATACAGTAAATTTAAAACAAAATCATTGTTACACTTTTGGACACTTTTGGGAGGAGCCACTTTACAAAAAAAAGTAAACATTCAAACAGCCACTTGAACCTGATTGTGGACTGTGCTAGAACTGCCTGCAGCGGCCCAGCGATGTGTACCTATTTTGTATAATTGCTGTGGTGAAAAAAAACCTTAAATTTTACACACAGCCTTGGTGTTGGATGCTTAAATAAACCCCTCAAGCTTCGCTTGCGGAGTTTATGTAGCATCCAGCACCTTGTGTGTGTAAAATTCTCATTAAACACGTGCACCCCATGTACTATTCTATATTAAGGTGTGCTTATAGCAGGGTTCCACTGTAATTGCCATGTAATTTTACATTTTTAATTGGATATCTGATGCTTTCTATCTATTCTTCACATAAACAGCTGCTGACAGAATCAGGGTAGGCAAATCATACCAGAGTGCTGCCTGCCCCAAGAGATAAAAAAAAATGTAAAAAAATATTTTCTCACGGTATTTAAAAAGATTTCAACCATTTTATGTTTCACAACCCTGAACTGTTCTGGACCCTCATGTGGTGCCTTCACCCCCAAAACAACATCCTGATGATTACAGGTAAGTGAGAAACCTGGGTTATATCACGTTCAGTGAATAGTTAGCAGAAAGGCAATTTGTTTATTGTACTGTACAAAGTGCTCCTATTCTGATTTTCTCTTAAATGTTTAAAATGTACAAAATGGGGGCAGCCATCAAAGAAGAGTGGCACAACAAAACAGAAGATGATTATACTTTTTTCAGTGTATTCTTCCAGGATTGCTAAAATGAGCCCCAACATCAGCCACACAATGGGATCCTGCTTCCATCCAAGGGCTGCACTGAGAGAGAAGAAATGTGGCATGGGGAGGTGAAGAGACTTGCTCAAGGTCACATACAGTAATAATCAATGGCTGAGATGGGACTGTAACCTGGGATCTCCTATTTTTCCATTCCACGACCTAACTACCAGATCACACAACCTTTGTACAGCTGAGCATGCTTATCTTGAGGAAGACCTGAATAGCCATTAAAGAACAGTGAAACATGCCTCAAGGGCACTGCGTATTAAGGACGGTACAATATTAAGGACATTTCTTGTAACCTCGACTGCAATTTTTTAAGTCATTTATTTTTCTTTTACAATTTATTTATTTTTTCCCATTCCCTGGTGCTGTTCTTTCCTGCGGAATGTGCCCAAACCCATCCCTCATGTTTCCAGCACTTATCTCTACTGCTATGCTCCACAGCTTACCCCCAGTGGAGGGGCATGGCCCCCCCAGGCTGTATCTCCCACCTCCTGCTTCTCAGGTTGAAAAAATCCTTGGTGGAGTGGGGTGGCTGGTATCCATAATTGGGGCCTGAGTTCAAGTTCAAGTTTATTGCAGGAAAAATAACTCCGTTGAGCAAGCTCATTCACAAGGAGGTCCTGGTATATATATACAACAAGACTAACAGAAACATACAGTAAATGCGCACAAGAGAAGTACAAGTGCTAATTCAATACATGTGTGATGAGTGTTCAGGCAATACTCCATATCACTTGAAGTAGGTCAGCACCATCTTACATAAAGTGCTGGTTCTGTCCATATGGACCTTAAGGCTAACAATAGGCTTGAACAATCATAGAAGAATGGATTTTAGTGACAGCTACAGACATCTTTTATTTTTTCAGTAGTTAGATTTTTAAAGAGACTAACAGAAACTAATGTGAGTAGTTTCAGAGATGATTTCAGCTGGTTCCAGATAACAGGGAGGGCAATGGAGATGGCGTGCTTGCCAAAGGAGGTGCGAGTCTTGGGGACATCCAGGAAGATAAAGTCTGACTTTCTGAGTGAGTAAGTACTGTGGCAGGTGTGGATAAGGGAAGTTAGGTAGCTTGGAAGCTTGTTAAGGAGAAGCTTTAGGGTCCAGGTACCAGTGTGGATAAAACGTCTCGTATTAAGCGATGTCCAGCCTACGGCTGAGTACAAGTCGCAGTGGTACATCAGGAGTGGGGAGTTCATAATGAAGTGCAGTGCATGGTGATAGAGGATGTCAAGTTTATTTAGATTTGAGGTAGAAGAAGAGGTATAGATTATATCCCCATAGTCTAGTAGCGGGAGGAATGTGGCTTGGACAAGTCTAGTTCTGATCTCAACTGGGAAAAGTGACCTGTTGAGAAAAGGAAGCCTAGCCTTATTTTTAGACTTCTAGATAGTTCATCCTGTGCGTTCTGGCATTTATCCTGCTGTGCAGCAGGGCTTACACTTTTCATACCTGCCTTCCCCCAGCCCCTCTCTTGATGTAAGTGCATGTCATGGCATCCTGGGGGTGGGGGCATAAGGCAGCATGTGGTCAACCATGCCGACAATCGAATCTCTGCCAAGCCACCACCAGCAGCCTCTGTAGGAGTGGTGTGCTACAATCCCTCCCTGGGGGAGAGGAACATCTGCACAGCTGCTGTATACCATCCCTGCCTGTCTCTGCACCAGTCAAGCTTACTCTGTGTAGTGAATCCAGGTCACCAGACTGCTGAGCAGGTGTCATTCTGTTTGGAGCCAGTTAATTCAGTCCTTTTTAAGAACATCATTTTCAAAAGTGTTAACTTTGGAACCATTAGGACTAGGCACCCTTTTTTTAATGAAAGCTTTGAGCCAGTTCAAAATGCAATAGCCATACCAATACAGCTTCATGTTTCAATACATGTCAATATACAGTTCACTGATATACAAAATTACACACTGAAAAGTGTATTGATGAATATCAACATGTATCGACCTGTATTGATACATGCAAACTATACTGATGTGATCCATTCAAGTGGAACTGACTCCAGTCTTTAATAAAAAAAAAATGTCTAGCCCTAACAGTTTAAAAGTTAGGCCTTTTGAAAGAAAGTGCTTTAAAAAGAGCTAACTTTGGAACTTTTAGGGCTAGAAACTTATCATTTGAAATGAAAGTTGAGAGTCAACTATCTTGATAGACATTATGTTGCTTCAGCTTCTATGTATTAGTATATAAAAAAAGGCCAAGGGATGCCCCCACCGCATATGTGGGGCAGTCTGCAGCATCCAGAAAGGAGATGTGCACCCCCTCCACATACGATGCCATGGATCTTGAATGTGGGCATTCAGATCGGAAGCTGGCATGGGTTGGGGACATGCTTCCATACAATCTGTGAAGATATCTTTGTGGTGCAGAAGGCCAGCAGAGGTGGTGACTGCTATGTGAGAGAGTGTCTAGCCATAGCAGTTACATGCCCCTCCAGCTGGCCACACCTTGCTACTGGCCCCCCAACCTGTCATGGAGGGCAGCGGGTCTCTGAAAAATTTAATTTAGTTTAAAAACCTATGTCCTGTGCCCCTACAATTGTCTACTCCATGTGGAGCAGGGGATTCATTTCCTGAACTGATCTGGGCATCCGTCTGGATACTCAGTGTCTGGTCCAACTTTGCCCCATTGCACAAGCCCATTCTTTGAGCAATCCACATTTCATGTGTATGGGGGCTGAGGAATTGTTGATGCTGGGTAGGGTTTTGGCATTTGAATATTCAGAGATACGTGCCTGAGATATGTTCAAATCATACATTTCCAGGGTACTTTTAAGAGAAGTGGCCCCAGGTGCATAAGGAATATAAACCACTTCTTTGTAAGATGATGCATTTTGCTTTTGGATAACATTGATGATGTGTAATTAATTTTCTGAAAAACTCCACAGATATTTGAGACAGTTTCGAATAAAAGTGCAGCCAATTATAAGGTACTTACTTCCTCTGGGAGCAATTCTGTTAATTTGTCAACTAATTCATTTAAATGATTTTCTTTGAGTCCCAAAATGCAAGTAATATGATTAAGCTCCAAGCCATATACACCACCATATTTCATTACTGGTAGTATGCTCTCCTCATCTTCTAGCAGCAACTCCTGAGGAACAGAATCAAAAAATGAATCCCATTAAACCAACTTTTTAACTAAGCTTCTAAAGAAAGTTTTAAATTGTTTGAATTATTAGTTGCTTTTCCTGTGTGCATTTAATTGTGCAGTAAAATATTAATAAACAGTCCACTGATGCAACAGTAGCACTACTGCTCATGATGCTGGTGGCTTAAGGTCAGGATCAAGATCATGTTGTCGTGGCTCAACAAGGGGAGGAGGATGGAGTGTCCAATGGATTGCTGTTCTCTTGCGGGGGGGGGGCTACTGAGATCCATCACTTGTTTACAAACTAGTGATGGAATGGTGTCAGCATGGCTGGATAAGTTTACACAAGAAGGGGCTGGGACATGGCCGATGCTGGAATGATCTGGGCATGCATGAGGTGCATGCCCTGTCTGCCCCCTCATGTCCCCTATCCGGCTTCCTTTCCCTAAATCCTGGCATATTCCCAGGCTTCACTCCCACTGTGGGTGACTGGATATGGGGGTGGAGCTGCCAAAGATCTGAAGTTGGCCCAGCCTCAGACAGGGGGAACACGAGCTTCCCAAGCCCCCCCCACAACCCCGTCCTCTCCTCTCATCTTGTCACTCTTGAAAAGTCTTTCCTCCTGGTACCCCACTATTGGTCCTGTTCCAGCCTATGCCTGACCCTCTTGGAAACCAGTACCTGTATCTTGCTGCTAGGCTTGGCTCCATCACCCATGCATGACACCCAGGCAAGCTATACTTTTCCTTTTGATGAGGCCCACATCCTGGGCTGATTCCCATGTGCTATCCCCCTACTGTAGTCGTCCTCTCTGCTTCCCCCTCCCCTGTGCTTTTCCTCACCCTCTGACACCCTCCCATTCCCTCTTTTTCCAGTGTTGTGTCCATTATTTAGTATATCTTTATGTTATTTATATAAGTCTCACTGCCCTGTAACTACTTTTCTGTATACCAAACTGTAAATTGATGTATGTATTCTTGCTGTTTAATGTGGAACCTACATAATGAGCCTGTTCTCAAAGATTTAATCCAAGAAATTCAAATAGATAAAAAAAACAAAAGCTGAGGGGTACTGCAGCGATGTATCCCATGTGCCTGAGGAGTCCCAGGAACATAGGCAACAGGGGGCTCAATAGATGGGAGGTAGCACTGGCAAGTGATGGAATGAGGTCTTTGCCAGAGGGTAAAGGGAAAGTAGAACTGAAAAAAAAAATACTCACAAATATGTTCACAAATGTACTAGATGTATCAATACATATAACTTTAAATTTTTGTAAATGTGATTTTGGATGTTTTATGTAAAAAACATAAAGAAATCAATTAAATAACCACTATGGGAAAGCAGGTATGATATTCACTTCAGAGTTCAGAAAGTCTAGCAGAATGTAGTAAAATGAAAACAGTGCCACTTAAAGGTAATTTTACAGATGTATATCATGGCTTATTTGCATATTCCCCTTCAACTTGACATAAAGCACCTGTCATAAAATACCCATAGTGATATCTCGTGATCCCACTGGGGCAGGAGGATTAGTCTTAGAGCGACCTGGTTGTACATGTTGAGTCATACTACTCAGCTCTGCCTTGTTACTAAACCCCACCCACCCTGCTGCAAGTGTAGGTCATTTCTTAATACAACTTCAGAAGAAGTGCAACCCCTATGCAAGCTGGGACCCACTGTAGCGGTTACATGCCCCCTCCAACTGGCTGCACTGGGCCCTCAGGGGACCTGATCATCCCCACACACCTTGCACCCAGTGCTCCAAGTTGGCATGGAGGACTGGTGGCTTTGCATTGAATGTTTTCAAACAGTTTAAAAGCCCATTGTCCTATTTGCAAATATAACTGTCCAGGAAGGACTGCCATATTCCCCTTCTCCCGCTCTCCATGCACGGAAGGGATCTACTTGTGATCTGACCACAGCATTTGATTGTATGCCCAATGTCTGGGCCCGCTATGCCCCTCAGCTCATGCCTGGACTCTGCATGCTCCACATCTCTCCCCCAGCGGGCTGCCAGGGATGACGGATACTGACACATCTGTTAGCATATGCAATTGCAGAGATCCAGGGTGTTTTGGTGGATCCAGCTGGGTTTCATGCCTGCTGTAGTTTTACTTAGCAAAGCACCTTGGAGATCAACCACAGGTAGTGGCACACATAGGGAAAAAGACACCTGCAGCTAAAATAACGACATTTTAAAAAAGGATTTTGTTGACACAATGACAGATGGGTTATGCTACAGACCACCAAATCAGATGGTGAATCATGACCTAAAAACTATATGAAGAGTTCAGCAAAGCTCCGGTGAAGGGAATCATCATGTTGATTAAAGACTTCAACTACACAAAAATAGTTTGAGGATCAGTAGAAGAGAACAGATAAGTCTCTGTGCAGTTGAAATTTATGAAGCTTAATGAGCAGTGGAATTTCATGCAGTGTTCCAAGAGAACCACACGTGCAATGCTGGGCTTAATTCTTAGCAACATGGAAGACCTGGTCAGAGAAGTGAAAATTGGAGAAGCATTGGCCAACAATGACCATAATATCATCATATTCAGTACTGGAAGGAATGGGGAGAAAATCAAGGGGCATCCTATACCATGCTATTACACAAGGCAGACTTTAAATGACTGAGGCAGATTATAGCACAAGTATTGGGGACACATTGTTAAGGGTACTATTATTCAGCTAAAGTGAGACATGCTCAGAAATCACATGGATAAATGAAAACGATTATCTCTTGGAGTAAAATGAATAATAGTAAAATATGCAGCCCAGTATGGGGGAAACTTTAGGGGCTAGTCATGATAAACAGAAGAAGGAGACCTACAAGAGATACAGTTGGCATAGCACAATTGCAAACAGACATTTTCTTATGTACAAACTCAGAGAGAACAAAAGCAAAATTAGAGGAGTAAAACAAGCAGAAGAACAGATTGATATTACCTTGTAACACACATGTAATAAGTACATAGTTTCATTGTAAGTGCTGATACTATGTAGTTACATAAGAGCTAGTTCTGTATTTACATGTTAATGCCAGTCATGTTTGAATGTTTAAGTATTACTTTATGTTTCAGGGTACAGGTCACATGGCACAGAGGTTATATAGCAACAGTATAATAACAGGGCAACTACTGGTATTATCATCTAACCATGTTAATACCAATTATTGACTGGGCCATAAAAGTCCTTTAACCTCATTGATTAAAACACATCACATGACAGTTGATTATTTTCTGACAACTGCACAGCTCACCTGAGCTACACATTTTCTTTAACAAATAAAAGCCAATTTGATACGTGAGATAACATACTCCTCAGTATGTAGTTATAAGGGAAGAATGCCCTTCTAGGGTACTTCTGGCACTCGCATCTGCCTTGTGACTAACAACCACCCAAAGCACACAATATGGCCTTATAACTATACACCCCATAATATGTTATCCAGTACTAGTTACCCTGTTGTTATATAGTAACTACCATATGACTACCATGTAACCTGTGACACTGCTCTGAAACATAACGTGATACAAATGTTTTAATAATGATGCAACATTGAAGAGGCTTGGACTTTGTTATCACTAAACTAATTAAAAAGCTAACACAAATTGCACATACCCCAGTAATGCAAAACATCAGGGGAAGCATATGCAAATACCCATTAATTAATTTGGACTGGCTCAATTAAAAAACTATACACAGAGGTATTTGTATAATGTTAATCAGTTTGTGATAAATAGAGGTGCAACTCATTTAATTGAACTTTAACGCATGGATAGATACCATTATATGTTGATCTAAAGTCAGTTCTTGAGCTGATGTCCGTAGGTCATTTTTTTCTTGTTCAAACATTACATTCAACCTCACAATTTGCCTCAGAAGTCTCTGAGATAAGATTAAGTAAACCAGGTTGTGAGTCTGACTTTGCCCTTTCTGTTTTACTGTTTCTTGGATCATTTGCTCTTCTATGTCTTGCAGCTAAAAATTAAAACAGAAATAATGTGAATGCTATAATTGAATTGTGAATTGTAATTGTTTTTAATGTTTGTTTTACATGCTATATTTGTTGTCCGTATATTGTATTGTATAAACATCTTGACTGTATTTATTACGGTCCTGGGTCACATTTGAAAAAGGGCCTTGGCTCATATTGCTTACCTGGTAAACAAAAGCTTAAATAAATAATTAATAGATTATTTTTAATAAACCAGTGCCCAGTGCCATATAAAACATTGACCTAAAATGAGAAAAGCAATTGTGAAACTGAATATTCATTTTCCTTCATCAGACCCAAGGTTTACAAAAGTTAAAATGCTTGAAGGAGAGTTTAACCCCAATAGGATGTTGCCTATCTAGACTCTGAGAGGGTGGGTGGCTGCCCTCTGCTGGACTAGGTCAAAGGAACTGTGAGTCAAGAATGCATGGTCTAGTAACCCTTAATGCAACTAATATAAATTCAGGGGTGGATATGGGGAGTGGAGGCTTCCTAGTGTCCCACGTACAGTCAGATGTTGATGCCATAGTCCTGATGCAAGGATTCTGATGGGTATGAGACAGACACAGTCCTGAGTTGAGGACTTAGTGGAAAGGGGAGGAAATCAGGGAACAAATGGTGGAGTTCAGGTACTATAGATGATGCTACCATACCCTCATTCACCCACTTGCAACATTTAGGCCTTTGGGTCATGCCTCCTGTCCTCCCCCAAACTGTACTGTTCTATCTAGTTGGCTTTGCCCAAGGGGTTAGTCTAGGAGGACTAGGAGGTCAGATTAAGGGTACCCAATGGAAGTTAAATGCTCCAGTCATGTTTGGATCCAATTTGTGGCTGTCCAGGAGTATCTGATTCCATGCCAGAAGAAAAAAAAAATAGATTCATTGTGTAAGGTTCGTAGCTTCAAAAAATTCTTTCCATGGCAAAAGAAAATAAAAAAGTTTAGGACACAAATATTCAGTTTGGTTAGAAATGGCCGAATTAGTGAAGCAGGAAGGAATTATATAAACTCTATGAAATCTAAGCTGAAACATGCCTAAATGTTAAGCTTGCAAAGCATTCCTTGCCACAGTAGGGGCTCTTGAAAAGAAATTTCAGTGCTCCCTTCCCCACCACCAGTATGCTGATAGTAACCAATATAGTTCACTAATTAATTCCAGTTTGTTTTGTTCTAGCTGTTGGTTAACTAGGATCTGCAGCTTATCTGTTAGGTAGGAAAATGGGCAGACTAGGTGGGCCAAGCGGTCCTTATCTGCCGTTAAATTCTATGTTTTTATGTTTCTGTGTTTATCATAAGACAAATAAACATGCAAACATAGAAAGTGTCAATAGAAAAGGACCAGTAGGCCTGTCTAGTTTGACCTATTTTCCATGCCTAACACTGCACCCTGGACCCTACTTGGCCACAGGTGTCTCTCCCTCCTCCTTTGCCTCTGTTCATAATACCCATGTGCCTATCCAGTGCATGCTTGAAGCTCCCCACTGTCTTCACCCTTGCCACATTATCTAGCAAGCTGTTCCAGGCATCTACCACTCTGTCTGTGAAGAAGTGTTTCCTCACATCCCTCTTAACCCCTCCTCAAGTTTCATAGCATGCCCCCATGTATTGGTGTTCCTCTGCATTTAAAGGAGGCTCCTCCCCTACACTTAGTTCTCCTCCTTGAGGTACTTGTAGGTCTTAATCATGTCACCTCTTGCTTTCTTCTCTTAAAGGGGTACATACCCAGCTCCCACAGTCTGTCCTCATATGGCTTCTCGTGCAAACCTCACACCATCTTAGTAACCCTCCTCTCAATCACCTACACCATATCGATGTTCTTGAGATGGTGCGGCTTCCAGAACTGGATGCAGTACTTCAAGTGGGGTCCCGCCAGTGAGCGATATAGAGGAAACACCACCTCACTTCTCCTGATAGAGATCCCCGCTCTCTGTGCATCCTAGGATCCAGCTCACCTTGCTGCTGCCCTGTTGCACTGGCCTGCCACCTTGTGATCATCCTATATGATCACCCCATGCTCCCTCTTTTGTTTGATAACTGTAAGTACCTACACCTATCTTATACATAGCCCCTGGGTTTCCCCAACCCTGGTGCATGACTTTGCACTTTTTGACATTGAAACCCAGCTGCCAGTCCCTAGACCACTCCTCTAGTTTCTCCATATTCCTTTGCATTCTCTCCACCCCTTCTTCATGTCCACCCTATTGCAGATTTTTGTGTCATCTGCAAGGAGATACACCTTCCCTTCCAGTTCCTCAGCAATGTCACTTACGAAGACACCGAAGAGGACAGGGCCCAGTACCAAGCCCTGTAGTACTCCATCGGTCTCTCTCCCATCCTCTGAGTGACAGCCATGTACCACCACCCTTTGCCTCCTATTTCTCAATCAGTTTGATACTCAGTTAACCACGTTCTCCCCAACTCTCAGGCTCCCATGTGGTAAAGCATCAAAGGTCTTACTGAAGTCCAGATAGCCCAAATCCACTGCCCTTCCCTGATCCACTTCCTTAGTTACCCAGTCAAAGAAATCAGAGATTTCTTTGATGTGACCTCCCCCTGTGAATCTGTTCTGTCAGTGGTCCTGCAGATCATATGTCTCCATGTACTCCATAAGTGCCCCCTTTAATTTCCCCACTACTAATGTGAGACTGACTGCTCTGTAATTACTGGCCTCCTCCTTGCAGCAGCTCTTGTACAGAGGGACCACATCGGCCCTCCTCCATTCCTCTGGAACAACCTCTGTCTCCAATGAGCTACTAAACAGCATTGCCAGAGGTGCAGCTAGCACCATGCTTATCTTATTAAGTACCCTTGAAAGGCTCCATCCAGTCTCGTCACCTTGATTTCCTTTAGGGATTCCAACTCATGGTGGACTCCCTCTTCTATTAATGGACTTGTGTTCACCCCTTCCACCCCCCAGTGCCTCTTACTGCATGTCGGCCTGTCCCCCCCTTCCACTGTGAATACCGTGCAGCAGTACTTTAGCTCTTTCTTGGTCTTCCTCTGTGCAGTCCCCACCCCCCAATCTCCTACTTTTCACGATATCATCCCTTGTCTTCTTCTTCTCACTCACATGCCTGAAGAAAGTCTTATCTCCATTCTTGACCTCCTGGGTGATCCTTTCCTCAGTTTGTGCCTTTTCTGCCCTTACCCTCCTTCCTGCCCACCCACCTCATTTCTCTAGCTATACCTCCCCGTCCATCTTCGCTTGGGTCTCCTTGTACTTTCTGAAAGCTATTTCTTTCTCCTTTACCATCTTAGCCACCTCCTTTGAGAACCACAGTGGCCTCTTTCTCCTGTTACCCTACCTTATTACCTTTAAACAACTTGCTGTTACCTTAGTTATTCCCTTCTTTATTCTGTTCCATTGTGCCTGCACCCTACTTGGCTATCCCCTCTTAAGCTATTTCCTAAGGAAGTCTCCCATTTCTCTAAAAATATGCTCTACTGAAGTCTAAGCTCATCACCCTCAAGGAGGGTAGTACAGGACTCCAGAGGAAGAGGAGGAGGAAGCAACTCCTGGTGGGGGACTCCATAGTTTGGGGAGTGGATTTGGGAACAGCTAGTAGGGTGGTGAGGGAGGTTAAGTGCCTGCTGGGAGGCACAGCTCAGTGGGATAGAAAGCACAACCAGAGGATTACTTGGGTGGCAGCGAGGATGGGGGAGCTGAATTTCTTTGTCCACCTGGGGACGAATGACCTGGCTTGGGATGAGGCAGGGATAGGCAGAGTACAGGAGGAGTTCAGGGGATATGGGGAGGGGCCTTGAACAGGTAGCAAGCTGTGTGACCTTCTCGGTGGTGCTGCCTGTCAATGGCAAGGGGGAGGCTAGGAACCTCTGCACTCAGGACTTCAACATGTGGTTGAGGAACTGGTGCAGAGAGAAGGGTTTTGGCTTCATTGAGGACTGGGAACCCTCCTGGAGGGATGTGGGCCTGTACAAGGGTGACGGCCTGCATCCATTCAGGAAGTTGACAATTGTCCTTAGTGAGTGGTATAAATGTTTCTTTGGCAAGCAATTAAGCTAGCCAAGGGGGTGGTAGAAGGAAGCAGGGAGACTCAAACTGCCCACCTCCACAGGTTAATGTAGTCAACAGGGAGGACCATAAGGTTGGGAAATCACCAATGGTAGCTAAACTGGGAAAGGGTAGATTGGTGGAGAAAAAGGATTAAAGGCAGGATGGGAAATGAGGAAAGGCATGAGGATAAAAGGGGGGATGACAGAAGGGGAAGTAATAAACTATGGAAGGCCATGTGTGTAAATGCTCCCAGCCTGGGAAATAAAATCCCAGATCTGGTGGCCTTGATAGCAGAGGCTGACCTGGACATGGTTGGTATTACCAAGACATGATACAATCAAAACCATAACTGGGTGTATCTATACCAGGTTATACTCTACTTAGGAAAGACAGGGAGGGTAAAAAGGGGGGAGGAGGAGGAGAAGGAGTATCTCTCTACGTCAGGGAGGGCATAAAAGCAACTGAGGTACAGAGATTGTAGGGCGGGAGGCCCTCTGGGTCACCCTCGAGTTGGGCAATGGCACTGCTATTCACATGGGTGTGATCTACAGACCTCCAGCACAAGAGGAGGAGTTGGACAATGTCCATAAGATGGTGACTAAAAGGGAAGTGCTGCTGATGGGTGACTTCAGTCTGCCAGATATTGACTGGAGCATCCCAGTAGCAGCCTCAGCCAGGAGCAAGGACATACTGGACTCCCTACAAGGGGCATGCCCTAGACAGCTAGTATAAAAGTCCACCCATGAGGGTGCGATTTTGGACCTAGTACTCACCATTGGGGACAGAATTGTAGATGCCATGGTGGGTGGACACCTGGGGTCCAGTGATCATTGCATGGTGCAGTTCGATATGAGTACAGTGGCAGAGTCAAGCCACATGAAAGCAAGGGTCCTAGACTTCAGGAAGGCAGACTTTGCAAAGATGGGGTATTTCTTAGGAAAGCCCTAGCAGGGAAGGAGGGCTATGGGGCAGTTGTGGAACAGTGGGCCCATCTAAAAGAAGCCATAGTGGAGGCAATAAACCTTAGCTTTAAGCAAATAAACAAAGGCAAGAGAGAAAAAAAGCACTACGGTTCTCAAAGCAAGTGGCCAGGAAGGTAAGAGAGAAAAAGCTGGCTTTTAGAAAGTACAAGTAAACACAGAAAGAGGAGGGCAGGGTAGTGTATCTAGATAAGAAGATTGAGGCAGGGAAAGAGGTAAGGATTACAAAGGTGCAAACAGAGGAAAACATAGCCAAGATAGTAAAGAAAGGGGACAATATATTTTATAGGTATGTTAGTGAAAGGAGAAAGACAAGGGGTGGGATTGTAAGGCTGAAGGGACGGAGAAAGAATCTCAGGTTTAAAAGTGGGTAGCCATCTGGGAACAAGCGACCACCAAACAGTGTGGTTCATGATAAACACAGACATACAATCAAGCCATACAAAAGCAAGAGTATTGGACTTTAGGAGGGCTGACTTTGGGAAAATGAGAGAGTGCCTCAGAAAAGCACTAGCAAACAGGCAAGAAGGAGGGGTGGAGGAACAATGGGGAGTAATCAAAACAGCCATCACAGAGGCAACAAGCCTTTGTGTAAAGTAAATCAACAAAACACAAAGAAGGAAAAAAACGCTATGGTACTCAAAAGAGGTGGCAGGGAAGGTTAAGGAGAAAAGGATAGCATTCAGGAAATATAAGGAAACACAGAAGGAGAAGGACAGAGAACTTTATCAGTTAAAGCAGAAAGAGGCTGGGAAGGCAGTCAGAATAGCAAAGGCCCAAACCAAGGAAAGGATAGCCAACTCTGTTAAGAAAGGGATAAGACCTTTTATAGGTACATTAGGGAGCGAAGAAAGACCAAAGGAGGGACACTGAGGCTTAATAAAGGGGAGGGAATGTGGGTAGAGGGTGACAATGAAAAAGCAGGGATACTGAATGAATATTTCTGCTCAGTATTCACAAAGGAAGGGGGGTACCTAAACCAAACAAGAGAAACACTCTGAAAATGGGGGTCAATACCAGTTCATTTACAGAAGAAAGGGTTCTGAAAGAACTAATAAAATTGAAGGTGGACAAAGCAATGGGGCCTGATGGGATTCACCCAAGAATTCTAAAAGAACTAAGGGTAGAACTAATGACACCGCTGACTACTCTCTTTAACAAATCATGGGAGGATGGGGTCGTACCTGAGGACTGGAGGAGGGTGGATGTGATTCCTCTTCACAAAAGTGGGAGCAGGACAGAGGCAGGAAACTACAGACCTGTTAGTTTGACTTCAGTAAGGTAGGTAAAATGATGGAATCACTTCTGAAGGAAAGAATTGTTGAGTACCTAAAAGCCAGTGGGGCACAGAACCCAAGGCAGCATGGATTCATGATGGAAAGGTCATGTCAGATGAATCTAATAGATTTCTTTGACTGGGTGACTAAAGTAGTAGACCAGGGAGGGGCTGTGGACATGGCTTACCTAGATTTTAGCAAGGCATTTGATACAGTCCCACACAAAAGATTAATACACAAGTTAGCCAGCCTTGGAGCGGGTCCCAGGGTGGTAGCCTGGATAAAAAATTGGCTAGACAACAGGACACAAACGGTAGTAGTAAATGTAGTCTACAGTGAAGAAAGGAGGGTTACTAGCAGGGTACCGCAGGGTTCAGTACTGGGACCGGTCCTTTTTAATGTCTTTATAAGTGACATTGCAGAGGAACTGGAAGGAAAAGTATGTCTCTTTGCAGATGACACAAAGATCTGCAACAGGGTTGATACACCAGATGGAGTGGAAAGGATGAGAAGGGACTTGGCAAGGTTGGAGGAATGGTCACATGTATGGCAGCTCAGATTCAATGCAAAGAAGTGCAAGGTAATGCACCTGGGAAACAAAAACCCAGGGCAAGAGTACACAATGGGGGGTGAGATACTGACAACAGTAAAAATGGAAAGGGACCTGGGGGTAATTATATCAGATGACCTAAAGGTGGGTAAGCAATGTGAGAAGGCAGTAAGGAAGGCTGGGGGGATACTGGGATGCATAGGGAGAGGCATCAATAGTAGAAAACAGGAAGTTGTTATCCCTCTGTACAGACAGTTGGTGAGACCCCATCTGGAGTACTGTGTGCAGTTCTGGAGACCCCATCTCCACAAAGACATAGACAGAGTAGAGGCTGTCCAGGAGGGTAACCAAAATGGTGCAGGGTCTGCACCAGAAGACATACGAAGAAAGACTAAAGGAGCTTAATATGTATACCCTGAGGAAAGGAGGAGAGAGGGATAGAAACTTCAAGTACCTCAAGGAAATCAACAAAGTCAAGAGGGTGGCATCTTTCAGAAAACAGATGCAAGAACAAGGGCCACAATTTGAAGATAGAGGGGGACGGCTCAGAGGTAATGTGAGGAAGTATTTTTCACAGAGAGGGTTGTGGATGCATGGAACAGCCTCCCTGAGGAGGTCGTGGAGTCAAGAACAGTGGGGAATTCAAGAATGCATGGGACAGACATAAGGCAGTCCTAGTGGGGGGTAAGAGGAAGTAAGCTGTTGGTTAATTAGGATCTGCAGCTTATCTGTTAGGTAGGAAAATGGGCAGACTAGGTGGGCCAAACGGTCCTTATCTGCCATCAAATTCTATGTTTCTAAGAAGGGGAGTATGCGTAGGGGGACTTCAGTATTCACAAGAGGGAGAAGATGAGGGACCACAATTAAGTGGCAGGAGCAACAAGGAGAGAAGAAAGTTCTAAAGGAACTCACTCAGCTGAAAGCGGACAAGGTTATGGGACCAGATGGGATTCATCTTAGAATATTAAAGAAACTTAGGGAGGTGCTAGCAGTACCACTGGAAGCCCTGTTCAGTGAATCACTGGAAACGGGAGTGGTTCTGGAGGACTGGAGGAGAGCAGATGTTGTCTCTCTACACAAAAGTGGGAGCAGGGAGGAGGCTGGAAACTATAGACAGTCAGTCTGACCTCGGTGGTGGGGAAAATAATGGGATCACTGTGAAAAGAAAGGATTGTGGAGCATCTTGAATCCAGCAGTGCATAGGACTCGAAGCAGCATGGATTCACAGTGGGAAGGTCATGCCAAACAAATCTTATAGACTTCTTTGACTGGGTGACCAGGAAAGTGGACTGGATTTCAGCAAGACCTTTGACACTGTTCCACATAAGAGGCTTGTAAATAAGCTAGGCAGCCTTGGAATTTGGTCCCAAGGTGGTAAGCTGGCTTAGGAACTGGTTGAGGGATAGAACACAGAGGGTAGTGGTAAATGGAGCAAATTCTGAAGAAAGGAGGGTGATCAGTGGTGTGCCACTGGGATTAGTTCTGGGTCAATCCTATTTAATGTCTTCATAAGTGACATTGCAGAGGGGCTGGAAGGAAAGGAATGCCTCTTTGCAGATGACACTGAGATCTGCAACAGGGTAGACACTCTGGGAGGGGTAGAAAAAATGAGGAGGGACCTAGGAAAACTAGACGAATGGTCAAGAGTGTGGCAACTAAGATTCAGTGCAAAAAAAGTACAAAATCAAGCATTTGTGGCACAGGAACCTGGGGAGAATTACATGATGGATGGACGGAGAGATACTGATGGCAATCAAACAGAAGCATGATCTAGGGGTTATTATATCAGATGACCTAAAGGTGCCCAAGCAGTATGTCAAGGCTGTGGGAAAAGTCAGTGGGGTACTGGGGTGCACAGGGAGAGGTATCACCAGCAGAAGGAAGGAGGTGGTGATGCTTCTGCACATATCATTAGTAAAACCTCATTTGGAATGCTGTGTCCAGTTCTGGAGGCCGCATCTCTGTAAAGACTTACACAGGGTGGAGGCAGTTCAGAGAAGGGCAATAAAAATGGTACAAGGACTGCACCACAAGTCATATGAAGACAGACTGAGGAGCTCAATATGTATACCCTGGAGGAGGGGGGGGGGTGTGATAGAGACCTTCAAATATCTCAAGTGGCATAAATAAGGTACAGGAGGGTAGCATCTTTCGGAAAAAGAGATGTTCTAGAACAAGGGGTCATGACATGAGGCTGGAAGGGTGTAAGCTAATGGGTAACTTGAGGAAGTATTTCTTCACAGAAAGGGTGGTAGATGCATGGGACAGCCTCCCAGCAGAGGTGGTGGGGGCAAATTTGGTGGGGGAATTCAAAAATGCATGGGATAGGTATGGGGGAACCCTAGTGATAGGTAAGAGATCAAAGCCAGAGATCAAGTAGGGTCTGTGGTTTCTACAACAGGCAGAGGAAATTGGCAGACTAGGTAGGTTGGAGGTCCTTATCTGCCATCAGCTTCTATGTTTCTGTGTTTTTCCCTGGTCCAATCCATATGCTAAATCACACTTTACTATGATTGCTTGAACCCAGGGGACTTCCCACTGTGGCGTTTGCTACAGTTGTTGTTACTGTTTGTAAGTACCAGATCCAGCACTGCCCCATCTCTAGTAGGATCTGTAACCAGTTGTCTGAGAAATGCCCCATGCAGGAGGGGTCTAGAATGACCCTGTTCCTAGTCATAGCTACAGACAGGGTGTTCCAGTCCACAACCAGCAGATTAAAGTCACCCACGATTACTATTTCCACTTAGTTGACATTTTGTCTGTGGACTGCCCCAAAACTCTGCCCAGTTCCTCCCCCTTTATTTATGGTCTTTACACCATTGCAACATGTATAAAGGCCCTGGATCCCATTTCTAAGTCAACCCAAAGAACTTGAAGTGCTTCTCTTTCCCCTCTGTGTCCTTGTATTTCCACGGCCTTTATTCTTTCCCTTACATATAAAACAACCCCTCTCCCTTTCCTGCCTACTCTATCCTTACAAAATATGTTGTAACCTGGTATGGCCACCTCCTAGCTGTGGTTATTGGTGTGCCGTAATTCTGTTATGGCCATCAGATCCAGGTTCACCTCTGCAATGGAATCCTCAAGGTCAGGAATTTTGTTACCTATGCTCCTTGCATTGGTGTACATCGCTCTCCACTTCTTTCATCCCTCTCTGCCCCTGCTTTGACCTCCCTTGCCAAATCCATGCTTCACGCTACTCTTTTCACTGGTACTGTCCTTGTCTTTTTCCCTCCTCCCTCTGGTCACCCTCTCTAGCATTTTTCCCCAACCACATTATCACCTCTTGACCCTCCCATTCCTTCCTCCCCATTTCCATGCTCCTCAATACCCCTTGGGAATTGATTTCCCTTAGGCTTTTCTTCACTGCTGCTCAAATGTCGGGGGGGGGGTGCATTCACTGCCTCCCTCTGTACTTCTGCCTCCCCCATTGGTTAGTTTAAATGGCCATCGAAGTAGCATTTAAAGTTTTCTCCCAGTACTGCTGATTCCCTCCCTCCTGGATGGAGACCATCCAGTTTGTACAGACCTTTATCCCTCCAAGTAGGACCCCAATCTCTCATGAATCCAAATCCCTCCTCACTGCAGCATGCCTTCAGTTTAGTTGCTGAAGACCACAGTGCGGTGTCTCTACACCTCCTCCCAGCCTTGCACAGGCAGCACCTCACTGAAGGCCACCTTACATGCTACCTGCTTCAGGCCCCTCACCAGCTCCCTAAATAAATCTTGCATGACCCTGGCTACATCCCCTGACAGGTCATTTGTCCCCAGATTCATTTATTTATTTATTTAGTTTTTGTTGACCGGGTAAGTACACTAGACAAATTCTGCCTATTTTCAGGCATGACCCGGGGGAAGGGAATACAGATGAATGCCAAATGAAGATGGACAATTACATCCAGTTCCCCCTCTTGCCCAGCTGACATAGTGTTCCTATTTTTCTGCTCCCCATCCATCCATGCAGAAGCACTGGGTAGACACCTCATTTCCCTCCTTCCTTCCTATGGTGTACCCAAAACTACCACCTAGATGACTGAGTGCCCCACCAGAAGTTGTTTTCTCTTCCACTGGGTTCCTCTTCCTCCCACCTTGGGGCCTCTGCTGTGAAGGACCACCTCATCCTCCCTTGCCACTTCCATGGGTGCCTCATCTTTGCAGTCCCATTCCACCAGGGCAGCAAAAAAGTTATTTAGTGGCACTGGCTGAGGAATGTGTTCCCTTATCCCCACCCCACCTCCCTGAGCCCATCACAGTTCAGCTGTCCCTCTTTCTAGGCACCCTCTGAGGCAGAGGTAGTGGATTTGGTGGCCCCTGGGTGAGGGAAGAGGCCCTCTAAATCCTAGTCAACTCAGTCTGGAGTCTAGAGACCTCCCACCAGCCCAGCCCAGACAGCTGCATGCAGATGGGGTAGAACCTCATTGTTCAGAAGGTCTCCCTGAAGACTGCAGTCCCACATCCATTGCACTGTACCACTCCCATCATTCCCAAATTGAGTTGATACCCTTACCTCAGATAGGGTGAATCTTGATTTTCTTCTTTTGTCTGGATTACCCTATTACTATATCCTAGTTACACACTAATTTACTTCCCCTGTAAGCTTTTAAGTAGTCTTCTCCTTGCTTCCCCCATAACCTGACCTTAGATAAATGTTACTAGATGTCTCTGTGTCCCTTTAATCCATTGTATTTCTTTAATCTCTTGTGTTTCTACCCTAGTGACATTTGGACTACTTTCTACTCTTGCCTTACTTAATCCTTTAACCCTCTGTTATTTACAATTACACATCTGTAGTAGTATAACATACATAAAATTACTACAATATATACATTTCTATTTCACCTGTATAATCCAAATGTAACCGCAAATCTCAATATTGCATATATAAAGGATTCCAAAGAAAAATATTTGATGTGACATACTGTCTTCTCAGTTAGTGCCTGATGTTCTGTTGTTAGGTGGGTCAGCTCCTCTCGAAGTTCCAGCTGGTGTTTTTCTTGCAGTATGTCTTTTGTCTCTTTTTGAACTTTCCTTCTCTCATCATGGTGCCTATGTAACATGGTTGTAATTCTTTCTGTGTTCTGCTGTTCGGTAGATTGGGCCACCTTCTGTGCTATCATTTGTCCTGTTACTCCATACTGCTTATGTTCAAGATTCCTTGATGTTCCTTCCCTACCAGCCTGTGCCTTAAAACAGAAACCTTGGTGTCAGCATACAGAAAGACAAAACAAGGGTAGGTGAATCTGTCTGGACTGTTGAGCTAGATACTTGTTGCATGCCATGGTTCAAAGTGAAAGACAACTGCACATTTGTCCCCAGCTTACTCCTTACATCTGCCCCAGTTGGGAAGTTTCACTCAGAAATATTCCATCCTTTTGGTGGTAAAATGACATGAATGGGGGCGTGACATGTCTCTCCATGAGTGCAAAAATGACTGCTCACAGCTGCACAAATGGCAGCTTCAGTTGTAACTACAGCATGTTCTGGGGAAGACAGTTTTCTAATGACAAGAGTTTACTAGTGATGTCATACAATTGTCTCATGACTGAAGTGTTGCCCTGGAAGCAGAACTGGAATTACAAATAGAATAATAGATAGATAAGTGTGTATTACAAGGCAGTAATACCATCAAGAGGTTTTGGGGACATGGAACCTCGAGAGCAAAGCTCGAGAGGTCCTAAAGTCCCCAAAACCTTGAGATGATATTACTGCCTTGTAAAATACCTATCTTTCTGTTATTTTTTCTAATATATGGATCCATTGATAATACTACAGTTGGAGATGACCTTTGAACTGTAGTATTATCAGCAAAAACAATAGTATTATCACTTTTCAGGATAGTATTATTAACAATAGTGATATATTATTGGGAAATTTTTGTATAGCTTTATTTTTTTTAATTTATTTATTAAGATCTAGGATTAAACACCTTTGAGCTGAGAGCTCTTTTACAAAGATTCCACATCAGTGGGAGGGAAGACAGTATTACAAAGGTTTAAACAACATAGAAGCCAAAGCTCAGACAGAAGAACACATTGCAAAATCAGTGGGTAGAGGGGACAAAACCTTTTACAGGTACATAAGTGAAAAAAGAAAGACAAAGGGAGGGATAGCGAGACTGAAGGGGGAGGATGGGAGCCGCGTGGAGGATGACAACAGTAAAGCTGACATATTGAACAGGTATTTCTGCTCAGTCTTTACTGAGGAAGAGGAGGGTAATGGGTCTGAAGGGAGTACAAGGGGTGAGAATGGTGCAGAAATGGACACAAGTCCCTTTACACGAGAAAAGGTCCTGAAGGAACTGGAAGTAATAAGAGTTGATAAAGCAACGGGGACAGATGGGGTGCACCCCAGGGTCCTTAAAGAACTAAGAGAGGTGGTGGCTGAACCTCTGGCAATCCTGTTTAGCTGATCACTGGAAACAGGGGAGGTATCCAAAGACTGGAGGACTGCAGATGTAGTCCCCTTATACAAAAGTGGTAACAGAGGAAGCGGGGAACTACAGACCAGTCAGCCTCACCTCGGTAGTGGGGAAGATCATGGAAGCACTACTGAAGGAGAGATTGGTGGAACATCTGGTTGTCAATGGACTACAGGACTCAAGGCAGCATGGTTTCACCAGGGGGAGGTCATGTCAGACCAACCTCGTTGAATTTTTTGACTGGGTGACAAGGGAGGTGGATCAGGGGAGGGCAGTGGACACGACCTATCTGGACTTCAGCAAGGCCTTTGACACTGTGCCACATAGAAGACTATTACACAAACTGGGGAATATGGGTGTGGGCAGGACAGTAGTGTGGTGGGTAGGTAACTGGCTGGGTGGCAGGACACAGAGGGTGGTGGCAAATGGCTGTCACTCCACAGAGGGAAGAGTGACCAGTGGGTACCACAGGGATCAGTGCTGGGACCGGTCCTATTCAACATCTTCATCAGTGACATGGCGCAGGACCTAGAAGGCAGAATTTCACTGTTCGCTGATGACACAAAGCTCTGTAACAGAGTAGACACACCAGAGGGTGTAGACAGAATGAGAAGCGACCTGCAGAAACTTGAAGAATGGTCAGGGTTTGGCAGTTGAAAATCAATGCAAAGAAGTGCAAGATAATGCATATGGGGCACAAAAACCTGGCACAATATATCAGTTGGGGGTGAGGATATAGCATGCACCAAGCAGGAAAGGGATCTTGGGGTTATCATCTCTGATGAGCTCAAGGTAGGAAATAGTGTGACAAGGCAGCAGGTAAAGCAAATAGGATGCTGGGATGTATAGGCAGGGCATCATCAGCAGGAAAAGGGAGGTCATAATTCCACTATACAAGACACTAGTGAGGCCCCACCTGGAGTACAGTGTACAGTTCTGGAGACCATACCTATGTAAGGACATAGACAGGGTAGAGAAGGTTCAGAGGAGGGCAACAAAGATGGTGCATGGATTGCATCACAAGTCCTATGAAGACAGGTTGAAGGAACTGAACATGTACTCCCTGGAGGAGGAGGAGAGAGGGATATGATAGAGACATACAAGTATCTTACAGGGAGGAACAGGGTGCAGGAAAACACTATTTTAAGCGAAAAAAGATGTTCCAGGACTAGAGGGCATGGGATGAAGCTGGAGGAGGGACGATTCAGAGGAAACTTGAGGAAGAATTTCTTCACAGAACGGGTGGTGGACAAGTGGAACACCCTGCCAGAGGAAGTGGTGGGGGCTGAAACAAGCACGGGATTTAAGAATGCATGGGATAGACATAAAGGAATTCTGGAGGTCAGGGGTAAGGGGCAACAGACTTCTAGGAAAACAAACTGAACTTACAAGCTTAAATGGGCAGACTGGGTGGGCCATAGGCCCTTATCTGCCGACACTGTCTATGTATCTATGTATCAATGTATAGAGTATAAGACATGTACAATAAATACAGTGGTTTATACAAGCAGGTTTATACTAACAAGACAAAACTACAGAGGGTAAGATACCCTCGGTTTGCGTATAGAGTAAGTTAGAGGAGAAGACAGTTGAAGGTAGTGAGAAAGTTAGCTGAGAGAGTAGTTAGTGGAGAGAATAGTATGTGGCAGGGAAGAGAGGGCTAAAATGATGATGGGTGGGGGGAGACGGTAGGGTGAGAGATAAAGTTGCAGCAGTCATAGACCTTGTCAAGGGGGGGTGGATGGATGCGGCCAGTGGCCAAGCAGAGTTGTCAGCCACCATGTGGCAAGGTAGTAGGGGGGGGAGGGAGTGTGGGAGGGTAGAGATGGCATGGGCATGCCATTACTGGGAGACGCATAGAGGTAGGTCAGAGTCCTATGGCAGAGGGACTAGTGGAAACAGTCACAGGTGCTGGATGTGGAAAGCTGCTGGTGTAGTAGTCTCTTGAAGGGGTCCAGAGTAGGTTGAGTGGAGATGGCCTGGCTGAGGGCATTAAACCAGAGGGGTGCTCTGCAGGCAAAAGAGTGCTGACCCTGCGTCATTCGAAGATGAGAAACATGGAAAAGGTGAGTGCTAGCACTTCTTGTCTGTTGTGAGTTGCTGCTGTGTGGATGAAGTAGGTTTGCTGAGCCATGGGGGACAATACCTAGTAGCGCCTTTTTAGCCAGCAAGCAGGTTTGGTAGTGTACTCTCCCATGGAGTTGGAGCCAGCCCGTTTGAGCATTGAGGTCACAGGTATGGGTGAAATGCTCAGCTCCTGTGAGCAGCTTGCAGGCCTTGTTAGTGTAACTGATATTCTGCAGAGGGCGGTGGGGCTAGCAGCACCATAGATGACCAAGCTGTAATCTATGACAGAGAGGACTGAGCTGTTGATAGCTAGTCTAAGAGCGTCCAAAGTGAGACAGTGCTTGTGCCTGTGGAGGAGACTGATTTTGTAGTTGACAGTCCTAGCCACATTGTTGATGTGCTGGTCTTAGACCAGACTGCTGTCAAGTGTGACCCCAAGATATTTAAAATGCTGGGTGTGTTCGAGCAGAGTTCCAGATCGTGTACTAATGTTGACAGCGTGTGACTTGTACTTGCTTCGAGTGCTGCAGAACATCATGGTTTTAATTTTTTTGCTGTTTAGGATAAGTTTGTGGTTTTGGAATCATTCCCCAACAATCCTGAAGCTATGTTGCAGCTTGCACTCAAATTTCTCTGGGTCTGGGCAGTTTGAGAAGATTACTGCATCATCTGCATAGAGTAGCATCTGCTGAGGGCAGTGGTGCAGTAGATTGTTGAGAAAGATGCTGAAAAGGGGTGGTCCCAATATGGAGCCTTGGGAGACCGGAGATTTTACAGGCAGATATTTGGAGAGGACATTGTTGATTTTCACTCTTTGTGTACGTTGTCCAAGGTAGCTTTTGAACCAGCGGGTTGATTTTGCAGAGAGGCCAAAGGAGGTTAATTGGTTTAAGAGGAGGGAGTGATGGACAGTATCGAAGGCCTTCGAGAGGTCAATGAATACTGCCCCTGCTAGGGTTCCTTAGTCCAGAGACTGGTGAATAAACCCAGTGAGTTCAAATAGTGCTGTGGAGGTACTATGACCTTTATGGAAACAATGCTGCTCTGGGCATTGGATTAAGTATTTTATAAGGTATACGACCAGCTGCTCAGCCACTATGCATTCTAGCGCTTTGGATAGCGGTGGCAGAACTGAGATGGGATGGTAGTTTGACAGCAATGCCCTTTCTCCATTTTTGTACACAGGAGTCATGATGGACAATTTCCACAGCTGTGGGAATTGCGAGTGGCAGAGTGACATGTTCAGGATCTTGGTTATGGGATGGAGAACTTCTTCAATAGTGAGGGCAACAAGTTTGAGGTCCAGTGTGTCGCAATTTCCCGAGCACTTTGAGGAGGTATTTCCTGACTAGTGAGGGGGTAAGTTTCTTGAAGTAAAAAGGGGAGGCAGACTAAAGGCAAGCATCAGTAGTAAAGGTGTTGGAGTGTGGAGGGTCCTCGAAGAAGTCTGGGGGGAATGTCCCAGAGAGGTCCAGGAACACTTCATTGAAGGCGCTGGCTAAAATAAGTGGGTCTTGGGTAGGGGTTCCCTGTATATTGATTAGGTTCAGTGCTAATTTCACATCCTTCCCTAAGACTTCCTTCAAGTTGGTTCAAAAGTTTTTTCTGTCGCCCCAAGAGGCAGTAAGTGACACCTTGTGGTGTTTTCATTTAGCCAAGCATATTTCCCAGGTGCAGGCATTTCTAGCTTGCTTGTAGGCTAGTACGGCTGAGGGTTTACTCGACTCTCTGGCAATAGGCTAGTACAGCTGAGGGTTTACTCGACTCTCTGGCAATGTGCCATAGGTAATTACCCTTCTTCAGTTTGCTTATGAGGTCAGCTGATAACCATGAGTAAGGCCACTGATTTACGGTGATTCAAGACTTCAGATTCTGGAATTGCACTGGTGATTGTAACTCTAATTTCTGAATTTTACCGGGATTCTGCTGTCATTCTTTTAGTATGTGTATAAATAATCAGAATAAAAAAGGGCTTAATATACAGAGCATTAAATAAAGTAAATTGAAAATAGTACAGGAAGCAATTATAAGAAAAATACAAGTTTTGTAGAATTATTGATCTAGTATAAAATGGCAGATTCCATTAAATCGTAGTTTTTACCGGTGTTCAGGCAGACCTAATTCCAGGAATTTCACTGGGTTTTCTGGTAAAAAACGAAAACCAGTGGTCTAACTGACCTCCTTGTGTTGACCTTTTTGTGGGGCGCATGCACGTCACAGACTTGCGTGAATTGTTTTATAAAATAATCCAAGGCAGTATTAACATCAATAGCACGGTCAATTTATGACCAGTTGGTGTTGGCAAGATCATGTTTCAGGGACTTAAGATGCTCATGCTTTAGTACCCTACTAAAAGTGAAGTGGGGGGGGGTGGCTTGAGGAATTTGTTTGACCAGCTACACAAGACGGGGGAGTGGTCACTATTAGCGTCCGGGTGCACTGTCACATTGGTGAGTCGTTCTGGGCTGCTTGAAAGTATCCAGTCTAGGAGGGTGCTGGTGCCTGTTTTGTAATTAACCCTGGTAGGGGAGGAGGCAAGCTGGGTGAGGTGAACTGAAGATATATCATCCCTGTATGTGCCTGCATTGGGTGAGAGCCAGTTGATGTTAAAGTCACCTAGTAAGATGGTCTCAGAGTTAGAGGGCAGGCCACGGATGAAGTCAACAATACTCTTGAAACCCCTTTTGTGTTCATTAGGGGGAACGTAGACAGAGACGATAGTTAGGGTTTTGTTGTGTGCCCCAAGTGTGGCTTTAATTGCTAGTGCCCAGGCATGGGGCTCGAGATCCACCTGGGGGAGGACGTGTCCTTTGATAGCATCCTTGATATAGATGGCACAGCCACCTCCTCGCTTGGTAGCCCTGTCCAGCCTGAAAATGTTAAAGCCAGGGAGGGCAAGTTCATTGTCAGAGATCTTGGGTGAGAGCCAGGTTTTAATTACCGACAGGATGTCAGGGTTGTGCTGTGCAATCCAGGCTTGAAGTTGGTCCAGCTTGCTTGGGAGGCTTCGGATGTTTATTGATGCAACTTTGATCATTCCATGTGTTGGGTGTTTTAGTTTGGTATTACTGAAGCTTATCCATGTATTACATGCACATTCACATTCTGCACTGTGGTAACGTTCCCCTCTAGCATTCTAGCAGTAGATTTATTTTCTCTGCTATATGTTAACATGTCCCTCGGAGCCACTCGTTGTTGTATAAAAGTGGTTTCATGTGCCTTCCGCTGGAGCAAGAACAGCAAAGCGAAGATGAGCTGTTCTGGCTCAAGATAAAGGCAAGTGAAACCACTCTTACACAGGACCGAGTGGTGACGGGGGGACTTATTAATATATATTATTAATCTAGAGTGATCAATAATATATTTAAAAAAAAAAGACTGTTCCCAGAATGTGCCCGTTTCCAGGGCATCTGCGCATGAGACGCTCTTCACAGAATAAGAGTGCCTCATGCACAGGGGAAAGGAGTGCTCCGATTAGTTGGGAGTCCTCCCTTGATCTATAATAAAGTTTTCCGATACTTTGAAGTCATGTCCAGTCCTGTTAGCTGACTTTATAATAATATTACTTGAAAAAGGTGTTGTAGTTTAAAACTAGTTTGTTTTATGATACTCTGCAACAGGTTGTATTTAACAAAATTGGGTTTTTCTCTGGGCACATCCAATGACAAAGTGTCCCCCAAAACACCATGCTGGGGTATCGATCTTGTTAATTTGTGTCACTGCACTGTAAAAAAGGATATTGCCACAATCAAGAATGTACAGCAGAAAGCAACTCAAATGACCTGTTATTCATGCAATAAGCCAATATGTAACAGACTACCTGCCACCAGCTTAAATAGATGTCCAGTGTTTTGTACATCTTGATTTCCTTCTGCATTTCCTGCTTTACTAATATTGCTGCTTGTGTTTGAAAGGATTTTTCTTTCCCTGTTGGCATTTCTACTCTTGTTTTATTTCCTGCAGCAGTACTTTCCTGTTAAAGTAAGGCTGAATGTAAGTCCATAGATGTTATAATTTAAACAGTAAAAATTTAGCTGAAAGCAGGAATATTTTTCAACAGTAGTTAGTGGCACTCACTAATGCAAATCATCAGCATTATTGTACATGTCAGACAATATTTTAGTTCATTTTTTTTGTCAAAGATGAGTTCAACACAGGAGAGCATCAACATTTTACAGGTAGCAGTTCATTCATTTTGACAAATTATTTAATGTGGAAAGAGTGGGAGACCTATATTTAAAGAGCAGTTGACACCTTTGGGAAAACTTTGGAAAACATAATGGCCCAGATATTCAGACTGCGCCGGGCAGTGGTGCAACCCTGGGTGCAGCGCAACTGGGCTGTGCCGGGGCCAGGACCAGGTGATATTCAACGGTGATGTGCTATGGCGCAGCACTGTTGAATATGACAAGGTCAGTGTACATACTGTGCATGGCGCAGTGGCGCTGCACCAGTGCAAGCCACAGATAGGGAGCATGGGGATGCGCCAGCGCAAACGCAGTTGTGCTGGGTGCATCACCTGCGATATTTAGCAGAGGGTATGCAAATGAGGCCATAATACATGCAAGGTACAACTGGAGCCATTTGCATGTCATTACATCCCCATTTGCATGCCTTGCACCAGGCAGCCCTGCGAAGAGTGTCTGGCACCCTGCACAGAATGACCTGTGCACAGTGGGGGTCCCAGGGCATCCACCGGCCCCATAGCCGCAATCATGGTAAAATCACAGTACAACAATTCCCTGGTAGTCTAGTGGACCCCCTTCTTCCTGTGTCCCAGATCGGCAGTAATAGTAGATTTATGTAAGCCCTGGTAGTCTAGTGGTACCCCCTCCCTCCCTCCCGTATCCTCGATCAGTGGTAATAGTAGATTTAATTCAGCCCTGGTAGTCTAGTGGTATCCCTCTCTCCCATTGCCATGATTGCAGTACAGCACCATAAAACACTACCCTGGTGATTCAGTGGCACCCCTCCCACCCACAGAACCCATGCCACTCCACCCCCGTCATCGGGGTGGCTGCAACCCACCCCATACAGCCGGCTGCCTTCTGAATATCAGTGACATATTAACATATAGCAGAGAAAATAAATCTACTGCTAGAATGCTAGAGGGAATGTTACCATTGTCATTCGGTGGGCAGCGGGGCAGTATGCGGGTGGGTTGCAGCCACCTGCCAATGATGGGGGGAGCAGGGTGGGCATGGGGTTCTGTGTGGGTGGGGGTGCCACTGGATCACCAGGAAAGTGTTTTATGGTGCCGTACCACATTCATAGCAACAGGAGCGAGGGAGGGGGTAATGCTAGACTACCATGGCTGAATTAAATCTGCTATTACCACTGATCAGGGACATAGGAGGGAGGGGGTACCACTAGACTACAAGGGTTATGTGTGTGCCTCACGATGGTATTCTGGGTGGGCGGGCAGCCACCCATGGCTTGCAGCTGCTGTGTTGCACCCTGCAATCCAGCAGCCCACCTGTGGGTGACCAGGAGTTTTTCCACTGTTTCACAGGCTCAACTTTGAGCCCCCCATGTGGTGCAATGCAGGGGTACACTGGCATATGCACCGCATATCCCGGGCTGAATATCGGGATGTACTGCATATGCATGGTCATGCCCCCTGCATCTGCACCGCATACATTTACATTGTGCCCCAGTGCATCGGGATTTGCACTGCACCAGTCAGCCTTCTCAACATCCTGCCGGGGCGCAATGTGGGGTTGTGCTGGTGCAACTCTGTTGCGCAGGGCGCAACCCCTTTGAATATCCCAGCCAATATTTAGACACAATTCATCTTGTATTTCATTTATCCTGATTTCTTCATTCCTTTATGTATAACTAAAGAAATTCCCACAAAACACATTGGGCTCGATTTTCAAAGGGAAAACTATGACTCAAGCTGCCTGCACCAAATGGGGATGCCGCACATGGCACCTCACATCATATTTTGCAGTGATACCAATTTTCAAACACCAGCTGTGGTGAAATTGGGATTCTGTGCACCCAACCTGCCCTGCACCATCCTTGCAGTGAAAGTGCTCCCGCACCAGCTCACAAGGGGGCTTCCGCCATGGTGGTGCTGCCCCATCCCCTTTTTTGGGTGTTTGCAAGCCCCACCATGGATGCAGCAAGGGGCTCCACTTAGACCAACCAGGAGGTGATCTAAGTGGACTTGTGCAAATGTTGTGGTGAGTGTGTGTGTGTGTGTGTGTGTGTGTGTGTGTGTAAAAGCGGGGGTGTGGGGACAGAAGGAGCATGTGGTTGCCTTAGGACTGTGGCTGCTAAAAGTTTGTGACGCTGGTGTTTAGCAATGTGTTTGTATATATGGCATAGCAAACAGTGCATTGTACTGTAACTTTGGATGACTTATATGTGTTTATTGGGTGGATGGAAAATTATTGCATTTTAAAAGCTGATATTATCTGCAATCCATATCTGTAGTCTACAATCATCAAACCTGAAGGCAACTATACCTAGGAGGTGTTGTGGTGACAGTGGGCAAGTGACAGCGGGTATGATGGAGAGAGATGTGGCACCCGGTGAGGTATAGTCCCCATCAGGTTTGAATACTGTAGGCTACCATTATGGGTTGCAGATAATATCACCTTTTAAAATGTAATAATTTTCCATCCACCTTATAGACACATATACATCCTTCAAAGTTCGATACAAAGCACTGTTTGCTATTCTGTATATACACTCACATTGCAAATCTAACACCAGCTTTGTAAACTTTTAGCAGCCACTTACACTTTATTTGTTAGGAGCTGACTTTGTACTTATAACTGATCATAATCCTCTCTGTTGTCTTAACCAAATGAAGGAAAAAAATTCCAGAATCACAAGGAGGTATGTGGCATTACAGCCATTTAAATTCAAAGTCATGCACACATGTAGAAAATTAGAATGTCAATGCTGATTTTCTGTCAAGATATGGATCAGAAACTGAGAATTCTGAAAACTGAAAAAAAATGAATGAGTTTAAACTTCACTGTTTGCTGTACTGGTTGTTTTGGAAAAAGGGATACTGCATATTTGGAGAACTGTAAAGGTTATAAGGTAATGTTGGAAGAGAGTTAAGAGAAAGTTTTGGAACCCTGCTTTTAAAAACAGGTTCCCTGACCCTGTTCCATTTGTTATGCAGAAAGAGTTGAACTCAAGGATCTGTTCTATGCTCTCCTTTGCTGTCTCTTGTCTGACAGGTTGCATGATCAAATACTCATGAGACCTAGGAACTGATCACTGTGATGGTCTTGTGATTCTCCGCCTCCTGCTATCTCCCTGCCTTCCCTTGCTGTACCTAGGTGTTGCTGTCTCTCCTTGCCCCATACATATCTGTGGTTATAAAATATATGAGAAACTGGGATGCCTTGCTTTAAAAATGTATATAGCTACACCATTGAAATGATTGCAAAAAGCTGTTTGGAGCTCAGAGAGCTAATCTTGAGATGATAAGATCATTTGCAGAGCTGTCAACAGGAGATCAGTTCTGGGATACCATATTCCATTTTGTTGCACCTGCAAAGAAATCGACAAAGATCTGGCCTCTTACTGAGCTCAGGATGAAGAAATTAATTGCCAGGCAGAGACTTATTAAAAAAAAAAAGAGAGCAATCTTTTGTTAGTGAGAAAGACTGAAATTTTAAATTAGAGATACCATCAGAGGAAGGACTTTGTTCTATTTGAACTGCCTGTGTTTGAAAACCTTTCTGTACTTTTTTTGTATTTTTAATTTATTGTTACTGGAAATAGTAAAATGTTACTTGTGAAATTTATAACTGCTCCTGGTTTTCCTATACTTCCTGACTTGTGCCTCAATGACATGCACACATGATACCTTGTTGCGGGCCCGGGGCCTTCTCTCACAAGAGGGTGATGTGTTTTGAGGTTTGCCAATCATGACAATTTCACTGTTATAACTCTTGCTATTAATTTGTTTGTCTTTGTCCTATCTATGCCCAACAACTACACATCAAATGCAAGCAAAATTCAGCACTGACAAAAGATAATTTGAGTAACCTTGGTTAATTTCCAATGACCTCCTGATGCAGCTCTTTGTCAACCCTGCTGCTTCAGTGCACCAATTCTCCATTTGATCTATGCCTGCTGTGGTTGCCTTATGAGCAAGGCTGTGCTATCTGCTGGGGAGTGGCACTTGAAGAACTGCACTGCATGGGACCTACTGATGCTTTCTCCAGTTGTGTGTCTGTTCCTCAGCTTCTGTCCCTTTCTTGGCAACCTTCCTATGCTCCTTCTGCATTTTCATGGCTACTACCACAAATACTGGCTGCATGTGCAGTATTAGTTTATACTTGGCAAGAGTATGTTTCAGCAGTATACAAATGGCTGCGAATCACAAACATACACTGTACTAGAACCCCTTAAAAGTCAGTTATGATGCAGCAGAGAACAAAGGGACAAAGTGGGAAAGACAAATACTTGTAAGAGAGTTCTCTGCAGTATTGAGGATGGAGGGTAGAGTTCTTTGATTTGAAAAACATGTAGTCATTGGACCACATCAAATTGGCATTGTGATATGGTGTATCTTGAACGAACACATTACAAATGTTACCCTGGCCTCCCTAAACACAGCAATACATTTATTTCTCTGTGCCCAAAGGTGGCCAACTTCACCATGCCTCACCCTTCTCACATGTACAGTAGATCTGGATTGGTGCTGTACTCTATAGTTCACAGTTCCATCCATTGTGGGGGGCAATGTGCCTTGATAATGACACGTAGATGCCAGGTAACGATACTGTACAGTCAGGAGGTGTAGCAGTCTTGAATGATGAGCAGGGTCCTTTCCATTTCTTGTAGCAATATTGCAATTCTGTGCTACAACGCTAAAGGGTTTCCATCCCATAAACTGTCCATAGGTGGCCTACAAGTGTGAACACAACTGTGGTTTGCGTTTTTACATGGGTTTGTGTTTTGTGCTGCTCTGACAGAAACACAGAAACATAGAAACATAGAATTTGATGGCAGATAAGGACCGCTTGGCCCACCTAGTCTGCCCATTTCCCTACCTAATGGATAAGCTGCAGATCCTAGTTAACCAACAGCCTACTTCCTCCTACCCCCACTAGAATTGCCTTGTGTCTGTCCCATGCATTCTTGAATACCCCACTGTTTTTGACTCCACTACCTCCTCAGGAAAGCTGTTCCATGTATCCACAATCCTCTCCATGTAAAAATACTTCCTAACATTTACCTCTGAGCCATCCCCATCTATCTTCAGATTGTGCCCCCTTGTTCTTGTACATCTCTTTTTCTGAAAGATGCTACCCTCTTGGACTTTGTTGATTCCCTTGAAGTATTTTGAAAATTTCTATCATGTCCCCCCTTTCCACAGGGGTATACTGGACACCTGTCGGCACCTGATACGCTTATAGCATGCCCTTTTTCAACATATCTGCTGAGAATCTAGTGTGCTTTTTTTTTTGCATGTGCAAATACTGTATACCTTTATGCTAGGGTTTGAGCTGGTTTTGAATATACTGCCTTTTGTGTTCATAATGTTCATGTTTTCTAATATCAATGCAGTCTGAACAATAAAGATAATTATCCAATGCAAATGTGGCATGTGACCTTACATAACGCGGGATCACAAGTTCTGACCTCTGTTCAACAACTGCTCCAGAAGTGCATTGTTCCTTAAATGTCCCAAGCACCATAAAGGCCATTTCTGGAATCATTACCCCTTTAGAATGTACATTAGAACTATTGGTAACAATATAGCCATTATTTATCTGAAAGGTATTATTCCCATACCATTGTAAATATAGTACTGTCAAACCAAGAAACGTAGGTGAATCTATCAAACCAGGATATGTAAATGTGCGTCTGCACGCGCGCATGTGTGTGAGTGTGTATGACTGTTTTGTGCATGCAAACAGAGTAGGCACAAACTTCTCCCACTGATATGCTTCTATGTTCACCACTGAGGGTGGCAAATATTTATACCAGTCTTATCATAGAAACATAGACTTTGATGGGGCAGATAAGGATCACTTGGCCCACACAGGCTGCCCATTTCCCTACCTTTTGGATAAACTGCAGATCCTAGTTTACCAACAGTCTACTTCCTCCTACCCCCTTCCGCTAGAATTGCCTTTTGTCTGTCCCATGCATTCTTGAATTCCCCCACTGTTTTTGACAACACTACCTCCTCTGCAAGGTTGTTCCATGCATCCACCACCCTTCCAGAGGATGTAGTGGGGTCAAAAACAGTGGGAGAATTCAAGAATGCAATAATGCATTATCCTATCCTATCCTTTTATAACATTCCATATCTGGGAAATCTGTGCAACACTGTAATTCTTGTTTTCACAATATCTTGTACGTTCAGGGTGTACCTGACAAAAGAATGGATAGCATTGTTGTGGTGCTGCTGATTTGTTGTGAGTTTAGCAAAAGAGCCTTACAGTGGACAGTGAAGAAAATACAGTTTTGGAAACATTTAAAAACACTTGCCAAGCTTTAGTTCCAACAGAACATTAATTGATCTGTACAGTAGAGTACTATAAAGTGAGACTAAAGGGCAGATCCTTTTTAACTGAAGATGTGGCACAGGAAGGTCCTTGGTGGGATCCCGATGCTTAAAGCTATGCAAATCAGTGGTGAGGGTGAAAAGACACCTCAAATGCAGGAAACACCGATCTTCACAGATTACTATGCTGTTGAATACAAAAGATTATAACATGGGTAGGGACATTCTAGCCACCTGACTGGCAATAGGACATGTGCAAGAATGTAATTATATGGTCATAACTATATTCTTTAGCCTGTGCACCAGGTTTGGCTATATATCAATATATCTTATCTGGAACTATGTTTTTGTCTTCTGCACATATTTCATAAAAATGCACTATTTTACTTTAAAAATAATAAAAAACAACTTTAAAAAATGTTTTAAGTAGAACCCATGTTACAAGTGCAATAGGGAACTTCATGGATGTGTAATTATGGTCAATAACTGCACTTTTATCTTACGTGTTTAAAGGGACACTGTCAATCCCCTTAGGTCTCAAAGTGTCCCTAATTTAAAAAACACATTTTATGATTGCCAACATTCTGTAAAGATTGCTGATGTAGCTGGTAGTTTGATTCTGACTCTTTTTTTTCCTTTAAAAAGGTGAAAAACAGACTGCCAACCATACTGGTGTTACCACACAAACACAGGTTTGTTTACATTCCTTGATCAACTCCAACTGCAACTTTCCTATACTTGGGATCACCCACAACATAGTCTAGCCCCTCATGATGCAATGGGAGTTTAGGTGGCTAATGCCTCATGAGTGACTGCACTGTTTGGGGGTGTTTCTAATGCGTAGGAAGTATGCACTAAAAACAGATCCAGGATTGTAAACAAAACAAAGTTGTTTATGAATATACATTACCATGCATTTCAATTCTACTAAACAAGGAGACAGACAAAACAAACAGCAACATCAATGAATTTTAGAGAAGGTAAGCAATAATAAAATGTAGGTTTTTAACTAGGAATAATATGAAGAAAAACAGGTTGACAGTGTCCCTTTAAAGGCAAGCACCTGGGCCCGGATATTCAAAAGGGTTGCGCCATGCGCAACAGGGTTGCGCATGCACAAGTCCAAAAATGCGCCATTTAGCGATATTCAGAAGGAGGCAGTTGCGCCCCCGAAAACATGCTGAGCAACAGCGCAATGAAAATGAAGGCATGCGCAACTGAAGGGGTGGATCCATGCATAAAGACCGCAATGCGATATTCAAAGACTGGCGCGATGCGCATAGCGTGCACAGCCGGAAATTGCACACTCAGCGAAATGAGCCAAAATAAAAGGGCTCGCGAAGCAGCGCAAGAACGCCACAAGGCTGCCAAGTGGGGGAGAGAGAGAGAGAGAGAGAGACACAGACAGACAGACAGACAGACAGACAGACAGGCTAGGGCAGGCAAGGAGAAAGCGTGGGCCATAGGCTGTAGGCCAGCGGGGGTGCCGGTGCAGTGGAAGTAGCAGTGAGGACAGCGGGGTAACACAGCAACACCAGCCGGGGGCAGAAGCCAGGGAGATGGACAGTGCCAGCTTCCACATGGAAGCTGTAATGAGGGGAGAATGCATGCTGCAGGGGACGTGGCGTGGAAGGGCCCGTCGGTATGCCCCAACAGGCAGTACCGCGTCCGCATCAGCTTTGAGCTGTACACAGATGTAGAGATCGTGGGCGGCACCGCCTGAACAGGGCAATACTGAGACGGCTCTGTGAGCTGTGCAGTGATGTGATGCAGGCACCCTCACGGCGAGTCACGCTCTGTCGGTGGAGACCAAGGTGACAGCCTGCATGTGCCTGCTCGCCACGGGCACCTTCCAGAGGCCGACAGGGGACACCACAGGCATCACACAGTCAGCCCGTCACGCATCCTCACCCAATTCCTCAGCGCACTGCTGCCACATGCTGCGGAGTACATCCATTTCCCCAGCACCGCGGCAGAGCGCATACAGCAAACATGCAGGAGTTCCACAGGGTAAGCACGATGCCTGGCGTAAGAGATATAGACTGCACCCATGTGGCCATTCGCACGCCACCTGGCCCCGATGGGCTCGCATATTGGAACAGAAAGGGATTCTCTAGTGTCAACTGCCAGGTGGTGTGTGATGCCACTGGGCGCATAATCAATGTCTGTGCCACACACCCTGGCGGAGCACATGATGCCTTCATATGGTATCAGTCTGCGCTGTGCCATCGATTTGAGAGTGGGGACATCCCCACAGGCCATCTAGTGGGTGAGTACACATGTATGGAATGCAAACTCGGGGCAAGGGTGGGAATGCCACAGGTGCCATGGTAGTGGCACACAGGGATATGGCCAATATGGACCTGACATGACACTGATCTCCACTATCTCCACACAGGTGACTGCGGATACCCACTCCGTCCCTGGCTGCTCACACCGTACCGGCGCCCCATGACCCCATCGCAGCAACGCTATAATGAGGCACATGTTTCCACACGCAACATCATAGAGCGGGTGTTTGGGATGCTCAAGGCACGCTTCTGATGCTTAGACACCTCCGGCGGTGCCCTACAGTACAGACCCCAAAAGGCCTGTGGGATATTCCTGGCCTGTTGCATCCTGCACAACATGGCCAAAGACTATGGGATAGCCGTACAGGTTGAAGAGGGGGTCAGCGATGGGGATGCCAGTGGCGCCGGTGTTGATGGTGATGAGCAGCCCCCCCTAGGATGGCGGGACCCCCGACTGATCCGGAAGGCCCAGCTGCACCGGGACACCATCACAGAGGAGCACTATGCACAACACAGGTAAGTCAAGGGGACATGTTCAACCAACACTGTCCATGCGCAAACCACAGGCACACAGGGGAACACACCAGGGGTGCATGATGGTCAGGGGAGTGGAAGGCTCCAGGCATACAAACACACCATCAGGGAGGGGTGAGCACTCATATGGACACACACACACCAGGCACAGACCGTACATGGGCAGATGCACAGCACAGCAGAACCGACATTGCTAACACACAGCACCACCGGCCACCCCCACCACCTGTACTGTCCAAGTACGTGTGTCAGATGCTGGGCACCCTTGCACCTTGGTGTACAGTACAATGCAGGCATCATCATGCACACGCACCTATGGACAGCAGTTGGGAGGGTGTGCAGGTGGTCCGTGTGTCGGCGTGGTGAGCAGAGCACCCAGCAGTGCACTGCCCACCATGACACACATTGCACACATGGCAGCACCAGACAGGACCCACACTGGGAGACAGCTCAGTCATGTAGCACTGTCCCATGGCCACCGCGGATGCGTGGGCGGCCCTGCCGTGACCCAACAGCACTGGCAGGCTGAGCAGGGGCCACATGGGGTGGCACTGTTGCACCACCAGGGGTCCCACTGCGTGAACGCGACCTTGCCCGCACAGGGGTCTGCAGCATGCCGAACAAACCTGCACCAGGGGTGCTCGGGATGGCCACAGCAGAACCCGGCGTCGACAGGCCTGGTGTCACATGATGCTGGGAACGGGGAGTGGAGAGTGAACTGTGTGGGGTGTGCGGTACAGGAGCACCTGACTGTGTGCCCAATGCATCCACGACAGAGACCACTGCCTGGGTCAGCCTGTCAATGGCGCGGTCACATCCGTCTGCATACGAACCAGCTCGGCACGGTCCAGAGCACACTCCCTGCTGTGCCGCTCCACAGACACAGACAGTGCCTCCACAGACATTGCAACCTGCCTCTGCAGATGTACTGATTCCTGCAGCAGGCAGGTGTGCTCATCCAATGGATACTGTGCCCCAACGGCATCCTGTCCCCCAGGGTGTGGAAGGTCCTGATGCACTACACCCCTTGAGGGTGGGTGCTGTTCGCCAGGACCAGGAATGGGCGGATCAAAGGGCTGTGGACATGTGCCACCGCTTGACACTGTACCCCCAGACCTGGTGGGTGACTGCTGCTGCTGCTCCTCCAACCGCTGTGCCCCAGGGTCCACTCGTTCCACCGCTGTGCTGGCAACAGTGCCAGACACCTGCACAGCCACCAGTGCTGCCCCACCGGTGCTGACAGGCACAGCCTGAGACTGTGCCAGCATGCTGGTACACAAGTTGGAACCAGAAAGGCCCAAGGCACGTGCTGGCCTGCTGTGTGTCCGTCATGGGACACACACCTATCACTGCCCATTGCAGTCCTTGCATCATCAATGGTGCGATGCGTGCGCAAGCCATAGTCAAGTGTGCTGGCATGCTTGCATGCCAGACTGCTGAGACACAGGCTGTGCACCCCCGCACCGAATCACCGACACCAGAGTTGGCGCCAGCGCATGCTGCAGCAGTGCCTGCTGGCTGGTGATGAGAGGTGGATGGACCCTCCTCCATGTCCAGCAGGTCATCATCCCTGCCTGGACCCACCACCACCATCTCCTGAAGATGAACAGGATCTGTAACAGAAAGAGAGTACATGTGAGTGCATGTGAACAACCTTCCCCCAACCCCCCAACACCACCACCATGTCATACCGTGCAGTGATGGGCTTCCACCTGTCTGGAATCCACCTCCTGGTACGCCCTCAACAGCGCTCTGCTGCATTGATGCGACCAGTGTCTCCTCAGTCGGGGTCAGCTCCAACACCACTGGTGGGCCTCCGCCAGTGCCAGCACGTGCCACCCTGAAGGTTGCCACCTTCTCCTTCAACCTCCTGCGGTCTGTCCCCATCTTCTTCTTGCATTCCTGCATGGAGCGCTGGTGGCTTCCGTGCAGGTTAACGACCCAAGCTACCCCCTCCCATGCAGCCGCACGGGACTGAGGGGTGCCCCTCCGTCCACTCAGTACTGGCTCCTCATCCAGGTAGGCCTGGAAGAGGGCCTCTGTCTCTGCTGCTGTTAAGTTGGGCCTCCTCCACGCACCGCCCTCACCCCTCACCTTGGCTCTGCTCGGTCATGGCGATCTGTATGGGGGGAAGTGGACACCTGTCACTGTGTAGTTTACAGCAATTTCCCATGACCATTGTCCAGAACATCACACAGCATGCAACTCACCTCTCACCTGCAGTAACCGAATCTGGCCAGGGCAGCCCAATGTCGCACATTTATAGCGCAATGCATGCAAATGAGAAGTGGAGCAACTATAATGACATGCAAATCGGGCCACTGCGCCTTTGAATGGCTGATCAGATGATTTGCATGTGTCGGCTGAATATCGCGAATCTGCGCTTTGCGCAATACGGTTGAGTCGGCTGAGCCAATGGCGCAGATCTGTGACTGTGTGGTACACTGCATTGCGCATGCCCAGATAGCTTACGCAGGCGTCTGCCGCGCTGCTGACGTGCTGTGCGCGATCGGCAATTCAGGCCATGGCTACCTTTGTGCCAGTGGCGCTACAGCAATGGGCACTATATGGTGCTGTGGCACTACTGAGCAATAGTCCACTGTGGCACTGGTACGCAGCTGGTCGGTCGCGCAGGATGCCTATACATCAGATGGTGCTGTGCGTAGCCTTGCGTCGTGCCCATGACCTTGTGTCGACCTTTGACCCCGGCGCTGTTCGCTTCTGCCATGTTTAAGAGTCTTCGCTGCGCTGTCTGGTGACAGCGCTATGTGAAGTGATGGCGCTGTTCAACAGCCGATTGGAGCCTGTGGTGGTCTATTGCGCAACATCTCCACGTGGGGTTACGGGTAGCGGGGCTCCATATTGCCTGCTGTAAAGTTGGTACCATGGCTAGGAGGAGAGCTGTGTCCTGGAGCCAACTGGAACTGGCCAACTTGGTGGCCCTAGTAGAGCCCCACTATAGGGCACTTTATGGTGAGGCGCCCCTCACCATTGTCCGCACACAGGTGTGGCATCAAGTGGCCACTAACCTGGTGGGGGGTCACTGGACAGTGCCGGTCTGCTGAGCAGTGCCGGCACCGGTATGGTGACCTCCGCCGGAGGGATCCGGACCTATTGGAGAGGCTGCGGTCACGTGCCAGGCGGGGCGTGGTTCCTAGGCCAGGTGGGTGTACCATCTATGCACCTGTATTCTCTGTAGGGGTGTGTGTGTGTTTTGGTGGCTGTGCATAGGTGATGGCTCGGCCACGGTTGGCTGTGTCAGTGTGTGCAGCTGTGAGATGAATGGGTATGGCTGTGTGGGCAGGCACTCTCACTGGGGCAGGGGGCAGTCTGCTTTTTGAGTCACACTGATGTTTGTCTCAATATATGTCTCCCACAGACCGAGATGTGAGGATGCAGGCCCAGGTTGAGGAGGGCCGTGCCAGGGCCCCGGTGCCATCAGGTGTTGCACCCCAGAAGCAGCAGCAGCAGCAACAGCAGCAGACACAGCTGCTTGAGCAGTGTGAGTATCATGACTTCATGGATGCTATTGTATGCTGGGGACCACTAGCCCTGCACAATACAACCATGCAGGAAAGGGGAGGTCATAATTCCACTATACAAGACACTAGTGAGGCCCCACCTGGAGTACAGTGTACATTTCTGGAGACCATACCTACGTAAGGACGTAGAGTGGGCAGAGAAGGTTCAGAGGAGGGCAACAAAGATGGTGCATGGCTTGCATCACAAGTCCTATGAAGACAGGTTGAAGGAACTGAACATGTACTCCCTGGAGGAGAGGAGGGAGAGAGGGGATATGATAGAGACATACAAGTATCTTACAGGGAGGAACAGGGTGCAGGAAAACACTATTTTGAAGTGAAAAACATGTTCCAGGACTAGAGGGCATGGGATGAAGTTGGAGGGAGGACGATTCAGAGGAAACATGAGAAAGAATTTCTTCACAGAACGGGTGGTGGACAAGTGGAACACCTGCCAGAGGAAGTGGTGGGGCTGAAACAATCACGGATTTCAGAATGCACGGATAGACATAAAGGACTGTGGAAGTCAGGGTAGGGGCAACAGACTTCTAGGAAAACAAAGTGAACTTACAAGCTCAAATGGACAGACTGGGTGGGCCATAGGCCCTTATCTGTCGACACTGTCTATGTATCTATGTATGTATGCATGACACAGGTGACATGCATCACTGTCCAGTATCACAGCACGTCTGTGTATGCGTCACTGGTGGTCCAGGCATGCACTGGGCACATAGCTGTGTAACTGGCATCGCACCACGTTGCCATGTCACTTGACAGCCTTGTTTGTGCTGTGATGGACATAGGCAGTGTGTGTGTGCAGTGGTGCACATAGCTGGTGCCGCCTGTTTGTGATGGCCATATGCATGTTCACTGTGGGTGGATGCACGCCATCACAGGTGCGGGACATTGGGCTATATGGCTTGCAGGTTGGGTGGTGTTCAGGGTTGTGGTCAGTCACAGCCATTGACTGTGTTCCCCTTTTCCTAGGCCTCAAGGTTCTCAGGAGGATTGGTCGGATGTTCTGGGCCTCAGACAACTGTTGGTGGACAACAGGCCATCCTGCAGTCCATCGGCGCCATGGCCTTGGGAGGCGGCACAGGATGGGCGCCACCAGGCAGAGGACGGCAGCCGGCTGGCCCATAGATTATATTACCCTTCCCACTTCTCCCATCCCTACCACCCTGCCTTCCCTCTCCAAGTTTTTCATCCCTACCCTTGAACACCCCTACCTTGTACCCGTCCCCCTTGTTAAATAGTTTTCTTGTTTTGGTTCTGTACTATATTTAAATATACATTTCTATTTTGATATGAATACTGTATGTTGGTCTCTGATTTGCAGCTGGCTATGGGTGCTCAGTTGCAGGGGTGTACATGCCATCTGGGGTGGTATGGTCCTGGTGTGTGTGTGTGTGTGTGTGTGTGTGTGTGCGTGTGTGTGTGTGTGTGCATGGGGAGGTATCTCCAGCATCGCAGTGACTTTCTGTTGGTCTTGCCGTCTGCTGCCACCCACTGCTGGGTGCACAGGGTGTGTCTGGCTTGTAGGCTTCTGTGCTGCACGGGGTTGACGTGTGCTGGGGGATGCATGGTTTCCTGCAGTGCCAGTCACTGCACATAGGTGGTGTCTTGGGGTCACAGTGCAGGGTGTGCTGTGCGTATGGGGGCTGATGTGCACTGTGGTTGTCAACCCCCTGTGTGTGGCACTCTCAGCCTGCCAGTGGTTGTGCTGGGGTGTCATGGCTCTGCTATGCTTTGTTGGCTTGTCCCCATGGGCCAGTAGATCATCTGCCACACTCCCAGTGATGCTGTGCTTGGGGTGTGCAGGTGTGGTGTTGGTTCTGCAGTGTGTTCCTGTGCCCATTTGTGGCATGGCTGGCGGTGAGCCCCAGCCTGCCTCCCTGGATGTGCAGTTCCATTGCTCTGGGGGGGGGCTCTGCTTGCGCTTTGGCACCTCTGGACTGCTCAGCTGGGCTGCCCTGGTTGCGCCATAGCGCTACATTTCTGCTCAGCTTCTCCTTCCTGGTTGCGCTATGGCGCAGTATGTGCGATATTCAGACGTTGGTTGCTTGCGCAATTTGTTCTGCTCCATGTTTGAATATCGCACCTGTTGCACATATGCGCAATCGGTTTGTGCTTGCTCCTGCTGTTGCGCTCATTTTGGGCGCAGTTTGAATATCTGGGCCCTTGTGCCTTACAACACAGTCAGGATGTATGATTGTTAACCCAAAATTACACACCTTGGTGTTTCTTATATATACGTACAGTTGCTGTATCTCTAATGGTTATAAGAGTATATTCTTGAGGTTCTTGGGTGAGAGAACTGTGAAGCAAAGCTGAGCAGTTCTGGCACACAAAGGACTTGAAACGCTTATAACCATAAGTGACACAGGAACTGCACATATAAACATATTTTAATCAAGTAAAGTCAATATTTTTTTCTCTCTGGTGGAGGGGCTCACCCCCCCCCCCTCCAGCAGGTCTTCCCTCAGCTCCATCCCCAGTTACTCTGTGGGCTTACCATAAACGCTGTCCTCCACATGCCACTCCCTCTCTCCCTGCAGAGGGTGGCAGGCTATGGCTCAAGCTTTTTGGGCCAGGTCCCAGACCGGAGGATGCCACTCTTTGCTGGCACAGGGCTTGCAGTAAACTGGCAATCATTGTGCTGGGGCATTTTTTTTCCTTGTGGTTTTTCTCCCCGACACAGAGGCAGGGGTGTGCAGTGATGCCAATAACAGTGCCACACATGCTCACATGCACCACACACTGGGCATATGCTCTACCCCCCTCATTTAGAGCCAGTGCACCAACCCCCAGCCACTGCAAGGAGCCAGGCCAGCACCAGCCATTGATCCTATCCCTCCCCAGAGGAGGAAAACAGTCTTTGGGACGCTTGATCCTCTTCCTCATCTGCCTGCCCCCCTCCTCGTCTTCCTCCTGAGGATGCTCCTGACATCGGGTCATCGGCGCCACAAGTGGTAGTGCTACTGCTGTGTTGGCAGGTGGGCTGTAAAGTTCATTGTTTAAAAAAAATGGAATTTTAATTCAAAATCAAAATCTTTTAGTTTGTAGAATATTAGAGAACACCCTCAGAGGGAAATGGACTGTGCCAAATGAACTTAGAACTTCAGAGTTTTATATCTACTGCATACGTATGAGACAATCTGTTATGGTTATGCGAGTTCCTTGAATGCTGAGAAATAAACAGTCCTAACTGGATAAGCATGATGCCGTGGTTTATAGCTGCATACATGAACAGTCACAACAATGCAGTACCGAGCTACTTACTGGTTCCGGACATTCACTGGTTGATTTTCTGTGCTCAGCTTGAGTATATGCCTCCTGCAAGTCAGCAACCAGCAACACAAGATCATTAATCAATTCTTCTTCAGTGTTTAAAACTGTTTTAGGGACTACTACATTGGGATCCAGCTCTGCCTCCTTGGCCTCCTCTACATGCTTGTTATACAGCACTTCCTTAGAACACATGTGATATTTGGCTAGTTCCTTCAGCATTGTCTTCAAATCTTGAAACCTTCTGTGTTCAGGTTTCTTCTCCGATAGTGGACTCTGCATAGACAACACATTTTTTCAGTCATGCAGTGCAATAGGACTTAAGAATTCAGTGTAGATCTTAAACATTGCAAGGTAACTGTCCCTGACATTTAAACATGATTTTAAACTATGTAATATTTTAGGCTTATGTAAGGTCAAATAAGTTTTTATATTAATTGAAAGTCAACAGACTTGCAGATGCTGTAAGCCAGAGCCTGGACACTGAAAGCTGTCTGTGCCTCGCTAACCCTGGTTAGCACCTGGGAAGTGCAGCCAGTGCCATATTGAAAGGCGCAGTTAGCAAGGCACTAACCCATTAGCGAACAGTGCTAAGTAGGCCAGGTGTCTATGCAAATCACCTGACAGCAACTTGTATACAAGCGCTCTGGCATACTCAGAGGTTATTGAGACATTAACCAGCCATTAGTATCATGCTAATTAACAGCTCCACAAATCTGGTACTAGCCAGGTGCATGGTGGTGGAACTCCCCCCCTTGTCCAATCATTGTCCAGATCAGTTTTCTATATATATCTAGTAGCCTAGTGGTTCCCCCTGCCTGGATCATCATTCCAAACTGTATAAATTATATCTCTGGTGCACTACTGACCCACCACCCGTCATTCTGAGCTGTTTACAAAAGATCCCTCATGGCCTAGTGAATCCCTCTACTCTCCAGTTGCTATTCCAATCTATTTACAAAAGATCCCTGGAAGTCTATTCCCCAACACCTGATCATCATTCCAAACCATTTGAAAAAGATCCATGGTAGTCTGCTGGAACACCCCCATCGCCACTCTGATCTGTTTACGCAGGATCCCTAGTATTCTAGTGGATCCCCTGACCCCACCTCGCTCGCCATTCCAAACTGTTCACAAAAGTCCCACGATAGTCTAGTGTCTCCCCAACTGCCATACCAATAATGAAAAAATATATTTCCAGGCAGTCTAGTTTCACCCTGATCACCGTCTTAATAAAATCTGTATTCTGCAGCAGTCTAGTCATCTAGTGTTTCCCCACCCTGATCGCCATATCAATAATAAAATGCATATTCCTGGCAGTCTAGTATCCCCCAACCCTTGATTGCCATTCCGAACTGTTTCCAAAAAGTTCCTCGCTGTTTAGTGGACTACCAGCTCCGAGTGCCATTCTGATCTGTTTACAAAAGTTCCTTTGGTAGTCAAGTGTTCTCCAATCACTCTATCTATAATGAAAAAATATATATTCTTTGACAGTATAATGTCCTTCCCATTGCCATACTAATAACAAAATCCATTGTCATCAGAAGTCTAGTGTCCCCCCAACCCCAGTCACGGTATTGATAATGGCATTCATATTCACTAGCATTCTAGAGTCCCCATCCCACCTCCATTTGCTATACCAATATTGAAAACCATGTTCCCTGGCAGTCTAATGCCCTTTCCAATCAGTGGCACAATTAACATGTGCACCCATCCCCAAACAGACCCACCCACTCAGCAGTAGTAGAAACAGCAGGCATGTGCTTGCTCCCTGTTAGACATCAGCTGTCTGAAGTATTAAGTAGAAGGTCTGTACCAGTCATTATATTGCAACTGACAGCAGCTACAGTATTGCTATTACAGATGGGTTAGTCGAGGCCAATGAGGGGTGTGGTGATGGATGTTGAGTGGATGGCCTAGTGTGGGTATCTATATCAGATGTGCCAGCAATTGTGGAGGAGGACACTAGACTGCCACAGACTTGCAGAACGAGCTACAGTCTTCCTTCCATCAACTCAAGGAATGGTTCTGTACCAACAAACTCCTGCTCAATTACAAAAAAACTAAGACCATGCTCCTATCTAGCCCCCAACTCAAGAAGAGGTTCTCCACCATGTCCATTAGCAACAATGTAAATGCACCGCTGGAGCAGGTTCACTCTTTCAAGTATCTGGGTGTTACCATTGATGACACCCTCAGCTTCAAACAACACATAGATCAGGTAGACAAGGATGTGCACACCAAGCTTGGTGTACTCTAGAGACATTGAAAGAGCCTCACCCAGACTGCACTCCGACTCTTCTTTACTAGCTCCATACTTTCCTCCATTGACTATGGGCTGGTGGTATATGGAGATGCCACTGACACAGCTCTGAAATGAGTTGCTACTGCTCTTAACAAGGCATATTGTCTCACCCTTGATGCTGACCGCCTTACTCACACCTTCTCACTGTATGAGTAGACAAACTGGCTATCTCTTGGCAATAGAATCAAGCATCAGACCTACCTCCATGGCAAGAAGGCCCTCCTAGGCAAGTCCTCCCCCCCCCCGCATCTCTGAAATCTTCACCCAGGCTGGCTCCCTGCATGGAACCAGAGAGCGTAAGCAGGGTGCACTCTCCGTACCATTCCACAGAACTGCCATGGGGCAACGCTCCTTTTCCTACAGAGCTCCGCTTTGGCTCAATGAAGTACCACTGTTGACACATACTACCCCGAATCTCTGCACCTTCAAGTCTGAACTGAAGCAGTACCTGGTCTCCAGTTGTAAGAGCACTTGCAGGCAGAGCTCCTGATGTTTCTTCACCCTCTTCTCTACTCACTCTCCCCCTAGCACTACTCCTCCCTTACCCTATCTCTCCCTACATAGCTCCTATTTCACCCATGTGCTCCCCCAAGCCCCCTCTGCTTCCCTACCTTCAGGCCCACATCTATCCCCAAACCCACCCCCATTTTGGCCCTCTTGCCAACCTGACCACCTGCATGAGTAGGTGACCCCATCCCTGCCCAATGTTCTTTTTCCTTGCTCACTCACTCCTCACTCTACTCTGAAGACAAGGCCTTGGTTCTCAAGGCTGCTCATTCTTATTTATCACCCCCGATATGCTGCCTCCCTGAAACTTGGCTGGTATTCTACTAGCATCCTTGTGCTACAAAATAATTTTGCCTGCTTACTGTAGCTGAACCCTGTGTTATATTGTACCTAAAGTTGTGGATCACTGCAACTTTACAACTTGTTGTAATTATTTTATGTGTACTGATGTTATTTCTGCACATTGCATTGTGTCTCCTGACATGGAATCTTTGTAAAAGAACTCATGCTCAAAGATTGTTTCCAAATATTCAAATAAATAAAAAATTAAAAATAAACATGGGCTTCATTATCAGTATGGCAATTGGGAGGTGGAGGGCCACTAGACTACAAGGGCATATAGGTTTCCTTATCAGTACAGAGATTTGGGGGGTGGTATACTATACTGCCAAGGAATATGGGTTTAATTATTGGTACATCTACGGGAGGGACATTAGAATATCAGAGATCTTTTGTAAACTGTTCAGAATGGTGACTGAGGTGGGGGTCCGCTAGACTACCAGGGATCTTTTTTAAAATAGATCAGAAAGGTGATCCAGGGGTGTATTGCATGTCTACTAGACTTCCAGGTATCTTTTGTGAACAGCTCAGAATGGTGATTGTGGGTCAGAGGCCACTGGACTACCAGGGATATCATTAACACAGGTTGAAATGGCGATCAGGGGACACTGCACCAACAGGGATATCACCACAGCTTAGTACAGCAATCAGAAGGTACCTGTTTTTACTCCACAGCCTGTAAGAAGGCCACAATGGAATGCAAATGACCACATAGTGCCTTGATTGTGCTGTGGGGTCATTTGCATGAGGTCAGTTGGATATGGCAGATTGCTTTACAGGACCAATAAATCACCTTTTGCAAGCGTTGCCAGCTAGTTCACTTCTGGCATTACTATGGCTGCCAATTAGTCACATGCCTCATGTGGCCAGTAGGGGGCTGTGGTTTACAAGGAGCAAATGGGATAGTGCCTGCATCCTATGGCTGCTATATTGGAACATGCCTTTAGTGCTCACAGTGTGCTTCAGTAATGTTCCAATACACCTTCAGTTTGCTCCAAGCACTAACTTCCCCCTGGAACAAACTTTTAGTAAGCTCAGATCCAGTGGTTTGAATAACCCAGCCCAAAACTTTTTTCACCATCAGTGTGTCACAAAACTGATATTTCCATATGAAATAAAAAAAAGACATTATCCAATGTAAAAGGAGACTCCTACTGCATCAGACGAGGATGTTTCAGACTTACTGTAGCTAACATAGCTGAATCTATGAACATATGATATAAAAAACATAGACAATGACAGCAGAAAAAGACCAAAGGTCCATTTATATTATAGATCATATAGTATTAACTCATATTGTAGATGAGCACACATATTTTTAATTATTATTAATTCTCTTTTTGACAGGGCGGGCACTACAACAGCCATTGTTCTTGTTTGTCGCAGACATCTCCAGCTGTCGCCGAAGTCAGAGGCTGAATCCCCTGCAGGTTACCCCACCTACGGCAGGGCCAGGAGAGGACAACCACCCCCCATCACAACTCAGACACAGAACAGTGGAGTGGGCTGCGGCCAGATGGACAAGGCTTCATGGAGACCATCCTTAATTTTTCCTCTATTTATTTTTCCCCAGACAAACCACGAATGTGCAATGAGCACATTGTGCGAGCGCCACCTGTGCTTAGATGTCTCCAGTGTTCTGGATGTGGAGCCTTCCACTCGATATAACCCACTCATGCCTCCAACTGGATTCCTCCAGGTGGAGGTGGAGCAGCATACCACAGAACCCCCCCAAGGGAGGAGAGCTGTTCTTCAGATGTCCGAGCCTCCCTCCCCTGTCTGACTCCCAGCAACTCATGCCAATTCCTGAACATGGGTCACTGGAATGGCATGAGGTGCAGTGCTTACAGCACCTCAGCCCCCCCATGTGACTGGGCTGGCAGATAAGTACATGTTTACCTAACTTCCTAGCACCTTTTTAAAGTGTAATTATCTTTTTTTTGTTGACATGTTCCAATGCAACTTTAGATAGGGGGTTACAACATTTTCACATCAGTTGATTATGCTCTGGGTTAATGACAAATATTGACTATAATATAATGTAAAATAGAAGAGTATATTTATTATAGATTTACTATAGATACAATTCATAAGATGATATATATATATATATATATATATATATATATATATATAATAAATAAATATATATATATTTATCTGTTGGATTAGTAAAAAATCTTCCATATTCCATTAAATGGCTTTGGATGGTAAAAACTGTTTCTAAAAACCAATGACTATATTAATGGATTTAATAACTGTATACAGTATGATTATGCACTTTAGTCATGGAATTTTTGTTTGCAAATGTTTTATTAAAATTGGTGTTTAATTGAAAGCATACATAAGGGATATGCATTGAGGACTTGTGTGATGCATTATTTATCTAAAGAAGAGCAGTTTGACCTCGGGTAACCTCATGAGTGGCACAAACCACATGTAATGTGCCTGAGGTCAAACAGCTCAAGTGCAGATAAATAATGTATCGCACAGATCCCTGTTGCATATCATCTTTATACAATAGGCTGTTTTTTTAAAGGGATTATTGACAGGTAATGTTTATCCAACATATGTGTGAAAAATTCCATGTTATAAAACTGCTCACACATATGTGGAGGTAACATTTTTTATGACATTGGATTTGTGCCCATGCATATTGTATAAATGCTCATATGTTCAGTAATTAGGAGATAAAACTGTGAATGTATTTGCAGCTGTCCCACACATTTTACTTATGTTTTCTTTTGAAAATGTTTTCTCTTTTGAACTGGCCCAGCACTGTCCTGCGCTAGCAGTCGTTTGCTGCAGTATGAGACTTACATTGCGATAAAACACATAAAAATAATGAAGGTATTACCTTTCCTCTGCTGCTGTGAGGTATTCCATGCTCATTTTCAAGATAGTTATGTTGAAGGGGTGACTTCAGAACTTGCATCTGATTTGTTTTCCTGGCAGTGTTTTGTCTCATTTTTTCAATAACCTTGTATATGTGGTTCATTTCCTCACTTAGCAATGACAGCTCCAGACACACCAATTCACTTGCATGTTTCTCAGCGAAAAGCCTGTAACAACAGCCCACCTCCCCACCATTAGTACATGTTTTGCAAAACAGTGTTTGTTTTTCCAGGAGGCTGGTCATGCACTTCTGCAGCTGTGCTGCAGTATAAATCCAATCCCATCTGTAGAAACCAGATGCCATCCTGTGGCTGCCCCCCAAATCCTTATCTAAACTGCCACAGACTTATCCACTGCAGCTTTTTCACGTGGCTCAGCCAAGGTAGGGCATGAATCCAGTGAAAGAGAATGTGATGTGCCCGTTCTGGACGGGCGGTGTGGCCCTTACTGGATGTGTGGGATGGGGTGGCATCATGTACCCAATTTAATTGTTGCAATGCTTGCCTTTATTTTCACTCAGACCCTGCCTCTCTGGGATGCATGACAGATCTGAATGGGAAGTAGACCACCAGGTACAGTGTTTGTGATCACTGGAGCAATATAGAATGAAAGCACTATACCTCAAGAAGGCAAAAAGCAATGGTTGTGCCTGGGGAGGGTCCCCTTGACCACCAGGCGATTAACAGTACCATGAGCTGTTAATTCTTCTGACAAAGGTAAGTGTCTGCTAAATAAATGTACCTAAGTTAATGTAGCACAGAACACTAAGGTTCTAGGTTCAAGTCCCAGTGGGAGGCAAACTTTTCCTTTCACATTTCCATCTTGATTTAAATTAATGTACCTGTACTCAAATTGCAATAATTTATGCATCCGCATTGATACTGAAAGCACTCTGACAATGATCTTAGTACTACAAAAAAAGTTACCATGACATTTAACAGAACATTTTGATTTTAGTGACTTAACATATTCCTTGCATAAAATCAAACTTCTAAGAGTTATAGTATATTCTGAAACCCAGGTAAAGAACTGCTTAGGTATTCCAATACTTTTTAAGACAATTTCCTTTTTTTAACTGCACCAAAAAAATGAATAATGCAACATTTACTGAGTAAACCAGTTCAGACTCCTGTCAGAGTTGCACCATCCTACATCAAAGGTGGTCAGTTCACCCAGTGACCCCCCATTTACACCACTGTAAATTACTATAGCGTGTAAAACAGAAGTTTGCTGACTTCAACAGGGGGAGAAGGAGGATAACATGAAGGCTGCAACACAAAGAGTCTGCTTTTATGCAAATATCTTCAGTACTGAAGAATGATGGGAGATACATAAATAACATTATTGCAAATATAAGCTGAATCATGTCTAGAAGTAAAACTATGAGTCATCCAGATGTTAGTGGGTGCAAACAGGGATGGCATCTTCTAGCATACTTGTGTGCTACTCACACTGAGTCAAGCATGGCGTAGCTCAGTGTCTTGGTGCTATGCCACAACTGTGACTCTGTAGTTTTGAGATGCCACCTATAATTATTCTCCCCGACCAACTCCATCCCGTACCTTTTGGACCAAGTAACTCAGCTGTATGTAAATCAGTGCCCAATGGCCAGTGTCCCTGGCAGTCCAGTGACTCGCCCACTCCACTCCCTAACTGCTTAGGTATTACTTGGTGCCAAGTGGAATCCCCACTGCAGCCCCAGGCCTTTTTACTATAAATGCAGCTCAGTCATGGTGAAGTGCTATAAGCAGAGGAGCTATAGAACAGTTCAAAGCAGGTTAAACTCATGCTCGAGTAGGGAAAAGAGTGAGGTGCTGCTATGGGCAGCCCAGCCCCGATCAGACACAGCAGTTTCAAGATGCTTCAACACTCAACTGATACAGCACTCAGTCCACAAGTTATGCAGAAATTTCACATTTATTGCATTCAGATTGAATCTGTAATGCACGTTTTGGTGCTAAAAAGTGAGCTGTATTGGGTAAGTGCTCCAGGTACCCCGGTGCACCTGGAGCACTTGCCCAACACGACGCACTTTCTTAGTGCCATAACTTATGTTATAATTTTAATTTGAGTGCAATAGATTTGAAATTTCTGCATAAATCATAGTTCAAGTGCTGAATCAATTGAGTGTTTGCAGTGCCTTGATGGGGAGTTATAGAAGCCAGAGCTGGCTGTGCACTGGACATTAACTCACTCAGAATGGCCTTGCTAGATTACATGGTGATGTTTGCATGCTGGTGGTGACCCACACCCACATCCCTGCTTGGCTGCAAACAATTCTGCAGTCATGCAAGGGTTACTTCCTTTTAGGACATGGTCACACTCCACATGGTAGCATTATGTGGCCACACATACTGTACCACTTAGTGATCAACTTTGATTTTTACAATAGGGCCTCCAATGTTTGGATACTGGCATCTGAACCTTTGCCAGCTTCCTTTTATTCCCCATCCAGCTTTCTCTAGTTTCCACATTTTCTCAAGCTCCTCCTTCCTCTACATGTCCCTTTATTCTGTTAATTATTACTTCTGTTTCCTGTCTCCTCCATTTAATTTAACTTTCCATGCTTTTTACACATTGCTGTTGTCTATTCAGGAGGACTCCAGTGTAGTCCACCAAAATGACTTTTTGCCAAGATTAAGGAGCAGGCGTAAAAATAAAAAAGACAATTAAAACTATTCAACATTTTTAATTCTTTCACTGTTGAATAATTCTGAATTCCATAGAGATAACATCATTAGTCCCTACCTAGATAATGCTGCTTGTTGCATCTGTGATAGCCTTGCTGCAGATGACCTAGGAAGAAGCAAAGATGAGGGTACAACAACAGGAGCTGCTGTCTGGCTTGCTGCAAGTCTGATTGGGTCAGTCTGAACTGCTGAGGAAGCTTTCAGTGTAGTCCTTGAGGAATATCCTGAAAACCAAGTCAAAAACACTACAATGAAACATAGAAACAGAAGCTGAAAGTAGAAAGGTCAGACCTTGCAGCTCATCAAGTCTGTCCAGCCCCCTTCCTATGGTTGGATGTGATGGATGTCATGGTCTTAGTGGCCAATCACTCCTCCTTTCCTCTACCCTTTCTCTGATGTTCTTATGGACCCCATTTGCCTGCCCCACCTATGTTTAAATATCTCCACTGATTTCACACAGATGACTTCAAATGGAAGTTTATTCTATGTATCCACCACTATCTCCATGAATACTGTATTTCCAACATCTTTCCTAAACCTCACCCCTACCAGCATCATTGAGTTTCCCCTAGTCCCAGTGTTCATACTAAGTGTGACTGCCTCCCTGTTGTCTATCCATTTTGCCACATGAAGATATTTATATGTACCTATCATGTCCCCTCTCTTCCTTCTAACCTCCAGAGTGTATACATTGAGGTCCCTCAATCTCTCCATGTAGGACTTCCCTCACCGTCCCTGAATCATCTTGGTTACTATTCTCTGCTTTGCCTCCACCCTGTTTTTATCCTTCTTCAAGTATGGTTCCAGAACTGCACACAATATTCGAGATGAAATCTAACCAGGGATGTGTACTGGGGCGATCATCTCTCTCCTTCTACTATAGATCCCAGCGTCCCAGTTACCTTCCCCACTGCCTTATTGCTCGGGGATGATGTTTTCATATTGTCTGTAATTATCATCCCCAGGTCTTTCTCCTCAGATGTCCTCACTGCCAAAACCTCACTCATCCTGAATTCTGCTTTCCAGTTTTTAGTCCCTAAGTGCATTATCTTACACTGTGTTGCATTATATTTTACCTGCCACACCTTTTGCCATTTGCAAACTCTTTCCAGATCCTTCCTTATGTTTTTTACACCCTCCTCACTGCCCACTCTTCGACAGATCTTTGTGTCATTTTGAAAGAGGCTGATCTTACTCTGAATTACTTCCCCAATGTCACAAATTAATATATTAAAGAGCACCAGCCCCAGGACTGATCGCTATGGCAATGAACTGGTGAATTATCTTACTCCCGAGTACTCCCCATTGAGGACAGCCACTGGTTTCTTCCACTAAGGCAGTTCCTTACCCATCTCATAATCCTATCCCCCACCTGAGGTCACTCAGCTCTATCACAAAGTATTCATGTGGAACAGAGTCAAAGCAGTGACTGAAGTCTATGTACAGAATGTCTGCTGCCTAACCATTGTCCATAGTCTTCATCACTCAACCAAGGGAATTAATAAGGTTCATCTGATAAAACCTCCCTCCTCCCTCCCTCCCTCCCATGAACCCATGATGTCCAATGTCCTGGAGTCCAGTCCCTCCATAAACCCAGCAAACATATCTTCTATTATGGTCTCAAGTAATCTCTCCACTATAGACATCAGGCTGACTGGTTTATAGTTTCTTAGTTCAACCCTAGTCCCATTCTTGTACAGGAGATCCACATCTGCTGTCCTCCAATCCCCTGACTCTTCTCCCATATCCAGAGAGGTATTAAAGAGATCAGTCAGTAGCAGAGCCAAAATCTGACAAATCTCCTTCAGCGCCTCTGGCAGCCCATCTAGGCACAATGATTTATCAACTTTTAGGACATTTACTCTTTTTAATATCCATCTCTCTGTGATTGGTTCTAAATTGATTTTCTGTTCCTCACTCCATTTACCTTGAAGACACACTTAGGCAGTGGCCATTAATTCTCCACCATTAACATAAAGACAAAGTACTGACTCTGTATGTCAGCTTTACCTTTATCTCCTCCTCTCACCTATCACCATTTCTCAGTTCAACAGTCCCTGCCTGGGCACCTCCCTCATAAATTATAAGGGTTTCTTTCATTGCCTGTTTTTTCTCTCTTGCCTATACACAGAAATTAGTGACCTCCAATGCCATGGTTTTGATTGAATCCCACTTATTTTCCACACCACAGCTACCTTAACCCCTTCCAATTTCTCCTTCATCAGGTCACTTATTCTACAGAAATCCACCCTTCTGATGTCCAGAACCTTTGTCATTGATTGATTCTGTCTGCCTCTAACTTTCCATCAAACCACATGGTCTGGTGATTGCTGGTTTCTAGTTGGTCCAGTACTATGAATTCCATTATACTGCCCCTGTTCGGTAAGACCAAATCTAGTAAGCTTCCTTCCCTAGTGGATTCCTCTGCTCTCTGTATCAGAAGTGCCTCCTGAAATACCTCCACAAACAGCTGTTTTCTTGAATGTGTTGCCACTGGGATGCTGCAGTCCATGTCTAGCATGTTGAAGTATCCCATTAGCAGTGCCTCTCCTTGCACTACTGCTCTTATAATCTCTCTCAGTTCTATATTAGTCTCCTTTTCCTAGGGTTGTGGCCAATATATCTGTCCAATTCTTAAGTTTCTTCCCCCACATATGACTACCTGTACCCACATTTTTCATGTTTCATTGTCCTTCCATAATTTCTTGACCACTGGGGCTTTAATACTCTCCCTCAAGTACATTGTAATGCCTTCATCTCTTCCTTGTTTCCTATCCCTTCAGGACAATACATAGCTTGGAATTAAGTTCTAGGCATGATGCAGGTGCTGCACATCACTCAGAGATTGCAATTAAATCTAACTGGGCTTCTGCAACTAGTGTCTGTAGAACCAATGACAGGACATAATGGGAAATATCTTGGACTTTGTGCATGATCAGAAAACAATGTTGATCTTAGAAGCTAGATGGACAGATGTAAGTGATCCAATACCTTTTATTAGACCATAAAGCACATTTCAGTATGCATGCATTCAGGCCTAAACTGAGTCAGTATGCCGACTGCACAGCAAAATCTACACGGCAAAATTCTCCACTGCGACAATCTGGACAGGTTTCGAGATTGTCGCTGTGAGGGACCCACGGGTGGAATTTCACCCATTCACCAACTTTCACCCCCCCCTTCAAGTTAACTCCAACTCAGAGTTAGGAATCTTTAAGGGGGGGTTGCAGGGGTTGCATCTCCCTGCATGGGGGGGGGGTTTGGGGGTCGCATCCCCCCAATAGAAAACAAACCAATGTCTGACAGGTGAAATTTCACCTGTTGATATTGGGCATCTTGCTATGCTGAACCTCAACAACAGTATTGTTAAGGCAATTCAGGAGATGGCAGTTTTGACATAAAACATAGTTTACACACTGAGTTGTGGTTCTTGTCTTATAGTAATTAGCATAGTCACAGAGAGAGATGCTTGATTTTATGACAGGATTAATACTGTTGAGTAAATGTGTGCTACAGAGGCAGAAAAAGACCATGGGATCTTCGTGTCTGCCCCCCCAACTACTCAGTGATAATACTGTAACCCAGTTTGTTCCCTCTGCTTTGTCTAAACTTTGCATCATGCCCGAGTGTTCTGATGTAATTTTCATATTCAGGGTTCCCACGGTATATCGTGTATTCATCTTTGTTTATGCCATATAGGAGAAGCAGGTCTCCCCTCAGTCTCCTGACTTCCAATATTTGTAACCCTATTTCCTTCAGCTTTTCTGCAGAACTGATACTATCCATGGCCTACATAATTTTGGTAGTTCTTCACTTGACCCTTTTGACCCTTATTATACATCCAGTACGGTAATGTGCACAAAGTTGACGGGCACAGTCTATGTGGTGTCTAATCAAGGATCTCTACAGAGGCATCATTGCAGTCTCATTTCTTGAGATGACATTTCTCCAAATGCAACCCAGTATTCTACTGTACGAGTTTGCTTTATTTATTACTTCTGTGCATTGTACGAACCTCACAAAGTTATTGGAATAGCAATTTATGAAAAGATTAAATAATGTTGGGACAAGAAACAACCTTGTTTTGCATACTGGTTCAGTTCTGTTTTTTTCCCTCCTCCTCCACTCGTGGCTCCCATCAGCCCTTAGGGTCACTGGCATGACTACAATTCTATGTTTTTCTGAAAGAGTTCCTTAACACTTCTTATATTTCAAACAGGTATTTTCATGATTGTTTAATCAGCTGTAGAAGATATGGTCCAATTTCTAGGGAGTGCAGACAAGAGAAAGTGTGCTCGGTGGTGCCAAACTGCGTACAGAAACAGGGTTAACTGGACCCTTAGACATGCGAGACAAAAAGGACAGTACTGCACGCATGAAATTCCTCAGTAGCTCTCACTATACACTCTTGAAAATGAACACAGGCTCCAAAATGTTCATAACTGAAATGCTGTTTTATATTGTTAGAGTGAATGAGACATACAAACCCCTCAGTCCATACAGTGGTCCACTATCTCTGGGGCTTCGCTCATTAGAGCTTCATCAAGGAGCTTGCTGGTGGTGAGAGTTACCCTACATTGGTACCTTACATCACTAAGGACTAATATCTTGATTGGTCAGCATTAGTTATATGCCAGTACCTGGTGGAGTAACAATTAAAACATGCTACTTGTGTTAAGTACAAAGTGGCATAATCTTATACTAAATTCATATAAAAAACATATATGTCAACAAAAAAAAAACAAGAGCATCTCGTTAACTCAGGAGGTTCATAAGAAAACAATTTTACTTAGAAAAGCAAGGCATACTATGTACATAAGCTAGGAGTGATATTGATGAGATGACTATCACATCAAAAATATTCAATCATTTCATTTAAGACATGTGTTTTGAAGTCCAGTATAAGCAGCATAATGCGACAGGTAGATTATGTTCCAGTCAAAAAGGTTGCAATCTCCCAAGAGATAAATTACTGGCATCTCAATTGATAGGGGATTCACTGGCTTGAAGACATTCTGGAAAACAAAAAAAATCAACCAGTCAAAGCTGTGCTACTGGGAGAGTTTGAACTTCCATAAATGTAATAAGAAGAAGAAGAAAAAAAGAGAAACAAAAAAACAAATTCTTATTTTTTTGTCTTCTTATTACCTTTGGGTAAGTTCAGACTTTCCCAGTAGTATAACTTCGTAGGGCTGATCTTTTTTGTTTTCCACAATGTCTTCAAGCCAGCAGATCCCATATCAGTTGAGATGTTAGGAATTTATCTTTAGGGACATTGCAACCTTTTTGACTGGAACATAATCTGCCTATTTCTTTATGCTTCTTGTATTGGACTTCAAAACACATATCATAAATTAGATGATTCAATACTTTTGATATGATAGTGATTTCATCAATATCAGTCCTAGGTTATTTATATAGTATGCCTTATTTTTCTAAACAAAATAGTTTTCTTGTGAACCCTCTGAGTTAATAAGATGCTCTTGTTGTTTGTCTACATATATTTTTTATATGAATTTAGTATAAGATTGTGCCACTTTGTACTTAACACAAGTAGCACTTTTTAATTGTTACTCCAACAGTTACTAGCATGTAATTAACATTAACCAATTAGGATTTTAGTACTTAACGACGTAAGATACAAACATGGGGTCAGCTCTTGCCACTAGCAAGCTTGCCGATGAAACTCTAGTGAGCTAAGTGTCGGGGTTTGTGGTCCACTGTATGGACTGAGGGGTTTTGTATGTCTCACTGACTTTCACGGTAAAACAGCATTTCAGTTTTGCACATTTTGAAGCCTGGAGGGATGGAGGTTTGTTCAAGCCTGATGGCCTGCATCCATCCTGGAAGGGAATCCAAGCACTCAATGATAAGTTTAAATGTTACATTGACAAGCATTTAAACTAGCAAAGGGAGGTGGCAGGCCAGTAAGGAGGGTACCTACTTGCTCACCCCCCACAGCTAGCAGTGGAACCAGTGAACCAGAGGAGTAGCTATCTCTGCAAAGCAGTTTGCAAAAGATGGAGATCAGTGCCCAAGAGGTGGATAGGCAGAAAAGGGGCAAAATTCAGCAGAAGGGCAGACAGCAAGGAGAACCAAGGATAAAGGACAACCAAGGAAGGGGTTGGAGTAGAACAGTGAAACAGTGTAGGGAGGTCAAATCATGGAAAGCCATGTGTGCAAATGCCAGGAGCCTTAGCAACAAGATGGAAGATCTGGAGGCTGTCATGGTGCAGTCAGACCTGGACATTGTGGCCATCACTGAAACCTGGTGTAATGATAACCATGACTGGAAGATGGCCATACCTGGCTACAACATATTCAGAAGAGACAGAGCAGGCAGGAAGGGGAGGAGTGGCACTGTATGTGAAAATGACATAAGGGCCACAGAGATCCAGGAGGAACAAAATGGGGAGAGGTACTGTGGGTTAAGCTGGAAAGGAAATGGGGACAGCCATCCGCACAGGTGTGGTCTACAGACCACCAGCCCAGGAGGAAGAAACAGATAGGGAGCTGATGCTAGCCATCCAAAGGATGGCAGACAAGGGTGAGGTAGTACTGGTTAGAGACTTCAATATTCCAGACGTGGACTGGAGAATCCCAGCAGAAGCATCAACTAGGAGCAGATTTATCCTGGACTCCCTTCAGGGTGCCTTCCTCAAGCAACTGGTCATGGAACCAACTAGGCAGAAGGCAGTACTGGACCTTGTGCTCACAAACAGGGACAGTGTGATGGGAGTAACAGTGGGGGAGCACCTGGGGAACAGTGACCACCAGTCATTGTGGTTTGAAATCACAGAAAGAGCAAAACCAAACCACACAAAAACACATATCCTGGATTTTAGGGAGGCAGACTTTGGGAAAATGGGGAGATACTTGAAAGAGGCATTAAGGGGAATGGGACAGGAATCAGGGGTTGAGGAACAGTGGGTGTATTTAAAATGGGGATTACAAGAACAACAGAATTAAGCATTACAAGGTTAGCAAGAGGAAAAGGAAGAGGAGACCATTATGGTTTTCCAAAGAGGTAGAAAAGAAAGTGAAAGCCAAAAAGATTGTATCAGGCAATACAAAAGACACAGGCAGAAGGGGATAGGAGAAGTACCAGGAGAAACAAAGGGAGGCAGGGAGGTCAGTAAGGGAAGCCAAAGCTCAGACAGAAGAACACATTGCAAAATCAGTGGGTAGAGGGACAAAACCTTTTACAGGTACATAAGTGAAAAAAGAAAGGCAAAGGAAGGGATAGTGAGACTGAAGGGGAGGATGGGGGCTGCGTGGAGGATGACAACAGTAAAGCTGACATATTGAACAGGTATTTCTGCTCATTCTTTACTGAGGAAGAGGAGGGTAATGGGTCTGAAGGGAGTACCAGGGGTGAGAATGGTGCAGAAATGGACACAAGTCCCTTTACACGAGAAAGGGTCCTATAGGAACTGGAAGTAATAAGAGTTGATAAAGCAACGGGGACAGATGGGGTGCACCCAGGGTCCTTAAAGAACTAAGAGAGGTGGTGGCTGAACCTCTGGCTATCCTGTTTAGCCAATCACTGGAAACAGGGGAGGTACCCAAAGACTGGAGTACAGCAGATGTAGTCCCCTTATACAAAAGTGGGAACAAAGAGGAAGCAGGGAACTACAGACCAGTCAGCCTCACCTTGGTATTGGGGAAGATCATGGAAGCACTACTGAAGGAGAGATTGGTGGAACATCTGGTTGTCAATGGACTACAGGACCCAAGGCAGCATGGTTTCACCAGGGGGAGGTCATGTCAGACCAACCTCGTTGAATTTTTTGACTGGGTGACAAGGAGGTGGATCAGGGAGGGCAGTGGACATGGCCTATCTGGACTTCAACAAGGCCTTTGACACTGTGCCACATAGAAGACTATTACACAAACTGGGGAATATGGGTGTGGGCAGGACAGTAGTGTGGTGGGTAGGTAACTGGCTGGGTGGCAGGACACAGAGGTGGTGGTAAATGGCTGTCACCCATAGAGGGAAGAGTGACCAGTGGGGTACCACAGGGATCAGTGCTGGGACCGTCCTATTCAACATCTTCATCAGTGACATTGCGCAGGACCTAGAAGGCAGAATTTCACTGTTTGCTGATGACACAAAGCTCTGTAACAGAGCAGACACACCAGAGGGTGTAGACAGAATGAGAAGGGACCTGCAGAAACTTGAAGAATGGTCAGGGGTTTGGCAGTTGAATTTCAATGCAAATAAGTGCAAGATAATGCATATGGGGCACAAAAACCCTGGCACAGTATATCAGTTGGGGGGTGAGGATATAGCATGCACCAAGCAGGAAAGGGATCTTGGGGTTATCATCTCTGATGAGCTCAAGTTAGGGAAACAGTGTGACAAGGCAGCAGGTAAAGCAAATAGGATGCTCGGATGTATAGGCAGGGGCATCACCAGCAGGAAAAGGGAGGTCATAATTCCGCTATACAAGACACTAGTGAGGCCCCACCTGGAGTACAGTGTACAGTTCTGGAGACCATACCTATGTAAGGACATAGACAGGGTAGAGAAGGTTCAGAGGAGGGCAACAAAGATGGTGCATGGATTGCATCACAAGTCCTATGAAGACAGGTTGAAGGAACTGAACATGTATTCCCTGGAGGAGAGGAGGGAGAGAGGGGATATGATAGAGACATACAAGTATCTTACAGGGAGAAACAGGGTGCAGGAATACACTATTTTTAAGCGAAAAAGATGTTCCAGGACTAGAGGGCATGGGATGAAGTTGGAGGGAGGACGATTCAGAGGAAACGTGAGGAAGAATTTCTTCACAGAACAGGTGGTGGACAAGTGGAACACCCTGCCAGAGGAAGTGGTGGGGGCTGTAACAATCACGGGATTTAAGAATGCATGGGATAGACATAAAGGAATTCTGGAGATCAGAGGTAAGGGGCAACAGACTTCTAGAAAAACATAAACTGAACTTACAAGCTCAAATGGGCAGACTGGGTGAGCCATAGGCCCTTATCTGCCGACACTGTCTATGTATCTATGTATGTTCATTTTCAGGAGAGTCTAGTGAGAGCTATTGAGGAATTCCATGAGTGTAGCATTGTTCTTTTTGTTTCAGAATTTTTAGGGAGGCAGTATTAGCCTATAGATTAAAGCATCAATCTGTTAACCTCTATGCTCGGCACACCTCGTTTTGAATCCCAAAACTGCCACATGCATACAGTCACTTAAACTCCCTGTGTACCTGAGTCACCACTGAAAATTAGTAGCAACTAAATGTGCCTTTCCTGGCCAAAAAGCAAAAAAAAAAAGTTTAAATATTCCAGTTTGTTCTATAAGATATTCCTATTGATAAGATCAAATGCAAAGTGAAAGTCTATGAATGCAGCATAAAGTTTATTCTTTTAATCCTTGTATATATCTGTTAAATATGTTAACATAAAATAATTACCCAGCAGATAATATTGTTTGCTGACACCTCGCGCTGCCCCGGCGACCTGGGTTCAGGAATGGCCTTGGGCTGCCGGGGGCTGGCAGGGGGAAGGAAGGATTGAGCGTCCTGTGACAGCTCTCCTTCCTTCGGGGTGGGTGAGGGATGCATGCGGCGCTGCAGTGACACCCAGCGGAGGCTGGGGGTACAACAGTGCACGCATTTGACTGGGGGGAGAAGCCGACGGACATCTGCACATAGTGCGCTGACGTCATTGCACGTCGGCTCTCCAGGGATACATTAAATACAAAAATGAGGACTCCGCCTCTATGAAGCCCTCCCCGGGGTTCCTCCATGTAGCCGATCCTCCCAACCAGTTACAGGACCATGGGTTGGGATGTGGAGAGTCAGCTCTGTGGCCCCATCCTCTGGGGGGTAAACCAGGGGTGACCGGGGGGACCGACTGGCTTGGGGGACCTTAGGGGGCCATGACTAGGGTGGATACTTGGCGGAGTATCCAAAAAAAAAAAAAAAAAAAAATATTGTTTGCTGAACCCTGCATGGGCCTCATCTCTTAGGCCATTTTTTTGTATCTGAATGTTTAAATGTTTTAATAAATAAGCTCCAATAGTTTCCACCTAAATGCTGATTAACAGGAATTTGTTGGGTCCGATTTGAAACCTTTTTTATAAATGGGGACTACCAGATTTTATTTCCATTCTTGCTGGCATGCTATTGTCCAAAAAGCAGTACAATCAAATACATTTGAGATAATAGGCATCACATTGATCAAAAATCCTGGAATTGCCAGGTGTGTGTCTTTTCTTAAAACGTCTTTTTATGACCAAATAGTTCTCTGCATTCCATGCATGGATACCAGAATGAATGCTGGGAGCTACTCAGAAAAACAAACTTTTTAAGAAAAGATATTCCAGGCTATTTCAGGATCCTTAGTCATTGTGCAAGAAATGGATCCTAGATTTGTGATGAACTGATACATTGTTGTGGTAACTTAAAAACACACAGTGGCTATCTTGGGTGGTGAGTGACATCACAAACAGCCATCTGCTTTCATTTCCTAGTGATGTCACATTGCAATTGAAATGTAGTTGCATGCAACAAACATGTAACTGCAATGCAATTACCCTCTTGCATGTAATTAATGAGTAGTTACATTAAAACAGATACCTAAAGTACAACCAAATAAATAAAATAGATGCCTTACATGATGTTTGCTGCAGCAACCCCTCCTGCAGCACTTGGCTAAACAGATGCGGTTAGTGTAATTGACTCAAAATCCCAATCTTAAGGTTTCCCGACTTTTTGCAATTTGCCCTTTAAAGAGCAGCTGATGCCATTGAAAAAACTTTGGAAAACATAACAGCTGGACACAATTCAGCTTGTATTTCACATATCGACTGTAGATTTCTTCTCTTCATTATCCATTACTAAAGAAACTCCCACAAAAACAGGATCTTTATCCCTTAGAGCTTATCTGCTTCTATAACTTACTCCCTACTTGACATAATAATGCTCTGTTGTGTTATCACAGTCTGTTGCTATGGGAATAACTATGATGTCACAAGCACAGTATTATGACATCAGGTTGGGAAGAAGCAATATGAGCTGATGAACCCTCAGGGAACAACTCTTCTGCTTTCATGAATCTGTCCTCAGGAATAAATAATGGAGATAAGAAATAAAGAGCTAATGAGAAATATAAGCTGCTTTGTATCCAAACATTATGCTTGTCAGAGGTCATCTTGAGGCATCGGTGGCTCTTTAACCACAACCTTATCGTCATGTGGTTGTTTTTGTAATACTAATCAGTTGAAGTGTACATTATGTGCATTGAAGTAGTAAACATAAATAGTCAAATCTTGCTGTCTGTCTTTAATCTGTTCACCCTAAGTAAGGCTGTTTTGAGTTTTTTTTGTTCGAGTATAAAATGTAAAAAGTAAATACACCCTCCATTGAACCTTTCTGCAGTAAAGTGATTAGCAGAAGCCTTGCAGCAAGGGATTTGAGCTACGGTATTCATTCTTCAACATTATAACTATTAAAGAATAAGGTTCCTGTTTACAGTATCTAGTTTCCTTTCATTACATTTTTATTATTTATACCAACATACATAGGTCTTTATGTTTATGTAATTTAATCAGCGAACAGTACCTTTACTGAACATCTGCCTTGCTCTCTCAGGGGAAAGGACAAGCTTTTTGTCTTCCTCCAGGAGACGTATCAGGTGTTTCAACAGGGGAATCATTTTTCGGTTGATACCCTCTCTTACTGCATGACAGTTTTCACCAGCTTTATGTCCAATAAGTTGATAATTGCCAAAGCAATACAACGAGCCATTCAGAAAAGCCTGAAAGGTAACACAGTAATATAAGGTTGGAAGGGATTCCAGGTCCATCAGGTCCGTCTTCTGAATCTCCACTACATAAAGAGAGATTAAGAAGCATGTATGAGCAAACAGGTACTGTACTAATTTATAGGGATACTCTACCTGCCCTACTAACCAGGGGACCCTGTAACTGGAATATGTAAACAATAACACACAACACATGTGTATTAAGGGACTATAATTACTGGCAGGCGCTTTTTCCCATAGGGAAACCAGGTTATAATTTGCCGTTATAACCAGCTCGGCTGGTTATAACGGCAAACACGCACCAGGTTTCCCTTTGATCAAGCATGTGCCAGTCACAGTGCTCCCTTAATACGTGCCATTCAGTTCATTCTTCCGAGAAGCAATGCCGCTCGCTGTCTGCGTTTTTTTTTCTTCTCTTTGTATTTGAAAAAAAAAAAAGAAATTCTCACAAACAAAAACCAGCAGAAAAGGAACACACCGTCTGGTTTCCTTCTCCAGACACGAGAGCTGGGGGGTCTCTCCTCATCACACCGAAGAACACCTTAGCTCCGCAACCGCTGTTTGCCGGTAAGTAAGAATACCGGAAACAGAAAAAAATATACACACAGCTACCGTTACTTTCTCCACTTGTTACCTCACATAAGCGGAGTACTAGAACTTGTCAGACCACAGAACACTAAGACTTTCGACTGCTCCCTGGTTGCCTAAAGCAGATCATTTTATTTTCTATGATTGCTGAGGCAAAAAAGCGCATGCCAGCAATTATAAAAAATAAAATAAGGGGTAGTATGTGTAAAACTCGGATTTTACACACACCCTCGTTGTGGGATGCAGTTTATAAACCCCTCGGGCTTCGCCCGGGGTTTATGTAGCATCCCACAACTCTGGTGTGTGTAAAATCTCGTTATACACACCACCCCATATATTATTCTCTATGTAATAACGGATATGTTTTCCCATAAGGGAACCCAGTTATAATTCACCATTATAAGTCTTGGATTATTATGGTAAAAATGCCCCAGATTTCCCTCATTGTAGACACATCTAAGATGTTGTCTCTGTACTGGGTACTTCCCGCTGCTACGTTGCTAATGCTGTGTTGACTGTTACCCTAGAAATGTCTCTTATTGTTACCTTTCTCTGTATCAGTTTATTGAGTATTATTTGTGTAATGCTGGGTCTCCCTGACTCTAGAATATTGCTTACTCTCCTTAATGTGTGCAGTTTGTTGTACACCTATGTACCATGACGTGGAACCTTTGCAAATAAGTCAGTGACTTAAAGGTTTGTAATTCCAATTGTGATAATAAATAAATAAATACATAAATAAATAAATACATAATAATCTCGCAACAATAACTCCACTGAGTTCAACTAAAGCAGCACTTTTCTTATCTTATCACTGGGCACTGGGGGCTGCCCCCACTCTACCAAATACAAAATTAGTCTCCAGACTGCCAACAAATCGCTCCCAGTTTTCCTGGTTTAGGTTCACAAAATGAAAAAAAAAAGTGAAAGTGGCCTTTTCAACTCTGTAAAACCACGCTTCAGGCTGACAGCAAGTGATATTACTGCATGGCTATTCTCTTCACTGCTTCAGCCGCTTCAGCTACTGGAATCTGTTTAAACAAACTAAAACTAAAATGACATATTTAAAAGGAACAGGAACTGTTATAAATTAAAAGAAACAAAGATTGGGGGGGCATGGCTTGGCTGGTGACAAGATGGCTGCCCAATCTTTTTGTTCTCTAAGCCCCTATAAAACATGTGACAAAATCCACCCTAACTACTCCATCTACCTGTACTCATGTCATGTAGTCTGATGAGACAGCTCCTCTTGCACAGTTTGATTCAGTTTTGACAGCAATTGGCTCTACACTGCGAAAAAGATAGTCAATGAAACCTTCTCAGATGACCTCTCACAGAGGATGGTAGGCCTGATATCCCTGATGGCACTTCTCGAGAGTGGGATCTCCCCAACAGCACAATTGTTTCATCAGCTCATCATGCAATATAACAGGCTTGGATTACACAAATGTGGATGTTGTGCTACTAGCCCATTGGGTGAGTGTCACTGTAGCCAACACTGAGGACTGCATAGAATGCCTTACAACCTGAGTTCATGATCAAGACAGAGTTATCATTCTACTTTGGGAGAAAGTAGAGGATCATGAAAACCATAGACTTTGTACTGACTTCCAGTTTGTGGGTTTGTCTGAGGGCTGTGAGAGCAGGAGCATGAATACCTTCCTAAAATAAGTACTTCACAAACTGCTTGGAGACCAGTGCCCAGCTGATCTAGAGCTAGACCAGGTCCACAGATCACTGCCTCCCCCCAAGATGGGGGAATAACCATGACCAAATATGTCCCACTTCCTCAGGTACACCAATAAAGAACATCATATGACCTGGGCCAGCATTAAAGGACAGCTCTTCTGGAAGGGGCACATAATCAGGATCTTACCTGATTTCTCTCAGGAACTCTTAGCCCATCCAAAGGCCTATGCCCCAGCCTGCAATCCATTAATGGACCTCAGCATTCCCTACAGCCCCTGGTACCTTGCTGCACTGTGATTCATGATGAATGGAGTGACCCAGCAATCTAACATGCTGGAAGCAGTGGAGGCCTACATCTCCAAGTGTTGGCCCACAATGGACTGGACTAAATGTAAATACTATGGAAAAGGCCAACAGAAGGGATCTCCAAGTAGAGCCATGGACACGGCCCCAATACTAGGAGGTCCGACCACCATCCAGCACTCTCTCCAGAGATATGGTCCCATCTGTAGTCTCTTCCAATAGATGAATATCTCTGACAACCAGTAGCTAAACGCAAAAGGTGCAACAAAAAGCAAAAACTGCCTGAAGGATGACATCTGGACCACTCACTTACACCAGGAAGTCACAGTCGCAGTGGAAGTAGGGAGTCTCTGGCCTCCTCCACAAGTCACTCCCATGTCGAAGAAACAACTGAATTACCCATCTTCAGCAAGATGCAGCACCCTCCGCCTCTGGACAACAAATAGCAGGATCTACCTCAGGTGAAGCAACATGACGAAAGTTCTGAGCAGAAGCTGTAAACCAGGTCACAGTGGTGATAGGCCTCCCATCCAGTCAGTCATCTTGCATTGAAGAATGGGTTGGAAATGAAAAAATGGTGGCATCCTTGAAACTGATAGTGTCTGCTCCCCAAACCTGAGTTAACTGTTCCCTGCAATGCTCTGCAATCATGAAATGGGATAGGTGCTTATATTCTGAACCAGGACTTAGTGACGAACAATTATGGACTCATTCCTAGGAGGACTAGGCTGTATTTAAGATGCACACCTCCATCACATATCCTTTACTGATCCCAGGTACTGTGTGTTAATAAATAACTGCAAGGTTCCTTACAGCCCCCCCCCCTTGCATATTCAGACCCATCTGTAAAGTACCCTGCCCACTGCCTCTTTAATAAGGAGGTGTTCTCTGCTGTCCCAAGCTTATGACTAGACAGGGGGCTTAGAAAGTGCACCAGAGGTCTCACATGCTCAACTGAATATTTCCTAGATAATCATGCCCCCAAGATTCTCATATCCTGCTCTTACTATTTTAGCTACTCCTCCTCTGACAATATAGCTTGTTATAAGGAAGGGGAGACATCCTCACCATTGGCAGCGCTAGCTGTTATATGTCCATAGGGCTCCAACAACCAGCTAACTCTGGGTACTGTGTTTACTGTGAGGTCAACAACCAGGTAACTCCATGAACCAAGGGGCATGTAAGACTTAAGGGCAGAGACTCTACACTGGCAAGATCAAGGGAACAGACCTGTAAGGTTTTCATAAGCACATGAGGTGGCTGGGCTATGACCACTCTCTGCCCAAAACACCCTTCAGTATTCTGCCTGTGCAAGGGCTGCAGGAAACCGATGTCCCCTTCCCCTGCATCCCTTTCCCACACACTTCCATTGATAAGGAACCATCTGTTCACCTATCAGGGAATGACACTGCATGAACCTGTTCAGGGCAGGTACAGGGTTTCTGGACCCCTCATTGCAGGAATAAGCTTTCTGGGTCCCCAGTCTTCCTTCATGTCTTATATGTCCACTCGGGATATACCATAGCATTAACCTGCAGACCTCTCTGCCTTCACTCCAGTAGGGGGGGCTGGACTTTGGGGGTTGGGTAGATTTAAACAGGATGTATAAGGGACCTCAACATATTAACTGTGGTCTGGATTCAAGGTACCTAGTGCAACTCTATCCCAGCAGCTGAAACCGGAGGTGCAAAGGCATGGACCTGATTCCCCCCCTTCCCGACCTCAGTCAGTACCTTCCTCCCTCTGATATCTGAGCTTGCTACCTTTTTCTTTTTGCAGCCTGACCTGGCTGAGACTGGCATCCATGGAGGTGATTGATGGCTTCCTCCTTTTGTCTTTCTACCCTAAGATGGCCCTGCTCTCTATTTCAGACCCATGCCTTCACTGCTTCCAGCCAACTGCAGTAGGTGTTTATGGAGATATATAGAAGGGGAGGGAATGTGTTTCTTGTCTTTTTCTCATTTGCTTCTGTGTTTCTGGTAACCTCCCATACCTGTTCCCGGCACTTAGGACTGTGTTTAATTTGTATTAGATACTGCTTACCAAGCTTAGGTACCAGAGTTTTAGTAAGATGGTACCTCAGTGGAAGTTCATATGGAAGTGGAAATTTCTGTTCTTTTTTCCAGTATATACCACTGTGGTACATGTGCAGGGGAAGAGGGTCCAGACCACCTGGCCTACCATAGGGAATATACTAACCTTTGAATAATCTCATGTTTCCTCCAACTGGTGAGTTAAGATGGCTGACGTAAATATTAGTTGCAATGTCAGGGGCCTTAACTCACCAATCAAATTTTCTAAAAAAAATATTGGCTCACCTAAAATGTCTCTGGCCTCAAGTGGTTTTCCTGCAGGAGACCCACCTCAACCATACAGAGGCCATCAAGCTTGCCAGAGAGTGGGTCAACACAGAGGTCCATAAGGTGGCCCCTACTAAGAAGAGAGGTGTGTCCATCTTTTTCCACAAAAAAGGACAGTGGACAGTCTCCCACATGGTAACAGATGAGGGAGGCAGATGGATCATGGTAGAGGTTCGTACCCCTGAGAGACCACTAGCACTGGTTAGTCTGCATACCCCTAATGTAGAGGACTCGCGTTGTTTTCACAAAGTCAGCCACATGTTCAACCAGTTTGCCACCACTCAGGCACCAATACTGCTTGGAGGTCATTTCAGTGTCACCCTTGAGTCATGCATAGACTGCAGTGCCAGGGCCCAGGAACCACTTGTCAAAGGAAAAGCAGCCCTAGAGGGAATTCTTCAAGGACACTCCCTCACAGGTGCATGGGGACTCCAGCATCCCAGCAGCAAAGACTATATATGCATCTCTGGGGTACATTCACATGTGGCTTTCGTCACCCCCCATGTCACTCATTTTAGTCTGGTAACAAAATTCCATCCTATCATAATCTCGGATCATGCCCTCTCTCTCTCAGCATTGTATGGGGGCCACACCCCTTGAACCAAGTCATTGAGACTGGACCCCTTTCTCCTCAAAGGCACTAGTTTCAAGGAGAAGATTGCAGCTGAAACTAAACTGCTTCTGTAACCTAATGACACCAGGGAGGTCTCCCAAGGGAGGCTGTGGGAGGCATGAAAAGCCACCATGAGGGACTTCTGGTTCCACCTTAATCCTTTGAAGACATGATTCATCTCTGCTCTCACCTTCCAGAATCTGAATCCAATATACTGTAGTCTACCCATTTTAATAGCCATCAAACAAAACTAAAGACAGCAAATGAGATAAGGAAAAATGCCCCCCAAACTTAAACCAGAAGATTCTCTTTTGGATTGCATGCAGTGCCTGAAAGCCACAGATGCACAAGACATTAGGGTACGAAGCCAAAGCCATTCATCATCCATAACCTAGAGCAAGATAACAATAGTAGTGAAGAGGAGGGGGAGGACATTTTCACAATAACCTCCAAATGGCTTTTCAATGAACTACGAAAATTCAGCATCACCATGGACCACCTTGAAAATGGAATCGGTGAAAACAAAAAGGGCTTGGCAATGGATGTCCAACCTCAAGGCTGGTCTGACTGAGGCATCAGACATCATGAACCACATGACTCCCTTCTGTGTTTTCTGCCTGCAAGGACAATCTCTGAATTTATTGACCACTAGAGGACACGAGGCAGGCACTGTGGAAGAATTCCTTGAATCCTTCCTTAAAAACCTGCTGAGTCAGTCCTCTCAGGAATGGCTAAATATTGTTAGAGTACACAGAGCTTTGAGGAAAAAAACTACTGACCCAAAAGCCATAGCCAGATGCATGAAAAAATGCCCAGAATATAGGACTAAGAATAGAATCCTAAAGATTGTATGGCGGAAAAAAGAATGGATATTCGGTGGTCAACGATTGTATTTTGATCATGACTACACCCCTCTGACTCTACAAAAGAGAAAAACACCCCTAACCATCTGAAAGCATGTAGCAGGCAAGAACATTAAAATGCATTTATATGCACAGCCCAATTCAAGATTTTTTATTAGAAGGGCTGCAATTCTTTAAAACTTTTGCTGACACCTTAACAACTTTTAAGAAACTTGGCATCCTGCCTGATTTGATTGCGTATCCAGATCCAGTGGCTCATCTCGCAGTAGGCCCAGCACCATGGAAGAGGCCACATGCACCAGAAGAAAAAATCATGCAACTCCACAGATGACCTCAACTCCACAAACCGATCATGAAAAGGTGTTACGTGAAGAATCCAGGAACCGACCCCAGCCATAAACACCAATGAACCGATGCCATAGACTTACCATGAGAACTTGGTAGTCTTTGCAGCAGTAAACTCTGTTGAATGCCATGTGGGGAAGAGGTCACCTTTCTAAAATGGCAACAGGACTGGTTCTCATGAATATCCTTTTCAGACAGTAAAAAATGTCTAATTCACTTAAAGGGCTGAAGTATTTATACTCCTGACCATAGCTTGTAATGATGATGCCCAGGGCATACCAAATGAGATTTGCCACAAGTGGGGTCTGCATCCAAAAGTCCAGGAATGCTGAGTCATTCTGAACCAAGGGCTGTTACCCAAAGTATGGGGTTCCCCCGGCACCATGATAGCAAACATTTTTCCCTGTTTCTGACCTCTGGCCCTCTTTTAGGCTCATCCCATTGGCCCAAATGCTTAATTCCCACTGTTGTGGGAAGATCTCCTGTTAAGGATACATGCACAGGACCAAACACTGTGGAACAATAAGAGGTGGCTGTTGTGGGTGGCGGTGGGGGGCATGGGGAGATGCATGAATCCTGCAGGGTGCAGGTTGAATAATGGTTGTCTGGTCCCTCTACCAGCCTGGGACTTGTCATTAAGATTGATCCTGTAGGGCTGTCTTCTGGGTTGTGCCCCTCACCATCTGCAGGTAAGCAAAGCCACCATACCAACCTGCAGTGGTTAGGTGGATCTGCAGTCAGAGTGGAGAGATGGGGAGGTTTAACTGATGCAGCAGCTGAAAGCATAACACAGGGAGAGGAGCTGCCAAATTTGTACCATTCTGACTTGGTGAAGATGAGGGTCTTGGGGTCCCAGGTTGGGAGGGGGTTTCCACTGCATCCCTTCTGGAACTGCAGGACTGACTCACAGAGCAAACAGGGACTCCCCTGAATAAGCCTCTGTACCAAAGCTTGTGTCGTTGCCCCCCCATGCAGGTGTCCATAGTTAGTTGAAGGTATCACATGGTGTAGAATTCCTTGGTTGGCACAGGTGAACAATAAGAGGTGGCTGTTGTGGATGGGGGCATGGGGAGATGCATGAATCCTGTAGAAAATGATGGAAGCAGTACTTGATCAGGCTGGTAGACTCAAGGCAGGTTGATCCCAATATGGCTCAGAGCTAAGACCTGCTGGGGTCTAGGCACTGCATCAAAATAGTGTCCAACTTTCACAGTCCAGAGGAGGGGGCCTCCCAACAGTAATATAAACCATCCCAAACTGCAAGTACTGGGTGCCACATGTCATCATGCTTGCTGGCAGTGGGGCGAGTTACCATAATCCTGGCCTTTTTCTAGAAGGACGGTTGAAAAGGCACAGACCCACCACTGAAGAGGGAGTCCCAGGGCATGGGAGAAAGTTAAGCTACTGTACTACACGTGCTTTAAAAATGCTTACATTTTGGGGTCTGAGGGTGTATTACTCAAGTTGCCAGGAGCAAAGGGAGAGTCAGGAAGGTGGCTTACATTGCACACAGTTTCCCTGGAAGAGACCTCACCCTGCTGATCCAACCACAGCTTACAAGCTGACAGTGTTTGCAGAAAACCACTTGAAGTGTTTGGCTCCACTTGGAGCAGTTCAATGATAACACTGGCACTGAGGGCATATGGAAAAAAGTTTCCTAGGAACAGAATAGGAGGCATTAAGGGCAACAGCCCATTAGCCCCATTGGGTGCATAAGTTTTGCTCCAGAACAGAAGCAGGGAAAGTAGTGAGTGTGACACTTAGCCAGCTGGTAATGATTGCTGTATGATAGTTGTAATATAAAAATATAGTATGTGAGTCTGTGCTTCCATGGGTGCCCCCCCACCAGGTTTCACTGAAGCTACAGGATATATTAACTTGACCAGGAGATCTTGGTAATGTAATTCAAGTCCTTGAGAAATTGCATTGTATGGCCTTTTTTTATGACCTGTTGTTGTTTTGAAGTTGGGAAGCTAAATATACATTTTATTACAGGACAGAACATAATTTAGCTGATTCATGTTGGTTGTCTCACACCTTGGTGAGGGATTGCAGGGTTGTAAATCTTCAAAGGAACTGGCTGATCAATAATTTGGGAAATTAGTTTTTGCTGATGTCACATTATTTAATATATCTCCTGACAGGAAATCGTTGTTTGTATTTTTTTAATTCTAAAAAGGAGAAGCTAGATGACTCACCAAGGGGGTGGGGAGATTGAGTTGAAATGTATCTTTGTAACTGGGGAATATGACATATTATTTTGGGACTCCGAGAGGAACTGACTATAAGCACTACAGAGGTAATACATTAGCTAGAAAAGGTCTAAATGTATTGTGGTAGGAGTTTTTATTTGGCACTTTGCCCTTGTTCTTTTATGTGATTGTGAACTCTTTGATATATGGTTCTGTGTTTATATTTTTTTATATTTTTGTCATCTTTTAGTAAAGTATGTTTTATTTGAAAGACTGCCTGGGTGTCTGCCAGTTCTTTTTATGTTGATTGCGCGCATGCGAAAGAAACATATTGTGGCAGCTTTCCAGAAACAGGTTGTGGATGCACGGCACTGTTGTGGCCAGTGCCCCCACAGCCTGTAAAGGCTTGGCCCACTTTTCCAAATGTTGTGGCACGCCTGCTGCTGACACTACTTCAGCCAGCATGCCATCAGCTTAGATCGCCCGCAGCAATCAGGGCCGCCATTGCAGTGTCAGTGATTAGCTGAAATGAGGGAGCGATCCGCATTGCTGGGCGTGAATATTAGCTACTGTAATATTGTTTGTGAACATGGCAGTAGATTGCTGCTGTGTTCACAAACAATATTAATCCAGCCCCAGTGCTGAGGAGGTGCCCAATCCCCCTTGGCAGCATGTGCCCCTCTCCACAGCAGCGTGTTTTTGCTGACGGGGGGCCCCAATCCCCGTTGACTTCCATCCCCAGTGCTAGTTAACTTGCCTAAGGGGGAGCCCACTTCCCATCAGCATTATGTCCCCTGTCCCTGTTTGATGTGCCAACGGGAGAGCCCACTCCCCATCAGCATCAGGTCCCCCTCAAAAGAGTAGTGGGAGAGTTGTGCCGAGGGGGTGCCCATTCCCCCTCGGCTCTTGCACCCCCTGCTTTTGTGCTGATGGGGGTGCCCAATCCCCTGTCGGCTGCACCCCCCCAAAACATTCAGGTGGCATGCTGGGAGCCCACCCCAGTGTGCCCAATGCCCGTGAAGAAAAAAGTCCCATAATGTTTTTTTTTAAACCTGTAGAAAAGTGTTGGGTAGTTTTGCAGGAAGCAGGCTACCATCTGTAGTTGTGCAGGTCAAGAAACTGCCAGTGTTCTGTGTCTGGACAAGCATAATGGGCAGTTTAAAGCCACAGAATATCAAAAATAAAATATGGGTGGCCATACACAACTTGCCCTGTGTTTCCATCTAAGGGTTGAAATAACAGCATGGACATTTCAAGCTTAGCTCTCAAGGTCCATATGCTTTTATCTCAACCCCTTGATCAAAACACAGGCTGTTATGTATGGTCACTGATTCATTATTCCTTATATACCTTTACATAACTTGTTGTGGGGAGGGGGAATGTGGTGGTAAACAATTACGAGACCAGGGCATCCCCAAAGAGAAATGATGGGCTATGGTTTTGAAAACTGAAGTCAAAGTACAGTCTACTGTGCAAATGTTGCCTGTTTCAACAATTGTTTTTACCTTAGCCTGCAGTGCATAAAGCTTGGAAAGATGTCTCAGATATTCTAGCTTGCTGTAAGCAAAATCCACACTCGCCTGACGGTTCAGCATGTGCTCCCAGAACTCACTTGCAAGCAGCATCATAACCTGTAGAAAGAGATTAAAGAAACTGTGTTCTGTACCTTTGGGCTCTGTCTTCAAGATTAAATAGCACTCTCTTTGTTCTATGGTAAAATCATTGTCTTCTTATGTAAAATAATCAACAGACCCATGGGTGGTACAGAGCAGAAGGTTTTCATTGCAGTTCGTAAAACACTCTCAGTAAAATTTACTGCCTCATCTCTCCCTTTTCCAGTACTCATATTTTTATTCTGGTTTGCTTGGGCTTCCCTTGTGGTTGCTTTGCAGACTGACACTATCATTAAAGCAAAAGCAACCCTTTCATAACCAGGTATAATACAGGCTTGGAGAGAAAATAAAACTCAAATGCATCATTTTTTTTAAATTCACACATTTCAATTTGCAAGTCCATTTTCTTAATAGGATACAAAAGAAAATATGTGCAGGTAGATACAGTGATAACAAAACTGAAGGAGTATTACAAGCACAAAACAACAATAAGAGTGGCTACTTGCAAGTCATTATTTCTACAACTGGGTTGAAAAACAGAATCTTATTTAAAAAATATCCTTTTCAGTACAGTAATAATACAAAAATTAATTATTTATTTTTTCTATGTTTATTTAGTTTTTGTTGACTGGGGAAGGAAGGCTTGGAATTCTATGCATTTTTAGATTCATCTCAGGAGTGGGAGAGAAAGAATATGCAAACTGATATTGAATCAGATTACACTGTTTGTGGTATTTTTAATGAAAGGAAGAAATTTGTCCAGGACACCAGGGAAATTCTCTTTTCTTCTTTTCGAGAAGTGCCATGGGATCTTCAACATCCACCAGAACAGGCAGATGGAACACAGTTTAACACCTCATCCAACAGATGTCATATCAGTAGTGCAGACCGCCCCCCATACTGCACTACTGTGTCTTTATTGGAATATACCTTTAAGTTCCTGATGTGGGGCTAGAACCCACAACCTTTTTATGTTTGCTTTCATGCACGTGCAAGAAACATAGGCCTGGATATTCAAACTACGCCAGGCTGTGGCGCAAGCCTGGCCGCAGCTCAACTTTGTTGCGCAGGGGTGTGGCCTGGGCGATATTCAACGGAGCTGCGCTATGGCACAGCAGCTTTGAATATCTCACCCTGGCCACCCCCACTGCACATGGCACAGTGGTACTGCACCAGCGCAAGTGGCCAGAGTGGAGCATGGAGATGCGCTAAGCGCAAGGGGCCATTGCGCCATGCACAGCACTCAGTGTATATTCAAAAGCGGATATGCGCAATTGGGCCATAATTTATGTAAGGCGACAGGGGCCATTTACATCTCATTATGTCTTCTATTTGCATGCCATTAGCATGCGGTGCACCTGACCGACGATTGCACCTGGCGCCTGCCTGGCAGTATTGCCAGGGACCGACACCTTCTGCAGCCCGGAACAAGGTGATTCATCTAAAAGAAATCCGTCCAATATCCCTGGTGGTCCAGTGGACGCTATGTGCCGATTATGGCATTTGTCTATAAGAATAAGCCCCATCCTATATCCCTGGTGGTCCAGTGGACTGCACCTGCCCAATCGCATCGGTAATATAACCCCCCCATCCAATATCCCTGGGTGGTCCAGTGGACCGCCACTCTGCCCAATCGCGGGCATTGGCAAATGTAACTTCATACATCCAATATCCTCTGCTGGTCCAGTGACCTGATAAGCGATCGGCAGTATCGACATAAGTCTTCACGCTCAATATCCCTGGTGGTCCAGTGATCAATCACGCCTGACACGGCAGCCAGAACTCATAAATACCCCACATACTGCGGTCTGCGTACTCCACCTCCTCACTCGCTTGCTGAGTTTCATTCACACTTCGCCGCCGGTGGTGGTGCAGCACCCACCCACCAGCTGCCCCGCGCCGGCCCCGACTGACAGTTTGGTAGGCTGCACGGCCACTGGTTCTACAGCGTGAGCCAATGGACGCAGCAGTCATCATCACATTACTCAGTTCAGATACATGTGAATGACATTCATTCATATCTGACTGTGTTGGTTGGTGATGCCTCTGGCTCACACTGTGAACCAATGGGCGGCAGCCCTACTGAGCTGTCAGTCGGTGGGCGGTGGGACGCAGGCGCATGGTGCTGCCATCCACTGGCTGATGGGGGCGTGCGGGGGCTCAGTGGGTGGGTGGGGAGGGGATACACCAGACCACCAGGGTAGTAGGAGTATTTTTATGAGTTACAGATGCCCACGATTGCAGCAATCGTCCACTCGACCACCAGGATATTGGACGGTGGGGGGTAGAGACACCATGCCCGCGATCGGGCAGAGCGGTCCACCGGGCCACCAGGGATATAGAGGGGATTTGTTAAGCATGGATGCCTTCACGATGGGGCATGGGGCACCGGCCAGGTGTGGCAGGGAATTGGCTACCCACAGGTGGCAGCTGCCAGCGTTGTGCCTGCAATACGGCAGCTCTCACCTGTGGGTGGCCATAACTTGTTCCTTTTTTTATTGACTTAACTTTGTGCAGGCGCAGGTAGGGGTTGTGCATGCATGACCCTGCACATCCCGGGCTGAATATCGGGCTGTGCAGGTTATGCATGGGCACACCGGCCCCACCAGTGCCTACATACATTACTGATGTGCTCCAGCGCATCGGGATTTGTGCAGTGTACTTTTCCCTTTTGAATATCGCGCCGGGGTGCATCAGTGGGTAGAGCATGGTGCAACACTGTTGCGCCATGCGCAACCTTTTGAAAGTCTCAAATAGTGCCATCATCCAAGTTTTGAGGTGGTGTTCATCTTCCAATTCAGTTAGTGTGTTTGCAGGAGCCCCCCAGGTTGCCAATCACTGCTGCAGCTGTCTATGACAGCAGTTGAAAATGCAGTGGCACACAGTTGAAAGGGAGAGCTCCACTTCAGTGAGCAGAGCTCCCCTCCACCTAGCCATATTAAGGTAAGCCACGCACTCCCCCCATGCACATATTGTATGACTGATGGGGTGCACAATCCAGCATGGCACATGTTGGTATGGCTCAGACGGGTGCCCAACTCTCGCCGGCTCCACGCCCCCACAAACAGTCTTACAGCTGCCACACTGGGAGCCCACCCCAGCATGGCACAAGTCCATATGGCCAACGGGGGTGCCCAATCCCCCACCGGCAACAGGCCCACCCCCAAACAGCTTTCTGCCGCCATGCTGGGAGCCCACCCCAGTGTGTGGTAAATGTCCTGCGCCTTCTTTAAAAAAAAAAAACTGTAAACAAGAAAACATTCCCTTGGCTCTCTCCCAGCCCTCCTGCATCCACCCACTGTGCACTCTACCTCCCCACACCCCCACCCCATACTTACCTCCTGAGTCCGTGCGACGATCTTGCTTGGACTGGGAACACATCTGCACTCTTCAAAGCCAACTCGTAACTGAGGAAATGCCAGTAAGCTGTATAATGTAATAAATAGGGTTTTTCAACTTTAATGCATATCTCAGGCATTTTTAGAATTTTGCACCAAATTTTCAACGTGGGGTTTTTGGGACCCCTCCTCATGAATTGTTGAACTGTATTGGCATTAATCGGGCCCAAAGGGTGATTTTGCAGTCACTGCACAAAATCACCTTTCGGGACTGATCAACAAAATGACACTGCCACTGTTCATAAGGTAGTCTCTCAAAAAGCCTATGTTGAAAATTTGGAGGAAAAATTCCAAAAAATGACTGTTTTATGAGCGTGCATTGCACAGTTCCTATGCACACTCGTAAGTTCATGAATTTTCAATATTTTCACTCCAGATTTTCAACATTGCCATTTTATTACAATTCCTTATTAACAGTACAGCTGCCATTTTTCACGTCACCCAAAATGTGTTTCCGCACATGTAGCGCACAATGGTGCAGTTGGTGTGCGAAAGCAATGTTTGGGACAGATTAAGAAAATCACAGTTACACTGTTCATGAGCAGAGGTCTTAAAATGGCTATGTTGAAAATTTGGTGACAAAAGTCCATAAAATGACTGTGTTACGAGTGAGCATTGCGCAGTTTCCAAGCACCCTCGTAAGTTCATGACTTTGTAATATTTTCAGTCCAGATTTTCACCAGTGGCATTTTTCTACCCTTCCTTATGAACAGTACAGCTGTCATTTTTCACAACATGGCCAAAATGTGTTTTCACACTTTCAGTGCAGAGATGCGTGGTCGCTGTGGGAAATCAGTGTTCGGGACAGATAAAGAAAATCACAGTGACACTGTTCATGATCGGAGGTCCCAAAATGCCTGTGTTGACAAGCTGCTGTAAAAAATTCCCAAACTAATTACATTATGGGTGTGCGTTGCACAGTTTCTATGTACGCTCGTGACTTCACCAGTTTTTTTAATATTTTCACTGCAGATTTTCAACATTACCATTTTTTACACCTCCCCATGAACAGTACAACTGTCATTTTTCACGTCCTGTTCAGAATGTGTTTTTGCACCTGTGGTGCTAAATGCCGTAGCCGCTGTGCAAAATCAGCTTTCGGCTAACAAACTGATATTGCCACTGTTCATGAGGTGGGGGTCACAAAAAAACCATGTTGAAAATTTGCAGTGAAAATACCAACGAATTCCTGAGGCGTTAGGGTTTCCAACCATAACGCCCTACCCTGTAGAAAATGACAGGCATCAGGGGTATGACTTGGGATTCTCACCTATAATGCTCATACCATTCCATACTCTGCAGCCAGTGAGAGGCATTGAGGTATGTCTTGGACTCTTCTGACACAAAGTTCACCCCATTCTCCTATACTGCACCCATCTCACCATATTTCCTGATGGAATGGGGTGCGCATAAGGGCCAAAGACCCCAAGGCACACCGTGACACTTGTCAGTGTCTGCACGATAGGGTGTGGTGAAATGTTGAGGCCGTTATGCCTGATGACCCAAAGGCACACCCCAATGCCTGCCAGTCTTTGCGGGGTGGTGGTGGGGTTGGCTTCAGCTGACTACGTCATTGCCATTTCTATTATGCAGCTCTGTAACTCCTACAATACCAATGCAAATGCCAGCAAGCAAACATTCGGCATTGACAAATGCTTGTTATCTTCCAGACCCAGAGGTGAACATGCAACCTGCTGAGCCAGTGACACAGTTAAACAATGACTTCTAGTCTGATCTGCTATAAATCAGTTATGGATAGGCATTTCTAATAAGCCGCAAAGTTCTGTAGTCTCCTACTTTGGAATACTAACTAGAAAATCACAATCACAGCCCACTATTCACTTACACTGAGATAAAGCCTCCCACTCTTCTGTTAGTTTAAATCTTTAGCTGTAGAATGATTATATCACAATTCTTTTATTTATAACAACGTATGACCTGTCCTAAGAGAACACAGATAGATAATGGCAGTCAGATGTTATATCCCATAAGTAAGGAATAAGACAGAGTGTTGAATATGTAAGCAATAAGGGTGTGCATCAAGCTATACTGATGAACACCCTGGGTGTGTTGTGAGTGGCTGAATGCCTCCAGTCACATGGCAAGTGTGTCAGTATTGCTCAATGCACACCGTGGAGTGTATTATTGCACTTATAAAACAGACTTCTTTATTTGAAATGTTATTAAGAATAAAAAAAACCTTTAGAAATGTAAAACAGAAAATGTTTACAGTAATTTGTAATAATATAGTACTTCCACCTGCTG